>CM060905.1:53957605-56457605 GCA_030737815.1 Allium fistulosum
TCATATAAGATGATTTGTAACTGAAGGTTTTGAATGTGAATTTGAGTGATTGAACTCCGGCATTTTGAAACTGGTTTTAAGATTTTGGAATAATAAATCATATGATTTGAAAGTATTTTCCGAATATGAAATGTTTCAAATGATTTTAATGAGTTTCAAATGATTTCGAAGAAATTTCAAAGGATGTTTTCAAAGTAAATGGAAGTCCAGAACCCACTTACGTCGTTGGAAAATAATTTCGGTGATTAATGCATGCATCATCGACATTGATTTTCGAGTTTCAGAGTGGGGGAGAGGCCACTTCGGTAGCTTTGCTATGCGATTGATTTGTGAAACCAGTTTTTGGTTTCAAATGCCAAAGTGTGATGTGATATTAGAAAGATATATGTATATATATTTGAGCAATTTGAAATCAGTCGGTGTTCAGTCCTTGAGTTTTGGATTTGATTTGATATAACCGTATTTTTGGAATTGATTTACTGATTTAATTGTGATTTCCAACTCTTGGTTTGAAATATGATTTCTTCGACTATTTTGAAGGTTCGAGCACTTCCTAATCAAGGTCAACTTTTCAAAGCTAAGTAATTTTGAAAAGTATAAAGTATATAAGTTTGGTATTTATGTTTAAAATATGTAGTAATATGATTTAAATAAGTTGAAACTATTTTGTTAAGTAAATGAATAAGGCTATTTTGAATTTTTCTAATATCAAATTTAGATTCGAAATGTTTTGAAAAGAATTAGGTCTTCAAAATATTTTGAATAAAATTTAGTTAAATGTTTTAACTGGGTAACATCTTTATAAAACTATATATTGAACAAGTTGGAATAGATACATAAGTTGTATGTATGCTGTTTTATTCGCATAATTAAATTGATCCAAGTTTGAGTACACAAGTTCGAGGTTAATTACACCCTTTCGTGTTAGGATTTTTCATTTGATTCTTGATGGCGGATATTTGGTATAGATTTTGGGCATGATTCTAGATTTCTCTATCATAGTATATGGCTATGCAAGGAGATTGATGGCTTCTAGTCGAGAAACCGTATCGAAGTCCGCATTAGGGAAGTCGAATGGACAATACTAGTTTGAAAGCGAACTTGTGTGATCGAGCGAGCGATCGAATGTGACTTTGCGAAATGATGACATATGTACATCTTATATTCTAATATCATTAATATACTTGCTGTTGAAATTGGAAGTTGTTGGGTTGGATATCTTTGTAATTTAATTGGAATTCTTTCTTTTATGAAAAACTACTATCAATTTAAAACCATTTTTCAAAACTATTTTTCTTTTATTCTTCTCAAACAAACTGTTTTACTCTATTTTACATACAAACTATTTTACAAACTATTTTATATACAAAACTATTCTAAAAAAATCTTTTAGTAAGCAAAGATGTTCAATCCCATATGGCTCTTCATGCAGCGAAATTTATTTTAAAAATCTTGATCCTTATATAAGATGGACTTTATGTAAATATAAGATGATTTTGGAAATGAATTGGTTGACTTAAATTTTGTTGATTTAGAAATTTGGATTTATTTTCTAAATTTATTATTTTGGAAACTTTGGAACTGAAGATATTTAATTTGAGAAGAAATAATTTGGTGGAATTGTATATGATTTTGAAACTGAACTGATATTGAAACAAATTGAAATTTGAGAACCTTGTGTTACTAAATACTTGATTTGGGAGTTATCGAACTTTTATAAAAATTTGGTTTGTATAATTATGATGTTGATTCGAAAACTATGGATTTGAAAAGGTACTCAGTTTGAAAAGTGAAATCTTATATAATTGAAGTCTATATAAGTGTGTTTTGATATACTATTGATTTTGGAAAGTATTTGATTTGAAAATGAAATCTTATATATAATGGACTTTATATAAGTACGATATTTGAAAGTGATTTGAAAAGGTACTATATGATACATATTTTCGAAGTAAAGATATGAAAAGTGTCTCTGCTTGATATCCGCTTTGTGGCCACATTGTGGATTCATTCTATCGATATTTCTCTGATTTTTGGTTTTCTGGATATGATACTCGAGTGTCCATCGAATTCCATGGCGTTACCCATGGTCTTACGAGCGCGACTGCATAGCGTAATTCACCTGGCTGGATGGCCCAGGGGTACGGATGTTTCCTGGGAGATTCAGGTGTAACCATTGTGTATCCTGTGATCTATGTAGGTCGTATTAGTAGCGAAATCCACAGGGCTGAGAAATCTTACGGATACGGATGTTTCCTGGGGAATTCAGGCATAACCATTGTGTATCTGCGGTCTACTAGTCATCATGGCGCAATTCGCAGGGCTGAGAAAGCTTACGGATACGGATGTTTCCTGAGGGACCCAAGCGTAACCTTTGTGTATCTGCGATACATGGTTAGACAAAGGTTTTGTTTGTTTTTTGTTTGGATTGTACTTTCCATATCTGTTTTTAAAAGTTTTCCAATATTTTCACTGGGTGTTGAAACAAGTCTACTAAGTACTTGGAGAATTCTAGCTTTGCGCCTGATCAACGCATTGCCAGAGTCTACAGGAACGTGGATAAACTTGTTAAGACATCGAGTTATAAAAGTATTTTGGTAAAGTATTATATAAAGGATATTTTTAACATGATTTAAATTGTTTATATATTGTTTACTTCGAACTATTAAAATTGAATCAAATGACTATTTATCATAATATAAAATGTTTAAAATGTTAAATATAAAATTTTAAATTGAAATTTATATAGTTTTAAAATATGGTTCATCCTTTCCTTCCAACCTATTTTCTCTTCTAGCTATTCCTACCTTTGTCCTCTTCGAGGGTCTTTTCCGCATTATGGAAAGAGTTGGTTCTTTGGCTTATCGTCTGGATTTGCCGAGAAGCTGTCTGGAGTGCATGATGTATTTCATGTCTCACATCTTCTATAGTATCTTCTTGACCTATCTCTTTTTGTTCAAGCCATCTGCTCTTGATAGTTTGGATATTTAGCCTAAATCTGACTGTCGAGAGTAAGCCACTTCGTATTGTCGACAGAGGTACGAAGCAGCTAAGAAGGAAATCTGTTAGTCTGATCAAAGTACGATGGGGTACTGATGATCGAGAATGTACCTGGGAGACGGAGGAGAGCATTCGTGCTTCGAATCCGGAATTTTTTTTCCAGGTACTATTTGTTTTTTTTCTATCTTGCTTTTCCTTATTTTGCTTGTTCGTTCTTTTCGAGGACGAAAAGATTTGAGTGGGGGAGAGTGTAACAAACCTGAATTTTGTGATTTATTTTAATTGTTTATTTTGATTATTTTATTTGAAAAATTTATTATATTTATTAAAATGAATAATTTTTGTTATTTTAAAGTATATTTTGATTTTTGTGTGAATTATAATTCCAAACCTGAATAAATAGGATATTTCCAGAAAAAGTGGATTTTTGGTCAATTTGGTCAAACTTTGACTTTTACATTTAAAATTTAAATATTTGAATTCATGAATTTTATCTTTTATTATGAAAATAGATTAAATTTTAAGAATACTACTTTTCGTTTCGTTGAAATTCGATTTATATTGTGAAAGTTATGCTTTTTACAATATTGGGTGTATATTGATTTATTTAATAAAATTATCTATTTTAATTTATATAAATAATATTTTTTTTGTCAACTCATGTTCTAATATGTGTTATATGACATGTTAGGTATATATTTTTATTTTAAAATATTTTTAAAGTGATAATAGAATTTTTCCAAAATTTAGTGCATTTATTTCCTATTTTTAAAGGCTAGTTTCCATTTTCTGCTATTTTCTTCATTTAAATTATATTTAATTAAAATTTATTTATTTATTTTTGTGAATGCATTTTTATTTTGTGTTATTATCTTTATTTATAAATATTTTCAAGTACATAAAAATTTTCCAAGGTTTATTCAATTTATTTTCAAATTTTCTAGACTAGTTTACAATTTTTGCCATTTTTCCTAATTTAATTATATATAATTAATGTTTATTTATTTATTTTTGTTTACTTACTAAATTTTCGTGTTTTTATCTGAATTTATATGTATTTTTCAGTTATTTAAAAATTCCAAAAGAAATATGGTAAATTGAAGAGTTTGTGACCTTTGATTTGCTTAAGGCTTTTTGTCTTCTTGTCTTTTCATTATCAACCAACACTTTAATTCATTTTGCTGCCTTAACTCCTACCTTTCAGCCGACCATTTCATTTCCATTCACGTGAATTTCTTTTCTTCTCATCTCACAGAAAAATTTGGCCTCCTTCCTTGTAAAAAAGTTTGATAAAAATCTCTTTTCTTTTCATTGTTTTTATACTTGTTTTCATGAATTTGCACTTGCTTCTTCTATCTCTAGGCTCGGACCCTGCCACCACCAACACCTTGGCCGCATCCACCATCACCTCAACCAATCTCCACCACCTCCAGTCCAACCCCAAGCCATGTCGTGGTCCCTAGGTTAAAGATCCACATGAAAATGCACCAAACTCCACTTGAATGTACATAGCCATGCACCATGGTGTTCCACCACCTCAAACACCCCCTTGGCCGCCATTTGTAACGACCCTAGATTTTAATTTATTTAAATTAATAATTTATTGAATTTTTGAAAAAAAATTGTATAATTTATTATAAATGGATTGCGAGTTTCCCCGATATCCAAATATATTTAAATTTAATAAATATTGTAATATGTGTATATATGTATTTGGGCATATACGAGTGAGTTTGAAAATAATAAATATATAGATATATATATTTGCTTGAATTTAAATTTCAAATAAATGGTTTAAAATATAAATAATAATAAATAATTTAGAATTTAGAATTTATGGTTTAATAAATATTTGAGTTTATAAATATATATATATCGTTTCTAAACAATATAAAGTCAATATATTATAATAAATCTCAATACCATGTTAATGAGTTAATCAAACTAGAAATGGAAAATTATTTATATTTCAAGGCAACCTTATCAATATTAAAATATGAATATTAAACTTAAGTATAAAACCATATATATAGTTATGAACATAAACATAAGAAAACTATAATGAAAATATAAGATATAAGTAGGAATAAAATATATAGATTCAAGTATATGTTGTAAATCAATGCATAAGCTAAAACAACTATTTGTGATAACCCTGCATGAAACATCTCAGAGAGGTTTAAAAGCGAATAACCTGTATATATATATATATATAATGCGAAAGAAACAAATTTATTCACATATTATACAAAATATCTTTGTTCGAAAATGCTAAGTATAAACAAGCAAAACAAACCATGTATATATATGCTCAGCAAACTCTAAAACCTGGTTGTACAAGCTAGTGTAATTAAATGTACATAAGTACAAGATGATAAATTGCAAAAGACACATACAGAACATAATGTCTTCAGCCGAATGCAAGGCAAGAAGTAAGGACTAAGCAATGGAAACAAATTGATAAGTATGTACACATGAAAACACAAAGGACATGCATTAAATGCTTGCCATGTTTTGATCAGTCGAAATATATATAAAAAAACATACAAAATCACTTCAGCCGAGCTAAAGAAGAAGTAGGCAAATAGAATAGGCAACCTGTAGAGTAAGTAAATAAACAAATTTTCAGCCATGCCTACCATTGTACAAATGAATATAATACCCTGTACAACTTAATTTCATTTATCTATCCCTCCTCATTTCAGTTCGAGTTGAGAATATATGAAGTAAACATCATCTCCTCTAAAACACAAACAAAACTTCAAACCAAAACCAAACATTCCAGAAAATAAAAATAAAGAAGGCTTCAGCAAGCTAGAACCTGGGGACTTTAAATTCAAAGCCTGAGACAAAGCAAAATCTGTAAAGCAACTTTAAGAAATGCAAAGCTTCATTCAAGTTTCAATTTGCATTCAAAACAAACTTCAAATAGCAGTTCAAAAACAAAACTGGGCAATGCAAAGGCAACTCCAGGCCTAAAAAAAATCTTCTCTGCTCCTCTGTCTTCATAAATGCTGTGAGTAAACAACTACTTTCAAATTTAAGTATAATTGTATGTATGATTTAACTGTGATTTGCTTGCAACCCCACTTTCAATTTTAACTATGTATATACGTTCATATTGTCTGTGCTAAGAGATGCAGTATTTCTTCTTCTCTGTCTAGTTACAGAATATGAAACAATAAAGAAAATTCAATTTCTTTTTTATAACCAATATTAGGCTGTGGTTTTAGAACAAATTTGTTGAATTTAAGAATGAACTACAAACTAAAAATGGTTTCATGAAGTACAAATGAATATAGGATGAAAAAAAATCAAGTTTTTATAGTGAAACTTTAAAATCTGGAAATTTCGAACCTCGCAAAATATTGATTCAAGTATACAACTCAAATCCTTACTGAAGACTATGATTTTTAAGATGGGTTTAGTGATTTTTAGTGTGGGATTTTAAGGGCAGTTTTTAGGTGAACCGAAGTTGTATTTTTCCCATTTTCGAATCATTAAATAAATTTTAAATGTTGAAAATCGTGTTGAAGCTAGTGTGAACATCATTGATCTTAGGAAAATTATCATATAATTTTTCAATTGGGTATATTGTTGTCTCGAAGCGAATTTAGGGTTCGAATTGGTTTTTGGATCGTCGAGATTTGTGAAGCCACCGCGACCTCTCTAGGTGATCGAGTGGTACGAGATTCAGGGGATGGGAGCGTCGATGGTCAGGGAACACGTGGCCGGAGTCGCGTGACGTCAGATGGTCGGAGCTCCGAGAGTGAGACGTTGACAGGGATGGGGTCGCGATGTGTTTGAGTGTTCCAGGTTTGGTTTTTTGCTCGAATTCAATTTCGAGTCCACCTGGAAGCAATCAGATGATTGAGTTGAAGTTTAGTGATGTTAGTGGATGGGGGATGATCGCCGTTGATGGTCGGAATCGTCCACAACCTTCGTGCACGTGCACCGTGCACATTTGCTTGGGTTAGTGCTGTTTTTATTGGGTCTGGTGATGATTTTTCTCGCGTGCGAATTCGGGGCGTTCTCGAGTTTTTCGTGTGTGTGACTCGGAGGAAGACGAATCGAAGCGAACTAGGGGGTTACTCGGGGAAATGGGATGTTGACTCGAAACAATTATAGTTTGGGCTCGAGTCAAATTTTTGTGTTAACAGGCTTTAAAACCTATCTGGTTTACAAAGTTTAAAGTCAAATTTTTAGATATAGATTCAAATAGAAATTTGGTTCCATTTTTGAAATAAATGAAGTTTTATAAAATTTAAAAATATTTAAACAACTTTAAAATGTTCAGGTATATTTTATAAAATCATTTGAAAAAAAATTTGGGTTTAAACTCTTATATAATTTCTTTATAACGGTAAGTAAAGATGGGTTAATTAAATTTTTAATTGTAATTAGTAATGGATGATGGGTAATAAATGAATTTGCAATTAACTACTTAAGTTAACAAATGAATGATTAATAGTTAATTAAATTAGTAATTTAATTGAGAATTAAATGATTTATTAATTGGCAATTAATGATTAATTAAATAAATAGTGATTAATTATAAGATTTTAAAGGCTAATTAAATGGTAATTAACAATAGTAAATTGAGTTTAATTACTTAAGAATAGTAATTAAATAATTATGAATAGTTAATGAGGATCATTTACTTGAGAAATTGTGATAATTAATTAATGTGATAAATCTTGATAATTAATGTGATAAATTAATTTGTGAATTGTATTAAGTATAATTACTTAATAACAGTAATTAGGAATAAATTATTCAATGAAAATAAGTGGGTTAATTGAATCTGTTTAAAATTAAATTCTTAAGTTAATTTATTCAGAATAATCACTTGATAATTTTGAATAAAATTATTTAAAGAAGTAATTAATTAAATGATGACTTGAAATTTTAGTTAATTATTTATTAAATTAAAAGATTTATTAATAATGTCAATAAATTAAGATAATTTAATAATTAGAAATTAATTGGTTCATTAATTTAGATTGATTAGTTAATAATTAAAGGTTAACAAATAAAATTTAAAAGGAAGATTTATTTCAAATAAATTGAAATTAACTTATGATAATTAACCCGGATTAATAAATTGATACATCTGATTTAAATTAATCAGTTGATTAATAAATTCACTTGTGAATGTATGGATTCTATTGAATGATTGAATTACTTGATATTTCCTGATATATGATGCTTTGTGATATATCCCGATCTTTGTTGTGATCTGTAATTTATTTATCTGTGATATATATATCTGTGATCTGTGAATGAAGATGAGCGTTATAGTTTATATCGCTTATCAACTATATCCAGTATTTTGATCTGTGATGATTTATTGTGTTGCACTATTGTGTGAAACCCCTGGACTACACCTTTACACACACAATTATGGATTTCACGTGGAAATCGGTTAAGTCACAGACAATTTAAATTTGATGTTTTTGAAATTGAAATTTTATTTTCAATTGATTTTGAAATTGGAAATGGATTGGGTTTAAAGTGAAAAGCTTTTGAAATGGAATTTCAAAAGTAAAAGTTATTTTGAATAACTTAATCGAGTTTTAAAATTTAAATAATTTGATTTAAATTTGAATTCAAGTTTGAAATTGTATCCTATGATTTGAAACTAGGGAGTAAAGATGATATAAATGTGTTTGTATGAATTTAAACCATTTTAAAAGTAAAATTTTGGGAATTTGAATTTAACCCAAGGATTTCAACTCGTATGAATGAATCCGATTTTCTGAAATGAAACTACTTGTTTTCAAATGATAAAAGCTTTCAGATAAGAAAAGAAATTCCAGTTTAAATTAAGGGAATTTCAAGTACGAATTGAAAAATGAATTTTCCAAGATATGAATGAATTGTTCTTTTTGAAAACTATGAATTAAATCTGTTTATTTTTAACAGATTTAAAATGATGTTTTGTTTAACCCATTCGAAATGAAATTTTTTTGAAAGCTATTAGTTAAATCTTTAATTTAAAGATTTAATGAATTAATTAAATTCGTAATGGAAATCGATTTGGAAAATCTGTGAATGAATCTTTGTGAAAATTAAGTGAACTTTGTGAATTAAATCTTTTTGTTTAAAAATATTTAAATGGTAATTTGATAAACCATTTGAAAAGAAAGTTTGGGTAATAAATTGTGACTTAATTGAAATCCCAATATCCATATGTTTTTTAATATTGCGCTCACTATTCGGGTTAGCCAGGAAAAGACCTTTGTGTCATATAACCCATTCCGAATTGTGATACGTCGTATATAGATAGCATTTGAAGATCGGTGTTGAAGACCGGATATTCACAAGAACGAAAAGATAACTCGTCGATTGTTTCTGCACTGGGTAGCTCCCGGTATAGAGATCCCCTAAGTGATGGGAAGTCCGATCGGGATTGTGAATACCCGGATTTGCAAGGGCTTCGTAAGAAGTGCCTTCGGTTCTGTTCGAACCCGGAACAGACTTGTATGGTTACATGTCTGACATTACACTTTGAGATATAAAGCCGATTTCTTTCAAATACATTTCTGTTGGTGGCGGAGAATTTATTCTCTTAGCTTAACACCCTTCTCTGAGACGTACGAGCTCAAAGGTTATGTAGTTGAAATTTATCAGCGATATATTCCCAATTTGGTAATGTGGCATGCTGAGTGTTGCTGTGTGATGATCAGTGTTTGATCATTTGTGATATGATCATTTGTTTGATCATTTATCTTTGTGATCATAGGTTGATCATCTGTTGACCCAAAGCATGGCTTTGTGACAAAGCGTAGCTTTGTGAACGAGACTTCGTCGGACATCACACCCCGGAAATGGTCAAAACAGGAAAGATGCGGCAAGGTTCTAGGGAGTAGCGCCCCTTAGTGTACGTCATTCCTTCTGGATAGAGGTGGTATCATGGTATGGAGCCCAGATACTTAACCTATGTTGATACTGCTTATTATGTGGTTGTTGGAAATCGAGGATCCTCAGGAAGATCGGTTACGATCGGGGGATGGCATATGCGTGTCAGTAGTTACCTATTTTTGCAGAGGTAACCCGGCCTTGTGTTGGCAGAGATCCGGTTAGGTTCTCGGGACGTCATTCCAGAGGCGTTCCTTCGTGGCATAGGAAGTTCCTTAGCCTGAACATTTGTTGGAAATCCAAAGAAACAATACGTGACTTGTACGGTTTTAGTTGTAGAACCTATCATCTACTTATGGTGGCGCCCCACTGTTTGGATGGTAGCTATAGTAGGCATAGTTCGAAATGTCTATGCTGCTAAGATTTATATTCTACTTTCGAAATGATTTTTCTACACTATGCACTAAGAATAATATCAAAAATGATTTGATTTTGCGTAGTAAGCATCTTTGACTATCATAAGAAGAAATCTCCTCTAATTCTGCGTTTGCATTGTGTGTGTGGCGGGAGGTCTTATGGTAGTTTCATTTTCCAAAAGCATTGCGAATTGACTTTAAAATTCTCTGCTATTTGTTTTTAAAGATAAACTGTTTTTGTTGCTCACACCAGTCCCATGACTGATCCGGAGTTTATTGTTCCTTTCCTAAACTCTGGATGCTCAAAAATTTTCTACACGAGTAGTCTAGAGTTTGATTTTTCAGATAGTCGGTTGAGTAGATTATCTAGAGCTAGTCAGTCCTTGGACGACTGACCTTGCTTTCCGCTAGCTATTGATTGGAGCATTCTATTGGAGATATTCTATCTGCTGCTGGTGTTATTGTTTTCTTTTCCGTTGCTATTTGTTGTATCATATCTCTGATGTATATTGATATTCATTGTATCACTCTGTTGTATCAGATATTGTATATCAATGTATTATTCATTTATTCCGCTGTGTTATTTACTTAATGTTGTTATAAACTCCGGCGACTCGGATTTGAACGGTCGAATCTATGGCATTCGAGTACAATGTAAAGTATGGATGTCGATTTTCGAGCGGGCAAAATTCGAATCGTTACAACCTATACCACCACCACCTACAACCTGACCTGCACCCTCTGCCACGTCATCCCCTGACCCCACCAGACCTGGTCGTGCCATGATTGCTTTGGCCGAGCCTTTGTTTGCTTTGAACCATGTTGTGTTGCCTTATTTTTTGTAGTTTCATGCCATACCTTTGCACCATCATTAAATCTATGCTAGGCCGACCCAATTGAACCCAAAGACCAGATCCTATCCCATGCTTAGCCATGTGTTTCTGACCCTAGACTGAAGCACAAGTGGTTGAAGCAAGTGCAAATACTTTGGTGATGTTTTGTACATTCATTTCTAACATTGTTTTATTATATTCGGGTTGAAAACTTATGTAGATTGTTTTGTTGGTTTGAATGTATTCAAGGTGATTAACCTTTGGCTCTCCCAATCTCAAATCTTATTCGTGCTTTTGTGCCTTCGAAGATCTTAGTTTGTGTGTTTCAGTTGTTGTCTCCAGCTTATATGTAACAACCCTGCATTTTACAAATATTCTTAAATTGATTTTTTCCAGATTCAAAAGCTTTATTTATGAAAAAGAATAAATTTTGTTATTTTAAATATAAACTTTGACTTTGATGTGGATTAGAATTCCAAATATGACTAAATTTAATATTTCCCGAAAATGTGAATTTTGGTCAATAGTCAAACTTTGACTATTAAGTTTAAATTTTAAATAGTTTGAAATTATAAATTTTATCTTTTATTATGAAAATAGATTTAATAACATGAATACTGCTTTTCGTTTCGTTGAAAACGGATTTAAAATGTAAAAGTTATGCACATTTCAATTTTTAGGTTAATTTGTTTATTTGTGCAATTTTGCCTATTTTAAATTTTATAAATCATATTTTCTTTCTTATATTTTGTTTTAATATGTGTTAATATGTTATTTTATGTATATTTTTGTCTTTATATATTTTTAAAATGATAATAGAATTTTTCCAGAATTTACTGTATTTATTTTTCATTTTTAAAGGCTGTTTTCCTATTTTCTGCTATTTTCTTCATTAAAAATTATATGTAAATTAAATTTTAAATATTTATTTTGTGAATATATTTTTACTTTATGTTATTATTTATTTTTAAAAATATATTACAATCTCATATGAATATTCTAAAGTTTATACCATTTATTTTCAAAATTTCTAGCCTAGATGACAATTTTTGCT
This sequence comes from Allium fistulosum, assembly GCA_030737815.1. Classification (NCBI taxonomy): domain Eukaryota; kingdom Viridiplantae; phylum Streptophyta; class Magnoliopsida; order Asparagales; family Amaryllidaceae; genus Allium; species Allium fistulosum. The sequence continues at coordinate 53,969,770 of CM060905.1, forward strand.
ATTTTCTTGATTTAATTATTTATATTTAATATTTAATTATTTATTTTTTTGTTTATTTACTAAATTTTCGTATTTTATCTGAGTTTATATTTATATTTCAGTTATATAAAATTAAAATAAAATAAGTGGAAATTTGAAAGGACTTAAGTTGTAAATTGTGTGACTTTTCATTTACCAAACCCTTCATTTTTCTATAACGGCTCATTTATTCTTTTGTAACCGTGTATTCCTTATTGTTTCACGTAAAAGACTTTCCTTCCATTCACAATTCACGGCCAAAAACATTTCTGAAGTTGTTTGGGTAATGGCTTCATCTTCTCTACCTTTCTCTTCTTCATTTCCTATTAAATTTTCTATTGTTTTGCTTGATTCTTCCATAGCTTTGCTCGGCTAAACCCTCCACCATCTCCACCATAGCCTCGACCACCATCCCCTACCACCCTTCCTTGGCATCATCTCCAGCCATCATTTCAGATCCACCCATGGCCGTGACCTCTCCTTGAAGCTAGCACCACAAAACAATGTCAAAAACCCCATAAACAACTACATAGCCAAGCCTACCTTTATCTACCCTTCATCCACCACCAAGGCCACCACCTTGAGCCACCACCACCACCTTGCTACCACCTCTACTCACCACCTAAACTACTGTCCAGACCTGAACCATGCAAGGGCCGAGCCCCACTTGCCTTTGGATGAGCCAAAAATGCACCAAAACTCCACTTATTTTGCCTTAACCCTTTGTCTTATTCATATGTAACTCCTACCATTATCATCTCTTTGTTGCCATGCTATTTTGATGCCATAACCTGAGATTATGTCTAGCTATGGATGAGCAAAAGATCCCCTTGGTCAAGCTCTTGAATGGTTAAAGAAAGGTCGAATCACTTTGCCCTTTGTTGCTTTTTATTTCAAGTCATTTCGATATTGTTTTGTGTTACATATTTATGTATACATTGTCTTGTTTTGTTTATATGTATACAAGGCAATTATATTTGGCTCTCCACTCTCAAATCATATTCATGTTGTCATGCCTTCAAAGAATCTGTGTTGTGTGTTTGGTCGTCATCTCCAGCTTAAACAAGTGAGTTATTCTCACCAGACAATATGTACCTATATAACTAGTAAATTGACACCCTGCGGATCTGTAGAAATATATTATCATGTTATATATGCTTATATTATTATCATATGATGTTCACACCTATTATTACACCTGTTATATCATATGTTACTGTTATTTAATGTTATTCTGTTATTTATATCTGTTATCACCATTGCAAGTTCCCTGTAGACTAGAATCACTATGGGTTGAAATGATACATACCCGAAAGAACTTTAGAATAGGGAAAAATCGTTATGGGCTGAAATGATAGGCCTGAACGATTTTTATTTAATTTATTTTAACTTGGGATTGCGGGTTTGAAATGATAGAACCCGGATTTTTCTTTTTTTAACTGCGGATTGAAATGATACATATCCGTATCACTTGACCTAGGTTAGAAAATTATATACAGGCCCGTGATTATTTTATAAAGTGTTTTGGATATTTTTAAGTATTTTAAAAATTATAAATTTATGAAATTTGATTTAAATAGATTTTGAAATGTTTTAAAATAAAGAAATTATGATTTTTTTTCTATGTGTTAAAAATGTAATTAATGAATGGTTTAACTGGATTTTTGAAATATAACTTAAGTTGGAAATATGGAATTTTGGTTAAAAATGATATTTAAGTTACATAAATAAAATGGATATTAAATTTTATTTGGAAATGGTAAATATGATAATTTGATTAAATTTGAATTTAAGTGATTTATTAAAGTATTATTGATTTTTCTATGAATTTAAGTGGTTAAATAAATGAATGTTTAAAAGTGATCTTTTAAAATATAACTTGACTAGGAAATGTGAAATTTGGTTTTAATTAAAGGTTTTAGTTAATTAAATAAAATTGGAAATTTTGTTAAATTGTGAAATGGTAATTTAAATTTGAAGTGTTAAGTCTATTTGTTGAAATGTGAAGAATTGGAACTTTTACACTTAAACTTATTAAGTAAATTGTTGAAAATTTGATTTAATTATAAGAAATTTATTGTGAAAAAGATATATGTTAAATAATATGTAAATGAACATTTTAAACGTTAAAATATGATTTTTAAAATGTTTATGTGTTTTAAATTGAAGTTATTTAATTGCTGGAAATACACTAACACCTGAAATTAACTTTTAAGCATTCAAAAATGCTATAGATTCTGTTTTGAACTAAAATTGTGTAAAAAGGAGCTATTACAGCATTTCTGGAATGTTGTAGTTGCTGTAGTTGAACTTATAGGTTAATATTGAACTCAGGCCTATTATAGCATTCTCTGGAAATGCTATAATGGTCTGCAGTCTTTGCTGAAACCAAATTTAACCCTTGTTTTGAAACCTGAACTACCGCAGCACTTTTGAAATGCTGTCTTTTCTGTTTTTAACTATAATTCAACTAAAACTGAGTTTTAACAGTAGTTTTAAGTGCTGTCTTTGCTGAATTAAAAATGTTTTCAAATATAACTTATAGCAGTTGTTTTTAAATGCTGTGAAATGCTGAAATTTTAATAATTAGGGTTTTTGACTTAGTAAACGAACTCAGAATGGTTTGAAACTTTGGAAATTGAATACTTGATTTGAAAATATAATAATTACACTTTTAAAAGGTTTAAATGAATTATTTTGATTGGAATATAAACTATTTAAAGGTGATTTGAAATGATAGTAAATGAACGATATCTTTGAATTTAAAAGGTATTTAAAGTTGAATATTTGGATTTGAACTGATAGGATATTTTATTTTATTAAAATGATTTGAAATGAAGTTTTGTAAGGATATGATATTTTATTATATTAAAATGATTTGAAATGAAGTTTTGAAATTATATGAAAATTTAAATATATGGAAATGTTTTGGAATTGATTTAATCTTTATTTTGATAAAGATATGGTTTGAAATGATATTTTATTTTGAAGTAAAGTATTGTTTTTAAAAGTTATAACCACGGGTTATAATAACGTTGGGTTGTTAAAGAGACCGGGATCGGATATGGACATACTCTCCGTCTTACCGAAAACCACTTTGGCAACTGTGTACGCGGTGGAGATTCCAGAATGAAGTAGGATGGTGGCGACGTTCTTAAGGTATGTTACGTAGACCCAACTCCCGTGAGTTGGCATAAGGTGGCTAAAACAGGAGCAATCTCGGACCAGTGAGGTAGCACCTCTTCTCGGACACATTTCTTCGATATTATACTCTTACTTGTGATTGATTAGATGGCCATCCTCCGATTTGGGAGTGTTGTTCGAGGTGGAACGGTAGTGGCTGCTATGCGTATCCATCAGTCCGTGTGCGTAATTGGTATATCTACCCTGGCATTGCCTAGTTGTGCCGTGTCATCTACCATATCGAGCTTTACTACGATTATGATTTTAAGATCCGACCGCGTTAAGGTTCTCCATCCCCTTAACGCTATTTTCTATATGATTATACTTTACTTATTTAGACACTATTATAATATCGAATATTACTACATAGTAGATAGTTTAACGGATCCTTAGAGGATGGGCGGTCCCAAGCATCTTCTAAGTTACTTGTACCTTTATTACAGTTCACTTGAGTTGGTTTACATTATATAAGTGTATTGTAACGACCCGTATTTGTACGGATTAAAACATTCTAAAATGATTGACCCTTGGTTGTATTGTTGTTAAGACATTTCAGGTTTTGGCAGAATTTTGCTTAAGTCCTAAGTCGTAGCCGACTTAGGAGTTTTGGACGAGTTAAGCAACAAGTCTGGGCGAGTTAATGACTAAGGTATAGGTCGGTGACGACCTAAGGTAGAGGGGAGTGGTTTAGGTCGGTTGACAGTTTGGGGCGACTTAAAGGTTGTACCGAGTTAACAACCCATAGGATGGACCGACCTAAGACAGTGACCGACCTAAGTGATGAGTCGTGACCGACTTCGGAGGTTTAGGCGACCTAAGTATCCTGGGGTAGAGTTAGGTCGGCAGCGACCTAAGAGAATGTTGTGAGCGACCTAAATGTTTGGGTGTTAAGTGTTAGGTCGGCAGTTCGAGTTAAGGTTTCGAGCGACCTATAGGATGTAGTTATGGTTAGGTCGGCAACGACCTAGAGGAGCTGGGATAGTGGGTTAGCGACCTAGAGGAGCTGGGATAGTGGGTTAGCAACCTAAGGAGTTAGCGTGTTAGCAACCTAAGGAGTTAGCGTGTTAGCGACCTAAGGAGTTGGCGTGTTAGCGACCTAAGGAGTTAACAAGTTGGCGACCTTAAGAGTTAGGCTGTGTGTTAGGTCATAGAGGCAGTCTGTGTTAGGTCGTAACACTGTTAGGTCGCAAGGTTTTATAAGTCGTTAGGTCGTATAGGCTGGTTAAGTCGGCATAGCAGTAAGTCGTAAGTCGTCTAACCAGTTAAGGCGCGTGCGCATTAAGTCGTAGACAGGGTTCGTATGTGCGCATGTGTTGAGTCGGAGGTTGCTTTAGGTCGTCAAGGGTTAGGTCGGAGGCTCTGTTAAGTCGTGGGGGTTTTTAGGTCGTAGGTCGGCATAGTGTTAAGTCGGCAGCGACTTAAGGAGATTGCCGAGTTACGACTTAGGGCAGTTTTCAGCTATAAATAGGAGAGCTTCTCTTCATTTTTGGGATCCGGATTTTGAAGCGACGAAGTGCTGCCATTTTGAGAGCTCGACTTCTACACTTCTTCACTTCTTTTCTCCACTCTAATCTAGTGCTTCCATCCATCCAAATCGAAGATCAAGATTGAAGATTCAAGAGCTTAGATTGAAGATCTTCATCTTTTCAACAGAGATTTCTTCATTTGAAGCGGATTTGTTATAGATCTAGCTTAGTTCTTCGCTGTCCAGATCTGAAGTTGATATCTTTTGGATTGTTTAGGTGATTTGGTGAGTGGTGATTATCTCTCACACGGATCCAAAGGAGTATATCGGATTGTTGGCTCGATTTGGTGTTAAAATAGAGATTTCCATGCATTTTCTTCATCCTATGTGTAGATCCTTATAGATCCATTGTTTATGATGATGTTACATCCATTTTATCATATGTTAACCTATGCAAGTTCATTCATCAAGTTTGTAGAGATATAATCCATGTTTTCATACTTATTGGACTTTCAACTCTTTAATTACGAAAATGCCATTATTGTTATAATTGTCTACTTAGATCATATTTGAATGCTTGATTGCTTGGATTGATGTTTGATTTGATTGATTATTATGAACTAGATGATTGATGATTAGATTTAGATCGAAGGTGATTCAAAAGCTAAGGGAAAGGCTCTTGAATTGGAAAAGCTGCTCGTGGCATATGTAGCGGGATGATGAAGCTCTTATGCATAGATTTGATGATGTGAAGTTGAGATGAGGCTTTGCGAGGATGTAATGAAGCGAGGCATCATATGATGAAGACTTGGTCTAATCCAGACGGGATCATTCCAAGCATGTTGATAACTCGGTGATATGATTCGAGTTGAGGATAATGAATGGATATGAGAATAGTCGTCGAGGAGGATGACTAGGAGGCTTGGATAGCATCGTTGTTGAAGGTTCTAGCATGCTCTAAGCAAGGGTACGTTTGGGCAGATTCGATAGTCCCAACGGCCAACTGTTGATGGTCGAGTACTCTGGGCAGATTCGATAGTCCTAGGCACGGGCTGCGACGACGTGCGGGAGTTATGTCTAGAACCGGGGTTTCCATTAGCCCTTGACGGACGGCTGAAAGAATGTGCCGGTCATTCAATTAACGGTGATATCGAAGCAATGATAACAGTGATAGCCAGAGTCATGGATGTTTGGTTGTATCGTCATTCGGACTCAAGAGCGGTATTTTCTGGGTGCTTATCTGATTTAGGCCTTGGTACTTGGAAAACATCGCCCTTGACTCGAGTGATAGTAGCTTTACTTTAAATTGTATGCTCTGCTATGTTTGCTTCTGCGTAGTGTGTGTCTGGGGGCTATCACTGTAGAATGAGGTTGGAGTGGGAGGGTTGTATTCCTATTCCTTTTCCTTTATGCTCTTTTGGTATGTTGTTAGTTAATTTACTGCTCACTAAGACTGTTGTCTGACTCAAGGCTTTATGTTTTTAATTCTTATTGCCTTGGGCTGTTCGTCCATTTTGGGACGGGCAGACTAGGTAGCAGGTGACAGGTGCTGTTCTCTTCTCACGATGCTGATATCGAAGACGAGCTGGAGGGTTGCATATTATCTTCTTATTATATGTACTGGATATTCCGCTGTTTTGTATTCTCTGAGAGATATGTAGTGAGGCTGGATGTATTGACTATGTGGATGCTTGTATTCAACTATTATGGAGTTTTATATGATGTCATTTTGTTCTGTAAAGCTTCACTATACATATGTTCTATTGTATTTTGTCCATGCGCTGTGAGTAATACGATAGATTCTTTTGTTTTAAATCTTACCTTGACAATCGTCCATGGTCGCCTGGCACACTTTACAGCGCTTTATCTTTAGATTCGGTGCAGGGGTCATGGGCGGTCGTCACATTTGGTATCAGAGCATTGGTTAATCGATTTTACCCAACGCTCGCTGAAGTAACCACGTATGAGAGACGTAATTGTATTTTGATGGATGATTACTATATATAATATAGTAGCTTAGTAGAGTTTGAGTCCTTTATGCAGTTGTTTCTCTAGATGTTCTAATCATTCCTTTTTATAGATATTGAGAATGAGTCGAAGAGGGAGACCAGCTGCTAGGGAAGGCCGTGCTACTGAAGAGACTGCTGATTATGCAGCCATGTTCGAAGCTATGATGACTTCGATCATGAGAAGGATACCAGTTCCGGGGGCAGCAGTAGATGTTGGAGTTCAAGTCCAAACTCCGAAACCAGTGGATTTTGCTAAGCTGTGCAAGGATTATACTGCTCTTGGAGGGAAGGTTTTCTTGGGAACAGAATCTACCATTGAGGTCCAGAGGTGGATAGATGCTTGTAGAAGGATCTTTGGTGATTTGGGAATTGATGATGCAACTAAGAGGAAGTTGGCATCAAGGCAGCTTCAAGGGAGAGCTTCTGATTGGTGGAACTCTATTACCATCACTACTCCGGAAGAAGAGATTACTTGGGAGCAATTCCAAGTCAGATTTGAAGCTAAGTTCATTTCTACAGCTCAGAAGTCTGTTCTGTTCAAGAGGTTTGTGGAGCTCAAGCAAGGTGGAAGATCAGTTCTTGAGTATGTTTCTGAGTTTGAAGCTTTGTCCAAATATGCCCGATCATATATTGAATCTGCTTATCAGAAGAACGAGAAGTTTGTGACCGGCTTGGATAGTTATCTTGGGAGGCAGTTGGTGGATCATTTGGACGATTCATTTGAGAAGCTTGTGGAGAAAGCTCTTAGGCATGAGAGTCTGTTTCCTAAGGAAGGATCTGTTGTTGCTGTGACTAGGGAAGAGTCTAAACCCCAGCAGGGTGGAAACAAGAAGAGGAAGCAGCAGCAGCAGAAGGGTAAGGATGGCCAGAAGAAGCCAAAAGGCGAGGTGACTTGCTACAATTGTCAGCAGAAGGGCCATTTCTCGAAGGATTGTAAGAATCCTAAGGTGCCGATGAAGTGTCATAACTGTGACAAGCCGGGGCATTTCAGGAAGAATTGTCCAGAACCAAGGAAGGACAGGCAGATTGTGCAAGCCTATGCTTTAGGAGCTGTTCCGTCGTCTTCGAAAGCTCCTACTGCTGAAGAGAAGGGAAAGAGTGTGGTTGTTCAAGGTACTCTTTTCCTATGTGGTATTCCAGTTAGAGTTCTGTTTGATACTGGAGCGTCGCATTCATTTGTCTGTAATGAACTAGTAGGCCGGTTAGATTTGAAGCCGGATATTGTTGATAGGCCATTGGTTGTGACTAATCCAGTTGGGGGTTCGTCTTGTTTGTGTATGTTATGCCGTGGTCTAGTTGTGTCGAGTCATGGTTGCTCTTTTGTTTGTGATTGCTTTGTTCTGAACTTTGCGGGGTTCGGAATTATTTTGGGTATGGACTGGCTTAGGAAGTATGCGGCTAAGGTTGATTGTGAGAGGCTAGAGGTGACAGTCGAGAATGTGGAAGGGCGAAAGATTGTGATACGATGTAAGCATGAGGAAGGCGTCTTCATGAGCTTCATGTATTCGCTAGTTGTTCCACGGGATGGACTGTCTTTAGTGCCAATCGCAAATGGATTCGAGGATGTCTTTGACGAAGTCAAAGGGTTGCCGCCGCATAGAGAGATCGAGTTTCGTATAGATCTAGTTGAAGGAGCCAGACCTGTTGTGATGCCTCTTAGACGGATGGCGCCTAGGGAACAGCAGGAGTTGAGGGTGCAAGTTGATGACCTTTTACAGAAAGGATTCATTCGGCGTAGTGTGTCAGAGTGGGGTGCACCAGTTGTGTTTGCAACCAAGGCAGATGGGTCGTTGAGATTGTGCGTCGATTATCGTGAGCTGAATAAGGTGACTAAGAAGAACAAGTATCCATTGCCGAGAATAGATGACTTGTTTGATCAGCTTCACGAAGCTAAGGTGTTTTCTCAGATGGATTTGGCAACGGGATTTCACCAGTTGAGAGTAGCGAAGGATAGTGTGCCGAAGACTGCTTTTAGGACACCATCCGGTTTCTTTGAGTGGCTGGTAATGCCGTTTGGATTGACTAACGCGCCAGCATATTTTGTGGATCTTATGAATAGGGTGTTCAGAGATCAGTTGAACAAGTTTGTACTTGTGTTCGTGGATGATATCCTGATTTATTCTAGGACGGAGGAAGAGCACAAGACGCACTTGCGTATTGTTTTGGAGATCTTACGGAAACATCAGCTGAAGGCTAAGTTTTCGAAATGTCACTTCTGGAAGAGTGAAGTGAGGTTTTTAGGCCATGTGATTTCTGGAAGTGGAATAGCGGTTGATCCCGCTAAGGTGGCAGCAATCCAGGATTGGGTTAGACCTAAGAATGCATCTGAGATGAGAAGTTTTCTTGGATTAGCAGGATATTATCGACGGTTTATCAAAGACTTTTCCAAGGTAGCTGCACCGTTAACAGGATTGACAAAGAAGAACCAAGTGTTCTGTTGGAATGCTAAGTGTGAGCAAGCTTTCGGAATCCTGAAAGAGAGATTGACAAGTGCTCCTGTTTTGACTATTCCAAGTGGGAATGATGAGATGGTGGTTTACACCGACGCATGTGGTACTGGACTTGGAGCGGTGCTGATGCAGAAGAATAAAGTTGTTGCGTATGCCAGTCGACAACTGAAGCCGCATGAAAGGAATTACCCGATTCATGATTTGGAGTTAGCGGCGATTGTATTTGCTCTGAAGATGTGGAGACATTATCTGTTGGGAGTTCGATTCGAGTTGTTTACGGATCATAAGTCGTTGAAGTATCTTTTCTCCCAAAAGGATTTGAATCTTCGGCAGCAACGTTGGCTAGAGTTTTTGGCATCGTATGATTTTGGTATAGCTTATACTCCGGGAAAAGGTAACGCAGTGGCAGATGCGTTAAGTCGAAGACATGCAGGATTGGGAGCCATGTTTTCTGAATGGAAGAGTCTCGAGTATTTAGCTGGATTTGACTTTAGGCCTAGATGCGAATTGGAACCTGAAATGTTGGCAAACTTATCGATAAGACCTTCTCTTGTGGAAAGGATTGGCGAGAGCCAAAAGCGAGATGATAAGCTTGTCAATATTATCCGTGATTTGGAATCTGGATTGGATCCAGAAAAGGATAAAGGATTCGAAGTCGATAGAGAAGGTTGGCTTCGAAAGCAAGGACGACTAGTGGTTCCCGATATAGATGAGTTGAGGAGTGAAGTTCTGAAGGAAAGTCATCACTCGAAGTTGACAATTCATCCAGGTGGAAATAAGATGTATCGGGATATGAAGAGAACCTACTACTGGGAAGGCATGAAGAAGGATGTTGGAAATTTTATTTCCAAGTGTATGAACTGCCAGTTGGTAAAAGCCGAACAGAAGAAGCCAAGTGGATTGCTTCAGCCATTAGAAGTTCCTACATGGAAGTGGGAACAGATATCGATGGATTTTATCGATGGACTACCTAGAACAAGAACGGGAAATGAAGGGATTTGGGTCATAGTAGATCGTCTAACTAAGAGCGCAAGATTCATTCCTGTTCGATCGACTAGGACTGCATCAAAGTTGGCTGAGTTGTATGTTAAGTGGATAGTTCGATTCCATGGTATTCCGAAGAGTATAGTGAGCGATCGAGACCCATTGTTCACTAGTGGATTTTGGAAGAGCTTCCAGGAAGTTTTGGGAACCGAGTTGTGTTTGAGTACAGCTTATCACCCTCAAACAGATGGTCAGACCGAGAGGGTTAACCGAGTTTTGGAAGATCTCCTCAGAGCTTGTGTTTTAGATTTCGGAGGATCATGGGAAGATCACCTTCATTTGGTGGAGTTTGCGTACAACAACAGTTACCAGTCAAGCATTGGTATGGCACCGTATGAGGCATTGTATGGAAGACCGTGTAACTCTCCGACATGTTGGTTGGAAACTGGAGAAAAGCTGATACTTGGGCCAGAGATGATTCGGCAGACTTCAGATTGTATAGAGATCATTCGGCAACGAATGAAGGCAGCCCAAGACCGTCAGAAGAGTTATGCTGATAAGCGTCGAAAGGATTTGGAATTCGACGTAGGAGATATGGTTTTTGTGAAGATTTCTCCGCTGAAGAATGCTATTCGATTCGGGAAGAAAGGAAAATTGACTCCGAGATTTGTTGGACCATTCCCGATTATCGAGCGAATTGGAAAGCTCGCTTACAGATTGGAGTTACCGGAGAAGATGTCGGGTGTGCACAATGTTTTTCACGTATCATATCTACGGAAGTATGTGCACGACTCGAGTACGGTAGTTTCTGCTGATAGCTGTGAAGACTTAGAAGTTGATCCAGTCGATAGAAGACCTCGTAAGCCACTTCGTGTTGTGGAAACCGACACGAAACAGCTTAGGAGGAAGGTAGTTAAGTTGCTCAAGATACAATGGAGTGATGATGATAACGACTGTACGTGGGAGGTGGAAGAGAGGATGAAGGCAGCTCATCCTGAACTCTTCGAGGTATGGCCCTAAGGTGTCGTATCATCTAACGAAATTGTAACTTGTCCTTAGTCTTAGAATTCTGTACGCTAAGCTAGAATTGGATGCATGGTTTATTGATTGTTATGGATGATAGGCGTACAGAATAGCTTTGATTGACTTGTTTGTTTGGAATTTCGGGGGCGAAAATTCCTAAGGGGGAGAGAATGTAACGACCCGTATTTGTACGGATTAAAACATTCTAAAATGATTGACCCTTGGTTGTATTGTTGTTAAGACATTTCAGGTTTTGGCAGAATTTTGCTTAAGTCCTAAGTCGTAGCCGACTTAGGAGTTTTGGACGAGTTAAGCAACAAGTCTGGGCGAGTTAATGACTAAGGTATAGGTCGGTGACGACCTAAGGTAGAGGGGAGTGGTTTAGGTCGGTTGACAGTTTGGGGCGACTTAAAGGTTGTACCGAGTTAACAACCCATAGGATGGACCGACCTAAGACAGTGACCGACCTAAGTGATGAGTCGTGACCGACTTCGGAGGTTTAGGCGACCTAAGTATCCTGGGGTAGAGTTAGGTCGGCAGCGACCTAAGAGAATGTTGTGAGCGACCTAAATGTTTGGGTGTTAAGTGTTAGGTCGGCAGTTCGAGTTAAGGTTTCGAGCGACCTATAGGATGTAGTTATGGTTAGGTCGGCAACGACCTAGAGGAGCTGGGATAGTGGGTTAGCGACCTAGAGGAGCTGGGATAGTGGGTTAGCAACCTAAGGAGTTAGCGTGTTAGCAACCTAAGGAGTTAGCGTGTTAGCGACCTAAGGAGTTGGCGTGTTAGCGACCTAAGGAGTTAACAAGTTGGCGACCTTAAGAGTTAGGCTGTGTGTTAGGTCATAGAGGCAGTCTGTGTTAGGTCGTAACACTGTTAGGTCGCAAGGTTTTATAAGTCGTTAGGTCGTATAGGCTGGTTAAGTCGGCATAGCAGTAAGTCGTAAGTCGTCTAACCAGTTAAGGCGCGTGCGCATTAAGTCGTAGACAGGGTTCGTATGTGCGCATGTGTTGAGTCGGAGGTTGCTTTAGGTCGTCAAGGGTTAGGTCGGAGGCTCTGTTAAGTCGTGGGGGTTTTTAGGTCGTAGGTCGGCATAGTGTTAAGTCGGCAGCGACTTAAGGAGATTGCCGAGTTACGACTTAGGGCAGTTTTCAGCTATAAATAGGAGAGCTTCTCTTCATTTTTGGGATCCGGATTTTGAAGCGACGAAGTGCTGCCATTTTGAGAGCTCGACTTCTACACTTCTTCACTTCTTTTCTCCACTCTAATCTAGTGCTTCCATCCATCCAAATCGAAGATCAAGATTGAAGATTCAAGAGCTTAGATTGAAGATCTTCATCTTTTCAACAGAGATTTCTTCATTTGAAGCGGATTTGTTATAGATCTAGCTTAGTTCTTCGCTGTCCAGATCTGAAGTTGATATCTTTTGGATTGTTTAGGTGATTTGGTGAGTGGTGATTATCTCTCACACGGATCCAAAGGAGTATATCGGATTGTTGGCTCGATTTGGTGTTAAAATAGAGATTTCCATGCATTTTCTTCATCCTATGTGTAGATCCTTATAGATCCATTGTTTATGATGATGTTACATCCATTTTATCATATGTTAACCTATGCAAGTTCATTCATCAAGTTTGTAGAGATATAATCCATGTTTTCATACTTATTGGACTTTCAACTCTTTAATTACGAAAATGCCATTATTGTTATAATTGTCTACTTAGATCATATTTGAATGCTTGATTGCTTGGATTGATGTTTGATTTGATTGATTATTATGAACTAGATGATTGATGATTAGATTTAGATCGAAGGTGATTCAAAAGCTAAGGGAAAGGCTCTTGAATTGGAAAAGCTGCTCGTGGCATATGTAGCGGGATGATGAAGCTCTTATGCATAGATTTGATGATGTGAAGTTGAGATGAGGCTTTGCGAGGATGTAATGAAGCGAGGCATCATATGATGAAGACTTGGTCTAATCCAGACGGGATCATTCCAAGCATGTTGATAACTCGGTGATATGATTCGAGTTGAGGATAATGAATGGATATGAGAATAGTCGTCGAGGAGGATGACTAGGAGGCTTGGATAGCATCGTTGTTGAAGGTTCTAGCATGCTCTAAGCAAGGGTACGTTTGGGCAGATTCGATAGTCCCAACGGCCAACTGTTGATGGTCGAGTACTCTGGGCAGATTCGATAGTCCTAGGCACGGGCTGCGACGACGTGCGGGAGTTATGTCTAGAACCGGGGTTTCCATTAGCCCTTGACGGACGGCTGAAAGAATGTGCCGGTCATTCAATTAACGGTGATATCGAAGCAATGATAACAGTGATAGCCAGAGTCATGGATGTTTGGTTGTATCGTCATTCGGACTCAAGAGCGGTATTTTCTGGGTGCTTATCTGATTTAGGCCTTGGTACTTGGAAAACATCGCCCTTGACTCGAGTGATAGTAGCTTTACTTTAAATTGTATGCTCTGCTATGTTTGCTTCTGCGTAGTGTGTGTCTGGGGGCTATCACTGTAGAATGAGGTTGGAGTGGGAGGGTTGTATTCCTATTCCTTTTCCTTTATGCTCTTTTGGTATGTTGTTAGTTAATTTACTGCTCACTAAGACTGTTGTCTGACTCAAGGCTTTATGTTTTTAATTCTTATTGCCTTGGGCTGTTCGTCCATTTTGGGACGGGCAGACTAGGTAGCAGGTGACAGGTGCTGTTCTCTTCTCACGATGCTGATATCGAAGACGAGCTGGAGGGTTGCATATTATCTTCTTATTATATGTACTGGATATTCCGCTGTTTTGTATTCTCTGAGAGATATGTAGTGAGGCTGGATGTATTGACTATGTGGATGCTTGTATTCAACTATTATGGAGTTTTATATGATGTCATTTTGTTCTGTAAAGCTTCACTATACATATGTTCTATTGTATTTTGTCCATGCGCTGTGAGTAATACGATAGATTCTTTTGTTTTAAATCTTACCTTGACAATCGTCCATGGTCGCCTGGCACACTTTACAGCGCTTTATCTTTAGATTCGGTGCAGGGGTCATGGGCGGTCGTCACATGTATATTGTCCTGACTCGAGTGTTTTGTGTTTTGCTTTACGCTCGGGTCAGCCTGAGTTATTCACAGATTTGGATTTCCACTCTCTTGGAGATTTGAATCGCTGGAGATTATCTGCTTGTCATGTCCTATCTATTTCAGTTCCGTTGTTCTACTCAGCTTGTACTTGGTTATTTTATTGAGACTTTTGTTGTACTCTATTTCTTCTGTTGTATCTTATGTAACTCTGATATATTTATATAGTAGCTTCATGAACTACTATTTCTTTTACTTCCGCTGCATTATTTTACTCTATGTTTGTGATCTATGATTATATTTATTTACTGTATATTCTGAGATTTGCCAAATTTTATTTACAACGTGGTATTTTGAGTAATTCAACTCCGGCATGTGTGTCTGCCTATGCACTTAGCGGGTGCAGCATGATAGGGGGTTCTCGGATTTGGTTTGGTAGCGAGCGGATGACTCTTACTCCTACATGTCCCTGCGGGGTTGGTGCAGTCGAGAGGCTGGCTGTAAAGGCAGAACACAGGTACTATTGTATGCTACTGTGGGCGTTACCCCACTGACACGGTCCGTTACAGTTGGTATCAGAGCTTTGGCTTTGAGGCAAAACTCAGCATATGGAGTAGATTTATTTACAGAATCACTTTCGTTCGAGTTTGAATCTTTTCCTCTTGATTCGAATTTCCTATGAATTTTTGGAACGTTCCCTACGGTTTCAAAATTCATTCTTGTCCCTCACTATTCATCTTCTTTTGATTTTGGAGTATCACATAACTCCACTTCGAATGATCTTTATAGTGAATTGGCGGTCTCGCCAATATTCTAATTTTCTTGTAAATGGGTGAAAATCCTTTACAATCAGCATCGATTCACCGGAGATTTATATTTATTGTCACGACCCGACTTTCTATGCCCAGAAAGACGTATCGTGAATTAAGAAAGAAAGGGATAGAAGAAGAAAAGAAAGACAAGAAGAAAGAACAACAACATCAGAAACTCACAGCGGAACGAATGAAATATAATATATCATATAAAATATTACATAGTATCATATACATCAGAGTTACACAACTTATAAAACACATATTAGACAGTTATAAACATCTGTCTAATTCATACAACTCAAGTATCACAGATACAGACACAACATATACACAGCGGAATCATCATATATCTACACGGTGAAGCCTCCTGCTCCAAATCTCCTCCAGAATTCGTCAAAGCTTACCTGAATCCCTCGACTACTCAATACAATATTGAGTACCCAAGAGTTTAATAAAACAGAAAATAAACACTTGGGTCAGACATGGGTCTGGTGTGAGTAAACGGTTAGATTGCTTAACTTTGAAAACTTTTGAAAACAAAAGTATCACGTAAGACTCCCCACAAATAAACATGGGTAAGTTTTTACCTTACGCTAACTAAAACGTTTGATAGGAAATCTGATTGTATTATAATAGGGTCTAGGGTTTTCAAGTAAAATACAGAAATAGCTGAAATGCTTACATCTCACATTCCAACATAGTTGGGCACAACTAATACGTACGGCACTTATGGAGTTTGGATTCCATACAATGGCAGGGCTACTGGGGTACCGCCCGTCACAGTACGTGGCCTAGATCACCGTACCGAGGAGTACGCCCGCTCCCCTGCAACACAAAGCCGGAACCATCCCTTACTGGATAATTCCGAACAAGATAACCCCGTAGTTGGCGCGACCAACCACACACTAAGCCGAATAAAAGAAAAGGGACCTCTAGACAGGGATCTATCTTGCTCTCAGTGGGTGCTACCCACGAAACCTTGCTGCACCTCCCCTGTTTTAGCCATTTCCGGTTGATGAGGCTTGAGGTTACGATTACCTTTAATCAGAACATATCACTTAGAATGCTCATCGTCCGCCTGACGATGTGCTGAAAGCATTCAATCCATATAAGTTCGTTCCGGGTTCGAACGAAACCGAAGGCATTATCTCGTTACACTCGTTTTGGAATCACCCTCAGAGTTAACGACAATAACCCTTGCACTCTGAATCTTCATCTTCACTTGAGATTCACGACCTATCGTTAATTTGGATCGATGTGGTATTCGGGTCTCCAGACCTGGAATTCCGGTATACGGAAACACGATCCCGGTCTCATCGAAATCCAAAACGTATCTTAAAGGCCAAGTTGTTTTAAAGGTTTAAACATTTAAACTTATATTCAGATAAACATAAACAGATAGATGATTCACAATATCACATATAGATAATTCATATCAACATTCATCTCACAAAGCAGCATATCACATATCATAGATATCATATCCAAATCATCCAGTATCAACCAATCACCCAATATCAATCATCCAATATTAACCAGTCATTCAAAAGCAGAATTGATTAACTCCAAATCAATTTAATTAACCTTTAATTAAATTAATTACTATCCTTTAATCACTTGGATTATCTTAATCCTGTTTACTAACATTAATTAATTACAAATTAATTTATCATCTCTTAATGATCTTCCTTAATTAATCTTCCTTGATTAATTATACTTTAATTACATTCAAGAAATTATCCATAACCATATACAGTAATTAACCTTTAATTACTATCATTAAATTACAATAATTAATGAACCTTCATTAATTAATTAACTATAATTAATTATATTAATCCTCAATTAATTACAATTAATTAATCATACTTAAATTAATTACTTTTATTAATCAAACTTGATTAATTCCATTAATTATATTAATTAATGATCCTTTAAATACTTCATTAATTAATTTCCTTCTAGTTAATTAAATAATTAATCTTTAATTAACTACATTCAATTAGCCTTAATTAATCATAAACAGTAAATAATCATCCTGTAATTACTTACCTTAATTAATTAACTCCTTAATTAATTATATTAATTAATTATCCTTTAATCACTTATTATTGATTAATTTATCTTAATTAATCAATCCTTAATTACATCATTTATTACATAAATTAATGATCTTTAATTACTCCTTTAATTAATTACTCTCTTTTAATTAATTACCTTAACTAGTAATTAATCACATTTTTAATTAACCTTAATCCTTTAATTAATTATTTACTCTTTAATTAATTAATTTCAAATCAATTATATTAATTAATCCTCTAATTAATATCATCAAGTGATTAACCCTTAATCATTTCCATTTAATTACTTCCATAAGTAATTTTCTCTTTTCTTAATTACATTCATTTCCACTAATTACTTCATTTAGTAATTATCCTTAATTACAAATAGTAATTAAGCTTTAATTCAATTTATTTATTAATTATCCTTAATAAAATTCAATCTTTAAAGATAAATTTATCATTTAAATTACATATTAATTTCTATCATTAAACTCCATTTAAACATTTAGAAATAATTTTATATTTGAATAAAATTTTACCTTTAAACAAAACAATTTAAACCCATAATTTTATATACACAAAAAAAAACTTGGAAAATCCTTTTTAAACATGTTTTAATTAAATTAACCAAATATTCATCTTTGAAACTTGATTGTCATATTCTTTAAAACTTATTTACTTGATTATATTTTAAAACTTGTTAAACATTCATCTTTGAAAACAAGACTATTTTCATAACTTAAACTTGTTTACTTTTGTGAACTTTATACACTACTCACCAGAAAACAAACAACCCAAAAATACTCGAGAAAACTCATAAATACCCCGAGTTAAACGCTAAACCTATGCGAGTCGACCATCAAACCACACGAGCCAGCCTTACTGCAAAACCAAAACCCTTCTTCTTCGAGTCTTACACGATGGAAACGCGACCTCAAACCCGAGTTAAACTCGTCTTCCCCAACTCTTCAAACTCCCAGTGCACACGAACGTGCACTGTGCACGTGTCCCACCGTCGCCGGCCACCAACGTTCGTCGCGACCATCGCCTACAACCACTCGACCATGTGCGAACACGAAAACCAACCCAGATTCAAGAATACTTCAACGAATCGAAATTCGAACCCTAAGCTCAAAAACTGCAGAACAACTCGATCACTAAAACTTCCCCACGGCCATACACCTCGACGCCGTTGAACTCGCCGTCCCCACCATCGAACACCACGACCACGAGCAGCCTTCTCCCCAAAAGCGAACGCCTCCGATCAAATATCCCAGTCGCAATGTCACGACATTCGAGCTGAGCAAAAGTTCAAGCTAAAACCCTAATTAAATCGAATTCGAACAATTCGTCCATAGGAAAAATCCAACTGCATTTTTCCCTTCATCAATGATACCAAAGCTAGCTACTACCAAGATTTCAACTTCAAACATTAAGTGGATCATCGGCAATTCACCAAATTGCTGATACCGTTCATTCCAAATTTTCAAGTTGAATATCAATTTAAAAATTCTGAAATTAGTGTTAAAATTCGCGATTTCCCATCACGAATCCATTCATACAATACAAACTATAATTCGAGTTTATTAATTTTTGACATGCAACAGTATTTTACTGTATTTTCCTTTTTTAAAATTATTTGTAAACTAAAAATTTCAGAAACAATTTTTAAAATTACTATCATACATTAATTCACAACTTTTATTCACGTATCAAGTTCAAATAAGGTTTAGATTGGAGGATTTTTGCATATTTCTTTTGAAGAACAACTCCTGTAAATATACAGAGATGAACTTCACAGGTTCATCTATACCCAAACATTCCATAACCTCAATCATGCATACACAACAGTAATCAAGTAAACATGCATTCAATATCATAGCAAATTTAACACATGCATCAACATCCCACTATAGATTTATTAAAAACTGTTTTTAAAATGAAGATTTACTCACCTGTTATAAAGAACAGAGAACTGGATTTCGGTTTAAAATCTGGAACAAATCTGTAAATTGGTGTTGATTGCATTTTAGTCTGAATTGTTGAGGTGATCCTTACAGCTTGTTGCTGAGTTGAATTTGAATGCTTGACATGCTTGATCTCATATTTTAAACACTTGAAAACTGATGTTGATTCTAGTTTGATTCCAGGTTTCCTTGCTTGCTTGAAAACTTGTTACAGGCTTTTGAAAATTTGCTTTGAGAATTTTACAGGTTTTGATTTTGTTTTTGAGGAAAATAGTTTACAGGTTTTGTTTTGAAGAAGAAATGTAAAAATTTTAGAACGGAAGAATGAATTCAGATCTTCTCTTTACAACATTTTGTTTATTAAATTTTTAGAGAAAATAAAACCTTGCCACTTGTTAACTTGAAATGTTCCTATGCTTACAATTGTAAATATAAGTTGTAATGATCTTACACATGTCCTTAAACACTTTAAATAAATTTTTATTTAATTTAAATGTAAATGTAAAGCTTTTTAAATTAACCTTCATAATTAATAAATACTTATCTTAATATATGTATATATAAACTACTTTTAGAGAAAATATTATAAAACAAATTCTAGTACAAATAAATTCTAATACATATATCTTTAAATCCAAAATAATTATTTTTATTGTTTAAGAGATATAAATTAAAATACCAAATACCCTTTGAAAAAGTATTATATTAAATTATACTTTCCAAATTACAATTTATATATATATATATAAATTTGAAACACTTTTATTAAATTCAAACCAAAATCCCAATATATACAAATATACATATATATTTAAATAGAAATATTTTTAACACAAATTTGAGAATTATTATATTAAATTTCAATACAACTTCAAATCATAACATATACATACATATATATTACAATTTGAAAATACATCTTTTATTTAAACATAAGATTTCTATTCACAATATATATAGCAAAATATATATTATAAATAGATTAAAAATTTATTAGCTTTGAAAATAAATCTTATTAATTTTAAATCAATATTTCCAGATTAAATATTTCCAGATTATTAAATTTATATTGCGCAAAAACCCGGGATATCACATTCCTCCCCCTTTAAAATAATTTCATCCCCGAAATTAAAAGCAAAGTTAATTTAATAATCCAACAAATATTTTAAAACAGCAAAGCATACCTATCATCCAGTAACTAACAACCATAGCAACCAATCAAACAAACAAACCTAACTAACTATTCTGATACAAATCAGGATAGATCTTCACTAACACTATCTAGAGTTTCCCAGATATAACACCGGAATACTCGCTCTACAGAATCTAACAAATACCACTATAATCCAGAGCTCCTTTCTTCTCTAGATCCACTAATCTGAACAAAAATATCAGACCACACTCAAGTCCAGTTCAACTTCCAAATCCATCTGAACTGCATAACCTACAATCAACAATGAATCATACACGTACTCCCTCAGAAATACGTGAAATACAATGAATTCCAGATATCCAAACTGGCTATTCAATCCTGTAGATCAAAGAACTACTTTTCTCGAGAACACAGGAAAATCCAAAATAATTCAGTGCTAGCTTTCCAGACTTACCAAATCTGATAGCTTTATAATCGGAGAAAACTTAAAACAAATTTCCAATCTCCAACTCCGAATTCCAAACTCTGTCTCATATCTGCATAACTCATTAGACGATCCTGGGCTACCTCATCTCTTCCTGGTCAGCTTAACCCTTACTGATGCTTTTTGAAACAATTATGAACCAAGCACAAAATGATCTTCAAATCTGCTGAAATCCACAAACTCTTCTCCACAAGAAATAGAAGACTGAACTTCCTTCTCCCAGATTCCAGAAAATTCTATACCCACTTAGAAATTCACATAAACTTCTTGTAGAAATCTGAGGTTACTTCCTTTCTTGCACAGCTACTACCTTTGCTTTCGCTGCACAACTCTGATTTTGAAATAGATGAGAATGTCGATGAACTTGAGCACAAACTAGATCCACACACAAGCGGGAACATTGGTTATCTTAAAGACATAGCCAACAACTCAAAGAATGGACGAGTCCTCGGTCAATGGTACTGTCTTCAGCTATCCTTGGCTAGAGGAAACTCGAAACTAGAAGTAGAAGAGAAAACACAGATACTCCATAAAATTCTAAGATGCTTCACCAATCCTTCTCTAGGAACAAATCGATATAAACTAAATATTTGACCTCTTCGATAACTTTTACTTTCTCTTGAGATGCCTCAACTCCATCCAAAAGATTACTCAAGATGAACTCTCAAACTAATCGCAAGTCACTTTTGCGATCCTACCTAGTTCGGATTCCAAAGATACTGTTCTCTCTTTACCAATTAAAACAGCCTTAAGCTTTTCCAAACAAGGTTAACCCTTCAAGAAAGTCTTCACCATCTACCCAGACTGCTGATAGAAGATCCACAAAGATTCCTGAACCATTCGAAAAACGGACCACACTTCTGTTTCCAAACTCTATCTCGACAGCACACCGAACACTCCGAGCTGTACTGCTATCACAGCTAACCAAGAACTTCTAATCCAAAGGCTTCTCAACTAAAACCATCAACTAACTTCACAACGGACCTCCGAGATGGCAGACATTCCAAAAGAAAACTCGGCTCCAAACCAAACGCCAATAACTTACTCTTCTTAAGGGAAACAATGAGACCATGTCCGAAGAACAACTAATCGACCTTAGTCCCATACTTCCAAACAGATAAAACTCTCTTACTCGATATCAAAGAATTCCTATACAGCCGAGTCTTTCCTATGGTAGACATCAACTGTTCCTCCAATACCTTCTTAATCTTGCTCCAAAAAGAACACCTCCTTCGGGAACATCCATAGATACTGTGTCTTATCACACAGCTACTCCTTCCTGAAGTCGCCAAGCTACCATCACTTACTTCTGCACAACTGATAGATTCAACTCTAGAAAATCTGCTCACCCGAGCTCAACCAATCTTACATTCCAATAATGGACTCCGAATCTTGAAAAGGATTTTCTTCAGAGATCCGAGACATCCTTACTCCATACTGCCAACTTACTCGAGACGATATTGGGTTTACAGTCTCGATATATACTTCCAACATCAAACATTCAAACTCCAACTATTGGTAATTGTGTTACACATACTACCACCTTATCTACCTTTATAACTTATATTGGAAAACCCGAACAGGTAACCCAATAAATAGGTAGAAATACATAATTATATATATTTAAAATGATATATTTTTTTTATATAGAAATTATTTCTGGGTAAAATTATTTCATCTACCTCTTTAAAACAATATTGTGTCCGTTGGCCTGGTTCAAGTGTTTAGAGATCCCTATCAATAACGTTAGCTACTCGTATTGACCAGAATCCATATACCACTCAACCGATCAATTAACACAATATAAAACCATTTTTATATAACTAACAATTACGCGCTCTCAAGATAGACACCACTTCAGAGCCTAGGTATTCACTCAACCTACTGCTCTGATACCAACTGTGACGTCCTAGGCTTTTCAACCTTCAGCAACGGTTCACGACCGGTAGGCTTTTCAACCATCCCAGCCCCGCTGTGGCTCACACTGATACCTCGGGTTTGCTTTTACGGCCACCCTCTCGAGTCGCAACCAACCCCAAAAGGCCTTATACTACCCCCGGGGACATGTAGGGGTAAGAGTCTCCCGTTCGCCACCTAACGCAAAGCGAGAACCCCCTATCATGCTGTACTGTAGCAAACCCGATCCCGGTCTCATCGAAATCCAAAACGTATCTTAAAGGCCAAGTTGTTTTAAAGGTTTAAACATTTAAACTTATATTCAGATAAACATAAACAGATAGATGATTCACAATATCACATATAGATAATTCATATCAACATTCATCTCACAAAGCAGCATATCACATATCATAGATATCATATCCAAATCATCCAGTATCAACCAATCACCCAATATCAATCATCCAATATTAACCAGTCATTCAAAAGCAGAATTGATTAACTCCAAATCAATTTAATTAACCTTTAATTAAATTAATTACTATCCTTTAATCACTTGGATTATCTTAATCCTGTTTACTAACATTAATTAATTACAAATTAATTTATCATCTCTTAATGATCTTCCTTAATTAATCTTCCTTGATTAATTATACTTTAATTACATTCAAGAAATTATCCATAACCATATACAGTAATTAACCTTTAATTACTATCATTAAATTACAATAATTAATGAACCTTCATTAATTAATTAACTATAATTAATTATATTAATCCTCAATTAATTACAATTAATTAATCATACTTAAATTAATTACTTTTATTAATCAAACTTGATTAATTCCATTAATTATATTAATTAATGATCCTTTAAATACTTCATTAATTAATTTCCTTCTAGTTAATTAAATAATTAATCTTTAATTAACTACATTCAATTAGCCTTAATTAATCATAAACAGTAATTAATCATCCTGTAATTACTTACCTTAATTAATTAACTCCTTAATTAATTATATTAATTAATTATCCTTTAATCACTTATTATTGATTAATTTATCTTAATTAATCAATCCTTAATTACATCATTTATTACATAAATTAATGATCTTTAATTACTCCTTTAATTAATTACTCTCTTTTAATTAATTACCTTAACTAGTAATTAATCACATTTTTAATTAACCTTAATCCTTTAATTAATTATTTACTCTTTAATTAATTAATTTCAAATCAATTATATTAATTAATCCTCTAATTAATATCATCAAGTGATTAACCCTTAATCATTTCCATTTAATTACTTCCATAAGTAATTTTCTCTTTTCTTAATTACATTCATTTCCACTAATTACTTCATTTAGTAATTATCCTTAATTACAAATAGTAATTAAGCTTTAATTCAATTTATTTATTAATTATCCTTAATAAAATTCAATCTTTAAAGATAAATTTATCATTTAAATTACATATTAATTTCTATCATTAAACTCCATTTAAACATTTAGAAATAATTTTATATTTGAATAAAATTTTACCTTTAAACAAAACAATTTAAACCCATAATTTTATATACACAAAAAAAAAACTTGGAAAATCCTTTTTAAACATGTTTTAATTAAATTAACCAAATATTCATCTTTGAAACTTGATTGTCATATTCTTTAAAACTTATTTACTTGATTATATTTTAAAACTTGTTAAACATTCATCTTTGAAAACAAGACTATTTTCATAACTTAAACTTGTTTACTTTTGTGAACTTTATACACTACTCACCAGAAAACAAACAACCCAAAAATACTCGAGAAAACTCATAAATACCCCGAGTTAAACGCTAAACCTATGCGAGTCGACCATCAAACCACACGAGCCAGCCTTACTGCAAAACCAAAACCCTTCTTCTTCGAGTCTTACACGATGGAAACGCGACCTCAAACCCGAGTTAAACTCGTCTTCCCCAACTCTTCAAACTCCCAGTGCACACGAACGTGCACTGTGCACGTGTCCCACCGTCGCCGGCCACCAACGTTCGTCGCGACCATCGCCTACAACCACTCGACCATGTGCGAACACGAAAACCAACCCAGATTCAAGAATACTTCAACGAATCGAAATTCGAACCCTAAGCTCAAAAACTGCAGAACAACTCGATCACTAAAACTTCCCCACGGCCATACACCTCGACGCCGTTGAACTCGCCGTCCCCACCATCGAACACCACGACCACGAGCAGCCTTCTCCCCAAAAGCGAACGCCTCCGATCAAATATCCCAGTCGCAATGTCACGACATTCGAGCTGAGCAAAAGTTCAAGCTAAAACCCTAATTAAATCGAATTCGAACAATTCGTCCATAGGAAAAATCCAACTGCATTTTTCCCTTCATCAATGATACCAAAGCTAGCTACTACCAAGATTTCAACTTCAAACATTAAGTGGATCATCGGCAATTCACCAAATTGCTGATACCGTTCATTCCAAATTTTCAAGTTGAATATCAATTTAAAAATTCTGAAATTAGTGTTAAAATTCGCGATTTCCCATCACGAATCCATTCATACAATACAAACTATAATTCGAGTTTATTAATTTTTGACATGCAACAGTATTTTACTGTATTTTCCTTTTTTAAAATTATTTGTAAACTAAAAATTTCAGAAACAATTTTTAAAATTACTATCATACATTAATTCACAACTTTTATTCACGTATCAAGTTCAAATAAGGTTTAGATTGGAGGATTTTTGCATATTTCTTTTGAAGAACAACTCCTGTAAATATACAGAGATGAACTTCACAGGTTCATCTATACCCAAACATTCCATAACCTCAATCATGCATACACAACAGTAATCAAGTAAACATGCATTCAATATCATAGCAAATTTAACACATGCATCAACATCCCACTATAGATTTATTAAAAACTGTTTTTAAAATGAAGATTTACTCACCTGTTATAAAGAACAGAGAACTGGATTTCGGTTTAAAATCTGGAACAAATCTGTAAATTGGTGTTGATTGCATTTTAGTCTGAATTGTTGAGGTGATCCTTACATCTTGTTGCTGAGTTGAATTTGAATGCTTGACATGCTTGATCTCATATTTTAAACACTTGAAAACTGATGTTGATTCTAGTTTGATTCCAGGTTTCCTTGCTTGCTTGAAAACTTGTTACAGGCTTTTGAAAATTTGCTTTGAGAATTTTACAGGTTTTGATTTTGTTTTTGAGGAAAATAGTTTACAGGTTTTGTTTTGAAGAAGAAATGTAAAAATTTTAGAACGGAAGAATGAATTCAGATCTTCTCTTTACAACATTTTGTTTATTAAATTTTTAGAGAAAATAAAACCTTGCCACTTGTTAACTTGAAATGTTCCTATGCTTACAATTGTAAATATAAGTTGTAATGATCTTACACATGTCCTTAAACACTTTAAATAAATTTTTATTTAATTTAAATGTAAATGTAAAGCTTTTTAAATTAACCTTCCTAATTAATAAATACTTATCTTAATATATGTATATATAAACTACTTTTAGAGAAAATATTATAAAACAAATTCTAGTACAAATAAATTCTAATACATATATCTTTAAATCCAAAATAATTATTTTTATTGTTTAAGAGATATAAATTAAAATACCAAATACCCTTTGAAAAAGTATTATATTAAATTATACTTTCCAAATTACAATTTATATATATATATATAAATTTGAAACACTTTTATTAAATTCAAACCAAAATCCCAATATATACAAATATACATATATATTTAAATAGAAATATTTTTAACACAAATTTGAGAATTATTATATTAAATTTCAATACAACTTCAAATCATAACATATACATACATATATATTACAATTTGAAAATACATCTTTTATTTAAACATAAGATTTCTATTCACAATATATATAGCAAAATATATATTATAAATAGATTAAAAATTTATTAGCTTTGAAAATAAATCTTATTAATTTTAAATCAATATTTCCAGATTAAATATTTCCAGATTATTAAATTTATATTGCGCAAAAACCCGGGATATCACATTTATCCTTGGTTTCGATGCTAATATTTTTTTTCCAAACTCTATCTCTTGAGATCGGATGTAGATTTACCCCAGAAACGTCCACATTTGATCTTATTCATTAAGTCACGGTTGACCCGGTTAAGGTTGCTCGTGATTTATCTAAGCTTATCCATCTTCATATTTTGTTAATTAATCATCTTGTTTTGTTTCCAAAATATCCCCAAACATTTTGAATTGTACTTGTAAATCTAAGTTTGCTTTATATATTGTGTTGTTTGAGTTGTTGATGTTGATTTGGGCTTCCGATCGATTCGTCTGATCAACGCTATCGATAGGATTTCTAAAACACTTTGACAGAACAAACTGACATAATATTATAAAAAAATAAAATTGGTTAATAAAATAAATTTGGATATATAATTTTATGGAACTTAATAAATTGATTTAAATTGATTATTTGAAATGATAATACTTGATTTATCATTTATTGTTCTACAAATGAATTTATAAATAGTTGTTTATAAATTTATTTGGGAACTGAAATGAATTAAAACAAGAAATTTAAGAATTTAATTTCTGATGGATTCAAACCTTGTGTTTAAAGTTTTAAAAGGATATATTATTTAAAGTATTTCCAAGTAGAAATTTGTTTCTAAAAGATTTTAAAGTTTAAAAAATTTAGTGCTCTTCTCTTTGTCGCTGGAAAATAATTTCGGTGATGACTGCAGCATCATCGACGTTCATTTTAGAGTTTCGAAGTGAAGAGACTGTTCTGTAGTCTTGCTACAGCTTTGTTTTGGGGAAATTAATTAATATGAATTTCTAAAAATATGACTTGATTTATAATATATAGATATATGATTTAAATTTGATTTGACATATTATGTACTTATATTTATTTATCTCTAACTGGTTTGAAGGAAATCGGAAATTAATTCTTACATTTTTTTTCTTAAAGAATAATTTCAATTATAAAAAGAAAAAAAATTGGACAAATGATTCAAACTTGAGATAATTGAATCGGAAAGTTTTATTTGTATAACACACAATTTCATTCCAATATAACTTACCTAAATTACACAGAAGTTGAATATGGAATTGGATAATATACAATATAAAAAGGATTTTTATAAATAAAATTTGAGTGGTTATATTACATGTTATACACTTAAATTTTAGTTATAAAAGATTAACAGAGGCAAATAGTGAAAAAGGAATTTAAAGAGATTTTATTTAAATAACTTAATAATCAAATTTGATTTACTATGGAACCTTAAGTCTAACCTAGGAATTTTAATAAAGGTTATTTCCTAAAATGAATATGTTGTATAATAAATAATGTATCTTTGAATAGATAAAATAAAATACATTTGAATTAGACATTTTGTAATAAAGTTTATTTAACTTGAATTCGTAGTTTAATTGATGTCTAAATGAATAAATGTGTAAAGAAATTTGATTGTTATATTTGCTATATAAATATTTTATTTATGAAATAGATATATCTTGAAAAATGAATGATTATGATTTAAATAGTTAAAATGTATTTTAACATCACTAAAAATTGATAATTGAGAATTTGGTTTTCAAATGGAATTTTAAGTGTAACTTATTAAAGGAATATCTATTTATGAAATGGGTATTTTAAATAAAGTGTTAGGTTATGTGTTAAATTAAGAGCTAAGTAAAATAGTGAGCTTTTGACTTAATAAACAAAGTATAGTTTAATTTGGATATTCCATTCATAAAAGTTTGTTTTAATAAGTCATAAGTTAAATGATATCCAAATGAATATTTCTAGAATTAAACCGATTTGAAGTACTAATATACCTACTGTAGCATTTTATAAGTGATGCTGTTTTGAAAATACAGTGTTTTGGAAATTTTTATAATTGAATGAACTTAGAAATGTTACAACTTTCAAATGAATATTATTTGACCTTGAATTAAAATGGTTTAAATGAAGATTTTTTTTAAAGGTGTTTTGATTTTCTAAGTGTTATGTTTTTTTTAGAATAACATTTCCAAAGTGTTATGATTTTAGTAGTGTGATTTCCAAATGATAAACATCCCTAAATTGTTATGATTTCAAAGCATTATGGTTTCAAATTATTATCTTATTTTGTTTTTCAAACCATCTTTTGGTTGTCCTTATTTTCCCTCATCTTGCTACAAGCTGGTATAAGCATCTTTCTATAATCTTTCTATTTAGAAATCTTTCTGTAATCTTTGATA
This sequence comes from Allium fistulosum, assembly GCA_030737815.1. NCBI lineage: Eukaryota > Viridiplantae > Streptophyta > Magnoliopsida > Asparagales > Amaryllidaceae > Allium > Allium fistulosum. The sequence continues at coordinate 53,998,641 of CM060905.1, forward strand.
ATATTTATTACTCATCTGGATCTGAACACTGTTTTTCCATTCATAGACCGTCGGTCAAGTGAAAAGGGAGATTTAGACTCTAGAGGATCTTTTTCGTGCTTATATTCTTGATTTGATCACCTCCATCTTGTCAAACTTACCTATAACAATAGTTATCAGGTGTAATTCCAATCTTCTTATCATCTTGTCTTAATTCTATTTCATTCTATCTTTTTCTGTGCTTTCCCGTACCTCGTTCCTTTTTAGGGACGAAAAGTTTTGAGTGGGGGAGAGTGTAACAACCCTGTATTTTACAAATATTCTTAAATTGATTTTTTCCAGATTCAAAAGCTTTATTTATGAAAAAGAATATATTTTGTTATTTTAAATATAAACTTTGACTTTGATGTGGATTAGAATTCCAAATATGACTAAATTTAATATTTCCTGAAAATGTGAATTTTGGTCAATAGTCAAACTTTGACTTTTAAGTTTAAATTTTAAATAGTTTGAAATTATAAATTTTATCTTTTATTATGAAAATAGATTTAATAACATGAATACTGCTTTTCGTTTCGTTGAAAACGGAGTTAAAATGTAAAAGTTATGCACATTTCAATTTTTAGTATAATTTGTTTATTTGTGCAATTTTGCCTATTTTAAATTTTATAAATCATATTTTATTTCTTATATTTTGTTTTAATATGTGTTAATATGTTATTTTATGTATATTTTTGTCTTTATATATTTTAAAAATGATAATAGAATTTTTCCAGAATTTACTGTATTTATTTTTCATTTTTAAAGGCTGTTTTCCTATTTTCTGCTATTTTCTTCATTAAAAATTATATGTAAATTAAATTTTAAATATTTATTTTGTGAATATATTTTTACTTTATGTTATTATTTATTTTTAAAAATATATTACAATCTCATATGAATATTCTAAAGTTTATACCATTTATTTTCAAAATTTCTAGCCTAGATGACAATTTTTGCTATTTTCTTGATTTAATTATTTATATTTAATATTTAATTATTTATTTTTTTGTTTATTTACTAAATTTTCGTATTTTATCTGAGTTTATATTTATATTTCAGTTATATAAAATTAAAATAAAATAAGTGGAAATTTGAAAGGACTTAAGTTGTAAATTGTGTGACTTTTCATTTACCAAACCCTTCATTTTTCTATAACGGCTCATTTATTCTTTTGTAACCGTGTATTCCTTATTGTTCACGTGAAAGACTTTCCTTCCATTCACAATTCACGGCCAAAAACATTTCTGAAGTTGTTTGGGTAATGGCTTCATCTTCTCTACCTTTCTCTTCTTCATTTCCTATTAAATTTTCTATTGTTTTGCTTGATTCTTCCATAGCTTTGCTCGGCTAAACCCTCCACCATCTCCACCATAGCCTCGACCACCATCCCCTACCACCCTTCCTTGGCATCATCTCCAGCCATCATTTCAGATCCACCCATGGCCGTGACCTCTCCTTGAAGCTAGCACCACAAAACAATGTCAAAAACCCCATAAACTACTACATAGCCAAGCCTACCTTTATCTACCCTTCATCCACCACCAAGGCCACCACCTTGAGCCACCACCACCACCTAACTACCACCTCTACTCACCACCTAAACTACTGTCCAGACCTGAACCATGCAAGGGCCGAGCCCCACTTGCCTTTGGATGAGCCAAAAATGCACCAAAACTCCACTTATTTTGCCTTAACCCTTTGTCTTATTCATATGTAACTCCTACCATTATCATCTCTTTGTTGCCATGCTATTTTGATGCCATAACCTGAGATTATGTCTAGCTATGGCTGAGCAAAAGATTCCTTGGTCAAGCTCTTGAATGGTTAAAGAAAGGTCGAATCACTTTGCCCTTTGTTGCTTTTTATTTCAAGTCATTTCGATATTGTTTTGTGTTACATATTTATGTATACATTGTCTTGTTTTGTTTATATGTATACAAGGCAATTATATTTGGCTCTCCACTCTCAAATCATATTCATGTTGTCATGCCTTCAAAGAATCTGTGTTGTGTGTTTGGTCGTCATCTCCAGCTTAAACAAGTGAGTTATTCTCACCAGACAATATGTACCTATATAACTAGTAAATTGACACCCTACGAATCTGTAGAAATATATTATCATGTTATATATTCTTATATTATTATCATATGATGTTCACACCTGTTATTACACCTGTTATATCATATGTTACTGTTATTTAATGTTATTCTGTTATTTATATCTGTTATCATCATTGCAAGTTCCCTGTAGACTAGAATCACTATGGGTTGAAATGATACATACCCGAAAGAACTTTAGAATAGGGAAAAATCGTTATGGGCTGAAATGATAGGCCTGAACGATTTTTATTTAATTTATTTTAACTTGGGATTGCGGGTTTGAAATGATAGAACCCGGATTTTTCTTTTTTTAACTGCGGATTGAAATGATACATATCCGTATCACTTGACCTAGGTTAGAAAATTATATACAGGCCCGTGGTTATTTTATAAAGTGTTTTGGATATTTTTAAGTATTTTAAAAATTATAAATTTATGAAATTTGATTTAAATAGATTTTGAAATGTTTTAAAATAAAGAAATTATGATTTTTTTTCTATGTGTTAAAAATGTAATTAATGAATGGTTTAACTGGATTTTTGAAATATAACTTAAGTTGGAAATATGGAATTTTGGTTAAAAATGATATTTAAGTTATATAAATAAAATGGATATTAAATTTTATTTGGAAATGGTAAATATGATAATTTGATTAAATTTGAATTTAAGTGATTTATTAAATTATTATTGAATTTTCTATGAATTTAAGTGGTTAAATAAATGAATGTTTAAAAGTGATCTTTTAAAATATAACTTGACTAGGAAATGTGAAATTTGGTTTTAATTAAAGGTTTAAGTTAATTAAATAAAATTGGAAATTTTGTTAAATTGTGAAATGGTAATTTAAATTTGAAGTGTTAAGTCTATTTGTTGAAATGTGAAGAATTGGAACTTTTACACTTAAACTTATTAAGTAAATTGTTGAAAATTTGATTTAATTATAAGAAATTTATTGTGAAAAAGATATATGTTAAATAATATGTAAATGAACATTTTAAACGTTAAAATATGATTTTTAAATGTTTATGTGTTTTAAATTGAAGTTATTTAATTGCTGGAAATACACTAACACCTGAAATTAACTTTTAATAGCATTCAAAAATGCTATAGATTCTGTTTTGAACTAAAATTGTGTAAAAAGGAGCTATTATAGCATTTCTAGAATGCTGTAGTTGCTGTAATTGAACTTATAGGCTAATACTGAACTCAGGCCTATTATAGCATTCTCTGGAAATGCTAAAATGGTCTGCAGTCTTTGCTGAAACCAAATTTAACTCTTGTTTTGAAATTTGAACTACCGCAGCACTTCTGAAATGCTGTCTTTTTTGTTTTTAACTATAATTCAACTAAAACTGAGTTTTAACAGTAGTTTTAAGTGCTGTCTTTGCTGAATTAAAAATGTTTTCAAATATAACTTATAGCAGTTGTTTTTAAATGCTGTGAAATGCTGAAATTTTAATAATTAGGGTTTTGGACTTAGTAAACGAACTCAGAATGGTTTGAAACTTTGGAAATTGAATACTTGATTTGAAAATATAATAATTACACTTTTAAAAGGTTTAAATGAATTATTTTTATTGGAATATAAACTATTTAAAGGTGATTTGAAATGATAGTAAATGAACGATATCTTTGAATTTAAAAGGTATTTAAAGTTGAATATTTGGATTTGAACTGATAGAATATTTTATTTTATTAAAATGATTTGAAATGAAGTTTTGTAAGGATATGATATTTTATTATATTAAAATGATTTGAAATGAAGTTTTGAAATTATATGAAAATTTAAATATATGGAAATGGTTTGGAATTGATTTAATCTTTATTTTGATAAAGATATGGTTTGAAATGATATTTTATTTTGAAGTAAAGTATTGTTTTTAAAAGTTATAACCACGGGTTATATAACGTTGGGTTGTTAAAGAGACTGGGATCGGATATGGACATACTCTCTGTCTTACCGAAAACCACTTTGGCAACTGTGTACGCGGTGGAGATTCCAGAATGAAGTAGGATGGTGGCGACGTTCTTAAGGTATGTTACGTAGACCCAACTCCCGTGAGTTGGCATAAGGTGGCTAAAACAGGAGCGATCTCGGACCAGTGAGGTAGCACCTCTTCTCGGACACATTTCTTCGATATTATACTCTTACTTGTGATTGATTAGATGGCCATCCTCCGATTTGGGAGTGTTGTTCGAGGTGGAACGGTAGTGGCTGCTATGCGTATCCATCAGACCGTGTGCGTAATTGGTATATCTACCCTGGCATTGCCTAGTTGTGCCGTGTCATCTACCATATCGAGCTTTACTACGATTATGATTTTAAGATCCGACCGCGTTAAGGTTCTCCATCCCCTTAACGCTATTTTCTATATGATTATACTTTACTTATTTAGACACTATTATAATATCGAATATTACTACATAGTAGATAGTTTAACGGATCCTTAGAGGATGGGCGGTCCCAAGCATCTTCTAAGTTACTTGTACCTTTATTACAGTTCACTTGAGTTGGTTTACATTATATACGTATATATTGTCCTAACTCGAGTGTTTTGTGTTTTGCTTTACGCTCGGGTCAGCCTGAGTTATTCATAGATTTGGATTTCCACTCTCTCGGAGATTTGAATCGCTGGAGATTATCTGCTTGTCATGTCCTATCTATTTCAGTTCCGTTGTTCTACTCAGCTTGTACTTGGTTATTTTATTGAGACTTTTGTTGTACTCTATTTCTTCTGTTGTATCTTATGTAACTCTGATATATTTATATAGTAGCTTCATGAACTACTATTTCTTTTACTTCCGCTGCATTATTTTACTCAGTGTTTGTGATCTGTGATTATATTTATTTACTGTATATTCTGAGATTTGCCAAATTTTATTTACAACGCGGTATTTTGAGTAATTCAACTCCGGCATGAGTGTCTATACACTTATAATGGATGCGAATGGTTGCAAATATCGGGTCGTTACATTATACCAGTGAGTTATTCTCACCACACAGTGTACACCTATATAACTAGTAAATTGACCACTTTTGATTCTGTAAAATGCATCACCATATTATATCTGCTATGTTATGATTATATGATGTTCACCCATGCTTAAACACCTGTTATATCATATGTTACTGTTATATTATGTTGTTCTGTTATTTTTATCAGTTTATCACATTGCAAGTTCCCTTTAGATTAGAATCACTATGGGTTGAAATGATACATATCCGAACGGACTTTAGAATAGGAGAAAATCATTATGGGCCGAAATGATAGGCCTGAATGATTTTCAATTATTTTCATTTACTTGGGATTGCGGGTTTGAAATGATCAAACCCGGGTTTTCTTTATAAATTATGGGTTGAAATGATATATTACCCGTATCACTTTACCTAGGCTAAAAAATGAAATACAGACCCGTAGTTAAAATATGTTTTTCTAAAAATTTTAAAATATTTTAGAAATGTAAATATTATAATATTTTGATTTAAATTTGATTAAAAATGATTTTTGTAAAGCATTATTGATTTTTTGAAAATTTATAAGTGAAATAAATTAATGGTAAAGTTAGAAAATCTGAAATGTAAGTTATTTTGGGAAATTTTAATTTGGTGATAATTGGAATTTAAATTAAATATGAAATATGATAAATTCATGATAATTTGGATTAAAGTTAATTTAAATGATTTTATAATATATTAATGATTTTTGAATAAAGTTAAAATGTGAAATGAATGAATATTTAAGTTGAAATTTTGAAATATAACTAAAATTGGAAATTTATGAATTTGGCTTAAAAGTGAATTTTAAGTTAAGTAAATAAAAATGAAATTAAGTTATATTTGAAAGTTTAAACTTATGTGTTAAGTTAAATTTAATTTAATGAATTTAAAATTTAATGTTGGAATTTAATAAGTGAATTATTATTAAATTTTGATTTTTGAATGGAAATTTAACTTTATAAAATCATGAATATAAGGGTATTTAAATGATGACTATAAAAGTGAAATTATATGATTTTATAAGTAAAAAAATGATTTAAATAAAAATATAATTGTTTGTGAAATTATACTGAATATTTGAAGTTAATTAACTGCATTTCTGAAATGTTATTAATTCTAATGTAAATGATAATACAACATTTGTAAATGCTGTAGTTGATAATAATGAACCAAATTGCTAAATTTAGTTAAAGGCTATTATAGCATTTTTGTAAATGTTATAATTGATGAATTTAACTAAGTTTATTTGAACTAATGTAACCCTATTACAGCATTTTTAATGCTGTCTTTTGTTAAATTAAACTGTTTTGAATGTGACTTTCTGTAGCATAAATGCTACGAAAGGTGAATTTTCACTGTTTTGATAAAATTAAGTGAATGAATGAACTTTGAAAAGTTAAATTTTTGGAAATTTAATAATTTAATTATTAAATATAATAACTTCATTTTATGATTTAAAATGAAGTAATTTGTTTTGAAATATAAACTATTTTGAAATGTGTGTTGAAGTGGTATTTTAAATAAATGAATGTGGTTTGGAAGATACGATATTTTGATATTTTTAAATGGATTTTTGAATGATATTGAATTTTGAAATGATATTTGATTTCGGAGTATAAAATACCATTTTGAAATTTTAACCACGGGATGTATTTAATTTATAGTTTAACTGATCCTTAAAGGATGGGAGGTCTCAAGCATCCTTTGAGTTATTGTGCATTTCTACTACAGTTCACTTGAGTTGGTTTACATTATATAAGTATATATTGTCCTGACTCGAGTGTTTTATGTTTTACTTTACGCTCGGGTCAGCCTGAGTATTTACAGCTTAGCTTTGGATCTCTTTCTGGAGCTAGGAATCGTTGAAGATTCTACTTATCTAGTTATCTATCCATTTCAGTTGTTCTATTTCAGCTCTGGTATTATAAACTTCTATGTATTTGAGATTTCTATTGTATATGTTTTCAGACTAATATTATGTATTTTGTTTTGAGAGTTTGTTATACTAGCTTCATGAACTACTATGGTATTTAATTTCCGCTACGAGTTATTCTGATATTCTGTGTCTGTGATTCTGTATTTGATTTTATTTGCTCCAAATTTTATTACAATCTGTTATTTTGAATTATTCAAGTCAGACATGTGTGGATTACTGTCGATTTGGATGGTCCAAAATAGTGGGTCGTTACATCTAGCTTGGAAGATAGTTAATGTTCATGCTTGTAACACTCATATAAGAGTTCTCAGAACAAACTTCTACACTGTCACTTTGATCTCAAATATTAAATCGGAAAATGTTATATATTCACTCTAGACTTTTTATTCTTACTTTCGGGTGCTTTTATAAACTATGTTGTAAAGGCTGCCCCTAAGTTTTACTTATTAGTTTGACACTAGCACCTAATAGTGCTATGGTGCTCGTCCCATCTTTAATTTTAACGACTCGTATTTTAACTATTTTAAATTGTTAAATTTAATATAATTATGGAACAAAATGGTTAAAAATAAAGTATAATGATTTATTATTGTAGTTATTGAATATGAACTTGGATAAAAAAATCCTGAGATAAACAATTTCGGAAATTTGGGGAATTATTTATATTGAAATATATTATATGTATCGATGGTATTTATGATCAATAACTGGAGTTGAATAACGAATGTGAATTATTTGGGTAGAAATGAAATAATGTTGATAACTAAAGTTTATTTGGAATTTAATGATGTATTTATATTGATTTATCAGATAATTAAATTGTTTAAATTTAATATTGAAAATTATTTGAATAATTGAATTCTGAATTTTATGAGAATGAAAAAGGCATAGAAAATTGATTTAAATTTTATTTAAATATGAATGAAGATTGTTAATACTTAAAATTTGGTTAAAAGTGAATAATTAAAAATTGGAAATTTTATATTTTAATGAGTAAAAATAGCCATTTTGGAAACTGTCTCGGATTTTGACGAAACCTGTTTCATCGGATCTATAATAGTGGGTTATTGTAGGATTTCAAGTTTCGTAGTGATCGGACTTGTCATTTAGTCGTGCGGGCTCGAAACGCGTAGAAATCGATTTAATGGATCCAATTAACATAATCGTATTTTGAAAGCTAACTTTTGTATACAATGGAATTTGGGTTTGAAACTATTTCCATTAAGTTTAAAAGTATCGAAAACCTATATTTTGATATATGGGATTACCCACTTTTGTTTCTGTAGTGAAATGGGCTTTTCGAGTCGTCATTACCGTTTTGAAATGACCCTCCTAATTCTACTCTAATTTCATAAGGAAATTTTTTTTTTAAGGTAAAGAGGATATATAAATATATAGATATATCATCCATTGCAAATCTAATTCTCAGGGTCAATATCATTCTCCAATAAACCAAAATATATCCAGGATCACAATAATCAACCAATATAAATATATCAGTACATTCACAAAGATAAGCACATACATGTGAAGATGTATATGCCTCTCTTGTTTGAATCAGAGTTCTGGAAAACAAGAGGATGTTGGATTGCTAATTTCTTTTTTTTTTTTTACTAAACAATCCACTGGAAACATACACATTAGTCTGTTTATACTAGCTAAGAAGTGATTAAGTAATAATCAATGGTAAACAAGCTTTTAATATAGATGTTTGTGTTAAGCTCTGAATAGTGACAAATTCAGTATAAAAGAAAGTGGATCCTAAGGGAACACAAGCAACATCTAGGCATAATGGAAACGCGCCTAACTTATACATGAAAGGTCACGAGTTCGAGTGCTATGCTGGTCGGTTCAAACACAATTTTTGGTTTTTTTTTTGAACAGTTTGCAATCTATTATCTACCTATATCTGCACATATATATATATATACTTTATTTTTGCCTTTATTCCATCATACAAAACAATAATTCTTGCTTAATTATTTTTGAAACCCATCCCTATAACCTGGAAGGCTTCAGGATTGAAATGAGTTAAAAGTCTGGTTCTTGGGTTTTGAGGATGATAGAGGTGTTTATCATTATTCAGGTTTTGTATTTCTTCTTATAAGATCTGTCTGGCATTTAAAATACATTTGGTTAAAGTCTGAGTGAAATTCAGATTCCTATTACAAGTGCAAAGGAAAAGATGTGGTAATGTTTGCACTAAACATATTTATGTGCATATATATCTGCACTATTTGAATCTGGCTTCCATCTACCTTATTACAGATCCTTTCTTTAATTAAAAATAGGACATGAGACATTTGTATGAAACAAGTTTAATTATGGGAACCTTGCGGCCATATAAAACATTCAACCTATGTCTATTTTCTTTTGTATACATATGCCATAGTAGGAAATAAAACCATTTAATTTTCTGAAAATCAACTATCCTGGTTTTCCAAAACTTAAATCCTTTCCAAAGACTCAAGATTGACTAATACATTTATAAAATGTAATCATTCAATTTTTAACATGGTGTTCTTGCTAAATCCACTTACAAGATTTGATCAAAATCCTTTTTAAACATAACAGATATTTAGCTTAGTTCATAGTTTCCAGATACAAATCAATCTCTTAACAAAATGCCTAACAAAACATCCATCCAATATTCAACACTTAGTACAAGTAGCAATTTAAGTTATCAATACATGCAGATTTCAACATTTAGGCTCTTATCTAACTAAGTTTAGCATGCTATATCTTCTTCTCAAGGCCTTGCTCCTACTCCTATTTAGTTGCTGCAATCCCTGAAAAAGCATTTGAAACTGCCTCATTTTAAATGAGACACCCCAGATGCCATTAGCACACTAGGGTCAGACACATGTCTGGTATGAGAAAATTCACAAAAGCAATTTGTTAATTAGGTTAAAATCAAGTTAAGTACAAGTACATAAGGTTCTGTCCTTTGGAATCAGGTAAATACTTGTGTGCATGCTCTGTGTCATTGTGCATGTGCACACTTTAACTTTCTTTCCAGAGACTACACATGTGAATATGGCACATACATTCAAGCATACAACTCAATCATAGACAAACAATCATTCATACCAAACAGGAAAATAACTAATATGAGTTAAATCACTTATTCAATTCTCATATTTCAAATCTGGGAAAAACTCTAGTTTTCTCATCTGCTCAAGTATTGTTTCCTTGGTATATTTATCTATCCTTGGTCTCATCTGCAATATTTATGAATCAATGGACACACTGTAATGAACTAATTCACTCCATTACACAAAGATCTCAGGACTTAAACAAGCCATGTGTCAACTTATGTTACTCAAGCACACAAGTCATTCCTGCAGTGTTCTTGACCCCAATTTCCTAATCAAGTTTTAGTTAATAATAACCCCTTTTGATTGTTCATGACAAAACCATTCAGTGATCCATTAACTGAAAACATCTATATCATGGTATCCCATATTATTCATGACCATACAGAAACAACAAGCAAACAACCATTGGTGACTACAAAATAAGGTTCTGTATATATATATATATAGATATTCATCCTGGTATATTTTCCTTTAAAGGAGTTTAGGCAGCTAACATTGATATATGGCTTCTGGGGGAGTTTTTCTTTTTGCAACCATTTGTGCTTGAGTTAAACTCAGAATAATCTGGTTACACTGAATCACAAAATTTTGTTTGCTATGCATTTTATTGAATCAGGAGCATCAGCACATAGGCAACCCTATTGCACCCCTAATTCCTTTCTATTTCAAGCCTCAGCACTTATACATGAGTATATTGCAGCTCAACATTATTTACATCTTTCTGGGTTGAGCCAAAACCAATACTACTTGCCTATTCTCAACATTTTATTTTCTGGGTATTTGTTTATATCCCTAAACATTAACATATCAGAGATCTGAGTGTATAAACCAGATATGTATACCAACAACACATGAAACTTTGTTATAATAAAACAAGTAATCAATCAAAGGAAATCAAAACATTTTCAGATTTGAATTCACAGATAAACATTCATATATGAAAATACTCTTTTAAGAAAATACTTTTAACTGGCTGCCTACATTAGGACTTATTGCCTTAGATTTTTGAGTGAGTTTTCTCACCTAGCTCTCTCCTTTGTTTCCTTAATTAACTGATGAACTCCTGCTCTTATCCTCAAGCTCTCTTTCTTCCCTTGTCTTATGATTTCTGTGGTATTGTTTTTCTTTTTCAAAATTCTTTTCTGAGGAGAAGAGGAGGCTGCTGCATATACATGTATATATATACAGAGTCTTTCTTAGGGTTTTGGGTATTGGCTAAAGCCATTTTTGCCCACCAGAAAATCATGTTATCTGCATTTTAAACCCAAAGTTTTACCCCTTCCCGGCTTAATTTGGGTGAAGAGAAAAGTGGTTACACATTTTTTTCAGAAATTTGCTTTTCAGAAAATACTTTTCCCCCCTTGTCTACAATCATGCTAAAAATGTGACTTGGTTTTGTTATTTATTAAATACTCTTTTCTATTTTTAGCTTTCATGCAAATGGTATGTACTTCCTTCATTTATTTATAAGAGAATTATTCCTTTTTATATCTCCATTTTTTTCATTTCTGTTTATATTAAAATGTGTCTGTATATTTTATTTCACTAGTTTAAACTCTAGTATTTTATTAACACATATATATTTGTATATAAGTCTTTCTGAAATAATTAGTATTCCCACCTATATATTCATACATCATTCTATACTGACACACACACATATGCACATGTACACTCAAATTATTCAGTAGCACTCATATATACATTTACTTATGCATACTACTTTTAAGAATTTAATCTACATATATATATATATATATATATTTCCATACACATCAATATGTATGTATTCTTGGAGTTCAGGGTTTTAGCTTATATTCATGTGCATTTCCTGTGCACTCATGTACACACACTGATACACTATCAAGCTATATCAATTCCTCCTTTAAAATTTATTTAAAAATTATTTTAAATTCATTTATATTTTTCAGGATAAATTCCTAAAATCTTGGGTCATTACATACACCCCTCCTTTTAGAAATTGTGTCCCACAATTTTCCTAAGCTTAAAATAAATTTTAAACTTAATTCAGAGAACAAGTATATTCTCTACTAAATAGATTCTTAGTTCTATACTAACTAAAAATATATTCATCCAAAATAAAGAAAACAATCAAAGATCAGAATTACCTTAATCTGAAAATAGCTTAGGATAATTCATCCTAACTTTGTCTTCTAATTCCCATGTGCAATCACTAGGATCTAGACTCCACTGTACCTTCACAAGTTTCAGAGATTTATTCCTCAACTTCTTCACATCTTTTGCCAAAATTCCCACTTGATCCTTTTCATAAATCAAATTAGGATTTATCTGCACTTGGGTTGGGGTTTCAAGAATTTCTGCCTTGTCATGGACCCACCTTCTCAATTGTGATACATGAAAAACATCATGTATACCTTGCATGTTTTCTGGTAATTCCAACCTATATGCTAAGGGACCAATTCTCTCCAGAATTTTGTATGGTCCAATATATCTTGGGGTTAATTTGCCTTGTTTTCCAAACCTCAGCACATTTTTCATGGGTGAGATTTTGATGAAAACAAAATTTCCCACTTCATATTCTACCTGCCTCCTTCTCATGTCTGCAAATTTCTTTTGTCTATCTTGAGCTGCTGTCATTCTTCTTCTTATCAACTCAATTTTCTCCTTGGTTTCTTGTATGTACTCAGGTCCTAAAATAGACCTTTCTCCTACTTCTACCCAGCAAACAGGTGACAAACAGGGTTTACCATATAAGGCTTCAAATGGAGCCATTCCTATGGTGCTTTGGTAGCTGTTGTTGTATGTAAATTCAACTAGATGAAGATAATCTTCCCAGTTGCCCCCAAAATCCAGTATACATGCCCTTAACATGTCCTCCAAAACTTTGTTTACCACCTCAGTCTGCCCATCTGATTGAGGATGGTAGGCAGTACTTAAACATAGTTCACTTCCCATTGCTTCTTGAAAGCTTCTCCAGAATTTTGAAGTGAAGATGGTATCCCTATCACTCACAATGGTTTTGGGAATGCCATGTAACTTTACCACTTCTTTTATAAAAATTTGAGCTAGTTTTGGTGCTGTTCTTTCTGACTTGACTGGGATGAAGTGTGCTACCTTGGTTAGCCTATCAACTATCACCCATATGCTTGTATTACCTCTCTTAGATCTAGGCAGTCCATCTATGAAGTCCATAGATATGTCTTCCCACTTCCACTGTGGTACACTAAGAGGTTGCATCAACCCTGATGGTCTTTGAGTTTCAGCCTTGACTTGTTGGCAAGTCATACATTTGGCAATGTACTTAGCTATATCAGATTTCATCCCCTTCCACCAGAAGTCTCTTTTCAAATTTTGATACATTTTTGTGTTACCTGGGTGTATGGAGTATTTACTCCTGTGATATTCATTCAATATCTCCCTCTTTAATTCTATGTCCTCTGGTACACACATCCTATTCTGGTATCTCACATAACCATCTTTATCAATGTGGTGATTCAATACTTCCTCCCCTCTTGAGAGGAGCATTCTCTTTTCTAATAAGTGAGCATCTTGTTCTTGCATTTTTCCTACCTTCAGAATTAAATCTGGTTGAAGTGTCATTAAGCTTAACTTCCCTTTATCTTCTTGTGCACCATGCATCTGCACACAACCATTCTCCTCAATCTCTAACTCAGTTAGCAAAGACAAATCTTTAAATTCTGCTATCATCATCATAGCCAATTTAGCATGCTGTCTACTTAGAGCATCTGCAACTTTGTTTGCTTTGCCTGGTGTATAGAGTATGTCAAAATCATAGGCAGCTAAGAACTCCACCCATCTATGTTGCCTCATGTTCAAATCTTTTTGTGAAAACAAATATTTTAGAGACTTGTGGTCAGTGTAGAGTTCAAACTTTGTGCCTAATAAATAATGTCTCCAAAGTTTTAAAGCATATATCACAGCTGCTAATTCGAGATCATGTGTGGCATACCTTACTTCATGGGGTTTAAGTTGTCTGGATGCATATGCAATGACTTGGCCTTGTTGCATCAACACTGCACCCAAGCCAAATCCACTAGCATCAGTGTATACCACTAATTCTTCATTTCCATGTGGTACCTTTAGAATTGGAGCATTCACCAATGCCTCCTTCAATTGTTCAAAAGACTTTTCACATTTTTCTGACCAAACAAAAGCTTGGTTCTTCCTGGTTAGGTTAGTGAGTGGTGTAGAAATTTTTGAAAAATCTTTTATAAACCTTCTATAATACCCTGCCATCCCCATAAATGACCTCACTTCACTCACAGTGCTTGGCCTCTTCCATGCTTGGATAGCCACTACTTTATTGGGGTTCACATAAATTCCTTTGGCAGATATAACATGGCCAAGAAAATGTACTTCCTCTTTCCAAAACACACATTTTGAAAATTTTGCCTTTAAATCTTTTTCCCTTAATCTAGACAAAACCAGGTGCAAATGATGCTTATGTTCTTCCACTGTCTTGGAATAAATCAAAATGTCATCTATGAAAATAAGCACAAACTTGTCTAAACAATCTCTAAAGGTTCTGTTCATTAAATCTACAAAGTAAGATGGTGCATTGGTCAAGCCAAATGGCATAACCAAAAATTCATACAACCCATACCTAGTGTTAAAGGCAGTGTACTTGATGCTTGATTCTTCCACCTTCATTTGATGAAAACCAGATGCTAAGTCTAGTCTAGAAAATACTTTTGCCCCTGCTAATTGATCAAAAAGATCATCTATTCTTGGCAATGGGTATTTATTTTTAATAGTTACTTTGTTTAATTCTCTATAATCTATGCAGAGTCTTAAGGAGCCATCTTGCTTCTTAACAAATACCACTGGTGCTCCCCAGCAAGAATTACTTGGTCTTATAAAACCCTTTTCTTCCAATTCTTCTAACTGTTTCTTTAATTCTTTTAGTTCATTTGGCCCCATTCTAGTTGGCTTTTTAATCACTGGGCTTGCTCCTGGAACTAGATTGATTTGGAATTCTACTGGTCTATGGTGTGGAATACCCTTGACCTCACCAAACACATCCAAATATTCATTGACTATGGGAATTTCTTCAATGGTTAGTTCACTGAAATCTTTTTCTGAGTCAACTAAGTGATATAGTTTTCCTTCCTTAGCTACCTCACATAAAACTGTGATTCTCTGGCCTCTAGAATTTTGCAATGATATGGTGGATGAGTCTAAATTAATTATGGCTTTAAATTGCCTTAACCAGTCTACCCCCAATATAACACCTATATTTGGGTAATTCAAAACATATAAATTGGAAATAAAAATATTTCCCCCTATGTTTAACTCCACATCCACACAAATCATATTTAAAACACTAGAACTCCCCAATGGACTTTGTATATGCAATGGGGTTTCAACCAATATGCAATTCAGTTTTAGCATTCTAACCAGTTCATAAGAAATTAAAGAGTGAGTTGCCCTAGTATCATACACTACTGTTATGGGTATGGTACAAATAAGTAATGTACCTTCCACTTGGCTATGGTTTACAGTGTTACTTTCCACTGTGGCTTTGCCTTTTCCTTCCAAATTTGCCAATTTGCCTTGCTGTTTATACTCAGGACAATTCCTCTTCATATGCCCCTCTTTCCCACATAGATAGCATTTGAAAGCTCCTCCTTTCAATTCTGGACATCTTGGTTTGATATGCCCTTCCTTTCCACACTGATGGCACACAATTTTCTTCTTGTTTTCCTTAGCTTTGTCATCTCCAGTGCTTTTGTTACTAGCCTCTTCTTTCTTCTTATCATAAGGGTGATACCTCCCCTTACCTTTCTTGTTATTATTGCTCTTAAAATTTCTGAACTTCTCCCTTTCCTTGTCATGCTGTTCCAACCTCAAAGCTAAGTCTATCACATGATCAAAAGTCTTGTCTGCATAGGGTAACATGGCTCTGCTAAGTCCTGGGTTCAGACCTTTTATGTACCTATCATTTTTAGATGCCTCATCTGCCACAAGCATTGCTCCATATGTGGAAAGCCCCTCAAACTTTTGAGTGTATTCTGTGACAGTCATGGTTCCTTGTCTAAGTCTAATAAATTCTTCTAGCAAGGTAGTCTTTGCTGATGCTGGTACAAACCTTGCTTCCAACATCTCTTTGAATTGATTCCAAGTGATTTCATTCTCATTCCTTCCTGCAATGATTACTTCCCACCAGCCTAAAGCTACTCCTTTTAGCTGTCTTGAAGCCACTTGCCTCTTTCTTTCATCATCAAGTTGCATGTCATTGAAAATTCTTTCCAATGTTCTCAACCATGTTTGAATTTCCATGACACTCTCTGTCCCTTCAAAGCTTTTGCCTCCTAAATGAGTATATGTCTTAAGTAATTTTGAGAGTTCTTCATAGGGATTTTCTTGCCTTTGTCCTGCCCCATCCCTAAATGCTCTCACCAAGTCTTGCAGATTGACCATTGGTGGTGCATGGGAAGATCCTGCTCCCTGATTTGGTGGTCTCCCTACCATAGTTTGCTAATAATAATTTACATAGCTGGTTAGTTTGATTAGTAATTTTATTATTTCAGTGGTTTTTTTTTCACACTGAGCACATTGTTATATATATATTTAGTTCCTTTTAATTTTATTTCTATATAAGAACTTGATCCTTACTTCTCTATGTTAAATAACATAGCTCTGATACCAACTGAAATGACCCTCCTAATTCTACCCTAATTTCATAAGGAAATTTTTTTTTAAGGTAAAGAGGATATATAAATATATAGATATATCATCCATTGCAAATCTAATTCTCAGGGTCAATATCATTCTCCAATAAACCAAAATATATCCAAGATCATAATAATCAACCAATATAAATATATCAGTACATTCACAAAGATAAGCACATACATGTGAAGATGTATATGCCTCTCTTGTTTGAATCAGAGTTCTGGAAAACAAGAGGATGTTGGATTGCTAATTTCTTTTTTTTTTTTTACTAAACAATCCACTGGAAACATACACATTAGTCTGTTTATACTAGCTAAGAAGTGATTAAGTAATAATCAATGGTAAACAAGCTTTTAATATAGATGTTTGTGTTAAGCTCTGAATAGTGACAAATTCAGTATAAAAGAAAGTGGATCCTAAGGGAACACAAGCAACATCTAGGCGTAATGGAAACGCGCCTAACTTATACATGAAAGGTCACGAGTTCGAGTGCTATGCTGGTCGGTTCAAACACAATTTTTGGTTTTTTTTTTGAACAGTTTGCAATCTATTATCTACCTATATCTGCACATATATATATATACTTTATTTTTGCCTTTATTCCATCATACAAAACAATAATTCTTGCTTAATTATTTTTGAAACCCATCCCTATAACCTGGAAGGCTTCAGGATTGAAATGAGTTAAAAGTCTGGTTCTTGGGTTTTGAGGATGATAGAGGTGTTTATCATTATTCAGGTTTTGTATTTCTTCTTATAAGATCTGTCTGGCATTTAAAATACATTTGGTTAAA
Organism: Allium fistulosum; assembly: GCA_030737815.1. NCBI lineage: Eukaryota > Viridiplantae > Streptophyta > Magnoliopsida > Asparagales > Amaryllidaceae > Allium > Allium fistulosum. The sequence goes on from CM060905.1 coordinate 54,016,265, forward strand.
GTCTGAGTGAAATTCAGATTCCTATTACAAGTGCAAAGGAAAAGATGTGGTAATTTTGCACTAAACATATTTATGTGCATATATATCTGCACTATTTGAATCTGGCTTCCATCTACCTTATTACAGATCCTTTCTTTAATTAAAAATAGGACATGAGACATTTGTATGAAACAAGTTTAATTATGGGAACCTTGCGGCCATATAAAACATTCAACCTATGTCTATTTTCTTTTGTATACATATGCCATAGTAGGAAATAAAACCATTTAATTTTCTGAAAATCAACTATCCTGGTTTTCCAAAACTTAAATCCTTTCCAAAGACTCAAGATTGACTAATACATTTATAAAATGTAATCATTCAATTTTTAACATGGTGTTCTTGCTAAATCCACTTACAAGATTTGATCAAAATCCTTTTTAAACATAACAGATATTTAGCTTAGTTCATAGTTTCCAGATACAAATCAATCTCTTAACAAAATGCCTAACAAAACATCCATCCAATATTCAACACTTAGTACAAGTAGCAATTTAAGTTATCAATACATGCAGATTTCAACATTTAGGCTCTTATCTAACTAAGTTTAGCATGCTATATCTTCTTCTCAAGGCCTTGCTCCTACTCCTATTTAGTTGCTGCAATCCCTGAAAAAGCATTTGAAACTGCCTCATTTTAAATGAGACACCCCAGATGCCATTAGCACACTAGGGTCAGACACATGTCTGGTATGAGAAAATTCACAAAAGCAATTTGTTAATTAGGTTAAAATCAAGTTAAGTACAAGTACATAAGGTTCTGTCCTTTGGAATCAGGTAAATACTTGTGTGCATGCTCTGTGTCATTGTGCATGTGCACACTTTAACTTTCTTTCCAGAGACTACACATGTGAATATGGCACATACATTCAAGCATACAACTCAATCATAGACAAACAATCATTCATACCAAACAGGAAAATAACTAATATGAGTTAAATCACTTATTCAATTCTCATATTTCAAATCTGGGAAAAACTCTAGTTTTCTCATCTGCTCAAGTATTGTTTCCTTGGTATATTTATCTATCCTTGGTCTCATCTGCAATATTTATGAATCAATGGACACACTGTAATGAACTAATTCACTCCATTACACAAAGATCTCAGGACTTAAACAAGCCATGTGTCAACTTATGTTACTCAAGCACACAAGTCATTCCTGCAGTGTTCTTGACCCCAATTTCCTAATCAAGTTTTAGTTAATAATAACCCCTTTTGATTGTTCATGACAAAACCATTCAGTGATCCATTAACTGAAAACATCTATATCATGGTATCCCATATTATTCATGACCATACAGAAACAACAAGCAAACAACCATTGGTGACTACAAAATAAGGTTCTGTATATATATATATATATATAGATATTCATCCTGGTATATTTTCCTTTAAAGGAGTTTAGGCAGCTAACATTGATTTATGGCTTCTGGGGGAGTTTTTCTTTTTGCAACCATTTGTGCTTGAGTTAAACTCAGAATAATCTGGTTTCACTGAATCAAAAAATTTTGTTTGCTATGCATTTTATTGAATCAGGAGCATCAGCACATAGGCAACCCTATTGCACCCCTAATTCCTTTCTATTTCAAGCCTAAGCACTTATACATGAGTATATTGCAGCTCAACATTATTTACATCTTTCTGGGTTGAGCCAAAACCAATACTACTTGCCTATTCTCAACATTTTATTTTCTGGGTATTTGTTTATATCCCTAAACATTAACATATCAGAGATCTGAGTGTATAAACCAGATATGTATACCAACAACACATGAAACTTTGTTATAATAAAACAAGTAATCAATCAAAGGAAATCAAAACATTTTCAGATTTGAATTCACAGATAAACATTCATATATGAAAATACTCTTTTAAGAAAATACTTTTAACTGGCTGCCTACATTAGGACTTATTGCCTTAGATTTTTGAGTGAGTTTTCTCACCTAGCTCTCTCCTTTGTTTCCTTAATTAACTGATGAACTCCTGCTCTTATCCTCAAGCTCTCTTTCTTCCCTTGTCTTATGATTTCTGTGGTATTGTTTTTCTTTTTCAAAATTCTTTTTTGAGGAGAAGAGGAGGCTGCTGCATATACATGTATATATATACAGAGTCTTTCTTAGGGTTTTGGGTATTGGCTAAAGCCATTTTTGCCCACCAGAAAATCATGTTATCTGCATTTTAAACCCAAAGTTTTACCCCTTCCCGGCTTAATTTGGGTGAAGAGAAAAGTGGTTACACATTTTTTTCAGAAATTTGCTTTTCAGAAAATACTTTTCCCCCCTTGTCTACAATCATGCTAAAAATGTGACTTGGTTTTGTTATTTATTAAATACTCTTTTCTATTTTTAGCTTTCATGCAAATGGTATGTACTTCCTTCATTTATTTATAAGAGAATTATTCCTTTTTATATCTCCATTTTTTTTCATTTCTGTTTATATTAAAATGTGTCTGTATATTTTATTTCACTAGTTTAAACTCTAGTATTTTATTAACACATATATATTTGTATATAAGTCTTTCTGAAATAATTAGTATTCCCACCTATATATTCATACATCATTCTATACTGACACACACACATATGCACATGTACACTCAAATTATTCAGTAGCACTCATATATACATTTACTTATGCATACTACTTTTAAGAATTTAATCTACATATATATATATATATATATATATATATTTCCATACACATCAATATGTATGTATTCTTGGAGTTCAGGGTTTTAGCTTATATTCATGTGCATTTCCTGTGCACTCATGTACACACACTGATACACTATCAAGCTATATCAATTCCTCCTTTAAAATTTATTTAAAAATTATTTTAAATTCATTTATATTTTTCAGGATAAATTCCTAAAATCTTGGGTCATTACACGTTTCGACCAATACGATCTGTCCATTCATTCCTTATCTATATTTTATCGTATAAATAGATTTTATAAACCCTATCAGCCTTCCTATTTCTATTTGTACATACATTTTTCCTTTTCAGGTTCTCTTTCAAATGGTAGACAGACCAAAACCTAAATCTTAATTCAATTTCAAATTTAAAATCAATTTCAAATATTTAAACTCCTCAAAGCATAACAAATTTTATATCGTTGGAAAGCTCTCGACGAGCGTAATCTACTGCAGTGATTCATTTTTCAATTGGTCCATTTCTAGGGTTTATGATCCAATGGCGGATCGTCGTCCGATTGATTATCAGGAGGCGACGTTGGGAAGAGGAGGTCGAGTAAGGCTCGGAGGTGGTGTTCGTTCGTGTTAAGGGTGTCGGAGTTTGCCAGGAAATCCAACATAGGGCGGCGGTGGCGCGATCTGCTAGGAGCCTTCAGAGGTGGTGGTGCGGCCCTGGTAGAGGCGGCTCGAGGCGAGAGGAAGGATGTGTTGGTGATCGATTTGAAGGCATGCGTGGTTGTTGCAGCATCGTGTTTTAGGAGGTGGCGGCTGTGCAAGTCGCGTGCGTGAGGGCAGTAATGGCTATTGTAACGACCCACTATTTTAGACCATTCAAATCGACAATAATCCACACATGTCTGACTTGAATAATTCAAAATAACAGATTGTAAATAAATTTGGAGCAAATGAAATCAAATACACAGAATCACAAACACAGAACATATCAGAATAACTCGCAGCGGAAATAAAATACCATAGTAGTTCATGAAGCTACTATATACAAACTCTCAAAAACATATTACATAATATCATTCTAAAAACATATACAATAGAAATCCCAAATACATAGAAGTTTATAAATACCAGATCTAAAATAGAACAACTGAACTGGAAGGAAATAGATAACTAGACAAGCAGAATCTCCAGCGATTCCTAGCTCCAGAACAAAATCCAAAGCTAAGCTGTAAATACTCAGGCTGACCCGAGCGTAAAGTAAAACACAAAACACTCGAGTCAGGACAATATATACTTATATAATGTAAACCAACTCAAGTGAACTGTAGTAGAAATGCACAATAACTCAAAGGATGCTTGGGACCGCCCATCCTTTAAGGATCAGTTAAACTATAAATTAAATACATCCCGTGGTTAAAATTTCAAAATGGTATTTTATACTTCGAAATAAAATATCATTTCAAAATTCAATATCATTCAAAAATCCATTTCAAAATATCAAAATATCATATTTCAAAATAGTTTATATTTCAAAACAAATTACTTCATTTTAAATAATAAAATGAAGTTATTATATTTAATAATTAAATTATTAAATTTCCAAAAATTTAACTTTTCAAAGTTCATTCGTTCACTTAAATTAATTAAAACAATGAAAATTCAATTTCGCAGCATTTAGAAAATGCTACGAAAAGTCACATTTAAAACAGTTCAATTTAACAAAAGACAGCATTTAAAATGCTGTAATAGGGTTACATTAGTTTCAAATAAACTTAGTTAAATTCAACCATTATAACATTTACAAAAATGCTATAATAGCCTTTAATTAAATTTAGCCATTTGGTTCATTATTATCAACTACAGCATTTACAAATGTTGTATTATCATTTACATTAGAATTAATAACATTTCAGAAATGCAGTTAATTAACTTCAAATATTCAGTATAATTTCACAAACAATTATATTTTTATATAAATCATTTTTAACTTATAAAATCATATAATTTCACTTTTAAAACAATCATTCAAATACCCTTATATTCATGATTTTATAAAGTTAAACCTCCATTCAAAAATCAAAATTTAATAATAATTCACTTATTAAATTCCAATATTAAATTATAAATTCATTAAATTAAATTAACTTAACACTTAAGTTTAAATTTTCAAATATAACTTAATTCCATTTTTATTTACTTAACTTAAATTTCACTTTTAAGCCAAATTCACAAATTTCCAATTTTAGTTATATTTCAAAATTTCAACTTAAATATTCATTCATTTCACATTTTTACTTTATTCAAAAATCATTAATATATTATAAAATCATTTAAATTAACTTTAATACAAATTATCATGAATTTATCATATTTCATATTTAATTTAAATTCCAATTATCACCAAATTAAAATTTCCCAAAATAACTTACATTTCAGATTTTCTAACTTTACCATTAATTTATTTCACTTATAAATTTTCAAAAAAATCAATAATGCTTTAGAAAAATCATTTAAATAAAATTTAAATCAAAATATTATAACATTTACATTTCTAAAATATTTTAAAATTTTTAGAAAAACATATTTTAACTACAGGTCTGTATTTCATTTTTAGCCTAGGTAAAGTGATACGGGTAATATATCATTTCAACCCGTAATTTACAAAGAAAACCCGGGTTTGATCATTTCAAACCCGCAATCCCAAGTAAATGAAAATAATTGAAAATCATTCAGGCCTATCATTTCAGCCCATAACGATTTTCTCCTATTCTAAAGTCCGTTCGGGTATGTATCATTTCAACCCATAGTGATTCTAATCTAAAGGGAACTTGCAGTGTGATAAACTGATAAAAATAATAGAACAGCATAATATAACAGTAACATATAATATAATAGGTGTTTAAGCATGGGTGAACATCATAAAATCATAACATAGCAGGTGTAACATGATAATGCATTTTACAGATTCAAAAGGGGTCAATTCACTAGTTATATATGTACATATTGTCTGGTGAGAATAACTCACTGGTTTGAGCTGGAGATACAACGACGAATACACAAATGAGATCCACACAAGCACGATAACACGACACAGAGATGAGTGGAAGAGCCAAAGTATCAATTCCCTTGAATACAAGTCACAGAAAACAATCAAATATACATAAGTTTTTAATTCAAAACTACTAAACTAGGCTAGAAATAACTGCATAAATCAAAGCTGAAATGCTTTGCACTTGCTTCCAACACACTCTAGGTTCAGCCATAAGGTATACTACAGGTCTAAGGTAAGATTTGGATCAGGTTTTGGTTGGGTATGGTCGGCCTAACATGGTTTTTGATGAAGAAAAGGTTTGTGTGCATGAAACTGCACAACTATAAGGCACAAAACAACGTTTTCAAGGCAACAAAAGTGGTTTCCAAAGCAACAAAGGTCACGACCACAAGCAAGCATGGCACGGCCAGGTCTGCAGTGGACTGGAAGTGATGTGGCAGAGGGTTTCAGGTCTGGTAAGGCCTGGAGATGGTGGTGCAAGGGGCGGCCAAGGTGGTGGTTTGAGGTGATGAAGGCAAAGAAGCTAGGCTATGTACATATATGTGGGTTTTGCTCAATTTCTTGGTGGATCTGATCCACAAGGGTGCACGGATAGGCTTGGGTAGAGGGCTGGAGGTGGTGGAAACCTGATGTGGTGGTGTTGGAGGTGGCCATGGTGGTGGAGGAGGGAGTGGCCGAGCAAATAGATGAAGGCAAGTGCAAGTTACATAAGAAAAACAAGAAAAAAAATGAAAAAAAAGAATGAAAGTTTACCAAGCTTTCCAAGGAGATGATGGCCGAAATTTTTTTGTGGTTGAGGAGTTTTTGATTGTACGTGAAAAATATGAGAATAGTCAGCTGAAAGAATGAGAAAAGAACGGCCAAAATTGAAGTGGTGTTGGTTGAAATGAAGAGGCAAGAATACAAAGAGACTAGGTATACAAAAGGACTCAAACTCTTCAAATTTCCCTAATTTCTTTTTGCATATTAAAACAAATGAAAATGGTGATAAATAAAGATAAAACTCAGAAGAAAAAAATGAATTCATAAATAAATAAATAAATTTTAATTAAATATAATTAAATAAGGAAAATAGCTTAAAAATGTAAACCAGGCTAAAAAAATGGAAACAAATTCTATAAGCTTTGGAAATTTTTTATTTAAATTTAACTACATGTAAAATGAATATAAATAAAGTAGAAACACAGCAAATACAAGTGAATGCATAAAATAAATAAATAAATTTTAAATCATATATAATTAAATTAAGAAAATAGCAAAGAAAATGGGAACTAGGTTTTAAAATTGAAAATAAATTCAATAAACTTTAGAAAAATTCTATCAACACTTTAAAAATATTTAAAAGACAAAATATATATAATATAGCATAAATATACAAATTAGAATAAGATATATCAAATAAAAATATCATTTATATAAATTAAAATAAATAATATTGTTAAATAAAACAGTTTACACTCAATATTGTAAAAAGCATAACTTTCACAATATAACTCTGATTTCAACGAAACGAAAAGCAGTATTCTAAAAATTTAATCTATTTTCATAATAAAAGATAAAATTAAAAATTTCAAATATTTAAATTTAAAATTTAAAAGTCAAAGTTTGACCCAAATTGACCAAAAATCAATATTCAGGAAAATATTCAATTTATACCAGTTTGAAATTATAATTCACATAATAATCAACATTTATATTTAAAAATGAAATGTTTGAAAAAAAAAATTTACAATTACTTAAAATAAAATAAAGTCAAATTTAAATATATGCAGAAATCTAGGGTTGTTACACTCTCCCCTACTCAAATCTTTTCGTCCTCGAAAAGGAAGGAAGTGGAGGAACAACTAGAAAGAATAATAAGTTGGAAGACATCCCGAAAGAAGGTAGGGGAAAAATAGCTAGGAGGGAAAACAAGTTGAAAGACAAGAATGAACCATTATTTAAAATTGTTGGTTAAAGAGGTAAAATATTTAAAACACTTTAAAATCCTTTAAAAAAAGGAATAACTGATCAAAGTATCATTTATATAATATTTTATCAAAATACTTTTATAACTCGATGTCTTAACAAGTTTATCCTCGTTCCTGCAGACTCTGGCAGTGCGTTGATCAAGCGCAAAGCTAGAATTCTCCAGGTACTTAGTAGACTTGTTTCAACACCCAGTGAAAATACTTGAAAAACCTTTAAAACAGATATGGAAAGTACAATCCAAACAAAAACAAACAAAACCTTTGTCTAACCATGGTTCGCAGATACACAATGGTTACGCCTGGATCCCCCAGGAAACAATCCATATCCGTAAGCTTTCTCAGCCCTGCGAGTTACGCCATGATGACTAGTAGAATGCAGGATACACAATGGTTACGCCTGGATCCCCCAGGAAACAATCCGTACCCCCAGGCAAGACTCAGCCAAGCATTTGCGCTACTATTCGCGACCTACACAGATTGCAGGATACACAATGATTACGCCTGGATCCCCCAGGAAACAATCCGTACCCCTAGGCAAGACTCAGCCAGGCAGTTGCGCTATGCAGTCACGAGAGAACAATAAGACCATGGGTAACGCCATGGAATTCGAAGGACACTCGAGTATCATATCCGGAAAACCAAAAATCAGAGAGAATAATATCGATAGAATGAATCCAAGATGTGGCCACAAATCGGATATCAAGCAGAAGGCACTTTCCATATCTTTACTTCGAAAATATGTATCATATAGTACCTTTTCAAATCACTTTCAAATATCGTACTTATATAAAATCCATTATATATAAGATTTAATTTTCAAATCGAATACTTTCCAAAATCAATAGTATATCAAATCATACTTATATAGACTTCAATTATATAAGATTTCACTTTCAAATTGAGTACCTTTTCAAATCTATAGTTTTCGAATCAATTTCATACTCATACAAATCAATTTTATATAAGTTCGACAACTCCCAAATCAAGTGTTTAGTAACATAAGGTTCTCAAATTTCAATTTGTTTCAATATCAGTTCAATTTCAAAATCATATACAATTTCACCAAATTATTTCTTCTCAAATTAATTATCTTTAGTTTCAAAGTTTCCAAAATAATAGATTTAGAAAATAAATCCAAATTTCCAAATCAATATAATTTAAGTCAACCAATTCATTTCCAAAATCAAATGTTTTCAAAATCATCTTATACTTACGTAAGGTCTATCTTACATAAGGATCAAATTTTCAAAATAATTTCGCTGTATGAAGAGCCATATGGGATTGAATATCTTTGCTTTTATGGGTTATATATCTTTGTAATTTAAATTGGAAATTTTCTTTTAGTAAGCAAAGATATTCTAACTCGACGGCTTTCAATTTCAGCGTCAAAATATATCAAAGATATTAGAATATAAGATGTACATATGTCATCATTTCGCAAAGTCACATTCGATCGCTCGCTCGATCACACAAGTTCGCTTTCGAACTAGTATTGTCCATTCACTTCCCTAATGCAGATTTCGATATGGTTTCTCGACTAGAAGCCATCAGTCTCCTTGCATAGCCATATACTATGATAGAGAATTCTAGAATCGAGCCCAAAATCCATATCAAATATTCGTCATCAAGAATCGAATGAAAAATCCTAACACGAAATGGTGTAATTCACCTCGAACTTGTGTACTCAAACTTGGATCAAATTAATTATGCGAATAAAACAGCATACATACAACTTATATATTTATTCCAACTTGTTACCTATATAGTTTCATAAAGATGTTACTAAGTTAAAACGCTTAAAATTTATTCAAAATATTTTGAAGAACAATTTCTTTTCAAAACATTTCAAATCTAAATTTCATATTAGAAAAAAAAATTAAATTGCCTTATTCATTTACTTAACAAAACAGTTTCAACTTATTTAAATCAGATTACTTCATACTTAAACATTCAAAACAAACTTATATACTTTATCAAAATACTTTTCAAATTTCTTAGCTTTGAAAAGTTAACCTTGATTTGGAAGTACTCGAACTTCGAAATAGTTGAAGAAATCATTTTCAAATTCAAGAGTTGGAAATTAGCAACAAATCAGTAAATCAATTTTAATAGATAGGGTTATATCAAATCCAAAACTCAAGGACTGAACACCGGTTCATTTCAAATCGTTTCAAATATATTTACATATATCTTTCGAATATCAAATCATACTTCGGAATTTGAAATCAAAAATGGTTTCACAAAATCACTCGCATAGCAAAGCTATTAAAGTGGCCTCTCCCTCACTCAGAAACTCGAAAATCAATGTCGATGATGCGTGCACTCATCACCGAAATTATTTTCCAGCGACACAAGTGAGTTCTGGACTTCCATTTACTTTGAAAACTTCTTTGAAATTCCTTCGAAATCATTAAAACCCATTAAAATCATTGAAACATTACTTATTCGGAAAAATAATTTCAAATCATATTATTTATTATTTCAAAATCCTAAAACCAGTTCCAAAATGCCGGAGTTCAATCACTTAAATTCAGATTCAAAACCTTCAGTTATAAATCATTTTATATGAAACCATTTCTTATAAAATTTTCACAATTTCAAATCCTTTCAAAACTTCAAATTCTCTTTTTTTTAAAAGGTATATAATCCTTATCAAAAACATTTCATCTTTATATAAAAATATGGTCATCCTTATCAAAATAAAAACTACGATGAATACACAATTTTCAAAAGACAATCAACCACAAACTTTCCAAGGGACGATTCAAGGATGGATTTCAAAGCAAAACAGAGATTCAAATTTAGAAGGACTCTAATCAAATAGAATTCTAATTCAAAGATAGGCTCAAACGAAGATAAGATAATTAAATTACCAAATAGAAGATGGATAAGCCTATATGAATCGCGGGCGACCTTAACCGGTCAACCGTGACTTCAGGAATATGATCGATGCGAAAATCTAAGGCAAATCGACCTTCGATTGCCAGAGATAGAATCTAAATATAGTAGAAGATAGAAAACATCGTAAACCGAGGATACAGAAATATCTGATGAATCAATGCCAATTATAATCATTCAAAGATTGGCGGAATCGCCACCCTATAAAGGTCATACAAAGTGGAGTGATGCAATGCTACAAAATCAAAAGAATACAATTATGGGAGACAGGAATGGATTTCAGAACAAGTGGGAGCGTTCCAAAATTCAAAGGAATCCTATTCGATAAGAATCCAAACGAAGATTAGAGATATATAACCTATATCGATACAGAAAAATTCCCATTCAAAATTTGGAATGACTCGAATTCATAACATACGAAAACAGAAGCATAAATATCTTTAGTTGGACAACTTTAGCTAAGCAAAAGATACAACAGAGTTTACTCAAAACAACCTAACAAACTACAGATTTTGCCAAACTCAAAATAGATTCCTATCAACAATGGATCTAGATCAATCAAGAGAGAAGTTCAAAATTTTAGAGGATCCTAATCAAAGAAATTACTAACAAGGTGGATACAAAAGGAATGAAGTTTAGAAAATTTTACTTTCAAAGCAAGAAAATTTTATATCAAAATAATCTTTGAAAATTCTTTAAAATCATTTGAAAATCATTTTATACTTCAAAAATACGTCCTCTCACAAAGAAATGATTCTGAGATTGATTTCACTCATTCTAGGGTATTTCTACTCTATCTCTAATGAGTTTTTGCTCCATAGGCTAAGGTTTGCCTAAAACCAAAGCTCTGTGATGCAGCGCAACCCTTATTTTGGCCAAGGCATGAGTCGTATATGACTCATGATGAGTCGGATGATGCAGCGCAACCCTTATTTTGGCCAAGGCATGAGTCGTATATGACTCATGATGAGTCGTAGGTGATGAGTCGAAAACGACTTAAGACTTATGATGAGTCGTAGGTGATGAGTCGAAAACGACTTAAGACTTATGATGAGTCGTAGGTGATGAGTCGTATATGACTTATGATGAGTCGTAGGTGATGAGTCGAAAACGACTTAAGACTTATGATGAGTCGTAGGTTATGAGTCGTATATGACTTATGATGAGTCGTAGGTGATGAGTCGTATATGACTTATGATGAGTCGTAGGTGATGAGTCGAAAACGACTTAAGACTTATGATGAGTCGTAGGTGATGAGTCGACTTAAGACTTATGATGAGTCGTAGGTGATGAGTCATATATGACTTATGATGAGTCGAAGGTGATGAGTCGAAGACGACTTATGATGAGTCGAAGGTGATGAGTCGAAGACGACTTATGACTTAGAAATTTTTCTGGATATGTGTTGTAGCCTATAAATAGGCAAGTTGTGTCATTTTGTAAGGTTGTTGAATATTGAATAAAATTCTCTTTTGTTAGCTTTGTGCTTTCAATTTCAATTGGTAGTCGAGTGTATCTCCTATCTCCACTTACGTCATTCGAGTGCGCTCGAATCATCGTTTGCTGAAGCCGATTCACGGAATCTTGTGCGCAAGATCAACGTTGAAGAATCGTAGATCTCTTTCCCGGTATCTTCGGATCAACGAGTCAGAGATAGCTAGAGTTCGGTATCTTCGGATCAACGAGTTCGAGCATTTCAGTATCCATCAATCCACAGATTGCTACTTTCATCGATTGAAGATCGTCTAGAATTATCCGCTGCGTCAGTTTGGTATCAGAGCCTGTTTTAGCCAATCATAGCTAAATCGAGTCTTGGAGCCGAGAATTTGAAGTGTTGAGGTTGTGTTCATCGTGTTCATCATATTTTGCAACAAAGTTGGAGTTTCCGATCCATTTCATTTTGGATCAAAAAAATTCGAAAGGTGTCTGAAACTTGAAGTGTGAATTTGTTGAAGTGTTTGGGAGGTATTCAATCATGCCGCCAAGACGAGTTCAACGTCATCGCAATATTAATGCTTTGTACGGAAGAGAAGAGGCCGATGAAATGGAGCAACGAATCAACGAGAATTTCAATGAGAAGCTTACTGAAGGGATTGGTCGATTAGAGAGGATGATGTTGGAGATGAGTCAAAATCAGAGAAGAGTATCACCCGAATCGAGCCATGGGAGAAGTAGAGCTTCACCACATTCAAATCGAGAGAGAAGTGTCGATAGTGATCATAGAAGCGTGGATCGAGATTGTGATAGAAATGTTGATGATCGAGGTCGTGATAGAAATGTGACTGATCGAGAACGGAGGAATGTAGATCGTAGGAATGTTGGTGGAAGAAATGGTGGTGGTAGAGATGTTGGTGGTCAGGATCGACATCGATATACATCGGATGGTGAAGAAGAGTATGATGGTGGTAGTGTTCATGGACGAGGACGTGGACGAGGAAGGAATCAGTCGGAGTACGATCACAAGTGGGAATCTGGGATGAAGATAGAAATTCCCGAATTCAAAGGTGGTATGCAGGCTGAGGAGTTCTTGGATTGGGTGGCTAACGTTGAAGAAATTTTTGATTTCAAAGAAGTTCCAGAACATCGTAGAGTAAAGTTGGTTGCTACAAGGTTGAGGGGTAGAGCTTTGGCATGGTGGCAGCAAACCAAACTTACACGTGAACGAATGGGGAAGTCAAAAGTTGAATCTTGGGAGAAGATGAAGAAATTGATGAAAGCAACGTTCTTACCTTACAATTATCAATCTCTGATGTATCAACGTTTGCAGAACTTGAGGCAGGGCACAAAGACTGTTAATGATTACGCAGATGAGTTTTATCAGCTTATCGCAAGGAATGATATTATGGAAACGGAAGAACAACTGACATCTAGATTCATTGGGGGATTGAGAATGCAGATCCAGGATATGGTAAACATGTTTGATCTAAGATCTATGGCGGAAGCACATCAGAAAGCGTTGGCTTGGGAGAAACAGGGAAGACGAGGTGGTGGTGTGTTTACCAATTCTAACAATCAAGCGAAGGGTGTTAATGGAAGTTCTAATGTTTCAAAAGTTGTTGCGAAACCAGTTGTAAAGGAGGTTGAGAAGGCGAAGGTTAACAACAGTTTCAAATGTTACAATTGTCAGGAGATGGGTCATAAAAGCAACGAATGTCCGAAGCCGAAGAAGAGAACCATGGTGACAGAAGTTGAGGAGGAAGATGAGAAAGAAGCAGAATGCTCTAATTCTTTACCAGTTGAGGAGGAAGACTTACTGTCAGGAGATGACGGGTACGCATTGATGATGAGAAGAAGTTGTTTAACACCGAAGCAAGAGGAGGAAAGTAGTTGGTTGAGGAACAATATCTTTCAATCTACCTGCACTATTCTGGGAAGAGTTTGTAAATTTGTTATTGATGCTGGGAGTTGCGATAATATTATCTCTACAGAAGCAGTGAAGAAGTTGGAGTTGAAAACCGAGAAACATCCTAAACCGTACAAATTAGCTTGGTTGAGGAAGGGTGGTGAAGTGAAGGTTGGACGAAGGGCTCGTGTGAATTTTTCAATTGGGAAGAAATACAAAGATGAAATCTGGTGTGATGTCGTAGATATGGACGTTTGTCATTTGTTGCTGGGGAGACCGTGGCAGTATGATCGAGCTGTGCAGCATGACGGACGGACCAATAGTTACAGTTTTATGTTTGAAGGCACGAAGATTATCCTAGTTCCAAAGAAGAGACCACAAGGAGAAAGTAAGTCAGAAGAAATCGAAGAGCTGAAAACTTTATTATCTTTGAAGGAGTTTGTTAAGGAGGTTGAGGAAGAACCAGAAGTATTCTTGTTGATTGGACGAGAAAGCAGTGAAGAGGTTGAAATTCCAGAAGAAGTTAAACCAGTTTTGAAAGAATTTGACGATGTATTTCCAAAGGAGTTACCAATGGAGTTGCCACCGTTGAGGGATATACAACATCAGATAGATCTTGTTCCAGGTGCTGTGTTGCCACACAGACCACATTATCGAATGAGTCCGAAGGAACATGAAGAGTTGCGAAGGCAGGTAGAGGAATTGCTTGAGCAAGGACGTGTGCAGGAGAGTCTGAGTCCTTGTGCTGTACCAGCTTTATTGGTACCCAAGAAGGATGGGACGTGGAGGATGTGCACTGACAGTCGAGCATTGAATAAGATTACCGTGAGATATAGATTTCCGATGCCGAGGTTGGATGACTTGTTGGATCAGATAAGCGGAGCTACTATCTTTTCTAAGATTGATTTGAAGAGCGGATATCATCAAATTCGTATCAGACCAGGAGATGAGTGGAAGACTGCTTTTAAAACCAGGGAGGGTCTATACGAATGGTTGGTCATGCCATTTGGTTTATCCAATGCACCAAGTACTTTCATGAGGGTGATGAATCAGATTTTTCGACCGTTCATTGGGAAATTCATGGTGGTGTATTTCGATGATATTCTTATTTACAGTGGGAGTCCAGAGGAACATTTGAATCATCTTAGAGAAGTGCTGATGGTATTGCGACAAGAACAATTCTATGCTGCAACGAAGAAATGCGTGTTCATGACGCATAGTGTTTTATTTCTGGGGTATGTTGTTTCAGAGAAAGGAATACAGGTTGACCAAAGTAAAGTTGAGGCGATCAGAAATTGGCCGCAGCCCAAGACGATAACGGAAGTTCATAGTTTTCATGGGTTGGCTTCATTTTATCGAAGATTTATTCCACACTTTAGTAGTGTGATGGCGCCTGTTACAGATTGCATGAAAGGTAAACAGTTTGCATGGACGGAGGAAGCCGAGGTTGCTTTTGAACGAATCAAAGATCTTTTGACCTCTGCACCAATTCTAGTGCTACCTGATTTTCAGTTGGTGTTTGAACTACATACTGATGCATCCAAGGTTGGGATTGGAGGGGTGTTGAGTCAGAAGGGGCGTCCTATTGCATATTTCAGTGAGAAGTTGTCAGGAGCGAAGATGCGATACAGTACATATGATGTGGAGTTTTATGCTGTTGTACAATCTATTAAACACTGGAGACACTATCTATTTCAGAAGGAGTTCGTTCTTTACACTGATCATGAAGCATTGAAGCATTTGCAAGGGCAAGACAAGATTTCAGCGAGACATGCATCGTGGATTGCATATCTGCAACAGTTTACTTTTGTCGTTAAACACAAGTTAGGGGTAACCAATCGTGTGGCTGATGCTTTGAGCAGGAGGAGTCATTTGTTGACGACAATGAAAGTTGAAGTGACAGGTTTTGAATTATTGCCAGAATTGATTGAAGAAGATCCTTACTTTGTGAAATTTGTTGAAAAGGTAAAGGAAGGAAGCACTGATGAATTTGTGTTGGTGGATGGTTTTCTGTTTAAAGGAAATCGATTGTGCATCCCAGACTGTAGCTTGAGAATGAAGATTGTTAAAAAACTACATGAAGAAGGCCATGTGGGTAGAGATCGTACGTTGCAGTTAATTTCTCAATCTTATTTTTGGCCGTCAATGAGGAAAGAGGTAGAAAGATTTGTGGAGAGGTGTCATATTTGTCAGGTTTCGAAAGGAACAGCGACGAATGCGGGGTTATATATGCCGTTACCCGTGCCTACCAAACCATGGGTTGATATCAGCATGGATTTCGTGTTGGGATTGCCGAGAACTCAGAGGGGAAATGATTCTATATTTGTTGTGGTGGACAGGTTTTCGAAGATGGCACATTTTATAGCCTGCAAGAAGACAGCGGATGCAGTTCGAGTGGCACAGTTATTCTTTAAAGAAATATATCGTTTACATGGTTTACCCGAATCTATTGTTTCTGACCGAGATACTCGATTTCTGAGTCACTTTTGGTTGAGTCTATGGAAGATGGTGGGAACGAAGTTGAAATTTAGTACTGCATATCATCCTCAGACGGATGGACAAACTGAAGTTGTGAATAGATCGTTGGGAAATTTGTTGTGATGTCTTGTGCAGGACAATTTGAAGAGTTGGGACTTAAAGTTGTGTCAGGCAGAGTTTGCTCATAATCATGCTGTTAACCGAAACACTGGTTACAGTCCATTTCAGATTGTTTATTCGAGCTTACCAAAGGGGCCGTTGGATTTGACGGTAGTGCCACAATCAAAGAAGACAGTTAAGAAAGCTGCTGATTTTATTGAAGAGTTGACGGAATGTCATAAAGTCGTTCAGGAACGATTGGAGAAAGCAAATGAGAAATATAAACGAGCTGCAGATTTGAAATGACGAAATGTTGAGTTTAACGAAGGAGATTTGGTTTATGCAGTATTAACAAAAGATCGTTTTCCAGTGGGCGCTTATAACAAGTTAAAATCCAGGAAAATTGGTCCGGTGGAAGTTGTGAAACGAATCAATGAAAATGCTTATAAACTGAAGCTGCCAGATGATGTGTATACATCTGACGTATTCAATGTTAAGCATCTCGTACCATATCATGGGGATGAGTTTGTTGGGGATGAAGAGTGTGCAAATTCGAGGTCGAATTTCTCTCAACCTGGGGAGGATGATGCAGCGCAACCCTTATTTTGGCCAAGGCATGAGTCGTATATGACTCATGATGAGTCGGATGATGCAGCGCAACCCTTATTTTGGCCAAGGCATGAGTCGTATATGACTCATGATGAGTCGTAGGTGATGAGTCGAAAACGACTTAAGACTTATGATGAGTCGTAGGTGATGAGTCGAAAACGACTTAAGACTTATGATGAGTCGTAGGTGATGAGTCGTATATGACTTATGATGAGTCGTAGGTGATGAGTCGAAAACGACTTAAGACTTATGATGAGTCGTAGGTTATGAGTCGTATATGACTTATGATGAGTCGTAGGTGTTGAGTCGTATATGACTTATGATGAGTCGTAGGTGATGAGTCGAAAACGACTTAAGACTTATGATGAGTCGTAGGTGATGAGTCGACTTAAGACTTATGATGAGTCGTAGGTGATGAGTCATATATGACTTATGATGAGTCGAAGGTGATGAGTCGAAGACGACTTATGATGAGTCGAAGGTGATGAGTCGAAGACGACTTATGACTTAGAAATTTTTCTGGATATGTGTTGTAGCCTATAAATAGGCAAGTTGTGTCATTTTGTAAGGTTGTTGAATATTGAATAAAATTCTCTTTTGTTAGCTTTGTGCTTTCAATTTCAATTGGTAGTCGAGTGTATCTCCTATCTCCACTTACGTCATTCGAGTGCGCTCGAATCATCGTTTGCTGAAGCCGATTCACAGAATCTTGTGCGCAAGATCAACGTTGAAGAATCGTAGATCTCTTTCCCGGTATCTTCGGATCAACGAGTCAGAGATAGCTAGAGTTCGGTATCTTCGGATCAACGAGTTCGAGCATTTCAGTATCCATCAATCCACAGATTGCTACTTTCATCGATTGAAGATCGTCTATAATTATCCGCTGCGTCACTCTGATACCAACTGTAACGACCCACTATTTTAGACCATTCAAATCGACAATAATCCACACATGTCTGACTTGAATAATTCAAAATAACAGATTGTAAATAAATTTGGAGCAAATGAAATCAAATACACAGAATCACAGACACAGAACATATCAGAATAACTCGCAGCGGAAATAAAATACCATAGTAGTTCATGAAGCTACTATATACAAACTCTCAAAAACATATTACATAATATCATTCTAAAAACATATACAATAGAAATCCCAAATACATAGAAGTTTATAAATACCAGATCTGAAATAGAACAACTGAACTGGAAGGAAATAGATAACTAGACAAGCAGAATCTCCAGCGATTCCTAGCTCCAGAACAAAATCCAAAGCTAAGCTGTAAATACTCAGGCTGACCCGAGCGTAAAGTAAAACACAAAACACTCGAGTCGGGACAATATATACTTATATAATGTAAACCAACTCAAGTGAACTGTAGTAGAAATGCACAATAACTCAAAGGATGCTTGGGACCGCCCATCCTTTAAGGATCAGTTAAACTATAAATTAAATACATCCCGTGGTTAAAATTTCAAAATGGTATTTTATACTTCGAAATAAAATATCATTTCAAAATTCAATATCATTCAAAAATCCATTTCAAAATATCAAAATATCATATTTCAAAATAGTTTATATTTCAAAACAAATTACTTCATTTTAAATAATAAAATGAAGTTATTATATTTAATAATTAAATTATTAAATTTCCAAAAATTTAACTTTTCAAAGTTCATTCGTTCACTTAAATTAATTAAAACAACGAAAATTCAACTTTCGCAGCATTTAGAAAATGCTACGAAAAGTCACATTTAAAACAGTTCAATTTAACAAAAGACAGCATTTAAAATGCTGTAATAGGGTTACATTAGTTTCAAATAAACTTAGTTAAATTCAACCATTATAACATTTACAAAACTGCTATAATAGCCTTTAATTAAATTTAGCCATTTGGTTCATTATTATCAACTACAGCATTTACAAATGTTGTATTATCATTTACATTAGAATTAATAACATTTCAGAAATGCAGTTAATTAACTTCAAATATTCAGTATAATTTCACAAACAATTATATTTTTATATAAATCATTTTTAACTTATAAAATCATATAATTTCACTTTTAAAACAATCATTCAAATACCCTTATATTCATGATTTTATAAAGTTAAACCTCCATTCAAAAATCAAAATCTAATAATAATTCACTTATTAAATTCCAATATTAAATTATAAATTCATTAAATTAAATTAACTTAACACTTAAGTTTAAATTTTCAAATATAACTTAATTCCATTTTTATTTACTTAACTTAAATTTCACTTTTAAGCCAAATTCACAAATTTCCAATTTTAGTTATATTTCAAAATTTCAACTTAAATATTCATTCATTTCACATTTTTACTTTATTCAAAAATCATTAATATATTATAAAATCATTTAAATTAACTTTAATCCAAATTATCATGAATTTATCATATTTCATATTTAATTTAAATTCCAATTATCACCAAATTAAAATTTCCCAAAATAACTTACATTTCAGATTTTCTAACTTTACCATTAATTTATTTCACTTATAAATTTTCAAAAAAATCAATAATGCTTTAGAAAAATCATTTAAATAAAATTTAAATCAAAATATTATAACATTTACATTTCTAAAATATTTTAAAATTTTTAGAAAAACATATTTTAACTACAGGTCTGTATTTCATTTTTAGCCTAGGTAAAGTGATACGGGTAATATATCATTTCAACCCGTAATTTACAAAGAAAACCCGGGTTTGATCATTTCAAACCCGCAATCCCAAGTAAATGAAAATAATTGAAAATCATTCAGGCCTATCATTTCAGCCCATAACGATTTTCTCCTATTCTAAAGTCCGTTCGGGTATGTATCATTTCAACCCATAGTGATTCTAATCTAAAGGGAACTTGCAGTGTGATAAACTGATAAAAATAATAGAACAGCATAATATAACAGTAACATATAATATAATAGGTGTTTAAGCATGGGTGAACATCATAAAATCATAACATAGCAGGTGTAACATGATAATGCATTTTACAGATTCAAAAGGGGTCAATTCACTAGTTATATATGTACATATTGTCTGGTGAGAATAACTCACTGGTTTGAGCTGGAGATACAACGACGAATACACAAATGAGATCCACACAAGCACGATAACACGACACAGAGATGAGTGGAAGAGCCAATGTATCAATTCCCTTGAATACAAGTCACAGAAAACAATCTAATATACATAAGTTTTTAATTCAAAACTACTAAACCAGGCTAGAAATAACTGCATAAATCAAAGCTGAAATGCTTTGCACTTGCTTCCAACACACTCTAGGTTCAGCCATAAGGTATACTACAGGTCTAAGGTAAGATTTGGATCAGGTTTTGGTTGGGTATGGTCGGCCTAACATGGTTTTTGATGAAGCAAAGGTTTGTGTGCATGAAACTGCACAACTATAAGGCACAAAACAACGTTTTCAAGGCAACAAAAGTGGTTTCCAAAGCAACAAAGGTCACGACCACAAGCAAGCATGGCACGGCCAGGTCTGTAGTGGACTGGAAGTGATGTGGCAGAGGGTTTCAGGTCTGGTAAGGGCTGGAGATGGTGGTGCAAGGGGCGGCCAAGGTGGTGGTTTGAGGTGATGAAGGCAAAGAAGCTAGGCTATGTACATATATGTGGGTTTTGCTCAATTTCTTGGTGGATCTGATCCACTAGGGTGCAGGATAGGCTTGGGTAGAGGGCTGGAGGTGGTGGAAACCTGATGTGGTGGTGTTGGAGGTGGCCATGGTGGTGGAGGAGGGAGTGGCCGAGCAAATAGATGAAGGCAAGTGCAAGTTACATAAGAAAAACAAGAAAAAAAATGAAAAAAAAGAATGAAAGTTTACCAAGCTTTCCAAGGAGATGATGGCCGAAATTTTTTTGTGGTTGAGGAGTTTTTGATTGTACGTGAAAAATATGAGAATAGTCAGCTGAAAGAATGAGAAAAGAACGGCCAAAATTGAAGTGGTGTTGGTTGAAATGAAGAGGCAAGAATACAAAGAGACTAGGTATACAAAAGGACTCAAACTCTTCAAATTTCCCTAATTTCTTTTTGCATATTAAAACAAATGAAAATGCTGATAAATAAAGATAAAACTCAGAAGAAAAAAATGAATTCATAAATAAATAAATAAATTTTAATTAAATATAATTAAATAAGGAAAATAGCTTAAAAATGTAAACTAGGCTAAAAAAATGGAAACAAATTCTATAAGCTTTGGAAAAATTTTATTTAAATTTAACTACATGTAAAATGAATATAAATAAAGTAGAAACACAGCAAATACAAGTGAATGCATAAAATAAATAAATAAATTTTAAATCATATATAATTAAATTAAGAAAATAGCAAAGAAAATGGGAACTAGGTTTTAAAATTGAAAATAAATTCAATAAACTTTAGAAAAATTCTATCAACACTTTAAAAATATTTAAAAGACAAAATATATATAATATAGCATAAATATACAAATTAGAATAAGATATATCAAATAAAAATATCATTTATATAAATTAAAATAAATAATATTGTTAAATAAAACAGTTTACACTCAATATTGTAAAAAGCATAACTTTCACAATATAACTCCGATTTCAACAAAACGAAAAGCAGTATTCTAAAAATTTAATCTATTTTCATAATAAAAGATAAAATTCAAATTTTCAAATATTTAAATTTAAAATTTAAAAGTCAAAGTTTGACCCAAATTGACCAAAAATCAATATTCAGGAAAATATTCAATTTATACCAGTTTGAAATTATAATTCACATAATAATCAACATTTATATTTAAAAATGAAATGTTTGAAAAAAAAAATTTACAATTACTTAAAATAAAATAAAGTCAAATTTAAATATATGCAGAAATCTAGGGTTGTTACAGCTATAGGGTTTCACTATAGCGGCGTGAAGATTAGAACGTGAATAGGTGACGTGGATTATAATTGGGTTTGTTATTTTAATTAAATTTTAAAATTTAAATGTTCTAACCATCATAACTTGTTCATACGAGCTCGGATCGACGCGCGATTTTCTCTGTTGCGATCGTATTGAAATTCCGGACTACATGGAACTAGTCTGGCTGCATTTTGAGACTGTTCAAATTTGGTCCTTTAAATCGTCGATAAATCAAAGCTGAGTATTTATACGCTCACAATTGACCGAAATAATTTTTATGTTAGTTAAATTATATCGCGAAGTGATTTTAAATTTGTTGATAGTTGTTTAATAAATTTAATTGACATTTGAATGGACATTATAATTTAATTGGTAGAATTTGAATTAACAGTTAAATTTAATTAGAATTAAACTGCTAGTAAAATCCCCAATTACTAATAGTAGGTTGATTGTTATGAATTTTATTGACTGTTTGGATGATTGGTTGTGATGGATGCTATCGGCTGATAATTTAGATGTTTATTTATTTTGATATATTATGTTATCATCCTGCATATTATTTACAGTATGTAAAACTATAAATTGAATTATTTTGAATAAATTAAGAAATAGGTTGAAATGATATATATCCATCCTTGGAATTAAATTAAAATAATTATTCACCTGGCCATAGGATAGAAAATTATATACAGACACCGGATTGGTTAAATTAAACGATTTCAATATTTTGATTTGAAATTATTTAAATGATTTGGTTTTAAGAAATGAAAAAAAAATCAAATTTATGGAAATCGAATTATTTTCGAATTAGAACTCGGAATGTTGAAATTTAGAATTAAAACAGGAATTTTTTAAATAATCGAAGTTGAGGTTTTAAAGTTATAAATCGAATATGATGTGAATTTCATAAATTGATTTGTTTTGAAAGATTGGACTTTTAGTCGAACTTTGGATATTGCTAAATAAAAGTGATATAAAATTATATTTCGAAATTGAGCTCGGAATTTAACTTATTTGAAGATTTGGATTTTAAATAGAATATTGATGGAAAATGTGACGACCGCCCATGACCCCTGCACTGAATCTAGAGATAGTGCGCTGTAAAGTGTGCCAGGCGACCATGGACGATTGTCAAGGTAAGATTTAAAACAACAGAATCTATCGTATTTCTCACAGCGCATGGACAAAATACAATAGAACATATGTATAGTGAAGCTTTGCAGAACAAAATGACATCATATAAAACTCCATAATAGTTGAATACAAGCATCCACATAGTCAATACATCAAGCCTCACTACATATCTCTCAGAGAATACAAAACAGCGGAATATCCAGTACATATAATAAGAAGATAATATGCAACCCTCCAGCTCGTCTTCTATATCAGCATCGTGAGAAGAGAACAGCACCTGTCACCTGCTACCTAGTCTGCCCGTCCCAAAATGGACGAACAGCCCAAGGCAATAAGAATTAAAACATAAAGCCTTGAGTCAGACAACAGTCTTAGTGAGCAGTAAATTAACTAACAACATACCAAAAGAGCATAAAGGAAAAGGAATAGGAATACTACCCTCCCACTCCAACCTCATTCTACAGTGATAACCCCAAACACACACTAAACAGAAGCAAACATAGCAGAACATACAATTTAAAGTAAAGCTACTATCACTCGAGTCAAGGGCGATGTTTTCCAAGTACCAAGGCCTAAATCAGATAAGCACCCAGAAAATACCGCTCTTGAGTCCGAATGACTATACAACCAAACATCCATGACTCTGGCTATCACTGTTATCATTGCTTCAATATCACCGTTAATTGAATGACCGGCACATTCTTTCAGCCGTCCGTCAAGGGCTAATGGAAACCCCGGTTCTAGACATAACTCCCGCACGTCGTCGCAGCCCGTGCCTAGGACTATCGAATCTGCCCAGAGTACTCGACCATCAACAGTTAGCCGTTGGGACTATCGAATCTGCCCAAACGTACTCTTGCTTAGAGCATGCTAGAACCTTCAACAACGATGCTATCCAAGCCTCCTAGTCATCCTCCTCGACGACTATTCTCATATCCATTCATTATCCTCAACTCGAATCATATCACCGAGTTATCAACATGCTTGGAATGATCCCGTCTGGATTAGACCAAGTCTTCATCACATGATTGCCTCGCTTCATTACATCCTCGCAAAGCCTCATCTCAACATCACATCATCAAATCTATGCATAAGAGCTTCATCATCCCACTACATATGCCACGAGCAGCTTTTCCAATTCAAAAGCCTTTCCCTTAGCTTTAGAATCACCTTCGATCTAAATCTAATCATCAATCATCTAGTTCATAACAATCAATCAAATCAAACATCAATCCAAGCAATCAAGCATTCAAAAATGATCTAAGTAGACAATTATAACAATAATGGCATTTTCGTAATTAAAGAGTTGAAAGTCCAATAAGCATGAAAACATGGATTATATCTCTACAAACTTGATGAATGAACTTGCATAGGTTATCATATGATAAAATTGATGTAACATCATCATGAAAAATGGATCTACATGGATCTACACTTAGGATGAAGAAAATGCATAGAAATCACTATTTTAACACCAAATCGAGCCAACAATCCGATATACTCCTTTGGATCCGTGTGAGAGATAATCACCACTCACCAAATCACCGAAACAACCTCAAATCAATACGCTTCAGATCTGGACAGCAAAGGGTCAAGCTTGACCTATCACGAATCCGCTTCAAATGAAGAAATCTCTCTTGAAAAGATGAAGATCTTCAATCTAAGCTCTTGAATCTTCAATTTGATCTTCAACTTGGATGGATGGAAGCACTAGATTAGAGTGGAGAAAAGAAGTGAAGAAGTGTAGAAGTCGAGCTCTCAAAATGGTAGCACTTCGTCGCTTCAAAATCCCGATCCCAAAAATGAAGAGAAGCTCTCCTATTTATAGCTGAAATCCATGACTCGACTGCCTCCATGAGTCGTCTACGACTCATCAGATCACCACGACTCAACGGTCTCCGACTTATAGCCTCTTCCGACTCAACACTCAGACTCCCCTACGACTCAAGACTTAACAGCTATCTCCTAAGTCGTCTCCGACTTATAGCCTCTTCCGACTCATCACAGGTACCTACGACTTACCGGACCACCCCTGTCTACGACCTAGTGCGCACGCGCCTTACTGGCTAGACGACTCAACCACTAAGTCGTCCACGACTTAGCACAAAGCTACGACTCATCAGAAGGGCTCAACTTACGACTCAACAAAAACCCAGATCCCGTACGACTTAACGGTTAACTCGACTACGACTTATCAACCTCACGACTTAGCTAGGCTACTGGGATACGACTTAACTGAATACACGACTCAACTAGACTTACGACTTAGTAAGTATACGACTCATCAGATAACCTGGATACGACTCATCACCTTAACTCGTCAGCCGACTTAACACTTAACTCAAAACCTTAAGTCGTCTTCAATAACATAAGTCGGTCACTTCCTTAGGTTGTCTATCCCTTAACTCGGCAACGACTTACAACCTACGACTTAACACTTGCCGAGTTAACTTCAACCTACTAACCTGGCCCAGCTACGACTTATTTCCTTAAGTCGCCAAACCCTGGGTCACTCCTATCTCCTAAGTCGTATACGACTCACGACTTATGCTAAGTCGTGAACGACTTATGCTAAGTCGTGAACGACTTAGGACTTAGGCAAAATTCGCCTAAAAGCTGAAATGGCTCGAAATGCTAAAACTCCAGATTTGACAAACTTTCCGATCCGTAAAAATACGGGTCGTTACATTCTTTCCCCCTTAGGAATTTCGCCCCCGAAAGTCCAAACAATCAAAGCAATCAAAGACTATTCTGTACGCCTACCAACCATAACAACCAGCAAACCATGCATCCAATTCTAGCTTAGCGTACAGAATTCTAAGACTTAGAACAAGTTACAATGTTGTTAGATGATACGACACCTAAGGGCCATACCTCGAAGAGTTCAGGATGAGCTGCCTTCATCCTCTCTTCCACCTCCCACGTACAGTCGTTATCATCATCACTCCATTGTATCTTGAGCAACTTAACCACCTTCCCCCTAAGCTGTTTCGTGTCAGCTTCAACAACACGAAGCGGCTTACGAGGTCTTCTATTGACTGGATCAACCTCTAAGTCTTCACAGCTATCAGCAGAAACAACTGTATTCGAGTCGTGCACATACTTCCGTAGATATGATACATGAAAAACATTGTGCACACCCGACATCTTCTCAAGTAACTCCAACCTATAAGCGAGCTTTCCAATTCGCTCGATGATCAGGAATGGTCCAACAAATCTCGGAGTCAATTTTCCTTTCTTCCCGAATCGAATAACATTCTTCAGTGGAGAAATCTTCACAAAAACCATATCTCCTACGTCGAATTCCAAATCCTTACGACGCTTATCGGCATAACTCTTCTGACGGTCTTGGGCTGCCTTCATTCGTTGCCGAATGATCTCTATACAATCTGAAGTCTGACGAATCATCTCTGGCCCAAGCATCAGCTTTTCTCCAGTTTCCAACCAACATGTTGGAGAGTTACACGGTCTTCCATACAATGCCTCATACGGTGCCATACCAATGCTTGACTGGTAACTGTTGTTGTACGCAAATTCCACCAAATGAAGGTGATCTTCCCATGATCCTCCGAAATCCAAAACACAAGCTCTGAGGAGATCTTCCAAAACTCGGTTGACTCTCTCAGTCTGACCATCTGTTTGAGGGTGATAAGCTGTACTCAAACATAACTCGGTTCCCAAAACTTCCTGGAAGCTCTTCCAGAATCCACTAGTGAACAATGGATCTCTATCGCTCACTACACTCTTCGGAATACCATGAAATCGAACTATCCACTTAACATACAACTCAGCCAACTTTGATGCAGTCCTAGTCGATCGAACAGGAATGAATCGTGCACTCTTAGTCAGACGATCTACAATGACCCAAATCCCTTCATTTCCCGTTCTGGTTCTAGGCAATCCATCGATAAAATCCATCGACACTTGTTCCCACTTCCATGTAGGAACTTCTAATGGCTGAAGCAATCCACTTGGCTTCTTCTGTTCGGCTTTAACCAACTGGCAGTTCATACACTTGGAAATAAAATTTCCAACATCCTTCTTCATACCTTCCCAGTAGTAGGTTCTCTTCATATCCCGATACATCTTATTCCCACCTGGATGAATTGTCAACTTCGAGTGATGACTTTCCTTCAGAACCTCACTCCTCAATTCATCTATATCGGGAACAACTAGTCGTCCTTGCTTCCGAAGCCAACCCTCTCGATCGACCTCGAATCCTTTATCCTTTTCTGGATCCAATCCAGATTCCAAATCACGGATAATCTTGACAATCTTATCATCTCGCTTTTGGCCCTCGCCAATCATTTCCACAAGAGTGGGTCTTATCGATAAGTTTGCCAACATCTCAGGTTCCAATTCACATCTAGGCCTGAAGTCAAATCCAGCTAAATACTCGAGACTCTTCCATTCTGAAAACATGGCTCCCAATCCTGCATGTCTTCGACTTAACGCATCTGCCACTGCGTTACCTTTTCCCGGAGTATAAGCTATACCAAAATCATATGATGCTAAAAACTCTAGCCAACGTTGCTGCCGAAGATTCAAATCCTTTTGGGAGAAAAGATACTTCAACGACTTGTGATCCGTAAACAACTCGAATCGAACTCCCAACAAATAATGCCTCCACATCTTCAGAGCAAATACAATTGTTGCTAATTCCAAATCATGAGTTGGGTAATTCCTTTCATGCGGCTTCAGCTGTCGACTGGCATACGCAACAACTTTATCCTTCTGCATCAGCACTGCTCCAAGTCCAGTACCACATGCGTCGGTGTAAACCACCATCTCATCATTCCCACTTGGAATGGTCAAAACAGGAGCACTCGTCAATCTCTCTTTCAGGATTCCGAAAGCTTGCTCACACTTAGCATCCCAACTGAACACTTGATTCTTTTTCGTCAATCCTGTTAATGGTGCAGCTATCTTGGAGAAGTCTTTGATAAACCGTCGATAATATCCTGCTAATCCAAGAAAACTTCTCACATCTGATGCATTCTTAGGTCTAACCCAATCCTGGATTGCTGCCACCTTAGCGGGATCAACCGCTATTCCATTTCCAGAAATCACATGACCTAAGAACCTCACTTCACTCTTCCAGAAGTGACACTTCGAAAACTTAGCCTTCAGCTGATGTTTCCGCAAGATCTCCAAAACAATATGCAAGTGCGTCTTGTGCTCTTCTTCAGTTCTGGAATAAATCAGAATATCATCCACGAACACAAGTACAAACTTGTTCAACTGATCTCT
Organism: Allium fistulosum; assembly: GCA_030737815.1. Taxonomy (NCBI): domain Eukaryota; kingdom Viridiplantae; phylum Streptophyta; class Magnoliopsida; order Asparagales; family Amaryllidaceae; genus Allium; species Allium fistulosum. The sequence continues at coordinate 54,044,697 of CM060905.1, forward strand.
GAACACTCTATTCATAAGATCCACAAAATATGCTGGCGCGTTAGTCAATCCAAACGGCATTACCAGCCACTCAAAGAAACCAGATGGTGTCCGAAAAGCAGTCTTCGGCACACTATCCTTAGCCACTCTCAACTGGTGAAATCCCGTTGCCAAATCCATCTGAGAAAACACCTTAGCTTCGTGAAGCCGATCAAACAAGTCATCTATTCTCGGCAATGGATACTTGTTTTTCTTAGTCACCTTATTCAGCTCACGATAATCGACGCACAATCTCAACGACCCATCTGCCTTGGTTGCAAACACAACTGGTGCACCCCACTCGGACACACTACGCCGAATGAATCCTTTCTGTAAAAGGTCATCAACTTGCACCCTCAACTCCTGCTGTTCCCTAGGCGCCATCCGCCTAAGAGGCATCACAACAGGCCTGTCTCCTTCAACTAGATCTATACGAAACTCGATCTCTCTATGCGGCGGCAACCCTTTGACTTCGTCAAAGACATCCTCGAATCTATTTGCGATTGGCACTAAAGACAGTCCATCCCGTGGAACAACTAGCGAATACATGAAGCTCATGAAGACGCCTTCCTCATGCTTACATCGTATCACAATCTTTCGCCCCTCCACATTCTCGACTGTCACCTCCAGCCTCTCACAATCAACCTTTGCCGCATACTTCCTAAGCCAGTCCATACCCAAAATAATTCCGAACCCCGCAAAGTTCAAAACAAAACAATCACAAACAAAAGAGCAACCATGACTCGATACAACTAGACCATGGCATAACATACACAAACAAGACGAACCCCCAACTGGATTAGTCACAACCAATGGCCTATCAACAATATCCGGTGCCAAACCTAACCGGCCTACGAGTTCACTACAAACAAATGAATGTGACGCTCCAGTATCAAACAGAACTCTAACTGGAACACCACATAGGAAAAGAGTACCTTGAACAACCACACTCTTTCCCTTCTCTTCAGCAGTAGGAGCTTTTGAAGATGACGGAACAACTCCTAAAGCATAGGCTTGCACAATCTGCCTGTCCTTCCTTGGTTCTGGACAATTCTTCCTGAAATGCCCCGGCTTGTCACAGTTATGACACTTCATCGGCACCTTAGGATTCTTACAATCCTTCGAGAAATGGCCCTTCTGCTGACAGTTGTAGCAAGTCACCTCGCCTTTCGGCTTCTTCTGGCCATCCTTACCCTTCTGCTGCTGCTGCTTCCTCTTCTGGTTTCCACCCTGCTGTGGTTTAGACTCTCCCTTGGTAATAGCAACAACAAGTCCTTCCTTAGGAAACAGACTCTCATGCCTAAGAGCTTTCTCCACAAGCTTCTCAAATGAATCGTCCAAATGATCCACCAACTGTCTCCCAAGATAACTATCCAAGCCAGTCACAAACTTCTCATTCTTCTGGTAAGCAGACTCAATATATGACCGGGCATACTTGGACAAAGCTTCAAACTCAGAAACATACTCAAGAACTGATCTTCCATCTTGCTTGAGCTCCACAAACCTCTTGAACAAAACAGACTTCTGAGCTGTAGAAATGAACTTAGCTTCAAATCTGACTTGGAATTGCTCCCAAGTAATTTCTTCCTCCGGAGTAGTGATGGTAATAGAATTCCACCAATCAGAAGCTCTCCCTTGAAGCTGCCTTGATGCCAACTTCCTCTTAGTTGCATCATCAATTCCCAAATTACCAAAGATCCTTCTACAAGCATCGATCCATCTCTGGACTTCAATAGTTGATTCTGTTCCCAAGAAAACCTTCCCTCCGAGAGCAGTATAATCCTTGCACAACTTAGCAAAATCCACTGGTTTCGGAGTTTGAACTTGAACTCCAACATCCACTGCTGCCCCCGGAACTGGTATCCTTCTCATGATCGAAGTCATCATAGCTTCGAACATGGCTGCATAATCAGCAGTCTCTTCAGTAGCACGGCCTTCCCTAGCAGCTGGTCTCCCTCTTCGACTCATTCTCAATATCTATAAAAAGGAATGATTAGAACATCTAGAGAAACAACTGCATAAAGGATTCAAACTCAACTAAACTACTATATTATATATAGTATTCATCCATCAAAATACAATTACGTCTCTCATACGTAGTTACGACGGCGAGCGTTGGGTAAAATCGATTAACCAATGCTCTGATACCAAATGTGACGACCGCCCATGACCCCTGCACTGAATCTAGAGATAGTGCGCTGTAAAGTGTGCCAGGCGACCATGGACGATTGTCAAGGTAAGATTTAAAACAACAGAATCTATCGTATTTCTCACAGCGCATGGACAAAATACAATAGAACATATGTATAGTGAAGCTTTGCAGAACAAAATGACATCATATAAAACTCCATAATAGTTGAATACAAGCATCCACATAGTCAATACATCAAGCCTCACTACATATCTCTCAGAGAATACAAAACAGCGGAATATCCAGTACATATAATAAGAAGATAATATGCAACCCTCCAGCTCGTCTTCGATATCAGCATCGTGAGAAGAGAACAGCACCTGTCACCTGCTACCTAGTCTGCCCGTCCCAAAATGGACGAACAGCCCAAGGCAATAAGAATTAAAACATAAAGCCTTGAGTCAGACAACAGTCTTAGTGAGCAGTAAATTAACTAACAACATACCAAAAGAGCATAAAGGAAAAGGAATAGGAATACAACCCTCCCACTCCAACCTCATTCTACAGTGATAACCCCAGACACACACTAAACAGAAGCAAACATAGCAGAACATACAATTTAAAGTAAAGCTACTATCACTCGAGTCAAGGGCGATGTTTTCCAAGTACCAAGGCCTAAATCAGATAAGCACCCAGAAAATACCGCTCTTGAGTCCGAATGACTATACAACCAAACATCCATGACTCTGGCTATCACTGTTATCATTGCTTCAATATCACCGTTAATTGAATGACCGGCACATTCTTTCAGCCGTCCGTCAAGGGCTAATGGAAACCCCGGTTCTAGACATAACTCCCGCACGTCGTCGCAGCCCGTGCCTAGGACTATCGAATCTGCCCAGAGTACTCGACCATCAACAGTTAGCCGTTGGGACTATCGAATCTGCCCAAACGTACTCTTGCTTAGAGCATGCTAGAACCTTCAACAACGATGCTATCCAAGCCTCCTAGTCATCCTCCTCGACGACTATTCTCATATCCATTCATTATCCTCAACTCGAATCATATCACCGAGTTATCAACATGCTTGGAATGATCCCGTCTGGATTAGACCAAGTCTTCATCACATGATTGCCTCGCTTCATTACATCCTCGCAAAGCCTCATCTCAACATCACATCATCAAATCTATGCATAAGAGCTTCATCATCCCGCTACATATGCCACGAGCAGCTTTTCCAATTCAAAAGCCTTTCCCTTAGCTTTTGAATCACCTTCGATCTAAATCTAATCATCAATCATCTAGTTCATAACAATCAATCAAATCAAACATCAATCCAAGCAATCAAGCATTCAAAAATGATCTAAGTAGACAATTATAACAATAATGGCATTTTCGTAATTAAAGAGTTGAAAGTCCAATAAGCATGAAAACATGGATTATATCTCTACAAACTTGATGAATGAACTTGCATAGGTTATCATATGATAAAATGGATGTAACATCATCATGAACAATGGATCTACATGGATCTACACTTAGGATGAAGAAAATGCATAGAAATCACTATTTTAACACCAAATCGAGCCAACAATCCGATATACTCCTTTGGATCCGTGTGAGAGATAATCACCACTCACCAAATCACCGAAACAACCTCAAATCAATACGCTTCAGATCTGGACAGCAAAGGGTCAAGCTTGACCTATCACGAATCCGCTTCAAACGAAGAAATCTCTCTTGAAAAGGTGAAGATCTTCAATCTAAGCTCTTGAATCTTCAATTTGATCTTCAACTTGGATGGATGGAAGCACTAGATTAGAGTGGAGAAAAGAAGTGAAGAAGTGTAGAAGTCGAGCTCTCAAAATGGCAGCACTTCGTCGCTTCAAAATCCCGATCCCAAAAATGAAGAGAAGCTCTCCTATTTATAGCTGAAATCCATGACTCGACTGCCTCCATGAGTCGTCTACGACTCATCAGATCACCACGACTCAACGGTCTCCGACTTATAGCCTCTTCCGACTCAACACTCAGACTCCCCTACGACTCAAGACTTAACAGCTATCTCCTAAGTCGTCTCCGACTTATAGCCTCTTCCGACTCATCACAGGTACCTACGACTTACCGGACCACCCCTGTCTACGACCTAGTGCGCACGCGCCTTACTGGCTAGACGACTCAACCACTAAGTCGTCCATGACTTAGCACAAAGCTATGACTCATCAGAAGGGCTCAACTTACGACTCAACAAAAACCCAGATCCCGTACGACTTAACGGTTAACTCGACTACGACTTATCAACCTCACGACTTAGCTAGGCTACTGGGATACGACTTAACTGAATACACGACTCAACTAGACTTACGACTTAGTAAGTATACGACTCATCAGATAACCTGGATACGACTCATCACCTTAACTCGTCAGCCGACTTAACACTTAACTCAAAACCTTAAGTCGTCTTCAATAACATAAGTCGGTCACTTCCTTAGGTTGTCTATCCCTTAACTCGGCAACGACTTACAACCTACGACTTAACACTTGCCGAGTTAACTTCAACCTACTAACCTGGCCCAGCTACGACTTATTTCCTTAAGTCGCCAAACCCTGGGTCACTCCTATCTCCTAAGTCGTATACGACTCACGACTTATGCTAAGTCGTGAACGACTTAGGACTTAGGAAAAATTCGCCTAAAAGCTGAAATGGCTCGAAATGCTAAAACTCCAGATTTGACGAACTTTCCGATCCGTAAAAATACGGGTCGTTACAGAAAATTTGATTTAAATGTTTTGAATCAATATTTCTGAAATCGAACTCGAAGTTGATATAAATCAAAATGGTTTAAAATTTGGAATTGGAGTTGAATTAGTTTGAAATTGGAATTTAAATTAATTTGAAATTAGAGTTGAAATTAATTTGAAATTGGAATTTAAATTAATTTGGAATTGGAGTTGAAATTAATTTGAAATTGAAATTGAATTCGGTTTGAAATCGGAATTGAATCGAAATGGAAATTGGAATTTTTTTGAATTGGGAATTTGGAATTGAATTGGTTTGACTTTGAAACTATTTTTAAATGAATTATTTTAGTATAAACAGTTTAAAATCTATATTCTTTAAAATATTAAAATTATTTTGAATTTTCAAACTATTTTACTATATAAACCATTTTTAATACTCAAATTATTTTCTATTAAACTATTTTAACTATTTTAAAACTATTTAAACTATTTTCTAAAATTTCAAACTGGTCAAATGGGTGGAATGTTTATACTTCAATCATGGATTGAAATGCGAATTGGGTTAAAGTGAATCATAAACAAAATTGTAATTCGAATCAAGTTTTGAAGTAAAATTGATATATCGAATTGAATTAACATTTTGAAGTAAAATATTGTTTTTGAAGGGAATATGATGATTTCGAAATGGATATGATTTTTAGGTAAATATGGTGATTTCGAAATGGATTTGATTTTGAAGCGAATATGATATTTTGATATCAAGTACGATTTGTTTTCGAAATATAAAAGTACCAACCGGTGTGTAAAATGACGTTTGGTTGTTAAAGAGACCGGGGTCTCTTATTGGAATACTCTCTGTCAATATTGGAACCACTTTGACAACTGTGGACGCATTGGATGATATCCAGAATGTAGTGGTTGAATTGGCGACATTTACTGGAATGAAGTAAGAGAACGATGATGGATAGTTTTAACACTCGTGTCATAATTAAAATGACTAAAACATGAGCCTATGTCTGGCCAACGAGGTTAGCTACCTCTAGCGACATTGATCCCTCGTATTACTATTGTGATTTCGTATTCGATGGGTGCACCTTTTTCCTTTAGATTGATTGTCGCGGTCGGCCACGGATGGGTTACGACCAACCAGAAAGGGTAAATTGGTAGAATCCTACCTTGGGCATTGCCTCACGTGCCTTGTCATATTTATCCCTATACGAGCCCATTACGACTTTGGTTTAGAACTTTACAAATGTGTTAAGGTGGATCATGTAAAGCCTTAACGCTATTTTGATATTTATTTTGCTGATAGACATTATCAATTATAGCGTATACTATTATATATAAATAGTTTAACAGATCCTTAGGAGATGGAAAATCCTGTAACATCTCTTAAGTTATTGCACTCATATTTCATGATATTGAATTGACGTACATAAGAGTATTTTAGTCCTGACTCGTGTTTTGTCCTTTCATTACTCTTAGGTTGGTCCTAAGTTTTTCAACATACTGAAGATTATTCTCTAGAGGACGAAGTCGAAGATTTGGTATATTGCTATTATTATTCTTCTCTGCATCATGTTATTTTGATGCATTATTTATTTAAACCCGATGTATATATATAACTTTGATAAATGTTGTATTGCTTATAATCAAATGTATAGTAAAATGCTTCATGAAATGTTATTTGATTATTATATTCAATCGTTCCGCTGTGAGATTCTGTGTTTGTTTTCATCTTCTTCTTTTCTTATTTTCTTAAATAAACCCATTGATTATCTACGTTTCAGATTGTTTAAGTTTGACATGTGTAGATTTATTGTCTATTTAAACCTTCCGAAATGTGGGTCATCACAGTCGGTATCAGAGCTTGGGTTTAGCGGTAACCTTGGCTTTGTGGGGTTTGACTCATTAAAGATAGGGTAGTAATACCCTAGAATAAGTCTGTTGAGTGTGTATATATGAGAGAGCATACTTGTTAGTGGTATAAAATGTTTTATATTGTGTTTACTTATCCGTTGAGTTGTTTATGAATTCTAGTCGATGTGTTGGATGCCGTGTTATCGATAGGGGTTTCTAAACACTTAAACGAGGCAAGTCGACATAATATTGTTTTAAAAATCGGGTAAATTAAATAATTTTACCTAAAATTATATTTTTTATATATAAAATGATAACTTTAATTAAACTGTTGTTAGGAGATGGTAATATTTAATTATCATCGACTATTGGTTGAATTAAAATAGAACGAATACTTAATGAATTTTATTTTATGAAGCATTTGATAATTAAATTGTAATGACCCGCCACTCATTCTACAGAATGACGTATCATTAATAAGAAAGAAAGAGGTAGAAAATAGAAAAGAAAAGAAGAAAGAAAGAAACAACAACAAACGATCTCACAGCGGAATGAATAAATTATATTAATAACATAAACTATTACATAGTATACAACAATTTACAGAGTTACACAGCATATACATCACTTACTAGACAGTTATAAACATCTGTCTAGACATTACAACTCAATACACTACAGAGATACAGACACAGCGGAACTACTATATATATCTACAACGCTGAAGCCTTCTGCTCCATTGCTCCTCCACAATTCGTCAAAGCTAAACCTGAATCCCTTGGCTACTCGTAAAAATTTGAGTACCCAAGAGTTTATAAAACAAAATAAACACTTGGGTCAGACATGGGTCTGGTGTGAGTAACAGGTTAAACTTGCTTAACTTCAAAACCTTTGAAAGAAAAGGTATCACGTAAGACTTCCCACAAATAAACATGGGTAAGTTTTTACCTTACGCTAACCAAAACATTGATAGGAAATTCAGTGATATTACAATAGGTCTAGGTTTCCAAATAAATATGAAATAGCCGAAATTGTTACATTATTAAATTCCAGCATACATAAGTATACAATCAAGTCCGTTAGCACTTATTGGAATTTGGATTTCCATACAATGGCAGGGCTACTGGGGTACCGCCCGTCACAGTACGAGGCCTAGATCACCGTACCGACGATCACTCCCAATCCCCTGCAACACAAAGCCGGAACCATCCCTTACTGGATAATCCCGAATAAAATCACCCCACAGATGGCCATCGCCAACTGCACCACTAAGCCGAAATAAAAGGAGGAACTCTCTAGACAGGGATGACCTTACTCTCAGTGGGTGCTACCCACAAAGCCTTGCTGCACCTCCCTTGTTTTAGCCATTCCCAGTTGATGAGGCTTGAGGTTACGATTTACCTTTAATCAGATCACATCACTTAGAATGCTCATCGTCCTCCTGACGATGTGTTGAAAGCATTCAATCCATACAAGTTCGTTCCGGGTTCGAACGAAACCGAATTATCTCGTTACACTCGTATTGGAATCACCCTCAGAGTTAACGACAATAACCCTTGCACTTTGAATCTTCATCTTCACTTGAGATTTACGACCTATCGTTAATTTGGATCGATGTGGTATTCGGGTCTCCAGACCTGGCATCCCGGTATACGGAAACCCGATCCCGGTCTCATCGAAATCCAAAACGTATCTTTTAAGGGCCAAGTTGTTTTAAAGTTAAAACAATTCAATTCTTATCTATACTACACACAGATAGATAATTTACAATAGATAATCCATATTATCATCCAAACAGATAATTCATATTATCATTTCAATCCAACCAAACATCTATATCATAGATCAGCACATCTCTTATCAAAGATATCAACAATGCAAAGCATTCAATATCATTCATCCATCCTTAAGTAATGATTTATCATCTCTAATTAATTTAAGGTGAATTAAATTAATTACATTCTATAAATCCTGCTTACTTAATCATTAATTAAACCAATTAATTAATCATTACTCTAAGTATCCATCTTAATTAATCAATCCTGATTAATCAACCTTTAATTACTTTAAGTAATTAATACTTAATTAATTTCACAAATTAATTATCTTAAATCATTTCAGTAATTAATCTCTAATTACTTCATTAATTAATTAATTATACTTAATTACATTAATCCTTAATTAATTATAATTAATTAATTACTTTTTAATCACTTATTATTGATTAATTAATCTTAATTAATCAATTCTTAATTACATCATTAATTATATTAATTAATGATCCTTAATTATTCTTAATTAATTATCTTATTTAAATTAATAATTAATTAGTCACATTTATTAATCACCTTTGATTAATTTCATTTAGTAATTAACTACTCTTAATTACTACACTTCATAAATTAATTACTCCTTAATTAATAATCCTTTAATTAATCCCTTGATTAATTATTCAAAGTAATTAACTCAAATTACTTTTATTAAATCATCTTTAGTTAATTACATCCACTAATTAACTTTAATTACTTTTCTAAGTAATTTATACTTCACTAATTACATTTAAGTAATTATATTTATCACATCTCTAAATGATTATCTTAAATTAATTTAATTAATTAATTTAACTTAATCAAATTTATTTAATTAATTACCATAAGTAATTAATTACCTTAATTACTTCCTTTAAGTAATTATACTTAACCCATTTCATAAAAGATTTTCAATGTTAATTAATCTAATTGATTATCAAAATTAATCCCATTTATTACTTATTTAATAATCCCTAATTAATGATCCCTCATTAATTATTAACAATCCTTTAATTACTTCTTTAAGTAATTAAGCTTAACCAACTATTATTAATTACAAATAAATAGATTCTTAATTACCAATTAATTAATCTCTATTACTTAATTAATTTATAAATAAACCTTTAATCTCTTGATTAATTAAATTATCTAATCATTTATTAAAAATCTTATAAATTATACTTTTAACATTTTTAATTTAAAACATTATAATTTTATAAAACTTTATTTATCTAAAATTCTAGGATACAAATTTTATACTTGAACTCGAATGAAAACTTGATTTAAAACTGGTTTTAAATCCTGTTTTCAAAGTTTAAAACTCAATTTAAATTTTAAAAACCACTGCCAGTTTTTAAACTTCAATTACTAAATATACCCGAGCCAACTCGATTTACTTCGAGTCGAAACCTTCCCTGCTTCGATCAAACCCGCGAATAACTCGAGACAACTCGAGACTTCCCTCTGCTCCAAAATCAACTCGCCAGAAAAACAAACGTGTACCGTGCACATGCACAGTCGAGATGATCGCCTCTGACCATCCACTCCATCGCCACCATGTCGTCTACGACCACCACTCGCGATCCAAATCACCAGAACCACGAACAAACTCCAAATTTGTAATCGAGCATTAATCCCAAACCTGGAAATACAACAGAACCCATCCACGAAAGCCTATCATCGCCTCGTCCACGATCTTCCGACCACCGTCACCCCTAAAACTTCGGCCACGTCTTCATCTACACCATAACTACCTTCCCCCAGAGCTCCAATGAACTCGATCAACTCTAGAGGAAATGTCGAACAAAAATAACAGACCTAGTTAAACTAGGGTTCTAGACTTTCCCAATCAAATCCCTTCGCCACAGTGTTTTTTCAACATTATCAGACATTTTCTCGAACTCTCCTATCATCACTCTATCATCAGTAGAAACCACAACCTCCCCGAACACTTAGGTTATCAGAAACTACCCAAAATGTGAAAACTGTTCAACCCCAAACTGCTCCTTCGATTGAATGTTAAAAATTTTGATTTCATTTTTAAAAATCAAGATTTTAGTTAAGTTTTCAGTTTACAAACCTGTTTTAATAAATTAAGGTACTTAAATTTCCAACATACTCAAGCTTGCCTGTTTATTTTGGGTTTCCAAAGCCAATTCAAATATATTTTATCTTAATTAAATTTTAAACCTAACTTAATGACTACATAAACAATTTTGTTTAAAATCCAAGTTCTAATAGGGGTTAGATCAAAAAGGAAATGAATTTTGATCAAAAATTTGAGTTTGAAACTGAGAACAGAGAAAACAGAAGCAACAGATATGCACACCAAATCATTCAAGTACATACATGCACAGATATTTGCTAAAAATATATTCACAGATAAACTTATTTTAAAGATAAGCATGCAACCAGATTTCATCATTAAATTTTAAAAAATATTGTTACTCACCAATTTGAGAATGAACAGAGCATATTAAATCCTGGAAACTTGAACTGGAATACTTGCTTTGATTTAAACTGAGTTGCTTTTTGATCTTTAAAAACTTTTAACTTGAATGTTTCTGAAGAAACTTGCATGCATGCTCTAATTTCCAGATTAAAGAAAAATGCACCCCTTTTTTATTTTGAACAATACAGGCTTCCAGATTTTTGAAAAGAAGAACAGGCTTTTATTTCTGAGAATTTGGTTTAAGTTTGATTTCTGTTTTGGAAGTATTGATTTCCAGTTTTGAAGAAATACAGGTTTGGTTCCAAATTGCAGAGAAATGATGAACTACTGGTTTGAAGATTCTTAGTTACTGGCTTTGTTTTGATTGAAGAAATGATATAGGTTATTGAATTTATTTTCTGGTTTGAGGAGTATATTGATTTCAGATTTTGGTTGAGAGGAATGATTATCAGATTGTTATTAAGAGGAGAATTTATCTTCAGCTATTAACTTTACAGCTGAATGTTTTCTTAGTTTTGAAAAAAAAAAGGAAATGTAGATAAGAATTAGATGCATATATAAGTGGAAATGATTTATTCAAAATAAAAGAAAAACAAAAATCTAAAACTTGACATTTGTCACTTACATAGTATTATTAGTGTACACTTGTTATTTAGGTGACTTTATAGATTTACACATATTATTTTAAGTTTTAATATTTATTTTAAATGTAAATGAAAAGCCTTTACTTAATTTATTTAATACTTATCTATATATATATATATATTAATTATAAAGAATCAAAACTAATTATTATGAATAAAGGTTTACATATACATTTTTAAAATCCAAAACTATTTAAATATTACCTCTTTTTGAATTCAAAATTAAATCTAAATTCAAATTCAAATTATATTTAAAATCCAATTTAAAGTCAATTTAAAAGAACACATTCAAATTGAAAATAACTATTCAATTTCTTACAAATCTATTTATATCTATTTATAAAACAATATATTAATAATATTGTTTGAAATAACAAATTTATCAATTAAAAATAATTTATAAAGGAGATTATAAATTACTACTATTATTAAATGAATCAACATATCATATTTAAATTGTATTTTAAACTTATATATATTTATATACTTCTTTAATCATATTTATTAAGCAATATTCAAAAAGAAAATAAAATAACCTTATTATTAATCTTGTTTTAAACCATATAGTTATTTGTTTAAATAACTTTGAAAAACTAATATTAAATAAATCCAAATCTCCAAACTATCAAAAATGCATATTAGAAATTTAAAACAAGATTTTATTTATTTATTAAATTACAAACCCAAGCTTATCTATTTATATATATACAATTATATATATATATTATAAATAGAAATCATTTTATTAGTAAAATTCACTAATTAAATATTCATTTAATCAGATTATTAAACCAATTCAAATTTTATTATCAAAAATTAACAAATCAATTTAATTATTTAAACAGATTATTAAATTGATATTGCCCCAAATTTCCGGGATATCACATTCCTCTCCTCTTAAAATAATTTCGTCCTCGAAATTTAAGACAAAGGTAATTTAATAATCCATTTAAATCACAAGCATATATTATCATCTATATGCTAACAACCATAGCAAACAATTCATCCAAACAAACAATTTTAATTATCCAGACAAAATTCTGAATAAAATTTCCTCGAGTTTCCCCAAGTATATATATACCGGGATACTCGCTCTACAGAATCCAAACAATCAATACTACTAAGCTATAGAGCTTCTACTCATCTAGATCTATAGAACTAAACAAGATATCAAACTACAGTCGAGTCTGACTCAACAACCAAATACTCCAGAACTGCTGGTTCCAAAACCAGAGATAGATCAAACACGTACTCCCTCAGAGATACATAAAATACATTGAATTCCAGTCATCCAAACTGACAATTCAATCCAGTAGATCAAAGCACTTATCCAAATTAGAACACAGAAAAGATCCAATATTCCTCCGTCTCTTATCCACAAAATCCTTCAAATGATCCTGGGCTGACTACAGATCCTTCTTGATCAGTTCAACCTTCGCTGATGCTTCTAGAAATAAACCGGGTTAAAAATAACTCAACCAAATGATCCTCCAAGATCTACCCAATCCAAAACAAAACTCTACTCACAAACATCAGAAGATCGAACTAACTTCTCCTATCTGGAAAAGACAAACAGGAGCACTCGCCAAACTGCTTTCGCTGCACTACTCTGATCTAGAAAAGATTGAAGATGCTGATGAAGAACACAAGCACAGACTGGACAACACATCTCAAAAAAAATCTCAGATAACTCAAGAGAACACTCAAACTATCACAAGTCACTTTTGCGATCAACCCAACTCATTTCCAAAGAAAACTGTTCTCTCTTTACCAACCAGAACAGCTTATACTTAACTATCCAATCCATCAAAGAAATGTATCCATTCTGCCTCTTCTGAACTCCACTTCAGAAAAACTGCTCAGCCAGAAGACTTCCTGCCAATGCACAGAATACTCCGAGCTGCACTGCTGCCACGGATGCCAAAAACTTCCTTATCCAAAGCTCTTCGAGAAATTCGGACCTCAAACTAAACAGAAACACCATGCTGAACTCAGCCACAACACCGAAGCAGACACACTTCATTAACTTGTTCCAAAGAAAACATCTTCGGGAACATCCATAGTCACTGCATCTCATCACACAGCTACTTCTTCCTGGGATTGCCAAGATACCATCACTCGCTTCTGCCCAACCGACGGATCCAACTCTACTCACCCAACTTCAAAGATAAACTCCGAACTTTAACAGTTTTCTTCAGAGATCGATGAAATCCTTACACAACTGTAAAGTTCACTCGAGACGGTATTAGGTTTACAGTCTCGACAAATATACTTTCAACCTCAACACTCAGACTCCTAATCCAAGATGATAAATTATTATCATCTCAACCAATCATTACAAATACCATATACATTTAAAATGATACTTTTTTTATATAGAAATTAAATCTGGGTAAAATTATTTCATCTACCTTTTTAAAACAATATTGTGTCCGTTGGCCTGGTCCAAGTGCTTAGAGATCCCTATCAATAACGTTAGCTACTCGTATTGACCAGAATCCATATACCACCCAACCGATCAATTAACACAATATAAAGCCATTTTATATAACTAACAAATACGCGCTCTCGTATATATATACACTCAGACTTAAACAGGTTGTTACAGATCCTGTCTCTAATGAACAATCCTTCCGAACCTAGGTATTCACTCAACCTAGCGCTCTGATATTCACTTAACCAATAGCTTAGGTATTCGCTCAACCTATGCTCAACTGTAATGACCCGCCACTCATTCTACAGAATGACGTATCATTAATAAGAAAGAAAGAGGTAGAAAATAGAAAAGAAGAGAAGAAAGAAAGAAACAACAACAAACGATCTCACAGCGGAACGAATAAATTATATTAATAACATAAACTATTACATAGTATACAACAATTTACAGAGTTTCACAGCATATACATCACTTACAAGACAGTTATAAACATCTGTCTAGACATTACAACTCAATACACTACAGAGATACAGACACAGCGGAACTACTATATATATCTACAACGCTGAAGCCTTCTACTCCATTGCTCCTCCACAATTCGTCAAAGCTAAACCTGAATCCCTTGGCTACTCGTAAAAATTTGAGTACCCAAGAGTTTATAAAACAAAATAAACACTTGGGTCAGACATGGGTCTGGTGTGAGTAACAGGTTAAACTTGCTTAACTTCAAAACCTTTGAAAGAAAAGGTATCACGTAAGACTTCCCACAAATAAACATGGGTAAGTTTTTACCTTACGCTAACCAAAACATTGATAGGAAATTCAGTGATATTACAATAGGTCTAGGTTTCCAAATAAATATGAAATAGCCGAAATTGTTACATTATTAAATTCCAGCATACATAAGTATACAATCAAGTCCGTTAGCACTTATTAGAATTTGGATTTCCAGACAATGGCAGGGCTACTGGGGTACCGCCCGTCACAGTACGGGGCCTAGATCACCGTACCGAGGATCACTCCCAATCCCCTGCAACACAAAGCCGGAACCATCCCTGTAACGACCCTGAAATTTCGACAATTAAAATTGAGAATATTTAATTAATTTTAAATATTTGAACGATGATTTGACTTGAATTTCAAATTATCAGAATGAATTGGCGATTAAATTTTTGAATTTAATCTATTGAAAGATCGAATAAAATTTGAATCTTCGATTTTAAGCCGGTTAAAAATAATTTAAAGGCTTAGAAAATTCATATTGATAATACTGAAGATAATAGAAGCTTCAGAATTGATTTTAAAAGCGATTTGTTCAATTTTGAAATTGTATCGTTTGAATTGAATTTAAAAATAGCCTTCCGAGGCACAGTCTCGGAATTTGACGAAACCAGTTTCATTGGGTCCGTAATATTGAATTATTACTGGATTTCAATTTTCGTATTTATCAGAATTGTTTTGTGAATATATGGCGGGTAAACGCGTAGAGAATTTAATCGAATTCAAATTGAATTTCTGTAACGACCTAGATTTTTGCCCAAAAATCGTAATCGTCAGTAAACGATTAAAGTTGTCAGATATTTGTTGTTTATTGTTGAAATTTGTATAACGATAAAATCTTCGTCAATTGGCGATATAAATTGATTGTTAATTTTATTGGAATTTGTAAAGGGATTTGTAAATCGATTTAAAATTCTTTTATCAAATTTTATTAATACAAAATAAATGAATAAATACACATAGTTTAAAATTTTAGCAACAAGATTTAAACAAAACAAATAAATCAGTTTTTAAATGAAAATGAAAATAAAAGAAAAAAATAAAATAAACCATACCCTATACCATACCGACCCATCCCTCTAAGCCCATACCCCCACAAACCCACGTCGCCCCTTACCTCTCTGATAAAACACGTCGCACCCCTCCCCTTCTCACTTTAATCAGACGAAAAAAAAAATATAAAAGAAATAAAAATGGCGACGAGATGAACTAGGGCTGCGGCGATTTCACAAGTAGGGCTTCGGCTTCGCTCGCTCTTCACCGCGGCGGCATCAACTCCAATCGGCGACCTCGTTCGATCTGAAAATTTGGGCTTTCGTTCGTTCTCCCCCGTTCATCCAAATTTAGGGCTTCGAGACCTTTGTATTGGCGTCGCTGGAAAGGGCTTCTTCGCGTTCGTCTTCCTCTTCGTTCGCCTCCGAGAATTAGGGCTTCAGCGATTCAAACTAAGGTGAGTGGTTTTCGCCCTCACATCTAGTTCAACTAAGTATTGTGCTTTGAGTCTAATTTGATTTCGTCATTGATTTTATCTGTCTCGTCCAATTTCGTGATACTTCATAATGACCGGAAGCTTTGATTTTTGTGATGTTGCATCACTTGATATTGTTTGTCTCGGCCATCACCAATTAATTGATTTGTGACTTCTGCAATTTCGCGATTGTGTTGCTTGATTTCGGGGCTATCACGGATTGATTTTTAAATGTTCGACTTCATCCCATTGAATTCGCCATTTAATTTTCTTTGGTCATTGTTCTTCATTTAAGTGTTTAAGATGATAACTTGTTTGACTTTGGCCACTTCGACATATTACGATTCTTTTCGCTTTGGTTGGTTCGACTTTATGCCTGACTTGTTAAGTGTCGGCCTTGTCGCTTTGTTGAAAATCAATTGAAAACTGTTTTTACATTTGGATCCCAGATAGTTTTTGACTTCGGCCATGGTAATTGGGAATTTCTAATTTGTATTCGACTGTGAGTTGCTTGGCTTATTTCGGCAGTTTGATTTTTTTGTTTCGTTGTTGATAAATTTTCTGACATGGAATCTACTCGAATGCGTATACTTGCTCGAATTCGTATAAGTGGGATCTTAAGTCTCACAGTTTTGGTTAATCTGGCTTTGATTCGAGTTTGTTTTGAATGTGATTTCATGGCATTGATTTTTAACTGCAGTTGATTTCATTTATGTAGTGTATTTGGATGTCTTCACTGTCGAATGATGCTTTCCCTATGCATTCATGTCTCAGTGATGCATCATGTCGTTCGACTTATATTTTCCCTGGTCACCACGAATTGGCATTGCTTTGACTTCGGCATACCTTAATTTATACTGTAGTTATCTTGGTTCAAAACTGATAACTGCTGTTGGCATCACTTGTTGATTTCACCTGTTGGCTTCGGCCTTAACTATGTCAAGCTTGATTTTGAAGTGTCTGCATTTGAACTTGATATTTTTGAACCACTGTGATCACCGATGCTATCTTGTACATATGTATATAATAGTTCCTTTTTCATGTTCTTTGAAGTATTTCTGCACTTCTGGTTTCTCTGGTGGACCTTCACACCTGTAGTCATCATGTCCATTTGTTCATATGTGCA
This sequence comes from Allium fistulosum, assembly GCA_030737815.1. Lineage (NCBI taxonomy): Eukaryota > Viridiplantae > Streptophyta > Magnoliopsida > Asparagales > Amaryllidaceae > Allium > Allium fistulosum. Next base: position 54,062,163 of record CM060905.1, read on the forward strand.
CCATGGTTCATTTATCAACTATTCTGGCTTGACTGTTTTTAAAACAAAAACGTGGCTTTGTATTCAGATGCTCTGCTACTTCATATATTCATCGGTGTTGGCATTGTTTGATATCTCTGTGAATCCTTTGTGAGCTTCTGGCCATCTGCACTGTTTTGGACTTGCAGTTGCATTTCATTCATTTTTTAGTTGCATTCCTAGTTGTGTATGTTTGCATCTTCTGGTTGGTCTTAACCACTGCTTGGATTTTGAACTGCATGTTTTGGTCTTGTAGCTTGGTTGCATGTATTCCCTGTTGCATTTGTTGTTGTCATTGCTTGTCTCTGGTCTGCATGAACCAGTTTTGATGTTTGCATCACTGGTCTTTGCATTGTATAGTTGCCATAATTTGTGTTCGAGCTCTTTACACACAGTAGCATTCGTGCTTCATTGTTTAGCTGTGTTGCCATATTGAGTTCACTGCATTTTCATTTATGCGTCCCTAACCTGTTGCACTTGCGGTGTATGAATTGTCTGCACTTTGTCCTGTCTACTCAAGCTTGTTATTCGAGTTGATGTACATATAGTTGTATGGCTTGGTCCACTTGTCGAGTTCTTGGCTTGATGTACTTGAGTCGGCATCCACGTTATCACTGTTTGATATAGTGCATTTCAGATGTACTAGCAGTCTGCATTCTTCTTGTTGCAGTCCTACCCTTGTTTCTATGTGGTGACTTTATATTCGGTGGTGGCGAGGCGGTGCACGCGTGCGTGCACTGCAGCCACCACCAACTCGACAGTTTCGAATTGATTTTTATGCCATATTGGCGAGGACGTGCACGCGTGCGTGTACGGCAGCCAATAACACTGTTTATCTCTGTTGATTTATTGTTTAACACTGTTTAGTGTTAAAATTTTCGTTATCCGGTTTCTTTGTTTAAAGAGTCGGATAGACGGGAATTATTGTGACTGTCGTCTATTTAAATTATTACTGCTTATATGCACTAATAAACTGGTTTGAATTAGACTGACCTGTGTATTATTTTCTTTTGAATATAATACTCGGGTCAGACCGAGTATTTTTACAGCTTGAAGATTTTCGAGCAGCGAAGTTAGAGAGAGAGTAAAGAATCATTTATTTCAGGAGAAAATTGTATTTTTTTGATATTCCGCTGTATCTGTTTAAAATTGTATAAACTCTGATGTATATAAAAAGATTTATAGTAATGAAATAAAATCTCATTTGTTTTAATTGATTGTTATTATCTGTGTTTCTGTGGCTGATTCTGTTTAAACCTTATAAACTAAATAACAATTCGTCTTTTTGAACGTTTCAAGTTGGTTTAAATACTGACTGGAGGCGGTCAAAAAGGGGGAATGTTACAGAGTGGTATCAGAGCTTTGGTTTACACAAAGCTTAGTTTATGATGTTTAATATGAATAGTTACTAGAAACACTTTAAAAGAGAACGTTTTTCAAATCTAAAGAAGTATAAAATTGTTTTTGAAATAAAGATTTTTAACTTAAGAAAAGTTAAATTGAATTGAATTAGTGTTAATAAATATACGATTTGAAGTTTAACTAAAGGAAAGTTAAATAAATCGAACTTGATTTGATAAATTGTTGAGATGGAAAGTTAAACTTAAAAGATAAGTGATTATATAATATGAATTTGGAGGTTTAAATTAATAAGTTGTATAACTTATAAAATGAGAAAGTTTAAGTAAACCAGTTGTTAAATGGTTAAACAGTTTTGTTAAGTAAAACAAAATCTGAATTTTGAATTGTGATATGAATTTGACTTTACTAAAAGTTAAATAAAATGATTTGAGAAATGAAATCTAAGTAAAGTTAAATAAAATAGAATTTCAAATAAATTTGAGGCGAAACTTAAGTTGTATGGTGAAAATAAATGCAAGTAAAGAAAAATGAAACGTGGCTTAAGTAATGTTGAATCAAATTGAATTTGATATCAAAATGAATTGATAAAGTGAAGAATGAATATGAATTTGAGTGATATAAAGGAAATTCAACTTTAATTGTAAAAGTGAATTAGTGAATATGGTGAGTATAAGAATTCAATCAGAATTTGAATATAAACCAATTGAAATTAAGTATGTTGAACCAAATTGAATGTAAGAAAGTAAATAAATTTGGTCAAATTGAATAAATTTGGTTTTGCTAGTTGATTGTATGGAAAATTCATTAAGTGTTAATGAAATTGAATTAATGGAATTTGAAAGCTAAGTGATTGAATTCAAATTGAAAGATAAGTAAATTTAAAGAGAATCAAATTTGATTTGAATCGAAAGCAAACTGACTTGAATATGAATTAGTGAATGTGAACTAATTGAACATGAATGAATGTTAGTAAAATCCAATGTGAATGAACCAAATGTGATTAAATTGGAAATCAAGTCGATGAATGGTTTACTAAAGAACTAGTTGATTATCTTGGAAATGGAAAATTGATAAATTTATATAATAGTTTAAATTGGAAATTTTGAATTATTATAAACGGCTTAAATTGAAGATTTGAAAGTGTTAATATAATATTGGAATTGTATAAGTGTTAAAAGTGAAATATTTAATGGATTTCATAAGTGAATGGAAGTTTCAGAATTAAAATTGTGAAGTTATAAAATGAATCGAAGTTGCGAAATAAAAGAATTTATAAGTAATTTACTTGTAAATTAAAATTCTGATATAAAATTGAGTTATAAAGAAATGGTTAATAAAGCAATTTTTATAAATTGAAGTCTTTATAAATAGGAATAGAATTTATAAACGTTGTTTATAAATTCGAAACTGACTTATTTTGATAAGTAAAATTCTTATAGTTTGTTAAAAGTTGTATATTCACAATTTTGGACCGTGAATATATTATTGAATAAATGGACATGTTTGGGAAAGTGATATTTTAAAACGAAGTTAATTGTTTTAAAAAGATGTTTTCAAGGCATTGAATATCGAAACCATAGATTTCAACATTCATTGTTGAAATAGACGTTTTCGAATATAAGGAAATGATGGACTATAACACTGTTGTTATAGTAAATGATTTCCGAAAGGAAATGTTTTGTATAGTATTGGGATTTATACATCTATCTAAATTTCGAATCCCTATACTAGTGATTTTGAGTTGTCGTAACGATGTTTTACGTAACATTCGTTTTAACTCAAATGAATATGTGAAAGAAAATGATTTCCTTAAAGATGAAATATATACTTAATTTTGATGTAAGTATATCGAATATTTTCAAATGTTGAAAATTGAATGAACTTGTGAATTACTTATTTTTAAATAAGTATGGAAATGTTTTTCCAAATATGAAATGTTGTGAATATATTCCGTAAGGAATAAATGATTTGAAATTCATTTTTTGAAGTCGAAGTTGAAAAGTTAAATGAGAATTTGAACAATTTGTTCAATTTGAAATTTTTCAAAAAGATTGAATCGTTAAGTTAAAATTGAGTTTAACTTCGACATCAAAGACAATATAAGTTGAGCTTTGAATTTCAGATGATGATTTGGATTGTATGTCTAACATTGTGAATTGATGACATAGCAATTGATCTCTATTAAATATATATCTGTTGGTGGCGGAGAATTTATTCTCTTAGCTTAACACCCTTCTCTGAGACGTACGAGCTCAGAGGTTATATATCGATAGACATCAATTCTGTGTTGAGAATTGACGATGTAAGCGTGAAATCCAAATTGAATGTGAAAGTCGATAATGAAATGGAATTATGAATATGAATTAGGTTTGAGATAACCTTAAATTTCCAAATCGACTTAGAGGAAAATTTTGAAATCCTCTATTTTGTTATGAATATGGAATATGTAAGTTTTTAGAACTTATATATATGAATACGGTGAATTGAAACCGTTAGTTTAGAAAGACATTGTTATGGAAATCTTATGTATGTTTACATAGATGTTATATGTACGAAATGGGAAATGAAAGTACTACATATATGATATTATGTTTTCTAAACTGAGGATGTGGAAAAGTACCTTCCATTTATTATTAATGAAGGTATTGGAACTCGTGAAGAGTATCCATTTGAAATTCGTAGCTACGTAGAATTTTAGTCAGAGTGACTATTTGAATCGGAAATCCTTCGCGATAGTTCATCGCGATGAGATTAGATTTGATTGATGATGTTAGCGTAATTTGAGGGGCGAGATGCCCACAGTTACGAGCGACTCCACTGGGATAGTGGCGTAACCGCCGAGTAAACTGCAATCTAATGCCAGGCGAAATTTGAGGGGCGTGATGCCTACAGACACGAGCGATTCTACTGGGATAGTAGCGTAACCGCCGTGTGTACTGCAATCTATGGCGACAACCATGGCGTAATTCAAGAAAGGTGTGAAACCTGCAGTTACAAGCGACTCTACTGGGATAGTAGCGTAACCGCCGGGTAAACTGTGATCCATGGGGGAACGTGCTTTCCATATCCATTTTTTTAAAAGAATTTTTAAAAAGTATTTTCACTGGGAATTGAAGCAAGTATGTTTAGTACTTGGAGATTTTTAGACCTGCGCCTGGCCAGCGTATGCCTAATGTCTGTGAGAACGAAGATGAACTTGTAAAATTTCGAGTTAGCAAGTATTTTCAAACTGTAAATAGTGAATCAATGATTTGAAAGTAAAATTTCAAAATTCCTACTTAATGAATTAAGAAAGAGGATTTTTGTAATGTTTTGAAAGTCCACAGCTTTGGAAGAGATATATATTATATAAATCTCTAATGTGAAGAATTTTAAGTTTGAATCTGAGTTGTAAATTAAAAATGTTGATAAAAGACTTTTGCGTTTTGATTTTTGAAATCAATGATTGTAGAAATCATTGAATAAAAGAGAAGTTAAACAGAACTAGAGAGATTAAACAAATGGAATGAATCCTATATTCATTTATTTGTAATAAGTTTTAAGTTTAGTAAAAATTGACTAGAGTATAAATATCGATGAAATTTTAACAACTTTTCCTTTTCGTGGACGAAAAGTTTTTAAGGAGGGGAGTTTGTAACGACCCTGAAATTTCGACAATTAAAATTGAGAATATTTAATTAATTTTAAATATTTGAACGATGATTTGACTTGAATTTCAAATTATCAGAATGAATTGGCGATTAAATTTTTGAATTTAATCTATTGAAAGATCGAATAAAATTTGAATCTTCGATTTTAAGCCGGTTAAAAATAATTTAAAGGCTTAGAAAATTCATATTGATAATACTGAAGATAATAGAAGCTTCAGAATTGATTTTAAAAGCGATTTGTTCAATTTTGAAATTGTATCGTTTGAATTGAATTTAAAAATAGCCTTCCGAGGCACAGTCTCGGAATTTGACGAAACCAGTTTCATTGGGTCCGTAATATTGAATTATTACTGGATTTCAATTTTCGTATTTATCAGAATTGTTTTGTGAATATATGGCGGGTAAACGCGTAGAGAATTTAATCGAATTCAAATTGAATTTCTGTAACGACCTAGATTTTTGCCCAAAAATCGTAATCGTCAGTAAACGATTAAAGTTGTCAGATATTTGTTGTTTATTGTTGAAATTTGTATAACGATAAAATCTTCGTCAATTGGCGATATAAATTGATTGTTAATTTTATTGGAATTTGTAAAGGGATTTGTAAATCGATTTAAAATTCTTTTATCAAATTTTATTAATACAAAATAAATGAATAAATACACATAGTTTAAAATTTTAGCAACAAGATTTAAACAAAACAAATAAATCAGTTTTTAAATGAAAATGAAAATAAAAGAAAAAAATAAAATAAACCATACCCTATACCATACCGACCCATCCCTCTAAGCCCATACCCCCACAAACCCACGTCGCCCCTTACCTCTCTGATAAAACACGTCGCACCCCTCCCCTTCTCACTTTAATCAGACGAAAAAAAAATATATAAAAGAAATAAAAATGGCGACGAGATGAACTAGGGCTGCGGCGATTTCACAAGTAGGGCTTCGGCTTCGCTCGCTCTTCACCGCGGCGGCATCAACTCCAATCGGCGACCTCGTTCGATCTGAAAATTTGGGCTTTCGTTCGTTCTCCCCCGTTCATCCAAATTTAGGGCTTCGAGACCTTTGTATTGGCGTCGCTGGAAAGGGCTTCTTCGCGTTCGTCTTCCTCTTCGTTCGCCTCCGAGAATTAGGGCTTCAGCGATTCAAACTAAGGTGAGTGGTTTTCGCCCTCACATCTAGTTCAACTAAGTATTGTGCTTTGAGTCTAATTTGATTTCGTCATTGATTTTATCTGTCTCGTCCAATTTCGTGATACTTCATAATGACCGGAAGCTTTGATTTTTGTGATGTTGCATCACTTGATATTGTTTGTCTCGGCCATCACCAATTAATTGATTTGTGACTTCTGCAATTTCGCGATTGTGTTGCTTGATTTCGGGGCTATCACGGATTGATTTTTAAATGTTCGACTTCATCCCATTGAATTCGCCATTTAATTTTCTTTGGTCATTGTTCTTCATTTAAGTGTTTAAGATGATAACTTGTTTGACTTTGGCCACTTCGACATATTACGATTCTTTTCGCTTTGGTTGGTTCGACTTTATGCCTGACTTGTTAAGTGTCGGCCTTGTCGCTTTGTTGAAAATCAATTGAAAACTGTTTTTACATTTGGATCCCAGATAGTTTTTGACTTCGGCCATGGTAATTGGGAATTTCTAATTTGTATTCGACTGTGAGTTGCTTGGCTTATTTCGGCAGTTTGATTTTTTTGTTTCGTTGTTGATAAATTTTCTGACATGGAATCTACTCGAATGCGTATACTTGCTCGAATTCGTATAAGTGGGATCTTAAGTCTCACAGTTTTGGTTAATCTGGCTTTGATTCGAGTTTGTTTTGAATGTGATTTCATGGCATTGATTTTTAACTGCAGTTGATTTCATTTATGTAGTGTATTTGGATGTCTTCACTGTCGAATGATGCTTTCCCTATGCATTCATGTCTCAGTGATGCATCATGTCGTTCGACTTATATTTTCCCTGGTCACCACGAATTGGCATTGCTTTGACTTCGGCATACCTTAATTTATACTGTAGTTATCTTGGTTCAAAACTGATAACTGCTGTTGGCATCACTTGTTGATTTCACCTGTTGGCTTCGGCCTTAACTATGTCAAGCTTGATTTTGAAGTGTCTGCATTTGAACTTGATATTTTTGAACCACTGTGATCACCGATGCTATCTTGTACATATGTATATAATAGTTCCTTTTTCATGTTCTTTGAAGTATTTCTGCACTTCTGGTTTCTCTGGTGGACCTTCACACCTGTAGTCATCATGTCCATTTGTTCATATGTGCACCATGGTTCATTTATCAACTATTCTGGCTTGACTGTTTTTAAAACAAAAACGTGGCTTTGTATTCAGATGCTCTGCTACTTCATATATTCATCGGTGTTGGCATTGTTTGATATCTCTGTGAATCCTTTGTGAGCTTCTGGCCATCTGCACTGTTTTGGACTTGCAGTTGCATTTCATTCATTTTTTAGTTGCATTCCTAGTTGTGTATGTTTGCATCTTCTGGTTGGTCTTAACCACTGCTTGGATTTTGAACTGCATGTTTTGGTCTTGTAGCTTGGTTGCATGTATTCCCTGTTGCATTTGTTGTTGTCATTGCTTGTCTCTGGTCTGCATGAACCAGTTTTGATGTTTGCATCACTGGTCTTTGCATTGTATAGTTGCCATAATTTGTGTTCGAGCTCTTTACACACAGTAGCATTCGTGCTTCATTGTTTAGCTGTGTTGCCATATTGAGTTCACTGCATTTTCATTTATGCGTCCCTAACCTGTTGCACTTGCGGTGTATGAATTGTCTGCACTTTGTCCTGTCTACTCAAGCTTGTTATTCGAGTTGATGTACATATAGTTGTATGGCTTGGTCCACTTGTCGAGTTCTTGGCTTGATGTACTTGAGTCGGCATCCACGTTATCACTGTTTGATATAGTGCATTTCAGATGTACTAGCAGTCTGCATTCTTCTTGTTGCAGTCCTACCCTTGTTTCTATGTGGTGACTTTATATTCGGTGGTGGCGAGGCGGTGCACGCGTGCGTGCACTGCAGCCACCACCAACTCGACAGTTTCGAATTGATTTTTATGCCATATTGGCGAGGACGTGCACGCGTGCGTGTACGGCAGCCAATAACACTGTTTATCTCTGTTGATTTATTGTTTAACACTGTTTAGTGTTAAAATTTTCGTTATCCGGTTTCTTTGTTTAAAGAGTCGGATAGACGGGAATTATTGTGACTGTCGTCTATTTAAATTATTACTGCTTATATGCACTAATAAACTGGTTTGAATTAGACTGACCTGTGTATTATTTTCTTTTGAATATAATACTCGGGTCAGACCGAGTATTTTTACAGCTTGAAGATTTTCGAGCAGCGAAGTTAGAGAGAGAGTAAAGAATCATTTATTTCAGGAGAAAATTGTATTTTTTTGATATTCCGCTGTATCTGTTTAAAATTGTATAAACTCTGATGTATATAAAAAGATTTATAGTAATGAAATAAAATCTCATTTGTTTTAATTGATTGTTATTATCTGTGTTTCTGTGGCTGATTCTGTTTAAACCTTATAAACTAAATAACAATTCGTCTTTTTGAACGTTTCAAGTTGGTTTAAATACTGACTGGAGGCGGTCAAAAAGGGGGAATGTTACAATCCCTTACTGGATAATCCCGAATAAAATCACCCCACAGATGGCCGTCGCCAACTGCACCACTAAGCCGAAATAAAAGGAGGAACTCTCTAGACAGGGATGACCTTACTCTCAGTGGGTGCTACCCACAAAGCCTTGCTGCACCTCCCCTGTTTTAGCCATTCCCGGTTGATGAGGCTTGAGGTTACGATTTACCTTTAATCAGATCACATCACTTAGAATGCTCATCGTCCTCCTGACGATGTGTTGAAAGCATTCAATCCATACAAGTTCGTTCCGGGTTCGAACGAAACCGAATTATCTCGTTACACTCGTATTGGAATCACCCTCAGAGTTAACGACAATAACCCTTGCACTTTGAATCTTCATCTTCACTTGAGATTTACGACCTATCGTTAATTTGGATCGATGTGGTATTCGGGTCTCCAGACCTGGCATCCCGGTATACGGAAACCCGATCCCGGTCTCATCGAAATCCAAAACGTATCTTTTAAGGGCCAAGTTGTTTTAAAGTTAAAACAATTCAATTCTTATCTATACTACACACAGATAGATAATTTACAATAGATAATCCATATTATCATCCAAACAGATAATTCATATTATCATTTCAATCCAACCAAACATCTATATCATAGATCAGCACATCTCTTATCAGAGATATCAACAATGCAAAGCATTCAATATCATTCATCCATCCTTAAGTAATGATTTATCATCTCTAATTAATTTAAAGTGAATTAAATTAATTACATTCTATAAATCCTGCTTACTTAATCATTAATTAAACCAATTAATTAATCATTACTCTAAGTATCCATCTTAATTAATCAATCCTGATTAATCAACCTTTAATTACTTTAAGTAATTAATACTTAATTAATTTCACAAATTAATTATCTTAAATCATTTCAGTAATTAATCTCTAATTACTTCATTAATTAATTAATTATACTTAATTACATTAATCCTTAATTAATTATAATTAATTAATTACTTTTTAATCACTTATTATTGATTAATTAATCTTAATTAATCAATTCTTAATTACATCATTAATTATATTAATTAATGATCCTTAATTATTCTTAATTAATTATCTTATTTAAATTAATAATTAATTAGTCACATTTATTAATCACCTTTGATTAATTTCATTTAGTAATTAACTACTCTTAATTACTACACTTCATAAATTAATTACTCCTTAATTAATTATCCTTTAATTAATCCCTTGATTAATTATTCAAAGTAATTAACTCAAATTACTTTTATTAAATCATCTTTAGTTAATTACATCCACTAATTAACTTTAATTACTTTTCTAAGTAATTTATACTTCACTAATTACATTTAAGTAATTATATTTATCACATCTCTAAATGATTATCTTAAATTAATTTAATTAATTAATTTAACTTAATCAAATTTATTTAATTAATTACCATAAGTAATTAATTAACTTAATTACTTCCATTAAGTAATTATACTTAACCCATTTCATAAAAGATTTTCATTGTTAATTAATCTAATTAATTATCAAAATTAATCCCATTTATTACTTATTTAATAATACCTAATTAATGATCCCTCATTAATTATTAACAACCCTTTAATTACTTCTTTAAGTAATTAAGCTTAACCAACTATTATTAATTACAAATAAATAGATTCTTAATTACCAAGTAATTAATCTCTATTACTTAATTAATTTATAAATAAACCTTTAATCTCTTGATTAATTAAATTATCTAATCATTTATTAAAAATCTTATAAATTATACTTTTAACATTTTTAATTTAAAACATTATAATTTTATAAAACTTTATTTATCTCAAATTTTAGGATACAAATTTTATACTTGAACTCGAATGAAAACTTGATTTAAAACTGGTTTTAAATCCAGTTTTCAAAGTTTAAAACTCAATTTAAATTTTAAAAACCACTGCCAGTTTTTAAACTTCAATTACTAAATCTACCCGAGACAACTCGATTTACTTCGAGTCGAAACCTTCCCTGCTTCGATCAAACCCGCGAATAACTCGAGACAACTCTAGACTTCCCTCTGCTCCAAAATCAACTCGCCAGAAAAACAAACGTGTACCGTGCACATGCACAGTCGAGATGATCGCCTCTGACCATCGACTACATCGCCACCATGTCGTCTACGACCACCACTCGCGATCCCAATCACCAAAACCACGAACAAACTCCAAATTCGAAATCGAGCATTAATCCCAAACCTGGAAATACAACAGAACCCATCCACGAAAGCCTATCATCGCCTCGTCCACGATCTTCCGACCACCGTCACACCTAAAACTTCGGCCACGTCTTCATCTACACCATAACTACCTTCCCCCAGAGCTCCAATGAACTCGATCAACTCTAGAGGAAATGTCGAACAAAAATAACAGACCTAGTTAAACTAGGGTTCCAGACTTTCCCAATCAAATCCCTTCGCCACAGTGTTTTTTCAACATTATCAGACATTTTCTCGAACTCTCCTATCATCACTCTATCATCAGTAGAAACCACAACCTCCCCAAACACTTAGGTTATCAGAAACTACCCAAAACGTGAAAACTGTTCAACCCCAAACCGCTCCTTCGATTGAATGTTAAAAAATTTGATTTCATTTTTAAAAATCAATATTTTAGTTAAGTTTTCAGTTTACAAACCTGTTTTAATTAATTAAGGTACTTAAATTTCCAACACACTCAAGCTTGCCTGTTTATTTTGGGTTTCCAGAGCCAATTCAAATATATTTTATCTTAATTAAATTTTAAACCTAACTTAATGACTACATAAACAATTTTGTTTAAAATCCAAGTTCTAACAGGGGTTAGATCAAAAAGGAAATGAATTTTGATCAAAAATTTGAGTTTGAAACTGAGAACAGAGAAAACAGAAGCAACAGATATGCACACCAAATCATTCAAGTACATACATGCACAGATATTTGCTAAAAATATATTCACAGATAAACTTATTTTAAAGATAAGCATGCAACCAGATTTCATCATTAAATTTTAAAAAATATTGTTACTCACCAATTTGAGAATGAACAGAGCATATTAAATCCTGGAAACTTGAACTGGAATACTTGCTTTGATTTAAACTGAGTTGCTTTTTGTTCTTTAAAAACTTTTAACTTGAATGTTTCTGAAGAAACTTGCATGCATGCTCTAATTTCCAAATTAAAGAAAAATGTACCCCTTTTTGATTTTGAACAATACAGGCTTCCAGATTTTTGAAAAGAAGAACAGGCTTTTATTTCTGAGAATTTGGTTTAAGTTTGATTTCTGGTTTGGAAGTATTGATTTCCAATTTTGAAGAAATACAGGTTTGGTTCCAGATTGCAGAGAAATGATGAACTACTGGTTTGAAGATTCTTAGTTACAGGCTTTGTTTTGATTGAAGAAATGATACAAGTTATTGAATTTATTTTCTGGTTTGAGGAGTATATTGATTTCAGATTTTGGTTGAGAGGAATGATTATCAGATTGTTATTAAGAGGAGAATTTATCTTCAACTATTAACTTTATAGCTGAATGTTTTCTTAGTTTTGAAAAAAAAAGGAAATGTAGATAAGAAGTAGATGCATATATAAGTGGAAATGATTTATTCAAAATAAAAGAAAAACAAAATTCTAAAACTTGACATTTGTCACTTACATAGTATTATTAGTGTACACTTGTTATTTAGGTGACTTTATAGATTTACACATATTATTTTAAGTTTTAATATTTATTTTAAATGTAAATGAAAAGCCTTTACTTAATTTATTTAATACTTATCTATATATATATATTAATTATAAAGAAACAAAACTAATTATTATGAATAAAGGTTTACATATACATTTTTAAAATCCAAAACTATTTAAATATTACCTCTTTTTGAATTCAAAATTAAATCTAAATTCAAATTCAAATTATATTTAAAATCCAATTTAAAGTCAATTTAAAAGAACACATTCAAATTGAAAATAACTATTCAATTTCTTACAAATCTATTCATATCTATTTATAAAACAATATATTAATAATATTGTTTGAAATAACAAATTTATCAATTTAAAATAATTTATAAAGGAGATTATAAATTACTACTATTATTAAATGAATCAACATATCATATTTAAATTGTATTTTAAACTTATATATATTTATATACTTCTTTAATCATATTTATTAAGCAACATTCAAAAAGAAAATAAAATAACCTTATTATTAATCTTGTTTTAAACCATATAGTTATTTGTTTAAATAACTTTGAAAAACTAAAATTAAATAAATCCAAATTTCCAAACTATCAAAAATGCATATTAGAAATTTAAAACAAGATTTTATTTATTTATTAAATTACAAACCCAAGCTTATCTATTTATATATATACAATTATATATATATTATAAATAGAAATCATTTTATTAGTAAAATTCACTAATTAAATATTCATTTAATCAGATTATTAAACCAATTCAAATTTTATTATCAAAAATTAACAAATCAATTTAATTATTTAAACAGATTATTAAATTGATATTGCGTCAAATTTCCGGGATATCACATAAATTGAATTGAAATTTAGTTAAAATAAAATTGTTTGGAATAACAAATTTGTAAATTATCAAAATATTTTCATAATGAAGAAATGAAATTGTATGAGTATATTTAACTATAACATATAAATAGAAGTGATTTTAAAAATTGAGAAATTTAGAATTTAAAATCCTTTTTATTTTCAAAAAATTGTTTCAAAGTCTTAAAAATTGATAATATTATTTAAAAGTGGTTTGACGAGAAAAATATTTTGAAATTTTTTTTGAAAGAAATAAAAGCATTAACTTATTTAGTAGTTGGGAAATAATTTTAGGGATGAATACAACATTGCCAGTATTCATTTTCGAGCTTCTAAATGAGAATTTCTACCAAAAGAAATTTATTTTTGATTAAAATAAGTTTTGATTGTGGAAGAAAAATATATTCTAAGTATGATTTGATAAATATATGAAAATAGTTTTGAACTTATAATTTAAAATAGTATAGATTAAAATAAGTTTATAACTTATAAATTTGAACTGGAAAGTAAAGACAAACTTTAAACTGTTGAATATATATGGTTAAGAAAACAAAAGAAACTTTGAATTTGAGAAATAAAATTAAAAAAATGAAATGGAGTCTAGAAAGCTTAAATAAAAGTGAATTGTATTTGAAATGAATTAGATAAAATAATAAAATGAAATTTTTAGAAATTAATTTGTATAATTTATTGATTTGAGAATTAGTAAGCTAAAACAAATTTAAATTTGTTGAATGTGAATAATAAGAAAATTTAACTTGAATAAGATTAAATAAAATGAGTAATGGATTCAATGAAATGAAGTTTAACTTAATATTAAACAAATTGAATTGGATATTAAATGAAACTAGATAAATTAGTAAAGTGAATTAATTCCACATATGTAACGACCCAGAATTTTGAACAAATTAAATTGAAAATATTTAATTAATTTTAAATATTTGAACGATGATTTAATTTGAATCCCCAATATCACTTTGAAATTGGCGATTAAATTATAAAATTTGATCTGCGGAATGCTGAATAAAAATTTGAACATTCAATTTAAAGTTGAAGAAAAATATTTCAAAAGCTTTTAAAATTCATATTGATAATACCGAAGATAATCGAACTTTCAGAATTGAATTTTTAACTGTTTTGCTCAGTTTTGAATTTAATTGTTTGAACCGATATTTAAAAATAGTCATTTTTCAAACAGTCTCGGAATTCGACGAAACCAGTTCCATTGGGTCCGTAATATTGAATTATTACCGGATTTCAATTTTCGTATTTTTCGGAGTTAATATGTGACCGTACGGTGAGAGAACGCATTGGATTTTAAATCAAATTCAAAAATTTAATTTAATATTTAAATCTCGGTCAACGCCTACATGTTTTGCTCCTTTAATCATGCGGAGATCATGAAATAAATCGTGCGAAGTATGGCCGAGCATCCTTTTTATCTCGTCCAAAATCAAAACAAGCTGAGCTTCTTCATTACAATCTTCGTTCGAATCAAAGAAAACAAAAATGGCCGAGCTTTGATAAATTTCTATCTCCACTACTGTAACATCCCGAAAATTTTCGACTTTCGAAAATTCAACATCGATACTCACTTTATCGACTGCTGAGCCGTCGAATGCCGGAAACCCGAAAAGTTATGGTTTTAAGAAAGGAGAAAAAGGTAGAAGAAGAAGATAGAAGAAAAAGAAAGAAGAACAACAACACAACATCAGATACAGAAGCAATATCAGAATCTTACACATCGCAGCGGAACAATATATAATAGATAAACACTAGTCTTTTAAAACAAAGAACTATACCAGTTTATACATACATCAATCAGAGTCAATATACAACTCAATACAATACATCACATCAATGGACAGTTATATAAACCTGTCCTCATACAGAATACACAGCGGAATAAATATATCAGATACAATTACTACGTCTCGTCATCCAGCTTATCTCCAAAGCTCCAGAATATCCAGAATATCCTGATAATCTAACTCTAGACTGCCCGTGTGGAAATTGGTGGGCACCCAGAGTTTAGAAGGGAAACAATAAACTCCGAGTCAGTCATGGTGACTGGTGTGAGATCGTAAAACAGTTATTCTTTAAAAATAAACAGCAGAGAATTTTAAAGTCAATTCGCAATGCTTTTGGAAAATGAAACTACCATAAGACCTCCCGCCACACACACAATGCAAACGCAGACTTGGAGGAGATTTCTTCTTATGATAGTCAAAGATGCTTACTACGCGAAAATCAAATTCTTTTTGATATTATTATTAGTGCATAGTGTAGAAAACATTTCGAAAGTAGAATATAAATCTTAGCCAGCATAGGTACCATTATAGTATGCTTACTATAGCTACCATATTAAATGGCAGGTTCTACAACTAATACCGTACAAGTCGCGTATTGTTTCTTTGGATTTCCAACAAATGGTCAGGCTAAGGAACTTCCTATCCACGATGGGTACGTCCCTGGAATAGACGACCCGAGAACCTAACCGGATCTCTGCCAACACAAGGCCGGGTTACCTCTGCAAAAATAGGTAACTACTGACACGCGTATGCCATCCCCCGATCGTCACCGATCTTCCCGAGGATCCCCGATTCGCAACAAACCACATAGATAATAAAAATGCAGTAACCACAGAGGTTAAGTATCTGGGCTCCATACCATGATACCACCTTTATCCAGAAGGAATGACATACACTAAGGGGCGCTACTCCCTAGAACCTTGCTGCATTCGTCCTGTTTCGACCATTTCCGGGGTGTGAGGCTCGATGAAGTCTCGTCCACAAAGCTACGCTTTCTCAAAAAGCCCTGCTTCGGGTCAAACAAAAATGATCAACCTATGATCACAAAGATATAAGATCAAACGAATGATCATATCACAAATGATCAAACACTGATCATTTCACAGCAACACTCAGTATGCCACGTTACCAAATTGGGATATATCGCTGATAAATTTCAACTACATAACCTCTGAGCTCGTACGTCTCAGAGAAGGGTGTTAAGCTAAGAGAATAAATTCTCCGCCACCAACAGAAATGTATTTGAAAGAAATCAGCTTTATATCTCAAATTGTAACGTCAGACACACAATCCATACAAGTCTGTTCCGGGATCGAACAGAACCGAAGGCACTTCTCACGAAGCCCTTGCATTTCCGGATAATTTTCTAATCACGTCAGGACTTCCCGTCACTAAGGGTGATAAAACCTCTAAATCGAAGATCAGTCGATGTAGAGTAACTCGACGGTAATCCTTCCGTTTTCAAAAATATCCGGTCTTCAACACCGGTCTTCGAATGCAATTCATAACGACGTATCACATATTCGGAATGGGTTATACGACCCCATGGTCCTTTCCCGGCTAACCCGAATAGTGAGCGTTTATTTAAAAATAAGTGTGGCATTCAAATTCATCCAATTCACAACAAATACCTATCTAAAGGTAATTATTGATAGTCGGTTATTTAACTATCAATAAAGATGCGCAACATCATCAGATTCCAAATAATTTTCCAAATTATTTCATCTTCCAAAAATATCTTTACTAGATATCAAATTTCCACACTTAACCATTTGAAAAACAATTTCAAATATTCACTTTTCAATTTATCTTTAAAAGATAAAAACTCAAACAGTTCATTTCACATTGGAAAAGCATTTTCCATACTTATTTAAAAATAAGTAATTCACAAATCATTTATTTTCAACACTTAGAAAATATTCGATATACTTAAAATCAAAATTAAGTATATATCTCATTCTTTAAGGAAATCATTCTTAAATCACATTTATTTGAGTCAAAATGAATGTTGCGTAAAACATCGTTACGACGACTCGAAATCACTAGTATAGGGATTCGGAATTACGATAGATATATAAATCCCAATACTATATAAAATATTTCCTTTCGGAAATCATTTACTATAACAATAGTGTTATAGTCCACCATTTCCTTAAATTTCTCGAAAACGTCTATTTCAACAAGAACTGCGGAAATCTATGCTTTCGATTCATAATACATTTAAAACATCTTTAAAATATTTAACTTCATTTCAAATATCACTTTCCCAAAACCATATCTATTTTACTTAGCAATATATTCACTGTCCAAAATCGTGAATATAATTTACTTAACCCAATTTCAATCTTTTCCACACATTTTTATTTCAATAAAAATTCGCTATCCAAAATCGCGAATATATCTTCTTTGATAATCTTCTATATTTAATTTATCAAATTCAATCGATTTCGAATTTATAAACACGGTTATAAATTCTATTTCTATTTATAAAAACTTCAGTTTATAAATCTTCTTTATTTACCAATTCAATTCACAATTCAATTTATATACCACAATCCAGATTATAAGTTAAATACTTATAATTTCATTTATTTACAAAGATCATTCTTTTAAAACTTTACAAATGTAAAATTTACCCTTTTATAAACCCATTTTAACGTCATTTCCAAATACTACATCAATTACAGATTGATTTCCAAAATCTTATCATTTCTAAATAATTTTCCTTATTCTTTCTGTTAACGGTAAAAAGTGAACGCTAACACCCAGTGTGTGTAATAGAATCGTGAAAGCACCACCCGTTGGTACGGGAACAGAATATGAGCTGAGAATAGCAGAAAAGCAGTAAATGAACAACAGATTTATAGTGGTTCGGCCCGTAATTGAGCTTACATCCACTTTATAGTCTTTTATTGCTGATTTGATTACAATTCAATACAATATCCCTCTAAATACAATACAATTTGATCATGAAATCATTCTTGACTACTAGCTCGATCTTTAATGATGAAACTCGACGAATCCGCGTTGGATGTTAGGAGCTCTTCTCGAAGATCGTTGTAGTGTCTCGAATGCTTGGAGATCTTTGATTGCTGAATGAGAGGAGGCTTCGACAGCGTAACGGCGCTTGGAGAAATGAATGACCAAAGGTCCTGTTCATGTTGGAAATGGTGGGGTATTTATAGGAGCTCATCTGGACTCAGGAATTTTCTCTAAGTATTTAAGTCGTCTGCCGACCTATGGTAGATCGGTGCCGAGTTAAGGAATAGGCTTAGGTCGGTGCCGAGTTAAGGAATAGGCTTAGGTCGGTGACGAGTTAAGGGATGGTTGTCTTTGACAAGTATTAAGTCGTAGCCGACTTATCAAACCTTAACTCGTAAGGTCTTAACTCGCAGCCTTCAAGTCATAAACCCACTAAGTCGTAACTCGTTAAACTTCTTAAGTCGGAGCATTTCATAACTCGGAATCTTCTTAACTCGGCGCCTTTCTTAACTCGGCAACCTGTTAAGTCGGCACACTTTATAAGTCGAATGCTCCTTAACCCGGTAGGTCATAAGTCCACATAGGTCGCAGCCATCCTTAACTCGCAAACCGTTAAGTCGTAGCTCTCTTAGGTCGACAAGCATCTTGACTCGGCACCTCCTTAACTCGGAGTGTTTGTTAAGTCGGCAGACTCCTTAAGTCGTGACATTCCTGTAGCCTTAGGTCGCTGGGCAAGCTAAGTCATTGAGTCCTAGGTCGTAGACATCTTAGGTCGCAGACTCCTTAACTCGCAGGTGCTTTAACTCGTACATTGTTAGGTCGTAAGGTCCTTTTGAGTCGTAAACCTGATGAGTCGTAAGCCTGATGAGTCGTAAGACCATGAGTCGTATACTCCATGACTCGTTGAACCTGATGAGTCGTAAGACCATGAGTCGTAGAAAGCTTGTCTCGTTGAGTCGTAGAAGAGTTAATCTTTATGAGTCGTAGCACGCTAAGTCGTAAGTCGTTAAACTTCTTAACTCTTAGGTCGTTGAGTCGGACCATTCCTTAGGTCGGAGCCTGTTGAGTCGTAGGTCATCTAACTCTTAACTCGTTAAGTCTTGCACTCCCTTAACTCGTTAACTCTTGAGTCGCGTACTTCTTAAGTCGTGGAGAATTAAGGGTTAACATTTGCCCCTCGAAATACACGCCTAAGTCGTAGGTCGTGTGTTTCGACTTATCTTAATTCGTGTGGGCCGATTCCAATTCCTTCAACCTGGGGTATAAAATGCTTAGGTCATTCCTCTTTTCTCCGTCTTCCTATTACTCGTTCTTTAAGCCGTATCTGCCATTAACGCAATTTCAAGCTTCCAAAGGCGATTTCGACCTGATTTATTTCCAGCCATTCCCAATTACACCGCGTAAGCATCTCTTCCCTTTTTCCAATCGCCGATCATTGCCGTCGACCCTCATCCATGATTTTTCCTTTTGGGCTTTGTGAATACTGTTATACAGGATATCCATGAACTTAAGGTGGCTCAGTATGACTTGCAACGATTTGCGATTTACGGTGATTTAGAAATAGGGTTGATGGAGAGGCTAACTGGTTAATGGATTAACGGGTTGGAAAGTTAACGGGTTAGGAGGTAAATGGGTTAGGAATTGGATGGATAGATGGTTAACGAGTTAAGGATTTAGCGAGTCAGGAGTTAGATGGATTGGTAATTTCGCGTGATCCAGCAGTTTTGATGTTACGGCTTACGACTTACGACTTGAAGTCTTTTTTTATTCCTCACGACTTACGACTTAGAGAATAGTTGACCCTAGGTCGCAGGAGCCATTTGAGTCGTTAGCGACTTAGCACTTGTTCAGATTTTGCTTGAATGTGCGGTACGATTGGAGAGTTACGACTCAACTTGATTCATGGCATATCTTGTAGACCGTGAACGAGTTAGGACTTAGGAAAATCTGCCCTAAGTTAAGTCGTGACCGAGTTAGAACTTTTAGCAAATTTTCCCACTGCCTTGAATGCTAAGACTTGAGTTGTTTGAACTTTGGACTCTTGAATTTTGTTGCACTCTTTTATAGATTGTTAATAACTCTGACTGCCTGTTACAACATGTACAAAAATTGGGACGAATATACTGCCACCGACTGCCCATATTGGATGACAGATTAGTTGATAAAGATTACAATTAAATGAACTGTATGAGTGAAATGCTACACAATAACCAACTCAAATGAAGTATTAAAGCAGAATCGTAATAATTAACTAGAACTGATTTGTCTGCATTAACACTACACTTGAGCATTAACAAGTTTTGAAATCTCGTAATCGACTGATTGTCAGTTAGTTTAATTCCAGTTATACTTGCTTTTTCTTATTTTCATTAGTTTTGCACAGCACTTTACACTTTTAGGAAACGTGCACCTTCACTTTTGAACATTCGGCTGATTGTGTAGAATGACATCCCATCAAGAAGATTCGGAATCAGCTGGAGAAGCTTTTCCAATCGCTATTCCGTTGAATGATCCCCCAGAAAGGATTCCTACCACCCTGAGTCTTAAAGCCTTCCGCCAACTATGCACCCAGTTTGGCATCGCTGAATCTGACGCTTTGCTTCCTGGAGTAGATGACACTGCTGATAGGCCACCGCACGGCTTCATCGCAGTGAACCGCCAAATGTGCTTGAGTGGAGCGATTCCCCCGTTTAATGACTGTCTCCGAGAACTTCTTCTTCGATTATCTATCTCCCCTTTTCAACTTCATCCTAATGGCTACGCCATCCTGCTGGGACTGTGTGTGCTTTTTAGGAGAACGCTGGACCGTTTCCCCAGTTTTGGAGAAATTTGCTTTCTATGCTCATTCACAAGGATCAAGGACCATCCCTCTATCACAGTTGTAAGGAGTGCCAGGAATCGCAAACTGATTATTGGTCTTCCTGAAAGCGTTCCTGGGTTTCTGAGCCAGTTTTTCTTTGTTCGTTGTCCCCCGGGATTTTACGCCATTTGGAGAGTGGGAAGTACGATTATCTACCTTTTCCCCGTGCTTTTTCTAAATTCTTTGAAGTTCAAATTGTCAAGTGTTAACTTCTTTTTCTACCGTTTCAGCACTCCCTTCCCCCTCTAGGGAATCTCGTCACAAGACTACCTTTGAGAGGCTTATGGCCGTGCCGGTTGAGGAGAGGAGCGTTCAATTTCTATTGAGAGATGAGTTCCTTCACGAATTCGGACTCTTACATCCTTCCCGTTCCACTCAGCCACATGAAGTCCCTGATTCTTCGGCTGAGGAGTCAGATGCCCCTGCTTCTGCTAAAGAACCTTCACCGAAAGAATTTACCGTTGAGACTTCATTGGTGAAGTGTTCTACTCTTACTGACATTGCAGGGTCGTCCAGTAAGTTAGCACTTGCCCCGGTTATTGAAGAGGAGGAAAATCTTCATACTCTTGAAAAGACGGCTGAGGTGGAAGTTGAAAAGGATAATTCTCCCATGCACCATGGCGATGATACCTTCGACAACCTGAGCGACATTATGATAACCTCTCAGGAGCTCTTTAAAGATGATGTTTCTAAAGTGGTTCCTCCTGTTATCGAAGCAACTTCTTTCTTGCAACAAACCACAACGCCTTCCACACAACTTACTACCATTTCTACACCCAAAAGTGGTTTGTAGTCTGACGCGCGTAGTTTGCACATCACACACACTTAGAACCTTGGCACTTTTTATGCACTCAGCTTCTTCAATTTGAGGATTTCTAAAACTGGTCTTTTTCTTCAATTTCAGGTTCTCTGATGGGGCGAAGCGGCTCTTACTACAACAAATTCCAGCGTTACGGAAGCCGTGAGGCTTATGACTTTAGGAGTTATATTAGTGCCGTGAAAGAAACTGATGAGGAGAGAGCTGCTCGAAAGGCTTATGAGAGGCGAGCTCATGAAGGGCGTCGCCGGAGAGAAGATGAGGAATACTACGGGAGAAGGGACGAGCAACATGACTCTTCTCGCAGAAGCGACGATCCTTATAAAAGGAAATCTTATGACGATAAGGGGAAGAGTCACACTTCTGATGATTCCAGTAAACGTGCTAGACTTGGTGAGAAAGACACATCTAACATCTCGGAAAAGACAACCGCTTCTGTTCCTCCTAATACATCTTCCGGTTCTCCTGCCCTTAAGGAATCTGACATCCAGACCATCATTAATAGGCCACAGTACCAAGCTGGAGATGGTCCTCCCACACTCCAGAGCCGATTTCCGAATTGGTGTCTGAAAGGAGTGCGTTTTGATTTGGACTTGGTCCCCATTGATAAGCAGGCGATGCTGAAAAATGTCGATGCTGTAAAGCTTGACATCGAAAGAATGTCTGGGTGGCAGAAGCTGGTTGATGAACTTCAAAGGGTCAACCATCTGAACCTTGAAGCGATGATGACTATGGAAAATGATAAAACAGAGTGGGACAAATGGCGTAAGCAGCATGACGCGGAGATGAAAAGCATTAGCGATGGTTATGGGAAGCTCGAAGCTGAAGTTGAAAAACTTAAAAATGAGCTTGCTACTTCCTCCACTTCTTATTCTCAGAAAGAAGAAATGCTTCAAAAACAAGTTCGAGACGCCCATGCTGCTCAGCGGAATACTGAAGTCAAACTTGAAGCAGAACAGCATGTTGTTAGAAAATATCGTGATGACGCTGCTCGTCTTCAGGAAAAACTCAGCTCTCAAGACTTAGAAATTGCTAGGCTACAATCCCAGTTACTGAAGGCTGAAAGAGAACGTGATGAAGTTCTTTCTGGTAAAGCTGCAGCCGAAGAATCCCATAAGGCGACCATAGCCACCGTTGACGCGACTCTGTTCGATTTTTATATGCATTGTGTCCTGGGGCGTGGGAGCCTTTCATTTTTGGGTCCAGAGTATGAAGTCACCTTAGCGGAGGTATGGGAGGCAATCATTGACTTATTTGGTGGTGCCGGATACTCTGAAACAGATCTTCAAGCTACCTACTTAAGTGAGAGCGATCGCGCTGCCCTTGCCAAAGGAAAAGAGCAGCTCATCCGAGTGCGGGCCGAAGCGACGGGAGAGAAGCTTCCTGAGAAAGAAACACCCCCTATTGCTCCTGCTTATACTTCGGTTTTAGCTCATGCGGATATTGTTGGCTCTAGTTCTCATTCCACGCCTCCCGCTAAGGTTGACACAGAAACTGTAACCACCCCTACAGAGGAAGAGGCAATGAAAGACTTCCAAGCTCGGGAATTTGAGATTGATCTTGCTAAACCGGCTTCTCCAGGTAACTTTGACGATTCACGGTCTTCTTTTTTCTCGGAGAATACTGATTTTGATATCTTTTATTATGCAGCAGACACCCCAGAAACTGCCCCAACTCTTCCTTCTTCAGCTGCCGTTCCTCCTCCTTCTCAAGTTATACCTCTTCTGGCTTCCCAACCTGGTTCACAGGAAGAACCAATAGCGGCCCTTGAAGGTTTAGATGAACCATCTGCTTCCGAAGAACAGAAGGCAGAAGGTCTGGAAGATAGCGAGAAGACCCCGGAGCAGTCTTTCGATTATGACACAAAGCTTTCTACATTTCTTGCTCCGGGGAGTGAGTCTTCTTCCAAGAAGAAGGGGAAGCGTGTGGTTTCAAAGAAAGGAAAGAAGAGTTCTACTGCTGCTGGAGATGAGGCAGAGATTGATCCGGCTGAGTCTCTTTCTCCTTCTTCTCCGACGCGGCCTACGAAACTAATTACCAGGCCGGGTAAAAGTTCCAAGGGTGGGAAGAAGGGGAAATGAGTTTGATTTTGCATTTTCTGCTTTTTGTATTGACCGGGGATTGTGCGGATTCCGGTCTCCGCTTCTTTTTGTAACCTGTACAATGTAAAAATTCTCATGGTGTTGAAATAAAATAGATATTTTTCTTGTACAAATCCTTGTGTATGTAGGAATACATCTGTTTTTCATTTGAAGTGTAGAGTAAACGATTCTTTTCACTTGTACAAATTTTTTGTCTGTGTTTCAAGAACGCATTTACTCCACATCTTTATTACATGATATTGCAATGAACTTGTGGTATGTTGCTTGTATACTACTTTTATTAATGTAACTGAGTTGTACAATGTTGCCCCCATACCACAAGTATATTGTAATATCTCTTGATTTCACAAGACCGATACTCTTATTTTAGAGAATAACTTTCCACTTTTTCAGGGAAGAATTGTTCTGCTTTTAATAGAGTATATCTTGTCTTTGGAGGAATCTTTATTTTCTTTTTCCTCCTGAAGAACACTTCGACTTCTGGGAATGATCACTTTTATTTGTTTGAAAGTGAATTTTCCTGCACAGTGAAATGAACTTCTGAAGAAGGTTTTGATTTTTTGTGCCCCAGTAAAGGGTTTATTTTTGGTACTTCAAGCAAGGTGGAGTACGCCTCTGAAGAGGTCTTTTGGTCTCCGAAGAGAAGCGATTTTGGTCTCCGAAGAGAAGCAGTTTTGGTCTCCGAAGAGAAGCAGTTTTGGTCTCCGAAGAGAAGCAGTTTTGGTCTCCGAAGAGAAGCAGTTTTGGTCTCCGAAGAGAAGCAGTTTTTGGCATTTCATCTCTGGTGAAGTGGGTCTCCGAAGAGAAGCATTTTGCACTTCTACACGGGTGAAATGTGCCTCCGAAAAGGGCTTTTTAGCATTTCATCACTGGTGAAGTGGGTCTCCGAAGAGAAGCATTTTGCACTTCTACACGGGTGAAATGTGCCTCCGAAAAGGGCTTGTGCCTCCGAAGAGGGCTTGTGCCTCCGAAGAGGGCTTGTGCCTCCGAAGAGGGCTTGTGGTTGCCTGGAAGTTACTTTCTCATGGTCGGAGGGGTCCACGGGACAAGCGTAAGTCGTTCAATTGGATGTTTGTTTGTACAAACGATCGCAATCGATTAACAAGGTGCCCCTTTTTGGTAGTCCCACCGATCTTTTTGATTGAGGAAAGCTCTCCATTTATTGGCGTGCCTCGTTAGAGGGCTTTGTTGATCCTTGGGAAGGAGCATCAGTTGGTTGGTGTGCCAGGAAGGTTGCGTCTTAGGGGCAAGTAGATCCATGGGATGGACACAAGCTGCCTGATCGGATGCATCACAATCAGCCAGCGAGGGTCTTATTCCTTCTGCTTGGGAAGTTATCCTTTTAGTGGATCTACCTGTTTTCCTGTTGAGAGGCATACCTTCCTTTGGCTGCTTCCATGTTTGCCTGCTCATGTTGTATCATCATCCACCAATCTGCGATCCTTTATCATCGTTTCCAAGCGCATTTTTCTTTCTCTTGCAAGTAAATTGCTTTATTCGAAGAAGTAGACTTCACTGTTGAATGACTCCACAGAGTAAACGCAAGTTATTTGGTTGGATGCCTTTTTTACATCAGCGATCACAACCAGTTAACGAGGGCTTGACCTAGTGGAGCCGTCAACTTTTTATGTGAAGTTCCTCTTGTATGAGATTTGAGTTTGAAATTTTTGTTGCTTGAAATCTGCTAAACGATTTGTAAGGCTCGCTTAGCTTTGCGATGGGTGAGCTTTGCTTTAATGACCTGCAGTATTAGATCGATATTTTAGCAATACATTTAGAGTATTTACACATCGAAATATAACAGGCATTTTATAATAGAAAACACAATGCATAGTTTTTTCATTATTGAGTTACGCTGATTTCTCAGCGGTTTACAATGCAGAAAATACACATCCATCATTATCTTTACAAATTCAAGCAATGCAGTTAAGTAAAATGAATGCTAGTTATTGTTGTTCCAGAATCTCCAAGCTGGATTTCCATTTGTGCTTGATTCATAGCTTTTGGATTTTTCATGTCAGAGAAAGCGAGAGATGCCCCAGTCACAGTTTTGTGAGTGATTAGTAGTCATCCCAGCTTCTGCTTGCTGGGTATGGTCCCCCTGTGATAGCATTAATGACAAGCTTTTCTGAATCTTGCACTGCAGTGTTGCTGAGAGAATCGGATTGATGGGTAGGACGTTGTTGATCCCGAGCGGATGGGGTTGGATCGACTCCGGTTCTTTTAACGTATTGTTGGAGTTTACCCTGCTCTAGCAATTCTTCAATCACCTTCTTTAATTCGCGACACTGGTCAGTGTCATGGCCAGGTTGATTGTGAAATTGGCAGAACTTTCCATTACGCTTTGCCCCTCTCGTCATCTCAGGCGGCTTAGGGTACCTGACAGCGTCCTTTGTTGCAAAAAAGATATTTCTTGGTGTATCAGTTAAAGGAGTAAAGTCTGAAGGATTAAAGCGGCGAGGTTTCTTTTCATTTCCCTGGCTTTTTCCTCCTTCATTCTCCCTTTTCTGACTTTCAGATTCTCTTTTCTTAGGTGCGACATTGTCATTGTTAGTTTGGGCGGTAACCACTTTCGATGTTGCAGAAAGGCTTTCAAGGCGAATGAACTCATCGGCCTTTTTATAAAATTTATCAAGTGAGTTTGGTTCTTTCATCTTTAACCATATCCCAAATTCACTCGATTTATTAATGGCTCTCATCAAATAAGTCAGGATCATGCGTGGTTCCGCATTTTCTACCTCGGCCAAAGCTATATTGAAACGACTCAAGAAAGATTTGATTGATTCTCCGGGTGCTTGTTCAAGGTTAGACAGTGACATTATATCCTTAGCTTTTGAAGCATACAATCTGAACTGTTCTTTAAACTTTTGCGTTAAGTCGGAGAATTTATCTACAGACCGAACTGGAAGCTTTGTGAACCAAAGTAAAGCCACACCTTCTAGGTATACCGGAAAGTATCGACACTTGATCTCGTCTGATGCTCTTGCACCAGTCATATGCCAATCGTACTTGTAGAGGAAATGATTAGGGTCACTGGTTCCCCTATAAGCTTGGATAGTAGGAGGTGCAAATTTCCTTGGAAACTCCGCTCTTAGGATTCTTTCAGTAAACGGAGTTCTGCTTGGCGCAAATCCCCAGTCAGCCTCATCTTCTTCCCTTTGCATGCTCTCTTTCATGATGCGGCTAACCATTTCAGACAGGTACTCTTTATTGTTCAAAGACACCTCCGGGCAAGTATTAGTTCTTCCCTCGGGATTTTGCCCGGGCATCTGCTCATGACAAGTTGGTTGCGGCATAGAACCATCAGTTTGGAAAGGTGGCATTTCAGGAAGAGTAGTTCGACGGTTTTCTGGTTGACGATTTGCCCCGAGCAGAGCAGTTAATCTATCCATCATCAAAGCGTTTTGAGTTTCAATTTGTTGGTATAATCCAGAAACTGCGTCATCCAATTCAGCCCTGGTGACCCCAACGGTTGGAGTTGCTTGGTCTGTTATTGGGGAAGCGGAAGTTCCTTCGTGAGCGTTTCCGGATCTGATAGGTCTGCCTCTTCTTCCAGGAGCCATTATTTCAGATCTGGTTTTTAAAGAGAGGTTCTTTTTATGAATCTTTGCGAAACAACGGTGGATGATCGCCTGAGTTGGTTTCTCAGTGAAAGCACCAAAATGTTAACGGTAAAAAGTGAACGCTAACACCCAGTGTGTGTAATAGAATCGTGAAAGCACCACCCGTTGGTACGGGAACAGAATATGAGCTGAGAATAGCAGAAAAGCAGTAAATGAACAACAGATTTATAGTGGTTCGGCCCGTAATTGAGCTTACATCCACTTTATAGTCTTTTATTGCTGATTTGATTACAATTCAATACAATATCCCTCTAAATACAATACAATTTGATCATGAAATCATTCTTGACTACTAGCTCGATCTTTAATGATGAAACTCGACGAATCCGCGTTGGATGTTAGGAGCTCTTCTCGAAGATCGTTGTAGTGTCTCGAATGCTTGGAGATCTTTGATTGCTGAATGAGAGGAGGCTTCGACAGCGTAACGGCGCTTGGAGAAATGAATGACCAAAGGTCCTGTTCATGTTGGAAATGGTGGGGTATTTATAGGAGCTCATCTGGACTCAGGAATTTTCTCTAAGTATTTAAGTCGTCTGCCGACCTATGGTAGATCGGTGCCGAGTTAAGGAATAGGCTTAGGTCGGTGCCGAGTTAAGGAATAGGCTTAGGTCGGTGACGAGTTAAGGGATGGTTGTCTTTGACAAGTATTAAGTCGTAGCCGACTTATCAAACCTTAACTCGTAAGGTCTTAACTCGCAGCCTTCAAGTCATAAACCCACTAAGTCGTAACTCGTTAAACTTCTTAAGTCGGAGCATTTCATAACTCGGAATCTTCTTAACTCGGCGCCTTTCTTAACTCGGCAACCTGTTAAGTCGGCACACTTTATAAGTCGAATGCTCCTTAACCCGGTAGGTCATAAGTCCACATAGGTCGCAGCCATCCTTAACTCGCAAACCGTTAAGTCGTAGCTCTCTTAGGTCGACAAGCATCTTGACTCGGCACCTCCTTAACTCGGAGTGTTTGTTAAGTCGGCAGACTCCTTAAGTCGTGACATTCCTGTAGCCTTAGGTCGCTGGGCAAGCTAAGTCATTGAGTCCTAGGTCGTAGACATCTTAGGTCGCAGACTCCTTAACTCGCAGGTGCTTTAACTCGTACATTGTTAGGTCGTAAGGTCCTTTTGAGTCGTAAACCTGATGAGTCGTAAGCCTGATGAGTCGTAAGACCATGAGTCGTATACTCCATGACTCGTTGAACCTGATGAGTCGTAAGACCATGAGTCGTAGAAAGCTTGTCTCGTTGAGTCGTAGAAGAGTTAATCTTTATGAGTCGTAGCACGCTAAGTCGTAAGTCGTTAAACTTCTTAACTCTTAGGTCGTTGAGTCGGACCATTCCTTAGGTCGGAGCCTGTTGAGTCGTAGGTCATCTAACTCTTAACTCGTTAAGTCTTGCACTCCCTTAACTCGTTAACTCTTGAGTCGCGTACTTCTTAAGTCGTGGAGAATTAAGGGTTAACACTTTCCAATTTATTCAATAATCTATTTTTAAAAGAATTCTTCAATTTGAAATCATTTTTACATTGATTTCCCAAGTTATTTCAATTCATATATTTAATTTCTAATTGGACTTCCAACTTATTTCATTTTAAATAAATTCCTTTTGAAGAGAATAAATTTCTTTGTCTCTTTCAATCTATTTAAAAATCCAAATTTAAATTAAATTCTTCAATTTATGATCACTGTTTTATGAAATTCTTTTATTTAGCAATTTCACTTTATTCTGGAATTTATTCCATAAGATTATAAAAATTAACTTTTTATACTTTAAAAATTCCTTTCTTCAAAATTATTAAATTTCTAAAATTGATTCATTTAGAAATTCCTATTTTTGATTTCAAAAATCCAATTTCGTATATTTTGGAATCCAATGATATCAAACATCCATTCGGCCAATTTTTATTTTCAAACAATTCCCAATCATCAATATCATCGATCGTATCAATATAATCATTCACAGAATTATCATATCACAATAAAATAAATTCACAACAATATTGAGGGGTCCAGTTGGATCCCTCCAACCTGTTTCCCTGCATCCAAAGACGTTAGCACAATACCAATTCCGCTCCAGTACGGAATTATCGCGGTATATAGGTTTTTTTATAAATCCGCTTACTAACGGCGCAATAGGGTCTCATCCGCTATACGAGGCGGGAAATCAACAATCCAGTATATACATATGCCAATATGTATATACTGCTATATATATAGATATATCCTATCATATCTAATATCACAATCAACATAGCAATCAGTCAATCAATAAATAACTGAAAATTCCACTTTTCAATTGAGTGAGAAAATCTCACCTTAGCTTTAATTTCTTTACCACCCATTTCCATCTTGACTCGATTTTTCTTGATTTATACCTTGTATAAATAATTATACAATTCTATTAATATTTTGAACAGATCGAATAATAAATCTTCATTTGATAATTTCGATTCACCATTGATTTTATTTCGACCCAATTTCTTCAAATAAATTTATTTAACTTACGATTTAAATTAAACAATTTAAAATTCCTTTTCTTAAATATCCTTTGTTTACTGTAATTTCTTTTAACAAAATATTTTCTTTAATCATTCCCAAAATAAATCATATAGGTATAGAAATCAAATTTTTTTTTATATAAACTTAACATTTTAAAAATCCTACTTTATTCTTTCAAAATCTTATCTGTATAAACTTTTCGCTTTACTGTTTAAATTAGTTTTTTTCCAATATATATATACATTTATCAATTCAAAACCAAATAAATAAATATCTTACTGCATATTTATTTCTACTGATATTTATATATATATATTCTGTTTTATTGTACATATATTTTCTAAACTATATGTATATATACATCAAATTAGATCTGTATTGTTTTATCTACTTTACTGGAAAATATACATCATATATTTCCTTTCAGAAATAAGATTAAGATTAAGGAAAAATTTCAAGTTAAACAATTTACCAGAAGAATCACCTCGCGAATTCGAGAATTTCCACATCGCGATCCCCACTGCCTACAGACTGCACTGTCGACGAACTTGCCCAACTCGACAATCTTCACCGTGCCACTCACGATATCCCCTCTGCCGCAGCCCTAGACTCCATCACCATTTACGAACGCGCCGCTTCCTCTCCGCCTCGAACCTCGAGTGCCATTGACTTCCACTCGTCGCGACGCGAATTTGCTTCCAGGTCGAGAACCTTAGCTTGCGACATCAAGCTCGACAACCTGATACCAACGACGCGACCCAGATCGCAAACCCTACAGATGTCGAACATCCCCTAGCCCCCAGCAGTCGTCACCGCCGCACCTCATCAATACGAGGCTACGCCAAGCATCTCGAGCTCCCTCTCCTTTGTCGACTTCGACTCCTCCAATGTCGAGCTTCACGGTGTCGCGGCGCCCACTCGAAAGTACCTTCAAGTCGCCCCTTGATTTCACGAGATGAAGTATTGAGCTCGGTTTAAATTTTGTTTAGAAAGAAGAGGAACGAATTGATTTTTTTCGCCTGGAAATCGAAACTGAAGGGGAGAAGGAACTAAATTGACAGAGGCCATTTTTCTCCTTTGTTTTGATTTTGAATTGAGCGAGATAATGATGAACGGGACATTTAAAATTAAATGAGGCATGCCCTGCACGATTTCATTTCGTGATCGTAGGCGTAATTAAAGGCGTGAGTTAAGGAATGAACATGTATGTCGGCAATAGTTTAAAAATTTAAATATTGAATTGAATTCGATTTAAAGTTTTAACGCGCTTTCTAACCGTATGGTCACAAAACAACTCCGTTTAATACGAAATTTGAAATCCGGTAATAATACAATATTACGGACCCAATGGAACTGGTTTCGTCGAATTCCGAGACTGTGCCTCGGACGGCTATTTTTAAATATCGATTCGAACGATTAAATTTCAAACTGAACAATTCACTCCCAAATTCGATTCTGAAGCTTCTGTTATCTTCAGAAATATCAATACGAATTTTAAAGGCTTTTGAAATATTTTTCTTCAACTGTAAATTGAAGATTCAAATTTTTATTCAACTTCCAATCGATTAAATTTTATAATTTAATCGCCAATTCCAAAGTTATATTCGGGATTCAAATTAAATTATCGTTCAAATATTTAAAATTAATTAAATATTCTCAATTTAATTTGTTCAAAATTCTGGGTCGTTACAGACTTCCCTCCTTAAAAGAATTTCGTCCTCGAAATTACAAGTTAGGAAAAATGGTCCTTAACTCGTCTACTATTTTTCACAATCCAATAGTTTTATCAATTTATCACAACAAATCTTCTACTAAAGATTCGTTATTTCTTCAACTAACTTTCTAACTTCAATTATGAGTTTTTAAACAACATTGTTTACTTCAAAATTCAAATTCGAGTTTAAATTCAAATTTTAAACTCTCAAAATTTCCTCAAAAATTTTCTAACGCCCTAAATTTTCGAAAAATTTCGCCAGCGTCTCCTTTGCGCGGCTAATACGGTACGACTACAAAACGTCCCTACGGACTCTCAGATTTCAAAAAGAAAAAGAAAAAGCCAAGCGGCTAGAGAGAAATCATCAAAAACTCATATTATAATTCAAATACGTACCTTTTGTCGAGCAATTCAAATTATCTGTGAAATCAATTTCAATTTCCTTTATACCTGTATACCCTACTAGCCATAATATCTAGTTGCATATATTCAAACCATTTTGCAAATTCTATTACAAAATTTTCAATATAAACTGCTTATACATTCTTCACTTCACTGTTGAAGTTATATCCATTATCTTCAATTTTACATTTCAAATTTTATTTGAATTCAATTTCACATTTCCATTTCTCCTTTGAGTTCAATTCACAATTCCAATCAAATTTGGATTAAATTTACTTTCAATTCTGAAATATTGAATTTTATCAATTATCTGTCATTTACAACTGCACTATCTTAAATTAGTTCCAATTACTAATTCATTCGTTTTCAATTTAAATCTCATTTCTATCAAATTACCAAATATTCTATAAGTTATTAACTTATTTACATTCCATTATGAATTTTATCTTTTATTCATCTTTCATTTATAATTATTCAATTCAATTCATTTCTTACAAATTTGAAACGAATTTCAATTTTCAATCTCATTTTATTTAATTGATTCACTTGCAAATTTATTTGTTCATTCACAATTTTCATTTATTTTCATAATTCAGTACTCAATTCCAGAGTCTTTTCAACCTTTTCAAAACCATCTTGAAAACAGTTCAAATTATCCTTTTGAATTTCCAAACAAAACCCAAATTTCAAACAACTTCCATTTAAAACAATTTGGCAGCAATTCCTCTTCTGGAAACCCGAAAATGAACACCGGTGATGCCATGGTCATCATCGGAATTATTTTCCAGCGACCGAAAAGAGTTTAGAGCTT
The DNA here is from genome assembly GCA_030737815.1 of Allium fistulosum. Lineage (NCBI taxonomy): Eukaryota > Viridiplantae > Streptophyta > Magnoliopsida > Asparagales > Amaryllidaceae > Allium > Allium fistulosum. The sequence continues at coordinate 54,095,057 of CM060905.1, forward strand.
TTCATTTCTTCAAAACATTTTTCAAACCTTTAAAATTCATTTTCAAATCAAAAATGGTTTAAACTTTCCAAATCTCCAAAATTTTCAAACTCCTTTCAAAACTTTTCCAAAACTTCTCTGGAATTCCGTTTTAATTTACAATTCACATTTATAATTTACATTCTCAAATTTCATTCGTATGTGAATCAATTTCTTAACTTTGGAGTTATGATTTCAATTTCTTATTCGATTTTAGTGATGATAATTTAATAATATTACTTCTAGCAACCATGCAACCATATACTATAGTAATTCATAGAAAAACATTTCTTTTATATACAAAAATAGTTTTGGGCAAAATTATTTCATTCACCCTATTTTAAAACAATACTATGTCGTCTTGCCTCGTTTAAGTGTTTAGAAATCCCTATCGATAATATGGCGTCCCACATACCGACCGAAATTCACAAATCTCTCAACGGATAAGCAAACACAATATAAAACATTTTTATATTCAAATAACAAATACGCGCTCATATCTATTATTACACTCAACTCATCCTAGAGTACTGCTGACTCTATCTCTAATGAGTAACACCCAACAGAGCAGGGTTGTCGCTTAACCATATGCTCTGATACCAAATGTAACATCCCGAAAATTTTCGACTTTCGAAAATTCAACATCGATACTCACTTTATCGACTGCTGAGCCGTCGAATGCCGGAAACCCGAAAAGTTATGGTTTTAAGAAAGGAGAAAAAGGTAGAAGAAGAAGATAGAAGAAAAAGAAAGAAGAACAACAACACAACATCAGATACAGAAGCAATATCAGAATCTTACACATCGCAGCGGAACAATATATAATAGATAAACACTAGTCTTTTAAAACAAAGAACTATACCAGTTTATACATACATCAATCAGAGTCAATATACAACTCAATACAATACATCACATCAATGGACAGTTATATAAACCTGTCCTCATACAGAATACACAGCGGAATAAATATATCAGATACAATTACTACGTCTCGTCATCCAGCTTATCTCCAAAGCTCCAGAATATCCAGAATATCCTGATAATCTAACTCTAGACTGCCCGTGTGGAAATTGGTGGGCACCCAGAGTTTAGAAGGGAAACAATAAACTCCGAGTCAGTCATGGTGACTGGTGTGAGATCGTAAAACAGTTATTCTTTAAAAATAAACAGCAGAGAATTTTAAAGTCAATTCGCAATGCTTTTGGAAAATGAAACTACCATAAGACCTCCCGCCACACACACAATGCAAACGCAGACTTGGAGGAGATTTCTTCTTATGATAGTCAAAGATGCTTACTACGCGAAAATCAAATTCTTTTTGATATTATTATTAGTGCATAGTGTAGAAAACATTTCGAAAGTAGAATATAAATCTTAGCCAGCATAGGTACCATTATAGTATGCTTACTATAGCTACCATATTAAATGGCAGGTTCTACAACTAATACCGTACAAGTCGCGTATTGTTTCTTTGGATTTCCAACAAATGGTCAGGCTAAGGAACTTCCTATCCACGATGGGTACGTCCCTGGAATAGACGACCCGAGAACCTAACCGGATCTCTGCCAACACAAGGCCGGGTTACCTCTGCAAAAATAGGTAACTACTGACACGCGTATGCCATCCCCCGATCGTCACCGATCTTCCCGAGGATCCCCGATTCGCAACAAACCACATAGATAATAAAAATGCAGTAACCACAGAGGTTAAGTATCTGGGCTCCATACCATGATACCACCTTTATCCAGAAGGAATGACATACACTAAGGGGCGCTACTCCCTAGAACCTTGCTGCATTCGTCCTGTTTCGACCATTTCCGGGGTGTGAGGCTCGATGAAGTCTCGTCCACAAAGCTACGCTTTCTCAAAAAGCCCTGCTTCGGGTCAAACAAAAATGATCAACCTATGATCACAAAGATATAAGATCAAACGAATGATCATATCACAAATGATCAAACACTGATCATTTCACAGCAACACTCAGTATGCCACGTTACCAAATTGGGATATATCGCTGATAAATTTCAACTACATAACCTCTGAGCTCGTACGTCTCAGAGAAGGGTGTTAAGCTAAGAGAATAAATTCTCCGCCACCAACAGAAATGTATTTGAAAGAAATCAGCTTTATATCTCAAATTGTAACGTCAGACACACAATCCATACAAGTCTGTTCCGGGATCGAACAGAACCGAAGGCACTTCTCACGAAGCCCTTGCATTTCCGGATAATTTTCTAATCACGTCAGGACTTCCCGTCACTAAGGGTGATAAAACCTCTAAATCGAAGATCAGTCGATGTAGAGTAACTCGACGGTAATCCTTCCGTTTTCAAAAATATCCGGTCTTCAACACCGGTCTTCGAATGCAATTCATAACGACGTATCACATATTCGGAATGGGTTATACGACCCCATGGTCCTTTCCCGGCTAACCCGAATAGTGAGCGTTTATTTAAAAATAAGTGTGGCATTCAAATTCATCCAATTCACAACAAATACCTATCTAAAGGTAATTATTGATAGTCGGTTATTTAACTATCAATAAAGATGCGCAACATCATCAGATTCCAAATAATTTTCCAAATTATTTCATCTTCCAAAAATATCTTTACTAGATATCAAATTTCCACACTTAACCATTTGAAAAACAATTTCAAATATTCACTTTTCAATTTATCTTTAAAAGATAAAAACTCAAACAGTTCATTTCACATTGGAAAAGCATTTTCCATACTTATTTAAAAATAAGTAATTCACAAATCATTTATTTTCAACACTTAGAAAATATTCGATATACTTAAAATCAAAATTAAGTATATATCTCATTCTTTAAGGAAATCATTCTTAAATCACATTTATTTGAGTCAAAATGAATGTTGCGTAAAACATCGTTACGACGACTCGAAATCACTAGTATAGGGATTCGGAATTACGATAGATATATAAATCCCAATACTATATAAAATATTTCCTTTCGGAAATCATTTACTATAACAATAGTGTTATAGTCCACCATTTCCTTAAATTTCTCGAAAACGTCTATTTCAACAAGAACTGCGGAAATCTATGCTTTCGATTCATAATACATTTAAAACATCTTTAAAATATTTAACTTCATTTCAAATATCACTTTCCCAAAACCATATCTATTTTACTTAGCAATATATTCACTGTCCAAAATCGTGAATATAATTTACTTAACCCAATTTCAATCTTTTCCACACATTTTTATTTCAATAAAAATTCGCTATCCAAAATCGCGAATATATCTTCTTTGATAATCTTCTATATTTAATTTATCAAATTCAATCGATTTCGAATTTATAAACACGGTTATAAATTCTATTTCTATTTATAAAAACTTCAGTTTATAAATCTTCTTTATTTACCAATTCAATTCACAATTCAATTTATATACCACAATCCAGATTATAAGTTAAATACTTATAATTTCATTTATTTACAAAGATCATTCTTTTAAAACTTTACAAATGTAAAATTTACCCTTTTATAAACCCATTTTAACGTCATTTCCAAATACTACATCAATTACAGATTGATTTCCAAAATCTTATCATTTCTAAATAATTTTCCTTATTCTTTCCAATTTATTCAATATTCTATTTTTAAAAGAATTCTTCAATTTGAAATCATTTTTACATTGATTTCCCAAGTTATTTCAATTCATATATTTAATTTCTAATTGGACTTCCAACTTATTTCATTTTAAATAAATTCCTTTTGAAGAGAATAAATTTCTTTGTCTCTTTCAATCTATTTAAAAATCCAAATTTAAATTAAATTCTTCAATTTATGATCACTGTTTTATGAAATTCTTTTATTTAGCAATTTCACTTTATTCTGGAATTTATTCCATAAGATTATAAAAATTAACTTTTTATACTTTAAAAATTCCTTTCTTCAAAATTATTAAATTTCTAAAATTGATTCATTTAGAAATTCCTATTTTTGATTTCAAAAATCCAATTTCGTATATTTTGGAATCCAATGATATCAAACATCCATTCGGCCAATTTTTATTTTCAAACAATTCCCAATCATCAATATCATCGATCGTATCAATATAATCATTCACAGAATTATCATATCACAATAAAATAAATTCACAACAATATTGAGGGGTCCAGTTGGATCCCTCCAACCTGTTTCCCTGCATCCAAAGACGTTAGCACAATACCAATTCCGCTCCAGTACGGAATTATCGCGGTATATAGGTTTTTTTATAAATCCGCTTACTAACGGCGCAATAGGGTCTCATCCGCTATACGAGGCGGGAAATCAACAATCCAGTATATACATATGCCAATATGTATATACTGCTATATATATAGATATATCCTATCATATCTAATATCACAATCAACATAGCAATCAGTCAATCAATAAATAACTGAAAATTCCACTTTTCAATTGAGTGAGAAAATCTCACCTTAGCTTTAATTTCTTTACCACCCATTTCCATCTTGACTCGATTTTTCTTGATTTATACCTTGTATAAATAATTATACAATTCTATTAATATTTTGAACAGATCGAATAATAAATCTTCATTTGATAATTTCGATTCACCATTGATTTTATTTCGACCCAATTTCTTCAAATAAATTTATTTAACTTACGATTTAAATTAAACAATTTAAAATTCCTTTTCTTAAATATCCTTTGTTTACTGTAATTTCTTTTAACAAAATATTTTCTTTAATCATTCCCAAAATAAATCATATAGGTATAGAAATCAAATTTTTTTTTATATAAACTTAACATTTTAAAAATCCTACTTTATTCTTTCAAAATCTTATCTGTATAAACTTTTCGCTTTACTGTTTAAATTAGTTTTTTTCCAATATATATATACATTTATCAATTCAAAACCAAATAAATAAATATCTTACTGCATATTTATTTCTACTGATATTTATATATATATATTCTGTTTTATTGTACATATATTTTCTAAACTATATGTATATATACATCAAATTAGATCTGTATTGTTTTATCTACTTTACTGGAAAATATACATCATATATTTCCTTTCAGAAATAAGATTAAGATTAAGGAAAAATTTCAAGTTAAACAATTTACCAGAAGAATCACCTCGCGAATTCGAGAATTTCCACATCGCGATCCCCACTGCCTACAGACTGCACTGTCGACGAACTTGCCCAACTCGACAATCTTCACCGTGCCACTCACGATATCCCCTCTGCCGCAGCCCTAGACTCCATCACCATTTACGAACGCGCCGCTTCCTCTCCGCCTCGAACCTCGAGTGCCATTGACTTCCACTCGTCGCGACGCGAATTTGCTTCCAGGTCGAGAACCTTAGCTTGCGACATCAAGCTCGACAACCTGATACCAACGACGCGACCCAGATCGCAAACCCTACAGATGTCGAACATCCCCTAGCCCCCAGCAGTCGTCACCGCCGCACCTCATCAATACGAGGCTACGCCAAGCATCTCGAGCTCCCTCTCCTTTGTCGACTTCGACTCCTCCAATGTCGAGCTTCACGGTGTCGCGGCGCCCACTCGAAAGTACCTTAAAGTCGCCCCTTGATTTCACGAGATGAAGTATTGAGCTCGGTTTAAATTTTGTTTAGAAAGAAGAGGAACGAATTGATTTTTTTCGCCTGGAAATCGAAACTGAAGGGGAGAAGGAACTAAATTGACAGAGGCCATTTTTCTCCTTTGTTTTGATTTTGAATTGAGCGAGATAATGATGAACGGGACATTTAAAATTAAATGAGGCATGCCCTGCACGATTTCATTTCGTGATCGTAGGCGTAATTAAAGGCGTGAGTTAAGGAATGAACATGTATGTCGGCAATAGTTTAAAAATTTAAATATTGAATTGAATTCGATTTAAAGTTTTAACGCGCTTTCTAACCGTATGGTCACAAAACAACTCCGTTTAATACGAAATTTGAAATCCGGTAATAATACAATATTACGGACCCAATGGAACTGGTTTCGTCGAATTCCGAGACTGTGCCTCGGACGGCTATTTTTAAATATCGATTCGAACGATTAAATTTCAAACTGAACAATTCACTCCCAAATTCGATTCTGAAGCTTCTGTTATCTTCAGAAATATCAATACGAATTTTAAAGGCTTTTGAAATATTTTTCTTCAACTGTAAATTGAAGATTCAAATTTTTATTCAACTTCCAATCGATTAAATTTTATAATTTTATCGCCAATTCCAAAGTTATATTCGGGAGTCAAATTAAATTATCGTTCAAATATTTAAAATTAATTAAATATTCTCAATTTAATTTGTTCAAAATTCTGGGTCGTTACAACTACCTTACTCTTCGTCTCAGAGAAACGAAACTAAATAGAACGCCAAGCTTTCCAAATCTACTTCCTTCCCCCTTATCTATAGATTCAAAAACTTTCGTTCCCAAATTCAGAGCCAAGAGAAAAAAAAATTTCGAAACTTCCTTCGTGTATTCGATCGACGATCGCGAGCTTATGAGGATACGGCGAACGCGTGGGCAAACGCGACAGGGGGAGGGGAGGCTAGCGACTGGTGGCGGCATCGGTTGGGTACATGGAGGCTTATCAAAATTGATTCAGGCGGCGACGTTGGGCCGGCGTTGAGGTCGCAGCGGCAATAGGCGACAAGGCAAGTCGCGATTGAGGGCAGTGGCTTTGGAATAGAGGGGGTGGCACTGGCGAAGTCACGGCTGGGATGTCGAGCAGTTCGACTTTGGGTGGCGCCGTGGAGGCCGAGCAGTGATCTAGGGCTCGATCGACTTATGCTGTGAGGTAAAATAAAAAAATAAAACAAAAAACAATTTTTGAAAATTTTATCAAAAGAAAATTGGTTATCTGAACACCATTTTAATTTACTGAAGGAAATATATATATAATAGGAAATATTGTTAAGTAAAGTTAAAACAGAAAATTAGTTTTAGCGAGAATATATATATAGATATAAAACAGCTAGGATTTTGAAATATATATATAAGGTTAAATAGCTGTTTAAATTACAGGAAATAAAATCTTTACAGTAAAGGAATTTGTATTACCACCTTAGGAAAATTTTTAATAATAAAATATATAAAGATTGGATCTTGAACATTTTTTAAGTAAATTTATACATATGTAGTTTGAAAGGGATGAATAATTTATTTAAGTAAAATTCGTTTGAATCTAAGTTTAATTTGATAAATTTGTTAAAAGAAAAAAATGTGTTTGAAAATAAATTATGGGTGTAAATCCAATTTATTATTTAAAATAAATAACTAGTAATTAATTGATCGATTTATTTAAATATTAATGAAATTGTATAAATTTATATACAAGGTCTAATACAGTGAAGGAATGGTCAAAATGGAAAATGGATGGCAAGTTAAAAAGCTAAGGTGAGATTTTTTTCTCACTCAAAATATATTTGGTATTGCAGTTATTGATTTTTTTTTGACTGTTTGGATGTGATATTAGATATAGTAGGATATATCTATATATATATAGCAATATATACATATTGGCATATGTATATATTGGATTGATTGATTTCCCGCCTCGTATAGCGGATGAGACCCTATTGCGCCGTTAGTAAGCGGATATTTTTATAAAACCCATATACCGCAATATTCCACCTCGAAGTGGAATTGGTATTGTGCTAACGTCTGTGGATGCAGGGAAACAGGTTGGAGGGATCCAACTGGATTCCTCAACTGTATTTATTTATTTACAAATATTGATATATATTCTGTTATCATATGATGATATATGATGTTTGATGTTGTGATGGACTAATTGGTGCGTTGCATCATTTGGATTCAAAATTTTGAAGTGTTAAAAATAACAATTTTTACTTTAAAAGGATTTTAAAGTGATTTTTGAAAGTAGACGTTTTATTCAATTTTAGAATTGATTTATTTTAAATACATAAAACGTTCAAATTTTAAAGTTATAAAAGTTAAGATTTTTGTAAAATATAACCAAAAGATAAAATTTCTTTTAAAATAAATGGTTAAGTCATTTATAAAATGGTCTGAATTAGGATTTTTGAATTATTAAAACGATGTATATAAAAGATGTATAAAATTGATTTTTATAAATATAAAATATTGGGATTATAAAACGAGTTTTAATAAGTGTTAAAATGAAGAATAAAGGGATTGTATAAGTGAACGAAATTTTATATTTATAAATTATGAAGTTACAAAATAAATAGATTTTTGTAAAACAAAAGATTTATAAGTGATTTACTTATAAATCGGGTTTCGACATTTTAATTGAGATTTGTAAATAAGTATGAATGGTTTATAGACAAGATTTATAAAATATATATATTTTTAAATCCAAACAATGGAATTTTAAACGTAGTTCGTTTATTGTAAAAAATAAGATTTTAAATGAAATCTTATAAGGAATAAGATTTAAAATTCGTGAAGCTTTAAAGGAACGAATGTTGTAAATAAATGAAGTATAAGTACTTAACCTCTAATATGGACTTTTGGTATATAAAGTTGAGTTATAAAATGAATTGAATTATAAAGAAGATTTATAAATCAAAGTTGTTATAAAATAGAAATGGAATTTATAAACGTTGTTTTATAAATTCGAAAATCAATTGAATTTGATAAATTAAATATAGGAGATTATTAAAGAAGATATATTCGCGATTTTGAATAGCGGATTTTTATTGAGATAAAATGTGTAGTGATGATTAAAATTGGGTTAAGTGAATTATATTCACGATTTTGGATAGTGAATATATTATTGAATAAAATGGATTTATTTTTGAAGAAGTGATATTAAAAAAAATGAAGTTAAACATTTTAAAGATGTTTTAAAATGTATTATGAATCGTGTAACGACCCATAAATTTTGATTGGTTTAATAGCGTATTTAACTAAATTTTGTGAAATTTTAAATAATTGAATTTTGAAATAAAATTTTTATATTTGGAATACGTCTATTTTAATATAGCAAATGGTAAATTTTCATTTGATAATACTAAAGTTTATTTTCTTATGTAGTTTTATTTAAATTTATATCAGTTAATAATTGATGGTAATAAAATATTTTCCAAACCTAAATATTTTTATACAGTAAATTTCTAAATCTCCTTCTGAGTGAGATGTCATCTTTCGTTTTTCCAAATTTGGACTTCTACTGCTCCGTTTATCTTAATTCTGGCAAAATAGCAGCATTTCTGGTACCGATTACCGACTTTCAATCGGATGATCGTACCACTAGTATCTGTATACCGTTTGGATCGTCCCATCGTGCTGATCTCTATGGCATATTTAATTATGCGCTTTGAGGTCCGATACGCGACGAAAACAATAAAACTGTGCGTCGTACCGGTATCGAAATTACTTTTAACTTCCCTATCGGCTTGAAATCTTTACCGTGTATCTCAAGCAAATAATCAATTGCTTTAAATTATTTACCTGATTCAAGAGTCAGTGACCGTTGCCATTACATTTACGTTCGTATTTATCTGCAAATTCCTTTCACTTTTGCTCTTCTTTCGTCAACCAGAAATAAACCAAGCATTAACTATTTTTTTTCATTCTTTCCTTCTTCCTCCACTTTTTCCTCTGTTTCGTTTTATCCTAGATCTTCCCTTCTTCCAAACAACCGAGCCACTAGCATGCTCCGCCTCCGATAGTTCCTCCGCGGCCTCAATCCAATCTCCTCCACCCCACCGTTCCCTTCCACCCGAGCTCGAACCACCATCTCGGCCAGCCTGTCACCACCACCTCTCCGCACGCCTTCCACCCAGCCTCGCCGATCACCAGAGACCCGCCTTTCCCTCTCGCCACTCTCATTTTCCAAGCAACTCACATGCCTCCTCCACCCTGTCTCCCTCACCGAGCTTCTCCTCCTCCCATACCTGGCCGTGGCCTCCGCCTTGGTGGCCTTCCTCCACTTCTTCTTCTAGTATAGCAGGTAGGTAATATTAGTTAGCACTATACATAAATTTAAACTATTTCCAATCTATACAAGTTATATTTATATAAAAACATTATATTATTTTTCTATATTCAGAGTTATACATTTTCTTTGTCTACTTAAAACCGATTTTCGTTTGTATATATATGTTTAGTATATCAAAGTTTGTCTATATGGTCAGTGTATATATTTCGAGTGGAACAGAAAATATATATATATGTTTTGTTATTATAATAGTATATATGTTGCTACTATATGTTGTTTTAAGTATTATATAGATTTCTATGTTCATTTAGTATGAGATTCCTGTAGAGTTAGTATTATATCTATGTAAGTTTAGATGGTTTAGTTATTCATTTAATACATATATATACTTGTGTGAGCCTGTTAGCTACATAAGTTTTAACAATTGTAAGTTCATATATATGGAAGCTGTTAAGTCTGCATTTGTATGTTTATATATATAGTTGTTGCTTACTAGTTCATATTAGGAGTGTGTGTTTTCATAGATCAATCAGCAGCCTTTTATCTTATTTTCTAGTCCTACTTTTGTATTTCAGCACGAATACAAGTTGCTAGGCACCCATATATGTATATAGTTGCAAATTTTAAGTAAAGTTATTATTATCCTTTAAAGAATTTTTTATGAGTATTTCATTCGTTAATGATCTTTGTTGCACTGCCTGTTTTCATTTGCTTAGCCGAAATATGTGTATATAGGAGAAAGCTTTGACAGTTTAGTGATTTCTAAAAATTAATTAGTGTTTGGTGGAAGAAGAATGTTTATAGATATATGGTTAATGCTTTAACATATGGTCTGCATATTCATTTATTCTGCATAGTTTAACATATATTTATATATATAAGTATTGGATCTGCTTAGTAGTTGTTTGCATATATACAATTGTTTATTATATATAGAGACTTTAGATTCTATAATATGTTGTGCATATAAAGGTTCACATCAGCTTTACAAGTCAGTAGCCTCTGTTTAGCTACATGTATATTATATATTTGAGATATTGTTTTTAAATTTCTATTTATATGAAAGTATACGATTATATGATCTGCATATATCTTAGTGTATGTATATATGTATACCTATTTCTCGATTCTAGCATTGATTTATATAGATGTATTTAAAATGTCTATGTTCTCTACTCTAAAGTTTTACAAAGACCTATATATGCTATATATATGTTTAATATGTTATAGTATATAGTTGAGAACTATTGACCTGTATAAATATAAGTTCCGGTTGTGATGTAAGTGTCTGCACATGATATATATATATATTACTTTACATCACATCTATTTGATCCTGTTGAGTTTATTTTATACGATAAGTGTATGTATGTTGTGACGCCCCACCTCTATACCCACGCTAGCCAAGAACACTATGGTGTAGTGCTGTCAACTAGCACGGAGAATAAGGCTGTTGAGGAGCGACCATCTATGTAATTGCTTTGTGCGAGCACCGATATGTCAGATAATAAAACATTGCATTTCATTTTTTTTAGGAAATCCGACATACCGATACAAACTCAAAGTTACTACACAGTGGCTATAATAGTTTAGGACAATAGGTATAAAAATAACACAGATAACATAAATGCGGAATACAGATGGAACGAAAAGTCTCATATATATAATAACTGATATCAGTTACAATACATTTGACACAATACAAATGATACAACTACAACTGTCGACTCAAGAAGTTATATATACAAGTACATTATCGACTAATATACATGAATACATTATCATCTTAAAACAGACACACTGACTACTACAACAAGACGAAGACCACTTCAAATGATATAAAAAGTCTTCATAGCTCTAGCAGCAACCCAAAGCTAAAAATCTACAACCTGTAAATACTCGGTCTGACCCGAGTATTAAATTCAAAAGAAAATAATACACGGGTCAGTCTAATTCAAACTCAGTTATTAATGCATGGAAGCAATAATAATCAAATATCAAATGGACGACAGTCACAGAAATCTCGTATACCCAACTTCTCGATAAGAGAACCGGATAACGGCAGATATAACACTAAACAGTGTTAATCCACAAAACAGAAATCCAAAGCAGTTTAAACAATTGAAATGTCAATTTAAAAACATCAATGCTAATTGGCTGCAGTACACGCTAACGTGTACTGCCTCGCCAATACAGCCTACGAATTACGCAACAGGTCGATGAATCAAGAACAAAAGAAATATCGATTAAAATCTGTCAATTCAGTGTGGCTGCAGTGCACGCACGCGTGCACCGCCTCGCCACAACAGAATATAAAGTCACCACAAGGGACAAGGGTAAAACTGCTACGAAAATGCAGCCACCACTTGTATTTATGGGCAAGGCTGCATCAGTGAAATGAAAAAGTGCATCCAGTGAAAGAGGCAACAAGTGAAACAAGTTCAACATGTCACAAAGCAAGGCACAGGGAAATAGCAAACTGAAGGCGAGAGCACCAAAGATATGGCACTACAACACTCAACAGAAAAGACGCAGATCAGCCTCATTAGAAGATAAGGTCATCAGTGAAGCAAAATGACAAAATGCAAATGATACAAGGCATCAATGTAATGTATCAGATTCGAGAACAAGGCAGTGCAGCAACGAAAAACTTCAACTAAGAGAATACGAAATGTGGACACAAGTGATGGTATATAACAAACTGCACATGGCAAATGAATCAGGGTATAACGGTGAAACAGATCTCGTAACATCAAGTAAAGAACTCGACCAGTGAACAAAGTGACCCAGGGAACTCAAACAATACCAACAAGTATGGAAGTGAAGGTCGAGTGAACAAAGTAATACAGGGAACTCAAAAGCAACTAATCAGTGACCAGTGATGAACAGAAGCTCAAATGTGCAACTACACTAGAATCAACTACAAGCTACAAGTATGCAGCAGGTCAACAAGTGCTCAGGGATGAACAGATGCAAGTGAAAATGACACATGAATATGCAGTGTATACCCAAGTGCAACTAAAATAGAAACTGCCAAAATCCAAGAAAAGGAAATACATCATATATATAACACGTGAATGGCAAAAGAACTACACAATGAAGCATGAATGCTACTGGCAACAATAGACAGTGATCAGGGACCACAAACAAATGTCACCTTCATAACAAAGCAACCCAGTGACTACATGAATGCTCAGTGCACTACAACCCCAAGTGGTACAGGGTCAATGCTACAATTTCAAATTCATATGCAACAGGAAATTCAAGGTTGCAGGCATATGAAATGCAGATACATGAATAATGAAGACCACATACTTGAAACAGTGGTAACTATACAAAGTGCAGTGCAACAACCCCAAACCAGGTTGAACAACTACACACTAGAAATGAAGAACAAATGCAATGCTCAAGTGAAGGATGAATACAACATGAAGCACTGCAAAGACCTGTGCAACTCATGATTACAGAGTGCAGCATAGAATAACAACAAATGTGTCAAGCAACTACAGGAATGAATACAATGTCAAAGCAACAGAAGTTCAATCCCAAAGCAACTCAACAGCATTACAACAGAGATCAAGTTTAGTGACTACAAGAGTGAACACTTAAACAACATCAAAGTGCAACCAGACAGAATCAATGACACGCACAAGCAAGGTGTTTACAAAGTCGAGATAATGTGGCAACTAAATATACTGTGAAACAAGTATATCAAGACTCAAATCAGACAGGATCAACTCAAAGCAATTAACTACAAACAGCAGTGCAGCAACTACAAGTAAGTAAACAATGATGCTTGATGAGTCAGATAAGGAATGGCAAAAAGATGGCCAGAGACGAAGCTCACAAGGGCCGGCAAACTAAAGCTTTAATTCACAGTGAATTCGAAGTTCACGAAAACAGTAATGGACCGAGATGAACATATGAATCTACAACAATTTAAATCGACATAGCGACGAAATCGAACACGGTCAAAATCAAAAGGCAGATAACACCAACGAATTCAAATGCAACAATTTCCAACCGAAATCAAAAACTCATGAAAACCAAGAAACAAAAAACTGTAACTCTGAATTAGATGTGAGTGGTGATTCACTCACCTTATTAATCGGTCGAGACTATCGCAGAGGCGAGCTCTTCAACGTGGATATCGAGTTGAATTCGAGCCTTCCTGAACAGTTTCGATGCAGGCGAACGAACAGCTCAATGTCGAAGCTGTGATTCGAACAGTCTGAAGCCACCGAGCAAGCTCGAAGAAACATTGATCGATAGAGGCGCGACTTCGAACGATTTCTCAGAAGCCCTAATTTGGATGTTTGGGGACGAAGATGAAGAAACTAGGCTGCCATTTTTATTCTCTCGTTTGGTTTAGTTTTAGGGTTACGAAATGGAAGAATGAAAGAGAGGGGATCGGGTTTGCCCCTGATATCATCTCGGCAAAGCCAAGAAACATGGGCCAAGATTCAAATTGTAAAGCCCGGTCGACATTTTTATTAAAGAATTTTAAATACGATTTAAAACTCAATATCAATTGTCAACTAGATTAAATCGTCATTTTGTCGATAATTAAAATTTACAAAAACTTGGGTTGTTACAGACTTCCCTCCTTAAAGAAATTGCGTCCTCGCAATCATAGGGAATAAATGGACAAAAGGTAACAACCATACAAGAGCATGGCAATGTCGAATGCATAAGCAAAGCAAAGGTCAACAGGGAAGTATTGAAATCATGGAAGTATCAGATATAAAATTAAAAGGTTCGACTGCTTCGAATCAAAAGAATCAACAGCGTGGGGATCAAGGAATCTAAATCAAACGACTATATAAACAACCCCAAACATCATCATCGACTGACAAAAGCAAGAACAATCGAGTTCCAGCAATTGAAAGAAAAGGAATCAGAGCAGAAATCACATACTGCACGAATTGAATGCGAGTAAATCAAATTACTCACCTGAATCGCTAGAGAAAAAGACGAAGCTCAAATCTCAAAATCGCAAATATTCAATCATCACAAACGATAATCGAATTTTCAAATCGCAAATAGGTTTAACTATCAAAAATGATAATCAAATTTCACAAATATCTTATTATCAAAAACGCTAATCAGAAACACAAACATTCGATTAATCAAATCGAAAAATATTTAATTATCTCAAACGATAATCAAATTTCACAAATATCTGATTATCAAAAACGATAATCAGAAACACAAATATCCGATTATCAAAAACGATAATCAAAAATCACAAATATTCGATTAATCAAATCGAAAAATATTTAATTATCTCAAATGATAATCAAATTTCACAAATATTTGATTATCAAAAACGATAATCAGAAACACAAACATCTGATTATCAAAAGCGACAATCAGAAGTCGTAAATATTCAATTAACGAGTCCGGAATTAACCGAAGTAGTAAAAGTATGGTTCCATACTCCTTACTTTTGCTAAATCGTTTAAATCTCTTTATCGTTTCCTTGAAAGTGCAAAATTGTGTGTTTTAAAAACAACATTTCACATTCTCAAACGGACAAGTCCGGAATTAAGCGAATCAGTAAAAGAAAGGGGTCATAGTCCTCGATTTTTCTGAAATGTTTAAATCGCTTCCTCATTCTTTTGAAAATGTAAACTGTAAAAAATTTTGAAAACAATTTTAATTTATATTTTTGAAATAACTTTTAAAAATAAAGAATTTTGAAAACACGTGATTAAATTAGCAATATCAGTAGCAACTTAGATAAGGAAGTTGCACTTCTCAAAGTACAGTAAAACGGACAACAAATTCAGCATTGTGGAAGAACCGCTTGTAAATCCATTTTAAAATTGACGGTTACTGAAGTTAACACGTCAAAATTTCATCAAAATAACTGGCATCAAAGTATAATACCAATGAATTTTCATTCATAAGAAAATGTCACAAGAATCTTCCCAAAGATAGAAAGGGATATCATACCCTAAACTTGTATTCATAACAAGTCAATAACACATGAATTCACCAATGCACAAAAATTGATAAACATATCAATAGAAATCATGAAAATTGGTGAAGCACAAAATTCCAGAAATCATCACAAGAAATCCAGAAATCACAAGAAGGGGGGAGGCCTATCACAAGATGGGAGTATGGAAACTCCAAAACACCGGTATCACAAGACGAGACGCTATCTCATGGTGGCTAACCATTAAAGTTTCACACAGGAATGGTCCGAAGACCGTGGGTCGCTATCCCACATGTGTGAGTCGGAATCACACAGATTGAGGTCTAGGCTAACCTCGCAGAGAAAGAGACATCGCACATTTGCTAGTCTAAATCATAAAAAGGAAAAGGGGAAGGCCTATCACAAAATGGGAGCATGAAAACTCCAAAACATCGGTATCACAAGACGAGACGCTATCTCATGGTGGCTAACCATTAAAGTTTCACACAGGAATGGTCCGAAGACCGTGGGTCGCTATCCCACATGTGTGAGTCGGAATCACACAGATTGAGGTCTAGGCTAAGCTAACCTCGCAAAGAAAAAGATATGTGTGAGTGGAATCACACAAATTAAGGTCTAGACTAACCAAAAAGCAAAAACGTATGTGTGAATGGAATCACACAAGTGGTGTCTAGTCTAACCTTGCAAACAAAAAGATATGTGTGAGTCGGAATCACACTACTGCGGTCTAGACTAACCTTGCGGACAAAGAGATATGTGTGAGTCGGAATCACACCACTGCGGTCTAGTCTAACCTTGCAAAAAAAAAAGATATGTGTGAGTCGGAATCACACTACTGCGGTCTAGACTAACCTTGCGGACAAAGAGATATGTGTGAGTCGGAATCACACCACTGCGGTCTAGTCTAACCTTGCAAACAAAAAGATATGTGTGAGTCGGAATCACACTACTGCGGTCTAGACTAACCTTGCGGACAAAGAGATATGTGTGAGTCGGAATCACACCACTGCGGTCTAGTCTAACCTTGCAAACAAAAAGACATCGCACAATTGCTAGTCTAAATCATAAAATGATCGTCATGATCAACGAGAAGTGTCAATTACACTAAGCTAGTAAATATAAAAGTTTAGCTTCATGTCCCATAACCACTTGCTTAACTTAAATATTTACGAACAAACTGTAAATCTACACTAGAAAATTGTCACAAAAGGTTCAATCAAACAAGTCCAGGAGTTAACCGACGAAGTAAACGCAAGCGTTTCATACCACTTGTTTTACTAGGCCGTTTAATTCAATTTCTCATACGAGTGAAATAAAGGCTTGTATATACTAATAGATTGGAAAACGGTTTAAGAAAAAGAGCTTCGTAGTAAAATAGTTTTGAAATCGTTTGGAGAAAAAGGATTTTAATATTTACTACTAGTATAGAAAACCTTTATATTTTTAAAGTGACAAATCAAAAAAATGATTGTAGAAACAATCAATCACAAGAATTCACATACAAAGATGTGAATAGAATCCAAAGAAATCGATACTGAATCCATCAAAAAGTATGTTCACAAAAATCCCGAAGAAAATGTCATCAAAGTTGCTAATCAATAATAGCAACAAATCGGGGAAATAATCAAGAATCGATTAAATTTGGAAACCAAGTCAATTCACAAAATTTCACATTCGAAGACGTGAATAAAATCCAAAGAATTCGATTCCAAATTCATCAAAGTAGGAATACCCAAAAATTCCAGAAATAGAAGTTATCAAAATCGACAAAGGTGATAACAACTAATTAGAAAAGAAGAATCGATTATCAACTGGAAAAACAAAGCAAAACGAGCAGAAATGCATAAATGACTTAAACAAAAGTAAGAATCAAGTCACTGTCGAACACAAAATGAATCAATATCATCATCAAAGAATCCAACGGCAAACAAAATCAGAGTCTTGAAAATCAAGAAATTAGCAATTTCTCAAAAACAAAGTGACCGAAGTCGAAGGGAAACCCAGATGAGGAAAACATAAAATATCAAGTTCAAAATCGCTGAGATTCAAACTAGATGTGAATGAGAAATCAAAATCACTCAATTTGCAACTGGTCCAGCTATTTTTCATCATAGTGTAACAGGTACACAATGACACTCATAGCATAGAACAAAAGTGGAACAAAGTCCAAAAGTCAAAATGGCTTTAATTTGCCAAATTAAAACAAAATCAACATTGGCTAAATCAATTCAAAGCCGAAAACACAAGAATAAGCGTTAGGAATTCATACCTAACAGTCAAAAATAGTCATATGTAAAGATGAGAGATAAAACATCGACAAATAGTTGTAACACATGTTCCATCTAAGTTATGTTTTATAATTGTCCTAAACCTGAGGCTCTGATACCAAGCTGTGACGCCCCACCTCTATACCCACGCTAGCCAAGAACACTACGGTGTAGTGCTGTCAACTAGCACGGAGAATAAGGCTGTTGAGGAGCGACCATCTATGTAATTGCTTTGTGCGAGCACCGATATGTCAGATAATAAAACATTGCATTTCATTTTTTTTTGAGGAAATCCGACATACCGATACAAATTCAAAGTTACTACACAGTGGCTATAATAGTTTAGGACAATAGGTATAAAAATAACACAGATAACATAAATGCGGAATACAGATGGAACGAAAAGTCTCATATATATAATAACTGATATCAGTTACAATGCATTTGACACAATACAAATGATACAACTACAACTGTCGACTCAAGAAGTTATATATACAAGTACATTATCGACTAATATACATGAATACATTATCATCTTAAAACAGACACACTGACTACTACAACAAGACGAAGACCACTTCAAATGATATAAAAAGTCTTCATAGCTCTAGCAGCAACCCAAAGCTAAAAATCTACAACCTGTAAATACTCGGTCTGACCCGAGTATTAAATTCAAAAGAAAATAATACACGGGTCAGTCTAATTCAAACTCAGTTATTAATGCACGGAAGCAATAATAATCAAATATCAAATGGACGACAGTCACAGAAATCTCGTATACCCAACTTCTCGATAAGAGAACCGGATAACGGCAGATATAACACTAAACAGTGTTAATCCACAAAACAGAAATCCAAACCAGTTTAAACAATTGAAATGTCAATTTAAAAACATCAATGCTAATTGGCTGCAGTACACGCTAACGTGTACTGCCTCGCCAATACAGCCTACAAATTACGCAACAGGTCGATGAATCAAGAACAAAAGAAATATCGATTAAAATCTGTCAATTCAGTGTGGCTGCAGTGCACGCACGCGTGCACCGCCTCGCCACAACAGAATATAAAGTCACCATAAGGGACAAGGGTAAAACTGCTACGAAAATGCAGCCACCACTTGTATTTATGGGCAAGGCTGCATCAGTGAAATGAAACAGTGTATCCAGTGAAAGAGGCAACAAGTGAAACAAGTTCAACATGTCGCAAAGCAAGGCACAGGGAAATAGCAAACTGAAGGCGAGAGCACCAAAGATATGGCACTACAACACTCAACAGAAAAGACGCAGATCAGCCTCATTAGAAGATAAGGTCATCAGTGAAGCAAAATGACAAAATGCAAATGATACAAGGCATCAATGCAATGTATCAGATTCGAGAACAAGGCAGTGCAGCAACGAAAAACTTCAACTAAGAGAATACGAAATGTGGACACAAGTGATGGTATATAACAAACTGCACATGGCAAATGAATCAGGGTATAACGGTGAAACAGATCTCGTAACATCAAGTAAAGAACTCGACCAGTGAACAAAGTGACCCAGGGAACTCAAACAATACCAACAAGTATGGAAGTGAAGGTCGAGTGAACAAAGTAATACAGGGAACTCAAAAGCAACTAATCAGTGACCAGTGATGAACAGAAGCTCAAATGTGCAACTACACTAGAATCAACTACAAGCTACAAGTATGCAGCAGGTCAGCAAGTGCTCAGGGATGAACAGATGCAAGTGAAAATGACACATGAATATGCAGTGTATACCCAAGTGCAACTAAAATAGAAACTGCCAAAATCCAAGAAAAGGAAATACATCATATATATAACACGTGAATGGCAAAAGAACTACACAATGAAGCATGAATGCTACTGGCAACAATAGACAGTGATCAGGGACCACAAACAAATGTCACCTTCATAACAAAGCAACCCAGTGACTACATGAATGCTCAGTGCACTACAACCCCAAGTGGTACAGGGTCAATGCTACAATTTCAAATTCATATGCAACAGGAAATTCAAGGTTGCAGGCATATGAAATGCAGATACATGAATAATGAAGACCACATACTTGAAACAGTGGTAACTATACAAAGTGCAGTGCAACAACCCCAAACCAGGTTGAACAACTACACACTAGAAATGAAGAACAAATGCAATGCTCAAGTGAAGGATGAATACAACATGAAGCACTGCAAAGACCTGTGCAACTCATGATTACAGAGTGCAGCATAGAATAACAACAAATGTGTCAAGCAACTACAGGAATGAATACAATGTCAAAGCAACAGAAGTTCAATCCCAAAGCAACTCAACAGCATTACAACAGAGATCAAGTTTAGTGACTACAAGAGTGAACACTTAAACAACATCAAAGTGCAACCAGACAGAATCAATGACACGCACAAGCAAGGTGTTTACAAAGTCGAGATAATGTGGCAACTAAATATACTGTGAAACAAGTATATCAAGACTCAAATCAGACAGGATCAACTCAAAGCAATTAACTACAAACAGCAGTGCAGCAACTACAAGTAAGTAAACAATGATGCTTGATGAGTCAGATAAGGAATGGCAAAAAGATGGCCAGAGACGAAGCTCACAAGGGCCGGCAAACTAAAGCTTTAATTCACAGTGAATTCGAAGTTCACGAAAACAGTAATGGACCGAGATGAACATATGAATCTACAACAATTTAAATCGACATAGCGACGAAATCGAACACGGTCAAAATCAAAAGGCAGATAACACCAACGAATTCAAATGCAACAATTTCCAACCGAAATCAAAAACTCATGAAAACCAAGAAACAAAAAACTGTAACTCTGAATTAGATGTGAGTGGTGATTCACTCACCTTATTAATCGGTCGAGACTATCGCAGAGGCGAGCTCCTCAACGTGGATATCGAGTTGAATTCGAGCCTTCCTGAACAGTTTCGATGCAGGCGAACGAACAGCTCAATGTCGAAGCTGTGATTCGAACAGTCTGAAGCCACCGAGCAAGCTCGAAGAAACATTGATCGATAGAGGCGCGACTTCGAACGATTTCTCAGAAGCCCTAATTTGGATGTTTGGGGACGAAGACGAAGAAACTAGGCTGCCATTTTTATTCTCTTGTTTGGTTTAGTTTTAGGGTTACGAAATGGAAGAATGAAAGAGAGGGGATCGGGTTTGCCCCTGATATCATCTCGGCAAAGCCAAGAAACATGGGCCAAGATTCAAATTGTAAAGCCCGGTCGACATTTTTATTAAAGAATTTTAAATATGATTTAAAACTCAATATCAATTGTCAACTAGATTAAATCGTCATTTTGTCGATAATTAAAATTTACAAAAACTTGGGTTGTTACATATGTAGTTTAAACTAGATACTATCTTAAGTATACATATTCCTGCAGTATTTTGATTTTTCAGTTTATATAGATATATAGAAGTTTACAGTACGTATATTCTAAGGACCGTGTATTATTATAAAGTAATATTTTTTTTCCATATGTATGCTTTATAAAATAATGTTTTATTTATATATATATATTTATTTTATTTTGATATTTATCTTGAATTATAATATTGATTTCAAGGAAATAATAATAATATATACATTTTCTGTCTCTATCAAGTTGATTCTAATTATTCCATCAATTCCTATTTATCAGCCCTATCCGTCGCATTTGCGCCCATCTTGTTTCGCTTTGAAATTCGTGTTTGGATTCACAATTCGCTTCCATTCCTGTCCAGCTCTCTAGCCTTGAAAGGTGAGCAATCACTCACGATTTACGTTCTTTTTTTTATTAAATTTGATTTCAATTGAAACGACAATTGAAATATGCTGTTGTAGTTATTTAAATTGTTATATATGCTATTATATGTAACTGTTCACCTGTGGGATATGACACCATATCCTGCTGTTTATATTATATTGTTATTGATGATATATCTATGCCTGTTATATTATTTCTATATATGTTATCACTCTGCAAGTTCCCTGTTAGTATAGAAATCACTATGGGTTGAAATGATACATACCCGAACGGACTTTAGAATAGGAGAAAATAGTTATGGGTTGAAATGATAAACTCAAACGATTTTCATTTGAATTGAAATTGGGATTACGGGTCGAAAAGATATCGACCCGTATATATATTTAAATTTCGGATTGAAATGATAAATATCCGTATCACTTAACCATATGATATATATACAAACACCGTTGATCCATATATATAAATATTTTGAAAATGAATTCTATGGTTTTGGAAAGAAATATATGGTTTTAAAATGTTGAGCCTTAAATTTTTATATATAAATGGGAATGATTGATTAAATACATATAATATGGTTGAGAATATAAATTTATGTTTCAAAATAGATTTCAGTAATAAATTTGAATAAGTTAAGGTTGGGAAGACATTTGAATTTGGTAAAGAACTTTATTTAATTAAACCGATTTAAAACTTATTGAAATTGGGATTTAAGATATGATTTATAACTTGAGTTTGATTTAAATAATTTAATGAATATTTCTTGTTTAAATAAATTTAAGGAAATATTTAGTAAAAATGAAATTTAAGGCTAGTTAAATGACATTGAATTTATTAAGTGAATATTCCCTGATTAAATAATAATAAAGTTAAATCAAGAGCTATATGAAACTGTTAAATTTAACTTTGAAAATGTTGAATATTAAAGCTTTGAAATATATTGAAAATTTAAATGGTATATTTAGAACTGAATTGAATTGATGAATTGAGCTTTGAATAAAATTTGAATTTGGAATTTAAAGCTGATGTGAAGCAATTTGTGAGACTTGAGGAAATTATAAATACTTTACTTTTAAATTATTTAACCTATATATATATAATATTTTGGAAAATAAATATATTTGAAATGAAAATGATATTTTGGTTTTGAATTAAATAAATTTGAAATGACCACGGTGTTAGAGTGTATATTTCTACATTTTAGACAGTTCCACGGATCCTTAGAGGATGGTTATCCCAACATCCTTTAAGTTACTTGTATTTCAGTTGATATTTCACCTGAGTTATATTTATTGATATAAGAATGTTAATCCTGACTCGAGTGTTTTGTGTTTTGCTTTACGCTCGGGTCAGACCGAGTGATACAGCAATTGAGACTCACCTTTGGAGTTTGGAGCTTCGTTTGGAGATCCAACCATCGATTCAGCTTTCAGCTTTCCAGTTGATGTGTTCAGAGAGGTCGTCTATTCGTACTGAAGACTTCACTATATTCGAGATATTCTGTTGTATTTTTATTTGTAACTCTGATGTTTATATAGTAGCTTCATGAACTACTATTTTATCTATTCCGCTGCGTATTATTGTAATACTCTGTGTCTGTGATTCTGTGATTGATTTATTTACTGTATATGCTGAGGTTTGCCAAATTTTAAATTAACAATCTGATATTTTGAATTATTCAAGTCAGACATGTGTGGATTATTGTCGATTCGAACGGTCCAAAATAGCGGGTCGTTACAAATTGAAAGCATAGATTTCAACATTTATTGTTGAAATAGACGTTTTCGAAAAATAAGGAAATGGTAGACTATAACACCGTTGTTATAGTAAATGATTTCCGAAAGGAAATGTTTTTATCTAGTATTGGGATTTATATATCTATCTTAATTTTCGAATCCCTATACTAGTGATTTTGAGTCGTCGTAACGATGTTTTACGTAACATTCGTTTTGACTCAACTAAAGGTGTTAGAAGAATATCTTCCTTAAAGAATGAAATATATACTTAACATTTATTTAAGTATATTGAATATTTTCAAATGTTGAAAATAAATAGATTGGTGAATTACTTATTATGAAATAAGTATGGAATTGCTTTTCCAAAAATGAAATGAACGTTTTTAGAATTTATCTTTGTAAAGATAAATCGAAAATGAATATTGAAATCGATTTGAAAAATCGTATATCAGTAGACATTCGAAAAATATAAATTCATATGGAATTTATAAAAGAAATGATAATTCGTTTTAAAAAAATGAATATCGATTTATTTTTGAAGTGTGGAAATTATATATCTAGTAAAGATATTTTGGAAGATAAAATAATTTGGAAAATTATTTGGAATCTGATGATGTTGCGCATCTTTATTGATAGTTAAACAACCGACTATCAATAATTACCTTGAATGGGTATTTGTTGTGAATTGGATGAATTTGAATGCCACACTTGTTTTTGAATAATCGCTCACTATTCGGGTTAGCCGGGAAAGGACCATGGGGTCGTATAACCCATTCCGAATATGTGATACGTCGTTATGAATTGCATTTGATGACCGGTGTTGAAGACCGGATATTTTTGAAAATGGAAGGATTACCGTCGAGTTACTCTACATCGGCTGATCTTCGATTTAGAGGTTTTTATCACCCTTAGTGATGGGAAGTCCGGACGTGATTGAAAATTATCCAGAATGTGCAAGGGCTTCGTGAGAAGTGCCTTCGGTTCTGTTCGATCCCGGAACAGACTTGTATGGATTGTATGTCTGACGTTACAAATTTGAGATATAAAGCTAATTTCTTTCAAATACATTTCTGTTGGTGGCGGAGAATTTATTCTCTTAGCTTAACACCCTTCTCTGAGACGTACGAGCTCAGAGGTTATGTAGTTGAAATTTATCAGCGATATACTCCCAATTTGGTAACATGGCATACTGAGTGTTGCTGTGAAATGATCAGTGTTTGATCATTTGCGATATGATCATTTGTTTGATCTTATATCTTTGTGATCATAGGTTGATCATTTGTTTACCCAAAGCATGGCTTTGTGACAAAGCGTAGCTTTGTGGACGAGACTTCGTCGAGCCTCACACCCCGGAAATGGTCAAAAACAGGAAGGATGCGGCAAGGTTCTAGGGAGTAGCGCCCCTTAGTGTATGTCATTCCTTCTGGATAGAGGTGGTATCATGGTATGGAGCCCAGATACTTAACCTATGTGGTTGCTGCATTATTATTATGTGGTTTGTTGCGAATCGGGGATCCTCAGGAAGATCGGTTACGATCGGGGGATGGCATACGCGTGTCAGTAGTTACCTATTTTTGCAGAGGTAACCCGGCCTTGTGTTGGCAGAGATCTAACCGTAATGTTAGGTTATTTCTCGGGACGTCATTCCAGAGGCATTCTATTCGTGGCATAGGAAGTTCCTTAGCCTGACCATTTGTTGGAAATCCAAAGAAACAATACGTGACGTGTACGGTTTTAGTTGTATTACCTGCTATGGGATGTGGCGGTAACCTGCTATTGAACATAGTAGCTATAGTAGGCATACGATACTGGTCGTATGTTGGCTAAGATTTATATTATACTTTCGAAATTTTTTCTACACTAGACGTTAATAATAATAATATCAAAAATGATTTGATTTTGCGTATCAAGCATCTTTGACTATCATAAGGAGAAATCTCCTCCGATTCTGCATTTGCATTGTGTGTGTGTGCGGGAGGCCTTATGGTAGTCTCATTTTCCAAAAAAAACATTGCGAAATTTATTTTAAATATTCCTTTGTTTTCTTTTAAAGATAAACTGTTTTACGATCTCACACTAGTCACCATGACTAACTCGGAGTTTATTGTTTCCCTTCTAAACTCTGGGTGCCCACCAATTTCCACACGGGTAGCCTAGAGTTATGTTATCAGGATATTCTGGAGCTTTGGAAGCAAGCTGGATGGCGTAACGTATCATCCGTACTTATTTATTTATTCCGCTGTGTATTCTGTATGAGGACAAGTTATATAACTGTCCATTATTGTATTGAGTTGTATATTGACTCTGATTGATGTATGTATAAACTGATATAGTTCTTTGTTTTAAAAGACTAGTGTTTATCTATTATATATTGTTCTGCTGCGATATGTGAGATTCTGATATTGTTTCTATTCTGATGTTGTGTTGTTGTTCTTCTCGTCTTCTTTCTTCTTCTCTTTTTCTTCTATCTTTTCTTCTACCTCTTCTTTTAAAACCCTAAGTATTCGGTTTTCCGGCATTCGTTGCTCGGCAGTTGATACAGTGGACGTATCGATGTCGATTTTCGAAAGTCGAAGAATCGGGTCCTTACAACGTAGGCTATAAATGAATACGAAATTGAATTTTTAAAATGAAATGTAATTTAAGTGTGAAAGAAATAAAATAAAATAAATGAGTGTAAGTAAAATAAATATGAGAATTGAATTGAATTTAAATTGGATGTAAATAAATATAATGCAAATGGAATGAGTTTCAATAAAAATTGAATACTAACTAATATGATATGGAATAAGTTATTAGAATAAATTATAAATTGAAGTTAACTTAAGAGAAGTTGAATGAATAGATTGTGAAAGAAAAATTATTAATATGAATTGAGTATAAAATAAAATTTACTTTAGTAAATTAATAATATGAATTTGAACAAATGAAGTGAATCGGTAAATTAATAATAACTTAGGATATGAAGTAATAATAATAAAAATGAGTTGCAATTTTGTAAATGTTTATAATGTACATTATGCAATAACCATAAACAAATATAGTAAATGTTCATAATATCTTAGGATGTTTGCTCGTATTATGTAAATGTTTTCGAGCTCGATTACGTATTATGTTGCTTTTTCTTACTTAATACGAGCAAACTCGCTCGTATTATTAATAATAAGGTACGTATCTCGGATTACATACCGTGATTTTATATTTTTCCCTTCGGGAAGCCTTATCATTGAGATGAGATGTATATTTGATATATATTTGTGATATTTATTGTATTGTAAAAATTTCCGATCGAGTCGTGTAAAGGAGATTCTACCGAAATTTTTCGTAATCCGGGAGTTAGAAAGAGTTTAAAGTTTTAAATTTTTTTATAGATTGTTTTTATATATAAATTTTATTTTTCGTAAAACCGATATCGAGGTGGCATCGCGAGAGCGTAGTAAAGGTTCTAATAAGATGATTATGTTTTATAAGTTAATTATTTTGAATAAAATATACTGTATGTTAAATTCTGTACTTAACGCCTTTTCGAGGATAAAAAGTTCTGAGTGACGTAGAATGTAATGGCTCATATTTTAACTATTTTAAATTTTTAAATTTCATATAATTATGGAATAAAAAATAAAGTATAATGATTTATTATTGTAGTTATTGAATATGGACTTGGATAAAAAAAATCTTGAGATAAACAATTTCGAAATTTTGGGGAATTATTTATATTGAAATAAATTATATGCATCGATGGTATTTATGATCAATAATTGGAGTTGAATAATGAATGTGAATTATTTGGATAGAAATAAAATAATGTTGATAACTAAAATTTATTTGGAATTTAATGATGTATTTATATTGATTAATTGGATAATTGAATTGTTTAAATTTAATATTGAAAATAATTTGAATAATTGAATTCTGAATTTTATGAGAATGAAAATGGCATCCAAAATTGATTTAAATTTTATTTAAATATGAATAAATATTGTTAATATTTAAAATTTGGATAAAACTGAATAATTAAAAATAGGAAAGTTATATTTCAATTAACGAATAAAAATAGCCATTTTGGCAACTTTCTCGGATTTCGATGAAACCAGTTTCATCGGATCCATAATAGTGGGTTATTATAGGATTTCAAGTTTCGTATCGATCGAACTTGTCGTTTGATCGTGCGGGCTCGAAACGCATAGAAATCAATTTAATGAATCCAATTAACATAATCTGATTTTGAAAGCTAACTTCCATATACAATGGAATTTTTGAATCTAGTTCCATTGAGTTTAAGAATATTGAAAACCTATTTTTTGATATATGGGATGACCCAATTTCGTTTCCGTAGCGAAATGGGCTTTTCTGGTTGTCATTATCGTTTCGACCAATACTATTTGTCCATTCATTCCTTATATATATTTGTTTGTATAAATAGATTTTCTAAACCCTATCAGCCTTCCTATTTCTATCTGTACATACATTTTTCCTTTTCAACTTCTCTTTCCAATGGCAGATAGACCAAAACCTAAATCCCAACTCAATTTCAAATTTAAAATCAATCTAAAAAAAGAAACTCCTCAGAACATAGCAAATTATATATTATTGGAAAGCGTTCGATGAGCGTAATCTACTACAGCGATTCATTTTTCAATTGGATGCACTGTTTGGCTAGAAAACGATGAAGAACCTCGGCCGTCCATTTCTAGGGTTTACCATGCAACGGCAAATCGTCCTCTGATCGACGATCGGGAGGCGACGTTGGGAAGAGGAGGTCGAGTAGGGCTCGGAGGTGGTGTTCGTTCATGCTAATGGTGTCGGAGTTCACCTGGAAATCCAACATAGGGCAGCGGTGGTGCAATCTGCTAGGGGTCTCCGGAGGTGGCGGCGTGGTCCAGGCAGGGGCGGCTCGAGGCGAGAGGAAGGATGGTGTTGGCTGATCGATTTGAAAGCATGCGTAGTTACTACAGCGTCGTGTTTTAGGAGGTGGCGGCTGTGCAAATCACGTGCATGAGGGCAATAACGGCTGTAGGGTTTCACTGTAGCAGCGTGAAGGGTAGAACATGAATAGGTGACGTGCATAATAATTTGGTTTGTTATTTTAATTAAATTTTAAAATTTAAATGTTCTAACCGTCATAACTTGTTCATACGAGCTCAGATCAATGTGCGGTTTTCTCCATTGCGATCGTATTGAAATTCCGAACAACATGGATCTTGTCTGGCTGCATTTTGAGACTTTTCAAATTTGGGCCTTTATTTGGATTTTAAATCGTCGATAAATCAAATGTGAGTATTTATATGCTCATAATTGACTGAAATAATTTTTATGTTAGTTAAATTATATCATGAAGTGATTTAAAATTTATTGATAGTTGTTTGATAAATTTAATTAACATTTAAATGGACATCTAAATTTAATTGGTAGGATTTGAATTGACAGTTAAATTAAATTAGAATTAAATTGCTAGTAGAATCCCCGATTATTAATAGTAGGTTGATTGTTTTGAATTTAATTGACTGTTTGGATGATTGGTTGTAGTGGATGCTATGGGCTGATTATTTGGATGTTTATTTATTTTGATATATCATGTTATCATCCTATATATTATTAAGAATATTAAACTATAAATTGAATTATTTCTAATAAATTAAGAAATAGGTTGAAATGATATATACCTATGACATTTGTTTTGGGCATCCCTGGAATTAAATTAAAATAATGATTCACTTGGCTATAGGATATAAAATTATATACGGACAACGGTTTGGTTAAATTAAATGATTTTAAAATTTTGACTTGAAATTATTTAAATGATTTGGTTTTAAGAAATGAAAAAAATCAAATTATTAAGAATTATTAAGAATTATTTTCGAATTGGAACTTGAAATATTTAAATTTAAAACTGAAATAAGAATTTTTTAAATAATCGAAGTTGAGATTTTTAAAGTTATAAATCGAATATGATGTCAATTTCAGAAATAGATTTGTTTTAAAAGATTGGACTTTTAATCGAACTCTGAGTATTGCTAAGTAAAAGTGATATAAAACGATATTTTCAAATTGAGCTTGGAATTTAATTATATTTGAAGAATTGGATTCTAAATTGGATATTGAAGAAAAATTTGATTTAATTGTTTTGAATCAATATTTTGGAAATTGAACTCGGAATTGATATAAATCAAAATGGTTTAGAATATGGAACTAGAGTTGAAATTAATTTGAAATTGGAATTGTAGTTGAATTAATTTGAAATTGGAGTTGAAATTAATTTGAAATTGGAATTTAAATTAATTTGGAATTGGAGTTGAAACTAATTTGGAATTGAAATTGAATTCGACTTGAAATCGGAATTGAATCAATTAAATCGAAATGGAAATTGGAATTGTTTTGAATTGGGAATTTGGAATTGAATCGGTTTGACTTTGAAACTATTTTTAAATGAATTTTTTTAGTATAAATGGTTTAAAATCTATATTCTTTAAAATATTCAAATTATTTTGATTTTTCAAACTATTTTACTATATAAACCATTTTTAATACTCAAATTATTTTCTATTAAACTATTTTAACTATTTAACTATTTTAAAACTCTTTAAACTACTTTCTAAAATTTCAAGCTGGTTAAAAGGGTGGAATGTTTATACTTACATCTTGGATTTAAATGCGAATTGGGTTAAAGTAAATTATAACAAAAATTGTAATTTGAATCAAGTTTTGAAGTGAAATTGATATATCGAATTGAATTAACATTTTGAAGTAAAATATGATTTTTGAAGCAAATATGATTTTTGAAGCAAGTATGATGATTTCGAAATGGATATGATTTTTTAGTAAATATGGTGATTTCGAAATGGATTTTATTTTGAAGCGAATATGATATTTTGATATCAAGTACGAATTATTTTCAAAATATAGAAGTACCAACCGATGTGTAAAACGACGTTTGGTTATTAAAGAGACCATGACTTCTTATTGGCATACTCTCCGTCAATACTGGAACCACTTTGACAACTGTGTACGTTGTGGATGATATCCAGAATGTAGTGGTTGAATTGGCGACGTTTACTAGAATGAAGTAAGAGAACAATGATGGATAGCTTTGACACTCGTGTCATAATTAAAACGACTAAACTTGGAGCCTATGTCTGGCCAACGAGGTTAGCTACCTCTAGCGACGTTGATCCCTCGTATTACTATTGTGATTTCGTATTCGACGGGTGCACCTTTTTCGTTTGGATTGATTATCACGGTCGGCCACTGTAATGACCCGCCACTCATTCCACAGAATGACGCTTCATTAATAAGAAAGAAAGGGGTAGAAAATAGAAAAGAAGAGAAGAAAGAAAGAAACAACAACAACGATCTCACAGCGGAACGAATAAATTATATTAATAACATAAACTATTACATAGTATACAACACTTATCAGAGTTTTCACAACTATACAACACATACTAGACAGTTATAAACATCTGTCTAGATATTACAACTCAAATACAATACAAGACTCAAACACAGATATCAACACAGCGGAAAACTATATCTACGAACGCCGAAGCCTCCTGCTCCATTGCTCCTCCACAATTCGTCAAAGCTAAACCTAAATCTCTTGGCTACTCGTAAAAATTTGAGTACCCAAGAGTTTATAAAACAGAAATAAACAACTTGGGTCAGACATGGGTCTGGTGTGAGTAACAGGTTAAACTTGTTTAACTTCAAAATCTTTTGAAAGAAAAAGTATCACGTAAGACTTCCCACAAATAAACATGGGTAAGTTTTTACCTTACGCTAACCAAAACATTTGATAGGAAATTCGATTGTATTATAATAGGGTCTAGGGTTTTCAAGTAAAATATAGAAATAGCTGAAATGCTTACATCTCACATTCCAACATAGTTGGGCACAACTAATACGTACGGCACTTATTAGAGTTTGGATTCCATACAATGGCAGGGCTACTGGGGTACCGCCCGTCACAGTACGTGGCCTAGATCACCGTACCGAGGAGTACGCCCGCTCCCCTGCAACACAAAGCCGGAACCATCCCTTACTGGATAATCCCGAACAAGATAATCCCGTAGTTGGCGCGACCAACCACACACTAAGCCGAATAAAAGAAAAGGGACCTCTAGACAGGGATCTATCTTGCTCTCAGTGGGTGCTACCCACGAAACCTTGCTGCACCTCCCCTGTTTTAGCCATTCCCGGTTGATGAGGCTTGAGGTTACGATTACCTTTAATCAGAACATATCACTTAGAATGCTCATCGTCCGCCTGACGATGTGCTGAAAGCATTCAATCCATATAAGTTCGTTCCGGGTTCGAACGAAACCGAAGGCATTATCTCGTTACACTCGTTTTGGAATCACCCTCAGAGTTAACGACAATAACCCTTGCACTCTGAATCTTCATCTTCACTTGAGATTCACGACCTATCGTTAATTTGGATCGATGTGGTATTCGGGTCTCCAGACCTGGAATCCCGGTATACAGAAACCCGATCCCGGTCTCATCGAAATCCAAAACGTATCTTTTAAGGGCCAAGTTGTTTTAAGGTTAAAACAATTCAATTCTTATCTATATACACACAGATAGATAACTCAATAGATAATCTATATTATCATCCAAACAGATAATTCATATTATCATTTCAATTCAACTAAACATCTATATCATAGATCAGCACATCTCTTATCAGAGATATTAACAATGCAAAGCATTCAATATCATTCATCCATCCTTAAGTAATGATTTATATTATCTCTAATTAATTTAAAGTGAATTAAATTAATTACTTCATTTTATAAATCCTGCTTACTTAATTATTAATTAAACCAATTAATTAATCATACTTTAAGTATCATCTTAATTAATCATTTCTGATTAATAATCTTTTAATTACTTTAAGTAATTTATCCTTAATTAATTTCACAAATTAATTATCTTAACCCATTCAGTAATTAATCTTTAATTATTAATTAACTGTACTTAATTACATTAATCCTTAATTAATTACAATTAATTAATTTCTTTAATCACTTATTATTTATTAATTAATCTTAATTAATCAATCCTTAATTACATCATTAATTATATTAATTAATGATCCTTAATTACTCTTAATTAATTATCTTATTTAAATTAATTACATCTAATAATTAATTAATCACATTTATTAATCTCCTTTGATTAATCTCATTTAGTAATTAACTACTCTTAATTACTTTTCCATAAATTAATTACTCATTAATTAATTATCTTTTAATTAATCCCTTGATTAATTATTCAAAGTAATTAAACTCAAATTACTTTCATTATCTCCATTTAATTACATCCAGTAATTACCTTTAATTACTCTTTTCCTAAGTAAGTATACTTCACTAATTACATTTAAGTAATTACCTAACAAATCACAAAGTGATTTTCTTAAATTAATTAATTAATTAATTTAAACTATCAAATTTATTTGATTAATTACCTTAAGTAATTAATTACTTTAATTACTTCCATTAAATAAATTAAACTTAACCAATTTATAAATGATTATTATTAATTACTTAATCTAATTGATTATCAAAATTAATCATATTAACTAAGTATTTAATAATCTTTAATTAATGATTTCTCATTAATATTAACAATTCTTTAATTACTTTCTTTAAGTAATTAAACTTAATCAACTATTATTAATTATAACTTAATAAATTCTTAATTATCAATTGATTAATTTCTAATTACCAAATTAATTTCTTAATCAATCTTTAATCATTTGATTAATTTCTAATCATTTATTAATATCTATACTTATTTAAATAAATGATTCTTAATCCCAAATTAATTAATTTACTTATCATCCTAATTATTTAATTTATCAAATCATTAATTAATTAAATTATCAAATCATTCTTTAATTACCTTATTTATTTAATGATTCCTATATCATTAAACCTCTAAGTTAATGTATTAACATTTTAATTATCATTTACAAAAGGTTTTGAAATCCTTTACTTTAAATCTTCCTTTTTCTCTTATTTCAAATTAAAGATTTAAATTAAATTTCAAATTCAACTTTAACCAAATTTAAATCAAATTTTACAAACTCTTTTAAAATATACTTTAAAACATTTAAATTTGTTTAAACATTATAATTTATAAAATTATTTTATCTCAACTAGGATACAAATTAAATTGAATCCATACTTTAAAATTTTTGATTTAAACTTTGCTTTAAATCCTGCTTAACCCTTTAAACTTCAATTTAAAGTTTAAACCCTGCCAGCCTTTTTAAACTGAACCCAATAGCCTACCCGAGCCCAACATCCAAAATACCCGAGAAAAACATCAAAATACCCGAGTACTTCTTCAAGTTTTTCCCTCTATTTTATTTCCTAAAAACTGTTAAACCCCACGCGAGTCTCCCCTAACATCTTCGAGTCAAACTCACAAATCCTTGAGCCATTCACGCAATTCCTTCGAGTACCCCTCTCTCCTTCAAACCCAACTTACCAGTATCCACATCATCACCGTGCACGTGCACGGTGACGCCGCTCCACTTCGATCACCGGGGATGATCTCCCCAAGTCATCGATCATCCTCACACCTAAATACGATCATCAGATCAACCTACCAGACTCGAAATCAAATTCGAGCTTCACATCCCAACCCTGGAACAAAAAGTCTCGAACATCCATAAAGCCTGGAAACGCCTCGAATCCAACTTTCTGACCACCAGAGCGCCTGATCTTCTAGCCTTACCTTCGTCAACGTTCCTGCTTCCAATCTCCAGAGTATGGTGGAACTCGGTCCACCAGAGACAACTTGACGACAATTATTTCGACCACAACAAAAACTAGGTCTACAGAAAATCTCGATCAATTCCTATTGCCACAGTCATTTATAATTCCTACTGTTATTTTTCCGATCAACACTGATAGCTCCTCTTCCCCTAGAATGAACTACGATCCTCCAAACCAATGGATCAACAGAAATTACCCAAAAAGTAAAAACTGTTCATCCTCGAACTGCTCCATAATCCCATTACTAAAAATTATGATTTTAGATTTAAAAATCATGTTTATGGATGATGTTTTAGATCCTAAGCCTGAATCATTGAATTATGACGTTTGAATTTTCACTATTTCAAAATTTGATCAGTTGTTTGTAATTTCCAGAGATAAACAAAGTTATTTTAACTTAGATAAAATTTTAAAATCTACTCTATGATCAAACAACAAGTTTTGTTTTAAGACTTAAATCCTAACACAGATTAGATAATGAGATAATGGTTTTTATTTGAATTCTTAGCTCTGAAACTAAGA
Organism: Allium fistulosum; assembly: GCA_030737815.1. Classification (NCBI taxonomy): domain Eukaryota; kingdom Viridiplantae; phylum Streptophyta; class Magnoliopsida; order Asparagales; family Amaryllidaceae; genus Allium; species Allium fistulosum. The sequence continues at coordinate 54,130,017 of CM060905.1, forward strand.
ATCATTAAGTCACTGATAAAACAGTCAAGTACACATCCATACATTCACATATATACACAAAAATGCACTAACATAGATACATACAAACATACCAATTCCAGATATGAACATGCAACAGTTTTTATATATTTAAATTTAAAAAAAATGATGTTACTCACTTGATAAATAACAGGGGATAGGTTTTTATATGTAAACAGACAGGCTCACACACATATTCCTACCAATTCATATAAATTCAAATTAGAAACTTCAATTCCAGCCAATATCATCACATGCAAACATATATCATATCCTTAAGTTTTGGAAAACGTAAGTTACTCACCATTTGAGGACAGAGAAACTTTCCAGGTTCTAATTTGAAAAGCTTTAAAATCTTTTAACTTGAATTGCCTTTTTGCTCCTTCGATTTAAAACTTGAGTTGCCCTTTTGAAAACTTGAATTCTAGCTTTAGTTTGAAATTTTCTCAGTTGCATGCAGACTATACTCTTGATTTCCAGATTATAGAAAATATGCAGGCTTTCAGATTTGAAGAGAAAACAGGCTTTGCCTTTTGATTTTTTTGGAATAATGGATTACAGGTTTACACTTGCAGGCTTTGTTTTGTGATTGAAGAAATGCAATACAGGTCTTGGTTTGAGAATAGGCTGATTTACTGATTTGTTTGGAGAATTTTGTTTTGGAAATAAATTACAGAGTTGAAGAAATGTTGATTATTGTTTGAGGAGTTGATTACAGATTCTCTTTGGAGAGGTTACAGGTTTTGTTATGATTTTGGGAAGTTGATTATCAGATTTGTTTTGAGAGATTTGTTTTAAATTTTCAGGCTAAAAGTTTATCTCTTTGAATTCAAGAAGATAGAAAAATAAAATGAAGGGAGAGGTATGCATATATAAGTTAATTTGTAGTTTCTTAAAAATAAAAGAAAACAAAATTTTAAAAACTTGACATTTGTCACTTAGAGTGGTTAATTAGTTTACATTTGTTTAAACAAGCTTTTATAGATTTACACATGTCATTTAAGTAACACTTATTTATTTAAATGTAAATAAAAGCTTTTCTTTATTTATTAAATACAATTACTTATCTATTTATATATATTACTTATAAAGAAACAAAACTAATTATTATAAATAAAAGTTTACATATACTTTAAGATCCAAACTATTTGAAATTTACCACTTTTTGAATTCAAAAATTAAATCTAAATCCAAATTCAAATTATATTTAAAATCCAATTTAAAGTCAATTTAAAAGAACACATTCAAATTCTTTAAAATCTTATTTTACATAAAAATCTATTTTATAAAAACAATATACTATTAATATTGTTTGGAAATAACTCATTTATCAATTTTAAATAATTTATAAAGAGATTATAAATTACTACTATTATTAAATGAATTAACGTATCATATGTAAATTGTATTTTAAACTTATATATATTTATTAACTTTCAAATCAAAGGCAATCTATTTACAATATATATACTCATATATATATTATAGATAGAAATCATTTTATTAACTTATAAAAGATACAATTCACTAATTAAATATTTATTTAATTAGATTATTAACCAATTCAAATTTTTATTATCAAATATTATCAAATCAATTTAATTATTTAAACAGATTATTAAATTGATATTGCCCCAAATTTCCGGGATATTACATTCCTTCCCCCTTAAAATAATTTCGTCCCCGAAATTTAAAACAAAGGTAATTTAATAATCTTTTTAAATCACAAACAAATATTATCATGCATATGATAACAACCATAGCAACCCATTTATCCAATCAAACAATCTAGACAAAATGCTGAATCCAATTTCCTCGAGTTTCCCCAAGTATATATATATACCGGGATACTCGCTCTACAAACAATCTAAACTACATCAATACATAGATTCATATTGTATATCAAAATATATATTATATTTAGTACTAGTCAAAATATTTTTACAAGTGCTATCATTCCCATACAAGCATGCCTATATATACAGATACATATATCTCCTTACTAACATTTAACACCTAACATCCATGACGTCCAAGGGTCATAGACACATACAAAAAGACACATACTAAAAAGGAAACACCCTAATCAACTATGGACTCTTGCTACTGGAGTCCTCCCCCTCAGGTCCTGACAACACCCTGTCCTCCCAATCACTATCTGGTTCCGAAACATCCTCTGGATCACCTACCCAAGGAATGAAACTCACACCATTGGCCGGCCTTTCTATTCCATTATCTAAATTCCAAATAATGGCATCATCATTTTCTGATTCGGAGTCTTCCTCTTCTTCGAATTCTTCTTCGTCCTCAAATTCTTCTTCTTCCTCAAATTCTTCTTCTTCCTCAATTTCTTCTTCTTCCTCAATTTCTTCTTCTGGAGGCTGAGGCTGAGGCTGCTCATCAGGCTCTTCTTCATATAAGGACGGTTGTCTAAGTTCTGCTAAAATTCTTCTAACCTTTTCAACATCACCATCACTTCTTGCCTTAGCCAAGACTCCATGGTAAACGCTACGGGTTCTCTAAAATCAATACCAAAATCCAAAGGTGAGATCTAAGGTTTAGACTTATATAGACTAAGAGTATATCAAGATTAATACTTCAAAATTTATTCCCTTTTAGATTCTTATTACCCAAGAGAATACTCAGCAATCGCAAGTCACTTTTGCGATCAACCCACCCTATTTCCAAAGAAAAACTGTTTTCTCTTAACAAATCAGAAAAACTCAAACTTAACTCTCCAATCCATCGAAGAAATGGATCTACTCTACTGCTTCTGAACTCCACCTCCAGAAAAACTGCACAGCCAGAAAACTTCCTGCCAATGCACAGAACACTCCGAGCTGTACTGCTGCCACAGACGCCAAAGATTCCTAACCAAAGCTCTTCGAGAAACTCAATCCTCAAACCAAACAGAATCATCATGCTGAACTCAGCCACAATACCGAAGCATACACACTTCCTTAACTTGTTCCAAAGAAAACGTCTTCGGAAACAAACCATAGTCACTGTATCTTTTCATACAGCTACTTCTTCCAGAAGTTGCAAAGATACCATCACTCGCTTCTGCCTCATCGACAGATCCAACTCTACTCATCCAAACTTTCACTTCAAAGATAAACTCCGAACCATAATAGGTTTCCTTCAGAGATTGTGAAATCCTTACACAACTGTAAAGTTCACTCGAGAAAGACTGTAGACCCAACACCGTCCCGGCAACCTCAACACTCAGACTCCTAATCCTAGATGATAAATTATTATCATCTCAACCAATCATTACAAATACCATATACATTTAAAATGATACTTTTTATATATAGAAAATATATCTGGTAAAATTATTTCACCTTCCCCTTTAAAACAATATTGTGTCCGTTGGCCTGGTCCAAGTGTTTAGAGATCCCTATCAATAACGTTAGCTACTCGTATTGACCAGAATCCATATACCACTCAACCGATCAATTAACACAATATAAAACCATTTTATATAACTAACAAATACGCGCTCTCGTATATATATATACTCAGACTCAAACAGGTTGCTACAGATCCTATCTCTAATGAACAATCCTTCCGAACCTAGGTATTCACTCAACCTAGCGCTCTGATATTCACTTAACCAATAGCTTAGGTATTCGCTCAACCTATGCTCTGATACCACTGTAATGACCCGCCACTCATTCCACAGAATGACGCTTCATTAATAAGAAAGAAAGGGGTAGAAAATAGAAAAGAAGAGAAGAAAGAAAGAAACAACAACAACGATCTCACAACGGAACGAATAAATTATATTAATAACATAAACTATTACATAGTATACAACACTTATCAGAGTTTTCACAACTATACAACACATACTAGACAGTTATAAACATCTGTCTAGATATTACAACTCAAATACAATACAAGACTCAAACACAGATATCAACACAGCGGAAAACTATATCTACGAACGCCGAAGCCTCCTGCTCCATTGCTCCTCCACAATTCGTCAAAGCTAAACCTAAATCTCTTGGCTACTCGTAAAAATTTGAGTACCCAAGAGTTTATAAAACAGAAATAAACAACTTGGGTCAGACATGGGTCTGGTGTGAGTAACAGGTTAAACTTGTTTAACTTCAAAATCTTTTGAAAGAAAAAGTATCACGTAAGACTTCCCACAAATAAACATGGGTAAGTTTTTACCTTACGCTAACCAAAACATTTGATAGGAAATTCGATTGTATTATAATAGGGTCTAGGGTTTTCAAGTAAAATATAGAAATAGCTGAAATGCTTACATCTCACATTCCAACATAGTTGGGCACAACTAATACGTACGGCACTTATTGGAGTTTGGATTCCATACAATGGCAGGGCTACTGGGGTACCGCCCGTCACAGTACGTGGCCTAGATCACCGTACCGAGGAGTACGCCCGCTCCCCTGCAACACAAAGCCGGAACCATCCCTTACTGGATAATCCCGAACAAGATAATCCCGTAGTTGGCGCGACCAACCACACACTAAGCCGAATAAAAGAAAAGGGACCTCTAGACAGGGATCTATCTTGCTCTCAGTGGGTGCTACCCACGAAACCTTGCTGCACCTCCCCTGTTTTAGCCATTCCCGGTTGATGAGGCTTGAGGTTACGATTACCTTTAATCAGAACATATCACTTAGAATGCTCATCGTCCGCCTGACGATGTGCTGAAAGCATTCAATCCATATAAGTTCGTTCCGGGTTCGAACGAAACCGAAGGCATTATCTCGTTACACTCGTTTTGGAATCACCCTCAGAGTTAACGACAATAACCCTTGCACTCTGAATCTTCATCTTCACTTGAGATTCACGACCTATCGTTAATTTGGATCGATGTGGTATTCGGGTCTCCAGACCTGGAATCCCGGTATACGGAAACCCGATCCCGGTCTCATCGAAATCCAAAACGTATCTTTTAAGGGCCAAGTTGTTTTAAGGTTAAAACAATTCAATTCTTATCTATATACACACAGATAGATAACTCAATAGATAATCTATATTATCATCCAAACAGATAATTCATATTATCATTTCAATTCAACCAAACATCTATATCATAGATCAGCACATCTCTTATCAGAGATATTAACAATGCAAAGCATTCAATATCATTCATCCATCCTTAAGTAATGATTTATATTATCTCTAATTAATTTAAAGTGAATTAAATTAATTACTTCATTTTATAAATCCTGCTTACTTAATTATTAATTAAACCAATTAATTAATCATACTTTAAGTATCATCTTAATTAATCATTTCTGATTAATAATCTTTTAATTACTTTAAGTAATTTATCCTTAATTAATTTCACAAATTAATTATCTTAACCCATTCAGTAATTAATCTTTAATTATTAATTAACTGTACTTAATTACATTAATCCTTAATTAATTACAATTAATTAATTTCTTTAATCACTTATTATTTATTAATTAATCTTAATTAATCAATCCTTAATTACATCATTAATTATATTAATTAATGATCCTTAATTACTCTTAATTAATTATCTTATTTAAATTAATTACATCTAATAATTAATTAATCACATTTATTAATCTCCTTTGATTAATCTCATTTAGTAATTAACTACTCTTAATTACTTTTCCATAAATTAATTACTCATTAATTAATTATCTTTTAATTAATCCCTTGATTAATTATTCAAAGTAATTAAACTCAAATTACTTTCATTATCTCCATTTAATTACATCCAGTAATTACCTTTAATTACTCTTTTCCTAAGTAAGTATACTTCACTAATTACATTTAAGTAATTACCTAACAAATCACCAAGTGATTTTCTTAAATTAATTAATTAATTAATTTAAACTATCAAATTTATTTGATTAATTACCTTAAGTAATTAATTACTTTAATTACTTCCATTAAATAAATTAAACTTAACCAATTTATAAATGATTATTATTAATTACTTAATCTAATTGATTATCAAAATTAATCATATTAACTAAGTATTTAATAATCTTTAATTAATGATTTCTCATTAATATTAACAATTCTTTAATTACTTTCTTTAAGTAATTAAACTTAATCAACTATTATTAATTATAACTTAATAAATTCTTAATTATCAATTGATTAATTTCTAATTACCAAATTAATTTCTTAATCAATCTTTAATCATTTGATTAATTTCTAATCATTTATTAATATCTATACTTATTTAAATAAATGATTCTTAATCCCAAATTAATTAATTTACTTATCATCCTAATTATTTAATTTATCAAATCATTAATTAATTAAATTATCAAATCATTCTTTAATTACCTTATTTATTTAATGATTCCTATATCATTAAACCTCTAAGTTAAAGTATTAACATTTTAATTATCATTTACAAAAGGTTTTGAAATCCTTTACTTTAAATCTTCCTTTTTCTCTTATTTCAAATTAAAGATTTAAATTAAATTTCAAATTCAACTTTAACCAAATTTAAATCAAATTTTACAAACTCTTTTAAAATATACTTTAAAACATTTAAATTTGTTTAAACATTATAATTTATAAAATTATTTTATCTCAACTAGGATACAAATTAAATTGAATCCATACTTTAAAATTTTTGATTTAAACTTTGCTTTAAATCCTGCTTAACCCTTTAAACTTCAATTTAAAGTTTAAACCCTGCCAGCCTTTTTAAACTGAACCCAATAGCCTACCCGAGCCCAACATCCAAAATACCCGAGAAAAACATCAAAATACCCGAGTACTTCTTCAAGTTTTTCCCTCTATTTTATTTCCTAAAAACTGTTAAACCCCACGCGAGTCTCCCCTAACATCTTCGAGTCAAACTCACAAATCCTCGAGCCATTCACGCAATTCCTTCGAGTACCCCTCTCTCCTTCAAACCCAACTTACCAGTATCCACATCATCACCGTGCACGTGCACGGTGACGCCGCTCCACTTCGATCACCGGGGATGATCTCCCCAAGTCATCGATCATCCTCACACCTAAATACGATCATCAGATCAACCTACCAGACTCGAAATCAAATTCGAGCTTCACATCCCAACCCTGGAACAAAAAGTCTCGAACATCCATAAAGCCTGGAAACGCCTCGAATCCAACTTTCTGACCACCAGAGCGCCTGATCTTCTAGCCTTACCTTCGTCAACGTTCCTGCTTCCAATCTCCAGAGTATGGTGGAACTCGGTCCACCGGAGACAACTTGACGACAATTATTTCGACCACAACAAAAACTAGGTCTACAGAAAATCTCGATCAATTCCTATTGCCACAGTCATTTATAATTCCTACTGTTATTTTTCCGATCAACACTGATAGCTCCTCTTCCCCTAGAATGAACTACGATCCTCCAAACCAATGCGATCAACAGAAATTACCCAAAAAGTAAAAACTGTTCATCCTCGAACTGCTCCATAATCCCATTACTAAAAATTATGATTTTAGATTTAAAAATCATGTTTATGGATGATGTTTTAGATCCTAAGCCTGAATCATTGAATTATGACGTTTGAATTTTCACTATTTCAAAATTTGATCAGTTGTTTGTAATTTCCAGAGATAAACAAAGTTATTTTAACTTAGATAAAATTTTAAAATCTACTCTATGATCAAACAACAAGTTTTGTTTTAAGACTTAAATCCTAACACAGATTAGATAATGAGATAATGGTTTTTATTTGAATTCTTAGCTCTAAAACTAAGAATCATTAAGTCACTGATAAAACAGTCAAGTATACATCCATACATTCACATATATACACAAAAATGCACTAACATAGATACATACAAACATACCAATTCCAGATATGAACATGCAACAGTTTTTATATATTTAAATTTAAAAAAAATGATGTTACTCACTTGATAAATAACAGGGGATAGGTTTTTATATGTAAACAGACAGGCTCACACACATATTCCTACCAATTCATATAAATTCAAATTAGAAACTTCAATTCCAGCCAATATCATCACATGCAAACATATATTATATCCTTAAGTTTTGGAAAACGTAAGTTACTCACCATTTGAGGACAGAGAAACTTTCCAGGTTCTAATTTGAAAAGCTTTAAAATCTTTTAACTTGAATTGCCTTTTTGCTCCTTCGATTTAAAACTTGAGTTGCCCTTTTGAAAACTTGAATTCTAGCTTTAGTTTGAAATTTTCTCAGTTGCATGCAGACTATACTCTTGATTTCCAGATTATAGAAAATATGCAGGCTTTCAGATTTGAAGAGAAAACAGGCTTTGCCTTTTGATTTTTTTGGAATAATGGATTACAGGTTTACACTTGCAGGCTTTGTTTTGAGATTGAAGAAATGCAATACAGGTCTTGGTTTGAGAATAGGCTGATTTACTGATTTGTTTGGAGAATTTTGTTTTGGAAATAAATTACAGAGTTGAAGAAATGTTGATTATTGTTTGAGGAGTTGATTACAGATTCTCTTTGGAGAGGTTACAGGTTTTGTTATGATTTTGGGAAGTTGATTATCAGATTTGTTTTGAGAGATTTGTTTTAAATTTTCAGGCTAAAAGTTTATCTCTTTGAATTCAAGAAGATAGAAAAATAAAATGAAGGGAGAGGTATGCATATATAAGTTAATTTGTAGTTTCTTAAAAATAAAAGAAAACAAAATTTTAAAAACTTGACATTTGTCACTTAGAGTGGTTAATTAGTTTACATTTGTTTAAACAAGCTTTTATAGATTTACACATGTCATTTAAGTAACACTTATTTATTTAAATGTAAATAAAAGCTTTTCTTTATTTATTAAATACAATTACTTATCTATTTATATATATTACTTATAAAGAAACAAAACTAATTATTATAAATAAAAGTTTACATATACTTTGAGATCCAAACTATTTGAAATTTACCTCTTTTTGAATTCAAAAATTAAATCTAAATCCAAATTCAAATTATATTTAAAATCCAATTTAAAGTCAATTTAAAAGAACACATTCAAATTCTTTAAAATCTAATTTTACATAAAAATCTATTTTATAAAAACAATATACTATTAATATTGTTTGGAAATAACTCATTTATCAATTTTAAATAATTTATAAAGAGATTATAAATTACTACTATTATTAAATGAATTAACGTATCATATGTAAATTGTATTTTAAACTTATATATATTTATTAACTTTCAAATCAAAGGCAATCTATTTACAATATATATACTCATATATATATTATAGATAGAAATCATTTTATTAACTTATAAAAGATACAATTCACTAATTAAATATTTATTTAATTAGATTATTAACCAATTCAAATTTTTATTATCAAATATTATCAAATCAATTTAATTATTTAAACAGATTATTAAATTGATATTGCCCCAAATTTCCGGGATATTACAGCCACGGATGGGTTACGACCAGCCAGAAAGGGTTAACTGGTAGAATCCTACCTGGGCATTGCCTCACGTGCCTTGTCATATTTATTCTTATACGAGCCCATTATGACTTTGGTTTAGAACTGTACAAATATGTTAAGGTGGATCAATGTAAAGCCTTAACACTATTTTGATATTTATTTTACCGTTAGACATTATCTATTATAGCGTATACTATTATATATAAATAGTTTAATAGATCCTTAGGAGATGGAAAATCCTGTGATATCTCTTAAGTTATTGCACTCATATTTCGTGATGTTGAATTGACTTACATAAGAGTATTTTAGTCCTGACTCGAGTGTTTTGTCCTTTCATTACGCTCGGGTTAGTCTTGAGTTTTTCAGCATATTGAAGATTATTCTCTAGAGGATGAAGACGAAGATTTGGTATATTACTATTATTATTCTTCTGTGCATCATGCTATTTTGCTGCATTATTTATTTAAACCTGATGTGTGTGTGTGTATTACTCTGATAAATGTTGTATAGTTTATAATCAAATGTATAGTAAATAGCTTCATGAACTGTTATTTGATTATTATATTTCATCGTTCTGCTATGAGATTTTGTGTTTGTTTTCTTCTTCTTTTCTTATTTTCTTAAATAAACCCATTGATTATCTACGTTCCAGACTTTTTATGTTTGACATGTATGAATTTACTGTCGATTTAAACCTTCCAAAATGTGGATCGTCACATTAATATTGTTGTTAATCAGCGTTAGAGCTACACTTCATCTATGATAGCATAACATATAAAAATAAGACTGGTACAAATGTAGAATGAATTTAGTCTACTTACTTTTAAATATCTTATGCTAGTTTTACTTTAGTTACTATAACTATTGGTTTTAGTAAAGAACATGCTTTTGAAGAAAGATGGTTACTGAGATGTGCACTGTTTTGAACTTGAAACATTATCCTGAGTAAGTTCATAATGTTTATATTTTTTTTCTTGGTTATTAATTTCTATGGCTTTCAGGTTTTGATGTTTTCCTCTTTTTGTATCGATCATTTAGGAAGTTAGGTGTAAGGTGGTGATATTCTTGAGATTCTCCTAGGTCAAAATTCCTTAGGCATTGATAAATTCCATCATCGCTATAACCTTGATCCAAATTGCAACATCAAAGTAAGAGTCCTTTTGCAATGTATTTTGTTAATAATTTTGAATTCATGGTATTAAACATAATCTTTGAGTATAAAGTTTCACTAAATTAATTTCAAACTTGATAACAATGAATAATTAAGTTTTCTACTTATGATCTATGCTAAATTAGATTTTATATCAGAGCCATGAAATGCAGACTCCTTAGGAGAAATAGTTCTTATCACAGAGGCAACATTTCTAGATCAAAATTATGATATTGATCAAGCATGGGATATGGGTCATCTGCATTTATTTGAGGTATCTTTGTTTTTAAGATAGACAAATCATTTAAAGGTTATAATATGGTTAAAAACGTTGGTCTGGATTTTTGTTTTTGCCTAAATTACGATTGTTGTCTTCAAGTGATAAAAAAGACAACTTAGAAAGCGGAAGAAAATGCAGTATGTAGATATGATAATATACTAAAATAATGTACTAAATTTTAAAAGTTTCTGCAAAAATGCCAAATTTTTGTTAACTCCAAACCAGCTCTATAGGAAAAATTTTCGATAATCAATAAAAAGCACAAATTGAACCAAACTTTTGAAGTAATTAATACCAGCATACCTATAATAATTGAAACCTATAATTATATTAACTTTTGAAGTACGATATATCTCAAATGAAAAAAATGAAAATAAAATTAGTAATTTTGAATCGTGGTTTATATAGGCATAACCTATAACCTAGTATGATACTAGAGAAAACCCAATCACATTAGCAAGTTATTGGTTAATTATTTGAAATTTTTTTAAAAGCTAACATATGATAAAAAATCATGTGTACAACTTGTAGTACCACTAAATTTTGACCTCTGTCAACTAACGGGCATGTGCACCATAAAAATTTCATGTCAAAGTAAGATATGCACTAATACTTCGAAAGCACCATTAAATTTTGACCTTTGTCAATTAATAGTCATCTGCACTCTTGGATACATTAGTTAAAAATATTTACTTTTCAAAATAGACCATTATACCTGCACTACAATACAACTAATGCATTATGCACATACGGAATTAAATAATGATTATAGCATGCTCGTAATTTTCCATATCCGATGCATGCTCTATATATCAAACTTGACATTGTACTGTGTATGACTTCGAAGCTATATATAATGAATTCAGGAGTTTAGTTTTATATTTTATCATAGAAGCTGTTTTTCCCTTTAATGCAGCTATTGAAGCTTTGTATCATGTGATGCAGAGCTCTTAGTGGTAAACTTTAGCTATGTAAGTTATTGCTTTTTTGAGAAAAAGGTGCGATCCTCTAGAATAGAGGAGAGCACATATGCAAATATGTATATATCACAGAATATAAGGTGCTGCCAACATGCCTGGCAGGCAGCTAATCATAGTACAAATAACAAGATAAAACTCAGGTACCCCCAGAATGAGCTCCGGCAAGGCCACCACCCATTACACCCCAATATCGAGCTTCGACAAGGCCACCGCCCAGTATTAAGGTATTAAAAGTACCTAAAAAATGTATGAAGTAACTCGTCGCCAATGATACTAGAAGACAGCTCCATCTAAGAAGGAAACGCCACGCTGCTAACTCGGAAGAATTGGAAATGCGAATGATCTGGAATAGAAAACACCACTCTATAGACTCGGATAAACTGGAGATAGCGCCTCGTTGAAATGTGAATCATCCCGAAAGTAGAATGCCACACTGAAGATGTAGAAGGACTGAGAAGAACTCCTCCTTGCAAACAGCAATCCTGCCACCGGCAATCCTGTGCACCTACAAAAAGAATGTAACACAATTTCTGTCCAAAACCGGTATCTATAAAAGGAACTAAAGAAAATTATAAGAATAATACACATATATGTATATAAGTTAAATTTATATGCATATATATATATATATATATATATATATATATATATGTATTAATGAAATACATGTAAAGATACAAAAGCTAAGAAAATTGGACAAGAAACTATAAAAATTAGAAAACAGACTAAAAAAGAAACCACGATCAAAAGAAATTAAAAATCTATAAACTAAACCAAAAACAAACTAAAACTAAAAAAAAGTAAAACAAATTAAAACTTATTCTTATGCTCCTTTGAGCAAAAGGATATTATGATAATCAGTGAAATCATCATTTAAGTTTGAAAAAATGTTAATGTTACAATTATTAATGTCAAAAATATTGTTTTTCTGTTTAAATAACTTAATATTATTACTAACTTTATTAAGATATTCTTTAAAATGATTAATTTTAGTTAATTTATATTTAGGATTTAAGATCCAATTAAAACAAAATGAATATATTATAAAAATCAATTTATTAAAATGACTATTATTATTATTATTAAAAATTCTCTGATTTCTCTCAAACCAAATATACCAACAAATTATAATGAATAAAATATCAAGTAAGAATCTATTTTCCATTTTAAACTTAAATCTAAAATTATTCTAATAGTAGTCATAATCAGCAACTATAGTTGTAAGATTAAAGTTAAAGATTCTGAAAGTATTATTCAGATTGTATCCATGCAATCATAGTATATATGTTTATTATCTTCAAAATGCAGATTACAAAAATAACATTTATTATCAATTTGCATATTTTTTCTTTTTAAAAATTCTATACTATTTAATTTTCCTTGCATGATTAACCATATATGAATTTTAGATTTAGGAGTAGCATTTTTTTCAAATAAATTTGAAAGAGTTATTAGCTACACCCGAGAAATTAAGAAATTTATAAAAAGAATTAGAGGTAAATTTCTTACACTTATCCCATTCTCAGCTAATATTATCATTTTCATTATCAATATTATATAGATTCAATCTAGCATAAAGCAAAGAAAGCTGCCTAAGAGTTGTACCTACTAAAATTTTATCAAAACTAAAATTCCAAGAGGGGTTATTTTTGAGAGAAAAAACTTCTATAATTAAAGCATTCTTAAAGTTACAAATTTTGTAAAGCTCTTTAAATTCTATCCTACGAGGAATAACAGAAATCTAAATGTCATGCTAAAAAGAAGTATTATTTCCTGAATGAACAATTGTAGTAGTACCAAGGTTAAAAATCTCATGACATTTTAAAATTGATTTTCAAAAATTAGACAATTTATTTATTGCTGTAGGAGTAATTTGATATAAGTTATTATTACCGTTATAGTAATGCTTAATAATAATTTCTTTCCAAATAGAATTATCATTTGTATCCTTAAATTTCCATAACCACTTCCCTAGTAAAGATAAATTCATGTTACGTAAATTAATAACTCCTAAACCACTTTCATTTTCCAATTACCAACTGTATCCCAATTGACTAAAAATTTAAGACAACTATTGGAATTATCGCCACTTTATAAGAAGTCCCTTATTATTTTATCAATTTTATCAATCACTCAATCTGAAAAAAGATGCGTAGACATCCAATAGATCGGGAGAGCTAGTAAAATAGAGTTTATAAGAACTAATCTACCCGCTCTCGATAAAAATCTCTCGTTCCAATTAGAAATTCTATTTTTAACCTATCTATTATAACTAACCAGTCATCACGCTTAAGTTTAGTTAGTCTGAAAACCAAAATAATCAAAAGGGAAAGTCATAGTTTTACAACTAAGCGTATTAGCAACTAAACCTTCAACCTTATCAACGTCATTTAATACTAAAACAAAACTTTTTTTCAAAATTGATTTTAATCCCTAAAAGGAGTTCAAAACTGTATAATATACATTTAAGAGTAATGACATGATTAGGCAAATGGGAGGTAAATAGTAAGGTATCATCCGCAAATTGAAGAACAGAGATACCATTACGAGAGATTTCACTACCAACACTTCCCAAAGATTCATTGCCAACCGCTTTTTTAATTATCATAGCAAAAACATCTGCGGCTAGGTTAAACAAAAGAGGCGATAAAGGATCCTCGTTTAGATTGAATTTTATTCCCTAAAATACCGTTACCCATTATACTAGAGTTACTCGTTTTAAGCAAAGTCGTATTCTAACATATCCATTTATGACTAAAACCTCTTGCATGTAACATATCAACTAGAAAATCCCAATCCATCGAATCAAAAGTTTTTGCAGAGTCCAGTTTTAGATTCGCACAAGTAATATTATTCTTACAATAGTGATTAATGTATTCTTGAACAGTGGCCACACCATCAATGATATTTCTACCCTTAATGAAAGCAGTTTGTGATCATTCATTCTTTTACTAAGTCTATTAGCGAAAAATTTTGAAATAATTTTCACAGAACAGTCAATTAAGGAAATAGGTCTAAAATCTTTTAAATTATTAGCACCGATTTTTTTAGGTAATAAAATTACATTTGCAAAATTAATTCTTCCCAATTGTAATTTTCCGTTATAAAACTCGCTAAACATACTAATTAAATCAAATTTTAAAACATCCCAAAATATTTTATAAAAGTAAATAAGGAACTCATCAGGACCCGGGGCTTTATTATTAGGAAAATCATTAAAAGAGATCAAAATTTCCTATTCAGAAAAAGGGTTATCAAACTCAGAAAGGTCAATTCTAGATTCAGCAGGATAAAGATCATTCCAACTAGTGTTAATTTTGTGCTTATTTTTATTGCCGGAAATATCTCTATAATATTCAGTAAAAGCCTTATTTAGATCTCTTTAATTGGCCAATTATACATTGTTAACAAAAATAGAGTTAATCGTGTTACTGCATTTTCTACTATTAGCCATGTTATGAAAAAAATTCGTATTAATATCACCTTCGTTAATCCATTGAATTCTAGATCTCTGCTTCTGCATAACCTCTTCTTTTGCTAAGATAGAACAAAGCTCTTCTTTTAAAATAGCAAGAACATTACGCTCATCTAAATTTAGGTGTCTAGTTTCTTCTATCTTGTTTATTTTAAGTTGTTGCTTATATAATATTTCATTAACTAGTACAGGTTGTAGTGGTTGTAGAATACTACTTTACGGTTGTATATCTATTGTTTTCTTTCGACATCCAACACGTGATTATATAGTTGGTAGTTGTTTCTAAAATCATGTTAGTTCATATATGTGTGTGTGTGTGTGTGTGTGTGTTTGTGTGTTTGTGTACATGTATGTATGTATATGTGTGTGTGTATGTGTATATCAGTTTTTGAATACATTTATAGTTGGTTCTTCTATTTCAGATCAACATTTAGAATAAGCATTTCACATTTGTTTCAGGACATAGTTTCTCAAGAATACTTGAAAGGAGTCCCATGCTCTCTCAATCAAAATAGTTGTGATGATGTACAAGCAAGGCAAGGCTAGAGTCATTGCACAAAAATAAGACATTAAGTGAAATGCAGATCAGGACTAGAGTGATAAGTTGAAGAATACTGAGTGGTCTACTTGCACATGAAGGGCTACAACCTGATGACCGGTTGGAGCAGTTGTGTTTCAGAACCCCTTTTTGATACTCGTGAACCCAGCTCCCATGAGACCTACAGAATATTTGTATGTTATTGCATTTTACATTTTTATGAAAATGACTTTTCTTTTTTCTTTCTTAAAATTGACAGTCCGGGTACTTAGGATTACTTAACTTATGCCTCATACAAACATTACTAATACATAGTAGGTGATAAATCATATAAACATTACTAACACATGGCATTAATAATGGACCGAAGCATAGACTTGTAATCGAGCTGAAGCATTATTAATGAGCCGACTACTAGATGGTGATTGAGTGATACAAGTATTGGCTAGGCTGCTACAAGCAGACTGTTGCTTGGTGAATGAACATGCTGAAACAGTCAAGGACTTGACTGCTGCAAGGTGAATGAATATGTTGAAACATCGGAATCTTAGATGCACTAAAATTTGGAGTATGCTGGAACATGGACATGGAAAAGCCGAACATGAAAGTGAGGGTAAATCTTTTTATCGTGTTTGAGTACATATTTTTTTCATTTGAAATATTATTCTAGTGCACTTCATTTTATTCGATTTTGTTTTATTCCCTTCCATAATTTCACCAACAGGCTACTCTAGATTTATATATTTTGCTGGATCGAAAACCATAATTCCTTACATCATGCCATTAATATTACTAAAACAATATTCTATTTCACAATGTCAGATAATAACCATTATTACTATCGTGTCACATAACAAAAGTTAAACAAACATAGTTGTTTATAATATGTTTGCACTGGAGTTGTAAATATTTCTTTTGTCATTTAACTTTAAAAAGTTTCCACATGTATTTGACAATGTGATATAACCAATGTCATGCAATCATTTTAGAACATTGCAAGATGAAAGGGTTAGAGGTGCTTTTACAAAGTTGATGAATTTATTATGAATTGAGATTTTTTTTTACATAATGTTGTGCCATCCTACCTGTACCCCTATGAATCTCTAAGAGTAGAATCCACCATAATTCATTCATTCGCATTTTAATGTTGAAACAGGGGTTCATAAAAGTTCCAGATAGAACAAGATTAAGAAGCAATCCAAACATAATAGAGTACACAAACAATCATTTTGTGAGAGGCTAGCCACATCTGTTAAAAAATATTGCTTGCAAGAAAAGGAAATCACTTGATACACAATATTAACCTCAAACTCAAACTATCAATACTTCCCAACTAATTGAATTAGGAAATTACGACGGTCTAAAGGAAGAGATCGAGATGCTAAAAGAGTCAAAAACATACTCATGTAAGAATTAATCTGCTTAAAGCAGCAGCAACAGTCCACAGGTAATCAGATACAAACCATGTTGAAAGAGATACTTAGGACATAAGAAGTAGTTAATGATATCATTGTTGGCAAAGGCCATACAACATCCCGATCTCTTTATTCATTTTGTGCAGCAGTAGAATGACAAAAGTAGTAAGAAAAGGAGACTGTCTGATCAAGAAAGTAATCCTTATTATGGTCATATAGTTAAATATACGCCTTTTGTGGATGAATCCATGACCACGATGCTTGAAAAAATGCCGAGTTCTGAATCATCTCCTAAGCTCAAAACTCTCAGTAGTGTCAGTGGTACTTCAATTAACGATATCCCAAATGATCTTGAAGTTGGTGTGCAATAAGTTGTACATGATAAATTAGACGGTTTTCAGTTAATGATAGTTAGAATAAGGCTGGGATAGTATCTCCATCTCCTATCCTTGAATATATATACCTGTAATGTTACTAATATAGGCAATGCATAGAATGAGCCTCAAGTTAAAGTTTCAGAACTGTTTGAAGAAATGGAAGAAAGTGTATCTGGTGAGAACTCTGAAAAGCAAGAGGATGCAATTGCATATTTAAGACAAATCGAGTCTCAATTGGACGATTTTACTACGCCTATCGAGTTAAATGTAGATGATGTTAATTGTTTAGATATCATGAACGAGTTGGTGGAAGATATGAGATACAACGAAGGCATTGTAAGTGTACAATATGCTGATCTAGCATCAAGTAGTGTTAGATGTGAGAATGCACAAAATGTTGATAACCTTGCTGTTCAAATAGAGCTTATTAATTTGGATTCTAAAGGCTGAAAGGTACTTAATACCCGTATCATATATATTGTGAAGTTTTAGCATGTACAATTGGTAGATATGGTATCTTGCGTTTCTCTCATCTTTTCTTTTCTGATATACATTATAACATATTAACCAAGTTAACTAAGTTTCATAAAAAATTAACTAAATTTATAATAACGATAATAATAATTTAACTAAGTCAATAAAGTTATATAAATAATAATAATAATAATAATAATGTAACCACCCGGATTTTCCGACATTGATTTTTTTAATATGAAGATTTTGGTTGAAATTTTAGAACGAATTTAAATTTCAAATATAGCGATTTATCGAAATACGAAAATGGTGAATAATTGAAATTTGAATTGTATATTAATCAAAATAATTTCTAATGTGAATATAAATTCTATTTGAATTAGAATTGATTTAGTAAGTTTTTAAAACTAAAATTTCAAGTGATTTTGTTAATTTTTGAAACAGTCGATTTAATTGATGCGTTAAAATTGCTTTTTGGGGGCACGGTCTCGGAATTCGATGAAACCAGTTCCATTGGATCCGTAATAGTGTATTATTGCGGATTTCAAATTTCGTAGCATTTGGATTTACCGTTTGGTCATACGGGCTAGAAACGCATTGAAATTAATATTGAAAAATTAATATAATAATTGAATTCAAAAGGCTATCTTCCACATACGATTGAATTGGGACTCGAGGCTTGTTCCATTACATTAGGAATAGGGGTATAACGTCAGGAACACCAGGTGGCACGCCTTGATAGGAGTTTGAAGTCTTAAATTATATTAAACAAGATATTTTGGGAATTTAATTATATTTTAAATTGGAAAAATCAAACACTATTACATCTATCAAATGACCTAACCTGAACCCAGCCACCCTGCCCACATTATACTCGTTTAAATCGCGTATTTCCTTCCCCTTGTTTTCAAACCGAAAATCAATTCATGAAATGAAAATTAAGGAACCATGTCGCAATCGAAGAATTGGAGAGGCGTCCTCGAAAGTGCACATGCATGCGTGATGGCAAGGCGGTGGAAGGCCGAGCACGATGCAAAACTAAGGGCGACAGTCGATTAGGGTTGAGCGACGTTTGTGGCTGCTGGAGGAGAGCACGAGGCATTGGTTTTTTGGTCTTTTGGCTGTGTGAATTCGCAGGCTTCGATTTCGAGCTGGCAAAGAGCCTGGTGGTCGTGGCAGATCCAGATGGATGGCGGCTGCGGAGGATGAATCTTTGGCGATCGGCGATATATATAAAAAAAGGAAAAGAGGAAAGCGGCTGTCGCGACCTAGAGGATGCTACATGAGGTTAGGTTTTAAATTACGTAATTAGTTTGTTAATTACCTTAATTTAAGATTTAATTGTTATATATATAAATCAGAAAACTTATAAATCCTGTAATTTTCACATATGAGGTCGAAATCGCACAAAACAAGCGGCACTGAATCGTATCAAAGAATATCATGGATTTTTCGGAGTTAGCTGGGATTTTAGAAAACTTAGAATATGTATGTTTGGCAATTTAAAAATCAAGGTGAGTAAATTTCACTCATTTGGATTACTGGATTTAATTTATAGTAATTAAAATTTATTATTGGAAGATTGGTTGAGTTAATATATTATTATCAGTTGAATGTTAAATAATATATATATATATAGTAGTATATATATTAGTAGTTGGTTATATTCCCACCGATTGGAGAGGATGGGACACTATGCGCCCCCCATAATAGCGGATGACCCTATATTACCACGATATCCTACCTCGAAGCGGGATTGGTATTTTATGTTATATAACATCTGTGGTTGCAGGGAAACAGGTAGGAGGGATGCAACTAGATTTCTCAAAAATGTTGATTTTAATTTCATATGATTTGTGTGAATAATCTGAAATAGATTATGTGACGATTTGAATTATTGGATGCTATAGTAGCACTGGCCACTACAACAGAATCAACATTTTACAACGGTGGAAACCCGTTGTAAATGACCTATTACACCGTCGTATTATAAGAAGTTGTAATAGACTAAAATCTTTTACAAATCTGTTTCGATGTTGCAATTAACCATTATGATATAACCTATTACAACTGTTATTTTCCGTTGCAGTTAACATTTTTACAATAGCTAATAACTGTTGTCGATATGTAACAATATCGTAATGTAGCAGGTATAACAACTACGGTATAACCGTTGTAGTAATCTCTACTATAACTGTTACCCATCCTTGTGATTTCTTATGTTTTACAACTTTTTCTGACAGTTGTAATATTTTTTGTTACAACTATAATTGACAGTTGCGATTTAAATCCAAAAATAAATTTACATGGAGCAATTATTCACATATTAATAATCATAGAATTCATTCATATATTAATAATCATAGAATTCATGTATTGATGCAGCAACTATAACTGAATCGGATTCATACATATATTAATGATCATAGTATTCCAACAAAGTACAATACATATTCAACAAAACAATATGTAGTCATTCAAATCACCAACTAAAACGTTACCAAAACAACATTCTAACATAACCATTCCAAAATACAACGATACAACACAAAATACATAAGAAAGATAAAGTTTTGTATCACAAAACAATTCATACCCTAAGGTGGTACAATAGTCGAAGGCAACGAAGTCTTTATGCCAAGCCACAGTTGATCCAACGGCTTCTCCAATGGTACACATCTCGGAATTCGGCCTCCACAAAAAAGCTTCTGGATCCACCGCCACATCATCCTCCTACAGTTCATTTTCTTGATAAATATCTTAAACCATAATCTTACAATTCAACCAGGTTTCCTTAAACTCAAATATCTTAAAGAATTTCTATAACAGTTGATACTTACAAGTACACATTATTTGCGTTTCTATTACGACCATAACAATTAATTTGTCTAACCTCTGCCTTTAACGGCAATTTACTTATAATATATAACATACATTGCATTTATAATATATAACATACACTGCATTTATTAACTGTTACTAATTAAAACTTCAAAAATAAAATTGGTTGCTAAAACTCATTGACTACATATTTCATTTTAGTATAATTCTATTTAAAATTTTACAAATTTTACAGAAACAGAAAAATCAAAACCTCTAACAACTCCAACAGTCTAATCGAGCCCTCAGAAATATTAGCAACAGAAGGCACAGCTCAACATAGGGAACTACGTTGTACAAATCTGGTTAGGCACCCCAAAAATAAGCTAGACCCTACAATTCGACACAGGCAGCGGTGTCACTTGGGTTCAGTGCCAGCCCTGCATATGGCAGTGCTACGAGCAACAGGATCAAATTTTCAACCCATACAACTCCTCGACCTACACTAATGTATCATGCAGTTCACAGTACTGCACATATATCAACGAAGCCTACTCAACGAAGCCTACTGCATTGGGTCAGCCTGCATATACAATATTCAGTATGGTGATGGCTCAACCACAGTACGGTTCTATGCTAAGGACGCCCTAACCCTCAGTCCTTCAGAAGTGGTTCAAGGTTTTCGATTTGGGTGCGGTCAGGATAACAGGGGTATTTATGAAAAACAGCTGGGCTGATGGGCCTTGGGAGAAACCCGAGTTCTGTAGTTCTACAGACAGTGGAAAAATATGGAGGTGTTTTCATCTACTGCCTCCCTGCATTGTCAAATGAAGCAGGGTACTTGACTTTCAAGAACAGTAGCTTGAAACCAAACGTGGGGTACACACCTATGTTGTCTTTGATGGGCAGGCCTTCGTATTACTCACTTGAGTTGATTTCGATTTGTGTAGGAGGTCAAGAGCTTGATGTTCTACCTAGTATTTTTTCAGCTGTTGGGGCTATTATTGACTCAGGAACGGTTATTACGAGAATGCCCCCAACTACTTATTCTTCATTGAGATTGGAGTTTAGAAGTCGTACGATGAAGTATCCTAGTGCACCTATGGTGGATGGTATTTTGTACACTTGTTAGGACTTGAGTAATTTTACGACTGTGTATATACCGACTGTGGCGTTGAATTTTAGAGAGGCGACGATGAATTTGATCCATCGGGTATAATGTATACACTAAGGGATTCTCATGTTTATATGTCATTTGCACCTAATACTGATGATGATGATATGATGATTATTGGCAACACTCAACAAAGGAGGTTTGATGCTGTTTATGTTGTGGTGAATAAGATGATTGGATTTGGCCCTAGAGCTTGTTAAACTAAAATTGATTGTGTTACTGTTGCATCTTGTATGTTACCCAAAGGTTAATAAAACTATATTATAAGATTTATTCATTGTGAGTATTGAAAATATTACTCAGAAATTAAAGCTTATAAGAGATTAAGGGACATATGAGAAAAGAAAGAACAGTATTAGATTTTATTTATAGTTGTGTAAACTGAACTACAAGAAAGATGGTTAACCAGCATAGATTTCTTACCGGTACAGTAAACTGCCCTCCACTCTTCCCATTGGTTTTCTATAGACTGTTAAATAAATTGATGAGCTTCTTCTGAGTGATTTTTTGTAGGACAAATGGCCAGAAGATAGAATTGCTCTCCTGTTGTATTTGTATGTACAGTCCTTATAATCTACGGCTTAGTTTTTCTTGAATCAGTTGTCCTCACAAGCTATACTCGGTCACCTATACGATAAAAAGGAATATACTTCATAAAAACATGAATATTGCCTAGTAACAGACTAAAGGGATTTTCTTAAAGCTAATCTTCTAACCTGCAAATTGTGTGCTTCAGTTAGTAAATTTCGTTCATTAGCTCTATGGCTAGAAGGCTTGGACTTTTAGCATTCCTATATACGAGTGTTATGGCACTCACTCGCGTGAATTATTTTCTTTATAAATTACATATGTTTGAATCAGTCAAAAAAATGATTTTTTTAATTTTCAAATGATATTAAGATTTGTATATTTGTAAAGAAGTATTTTGAATTTGTAAAGGAAATTTAATTTTAAATACTATTTTTAGAAGCATTTTGAATTTGTAAAACATGTTTAATTGTTAGATCCTACTTTTAGGGGCGTTTGAATTTGTAAAAGAAATTTAATATTAGATTCTATTTTTAGGCGATTAAGATTTAATAATATATAGAAGGGCATTTTTGGTAGTTCACATTGATATTAAAAAAGTGTGACACCAAAGCTATTACAGCTATTATTAAAGATATGATAAAAATATTAAAAAATATAGGTCATTTGGTCAAAGCAAAGAAATACCGAATAGATTATAATACAAGGGTGTTGCGACCTAGATTTAAATGAGTCCTCTGCAATTTATAATTTATATATTGCAAGGAATAATATTTTCGATATTCTTAGGTTTCTAATAAAAGGATATAAAACTTAAGTAACATTGAACTCTAATAAATAAATTGAAATGAGAGAGCAATACCTGTAAACTAGATGGTTACCTGTTAACAAATTCTTCCATGCTTTCTATTCATCTGTTGCCATTTCCTTCTCAACCTATGTTGTTCATATATGAAATCCATAAAAAAGAGTGATATATGAGTACAGATAAGATAAAAAAAACTTCACAATTGGCTAGGTGCTGAATATAATTTACTGCTGTTCTCCGTATTGATATCCAACTAGTATTGCTTGTGCCAATGGAAAAGAAAGAATATACATGAGAAATATATCCAAATTGTAAATAATTGAAGCCGCAAGATATAAAACTTCATCAAAACATGTAACATAAGTATCTTGTTAAAAATAAAAGATCGTTATAGCTAGTTAAAATTGTATTTGGTTAGTCGTCATTAAGGAAATAGGATATTAGGACTTAAGATTGTATTTTGTTATATATAAGATCGTTGTAAATGTAATAAAAGAGAAATGTTAAATGGAATATTTTGCTCACTGTTTTTCAACCGTCATTTTGTTTTTCTTATAATTGTACAAAGACCTTGACAACATAATAAAACTATAGGCAATGTAGTTGAGCAATGTAGCAATGCAGCAAAGTTTTCTTGAAAGTAAGCCTATTAAGAACAACATAATAAAACTATAGGAAATCCATAAATTTTAATATGGTTGTTTTGTTATAGTGGGTGCAATTGCGAAAAGATTTAGGACTGGAACCCAAAGATATTTCGGTTTCAAATAGGAAGCCTAAATGAAGGTAAAATGCTTTACAATTGTTGCTTTGATTGTTGATATTAAAAAGGGCCAATCTCATTTTGTATTCTTTAGATTATCAATATTATTTCTATTTTCCTATATTATGTGTAGTCGATAATACTTTAAATAAAGGACATACTAAGTGATTATATAAAGGATATCAAATCTACATTTTTCTAAAAATAATACGATCTTATGTAGAGAAGGCTTCAAAAGATCTACAAAGAAACCATGAGTGCAATGTTTGCACTGATGATGTAAACTGTCTGTTTTGTACTGATTAGCAATGCAAAAGTTTGCACTGCCAGTGCAAACAAAGTTTTCTATAAAAGCAAAAATATGAACCACTCTATAAACATGTAATCATAGCCAACTATTTTGGATAACTATACCAAAATGTATAAATGTCATAATAAACATGACACATCGATTTTCATATGGTGGAATATTTTATATTTTAACCATTTACTAAAATAGGGAAAATCACATAATAGTTTAGCTTCCCAAATGCAATTCTGTAAAGTGCTTTTCTTTTTACATTAGAAATGTGGAAACCTTGTATCATCAACCAGAATCTTCATAATTACATGTCACATACCGAAATTTTCGACTTTCGAAAATTCGACATCGATACTCCCTTTATCGATTGCCGAGAAATCGAGTGCCGGAAACTCCAATAGTGAGGGTTTTAAAAAGAAAGAAAAGGTAGAAAAAGAAGAAAAGAGGAAAAAGGAAGAACAGAAGAAAGAAGAAGAGAAGAAGAAAATAAAGAACATCATCACATACAGAAACAATATCAGAATCTCACATATCGCAGCGGAACAATATACAATTGATAATTACTAGTCTTTTAAAACAAAGAACTATATCAGTTTATACATACATCAATCAGAGTCAATATAGGACTCAATACAACACAGCACAACAATGGACAGTTATATAAACTTGTCCTCATACCGAATACACAGCGGAATAAATAATGTCAGATACAAATACTACGTCTCGTCATCCAGCTTGCTTCCAAAGCTCCATAATATCCTGATAACATAACTCTAGGCTGCCCGTGTGGAAAATAGTGGGCACCCAGAGTTTAGAAGGGAACATTAAACTCCGAGTCAGTCATGGTGACTGGTGTGAGATCGTAAAACAGTTATTTTTCACAAAGAAAATAAAACAAATTCGCAATGCTTTTGGAAAATGAAACTACCATAAGACCTCCCGCCACACACACAATGCAAACGCAGAATTGGAGGAGATTTCTTCTTATGATAGTCAAAGATGCTTACTACGCAAAATCAAATTCTTTTTGATATTATTATTAGTGCATAGTGTAGGAAACATTTCGAAAGTATAATATTAATCTTAGCCAACATACGACCAGTATCGTATGCCTACTATAGCTACCATCTAAACAGTGGTGACCACCGTACGTAAATGGCAGGTTCTACAACTAATACCGTACAAGGTTCGTATTGGAGTTTGGATTTCCAACAAATGGTCAGGCTAAGGAACTTCCTATGCCACGATGGGTACGTCCCTGGAATAGACGACCCGAGAAATAACCTAACATTACGGTTAGATCTCTGCCAACACAAGGCCGGGTTACCTCTGCAAAAATAGGTAACTACTGACAGGCGTATGCCATCCCCCGATCGTAACCGATCTTCCCGAGTATCCCCGATTTCCAACAAACCACATCAAAATAATAATGCTGCAACCACATAGGTTAAGTATCTGGGCTCCATACCATGATACCACCTCTATCCAGAAGGAATGACATACACTAAGGGGCGCTACTCCCTAGAACCTTGCCGCATCCTTCTTGTTTCGACCATTTCCGGGGGTGAGGCTCGATGAAGTCTCGTCCACAAAGCTACGCTTTCTACAAAGCCATGCTTCGGGTCAAACAAAATGATCAACCTATGATCACAAAGATATAAGATCAAACAAATGATCATATCGCAAATGATCAAACACTGATCATTTCACAGCAACACTCAGTATGCCACGTTACCAAATTGGGAGTATATCGCTGATAAATTTCAACTACATAACCTCTGAGCTCGTACGTCTCAGAGAAGGGTGTTAAGCTAAGAGAATAAATTCTCCGCCACCAACAGAAATGTATTTGAAAGAAATCAGCTTTATATCTCAAATTGTAACGTCAGACACACAATCCATACAAGTCTGTTCCGGGATCGAACAGAACCGAAGGCACTTCTCACGAAGCCCTTGCATATCCGGATAATTTTCTAATCACGTCCGGACTTCCCGTCACTAAGGGTGATAAAACCTCTAAACCGAAGATCAGCCGATGTAGAGTAACTCGACGGTAATCCTTCCATTTTCAAAAATATCCGGTCTTCAACACCGGTCTTCAAATGCAATTCATAACGACGTATCACATATTCGGAATGGGTTATACGACCCCATGGTCCTTTCCCGGCTAACCCGAATAGTGAGCGCTTATTCAAAAATAAGTGTGGCATTCAAATTCATCCAATTCACAACAAATACCTATTCAAGGTAATTATTGATAGTCGGTTATTTAACTATCAATAAAGATGCGCAACATCATCAGATTCCAAATAATTTTCCCAAATTATTGTATCTTCAAAAATATCTTTTACTAGATATAAAATTTCCACACTTAATCATTTGAAAACCATTTCAAATTAATTTCCACATTTCATTTTATCTTTGAAGATAAAATCTCAAAACAGTTCATTTCATATTGGAAAAGCATTTCCATACTTATTTAATAATACGTATTTCACAAATCTATTTATTTTCAACATTTGAAAATATTCGATATACTTAAATCAAAGTTTAAGTATATATTTCATTCTCTTAAGGAAAATATTCTTTTAACGCATTTATTTGGGTCAAAACGAATGTTGCGTAAAACATCGTTACGACGACCCAAAATCACTAGTATAGGGATTCGAAAATTAAGATAGATATGTAAACCCCAATACTATATAAAACATTTCCTTTCCGAAATCATTTACTATAACAACAATGCTATAGTCCATCATTTCCTTATTTCTCGAAAACGTCTATTTCAACAATAAATGTTGAAATCTATGTATTCGATACTTAACACGTTTTAAAACATCTATTAAAACAATTAACTTCATTTCAAATATCACTTTCCCAAAACGGGCTCAAAGATGTCGGAAAATTCACGAACGATGCGAATACGAGAAATGACATCCTCCTCATCATCATTGTCATCATCACGAGGATTTAAAGAATATAATGATGCAACTAAAGCGGAATCCGAATCTTTAAGAATAATAG
Source organism: Allium fistulosum (assembly GCA_030737815.1). Lineage (NCBI taxonomy): Eukaryota > Viridiplantae > Streptophyta > Magnoliopsida > Asparagales > Amaryllidaceae > Allium > Allium fistulosum. The sequence continues at coordinate 54,157,551 of CM060905.1, forward strand.
AAATCTGATTAACAGACTGCGGATGATGGAGATAAATGGTCCGCTCAGGACATAGGATATGAGCTTCATAACGAGTAAGCCAATCCATACCCAAAATCATTCCAAAGCCTAAGTAACGCATGACATGCAAATCGGCTAGGAAAGAAAAATCACATAAAATAATCTCTACGTCTTTACAAAGTAAACTAAGAGTTGCGGATCCACCAACCGGATTCGCAATTCTTAATGAAGTCATTAAAGCAGTAACACTTAAAGAAAAAGTATCGACAAGTTCCTTTGATATAAAAGAATGGGATGCACCCGTATCAAAGAGAACTCTAATAGGTTGATCATGAAATAATATAATGCCATCAAGGACAGAATGAGAAATACCTTGGCCACGAGATGTGTTGCCAGGGGCTTTAGCCACATTCAACTTTCCCTCCTTCTTGCCTTCACGTTTGAGGCATTGATGTATAAAATGATCTGGGCTTTTACAATAGCGACAAGATTTGGGCTTTGAACACTTGTTCGCATAATGATCCCCAGATCCACAGTTGAAGCATCTCGCGTCATTAGGAGAAGGAGCCTTTGCAGAAGGAATCGCTTGCTTACCCTTTTTGTTGGGGTAAGGGCCTTTAAATTTGTTGGGCCTCTTTTTGTTGTTAAAGCTGGGTTTGGAAGCTACTACTTCAACATCACTTTCTCTATCAGCCTCTTCAAGGCGAAGAGCGATATCTACAATTTGGTCGAAAGAAACTTCTAACTTCAAAAGTAGTGGCTTCTTGAGGCTTTTGTTTAAGCCGTAAACGAACCTCTGGTTCTTCTTTAGTGGAGTATTTATATATTCGACCCCATATTTGGAAAGGGATTCGAATGATGCGACGTAATCCGCCACAGAAGCCTGACCTTGAACAAGGTCAATAAATCGCCGAGCCAGAGTTACCTTTTCAGCCTCGGGTACGAATTTCGATTCGAAGCGTTCCCGGAAGTGCTCCCAGGAGAGGTCTGCTTCATTAATTTCGGATGTAAGGAGTTCATACCAATCCAATGCTCTCTCTTGGAGCATACTGGAAGCCACTTGGACTCGGTGCAGATCGACAAGGTTCATGCGAGAGAAGATTCGATCACATGATTTTAACCAAGCTTGAACCTCGATAATAGGTTCGGAACCTTTGAAGGGCTTCCCACCCAAATTGGTGTAATCGCTGCACAACCGTGCAAATCCCGACTTTGGGTGAGTAGGTTCCGGGTTAGTTCCAGCTGCTTGTGCATTCGTCACTAATTCAAGAAGCTGTTGAGTTGTCATAAAAACTCCATCTCGAGGAGCAGCAGCAGATGTTCCAGCTCTGGGACGGCCTGGTCTTGACATCCTCTTCCTTTTCAAAGAAAAAAGAGAAAGAAGAAGGTTATTCACAAATGAACATCAAGCAATCTTGAATGATGAAATAAAGAATCATAAAGAAAACAGGATAAGTCGGTTCGAAGACTCGAACTAAATCCTGAAACACTACTCCTAAGGTGGACTTAGGACGATGATCCTTGTTAAGTTATTCTACATTGTTCCGAAGTTTGGCTCTGATACCAAGCTGTGACGCCCCACCTCAATACCCACGCTAGCCAAGGACACTACGATGTAGTGCTGTCAACTAGCACGGAGAATAAGGCTGTTGAGGAGCGACCATCCATGTAATTGATTTTCACACGGTGGCTATAAAATAATCTTCGGAAACAAACATAGAATTAAACATAACACATAGCAGTCACAGACATCCATATCACAAAGGCGGAAGAAGATATGAATATATAACTAACACATGAAAGTGTACATCAGAGTAGTGGTCAAAAAGTTCCACAATAATACAAAAGAATAGCAACACGTGCTATACCAAAAGAATACAACTATGAGTCCATATCTCAAGTGTATACAACAAAAAAGTGCTAAACTAAATAGTCAGCCAAAAGTCAGAGTAGCAAATCCCGGAAGGAAGTCAAGCAGAAGCACCTGTAACATCTCGGTCTGACCCGAGTATTATTTAAGAAAATAATAAACGGATCAGTCTAACTATAAATATCAGATGACATGATATATAATAAAAGACATGGCATAAACATAGAATATCCATACTGACATACTACTATAAGTATGAAAATGATGATCAACAGGAGATCAACCGATGAGAAATGATCAATATCACGAGAATCTTCTCAAAGATCCGAAGAGGGCATCATACCCTAAACTTGTACTCATAACAAGTCAATGACATAAAAATCCAGAAATCAAACAAGAAATCCAGAAATCATAAAAAGAGAAAGAGGCCTATCACATGATGGTCCGAAGACCATGGGGAGCTACCCCATATGTGTGAGTCGGAATCACACTGATTGAGGCCTAGGCTAACCAAAAAGCAAAAAGGTATGTGTGAATGGAATCACACAAGTGGTGTCTAGCCTAACCTCGCAAACAAAAAGATATGTGTGAGTCGGAATCACACTACTGCGGCCTAGACTAACCTTGCGGACAAAGAGATGTGTGTGAGTCGGAATCACACTACTGCGGTCTAGTCTTACCTTGCAAACAAAGAGACATCGCACAATTGCTAGTCTAAATCATAAAATGATCATCATGATCATCGAGAAGTGTCAATCACACCAAGCTAGTAAATATATGAGTTTAGCTTCATGTCCCATAACCACTTGCTTAACTCAAATATTTACGAACAAGCTGTAAATCTTCACTAGGAAATTGTCACGAAAAAGGTTCAATCGAACAAGTCCAAGAGCTAACCGACGAAGTGAACGCAAGCGTTTCATACCACTCGTTTTACTAAGTCGTTTAAGTCGATTTCTCATTCGAGTGAAGTAAAGGCTTGTATATACTAGTAGATTGAAAATCGGTTTGAGAAAACGAACTTTAGATATTTAAAATAGTGTTGAAATCGCTTTGATGAAAGAGTTTTGATATTTACTATTAGTATTGAAACTTTCATATATCTTTAAAATGACAAGTCATAAAACGATTGTAGAAACAAATCAATTCACGTTCGAAGACGTGAGTAAAGTCCAAAGAAGTCAATCCCAAAACCTTCAAAGTAGAAATTCTGATAAATGCTTTGTCAGATAAGATTGCCTACGCAGAGTAATTCGGGGTCTGACTTAAGGAGACCGAACGACCAAAGGATGCAGGACGACCTAATAGCCGAACGTCTCAAGGACGCCGAACGATCGAAGGAGGCTGAATGACTTAAGGAGACCGAACGACAAAAATGCCGAACGCTCTAAGTGTGCCGATCGACTCAAAATTGCCGAACACTCAAATATGCCAAACACTCAAATATGCCGAACACTCAAATATGCCGAACACTCAAATATGCCGAACGGCTTTAGGATGCCGAACGCTCGAAAATGCCGAACGCTCGAATATGCCGAACGCTCGAATATGCCGAACGGCTTTAAGATGCCGAACGCTCGAAAATGCCGAACGCTCGAATATGCCGAACGCTCGAATATGCCGAACGGCTTTAGGATGCCGAACGCTCGAAAATGCCGAACGCTCGAATATGCCGAACGCTCGAATATGCCGAACGCTCAAAGATGCCGAACGACTCAACAGCCGAACGACTCGAAAATGCCGAGCGTTCAAGAGACCGAACGACTTGAAGATGCCGAACGCTCAGGAGGCCGAACGTTCAGGAGGTCGAACACTCAGGAGGCCGAACGTTCGAAGATACCGAACACTTAGGAGGCCGAACGTTCAAAGATGCCGAACACTTAAAGATGCCGGTCGACTAAATGATGCCGAACAGCTTAAATAGGCCGAACCGATCGACTCAACGATGCCGAACAGCTCTAGGGGGCTGGAAAATTCGTCAAAACGCTCAAAAATGGTGTTTTTCGCCAATCCAATCCAAACCAAATGCAAATATTCATACAAACGCAATAGGGGATCATTCCCAACAGCCCAATGACAATTTAAGCAAGATGTGAGACTAAAAATCTCACCTTTTCACGGAATTTGATGAAGATGGAGATTTGAGAGCAAAGCAAGAACACCAACAAGCTTGAATCAATGGTCTTCACGTGAATTTGATGTTGAATCTCGGATTTGCAATAGAATTTGTGTTTGGAGTTTTAATTTCCACTTCCCACCACCATTTTTGGACAAAGCTTGAAGTGTTTTGATAGAGTGAAGAAGATGGTTGGGCTGAACTAAAGGGGTGCAGTCCAAACCAAAGTCAAAGGCGGGAAAAAGTGTTGAAAATTTCACTATCTCCAAACATATCGAAGTTTACACTCAAAAAGATCGCAAACGTCATTTTGAACTCAATGGAAGTGGTCTCGAGTCCTAATTTGACCGTATGCAAAAAGTAGCTTTTCGGACTAACATCCGACTAACGATAAAATATTTAAATAAAATATTTAAATATAAAATCGATAGATATGCGGGTTGTTACATAAAATATCTGGGCTCCATACCATGATATCACCTTTTATCCAGAAGGAAATGACATACCCTAGGGGCGCTACCCCTACAAACCTTTGTCGCAACATTCCTGTTTCGACCATTACCGGGTTGTGAGGCTCGACGAAGTCTCGTCCACAAAGCAACGCTTTTTCACAAAGCCACGCTTTTTCACAAAGCCACGCTTTTTCACAAAGCAACGCTTTTCCACAAAGCCACGCTTTGATCAACAAATGATCATCAGCACTTTGTATGCCACATTACCAAATTGGGAATGTATCACTAGTAACCATCAACTACATAACCTCTGAGCTCATACGTCTTAGAGAAGGGTGTTAAGCTAAGAGAATAAATTCTCCGCCACCAACAGAAATGTATTTGATAGAAACCAGCTTTACATCTCAAAGTGTAACGTCAGACACACATCCATATAAGTCTGTTCCGGGTTCGAACAGAACTGAAGGCACTTCCAAAGAAGCCCTTGCGAATCCGGATAATTTCTAATCACGTCCGGACTTCCCATCACAAAGGGTGATAAAATCTCTATACCGGGGACCAGTCGGTGTAGAGACATTCGACGAGTTGTCCTTTCATTTTCGAAAATATCCGGTCTTCACCACCGGTCTTCAAATGCTATCCATATACGACGTATCATTATTCGGAATGGGTTATATGACACAAAGGTCCTCTCCCGGCTAAACCGAATAACGAGCGCAATTAAAAATCATATGGATACTGGGGTCTTAGTTAAATCACAGCTTAAAGCTTAAAACTTTTCATTCGAATGGTTAAAACAAATTACCATTTCCAATCTTTTAAACAAAAAGATTCATTTCAAAAACCTTCAATGGTTTAAACAATTTCCACACTTTTAATCTTTTAAACAAAAAGATTCAATTTACAAAGTTCACCCCGTTCACAAAGATTCATTCATAGATTTTCAAAATGATTTTCATTTCAATTTGGTTAAATCGTTAAATCTTTAAATCAAGATTTAACTTATAGCTTTCAAAACTCGTTTTCAAAGATTCATTCATAGTCTTTCAAAACAATTCCATTTCAAGTTAGATTAACTCATCCGGTCTTTGAAATCAAAGACTCATTTCATAGTTTTCAAAATATTTCAATTCCATTTCAAACTTGAAATTCTTTCAACACAAATTGGAAATCCTTTCTTAAAATGAAAGCTATTATTATTTGAAAACAAGTAGTTTTCGTTTCGGAAAAATCCAGTTATATTTACACGAGTTAAAACCCTTGAAATAAATTCAAATTTCCAAATCAATACCTTTAAAATGGTTTAACCCATATAACTTATACAGCATCTTTAATCCCTAGTTTCAAATCACAGAATTCAATTTCAAACTTGAATTCAAATTTAAATCAAATTATTTAAATTTTCAAAACTCGATTAAGTTATTCGAAATAACTTTTATCTTTGAAATTCCATTTTCCAAAGCTTTTCACTTTAAACCCAAATTTCCAATTTCAAAAATCAATTGAAACTTAAAATTTCAATTTCAAAAATATTACATTTACATCATCTGTGACTTAACCGATTTCCACGTGAAATCCCTATTTGTGTGTGTAAAGGTGTAGTCCAGGGGTTTCACACAATAGTGCACAACATCAATCATCACATATATATCGATAAGCGGTATAATCGATAATGCTTATCTTCATTCACAAATTCATAGATAAAATAAATTTATCAGTCACAAAGATTCACAATTATAATTTGATGTGGGTTTCGGATAACCAACTGGAATCCGACTCCCTGTCGCATCGAAATTCAAGTGTCGTTTTACGGGTCAAGGGTTTCATATTCACATAATAATATATCAGAGAAACTAAAATCACAGATATATATATCGCAGATAAGTAAATTACAGATCACAACATAAATCGGGATGTATCACAAAGCATCATATATCAGGGATATCAAACAATTCAACATTCACTAGAATCCAAACATCCATGGATAAGGTCAATTTATTATCTGATTTATTTAAATCAGATTTATTACTTATGAATAAATCACTAATCCTGGTTAATTAACATTAATTAACCTCAACCATTTTGATTAATTATTCTTTAATCATTTATTAATTAACCACTAATAATTTAAGATCTTAATTAACTAAAAGATAAACCATAATTTTCAACATATAAATTTTAAGTTTAAATAAAACTTTAAAAATTATCTTTTTATCACTTTTATTAAGTAATTTCTCCTTAATTAATTATCTTAATAAATTAATTAACTAACCTTTAATTTATAATTAATTAAACCTTATTAGTTCGATTTTTAAACTAAATCAATTATCTTAAAATATGGGTTAACAATATTAAAATTTAAATTTAGTTTTTTTAAAGTCAAAAATCTGTTTTTATATCCAACCTGGGACCGACTTCGAGTTACACCCGAGAGAAATACCTAGGTGCTTCGAGTTTTCCCCCAATCTAACCCGTGTGAGTATTTTTCAAAATTTTGTTTAAGTCCTAAAACTAACCCGATACCATGCTAAAACAACCCGAGCCTGCCTTCGAGTTTCCCTCCAATTTCCTCGCGTATTGCTTCGAGTTTTTCGCTTTCCTCCCCAACCAGTTACAACTGACACCACGTCCTTCTCGTGCATGTGCACCGCTCCAGCGCCTGCCTCCGGTCAACACTGACACGTCGAGCAAGTCGACTACCACCAGCACACCAATCTCTGATCCCAAAAACATCACCATCAGCCTCGAATCAAAATCGAGTTCACAAACGAAACTTGAACACTGAAGCCACCTCAACACCCAAACCTGTCATCGCTTCGACTACGAAGCTCCGACCACCTGAAAGCCACCACCACCGGACTTGGCCTCGTCATCGACCCAGGCACCTTCTCCCCAAGCCCGGCCACACTCGACGCTACGTCGAAGTCGCGGCGGTCAAAAATTCGAGCTCCAGTAAAATTAGGTTAAAAAAAAAGAAATCATCACCACCATCACCTCCGACATCGTGGTCACCCCCGCATATTTTTCCTATCTCCCTAGCAAGCTCCTCCATCCCCTCGCACAACTCTACCTCCCCCAGTCCTGCCGATCGCCTGAAATTTCCATGAACCCACTTTCAGTTCATCCTAGAAATTCTTTCCAAATCCCAAACTAAAATTTTTGATTCTTGTTTCAAAAATCATGTTTTTGCCTATGTATTTAGTTTATAATACTGATTTTATAAATTAACAAGTTTGGGTTTTTACTTTATTTTAATCTGTACTGATGTTTTATAATTTTCAGAGACAACAGGCTTCATTATGAATTTCATAAAAGTTTTAACCAATAATTCATGTTAAATCAACCAATATTAGTTTATAATCAGATCCTATCACAAATTAAATTAGGTGGTAAAGGATTTTTAAATGAAAAAGAGGAACTGGGAACATAGCAGAGCACATAACAACATGCATACCCATAAATATTTACATCAGATTTTTATCTATCCACATACAGTACTTATTTATATCCAACCATACTAGCATGCAACCTAAGTTATAATTTAAGATTTAAAGGTTACTCACAGCAAATGAAGAACAGAGCAGGTTTATGTTGAAAGCAGTTTTGAATTTGCAGGCTGCAACTTGAAACTGAAATGCTCTTGAAAACTTGCATGCAAAAGATTTGAGTTGAACTGGATGTTGAACTTTGATTTGTTGTTGTTTGAGATGATGTTTTTATTTCACAATTTTTTTCTCAGTTTTAATGGAGGATGCTTTGCTTCATTTTCTCAGCTGAGAAAGGTCGAACTAGAATGGATAGTTTGATATATAAAAAGAAAAATGTACAGGTTATAATTTATTTGGTACAAACTTTAGCAGTGATATTTTCTTGCTTTGTCTACTGATGAGAACATCTTGGGTGCTAGCATTAAATGTATGAGTACTTTATGTCTCTTGCTTTCACTTTAAATCCTATACTTAGTTAAGTATATTTTTGCTATCTTCTTATCTTCAGTCATATTGCTTTGTACAACAAGCACGGTTGGAGTTGCTTTAGAGGCATGGTGTTTTACAGGCTGCATTTATAAATGTTTTGATGGCTGATGAGATAAAAAGGTTGTGTACTAGAGATATTGTCATTGATTACTAAGTACTCTGTGTCTCCATACTTTCCTTAGTCTAGATATTTCACTTTTTTTTTATTTGACTATGCAGATTCATTTCTTTTGTATGCTTAGGTTTCCATTTCTATGAACATGAATCATTTCATTTGATTTATTTATTTGGGTGCAGATTTCTACTGCTTATGCCTATGTTCATTTACTTATTTGTATATATACATGAGTGTGTTGAGCTGAGTGGTTGTTGTATTGTTATTTTTAGTCAATGTTATAAAATTTTGTTTAGTTATCGGTTATAGTTTTTAACTTGTACAAATATATTTTATTTTGTTTCTTTCTTTTGTTTTATATTTTGAAATATGCATGAGTTCTATATGGTTAGATTTTAGTTAATACTTCTACTTATATTTTACATAATTTTATAACCATGTTACTTAACTTCATATTTTTTATATTTTATTTTTCTCGTTTAGTCTTATTATTTCATAGTATAAATGATTTCTATTTTAAATTCGATGTTAGGATTTATTCTAATATTTATTATTATCATTTATTATTAAACCATTTATTTCTAAATTTAATACAAATTGTTTTTACATTATTTATAAATCTCAAATTTCTTCATATATGTTCAAATACATATATATTCACATATATACAAATTTTCAAATCCTAATGACTTTATATATTTTTCGAGTTGAATCGGGGAAACTCGCTTCCATTTATAATCAATTTTACAATTTTTTATTCAAAAATTTATTTAATTATCAATTAAATGAAATTAAAATTCAGGATCGTTACAGATTTCCCCCCTTAAAAGAATTTCGTCCTCGAAATTGCCAAGGAGACAAAAAGATAGATGAAGAATGTTTCATCAAATCAAACTGAACAGCTATTCTGCATTCGGCTTACCAAATCAGAATATCAATAACAGATACACGAACGAATATGTTTAAAACTTCACAAGATACTCGGGTTATCCAGATCTACGAAATATGCAAGGGCATCGGTTAGTTCAAAAAGATAACTAACCATTCGTAGAATATACTGGGACCCAAAGAATAGATAGATATATGGATACGATTTCGAAACTTTCAGTTTAGAATTAAAGTATACCTATCAGCCATAGCAATCAAAGCAATCAATTCATCCATACAAACAATTTTGGTCTATCCGGAGTTTATGTCCCATATTAATATATCGAATCTCCTTCCTGGATCTACCAGAAATTATCGAAGAATTGAGAAAAGAGGCTGAACAAAAGAGATAGATAGAGAAAAGATTGCTTCCACTGTTGCAGGGTATTGACTCTTTATAGTCGTATTCCCATGTCCCCTATCCCATCCTCTTCTTGCACTCATACTCACTATCAGTGCATAGTAAGAGAATTTACTGAGACATTCAGACGGATATCTGAGAAATACTCATTCTAGAGTCTACTTCACTCTATCTCTAATGAGCTACTTAATGTGTTATACTCCTGAGCTAAAGTTCAACCTTAGCTCTGATACCACTTGTAACGACTCACAGACAGCGGCCACCGGTAGGCTTTGCAACCATCCCAGTCCCACCGTGGCTTACACCGGCACCTCGCATTTACTTTTACGGCCAGCCTCTCGACTGTCACGGCATCTGCCTAACCAACCCATCCCTCTCAGGGACATGTAGGGGTAAGAGTCTCCCGTTCGCCACCAAACCGCGAAGCGAGAACCCCCTATCATGCTGTAATATAGCAAATGCGATCCATATACGACGTATCATTATTCGGAATGGGTTATATGACACAAAGGTCCTCTCCCGGCTAAACCGAATAACGAGCGCAATTAAAAATCATATGGATACTGGGGTCTTAGTTAAATCACAGCTTAAAGCTTAAAACTTTTCATTCGAATGGTTAAAACAAATTACCATTTCCAATCTTTTAAACAAAAAGATTCATTTCAAAAACCTTCAATGGTTTAAACAATTTCCACACTTTTAATCTTTTAAACAAAAAGATTCAATTTACAAAGTTCACCCCGTTCACAAAGATTCATTCATAGATTTTCAAAACGATTTTCATTTCAATTTGGTTAAATCGTTAAATCTTTAAATCAAGATTTAACTTATAGCTTTCAAAACTCGTTTTCAAAGATTCATTCATAGTCTTTCAAAACAATTCCATTTCAAGTTAGATTAACTCATCCGGTCTTTGAAATCAAAGACTCATTTCATAGTTTTCAAAATATTTCAATTCCATTTCAAACTTGAAATTCTTTCAACACAAATTGGAAATCCTTTCTTAAAATGAAAGCTATTATTATTTGAAAACAAGTAGTTTTCGTTTCGGAAAAATCCAGTTATATTTACACGAGTTAAAACCCTTGAAATAAATTCAAATTTCCAAATCAATACCATTAAAATGGTTTAACCCATATAACTTATACAGCATCTTTAATCCCTAGTTTCAAATCACAGAATTCAATTTCAAACTTGAATTCAAATTTAAATCAAATTATTTAAATTTTCAAAACTCGATTAAGTTATTCGAAATAACTTTTATCTTTGAAATTCCATTTTCCAAAGCTTTTCACTTTAAACCCAAATTTCCAATTTCAAAAATCAATTGAAACTTAAAATTTCAATTTCAAAAATATTACATTTACATCATCTGTGACTTAACCGATTTCCACGTGAAATCCATATTTGTGTGTGTAAAGGTGTAGTCCAGGGGTTTCACACAATAGTGCACAACATCAATCATCACATATATATCGATAAGCGGTATAATCGATAATGCTTATCTTCATTCACAAATTCATAGATAAAATAAATTTATCAGTCACAAAGATTCACAATTATAATTTGATGTGGGTTTCGGATAACCAACTGGAATCCGACTCCCTGTCGCATCGAAATTCAAGTGTCGTTTTACGGGTCAAGGGTTTCATATTCACATAATAATATATCAGAGAAACTAAAATCACAGATATATATATCGCAGATAAGTAAATTACAGATCACAACATAAATCGGGATGTATCACAAAGCATCATATATCAGGGATATCAAACAATTCAACATTCACTAGAATCCAAACATCCATGGATAAGGTCAATTTATTATCTGATTTATTTAAATCAGATTTATTACTTATGAATAAATCACTAATCCTGGTTAATTAACATTAATTAACCTCAACCATTTTGATTAATTATTCTTTAATCATTTATTAATTAACCATTAATAATTTAAGATCTTAATTAACTAAAAGATAAACCATAATTTTCAACATATAAATTTTAAGTTTAAATAAAACTTTAAAAATTATCTTTTTATCACTTTTATTAATTAATTTCTCCTTAATTAATTATCTTAATAAATTAATTAACTAACCTTTAATTTATAATTAATTAAACCTTATTAGTTCGATTTTTAAACTAAATCAATTATCTTAAAATATGGGTTAACAATATTAAAATTTAAATTTAGTTTTTTTAAAGTCAAAAATCTGTTTTTATATCCAACCTGGGACCGACTTCGAGTTACACCCGAGAGAAATACCTAGGTGCTTCGAGTTTTCCCCCAATCTAACCCGTGTGAGTATTTTTCAAAATTTTGTTTAAGTCCTAAAACTAACCCGATACCATGCTAAAACAACCCGAACCTGCCTTCGAGTTTCCCTCCAATTTCCTCGCGTATTGCTTCGAGTTTTTCGCTTTCCTCCCCAACCAGTTACAACTGACACCACGTCCTTCTCGTGCACGTGCACCGCTCCAGCGCCTGCCTCCGGTCAACACTGACACGTCGAGCAAGTCGACTACCACCAGCACACCAATCTCCGATCCCAAAAACATCACCATCAGCCTCGAATCAAAATCGAGTTCACAAACGAAACTTGGACACTAAAGCCACCTCAACACCCAAACCTGTCATCGCTTCGACTACGAAGCTCCGACCACCTGAAAGCCACCACCACCGGACTTGGCCTCGTCATCGACCCAGGCACCTTCTCCCCAAGCCTGGCCACACTCGACGCTACGTCGAAGTCGCGGCGGTCAAAAATTCGAGCTCCAGTAAAATTAGGTTAAAAAAAAAGAAATCATCACCACCATCACCTCCGACATCGTGGTCACCCCCGCATATTTTTCCTATCTCCCTAGCAAGCTCCTCCATCCCCTCGCAAAACTCTACCTCCCCCAGTCCTGCCGATCGCCTGAAATTTCCATGAACCCACTTTCAGTTCATCCCAGAAATTCTTTCCAAATCCCAAACTAAAATTTTTGATTCTTGTTTCAAAAATCATGTTTTTGCCTATGTATTTAGTTTATAATACTGATTTTATAAATTAACAAGTTTGGGTTTTTACTTTATTTTAATCTGTACTGATGTTTTATAATTTTCAGAGACAACAGGCTTCATTATGAATTTCATAAAAGTTTTAACCAATAATTCATGTTAAATCAACCAATATTAGTTTATAATCAGATCCTATCACAAATTAAATTAGGTGGTAAAGGATTTTTAAATGAAAAAGAGGAACTGGGAACATAGCAGAGCACATAACAACATGCATACCCATAAATATTTACATCAGATTTTTATCTATCCACATACAGTACTTATTTATATCCAACCATACTAGCATGCAACCTAAGTTATAATTTAAGATTTAAAGGTTACTCACAGCAAATGAAGAACAGAGCAGGTTTATGTTGAAAGCAGTTTTGAATTTGCAGGCTGCAACTTGAAACTGAAATGCTCTTGAAAACTTGCATGCAAAAGATTTGAGTTGAACTGGATGTTGAACTTTGATTTGTTGTTGTTTGAGATGATGTTTTTATTTCACAATTTTTTTCTCAGTTTTAATGGAGGATGCTTTGCTTCATTTTCTCAGCTGAGAAAGGTCGAACTAGAATGGATAGTTTGATATATAAAAAGAAAAATGTACAGGTTATAATTTATTTGGTACAAACTTTAGCAGTGATATTTTCTTGCTTTGTCTACTGATGAGAACATCTTGGGTGCTAGCATTAAATGTATGAGTACTTTATGTCTCTTGCTTTCACTTTAAATCCTATACTTAGTTAAGTATATTTTTGCTATCTTCTTATCTTCAGTCATATTGCTTTGTACAACAAGCACGGTTGGAGTTGCTTTAGAGGCATGGTGTTTTACAGGCTGCATTTATAAATGTTTTGATGGCTGATGAGATAAAAAGGTTGTGTACTAGAGATATTGTCATTGATTACTAAGTACTCTGTGTCTCCATACTTTCCTTAGTCTAGATATTTCACTTTTTTTTTATTTGACTATGCAGATTCATTTCTTTTGTATGCTTAGGTTTCCATTTCTATGAACATGAATCATTTCATTTGATTTATTTATTTGGGTGCAGATTTCTACTGCTTATGCCTATGTTCATTTACTTATTTGTATATATACATGAGTGTGTTGAGCTGAGTGGTTGTTGTATTGTTATTTTTAGTCAATGTTATAAAATTTTGTTTAGTTATCGGTTATAGTTTTTAACTTGTACAAATATATTTTATTTTGTTTCTTTCTTTTGTTTTATATTTTGAAATATGCATGAGTTCTATATGGTTAGATTTTAGTTAATACTTCTACTTATATTTTACATAATTTTATAACCATGTTACTTAACTTCATATTTTTTATATTTTATTTTTCTCGTTTAGTCTTATTATTTCATAGTATAAATGATTTCTATTTTAAATTCGATGTTAGGATTTATTCTAATATTTATTATTATCATTTATTATTAAACCATTTATTTCTAAATTTAATACAAATTGTTTTTACATTATTTATAAATCTCAAATTTCTTCATATATGTTCAAATACATATATATTCACATATATACAAATTTTCAAATCCTAATGACTTTTTTTTTTCGAGTTGAATCGGGGAAACTCGCTTCCATTTATAATCAATTTTACAATTTTTTATTCAAAAATTTATTTAATTATCAATTAAATGAAATTAAAATTCAGGATCGTTACAAATATCGCGGTATATGGGTTTTATAAAAATAATCCGCTTACTAACGGCGCAATAGGGTCTCATCCGCTATACGAGGCGGGAAATCATCAATCCAATATATACATATGCCAATATGTATATATTGCTATATATATAATAGATATATCCTACTATATCTAATATCACAATCAACATAGCAATCATATCACACAATCAATAACTGCAATCAATTTTTTGAGTGAGAAAAATCTCACCTTAGCTTTTATTTTGCCATCCATTTTCCATTTTGACCATTTCTTCACGGTTTCAAACCTTGTATAAATAATTTATACAATTCTGTTAATATTCGAATAGATCGAATAATAAATTTCCATTTACTTATTTAATTAACTAAGCGTTTTGGTTTTAGCTAATAATTTGATTTTAAACAACTTTTCCTTTTTAATAAAATATCCTTTTAACAACTAACAAAACTATTTCCATAATATATTTTATTTTTTTAAAATCAAACAAGTAAATCAAAATGTATATACGTTCATAAATTTATTTTTTCTCATTTTGAAACTCCTGTACTTAAAATTATTTATAGATTTCCAGTATATAAAATAGTCGAACAAGTAAATCATCGTTATATATTGTCATGATTTCAAACTTATATGCCTCTAAAAATTTAAAATAGAACTGCTTTGTATATTTTTTCCTATTTCCTAACAGTTAAACCTTAAACAAAATTTTCTCTTAAATAAATTACCATTAGTAACAAAAATATAAAAACAAGTTATATTTAAAATTAATCACCTTTAAATGCTTTAATCAGAACTAAATCATCTTTGCTGTTATGTTTTTATAAACTAAAAACTGCATATTATTATTTTGAAATTGCAAAAATTACCTTTACCAAAATCGCAGACAACAGTTTGCCCCAAGTTTCGAGCTCGAGCCATCGTCGCAGTTTACCTAACAACCACCTACCCTTCGATCGACACCTCCACTTTGGCTTCGTCGATGATGCTTCCACGGGCCACACGAACCCGAACAGACGATACACGATTTCCTCTCCTGCCACGACTCCCCACGTCGCCGAGTCGTCGAAACCCACTGCCTAGCTTACTCGATCTCGCAAAACCCCCAGCCTCTTCCCGACTGCTGCCACAACCACGAATTCGAGCTCGCGATGCCCAAATTCCAGTTGCCACGATAACACGTCGAAGCCCCAACAGCGACGACCTCACCGCCTGCCATGCCTGCCTCCTCGCGATCGAACGAGTCGCTGCGCCTCCTCTTCGTGATGCTCGAAATCGATTTTGATTTTTAAAGAGGCTTCGGCCAACTGATTTTTATTTTAAATGAGGGATTTCGATTTTCTTTGAAAATGAGAGAGGAAGGGGAGTTTGTTTATAAAAGGAAGGGAACGAGATTTCTTTATGTTGATTTCGAATGACAGAAAATGTACGCGGCCATTATTTGATTTGAACGAGAGGATGGGTTTGCACGATAAATCTCGTGATGTTAGGCGCAATTCTCGGCGTGATGAAAGGGAGACAACGTGCTGCAATTTTTTTTGACTTATTTCAAATTTAAATTTAAACTGAATTCAATTTAAATTTCAATGCGTTTAACCGCCGTACTGTCACAAAACAACTCCGAAAAATATGAAAATTGAAATCCGGTAATAACTCGATATTACGGACCCAATGGAACTGGTTTCGTCAAATTCCGAGACTGGGCCTCGGAACGCTATTTTTTAAATATTGATTCAAACAATTAAATTCAAAACTGAGCAAAACAGTTTAAATTTCAATTCTGAAGCTACTGTTATCTTTAGTGTTATCAATATGAATTTTAAAAGCTTTCGAAATATTTTTCTTCGGCTTAAAATTGAAGATTCAAATTTTTATTCAACTTTCAATCGATTAAATTTTATAATTTAATCGCCAAATTCAAAGTTATATTCGGGATTCAAATTAAATCATCGTTCAAATATTTAAATTTAATTAAATATTCTCAATTTAATTTGTTCAAAATTCTGGGTCGTTACAGACTTCCCCCCTTAAAAGAATTTCGTCCTCGAAATTACAAGTTAGAAAGAAAGGTCCTTAACTCGTCTACTATTTTTCACAATCCAAATAGTTTTATCACTTTTCAAACAGATCTTAAATTTTAAGTTTCAAACTAAATTGTTTAATTTTAAGTTTCAAACTTAAATTTTAAGTTTCAAACAACATTGTTTAACTTCTAAATTCCCAACTTCAATTTTAAGTTTCAAACAACATTGTTTAACTTCTAAATTCAAATTCGAGTTTAAATTCAAATTTTAACTTCAAAATTTTCTCAAAAATTTTCTAACACTCGGAATTTTCAAAATTTTTTGCCAGCGTCTCCTTTGCGCGGCTAATACGGCACGACTACAAAACGTCCCTACGGACTCTCAGATTTCAAAAAGAAAAAGAAAAAGCCAAGCGGCTAGACAAGAAAATCACCAAATCTCATATAGGAATTCAAATACTTACCTTTTGTCGAGCAATTCAAATTATCTTTGAAATCAAAATTTCCAATTCCTTTATACCTGTATATCCTACTAGCCATAATATCTAGTTACATATATTCAAACCATTTTGCACATTTTATTATAAAATTTCCAATATATACTTCTTATATATTCTTTACTTCACTATTGAAGTTATAGATTCTTTTCATTCAATTTTACATTTCAAACTTCGTTTGAATTCAATTCACAGTTTCAATTCTATTTGAATTCAGTTTATCTTCTGAATATTGAATTTATCAATTAACTTTCATTCATAACTGATTATTTTTAGATTAGTTTCAGTTACTAATTCATTACAAATTCTAATTCACTTATTCAAATTCGGTTTCAACATTCAGTTTTAATCTTATTTACTTCATTCAAATTTGCCTTTCTTTTATAATTATAATCCTTTCTTTTATAATCATTGAATTTAATTCGTTCCAACCTTTATTCATTTGGTCAATATTTAATTAGCTTTACTTACTAATTTTCAGTTTAATAGTTTACTTTGTTTTCCACAAATCTAAATTCAATTCAGTCTTACTTACTTACAATTTCAAAATGAATCTCAACTTTCAATTTCACTTTCATTTATTCAAATTCATTCACTTATACTTTCTTTAATTTAACTCCATTCTTTAAGTTAAATTTATTCTATCAAGATTCAATTTGTATAAGTTATCAACTCATTTCTTATTTCATAAATATTTTAAATAGGATTCCAGAGTCTTTTCAACTTTTCAAAAATCATTTTGAAAACAATTCAAATTATCCTTTGAATTTCCAAAACAAAACCCAAATTTCCAAACAACCTCCATTTAAAACAATTTGGCAGCAATTCCTCTTTTGGAAACCCGAAAATGAACATCGATAATGCTGCAGTCATTACCGAAGTTATTTTCCAGCGACCGAAAAGAGTTTAGAGCTTTTCATTCCTTCAAAACACTTTTCACAACCTTTTGAAATTCATTTTCAAATCAAAAAGATTTAAACTTTCCAAATCTCCAAAATTTTCAAATTCTTTTCAAAACATTTCCAAATACTTCTCTGGAATCCCGTTTTAAATTACAATTCACATTTATAATTTACATTCTTTAAATTTCATTTGTATATAGATTTATTTCTTAACTTTGGAGTTATGATTTCAATTTCTTATTCAATTTTAGTGATGATAATTCACTATTATTACTTCCTAACATCCATGCAACCATATACTGTAGTACTTTATAGAAAAACATTTATTTTCTATACAAAAATAGTTTTGGGCAAAATTATCTCATTTACCCTATTTAAAACAATACTGTGCCGAATTGTTCTATATAAGTGTTTAGAGATCCCTATCGATAGAGTTGTACGGACAATACCGACCAGAATCCATATACCACTCAACAAACCAATCATCACAATATAAAACAATTTTATATTCACTAACAAATACGCACTCGTATCTATTATTACACTCAACTCATTCTAGAGTACTACTGACTCTATCTCTAATGAGTAACACCCAACAGAGCAGGGTTGTCGCTTAACCATATGCTCCGATACCACTTGTCAAGGACTACCGTCGGCGGTCACAACCGGTAGGCTTTTCAACCATCCCAGCCCCACCGTGGCTAATAGTGATACCCCAAACTTTCTTTTACGGCCAGCCTCTCGACTGTCACGGCCTCTGCCTAACCAACCCATCCCTCTCAGGGACATGTAGGGGTAAGAGTCTCCCGTTCGCCACCTAACTGCGAAGCGAGAATCCCCTATCATGCTGTAATATAGCAAGACTGGTGTGAGATCGTAAAACAGTTATTTTTCACAAAGAAAATAAAACAAATTCGCAATGCTTTTGGAAAATGAAACTACCATAAGACCTCCCGCCACACACACAATGCAAACACAGAATTGGAGGAGATTTCTTCTTATGATAGTCAAAGATGCTTACTACGCAAAATCAAATTCTTTTTGATATTATTATTAGTGCATAGTGTAGGAAACATTTCGAAAGTATAATATTAATCTTAGCCAACATACGACCAGTATCGTATGCCTACTATAGCTACCATCTAAACAGTGGTGACCACCGTACGTAAATGGCAGGTTCTACAACTAATACCGTACAAGGTTCGTATTGGAGTTTGGATTTCCAACAAATGGTCAGGCTAAGGAACTTCCTATGCCACGATGGGTACGTCCCTGGAATAGACGACCCGAGAAATAACCTAACATTACGGTTAGATCTCTGCCAACACAAGGCCGGGTTACCTCTGCAAAAATAGGTAACTACTGACAGGCGTATGCCATCCCCCGATCGTAACCGATCTTCCCGAGGATCCCCGATTTCCAACAAACCACATCAAAATAATAATGCAGCAACCACATAGGTTAAGTATCTGGGCTCCATACTATGATACCACCTCTATCCAGAAGGAATGACATACACTAAGGGGCGCTACTCCCTAGAACCTTGCCGCATCCTTCCTGTTTCGACCATTTCTGGGGTGTGAGGCTCGATGAAGTCTCGTCCACAAAGCTACGCTTTCTACAAAGCCATGCTTCGGGTCAAACAAAATGATCAACCTATGATCACAAAGATATAAGATCAAACAAATGATCATATCGCAAATGATCAAACACTGATCATTTCACAGCAACACTCAGTATGCCACGTTACCAAATTGGGAGTGTATCGCTGATAAATTTCAACTACATAACCTCTGAGCTCGTACGTCCCAGAGAAGGGTGTTAAGCTAAGAGAATAAATTCTCCGCCACCAACAGAAATGTATTTGAAAGAAATCAGCTTTATATCTCAAATTGTAACGTCAGACACACAATCCATACAAGTCTGTTCCAAGATCGAACAGAACCGAAGGCACTTCTCACGAAGCCCTTGCATATCCGGATAATTTTCTAATCACGTCCGGACTTCCCGTCACTAAGGGTGATAAAACCTCTAAACCGGAGATCAGCCGATGTAGAGTAACTCGACGGTAATCCTTCCGTTTTCAAAAATATCCGGTCTTCAACACCGGTCTTCAAATGCAATTCATAACGACGTATCACATATTCGGAATGGGTTATACGACCCCATGGTCCTTTCCCGGCTAACCCGAATAGTGAGCGCTTATTCAAAAATAAGTGTGGCATTCAAATTCATCCAATTCACAACAAATACCTATTCAAGGTAATTATTGATAGTCGGTTATTTAACTATCAATAAAGATGCGCAACATCATCAGATTCCAAATAATTTTCCCAAATTATTTTATCTTCAAAAATATCTTTTACTAGATATAAAATTTCCACACTTAATCATTTGAAAACCATTTCAAATTAATTTCCACATTTCATTTTATCTTTGAAGATAAAATCTCAAAACAGTTCATTTCATATTGGAAAAGCATTTCCATACTTATTTAATAATAAGTATTTCACAAATCTATTTATTTTCAACATTTGAAAATATTCGATATACTTAAATCAAAGTTTAAGTATATATTTCATTCTCTTAAGGAAAATATTCTTTTAACGCATTTATTTGGGTCAAAACGAATGTTGCGTAAAACATCGTTACGACGACCCAAAATCACTAGTATAGGGATTCGAAAATTAAGATAGATATGTAAACCCCAATACTATATAAAACATTTCCTTTCCGAAATCATTTACTATAACAACAATGCTATAGTCCATCATTTCCTTATTTCTCGAAAACGTCTATTTCAACAATAAATGTTGAAATCTATGTATTCGATACTTAACACGTTTTAAAACATCTTTTAAAACAATTAACTTCATTTCAAATATCACTTTCCCAAAACCATATCCATTTTACTTAAAAATATATTCACTGTCCAAAATCGTGAATATACTTCACTAAACACATTTCAATCTTTTCTACACATTTATTTTCAAGAATTTTTCCACTATCCAAAATCATGGATAAAATTTCCTTAATAACCTTCTATATTCAATTCATCAAATTTGATTGATTTTCGAATTTATAAAACACCGTTTATAAATTCTATTTCTATTTTCTAACAACTTTGATTTATAAATCTCCTTTATAAATCAATTCGATAAATATTCCATTTAAAGGCAAAAACCCAATTTATAAGTAAATTTCTTATAATCTTTTATTCTACAATTCCATTCATTTTATAACTTCATACTTTATAAATCTATAAACTTCAAATTTTATAAATCTATAAACTTCAAATCTTCACAATTTATAATTCTATAAATTTCCTATCTTTACAACTTATAATTCTATAAGTTTCATATCTTTACAAATTTAACACTTATAAAAACTCGTTTAAAATTCCAATAATTTTAATTGATAAATATCAATTTTGTACATCTTTTATATACATCGTTTTTAATAATTCAAAAATTCAAATTTAAAGTATCTTATAAATTACTTAACTATTTACTTCAAAAATCATCTTTTGGTTATATTTCACAAACATTATAATCTCCATAACTTAAATTTATAACATTTATTTATTTAAAGTAAACCAATTCAAAGATTCAAATAAAACGTATACTTTCAAATAATCACTTTTAAAATCTCTTTTTAAAGTTAAAATCGTTATTTTTAAACTTCAAAATTTGAGTCCGATGATGCAACGCATCAATTAGTCCATCACAACATCAATCATCATATATCATCATATGATAACAGAATATATATCAACATCTGTAAATAAATAAATACAGTTGAGGAATCCAGTTGGATCCCTCCAACCTGTTTCCCTGCATCCAAAGACGTTAGCACAATACCAATTCCACTTCGAGGTGGAATATCGCGGTATATGGGTTTTATAAAAATAATCCGCTTACTAACGGCGCAATAGGGTCTCATCCGCTATACGAGGCGGGAAATCATCAATCCAATATATACATATGCCAATATGAATATATTGCTATATATATAATAGATATATCCTACTATATCTAATATCACAATCAACATAGCAATCATATCACACAATCAATAACTGCAATCAATTTTTTGAGTGAGAAAAATCTCACCTTAGCTTTTATTTTTGCCATCCATTTTCCATTTTGACCATTTCTTCACGGTTTCAAACCTTGTATAAATAATTTATACAATTCTGTTAATATTCGAATAGATCGAATAATAAATTTCCATTTACTTATTTAATTAACTAAGCGTTTTGGTTTTAGCTAATAATTTGATTTTAAACAACTTTTCCTTTTTAATAAAATATCCTTTTAACAACTAACAAAACTATTTCCATAATATATTTTATTTTTTTAAAATCAAACAAGTAAATCAAAATGTATATACGTTCATAAATTTATTTTTTCTCATTTTGAAACTCCTATACTTAAAATTATTTATAGATTTCCAGTATATAAAATAGTCGAACAAGTAAATCATCGTAATATATTGTCATGATTTCAAACTTATATGCCTCTAAAAATTTAAATTAGAACTGCTTTGTATATTTTTTCCTATTTCCTAACAGTTAAACCTTAAACAAATTTTTCTCTTAAATAAATTACCACTAGTAACAAAAATAAAAAAACAAGTTATATTTAAAATTAATCACCTTTAAATGCTTTAATCAGAACTAAATCATCTTTGCTGTTATGTTTTTATAAACTAAAAACTGCATATTATTATTTTGAAATCACAAAAATTACATTTACCAAAATCGCAGACAACAGTTTGCCCCAAGTTTCGAGCTCGAGCCATCGTCGCAGTTTACCCAACAACCACCTACCCTTCGATCGACACCTCCACTTTGGCTTCGTCGATGATGCTTCCACGGGCCACACGAACCCGAACAGACGATACGCGATTTCCTCTCCTGCCACGACTCCCCACGTCGTCGAGTCGTCGAAACCCACTGCCTAGCTTACTCGATCTCGCAAAACCCCCAGCCTCTTCCCGACTGCTGCCACAACCACGAATTCGAGCTCGCGATGCCCAGATTCCAGTTGCCACGATAACACGTCGAAGCCCCAACAGCGACGACCTCACCGCCTGCCATGCCTGCCTCCTCGCGATCGAACGAGTCGCTGCGCCTCCTCTTCGTGATGCTCGAAATCGATTTTGATTTTTAAAGAGGCTTCGGCCAACTGATTTTTATTTTAAATGAGGGATTTCGATTTTCTTTGAAAATGAGAGAGGAAGGGGAGTTTGTTTATAAAAGGAAGGGAACGAGATTTCTTTACGTTGATTTCGAATGACAGAAAATGTACGCGGCCATTATTTGATTTGAACGAGAGGATGGGTTTGCACGATAAATCTCGTGATGTTAGGCGCAATTCTCGGCGTGATGAAAGGGAGACAACGTGCTGCTATTTTTTTTTGACTTATTTCAAATTTAAATTTAAACTGAATTCAATTTAAATTTCAATGCGTTTAACCGCCGTACTGTCACAAAACAACTCCGAAAAATATGAAAATTGAAATCCGGTAATAACTCGATATTACGGACCCAATGGAACTGGTTTCGTCAAATTCCGAGACTGCGCCTCGGAACGCTATTTTTTAAATATTGATTCAAACAATTAAATTCAAAACTGAGCAAAACAGTTTAAATTTCAATTCTGAAGCTGCTGTTATCTTTAGTGTTATCAATATGAATTTTAAAAGCTTTCGAAATATTTTTCTTCGGCTTAAAATTGAAGATTCAAATTTTTATTCAACTTTCAATCGATTAAATTTTATAATTTAATCGCCAAATTCAAAGTTATATTCGGGATTCAAATTAAATCATCGTTCAAATATTTAAATTTAATTAAATATTCTCAATTTAATTTGTTCAAAATTCTGGGTCGTTACATATAATAATAAATAAAAAATAAAAAAAGTCTAGCTAACAAGAAATATTATATGTACAGAGCAGTTCTAACAATGAAATAGCAGTTTACCTAAGTTTCACCATTTGGCCAAATCCTATTCATAAGGCAGTTGAACATCACAGTTGAGCAGTAAGAAACCAGAATACTTTGATGTTGTGATATTAGAATGTACATGCTATAACTGAAAAACAGAACAAAGGAAAATAATTTTGAACACCAGACAAAAGTATGATTGTGCGACCTGTGCAGTTAAAGCGCTTGGCAGATTTAAAGCGGTGGAGGTGCAAAAAGCCATAGCGGGGATATAGCGAGGATATAGCGGGATATAGCGGGATATAGCGGATGGCTCTAAAATAGCATATAAAACTCGTATATAATGTTTTTTACAAATATATAGATGGTAATTAAATAAAAAATTATCATTCAATTGAATTATAGTTAATACATAAATAATTTTAAATAAAATCATGTGCGAATATACTTTAAATAAACATAAAACTGCTATATAACATAATTGAATTTAGTAGAATATTAGAGTATTTTCATTTATGAGAATATATTAAAAATTAAATCAAATAAATTAGTTTCATAATTTTTATAATGTATATATGCAATTTTTCAATTCATTTTATTAAAGAAGATATAGCGGAAAGAGCGGAAATAACGGGATATAGTGGAAATAGCGGGGCTTAAAACGGAAAGGCTATATTTTGGGGCTATATGAAAAATCGTTGCGGTAGAAATCCGCTATGAGATATAGCGGGGTTATAGCGGGGTAATAGCGGGGCATTAACTGCACAGTGTGCGACTGAAGCTAACTATTTCATGTATTAGCTAAAGTAAAATTATTATTAGGCATAATTTAAAGTGGAAACATGGTAAATCAGACATATATCACCAAAAAGCTCAAATTGTGTGAACATGCAATCATTTCAGAGAGAACAAGTTGCAAAGCAGCGTTTAAAGGAGAATATCAAACAAATATGTAAACAACCATGTATGATAAGATGTAAAATTGCTTTGATCAACTTTTATTAAAAACTCAAGTAAATCAGTATGTGATTTGATAAGTTGTATCCTTTTTATCTGAAGAGAAATTTGTTCATGAGTTTATCATTTAGTTACATGTGAATAAAAAGGAACATGCACTACACTTTAAAAAAAGGAACTTGCATGGAATGCAAATTAACTAGATAGATAATCAAAATATTGGATGATATTCAAATAATATCAAGCAAAATTCATAATACTAATGAAAACTTTGACTCTCAAAATCTCTTAGATTAAACTAGTATATGGTTCATACAAACCCAACCTAGAATTCGTACCTGCTGAAAATCAAATTTTACATAACTATAAAAAAAGCATGTATATTTTGTAAAACAAAAACATTGATACGCGCATTTCTAAGCATTTTACACCTGGTACATATAAGAATGAAGATGATGAACTTGTAACTGATAGATATGCACTAGGATTAGAAAATTTTATGTTTTAGTTCTGTAAATGTTTGCATATATCTGTACCTACTGGACTCAGAACAAATTCAAAACATGTTCATGTTTGCTGTTCAATACTAGCTATTAGTATTGAATATAATGAAGATGATAGTTTGTTTGGCGGTTGGACATTTAAACCGAAATTCGATGATAAATCATTCATATCAACTAATAAACAAATTTTAATAGAGTAAGTTTTACTGACACGACAAAGTAAGGAAACAGAAGATCAATAACCGAAAAGAACCGATGTTACTAAGGTAACGAATGCATCGTACCAGTTTGATCTTAAGCTTGTGTGATGCTCTCTAGTCAAGGGATAGCAGATTCATGGAAAATGTCAACAAATCAACCATTTTCATAATTCAGAGAAAAATCTATATCATGCTCCTTTAGCATACATATATGTACCGGCACTTCCTATGTCACGGAATGGACTGTCTCAAAATAATGGACATTATTAAAGGGACTTCAAAAATGGATATGGGGGTTTTCGGTGCCAAAATTCAGGAAGTTTTTTGATGGGCAACCGCCGAACAAGTGTACATTTTTTGTTTGATGGGTGTCGGCCAAACGTTTTTGGATCTGTATAATAAGTCTGAAAAAAAATCATGTAAATGAAAAACATATAACGTCAAACGAGATTTCAGATTGTAATATCATTCTAGATTTCATCTCGGTCAAATGAAAAAATGAGGTTCCAAGCGAGATCTTCAACGAGAGTGACAAGGGTTAAATCAACGTTTCCAAACTTTTCACACATTTAGGTTATATGATTGGTGAAAAAAATCTAAAATGGCTGATAGTTCTACTTATTAATTATATATTTTCATTAACTTGTTTTAAATTGATTTGTTAGATGGAAAATCAAGTGATAGATAACTGAATGGACCATCTATGAATCAATCGTACATTTGCGTTAATTTTCAAAATCTTTCAAACCACCTCTATGGTTCCTAACCAATATTTTAAGACTTTAGAGCATCAAGTTTGTGTAATGGCCTTCAAAAATGTGACAATAGACCACAGATTCTGTCTACTTAAATATATGGACACTATGAAAATTAGCTTCAAGTTTGCTTAATGGTCTTAAATATAACACTAGACCATGTCAATTCTGTCTACTTAAATATATAGACGCTCTATGAAAATTAGCTATTACTGAAGAAATATTATATTGGTTAGTCAATTATCAACGAAGTTAACCTTGAATGTTCAAATAGATTTCACAATAATGCAAAATGGGGTTTGCAATCAATTTCATTTACGATTTTTATAACATAATTTATTCTTTTCTATGAGCTTATACAGGGAGATAGTTTCCTATGAGTTTTTAGCAAGTGCGGGGGGCAATGAGATGTTTATGTCTAGATGTGTGTACTAATAAGTATGATACTCATATTATATATTTCTAAATCTATATAACTTCTTTTCACTTGAGAAACAAAACTAAAGAATGCAAATGTAGTAACTCACCCCCTTTCTGCAGCACATCATTAAGACTAAAAGTAGAAGGGGAAAATCAGGATCCATCAGTACCTATGAAAAAACAATCAATAAAATTATTGCCGAAGCACATGGCATATTGATTTAAAAACATTAGAATGTAATAAAAACTAGACCCACTTCATGACGCCAATACCAATAGAAGTCAGGCACGGCAGAAAGTCTGACTTAGAGCGAATCCATCCTTTTGGTATCTCACATCAATTCAACTCGATATATTTATTTGATCAACTTCCTATCATTTTGCTAGTGCTGACATTATTACCCTTAGTGCCAAGTTTCTTTTGTGCTTTTAAGTTCAGTTTTCAAACAAATGAACATAATGATGTCCTGTCTTTATGTCTTTATCTTCACAGGCCTATGTTTGACTTATTGGCAAAGGTCAGCAAACACAAGTTCAAAGTTACAAAAAATTTGTGTTGTATATCTTGGAACAATTGCTTTAACTTAAGCTCATAAAATAAGTTTCAAGGGTACTGAAAAATAATAGTACACTAAAAAAACATCTTACTCGCAATCAAATATAAAAACTAAATTGCATCGATTTATTACCTAATTTGATAATTCTTATGCTATCACTACTTGCTACTTAGATTCTAGAATCAACAGTCCAATTAAATCAAATCCAAAGACCCAACTTTCACCAAACTAATCCATCCAACCATTTATTTTATATCAAGTGTTAAGATGGCCATAACTGTATAACTAATTAGTCTGCTAAGCACCAAATATATCTGATATATCCAATGTCGAGAATGTCAATGACTCAATTCAATATATTCCTACAAATATTGTCAATCTCAGAGCATCAAATACCTTAACCCATACATGCTAAACTATTAATTTTATAAGACAAAGACAGCATACTCCAAGTCAATGGTAGCTGAATAAGCATTAATGGAACATAACACGTACTAATAACAATAATTTCATATCCAAAAGTCAAAAAAAAATTATCTCGGACAAGAATGCTTATAATAGGATCAAGATAAATCAGATAATTAAAGGTATCTGCAACTCAAAATATAGAAAGGAAAAGAAAAGGAAAACCAAAAGCAAATCCAAAATTAGGATATTTGTAGAAACATTCAACGTAGTAAATGAATGATCCGATACATGTAATTAGCAGCAACGGTTGCAAGCAAAGCAGGTGGCGGAGAGTAGCGGATTAGCATCTGTAAGAGAGTTTTATTGACAACGGTGAGGTGGTTTGGTGGAGAGTAGCAGGTTAGGGTTCGCAAGAGGGTTTCGTTGATAATTGCAATGGTAGTGAGCGCGATGGGTTTAGCACCATCGATGGGAAACAATATCAATTGATAAATTGGGAATATAATTTTACAGTGTGAATTTATTCATGATATGAAAATAGGTTTTTGGGAATAATAGTGGATTCTATTTTGAAAAGTGAGAATGGTTAGGGAATCAGAATGAAATCGATGTGTTGTGAATCGAGAGGGATTTATAAAGTGAAATTGATTATTGGAATTTTAAAATATTTTTTTATCAAGAATTTAAGTTTTCTTTTAAAAGGAAAATTTTATATATGTAATTTAAAGCTATTTCAGTATTAAAATACTTTGAAATGAATTTTTTTAAATATCTAATATTAATTGAAATAAATTATAATTGGTAAAATCAGCTTTGTTTATTTAAAAATGAATTGAAAATGATTTATCGATGTTTATTTAAAGTGTTTTGATATTTTAAATAATTACGTAAACATGTTTTAAAAATAAATTATTATTCTTTAAAAATACTTATTATATATAGAGGTTCGAAATGATTTTTATTTATTAATAAATCCTCTCGAGATTTGTAAACAAAGTTTATTTAATAGATATGATTTTTATATAAGAGAAATCTTGTGATAGAATTCTGGAAACTTAAGGAATCCTCCGAAATGTTGAAATACGAGAACTTCAAAAATGAATTAGAATTCATAAAAGAAGTTAGAAATGGGTAGCTGGAATTATAGACAACTATAATTGATTTTGAAAATTTTAAAGGGAATTAATTTATAAATTTCGGAAATTTATAAAATCTGTTATAAATGAGTTAAGGGATTTACAAGTAAATTGTAAAGGATTTTGAGAAATAGGAAATAAATGGAATATTTCCAAGGTATTGGAAATAAAATGATTTTAGGAAATATTCTTATAAATATTTAATAAGTATTGGAATGGGAGGATTTAAAATATTTTAACTACGAGATTTTTATTATAGAAATATTTTTCAAAGTGTTGAATAGAATAATGGAGTTGGAAATATTTCTACATATTGTTATGGATTGAAAAATACTCCATTAAGGATATAAGGATTTGTAATAGTTTTCAAACGTTGGAAATACTGGAAGAGTTTTGAATATATAGATCTTTGTAAAGATATTTTGAATGAATGTTTTGATGATTTATAAAATAAGGCTTAGTGACTGCTTATGGATGTTATCGGATCGTTGACTAACCGACTATCAAATCTGGCAAAATTCGTTGATCGTTTCGAAGCGACCAGGATCAGATTTAATTATCCGAAAACCACTTCGATATGATTTGAGCATTATGAATTGTGATATTGCGAAGATAAGGAAGACAGTGATTTTGGAGATTCGGTTTGTTTATACTCAAAACAACTTGTATGTATGAATGCTATCATTTGCATCGTTTCTTGGAAGGAAGTGTTAGCATTCCAAGAATGAATGGTATTCTTAAGGTAATACGTAGCCTCAAGCCTCATCAATCGGGAATGACTAAAACAGGGGAGATGCAGGAGAGCTAAGTGGGTCGCACGCAAGTAGGGTATGTTATCACTTTTCTAAATACCCTCGGATATATTATATTATAATTATAGACATGGTTGTGCATGGAAAAGAGAGCGCTCGATTAGGGTGGGAACACT
This sequence comes from Allium fistulosum, assembly GCA_030737815.1. Classification (NCBI taxonomy): domain Eukaryota; kingdom Viridiplantae; phylum Streptophyta; class Magnoliopsida; order Asparagales; family Amaryllidaceae; genus Allium; species Allium fistulosum. The sequence goes on from CM060905.1 coordinate 54,187,334, forward strand.
CGGGGTGATAACATATTCGTACTATCCAGGTCATGGGTAGGCCGTTCCTGTGTTGGTAGGGGATCTAAGTGAGGTCCTCGGTACATCTTTCTAGAGGTGCACTATGACGGGCAGTACCCCAGTAGTCCAGTCATTGTATGGAATCCAATATCCACTACGAGCCTTTACTGTTTTGATTGTAGAGCCTAGTATGCTAGAATTTAATTAATGTACCAATTTTGGCTATTTTAATAAGTATTTGTACTTAGATACTGTTATAATATAGCTGGATTTTCTATAAAAATGCTTTTGTTATCATAAGTTAAAAACCCGTCATGTTTATATGTGGCGTGGTTGTAACAACCTAGTATTTCGAACCATTCGTATCTGCACATGTCGGACTTGAATTGCTCAAAACAACAGATTGTTAATTTATATTTGGCAAAACTCAGCAAATACAGTAAATAAATCAATCACAGAATCACAGACACAGAGTATTACAACAATAAGCAGTGAAATAGATAAATATTAGTTCATGAAGCTACTATAAAACATCAGACTCTAAAATAAAATGCAATAGAATCTCGAATGCAAATGAATCTCTAATACATAAGCAACTGACGAGTCTGAACATAAATGATTGGAATAAACTGAAATAAGTGAAAGCTGGATAGATAGATCTTTAAACAAAGCTCCAATCTCCAAAGGTGAGTCTCAAATGCTGTGACACTCAGTTTGACCCGAGCATAAAGCAAAATACAAAACACTCAAGTCAGGATTAACATTCTTATATCGGTAAATTTAACTCAAGTGAAATGTCAACTGAAATAAAAGTAACTTAAAGAACGTTTGGGATACCCATCCTCTAAGGATCTGTGGAACTATCTACTATGTAATAATATACGCGATTATAACATGTCTACAGTAAAGTAAACTATTAAAATAGCGTTAAGGCATTACCCATATCCCCCTTAACAAATTTTATATAATGTCGTAGTCTATACAGATACTGTAAACTCCACTTGCAAGTGGGCTATCAGGGAGCACTCCATAGGTACAACACAAAACAAACTCGTAGAATGCGCGATAGGGCATGTGACAAGGCATGTGAGGCAATGCCAAGGTAGATATACCATTTGCGGATCCGGACTTGTGGTAACGCATAGCAGCTACTACCGTCCACCTCGAGACACACTCCCAAATCAAAGGTGCACCCAATCAAATCACAAAGTAATAGAATGGTATCGAAGAAGTGTGCTCGATTGGAGGAATGACCTCACTTGGCCCGGCGTGGCTCCTGTTTTAGCTACATCAAGCTGACTCACGGGAGTCAGGGCTACGTAAATACCTCATACAGAATCGTCACCAAACCATCCTATTTCGTTCTGGAATCTCCACCACGTACACAGTTGTTAAAGTGGTTTTCTGTATTGCCAGAGAGTATGACAATATCCGATCTCAGTCTCTTTAACAACCAAACGCTTATTTCACACCATAGTCATTTCATTTCAAATAGTTCATACTTCATATCAAAATATCGTATTCATTTCAAAACCATATCAATCCGATTTCATTATTCACTTTAAATAATATTCATTTCCAGAATCGTACATTTTCAAAATTATAACACTTTCGAAATCATAACACTTTCGAGATCATAACACTTTTGAAATCATAACACTTTTGAGATCATAAAAATTTTGAAATCATAACACTTTTGAAATCATAACACTTCCAACTTAAACAGTTTAGATATTGAAAATAGTATATATATTAAAATAGTTATAAATTAAAATAGTTTATATATTAAAATAATTTATATATTAAAATAGTTGTAAAAAAATAGTTTATATTTATTTAAAGAGATTATACCGGAATAGTCTGCAAACTAGAATTGTTTCATCCAATTCCACAAATCAATTTTAATCAACATAAATTCCAAAATTCAATTAAAATCAATCCCAGTTCAACACTTTCAATTTACAAGGTTAAAGATGCAATTCAAATTCTCAATAACCCATTTCAATTTTTTTTCGATTTCAAATCCAAGTTTGAATTATCACTTCAATTCCAATAAGATTCAAAGTTTAAATACTCAAACATTTACAATATAAGTTTCATTTATATTTCAACATTTAACTTTATGTTTATTCAAATTGGAAAATATTCACTTCATCATTTTAATAACAATTAAATAAATCTCAATTTATAAATTTGAATCAATATTAAATATTCAGTCTTAGTTTTATTTAAAGTTGAGAATATTCCTTTAATCACTTTTTATCAAATCGAGTTATAAATCATACCTTTCAAAATCTCAAAATCAATGAGTTCAAATAAATTCTTATTTAAATTCCATTATTAACCAATTTAACTTCTAAGTCAACATGAATTTATCTTCCCAACCTCTATTATTAAAGTTATAAAAACCTATTTTTAAAATGTTTATACAAATTTAAATAAATACTTAAACATAGTATAAACTAATTAAATTAACTTTTATTAAATTAAATCTTATTATTAGTTTTGTTTTATATTGAATATTATTTTATATATTTTAAAAATAAAATAAAATTATAAGAAGAATCTAAAAATTTATATTTTTCAAAACTAACTTATAAATTAATATTTCCAAAACATATTATTTTAAAATCTAATTTTTTTTACATATATAAAAATAACATTTATATATTATATAAAAACAATATTTATTAAAACCCATATATTTCCTTTCAAACTTTGGAAATCATTTTCAAAGTATAGACTAATGGTGTCCGTATATAATTTTCTATCCTATGGTCAAGTGATACAAATATTTATCATTTCATTCCGCAGTTTAAATATTTACGGGTATATATCATTTCAACCCGTAATCCCAAAATTTGAATTCAATGAAAATCGCTTGGGTTTATCATTTCAACCCATAACGACTTTCCCTTAATCTATAAAATCGTTCGGGTATGTATCATTTCAACCCATAGGTATTTCTAACTATCAGGGAACTTGCAGAGTGAGAACAAATATGATAATAATGTAACATATCAACAACATGCATATATCATCAGTAACAAATTTAATCATAATATAAATAACAGGTTATGGTGTCATATGTCACAGGTGAACAGTTACAAATAATGGCATATCATATATAACAATTATAAAATTAACAGTTTAAATTTAATAGCATATTTCAAGTGTTATTTGAAGGTGAAGTAAATTTATTGAATATAAGAACGTTAATCGTGAGTGATTGTTCACCTTTCGAGGCTAAAGAAAGCAAGACATGAAGGTGATACGGACATGCACATGGATACGGGCACGACACTCAGATGTAGGTTCGGATAGTGGCAAAGCATGAGCAAGCACGATAACTAGGAATCAATGAAAACAAATCAAAGCTAGCATGATCTAGAATGGGAACATAATATATTTAAAATACGAAATATATATACATTTTTCTTAAACTCAATATTCAAAATTTAAAAGACCAAATAAAAATGAAAATCCTTATATATAATAAAAATCAATATTCGATCAAAACACATATTAAATAAAAATATTTATATACTTATATTATATTGCAAAATCATTATGAGAAATTTTATTTTAAACACATATATTTTCTTTTGAAAATTACCATATTAATCTTTATACCCAAAATATATTAAAGTTATTATAAACATATTTATACATACATACTTCGAAACAAATACTTTAAAACATAGTTTGACATTGAAATTATAAAAACGCTTCAGATATATTACACACACACATATTAAAACCATATTAATTTTAAACACATATTAAAAATGGAACAAAATATTTATATTATCTTTAAGAAAAAAATCAAAACAAACAGTATATATAATTCTAATAGAATATATATAACTTTAACAGCCTATATATAACACTAAAGACTACATTATATATATATACCAATACGTTAGGCACATCCGTTGGACGTTTGCAATGAAAACCAAAAAAATATATTTATCGTACAATAAATAATAACCTCCGTGCTTACATATATTTTCAACTGTACTTTGGTAGCTTAGATTATTATCCCTTTCCAAGATGAGGAAAATTAAATTTATTATTGGTAACAACAAAATTACAAAAAGAGAAATCAAATCTGCGCCTAGATACATTATTTTATAGAAATTTTTCATAACTTCAACCATTCATAAGCACCAATAATGTTTATTTACGCAAACTTTAGAACACTTAGTTTGATGGTAATTAATTTTATGAAATTATCTACATTATGTTGACATACGTATAAGCTAATTTCAATATCATTACCACACAAAACATAATTTTGCTAAACATTTTTCACACGTGTGCCTTCACACTGGGCATATTACAATGATGCTATAATATTATATTAGAAACTTTGCCAGCTTGCTTTGACTTGCATGTATATATTTATGTATATACAGTACCTACATACATTGACATTTGTATATATGAGTTTATGAAGTTGAATTGTTTTCTAGTCACAACCGTTTAACATACAATTGTGATTTGCTGATAATCACCAATATACATCAATCATTTCATATATAGACTTTTGCCTTAAATTCAACCATATAAGTCAGTGATATTATGCAAAATCTCTCCTTGGAGCCTAAAACTAAGTCTCGGGAAGCTCCTGCCGTCAATAAGAAGGTATATTTGAACAATGATATAATCTCTCAAAATTTATCTCCGGCTTTTACGTAGGTGCATGCATGCTTTACATACATGTGTGTTTAAGTATCTCTATTAATCTATTGCATATTTTAGGTTTAAGGCATATAAAAGTTTAAGATAGAAAGTAACTTATCAGTTTGCACACTCAGATGATTGAAAGTTAATTCATTTGGATTTTTATAAAGAATGCTACAAACAGTGTTCACTATAAAATTCCTCCGTTCCCTTGTATTTTGTCCGCCTGTGCCACAAAAAACTCTATCATTCATTATAACAAATTGATGAATTAGTGGCGTCCATCATAGTTGATTAACGACCGATGAGGAAAAATGAATTACTGAGCTAATTTTCGCACATGAGGACAGACAGGAAGGGGGCATATGATTTGAGGTGCTATTATTGTGCACTGAAACAATAATAGATATTTAAGAAAGTCCAAATTAAAATGGTTAACCCGAGAGCAAACAACCAATCATGGGAGTTTACTAACCACCTCATAGAATACAAATAGATTCCAGGAATGAATATAAATCAGGCCGTATCAGGCATTTGTTATTGAATTCAAACTTATACATTTGTTATTGAACCAAACTTATATTCCTACATAACAAAAAGCTAATATGCTTCTAAGTATATGTTCAAAAAGTAACCTAGTTTCGAACATTAACTTGCTCTCAAAATATTAGTTCTGATTGCATGTATGTAAAACTAGATTTCTATAATTTACTTTCTCCCATCTTAGTGAAATTACTATAAATTATAAATTATACCCGTTGATCCCAAAAGACTAAGATATGCAATTGTACCCAGCGCACCCTAATTTGAGTGAGCATGTGCGCGATACGCAGCAGCCTGCACATCCACAACTTCATTTGTTTTGTTTGATTATATACAGTTCCCACTCTTTTATCACAATTTCATATGCACCTTGCCAACAAAAACTTAAGAGAAATCCTAAGCCACAACTATTACTTTACAGTCATGACCTTTCTTCACAAATATTTTCTAACATCAAATTATAGGGGTGCATGATAAGTCAAAACAATGCTGCTTTTGAATATAAAGTTTTAGATTCTCTATCAGAATACGTTGTCATAAGTTGATGTGAGTACATGTCCATCATCCACAGTTTTAAATAACTAATAATATAAGTTCAGAATCAGTGTATTATGAGAATAAAAGAATAAATAATGACATAACATAATGATGAGAATGTTACAGGAATCAAATAGCAAGTAATGTGAAAGAGAAAAGGTTGCTCCATCTTCACCACAAAGGATCCTAGATCTTGGTATTTTCAATAAAAAAACCGACGCAAGGCTGATCACTAAAGCTTAATTCATAAATTTCCTACAAAGTGAAAAGGTAAGTACATTTTTAAGAATCTTTCCCTAGTAAGAATATTCTAGTTACTTAAATGTATTCGATCTATCAAAATTAACAAATATAAATAGAGATGTTTGAAGAAACAATAACATATCCCCTAATTATCCGATAACAATGTGTTATGGGTTAAGGCTAAGCAATTCAAGGTAATAACTAATTGCCTTGTCCTAAAAATGATGAAACCGCTTCATATGTTGGAGATATTCCATAATTCGCTAAAACTTTTGCTTGATAAGGTGTTGAAATTGTTTCAATACACTCTTTAAAACGCTTGATGCCTTCACCTGGACATGCTTTGATTCAAGTGATTGTAGAGACCGTGAATGCTACGTCGTTTATAAAGAAATATTACATCAGCAATTTGTGGAGATTTTGTCGGAGTTGTTGACTGTTTTCTACGCATGAACTCCTTGAGATGCTCGATTGAGTTAGTTTGGTCTTTTAGTATGGAAGGGGCTGCCAATTGAAAAGGAAAGGAAAAGGGTTATGTGGTAGGAGAAGGGAAGAAGTACCGTCAAATGGTGAGTTAGTGCATCGAAGAACGTGGAAGTAGAAAGGGACAAAAATATCCTTTTCATATTATACGAATTAAGTGGGCATTTTTGACTATTCAAAAGCTTCATTTGAGGGTATTCTTATTATATATATATATATATATATATATATATATATAACATATAAGAGGAGAGCAAGACTACCTGAGATAGACTTGAACAAACATATATATATATATAGTAAATGCACATATATACACTTTTCCCATAATCAAGAGGAGGCTTGGCAAAACGATGAAGATGAGAATGCTACAGGCAGCGGAGGCTACGATGGGTTGCTAGAAGCACAGGCGGTGGAGGCTATGGTTGCAGATGCTTACGTGCTGGAAGGTTTTGAGTGAAAGGAGGAGGGGAGTTGCTTACGCTTTGGTGGATGAAGGAAAATGAACAGTGTTTCAGGTGGCGTGTGGTGTTGCAGTCGGGGTGGCTGCGCTTGGCAATGGTGGCAGGCCGAAGATGCTGGGGAAAAAGAAGGGCGATTAGTGACAAGGCATATAAGGAAGGGATGCGGTCTTGAGGTTGAGAATGGTGAGCAGTCATGTGGGATGGTGGAGGAATGGTGTGCGAGCGTTGAGCAAGCACAGGTGGCAGCGGGTTGCAGATGTGGTCAGGGGTTTCGGTGTTTGGATGTGGGGCGAGTTTGGCTACTATTGGGCGTGCGAGGTCGTGAAGCTGGATCTGTGTAACGACCCGCCATTCATTCCACCGAATGACGCATCATTAATAAGAAAGAAAGGGATAGAAAAGAGAAAAGATAGAGAAGAAAGAAGAAACAACATCAGAATCTCAACAGCGGAACGAATAAATTATATTAATAAAATAAGTATTACATAATATACAATGACTATCAGAGTTACAAAGATATACATCACTTACTAGACAGTTATAAACACCTGTCTAGTTATTACAACTCAATACAATACAGAGATCAATACAGAGATCAACACAGCGGAATTACTATATATATATCTACAACGCTGAAGCCTTCTGCTCCATTGCTCCTCCACAATTCGTCAAAGCTAACCTGAATCCATTGGCTACTCGTAAAAATTTGAGTACCCAAGAGTTTATAAAACAGAAAATAAACACTTGGGTCAGACATGGGTCTGGTGTGAGTAACAGGTTAAAGTTGCTTAACTTTGTAAAGCCTTTTAAACAAAAGGTATCACGTAAGACTTCCCACACATAAACATGGAAAAGTTTTTACCTTACGCTAACCAAAACATTTGATAGGAAATCAAGTTATATTATAATAGGGTCTATGGTTTTCAAGTAAATAAGAAATAGCTGAAATTGTTACATTATTAAATTCCAGCATACTAGCCAACAAGTGGGTAATACAATCAAATCCGAGATCACTTATTGGAGATTGGATTCCATACAATGGCAAGGCTATTGGGATACCGCCCATCACACTACGTGGCCTAGATCAACGTACCGAGGATTACTCCCAATCCCCTGCAACACAAAACCGGAACCATCCCTTACTGGATAGTCCCGAACAAGACAACCCCGCAGATGGCCGTCGCCACTGCCCACTAAGCCGAATAAAAAAGGAACCTCTAGACAGGGGAAATCTTGTCCTACTTGGATGCTACCCACTTAACCTTGCTGCACCTCCCTTGTTTTAGCCATTTCCGGTTGATGAGGCTTGAGGCTACGATTACCTTTAATCAGAACACATCACTTAGAATGCTCATCGTCCACCTGACGATGTGCTGAAAGCATTCAATCCATACAGGTTCGTTCCGGGTTCGAACGAAACCGAAGGCATTATCTCGTTACACTCATTTTGGAATCACCCTCAGAGTTAACGACAATAACCCTTGCACTCTGAATCTTCATCTTCACTTGAGATTCACGACCTATCGTTAATTTGGATCGATGTGGTATTCGGATATCCAAATCTGGAAACCCGATCCTGGTCTCATCGAAATCCAAAACGTATCTTAAAGGCCAAGTTGTTTTAAAGTTAAACAATTCAATTCAATTATCCATATACAAATAGATAGATAATTCACAATATCACAATAGATAATTCATATTATCATCACAAACAGATAATCTACATTATCATCACACTTCAACCAAAGCATCCATATCAATCAGCATTACTTATCTCATATCTGAGATCTCAAACCATGCAAAGCATCCAATATCAAACAACATCCATAAGCAATGATTTATTAATCATCATTCTATAATTAATTTAAAATGAATTAAATTAATTACTTCATCTCTAATTAATTTAAATAAATTAAATTAATTACTTCATTCTATAAATCCTGCTTATAACCATTAATTAATTATAAATCAATTAATTAATTATCCTCTAATTATCCATCTTAATTGCATTCAAATAATTTATCCTTTAATTAATTACTCCAATTAATTATCCTTAACCATTTATAGTAATTAACCTTTAATTACTTCATTTATTAATTAACTATAATTAATTACATTAATTCTTAATTAATTACATTAATTAATTACTCTTTAATTACTTATTATTGATTAATTAGTTTTAATTAATCAACCCTTAATTACATCATTAATTATATTAATTAATGATCCCTAATTACTCTTAATTAATTATCCTATTTAAATTAATTACATTAAGTAATTTATCTTTAATTAAACCACATTTATTAATCACCTTTGATTAATCTCATCCAGTAATTAACTCCCCTTAATTACTTCATTACATAAATTAATTACTTCTTAATTAATTATCTTTTAATTAATCCCTTGATTAATTATACAAAGTAATTAACTCAAATTACTTTCATTATTAAATCATCTTCATTTAATTACCTCCAGTAATTACCTTTAATTACTTCCCTAAATAATTACTCTTCATTAATTTCATCTAAGTAATTATACTTATCAAATCACCAAGTGATTATATTAAATTAATTAAACTTAATTAATTAATTTAAAATTATAAAATTTATTTAATTAATTACCTTAAGTAATTAATTCCTTTAATTACTTCCATTAAGTAATTATACTTAACCAATTTCATAAATGATTATCATTAATTAATTAATCTAATTGATTATCAAAATTAATCACATTAATTAATTATTTAATAATCCTTAGTTAATGATCTCTCATTAATTATTAACAATTCTTTACTTACATTCCTTAAGTAATTAAACTTAAATCAACCATTATTAATTACAAATTAATTAATTATTAATTACTAATTAATTAATCTTTAATTACTTAATTAATTGCCTAATTAATCTTTAATCGCTTGATTAATTAATTCCTAATCATTTATTAATAATCTATACTTATCTAATTAATGATCCTTAATTAACCCTTAATTAATTAACTTATAATCCTAATTATTAAATTAATTAACACTAAATCATTAATTAATTAAATTATTAAATTACCCTTTAATTACCATATTAATTTAATGAATCTCAACTCATTAATTCTTAATTATCTTTAAGATAAATCATTTCTTATAAATGACTTAATTATCATTTCCAAATACATTGAAACCTTTTGCTTTTAAATTTTCCTTTAAATTCATTTCAATTTAAAGATTTCAAATACTTAAAAATTTAACCAATTTAAAAACTTTTAAATCCAATGTTAAAGAAACATTTATTATTTAAAAAGAAACTTTAAGAGTTTTATACTTTAAACATTTTAAATTTGTTAAAACCTTTATTTTTATAAAACTTTATTTATCTCAAATCTAGGATAAAAATTTAATTTGAACCCATATGAAAACTTGATTTAAAACTTGGATTAAATCCTGCTTTCAAAATTTTAAACTCATTTTAAATTTTAGAACCCCTGTCAGATTCTAAAACTTGTAATCACCAAATGACCCGAGCCCATCTCAATTTTCCCCGAGTCAAAACCCTATATACTTCGAGTCACTCACGCGATCAACTCAAGAAAAACTCGAGTACTACTCCTCTGTTTAAACCCAAACTCTACCAGGTACAAACATACACCGTGCACATGCACGGTGACTCTGATCAACTCCGGCCATCCACGACGATCCCCACATGTCGACGTTCACCCTCGTACCCAAACTCGATCACCATAATATCAATAGTAACTCGAAATCGAATTCGAGTAACCCATCACAACCAGAATAGGAAACTCAAAGCCTGGAAATCACTCGTGCTCACTCCTCCGATCATCGGAGTATCAGAAATTCCGGCCACGCCCTCGACGACATCCTTGCTTCCAATTCCCAAAGCCTAGAGGCACTCGATCCACCCTAGATGCTGAGAACATTACAAACTCCCGACCTTGCCAAAATTAGGTTTATAAACAATTTCTGATCACCGCTGCCTCCATAATGATTAGAACATCTTCATGACATTTTTCCCGACCTCACCCATCATTCAGCTACCTCCAGTGAGAACCACATCTTCCCCGATCACCTAGATCGTCAGAACCCACCCAAAACTCCAAATATGATCAAACTCTAACTGCTCCTTCAATTTAGTGCTAAAAATTGTGGTTTCTCTTTTAAAAATCAAGTTTTTGTATAAGGTTTTAGTTTATAAACCTGTCTTGATAAATTAAGATACTTAAATTTTCACTTGTCTTAAACATGCACTGTTGTTTCTAGTTTCTAGAGACATTCATGTTTATTTTAACTTAATTAAATTTTTAAACATTAATTTAGACTGAAACAAACAACTTTTGTTTGAATCTGAAATCCTAATAAAGATCAGATCAAGTGATAATGGAATTTTTACCAAATTATTAGCTTTAAAACCAGGAATAGGCAAGAACAAATACACAACAAGCACACATATATGCACAGAAAATTCAATCATATACATCCACACAATACACATTTTATTTCCAGAAATCCACATGCAACCAGATATCCATATACTTAAGTTTTTTTTTAAAAAATGTTACTCACCTAAAAAACAAAGCTTCCAAATTTATTTGAAAAGCTTTTGAATCTTTTAAAGACTGAAATGCCTTAGCTTCTGGTTTTTGATTTAAAACTTGAGTTGCTTGCTATATAAACTTGCAGACAACTTCATTGATTTCCAGATTCAACTTGCTTTGAATTTAAAACTTGAATTACAGATTTCCTTTTGATATACCCAGGTTGAAAGATGAATGCAGACATGCTTTTGAATTGATTCCAGATTAAAGAAAATGTATGCACCCTTTTGATTTTGGAAATGCTTCGCATGTTTTGTTGTTATCAGGTTTGGAAAAAATTCAGATGCTCAGGTTAATGATTTTGAAATATGCAGGCTAGTGGTTTGAGGAAGATGTTTTGCATATTTCTTTGATCTTTGAAAACGTACAGGATTGAAACATGCAGGCTTGATTTTGGTTTTAAAAAGAATGATTACAAATTTTGATTTGAACATGATTCTGGTTTTGGGGAGTTTGGTTACTGATTTGTGAATGTTGTTACCAGATTTCATTTTTGAGAAGCTTGAGTTTTTCTTTGCTTTTGAAAATGAAGATTAGAAAAGAAATGAGAAGGAGGAAAACATGTTTTTATAAGTATAAATGATTTATTTTTTAAAATAAAAGGAAAATTAAAAACAAAAATGACACTTGTCTAATCTATTTACATTTGTCATGAGCATAAATTAACACTTGTTGTATTAGGCTCAATATATTTACACTTGTCCTATAAGTAATTTTACTTATTTTTATTTATTTTAAAAGTAAATAAAAGCCTTTTTCTTTATTTATTAAATACTTATCTATATATAAATTACTTTTAAAGAAACAAAACTAATTATATTTATAAATAAAAGTTTATACATATAATATAAAATCCAAAACAATTTAAAATATCTATCTTTGAATTTCAAAACTTTAAATTCAAATTCAAATCAAAGTCAAAAGTCTAATTTTAAAATCAAGTTATATATATATATATAACTACACAAATTCAATTTGAAATAACAATCCTATTTTTATTAAAAATCTATTTGTAAAAACAATACATTATTAATATTGTTTGAAAATAACACATTTATCAATTTTAAATTAATTTATAAAAGAAATTATCTCTTTATTATAAATAAATTACTTATATTACTTAAATGAATTAATATATCATTTGTTTATTAAATACAAACCAAAGCTTTTCTATTTACAATATATACAAATATATATACATTATAAATAGAAATCATTTTATTAGTTTTTAAAAGATAAAATTCACTAATTAAATATTTATTTAATTAGATTATTAAATCAATTCAAATTTTATTATCAAAGATTATCAAATCAATTTAATTATTTAAACAGATTATTAAATTGATATTGCCCATAAATTCTGGGATATCACAATCTGATGGGGTTGGGGAGTGGATGAACCAGCGATGGAAGAGAAAGGTTGTGGCACGGCTAGGTGTGGATCTGTGTGGAGCAGGTGGCGACGAGTTTTGAGAGGCCAACACATGTTGTGGTGGGCGGAGGGGAAAGGAGAATGGCGTGGGGTGGAGGCGGCAAGGCTTCGGTGATGAAGAGTTGCGGGGTGATGCGTGTTTTTGCAAGGTGGGAGGGCAGAGGTTATATATATATAAGTTGATTTATATGTTCTAGGCAAAATAAATATACAAGCTTCTCATATTTATTATATATAATTTTAGAACAAACCAAAATGAATTGGAAGAGACAAATGCAAACGAACGAACCAGCCTATAATAAATTGAACATTGGGAATAGGAAAGGTTAAAAGCTGAAAATAATAATTACTGATGACTATTTGATTACACAGTGGATAGTGGAAGGATATAGGAAATTCAAAAGGCTCAAACTGGATACTATTATGACAAATAGTTTTGTCTATTTCGACGTGTACCGGACACTGAAATGCATAAATGAATATACTGCAGAGATTAGCATGACAAGACGAACAAAATGGTGTTATCCCGCCTTTTGGCAAGGCCGTGACACCAAGAACTTGACTAGAAACCAATGACAGTTCGTCTTGGAGATCGGTTATACGCAGGCTCACTATGGATATCGACGAATTTTTTCCGAGTCCGGATCGGGCTACAATTGATATGACATGACAAGCAAATCTATGATAGCCAACATTCGGAATTTCAAGTCAATCGGAGTTCATATGCTCCAGATATTGATGGATCACGGCTGAGAAATCAAAACTTGCATCGATCATATCTCGAGATCTACAAGTCCAAATGCCACCAAATTTGGACAGTAGCTTACTGGCAACCTAAGGAATGTCCATGCCAAATTTCAGCTCGATCGGAGCAATTCTTGATCGATTCGAACCAAGGGTCGAATCGATATGGACCAACTTGCATCGATCATATCTCGAGATCTACAAGTCCAAATGCCACCAAATTTGGACAGTAGCTTACTGGCAACCTAAGGAATGTCCATGCCAAATTTCAGCTCGATCGGAGCAAATCTTGATCGATTCGAACCAAGGGTCAAATCGATATGGACCAACCTGCATCGATCATATCTTGAGATCTACAAGTCCAAATGCCACCAAATTTGGACAGTAGCTTACTGGAAACCTAAGGAATGTCCATGCCAAATTTCAGCTCAATCGGAGCAAATCTTGATCGATTCGAAGTTGAGTTCGAATCGATATGGACCAACTTGAATCGATCATAACTCGAGTTCTACAAGTCCAAATGCCATGAAATTTTCACAGAAGCTTAAGCACATGATGAAGAATGTTCACACCAAATTTTAGCTCGATTGGATGATTTCTTGATCGATTCGAACCAAGGGTCGAATCGATCCCAAAGTGGGCCCGGATCTCCAGATTTCGGCCATGTGGGCCCCCTCACGTGCCAGAAGCGGTCTCCCCGAATTTTAGGCGAAATATCAGCCTCCTACACCTATAAATAGAGCCCCCGGTCATTCAGAAAAGGGGTGGGATAATTCTAAGTACTAAAGAGCGCCCAGATTCTGCCAGATCTACTCCAGAACACCGCCGCTGCTTTAGATTGAAACTTAGCAATTAGATTCAGTTGTATTACATTATAAACTACTGTAATCTTCAAGTAATCATCCAATAAAATCATCAAAACTTCATAGTGGACGTAGGCAAAACGCCGAACCACTCTAAATCGCTTGTCATTGCAATTTACTTTCTGTTATTTGGAGTTTTTGTTAGATAATCCACAGTTTTAACTTTCATTCTTCACTTTTATCTCTTCAAAAACTTCCGAAGAGTGTTGTGCCCATTTTTGGTACAAACACTTTGGTGCTTTCACTGAGAAAAAACGCAGTTTTTTCTCCTGCTCTATGGATCTACTACCGTCGTTGGATTGCAAAAATCTAAGGAGAAGATCCAGATCTGTTCATAAGTGGTTCCTTCTATTCTATTCAGATTGCTCCAGATCTAAGAGGAACTACATTCATCATGAATTCCATACCCATATTTTCGAATCCAGAAAAAATGCAATTTTTCGTATCCATGAAAATATGGTGATTTTCGTATCCATGTCTTCGAATCCATGAAAATATGGTGATTTTCGTATCCATGTCTTCGAATCCATGAAAATATGGTGATTTTCGTATCCATGTATTCGAATCCATGAAAATATGGTGATTTTCGTATCCATGTATTTGTTTCCAGAAAGTATGGTGATTTTCGTATCCATCTTTTCGAATCCAGAAAATATGTTGTTTTTCGTATCCATAATCTTCGTATCCATGAGATGGATGCCATACTTCGTATCCATGAGATGGATGTTGTACTTCGTATCCATGAGATGGATGCTCTACTTCGTATCCATTAGATGGAAGCTGTACTTCGTATCCATCAGGAAGCAATACTTCGTATCCATCCATCTGCCTCAAATTCGTATCGATACTCACAGGTACTTCGTATCCATCCATCTGCCTCCAATTCGTATCGATACTCACAGGTATTTCGTATCCATCCATCTGCCTCCAATTCGTATCGATACTCACAGGTACTTTGTATCCATCCATCTGCCTCCAATTCGTATCGATACTCACAGGTACTTTGTATCCATCCATCTGCCTCCAATTCGTATCGATACTCACAGGTACTTCGTATCCATCCATCTGCCTCCAATTCGTATCGATACTCACAGGTACTTCGTATCCATCCATCTGCCTCCAATTCGAATCGATACACACAGGTACTTCGTATCCATCCATCTGCCTCCAATTCGTATCGATACTCACAGGTATTTCGTATCCATCCATCTGCCTCCAATTCGAATCGATACAAACAGGTACTTCGTATCCATCCATCTGCCTCTAATTCGAATCGATACACACAGGTACTTCGTATCCATCCATCTGCCTCCAATTCGTATCGATACTCACAGGTACTTCGTATCCATCCCTCTGCCTCCAATTCGAATCGATACACACAGGTACTTCGTATCCATCCATCTGCCTCCAATTCGTATCGATACTCACAGGTACTTCGTATCCATCCATCTGCCTCTAATTCGAATCGATACACACAGGTACTTCGTATCCATCCATCTGCCTCCAATTCGTATCGATACTCACAGGTACTTCGTATCCATCCATCTGCATCAACTTCGTATCGATCGATAGATACCACTTTCGTATCGATCTAGCCATGCGCACTTCATATCGATACGAAGACGAGCACATATGATGGATTCGAACAAGAATGATACGAAGAAGGACTTTTTCAGGTTGCTTGATGGATACGAAATTTAAAAAAAAAAAAATCGGGTACGACCCAAATTTCCTAAAAAGAGGCTAAAAAAAATATGGTGATTTTCGTATCCATGTCTTCGAATCCATGAAAATATGGTGATTTTCGTATCCATGTCTTCGAATCCATGAAAATATGGTGACTTTCGTATCCATGTCTTCGAATCCATGAAAATATGGTGATTTTCGTATCCATGTATTTGTTTCCAGAAAGTATGGTGATTTTCGTATCCATCTTTTCGAATCCAGAAAATATGTTGTTTTTCGTATCCATAATCTTCGTATCCATGAGATGGATGCCATACTTCGTATCCATGAGATGGATGCTGTACTTCGTATCCATGAGATGGATGCTCTACTTCGTATCCATGAGATGGAAGCTGTACTTCGTATCCATCAGGAAGCAATACTTCGTATCCATCCATCTGCCTCCAATTCGTATCGATACTCACAGGTACTTCGTATCCATCCATCTGCCTCCAATTCGTATCGATACTCACAGGTATTTCGTATCCATCCATCTGCCTCCAATTCGTATCGATACTCACAGGTACTTTGTATCCATCCATCTGCCTCCAATTCGTATCGATACTCACAGGTACTTCGTATCCATCCATCTGCCTCCAATTCGAATCGATACACACAGGTACTTCGTATCCATCCATCTGCCTCCAATTCGTATCGATACTCACAGGTATTTCGTATCCATCCATCTGCCTCCAATTCGAATCGATACACACAGGTACTTCGTATCCATCCATCTGCCTCTAATTCGAATCGATACACACAGGTACTTCGTATCCATCCATCAGCCTCCAATTCGTATCGATACTCACAGGTACTTCGTATCCATCCATCTGCCTCCAATTCGAATCGATACACACAGGTACTTCGTATCCATCCATCTGCCTCCAATTCGTATCGATACTCACAGGTACTTCGTATCCATCCATCTGCCTCTAATTCGAATCGATACACACAGGTACTTCGTATCCATCCATCTGCCTCCAATTCGTATCGATACTCACAGGTACTTCGTATCCATCCATCTGCATCTACTTCGTATCGATCGACAGATACCACTTTCGTATCGATCTAGCCATGCGCACTTCATATCGATACGAAGACGAGCACATATGATGGATTCGAATAAGAATGATACGAAGAAGGACTTTTTCAAGTTGCTTGATGGATACGAAATTTTAAAAAAAAAAATTCGGGTACGACCCAAATTTCCTAAAAAGAGGCTAAAAAAAATATGGTGATTTTCGTATCCATGTCTTCGAATCCATGAAAATATGGTGATTTTCGTATCCATGTCTTCGAATCCATGAAAATATGGTGATTTTCGTATCCATGTCTTCGAATCCATGAAAATATGGTGATTTTCGTATCCATGTATTTGTTTCCAGAAAGTATGGTGATTTTCGTATCCATCTTTTCGAATCCAGAAAATATGTTGTTTTTCGTATCCATAATCTTCGTATCCATGAGATGGATGCCATACTTCGTATCCATGAGATGGATGCTGTACTTCGTATCCATGAGATGGATGCTCTACTTCGTATCCATGAGATGGAAGCTGTACTTCGTATCCATCAGGAAGCAATACTTCGTATCCATCCATCTGCCTCCAATTCGTATCGATACTCACAGGTACTTCGTATCCATCCATCTGCCTCCAATTCGTATCGATACTCATAGGTATTTCGTATCCATCCATCTGCCTCCAATTCGTATCGATACTCACAGGTACTTTGTATCCATCCATCTGCCTCAAATTCGTATCGATACTCACAGGTACTTCGTATCCATCCATCTGTCTCCAATTCGAATCGATACACACAGGTACTTCGTATCCATCCATCTGCCTCCAATTCGTATCGATACTCACAGGTATTTCGTATCCATCCATCTGCCTCCAATTCGAATCGATACACACAGGTACTTCGTATCCATCCATCTGCCTCTAATTCGAATCGATACACACAGGTACTTCGTATCCATCCATCTGCCTCCAATTCGTATCGATACTCACAGGTACTTCGTATCCATCCATCTGCCTCCAATTCGAATCGATACACACAGGTACTTCGTATCCATCCATCTGCCTCCAATTCGTATCGATACTCACAGGTACTTCGTATCCATCCATCTGCCTCTAATTCGAATCGATACACACAGGTACTTCGTATCCATCCATCTGCCTCCAATTCGTATCGATACTCACAGGTACTTCGTATCCATCCATCTGCATCTACTTCGTATCGATCGACAGATACCACTTTCGTATCGATCTAGCCATGCGCACTTCATATCGATACGAAGACGAGCACATATGATGGATTCGAACAAGAATGATACGAAGAAGGACTTTTTCAGGTTGCTTGATGGATACGAAATTTAAAAAAAAAAAATTCGGGTACGACCCAAATTTCCTAAAAAGAGGCTAAAAAATATATGGTGATTTTCGTATCCATGTCTTCGAATCCATGAAAATATGGTGATTTTCGTATCCATGTCTTCGAATCCATGAAAATATGGTGATTTTCGTATCCATGTCTTCGAATCCATGAAAATATGGTGATTTTCGTATCCATGTATTTGTTTCCAGAAAGTATGGTGATTTTCGTATCCATCTTTTCGAATCCAGAAAATATGTTGTTTTTCGTATCCATAATCTTCGTATCCATGAGATGGATGCCATACTTCGTATCCATGAGATGGATGCTGTACTTCGTATCCATGAGATGGATGCTCTACTTCGTATCCATGAGATGGAAGCTGTACTTCGTATCCATCAGGAAGCAATACTTCGTATCCATCCATCTGCCTCCAATTCGTATCGATACTCACAGGTACTTCGTATCCATCCATCTGCCTCCAATTCGTATCGATACTCACAGGTATTTCGTATCCATCCATCTGCCTCCAATTCGTATCGATACTCACAGGTACTTTGTATCCATCCATCTGCCTCCAATTCGTATCGATACTCATAGGTACTTCGTATCCATCCATCTGCCTCCAATTCGAATCGATACACACAGGTACTTCGTATCCATCCATCTGCCTCCAATTCGTATCGATACTCACAGGTATTTCGTATCCATCCATCTGCCTCCAATTCGAATCGATACACACAGGTACTTCGTATCCATCCATCTGCCTCTAATTCGAATCGATACACACAGGTACTTCGTATCCATCCATCTGCCTCCAATTCGTATCGATACTCACAGGTACTTCGTATCCATCCATCTGCCTCCAATTCGAATCGATACACACAGGTACTTCGTATCCATCCATCTGCCTCCAATTCGTATCGATACTCACAGGTAGTTCGTATCCATCCATCTGCCTCTAATTCGAATCGATACAAACAGGTACTTCGTATCCATCCATCTGCCTCCAATTCGTATCGATACTCACAGGTACTTCGTATCCATCCATCTGCATCTACTTCGTATCGATCGACAGATACCACTTTCGTATCGATCTAGCCATGCGCACTTCATATCGATACGAAGACGAGCACATATGATGGATTCGAACAAGAATGATACGAAGAAGGACTTTTTCAGGTTGCTTGATGGATACGAAATTTAAAAAAAAAAATTCGGGTACGACCCAAATTTCCTAAAAAGAGGCTAAAATTCGGGTACGACCCAAAATTCGGGTACGACTCACAGGTACTTCGTATCCATCCATCTGCCCGAACCCTAGCCGCAGCGCAGGACACCCGCATAGTGAATTCAATCACCAATTTAGTGAAGGAACATTCCATCCATGCTTCTAACTGTTCCATGACTGAACAAGACATAGGAGATCACAACAACAAATGTTGAGTTGCAATAAAGGAATGGGTAAAGAAATACTACTCAACCGTACTCCCAGAGGCTGGAGAACCTAGCTAATATGCCAAGAACTAGAGTTGATTAATATATCAAGCTTTTAAGGTGGAATGCAACTCCCTCCAACTAACCAGCTTTTAAACTCCTGAATTGACAGCTATGGTACGATGGTTAATATGACAACTCTCCGACATTGTCTACTCTGCCAACCCAAAACATAGCTGGTCACCGCTGAACCATCTTCAAATGCCCGCATCTTAATCATTCCATGTCCACATGACTAAAAGCAGGACATACAACCTCAAGAGGACTTCCTTAGTACCCTATATAGGTCTCCTATCTAGATGAAAGTTTGGGATAAACACCAATCTATTAGCCCATTTTAACCAACTCGCCGTCCAATCGGCATTACCAACCACTCAAACGTTGGGCAATCATGCATACATCATTCACTAGGGTTACAAGGCCCCTTGGCAATAAAATGGACTTGATCATAATGTCGATTGGAGAATCTTTTCCAGTCGAGACCTATTCGTTGAAACCATCCTACATGAAGAACTTCCAATGAAAGTTCAACATGCTGACTACGTCAGTGCACGTTGGAAATATACAACCCCCTGCACTACCTCATGAAGTGAGAATTGCGCATGGCTTACACCAAGAGTGACGAGTGCCATCAAACGCAGATGTCTTCCCTCATTCCTTAGAGAAGACCGTCGATCACGACTTTAACAAGAGAACCGGTGGATCGCCGCCGACAATTACACCAACATGTCTAGGCCATTTTTGAGTTGATGAATCAGATGAAGGATCAACATAGCAAGATAAGGACGGGACCTGCTCCATACTCTAGATCGGAAAACTCCTCTTCTCTAAATGGCTACCGTGAACGCCAACGCCATAAGGCTGCTCCGGAAAGGATAGCTCCAACAATATGTGCAAGCCCTATAAAACGAAGGACCGGGAACATCCGACTCCTATCAATCAAATACTTTGATCAAATTGAACCATTTGCGTTAGACTTCCAACTGAGAAGGGTTGGAATGATGTGCAATAGCGAGCATACGACGCTGCCTCACTTATCAATGAGATTTGATCTGATCTCTTTTGAATTATTTCTAATTCAATTTCATTTACGTTGCGAAATATGACCTACTTGAATTAAACTACTTGCAAATGATGCAGGTAACCAAGTACTTAAGATTGGGTGCAAAACGACCTCCGCGGACCATTATCAAATCATTGAGATATCATCGTGTTGAGCATGATTCGATCACTCATCGGCTACTATATGCCCCTGACTGGGGGCAAGGCATCAAAGCGGAAGAGACCGACAAGGTCAGAACCCTAGTACAAAGTGGATGCAACCGACCATCCACTCATCCGCCTATGCAATTTAATTAGGAGATGTAAGAAAGACTTGGAGTTATATGTCCCAACAATGCACTCTCCATCTCGTACTTGAAGCTTGCCAAAATACTTATGCTTCTTCTGATTCCTGATAAAATCGGAGTCACATCTAGGGTGGACGTGATGTCACCATCCATGCATCCAATCCTACATTAGACATTTGGGATTATTTGAGGGAACACATGTTTAAAGGTCTAACCCTCAATTTAAAGTCATCAACGACTGACTGCCTACTCACTAACCATCACGAGCTGTCATTTCAACTCTTTTCCTTAGCTCGATCGAAAGAATGCAAAGTATAAATTAGATGTGACTCGATTGTCCATCAGCTCTTCAATTCTTGCCCCTGACTTAAGGGAATATGCACAACTCAAAGTGGATGTAGTTCTACCATCCTCTCCTCTGCTCGAGCTTAAAGTTTTCCGAAACAATAATCTTACTCCTTAGGCTTGGCAGAAGCAAAATCCAAATGAACATGGATGCGATTCAACCATCTATAAATTATATCTCATCCTTCATTGTGGGCGGATAAGTGAAAAGTAATCGGGATCCTACCGATCTCTCGCTAAGTGAAACCCCAAGCTCGGGGGCATATCGCTACACAAAAAGCCGGACAAAAACTGATACATGGCGATCCATCAACAAACTCCAGCTTCCGAGAGCGCGAACTGGAGTATAAACATTAACCAAACCCCAGAGTACTCCGAGAGCGCGAGCTGGGTACAAACATCAACAAACTCTAGCTTCCGAGAGCGCGAACTGGAGTATAAACATTAACCAAACCCCAGAGTACTCCGAGAGCGCGAGCTGGGTACAAACATCAACAAACTCCAGACTCCGAGAGCGCGAGCTGGAGTATAAACATTAACTAACTCCGAGATCCCAGAGTGCGAACCAGAGTATAAACATCAGAAAACTCCAGACTCCGAGAGCGCGAGCTGGAGTATAAACATTAACTAACTCCGAGATCCCAGAGTGTGAACCGGAGTATAAACAACAACTAACTCCAAACTCCCAGAGCGCGAGCTGGAGTATAAGCATCAAACAAATACGGCTTCGAGGAGGGTAGATCCATCTACCTAACGACTTCGACCGTATCTCCATTCAATGCAGCTTCGAGGAGGGTGGACCCGTCCACCTAACGACTTCGACTGCATCTCCATCAAATATGGCTTCGAGGATGGTAGATACATCTACCTAACGACTTCGAGCGTATCTCCATTCAATACGGCTTCGAGGAGTGTAGATACATCTACCTAACGACTTCGACCGTATCTCCATTCAATACGGCTTCGAGGAGTGTAGATACATCTACCTAACGACTTCGACCGTATCTCCATTCAATACGGCTTCGAGGAGGGTAGATACATCTACCTAACGACTTCGACCGTATCTCCATTCAATGCAGCTTCGAGGAGGGTGGACCCGTCCACCTAACGACTTCGACTGCATCCCCATCAAATACGGCTTCGAGGAGGGTAGATACATCTACCTAACGACTTCGACCGTATCTCCATTCAATGCAGCTTCGAGAAGGGTAGACCCATCCACCTAACGACTTCGACTGCATCTCCATCAAGTATGGCCTCGAGGAGGGTGGACCCATCCACCTAACAACTTCGACCGTATCTCCATTCAATGCAGCTTCGAGGAGGGTGGACCCATCCACCTAACGACTTCGACTGCATCTCCATCAAGTACGGCCTCAAGGAGGGTTGACCCGTCCACCTAACAAATTCGACCGTATCTCCATTCAATGAAGCTTCGAGGAGGGTGGACCCATCCACTTAACGACTTCGACTGCATCTCCATCAAGTACGGCCTTGAGGAGGGTGGACCCGTCCACCTAACAACTTCGACTGCATCTCAACCAAGTTACATCACTCATTCCCCGAGCATAGGCGCAGACTCAACACATGAAAATGAGTGATCAACAGCTGTCATAAAGATGCAAGTCCCCAGAGTGTGGACAGGGGTATAAACATCAAATAGGTGCGATGAATGGCCCTTCAACTGACTCTGATCCCCAAAGTGTGGCTACAAGAATAGACAAACGAACGAATGAGATTCGACCATTCATTCACCAACTCTGACCTGAACTCGACGTGAGGAGTGTAAACTCACTACAGGTGCAATTAGACCATCCATGAACTAACTCTGCTAACCCAAGACTGGGGGCAGAAGTGCAAATCAACGAAAGAAGAGAAAGGTGACTCGCTACATCTTCAGCTTAGCGTCCTTTACAACTTAAGGAAATGACTACAAGGAGACCTTTATGCTAACCAATCAAAATGATGCCCGAAGTTCTAGGAAACCAATTATATCGTACCGCCAGATCGACGGGCAATATCGATCTGCACCTTTCATATCATACCATTGGATCGATAGGAAATGAGGTCCGAGCATTCTACATCGTGACGTTGAATCGACGGTCAATATTGGGACCGGAACGTCCATCGAATACCTTTGACCAATAGAGCACGGATAGAAGAATAAACCACGAATGAGTGTGACTTGACCATTCGTCCTCTGTCGCCTTCCTTCGATCCGTCAAGAAGAGCATGAGACCAAATGAGCATGACATGACTGCATTTGAGCTGACTTTATCCCTAGATCTAACGGGAGAACGTAAATCGAAATGGACATGGTTGATCACCCAACTCCAAATGAATGCAACGCGACCATTCATTCATTGACTCTTACCATGATCCAACTAAAAGAGCAATTCAAAACAAGTGCAACCTAAACATCTGCACACTGATTCTTACCCTGGATTCAACAAGGGAAGCATCAATCCTGCATTAGATCTGATTGGACGATTCACTCTTCAGTTTTTGCCCAAAGTACGGCGACATAAGCAGCGAAGTGAATGTCATTGACCGTCCAGAAACTAGCTTATGTCTGAATGTTGGCAAAGTAACAATGTATTCCGCTAAGAAAAAAGAACTAGAACATAATACAGGACATGCACGACTCAGCCTTCCATTGATTAACTCGATCCCATGGTTCAATGGGATAGAATACAAAATTGAAGGGGATATTATCTACCCCACCACTTATCGAGATATTCCCCAGACTTAGGGGCACGAACAAGAAAATAAGGTTGCGACCGAAAGGATGCCTAGAGATAGAGTCGTCGGATCAATACCAGGACTTATAGGCGTCTGATCATCATTCTGACCTTTCCAATGAGCAATGGATCGCAGGTACATTGAATGAAAAGCGCATCATTCAGAAACATAAGTCAATTCAATCTCAAAGCTGGAGCCAGCTATGTAGCAGCGTGCAATATAAGGCTAAGTTCTACTAATCCTTTGATTCGACGTCCTTGTAAGCCTGATCATTTACCATTGCAAATAAACACATGAGGCGCCTACAACCCATCACGAGTACTGAAGATCAGATCACAACTCTGCGCAATGATGAAGACAGAGTCAACTGTTTTACTTCAGGTGAATTTTGGTGTGTTCGCCTGGACTCGATCTCATATATATATGGACTCTCGGCAGCCATGAAGAACTCTACATTAAATGTCGACCCGAGGCATGTCTCGGTAAACAAAAGCGATGCGACATGGATCCGAAGAGATCTGTTGCACTTAAAGAGGAGGCGAATCTGCTCAAAACCAGTGGGTTGATCCGTTATGCCCTCCAACCAAAACGAGTATCCAATCCTTTACTTATAAGAAAAACAAACAGGGAGTGGAGGACATACGTCAACTACTCAGATTTGCATGGGGTATGACAAAGCACAGCTTTCCACTTCCAATGATCAACCAACTGATGGACCCGACCATCAGACATGAATTACTCACATCCATGGATGCAAACTCCGGATACAATCAGATAATGAAGCATGTCCCAAAACCAGGAATACAACTGTTTCGCTACTAACCTGGGCCTATAGTGCTATGCTGCAATCTATAGATTCAAACTTAAGGACACTTGTGCTACTTACAAAAGAACGATTAACAGATCATTCAAAAATTAGATCGACCGATCGATAAAGGTAGATGTGGTTAATATGCTCGTGAGATCATGACTATCAAACAACCACATCGATGACTTGGCAGAGATATTTAGTGCTCTCCAGAAAATGCAGGATCAAACTCAACCCTTTGAAATGCTCTTTCATCATTACATTAGAAAGATTCTTTGTTTTCATCATCAATTCTTATGGAATCAAGACTAATTTCTAAAAAATTCTGACAATTAGAGACACCCATGTACCGAGGACAACCAAGCAGCTCTAATAGATCGCTTAAAGAGACCTCCCATTTTACCTAAGCTTTTGGATCGCGGAGATTTATACATCAATTGGGCCATGTCAACACACGCCATAAGCATCGCAATGCTATGTGAAAAGAAACGAATCCAAAGACCCATATATGATGAAGGCTGGCTACTGGCAAGCTCACCCCATTAACATCCATATCGACCAACCGTTAAGATAGGTCAAATAGAAACCTTAGATGTATACTTATCTCCCTCGGAGAGCTCTCCATGGTCAAACATTAGCATACTTCATATCTGAATCTGCCACATCAGATGACTATCATAAGAACTGTGGAGAACCGTCCAACCGATGGAGAACGTACACCGATGGAACTTCCAATAATCGGCTTTCTAACATCAAAGTTGCGTTAGTGATTCCTGAGGAACGAACGATCTACTACGCCCTGAAACACAACTTCCCTGCAACAAATAACGAAGCCAAGTATGAAACCTTAGCGCTCAAACTTGTAAGAAAACTACGAATGGAAACTTTACATGTCTTATGTGATTACCGGTTAGTTGTATGCCAAGTCAAGGAAGATTATCCGACTAGGGGGCAACGTCTTCCTCCTTATCTCAACCGGGTCCAAAAGCTACTAGTCGACTTCGACTATTACACCATTACACACATCCTCGGAGAACAAGATGAAAAAGCTAAGTCACTGGCCAAGCTAGCCAGTTCTGGGGATGCACAGCAAAAAGACTTTGTCCCAGTTGAAATACTTATTATTCTAGGCATTGACATATGAAGATCAACTAGATCTTGGAGACGGATCTAGAAAAAGAGTCATGGATGACTCCTATCAAAGATTATCCACGATTGGGGATTCTTATTGAATAAAGGAATAAGAAATGGCATATCCTCTGTGAAGCCTCACTGCATAATTACGTCTAGATTGTTCTACTCCGTCGACACAAAGCATTACTCCTGTATCCGCCAATCCGAGACCCATTATGACGTATCCGTCGATACGAAGCATACATTCCAACATCTCAGATCGATCCAGGAGAGGATCGATACAAAGGAAGGACTCAAAACAACCATCGAACGTTGTTACAACTTGAATTTCACTTCGATCCAGGAGAGGATCGATACGAAACTCAATCCAAACAAAAACTAAAGAACTTGACAACGACTCGTGAACGTGCAAACGTTAACAGGAGCCAGGTTAACATACGTACATTTATGACAGACTAACATTCAATTTTCAAAATTTACAGGAATTGAATGCTCACCTAATGAGAATTACAACAGCGAATAACAAATCGCTAGCACTCGACACTCAGTTACAACATTGCACTACATAATCACTGACAGTGGTTCAATAAACATTTATATTACTGGAAATCAATTGAAAGTTACATCTTTTGACGAAAAGATAGCAACTACTCAACGAATCAGATAGAACTTTTTCAGAATGAAGGATGCAGCATTTCAAAGCACGTCATGTTCACACAAGACATACTTTGGGGGGCAAATGTTATCCCGCCTTTTGGCAAGGCCGTGACACCAAGAACTTGACTAGAAACCAATGACAGTTCGTCTTGGAGATCGGTTATACGCAGGCTCACTATGGATATCGACGAATTTTTTCCGAGTCCGGATCGGGCTACAATTGAGATGACATGACAAGCAAATCTATGAGAGCCAACATTCGGAATTTCAAGTCAATCGGAGTTCATATGCTCCAGATATTGATGGATCACGGCTGAGAAATCAAAACTTGCATCGATCATATCTCGAGATCTACAAGTCCAAATGCCACCAAATTTGGACAGTAGCTTACTGGCAACCTAAGGAATGTCCATGCCAAATTTCAGCTCGATCGGAGCAATTCTTGATCGATTCGAACCAAGGGTCGAATCGATATGGACCAACTTGCATCGATCATATCTCGAGATCTACAAGTCCAAATGCCACCAAATTTGGACAGTAGCTTACTGGCAACCTAAGGAATGTCCATGCCAAATTTCAGCTCGATCGGAGCAAATCTTGATCGATTCGAACCAAGGGTCGAATCGATATGGACCAATTGCATCGATCATATCTTGAGATCTACAAGTCCAAATGCCACCAAATTTGGACAGTAGCTTACTGGAAACCTAAGGAATGTCCACGCCAAATTTCAGCTCAATCGGAGCAAATCTTGATCGATTCGAAGTTGAGTTCGAATCGATATGGACCAACTTGAATCGATCATAACTCGAGTTCTACAAGTCCAAATGCCATGAAATTTTCACAGAAGCTTAAGCACATGATGAAGAATGTTCACACCAAATTTTAGCTCGATTGGATGATTTCTTGATCGATTCGAACCAATGGTCGAATCGATCCCAAAGTGGGCCCGGATCTCCAGATTTCGGCCATGTGGGCCCCCTCACGTGCCAGAAGCGGTCTCCCCGAATTTTAGGCGAAATATCAGCCTCCTACACCTATAAATAGAGCCCCCGGTCATTCAGAAAAGGGGTGGGATAATTCTAAGTACTAAAGAGCGCCCAGATTCTGCCAGATCTACTCCAGAACACCGCCGCTGCTTTAGATTGAAACTTAGCAATTAGATTCAGTTGTATTACATTATAAACTACTGTAATCTTCAAGTAATCATCCAATAAAATCATCAAAACTTCATAGTGGACGTAGGCAAAACGCCGAACCACTCTAAATCGCTTGTCTTTGCAATTTACTTTCTGTTATTTGGAGTTTTTGTTAGATAATCCACAGTTTTAACTTTCATTCTTCACTTTTATCTCTTCAAAAACTTTCGAAGAGTGTTGTGCCCATTTTTGGTACAAACAAATGGTATACAGATATCAGCGATACGACCATCCTATCAAATGTCGATATTTCGCTGCCAAAGTGCTGCGATTTTGCCGAAAATAAGATAAATGGGGCCAGAGAAGTCCAAATTTGTCGAAACGAATTATGATGTCTCACTCAGAAAATGATTTACATTTTTATTGTATAAAAATATTCAGATTTTGTAAATATTTTATTTTCATAAATTTAACTGATTTTAAATTGAAAATTACACAACAGAATTTACTTTCAAATTTTCCAATAAAAATTTACCAGTTGCTATGTTAAAATAGACGTATTTCAAATATTCAATTTCCATTACAAAATTTTATAATAATTTCATGAAAAAAAATTCAATTAATTACGTTATAAAATCGTTAAAATATACGGGTCGTTACAGTGGTCTTACGAGATACCTTTGTTTTTCTAAGAATTTTGATAACAGTAATAAATTCAAATTGAGTGTGTTTTCTAATGCTGGTTTTCCAGACTAACTCGGGTGTTATTTTACTATAATGCTCGGGTCAGACTAAGTATTCCGTATCCTACGTACTTGATTATATTTCGATGTGTATGTAGACCGTATAGTCAGCACTGGTGAGGACAAGTTATATTAACTGTCCAGAATTGATTTGATGATTGTTGCACTCTGATGACAATATGTATAAAAATAGTATAGTTCTTTTTGTATAAAGATATGTTATTATCTATTATATATTATCCCGCTGCGATTGTGAGATTACGTATTGTTGTTTCTGTTGTTTCTTCTTCTATCTCTTCTTCTTCACCCTGAATGATTTGGTACTTTTGGCACTCGATTTCTCGACTTGCTAAACAGTGAATGTATTGATGTCAATTTTCGAGAGTTGAAAATCCTGGTTCGTTACAGTGGTATTAGAGCTGAAGGTTATGCGAGAATCTAGGCTTTGGTGGGGATTACTCATTAGAGATAGGGTCAGTAGTACCCTAGAATGAGTTTGAGTGTATTAATAGATATGAGTGCGTATTTGTTAGTGAATATAAAATGATTTATATTGTGTTGATTTACCTGATGAGTTGTTTACGAATTATGGTCGAATAGTGGGATGCCACGAAATCGATGAGAATTTTTAAACACTTGAACGAGGTAAACCGAAACAGTGTTGTTTTGAAGCGAGTAAATGAAATAATTTTACCCAATTATATTTTGATAGGAA
Source organism: Allium fistulosum (assembly GCA_030737815.1). Taxonomy (NCBI): domain Eukaryota; kingdom Viridiplantae; phylum Streptophyta; class Magnoliopsida; order Asparagales; family Amaryllidaceae; genus Allium; species Allium fistulosum. The sequence goes on from CM060905.1 coordinate 54,217,157, forward strand.
AGAAATAATTTTCAGAAATTATTATAGTATATTTGGAGTGTTTGGATGATGTTATTAAAATCAAAACAAGGTTTTAAAATTTTGAAATTGTTTATATAACCAAATAGAAATTGTATAAATATGATTTATACAAATGAGTTAAACTAAAGATGGATAAAAATAAAAATTTGAAAATTTAAATCCCGAAGATTTTTGAAAATATTTTCCCAGGGCATTTTGAAATAAATGATGGTGATATTATTTTTGGAATAGGAAATGCTTTAGATTGAATTTAGAAATGGATTTTGGAAGTGATAAAGCACTGAACTCACGTCAGTCGCTGGAAAATAATCTTGGTGATGACTGCACGGCATCATCAGTTTTCATTTTCGAGCTTCTTAGTAATGGATTGCTACTATGTCACATACCGAAATTTTCGACTTTCGAAAATTCGACATCGATACTCACTTTATCGACTGTCGAGCAATCAAGTGCCGGAAACTCCAATAGTGATGGTTTAAGAAAGAAGAAAAGGGCAGAAGAAGAAGAAGATAGAAGAAAAAAAGAGAAGAAGAGAAAAGAGAAGAAAGAAGAACAACAGAACAACATCAGAACAGAAAACAATATCAGAATCTTACACATCGCAGCGGAACAATATATAATAGATAATTACTAGTCTTTTAAAACAAAGAACTATATCAGTTTATACATACATCAATCAAAGTCAATATACAACTCAATACAACAATGGACAGTTATGTAAACTTGTCCTCATACAGAATACACAGCGGAATAAATAATATCAGATACAAATACTACGTCTCGCCATCCAGCTTGCTTTCAAAGCTCCAGAATATCCAGCATATCCTGATAACATAACTCTAGGCTGCCCGTGTGGAAATTGGTGGGCACCCAGAGTTTAGAAGGGAACAATAAACTCCGAGTCAGTCATGGTGACTGGTGTGAGATCGTAAAACAGTTATTCTTTCACAAAGAAAATAAAACAAATTCGCAATGCTTTTGGAAAATGAAACTACCATAAGACCTCCCGCCACACACACAATGCAAACGCAGAATTGGAGGAGATTTCTTCTTATGATAGTCAAAAATGCTTACTACGCAAAATCAAATCATTTTTTGATATTATTATTAGTGCATAGTGTAGAAACATTTCGAAAGTATAATATTAATCTTAGCCAGCATAGGCATTCCGCACTTATGCCTACTATAGCTACTATGTTCAATAGCAGGTTACCGCCACATTCCATAGCAGGTAATACAACTAAAACCGTACAAGTCGCGTATTGTTTCTTTGGATTTCCAACAAATGGTCAGGCTAAGGAACTTCCTATCCACGATGGGTACGTCCCTGGAATAGACGACCCGTGAACCTAACCGGATCTCTGCCAACACAAGGCCGGGTTACCTCTGCAAAAATAGGTAACTACTGACACGCGTATGTCATCCCCCGATCGTAACCGATCTTCCCGAGGATCTCCGATTTCCAACAAACCACATAGTAAAAATGCAGCAACCACATAGGTTAAGTATCTGGGCTCCATACCATGATACCACCTCTATCCAGAAGGAATGACATACACTAAGGGGCGCTACTCCCTAGAACCTTGCTGCATCCTTCCTGTTTCGACCATTTCCGGGGTGTGAGGCTCGACGAAGTCTCGTCCACAAAGCTACGCTTTCTACAAAGCTCTGCTTCGGGTCAAACAAATGATCAACCTATGATCACAAAGATATAAGATCAAACAAATGATCATATCACAAATGATCAAACACTGATCATTTCACAGCAACACTCAGTATGCCACGTTACCAAATTGGGAGTATATCGCTGATAAATTTCAACTACATAACCTCTGAGCTCGTACGTCTCAGAGAAGGGTGTTAAGCTAAGAGAATAAATTCTCCGCCACCAACAGAAATGTATTTGAAAGAAATCAGCTTTATATCTCAAATTGTAACGTCAGACACACAATCCATACAAGTCTGTTCCGGGATCGAACAGAACCGAAGGCACTTCTCACGAAGCCCTTGCATATCCGGATAAATTTCTAATCACGTTCGGACTTCTCGTCACTAAGGGTGATAAAACCTCTAAACCGGAGATCAGCCGATGTAGAGTAACTCGACGGTAATCCTTCCGTTTTCAAAAATATCCGGTCTTCAACACCGGTCTTCGAATGCAATTCATAACGACGTATCACATATTCGGAATGGGTTATACGACCCCATGGTCCTTTCCCGGCTAACCCGAATAGTGAGCACTTATTCAAAAATAAGTGTGGCATTCAAATTCATCCAATTCACAACAAATACCTATTTAAGGTAATTATTGATAGTCGGTTATTTAACTATCAATAAAGATGCGCAACATCATCAGATTCCAAATAATTTTCCAAATTATTTCTTTTCCAAAATATCTTTACTAGACATAAAATTTCCACACTTCAAAAATAAATCAACGTTTATTTTTCTAAACAGTTTCCCTTTCCTTCATAAATTCCATAGTGAATTTATATTTTCAAAATATCTACTGATATACGATTCTCAAATCGATTTCAAATATTCAATTTCAGTTTATCTTTAAGAAGATAAATTCTCAAAACGTTTCATTTCATCTTGGAAAACATTCCCATACTTATTTAATAATAAGTAATTCCCAAATCTATTTATTTTCAACATTTGAAAATATTCGTTATACTTAAATCAAAATTAAGTATACATTTCATTCTTTAAGGAAATCATTCTCTTAAGCATATTTATTTGAGTCAAAACGAATGTTACGTAAAACATCGTTACGACGACTCAAAATCACTAGTATATGGATTCGAAATTTAAGATAGATATGTAAATCCCAATACTATATAAACATTTCCTTTCGGAAATTATTTACTATAACAACAGTGTTATAGTCCATCATTTCCTTATTTCTCGAAAACGTCTATTTCAACAATGAATGTTGAAATCTACGATTTCGATAGTTCACACGTTTTAAAACATCTTTTAAAACAATTAACTTCATTTAAAATATCGCTTTCCCAAACATAACTATTTTTTTCAATAATATATTCACTGTCCAAAATCGTGAATATACTTCAATAACCAAATTTCAATCTTTTTTTACACATTTATTTCAAGAATTATCCACTGTCCAAAATCGTGGATAAAATTCCCTTAATAATCTCTATATTTAAAATCAATCAAATTTGATTTATTTTCGAATTTATAAAAACAACGTTTATAAATTCTATTTCCATTTTATAACAACTTCTATTCAATAAATCCCCTTTATTAACAATTCGATTCATAACTCAAATCTTATACCAACAATCCATATTATAAGTTAAATACTTATAATTCCTTTATTTTACAAAGTCATTTCCATTTATAAGTTCCCAATTTATAAATTTCATTTATTTATAAATTCTTAAAAATTCATTTTAACGCTTATAAAAACTTGTTTTATAATACCAACATTATAAAGTTATAAATATCAATTTTTGTACATCCTTTATATACATCGTTTTAATAATTCAAAAATTCCAATTAAAACCATTTTATAAATTTCTTAACTATTTATTTCAAAAATCACACTTTGATTTTTATTTCACAAAAATCTTAACTTTTATAACTTTAAAATTTTAGACGTTTATTTATTTGAAATAAATCAATTCAAAAATTCAATAAAACATCTACTTTCAAAAATCACTTTAAAAACCTTTTTAAAGTAAAAGATGTTATTTTTAAACTTCAAAACTTGAATCCGATGATGCAACAGCATCAATTAGTCAATCACAACATTCAATATCATATATCAATATGATAACAGCATATACATCAATATCTGTAAATAAATAACTACTGGTGAGGAATCCAGTTGGATCCCTCCAACCTGTTTCCCTGCATCCACAGACGTTAGCACAATACCAATTCCACTTTGAGGTGGAATATCGCGGTATATGGGTTTTATAAAAATAATCCGCTTACTAACGGCGCAATAGGGTCTCATCCGCTATACGAGGCGAGAAATCAATCAATCCAATATATATATAGATATATCCTACTATATCTAATACACATCCAAACAGCAATCATATCAAACAATCAATAACTGCAATCCAAATATAAATCTGAGTGAGGAGATCTCACCTTTGCTTTTAATTTGCCATCCATTTCCATTCCAGTTTGTTTTCTCCATTTTATTTGACCTTGTATAGACAATTTTATACAATCGATTAATATTCGAAATAAATCGAATAATTAAATCTGCCATTTTAAAATTTTAATCTAACTAAGATTTTCAGTTAAACTAAAAATTTAATTTTATCGAATGATTTATTTTAAACAAATTTTCTATTAACTATAAACTTGAGTGTTAATTAACTTTATACTTAACTTAAATTAATTGTTAAATTAAAATAATTAAGGGTTTAAGAACATTGTTAAGCTTAAAACTAATAATTTAAAACTTGAATTAAGTCTTAACTTAACTGTTAAACATCTTCTAAGTTTTCATTTGAATTTGTTTATAAACAAAATTCTCGCTACCAGTTTTACAAGCCAGGAACAAACACTGACCAACTCAACCCAAAATTACTTCGAGTCGCATACCCCTCCGCCTCGAGTCGAGCATACGAATAACCCGAGACCACAGTATTTTCCCCGAGCAAATCCCTAGTTCACTTCGAGTCCCACACTCGAATCACTCGAGCAACCTCAAGTAAACGCGAATGCCCTGATACGAGATTATCCTCATGCACGTGCACGCCACCGTGCCGCCGCTTCTCTGGCCACCGCGACCTCCAGCAAACCACGAATCATCCCCTCGTTTGAAATCAAAACCCAGATGTAACGATCCTGAAATTTAGCGCTCGAAAATCAACATCAAATACCTTACTCGTATTCGACTGTCAGATATTCAAACGTCAAACTTCAGTTCGCCGGAGCTTATAACAACATCAGATGAATATAAACAGCGGAAATAAACTGAATATCATACATTACATCATAGATACAACATCATCATAATATCCAGTACTACATCAGAGTATCATAATACATATTCCTTCCATACCAGAAACACTACATATAGATACAATAACAGAGTCTTCCAAAAGGTTCCAACATACATCAATTTGGATAAAGTCTTCAGAACTCTAAGCACTTCAAAATATATCCAAGTCAAAAGCTTCCCAAAATCTGATAGCTCCTAAACCCAAAAAGAAACTCCAGAATCCAGCTAACACCAAAGCATGGAAAACCTGCTACTATGCTGCCCGTGTGGAAATAATGGGCACCCAGAGTTTAGAAAAGAAACAATAAACTCCGGGTCAGTCATGAGACTGGTATGAGTAAACAAAAGTAGTTGCTTTAAATAAAACAGTTCAAAAGAGGAATTCGATATGCTTTTGAAAAATGAAACTACCATAAGACCTCCCGCCACACACACAATGCAAACGCAGAATTGGAGGAGATTTCTTCTTATGATAGTCAAATATGCTTAATACGAGAAAATTCTTTGATATTATTACTAGTGCATAGTGTAGAAAGCCATTTCGAAAGTATAATATTAATCTTAGCCAACATACGACCAGTATCGTATGCCTACTATAGCTACCATGTTTTGTGGCAGGTTACCGCCACGCTGCATGGCAGGTTATACAACTAAAACCGTACAAGGCTCGTATTGTTTCTTTGGATTTCCAACCAATGGTCAGGCTAAGGAACTTCCTACCGCCGCATGGGATCGCCTCTGGCTGGACGTCCCGAGAGACAAACTGCTCTCTGCCAAACAAGGCCGGGTTACCCCTGTAACAGGTAACTCACGAATATGCCATCCCCCGGTCCTTTGGGACCTTTATCCGAGGCGCCTCGATCAAACACACAATCACAATAAATGAGATCGGAGTATCCACATAGGTTAAATACCAGGGCTCCATACCTGATACCACCCTTTTCCAGAAGGAAATGACATACCCTAAAGGGCGCGACCCTCATAACCTTGCCGCAACATTCCTGTTTCGACCATTTCCGGGGAGTGAGGTCTGACGAAGTCTCGTCCACAAAGCTAAGCTTTTTCAAAAAGCCACGCTTTGGGTCAACAGATGATCAACCAATGATCACAAAGATAAATGATCAAACAAATGATCATATCGCAAATGATCAAACACTGATCATCACACAGCAACACTCAGCATGCCACATTACCAAATTGGGATATATCGTTGATAAATTTCAACTACATAACCTCTGAGCTCGTACGTCTCAGAGAAGGGTGTTAAGCTAAGAGAATAAATTCTCCGCCACCAACAGAAATGTATTTGAAAGAAATCAGCTTTATATCTCAAAATGTAATGTCAGACATGTAACCATACAAGTCTGTTCCGGGTTCGAACAGAACCGAAGGCACTTCCGAAGAAGTCCTTGCAATCCGGGTATTTACAATCCCGATCGGACTTCCCATCACTTAGGGAATCTCTATACCGGAGCAACTCAGTGTAGAGACAATCGATAGGTCGTCCCATCGTTTTCATAAAAACCCCGGTCTTCAACACCGGTCTTCAAATGCTATCCATTACGACGTGTCACTATTCAGAATGGGTTGTATGACACAAAGGTCCTCTCCCGGCTAAACTGAATGGTGATTGATAAATTTTAAAACACGTGGATATGACGATCACAAAGATTTATATTCAGGGTTCGATGTGGGTTTCGGATAACAAACTGAAATCCGACTCCCTGTCGCATCGAAGTAAAAATGCCGTTTTACGGCCAAAGGGGTTTTCACATCAATACAGAATTAAATCATAAATCACAATTCAGTACCAAAAACAATCACAGTGTCAAAATAGAAATATCAATCCAGTACAGTATATTTGATGATAGTCGGTCATCTCAAATTTTGGTGAATGTGATTCAAAAGTGCATTGCCCGCATAATTGCCTTCATAATTTCTAATTTGATAATTAAACATCCTTAACTATAATTTAATTAGATTTTAAATTAACTTAAATAATTATCTTAATTTATTTCTTCTTAACTGTTAATTTATTAAATCTTGATTATCTTAATTAATTATTCTTTAAACTAATTAACTTTTAATTACAAGATAATTACAAATTATTAATTGTTTAATATCAAATTAATTTATTAAACAATTTTACTTTAAAAATTTAAGCCTTTAAAATACTTTATTTATTTCATAGAATTATTTCCAAAGAAAACAATTTTCAACATTTTCACAAAAACTTAAATCTTTACTGTTTTGACCTGACCCGAGACTGCTTCTAGTCGCACGCGAGAAAATCTCGCATTTGCTTCGAGTTTTACAGGAATTCAACCCGAGCGCCATAATTTTTTTTTCGAAACTTTGTTTAAGTTTTAAAACCCTCCCGATATCACACTAAAATGGCTCGAGCCTGCCTTCGAGTTCCCACCTCCATTCCTCGAGCAGTGCTTCGAGTCGCATCTGCGTCCTCCCCAAACATTTCAACTGACACCACCACCTCCTAGTGTACGTGCACAGCCAACTTCGCCGGCGTCGGTCGGTGCTGCAACCACCAGCGAGTCGCCTCCCATCCCCCAAGACACCACAAACACACAGGATTCGAAAAATAATTCGTAATCGTGGATCGAGATACTTCGACCCAAACCCATCAGAACCATCATCAGTAAAACGTCTCGCGCCGCCTCCCCAGGCCATTACCGGCCACTAAACTCAAACCCTAGCCTCATCAATGACCCACGCACCTTCTCTCCAAGTCCGGCCACACTCGATACGACGAGGAATGAAAACGACTCGGAAAAAAACACATCAGTTTACACGGGTCTTAATCCCTACATTCGATCAAATCTCAAAACCCACACATTCGAAAATTCCTTTACCATTTTTCTGGTATTACTACATAGTCAAGCTTGCTACTCTCAAAAATCCAGAATTTAAATTTGTTTAAAACGACTGGAATTCGTGAAAATGCCTCTAGGCTTTATATTCGAACTGTACTTTGAATACTCGCCTAACAATCATCATTTTTATTTTAAAAATCCTACTTTTGCAGGTAGATTCAAACTATATTGTTGAATTAGCAAATTAAAATATATGATTTTAACATAGAAAATTTTGGATAGCCTGTAATCAACCTTCCAGTTGATATTCTTCATCCAGACTTTGAAACAAGTTTTAAAAACTTTATTTATACTTGAAACAACTCACTGTGTTTAAATCACAAGCCCGTAAATGATTGTCGTGGAGATATTTTGTAACTTGATCATTTACTTACTCTGTAACTAAAGAATTTACATATTCAAACTACAGAGCATTCATATGAAACAAAATGATAATACAATTTCATATGTTCAGATATGATTACCAATACATCACACATACAGATCAACTTAAAATTTAAAAGTTTAGTTTACTCACCTGAAAATACTTGAAAACAGAGAACACTTTTTTTCTTTTGTTTTGAAAGCCTGCAGATTTGAATCTTCCCCTTTGAAACTTTCTTGCTTTGTTTTGTAAATTGATCTCTAGTTTGGAAATATAGTGAAGGTTATATTTTTTCTTTCTCAGTTTTTTTTTCTTTTTCTATGATATGTTTGAACGAACTGATATTGAGAAATGAAGATGTATAAAAGATGTTTAGAGAAGACTTGTCTGTACAAGTGGTTCATATACAAGTACAGGGATTCTTTTGGTTCGGTCAGAAAATTTGAAAGTTGGAGGCTGATATGATTTTCTTCCTTGCTTGAGAAGATGGCATTAAATGCATGTGTTCCCATATTAGTTTACATGTAATCTTTTTTTTTATTTTCAAGTACAAATTTCTTTTGTTTTGTAAAGATATTTTCTTTTGAACGTGTACTAGTGTCTTCCTCATCAAGCCAACGTATGTATATTTCTTTTGTTCATATACATACTTATACTTATCTTTTCCCATAATTTATAGTGTTGATATCTCTTGTTTGTATTATATTTCACTTCATATATTTATTTTTATATTTTTCTAACTTAAACTCAATTCAATATATTTATATATTTATACATATAAGATGTCCAAATCCAAGTGATTTTAAATTCAAAGGAAATTGGAGTTTAATTTATTTTTAAATCAACACCTTATTTTATCTATTTATTTTAAAACTTTTCAATTTTTAAATTACGAAAAAAAAAATTCAAATAAATTACTAAATCAAATTCAATAAAATCTGGGATGTTACAATATCCCCTCCTTAAGAAAATTTCGTCCTCGAAATTTGAAAGAGAGAGAAAAGTAAACGAAGAATACACGAATGCAAAAAGATAGAGAAATGGCTTACCGGTTTAAGCCGAGATGTCTACTCTGCAATTGGGATATGATTTCTTCATATTATCTTCAGTTTCCCAAGTACAGTCCTTTGGATCGCCACTCCATTGCACTTTAACCAGTTTCACAACTTTGTTTCTCAATCGCTTCTCATCACGATCTACAATCTTGATTGGATCTCTTCTGACCGTTAGATTTGGAGTGATTTCAATATCCTGCTGAGCAGCTTCTTCAATAATACTGTCTGGATCATGCACATATTTCCGAAGACTAGAAACGTGAAACACATCATGCACGCCAGACAACCAGCTGGGTAGCTGCACTCGATATGCTAGAGGACCAATCCTTTCCAGAATAGGAAAAGGACCAATATAACGCGGTGCTAGCTTTCCAGTTTTCCCGAACCTCAATACACCCCGCATCGGAGACACTTTCAGAAATACAGAATCTCCAACTTGAAATTCCAAATCTCTTCTTCGGCGGTCATAATAACTCTTCTGACGACTTTGAGCAGTTATTAATTTCTTCCGGATAAAATCAACCTTTTCCGTGGCTTCTTTAATCATATCTGGTCCAAGGACGAGTCTATCACCTGATTCGATCCAGCATGCAGGTGATCGACACGGACGACCATATAAAGCTTCGAAAGGAGCCATTTCTATACTGGCCTGATAACTGTTGTTATAAGAAAATTCTACCAGATGTAAATGGTCCTCCCAAGAACCACCAAAATCATGAACGCAAGCCCGTAATAGGTCTTCTAGAATTCGATTAACCCTTTCAGTCTGCCCATCAGACTGTGGATGATAAGCAGTGCTGAAATTTAATTTCGTTCCCAAAGCGTCCTGGAATGCCTCCCAAAATCTACTGGTGAATATCGGGTCACGATCACTCACTATACTGCTGGGAATCCCATGGAGACGAACAATTTCCTTTATATATAGCCCTGCTAAGCTTGCTGCAGTCCGAGTGGATTTCACTGGAATAAAGTGAGCAGTTTTGGTTAGACGGTCCACTATAACCCAAATCGCTTCATTTCCCTTCTTAGTTCGTGGCAATCCGTCGATGAAATCCATCGATACCTGATCCCACTTCCATTTCGGTACTTCCAAAGGTTGAAGTAAACCGGCCACTTTCTTTTGATCGCTTTTGATTTGCTGACAAGTAGCACAACGACTTACGTATATAGATATATCCCTTTTCATCGTCTTCCACCAGAAAGTTCTTTTGATGTCACGGTACATTTTGTTGACTCCTGGATGGATACTGAGTTTGGACTTGTGGCATTCGTCTAAAACTTCACGCTTCAGATCAGGGAAGTCTGGGACACAAATCCTGCCCTTCAATCTTATAACTTCTCTATTATCTATTTCAAAATTAGTGTCATCCCCCTGGCATATTCTTTTGTGAATTCCTCGAAGAAACTCATCTTCAGGTTGCTTGCTCGCGATCTTCTTAAGAAGAGTAGGAGCGATAACAAGATATACGAGAACAGCATGTCTTCTACTCAAAGCATCGGCAACTATATTGGCTTTTTCGGGTGTATATAAGATATCTAGATCATAAGATGCCAGAAATTCCAACCAACGTTGTTGTCGAAGATTCAGATCTTTCTGAGTAAAGAGATATTTCAAAGATTTGTGGTCGGTGAATAATTCGAATTTTTCACCTATAACAGAAGGATTTATTAAGTATAAATATATGTTAAGTTAATTCGAACTTAAAATTTCTTTTAGAAAGTTGAAGGAGATTCTTACCCAGAAGATAATGTCGCCAAATCTTTAAGGCGAAAATAATAGCTAAAAGCTCCAAATCATGTGTTGGGTAGTTTCTTTCATGTGGACGTAATTGTCTACTCGCGTAGGCAATCACCTTTCCTTTCTGCATTAATACTGCTCCTACCCCATCACCACAAGCATCGGTATATACAGATAAATCCTGGTTCCCGTTGATAATCGCGAGAACAGGAGCGGTGGTTAATCTCTTCTTTAATTCCTGAAAAGCTTCATCACATTTCGGAGTCCAGTTAAATTTTGTATTCTTCATCGTTAGCTTAGTCATTGGACTAGCTATCTTCGAAAAGTCCTGAACGAACTTCCGATAATAACCTGCTAAACCCAAAAAGCTTCGAACTTCTTTTGGGGTAGTAGGTTGCTTCCAGTCTAGAATAGAAGAAATCTTGCTAGGATCAACAGAAATTCCTTCATTATTAACAATGTGACCAAGAAATTTAACTTCTTTGACCCAAAAATGGCATTTAGAGAATTTGGCGAACAAGACGTTTCTTCTTAATATTTCCAAAACAATCCTGAGATGTTCAGAATGCTCCTCCTCAGTTTTGGAATAAATCAGGATGTCATCAATAAATACAAGAACGAATTCATTCAACACTTCCCGGAATACACGAGTCATAAGATCTACAAAGTATGCTGGAGCATTGGTTAGCCCGAAAGGCATGACTAACCATTCATAGAACATATTTGGACCCCAGAAAGCGGTCAAATGAACACAATCTTCGGCGATTCGTAACTGATGGAATCCCTGAGCTAGATCCATCTTCGAAAAGAAACGAGCGCCGTGAAGTTGATCAAATAGATCGTCAATTCTAGGTAGAGGAAATTTATTCTTAAGAGTCTGCTTATTGAGATCGCGGTAGTCAACACACAATCTCAAAGATCCGTCCGATTTAGCAACGAACACAACTGCTGAACCACATTCAGAAACACTAGGACGAATTAATCCTTTGCTTAGCAGATCATTAGTTTGCTTGACTAATTCACCCTTTTCTCTGGGCGCCATCCTGCGACTTGCGTGAACTACAGGACGAGCATTTGGAATTAATTCAATTCTCAATTCAATTTCTCGGTGTGGAGGTAAGGATTTCACTTCTTCGAACACGTCTGGAAAATCTCTAACAATAGGTATAGACTCCAAACTAGGTTCAGAATATCCCAAATTATACATCAACCCTTCCCTTTTTGGACTAGGGTCCTCACAAGAAATCTCAATAAAATCTCCAGATTTGGTTTTAATCGAAATCAATCGATTGCTACAATCCAATTTGGCTTCGTATTTCGCTAGCCAATCCATTCCGAGTAAGATTTCGAATTCATTAAAGTCAAGGACAAAGAGACCAATAGGGAATTGGTAACAAGAATATGAGATAGAAACATCTCTACATCGAAGACAAAGATTTGCGGGGCCTCCGACAGGATTCTTTACGCATATAGGCTCCTCAACGAAATCAGGTTCAAGATTTAATTCATTTACAGTTTGCTGAGAAATAAAACTATGTGTAGCACCCGTGTCAAACAAAACTCGAACAATTCTATCATAAATAGTAAGGTTACCTTCTAGAACTCCCTTCCCCTTTTCTACTTTAGAAGTTGCGGGTTGATCCTTGACTGCGTACACCTTTGCTACCTGTGCTTTCTTCATCATTGGGCAGTGTTTGACTTCATGTCCCTCTTCCTGACAAGCATAACATCTCTTGGACTTCGCTGGAACGAATTGATTCGCTTGCTTCTTAGGTTTCGTACAACTAGTTGAGTAATGGCCTTTCTCTTGACAATTATAGCAAGTAACATTCTCTGCTGTGTTCCCCTGGTCGCTTCCCTTTTTCTTCTTACCCTGCCATGGTTTCTTGCCTCCAAACTTCCTCTTTTTCCAATTTTGGTTGCTCGTATTTCCTCCCTCCTTCGGGACCTCTTGCATATCCAAAGTAGCATATCTATACCCCATATCAATAAGATCAGAAAAAGGCTCTTTGACGTGGCCAGTCATCCTTTCGTGGAACTTCTTATTCATCCCCCGAATAAACTTTTCATTCATCTTCAAAGGTGTGTTCACCAACTCTGGACCAAAACGAGACACAATTCATTGAATTTGTTTAGATACTCCTCAAATGACAAACTCCCTTGCCTCAAGTCCATGAACTCCTGATACATACGAGAGATCCCAGCTGATGGCATATAGCGCTTCTCGAATACTTCTTTAAATTTCTCCCAAGAAAACTCGTCTTCTGGCTTATCCACGGTGACTGTCTCCCACCATGCTAAAGCTTCTTCTTGAAGTTGCCAAGAAGCTATCAGTCGCATTTGATCATTTTCCAACTTAAGCCCTCTAAAAATTCTTTCACAAGATCTGATCCATGCTTGGGCCTCAAAAACAGACTCCTTGCCAGTGAACGGCTTACCACCAAGCTTCGAGAAATTCTTATATAAGTCAGCCAGATTCGGCTGATGCAGAGTAGGTAAAGCTGCTTCTGTTATTGGGGGAATTTGATTAGTTGTAGCGGCATTTCCTTGACCCCTAGTTCTTCCTCTTCGTCCGCTCATCCTTACTATCTGTAATTAGTAAGAAAACAGGATTTAGATCCATGGACAATATATCTCAAGGAATATCAGCAGTAAAAAGAAATAGACTAGGAAAATTCAAGTTTCGGGTTATACTCATTCTAGGATATACTTCACCCTATCTCTAATGAGCCATCTAATGTGTTATACTCCTTAGCTAAAGTTCTTACTCAACCTTCAGTTCTGATACCAAATGTAACGATCCTGAAATTTAGCGCTCGAAAATCAACATCAAATACCTTACTCATATTCGACTGTCAGATATTCAAACGTCAAACTTCAGTTCGCCGATCCGACTCCCTGTCGCATCGAAGTAAAAATGCCGTTTTACGGCCAAAGGGGTTTTCACATCAATACAGAATTAAATCATAAATCACAATTCAGTACCAAAAACAATCACAGTGTCAAAATAGAAATATCAATCCAGTACAGTATATTTGATGATAGTCGGTCATCTCAAATTTTGGTGAATGTGATTCAAAAGTGCATTACCCGCATAATTGCCTTCATAATTTCTAATTTGATAATTAATCATCCTTAACTATAATTTAATTAGATTTTAAATTAACTTAAATAATTATCTTAATTTATTTCTTCTTAACTGTTAATTTATTAACTCTTGATTATTTTAATTAATTATTCTTTAAACTAATTAACTTTTAATTACAAGATAATTACAAATTATTAATTGTTTAATATCAAATTAATTTATTAAACAATTTTACTTTAAAAATTTAAGCCTTTAAAATACTTTATTTATTTCAGAGAATTATTTCCAAAGAAAACAATTTTCAACATTTTCACAAAAACTTAAATCTTTACTGTTTTGACCTGACCCGAGACTGCTTCTAGTCGCACGCGAGAAAATCTCGCATTTGCTTCGAGTTTTACAGGAATTCAACCCGAGCGCCATAATTTTTTTTTCGAAACTTTGTTTAAGTTTTAAAACCCTCCCGATATCACACTAAAATGGCTCGAGCCTGCCTTCGAGTTCCCACCTCCATTCCTCGAGCAGTGCTTCGAGTCGCATCTGCCTCCTCCCCAAACATTTCAACTGACACCACCACCTCCTAGTGTACGTGCACAGCCAACTTCGCCGGCGTCGGTCGGTGCTGCAACCACCAGCGAGTCGCCTCCCATCCCCCAAGACACCACAAACACACAGGATTCGAAAAATAATTCGTAATCGTGGATCGAGATACTTCGACCCAAACCCATCAGAACCATCATCAGTAAAACGTCTCGCGCCGCCTCCCCAGGCCATTACCGGCCACTAAACTCAAACCCTAGCCTCATCAATGACCCACGCACCTTCTCTCCAAGTCTGGCCACACTCGATACGACGAGGAATGAAAACGACTCGGAAAAAAACACATCAGTTTACACGGGTCTTAAACCCTACATTCGATCAAATCTCAAAACCCACACATTCGAAAATTCCTTTACCATTTTTCTGGTATTACTACATAGTCAAGCTTGCTACTCTCAAAAATCCAGAATTTAAATTTGTTTAAAACGACTGGAATTCGTGAAAATGCCTCTAGGCTTTATATTCGAACTGTACTTTGAATACTCGCCTAAAAATCATCATTTTTATTTTAAAAATCCTACTTTTGCAGGTAGATTCAAACTATATTGTTGAATTAGCAAATTAAAATATATGATTTTAACATAGAAAATTTTGGATAGCCTGTAATCAACCTTCCAGTTGATATTCTTCATCCAGACTTTGAAACAAGTTTTAAAAACTTTATTTATACTTGAAACAACTCACTGTGTTTAAATCACAAGCCCGTAAATGATTGTCGTGGAGATATTTTGTAACTTGATCATTTACTTACTCTGTAACTAAAGAATTTACATATTCAAACTACAGAGCATTCATATGAAACAAAATGATAATACAATTTCATATGTTCAGATATGATTTCCAATACATCACACATACAGATCAACTTAAAATTTAAAAGTTTAGTTTACTCACCTGAAAATACTTGAAAACAGAGAACACTTTTTTTCTTTTGTTTTGAAAGCCTGCAGATTTGAATCTTCCCCTTTGAAACTTTCTTGCTTTGTTTTGTAAATTGATCTCTAGTTTGGAAATATAGTGAAGGTTATATTTTTTCTTTCTCAGTTTTTTTTCTTTTTCTATGATATGTTTGAACGAACTGATATTGAGAAATGAAGATGTTTAAAAGATGTTTAGAGAAGACTTGTTTGTACAAGTGGTTCATATACAAGTACAGGGATTCTTTTGGTTCGGTCAGAAAATTTGAAAGTTGGAGGCTGATATGATTTTCTTCCTTGCTTGAGAAGATGGCATTAAATGCATGTGTTCCCATATTAGTTTACATGTAATCTTTTTTTTTATTTTCAAGTACAAATTTCTTTTGTTTTGTAAAGATATTTTCTTTTGAACGTGTACTAGTGTCTTCCTCATCAAGCCAACGTATGTATATTTCTTTTGTTCATATACATACTTATACTTATCTTTTCCCATAATTTATAGTGTTGATATCTCTTGTTTGTATTATATTTCACTTCATATATTTATTTTTATATTTTTCTAACTTAAACTCAATTCAATATATTTATATATTTATACATATAAGATGTCCAAATCCAAGTGATTTTAAATTCAAAGGAAATTGGAGTTTAATTTATTTTTAAATCAACACCTTATTTTATCTATTTATTTTAAAACTTTTCAATTTTTAAATTACGAAAAAAAAATTCAAATAAATTACTAAATCAAATTCAATAAAATCTGGGATGTTACACCAGATCTTCACAAAAAGGACGAAATCAAATTTTTTGTAGTTTTCGAAAAAAACTGCTCTTAACCACCTTCAGAGAATCGTCTCGCCGCCACGTCTCAGTTCACCAGAAAAATTCATGCTTCCGACCATAGCACGTCGACAACCTAAGCTAACCTCCCCCTCGACCTCGATGAACTCGATCACTCCTAGGTGATAAAATCATCCCGTGTTCTACCCATTACAAAACCCAGTGTTAAAACCCTATCTTCAATTCGTTCGAACCATTCTAGTGTTTGAAAATTAATTCGACAATTTTCCCAACATTCTAGACATTCAAGGATGCTTTAGTACAAGTTTCAGAATTTATGAATGAATCGATTACCCGGAATTTAGAAAAATGCACATTGAACAAAATTCCAAACTGCTCTTGAAACACTCCACTAAAAATCTTCATTTTTGTTTTAAAAATCATAAATTTAACTAAGCATCCAAGTTAGATAATCGAATCCAGTAATTTAAATACTTGAATTTGATCAAAGTTTTGAAATTTTTCTTCTCCCCTGTTTTACTGGCACTGCCTTTTAAAATTTTATTTGAGAAAATTTCTTAAGCTTAATCTTGCTTATACAAACAGATTTCATTTAATTTGTAAAGTCTGAAATCAATCATTTTAAGAAGGATTTGAGGTTGATAGATTATTTTTCAAATTCCAGAAACCTGGAACAAGAAATATGCCTGTTCAACAGACCTGTATAGTATGACTACATCCACTTTTATATATGTATCCAACATTTTTTCTTAAAGTATATCACAACCACTCCAACATCCAGACATTTTAAAGAAGTCAGATCAATTTTAAAGGTTTACTCACAAATAAATATTCAACAGGATTATACTTTTAAGTTTTTAAAGGTAAATGTTACTCACCTATCCCCTGAATAAAGAGCCACATTTTGTTCGAAACAAGCTTGAAGTTGCAAACTAAATATTCTTCTTTGATCTCTGGTTTTTATTTACTTTGAACTTGAATGATGTTAAGTTTGTAGATGGTGATGTTTGCATTTTCCTTTCTCTTGTTTGCTTAACTTTCTCACTGAACGAACAGAGAAATGAATATGGATGGGTATGTACATATAAAGGAGATGGTTTGTACAAATAGGCCATACTGGTATAGGCTTACTTTAATTGTTGACTAAGATATTCGTTTTCCATTTGTTTACTGATAAAATATTATCCTACTTCGGCTGAGAAGATACTAAGTCGTGCTTGCATTTATTATGTTGTACAATATACTAAAAAAAATCTTTTCATTTCGGCTGAGATGATAATATGTTGGTGGCTGGTACATATCTCTTGTGTACCAGAGATGATTATCATGTACAAACCTACCTTTGTTTGCTTTATTTTATTCTGTACCTTGCTTTGTCTTCCTTTGCAAGCCATTTCATATGTATATGTTTGTTTTCTTTTCTCAGCCTTATACTTTGTAATATGAAAATTTTCTATTTTAACTTGTTGTTAAAACTATAGCAATTGTATTTACCTTATACTTCATATACATACATATATACAATATTTATTAAATTTAAATGATTTATACAAAATATATTTGGATATCGGGGAAACTCGCATCACTTTATAAATAAATTTTACAAATTTTTTCTCAAAAATTTATTAAATTATCAATTTACATTAAATCAAAATCTTGGGTCGTTACAAACTTCCCCCCTTAAAAAAATTTCGTCCTCGAAATTCGTAGGCACGAAATAACGGAGATAGACAGATTCGATCTCCTATAATTCCTCAACTTATGATATGAATTTTATTTTTAAACCTCTTCCTGGAATTCCATTCCGAATTATAAATCACATTTACAATTTTACATTAATAAACCCCATTCGTATATGAATTTATTTCCTTATCTTTCAATTCACATTTATAAATTTCACTTGTTAAATGAATTTATCTTCAACCTTTGGTTATTACTTTAATTCAATTTCAATATTTTATAAGTTATCAATTTCATAATATTTCATAAATATTTTTATATAGTATTCCAGAGTCTTACCAACATTTCAAAGCCATTTGAAAACAATTCAAATCATCCTTTGAATTTCTAAAACAAAACCCAAATTTTCAAACAACTACCATTTGAAACAAATTTGGCAGCAATTTCTCTTTTGGAAACCCGAAAATGAATTCTAATGATGTGGCCATCATCATCAGGATTATTTTCCAGCGACCGAAAAGAGTTTAGAGCTTTCATCTCTCCAAAATACTTCTCCAAAACCTTTGAAATTCATTTTCAAATCAAAAAGATTTAAACTTTCCAAATCTCCAAAATTTTCAATTTCTTTTCAAAACCTTTCCAAAAACTTCTCTGGAATTCCGTTTCAAATTACAAATCACATTTATAATTTATATTCACAATTTTAGCTGCATGTGAATTTATTTCTTAACTTTGGAGTTACGATTTCAATTTCTTATTCAATTTCAGTGATGATAATTCACTATTATTACTTCCTAACATCCATGCAACCATATACTGTAATAATTTACGGAAAATCATTTCTTTTATATACAAAAATAGTTTTGGGCAAAATTATTTCATTCACCTTTTTTTTTAAAACAATATTGTGCCGAATTGTTCTATTCAAGTGTTTAGAAACCCCTTCGATCCAGTTGCGCAGACTGTGCCGACGAAGGTTCATATGCCACTCAATAAATCAATCATCACAATATAAAACAATTTTTTTATATTAACTAACAAATACGCGCTCATATCTATTATTACACTCAACTCATTCTAGAGTACTACTGACTCTATCTCTAATGAGTAACACCCAACAGAGCAGGGTTGTCGCTTAACCATATGCTCTGATACCACGCTGTCACATACCGAAATTTTCGACTTTCGAAAATTCGACATCGATACTCACTTTATCGACTGTCGAGCAATCAATTGCCGGAAACTCCAATAGTGATCGTTTAAGAAAGAAGAAAAGGGCAGAAGAAGAAGAAGATAGAAGAAAAAAAGAGAAGAAGAGAAAAGAGAAGAAAGAAGAACAACAGAACAACATCAGAACAGAAAACAATATCAGAATCTTACACATCGCAGCGGAACAATATATAATAGATAATTACTAGTCTTTTAAAACAAAGAACTATATCAGTTTATACATACATCAATCAAAGTCAATATACAACTCAATACAACAATGGACAGTTATGTAAACTTGTCCTCATACAGAATACACAGCGGAATAAATAATATCAGATACAAATACTACGTCTCGCCATCCAGCTTGCTTTCAAAGCTCCAGAATATCCAGCATATCCTGATAACATAACTCTAGGCTGTCCATGTGGAAATTGGTGGGCACCCAGAGTTTAGAAGGGAACAATAAACTCCGAGTCAGTCATGGTGACTGGTGTGAGATCGTAAAACAATTATTCTTTCACAAAGAAAATAAAACAAATTCGCAATGCTTTTGGAAAATGAAACTACCATAAGACCTCCCGCCACACACACAATGCAAACGCAGAATTGGAGGAGATTTCTTCTTATGATAGTCAAAAATGCTTACTACGCAAAATCAAATCATTTTTTGATATTATTATTAGTGCATAGTGTAGAAACATTTCGAAAGTATAATATTAATCTTAGCCAGCATAGGCATTCCGCACTTATGCCTACTATAGCTACTATGTTCAATAGCATGTTACCGCCACATTCCATAGCAGGTAATACAACTAAAACCGTACAAGTCGCGTATTGTTTCTTTGGATTTCCAACAAATGGTCAGGCTAAGGAACTTCCTATCCACGATGGGTACGTCCCTGGAATAGACGACCCGAGAACCTAACCGGATCTCTGCCAACACAAGGCCGGGTTACCTCTGCAAAAATAGGTAACTACTGACACGCGTATGTCATCCCTCGATCGTAACCGATCTTCCCGAGGATCCCCGATTTCCAACAAACCACATAGTAAAAATGCAGCAACCACATAGGTTAAGTATCTGGGCTCCATACCATGATACCACCTCTATCCAGAAGGAATGACATACACTAAGGGGCGCTACTCCCTAGAACCTTGCTGCATCCTTCCTGTTTCGACCATTTCCGGGGTGTGAGGCTCGATGAAGTCTCGTCCACAAAGCTACGCTTTCTACAAAGCCCTGCTTCGGGTCAAACAAATGATCAACCTATGATCACAAAGATATAAGATCAAACAAATGATCATATCACAAATGATCAAACACTGATCATTTCACAGCAACACTCAGTATGCCACGTTACCAAATTGGGAGTATATCGCTGATAAATTTCAACTACATAACCTCTGAGCTCGTACGTCTCAGAGAAGGGTGTTAAGCTAAGAGAATAAATTCTCCGCCACCAACAGAAATGTATTTGAAAGAAATCAGCTTTATATCTCAAATTGTAACGTCAGACACACAATCCATACAAGTCTGTTCCGGGATCGAACAGAACCGAAGGCACTTCTCACGAAGCCCTTGCATATCCGGATAAATTTCTAATCACGTACGGACTTCCCGTCACTAAGGGTGATAAAACCTCTAAACCGGAGATCAGCCGATGTAGAGTAACTCGACGGTAATCCTTCCATTTTCAAAAATATCTGGTCTTCAACACCGGTCTTCGAATGCAATTCATAACGACGTATCACATATTCGGAATGGGTTATACGACCCCATGGTCCTTTCCCGGCTAACCCGAATAGTGAGCGCTTATTCAAAAATAAGTGTGGCATTCAAATTCATCCAATTCACAACAAATACCTATTTAAGGTAATTATTGATAGTCGGTTATTTAACTATCAATAAAGATGCGCAACATCATCAGATTCCAAATAATTTTCCAAATTATTTCTTTTCCAAAATATCTTTACTAGACATAAAATTTCCACACTTCAAAAATAAATCAACGTTTATTTTTCTAAACAGTTTCCCTTTCCTTCATAAATTCCATAGTGAATTTATATTTTCAAAATATCTACTGATATACGATTCTCAAATCGATTTCAAATATTCAATTTCAGTTTATCTTTAAGAAGATAAATTCTCAAAACGTTTCATTTCATCTTGGAAAACATTCCCATACTTATTTAATAATAAGTAATTCCCAAATCTATTTATTTTCAACATTTGAAAATATTCGTTATACTTAAATCAAAATTAAGTATACATTTCATTCTTTAAGGAAATCATTCTCTTAAGCATATTTATTTGAGTCAAAACGAATGTTACGTAAAACATCGTTACGACGACTCAAAATCACTAGTATAGGGATTCGAAATTTAAGATAGATATGTAAATCCCAATACTATATAAACATTTCCTTTCGGAAATCATTTACTATAACAACAGTGTTATAGTCCATCATTTCCTTATTTCTCGAAAACGTCTATTTCAACAATGAATGTTGAAATCTATGATTTCGATAGTTCACACGTTTTAAAACATCTTTTAAAACAATTAACTTCATTTATAATATCGCTTTCCCAAACATAACTATTTTTTTCAATAATATATTCACTGTCCAAAATCGTGAATATACTTCAATAACCAAATTTCAATCTTTTTTTACACATTTATTTCAAGAATTATCCACTGTCCAAAATCGTGGATAAAATTCCCTTAATAATCTCTATATTTAAAATCAATCAAATTTGATTTATTTTCGAATTTATAAAAACAACGTTTATAAATTCTATTTCCATTTTATAACAACTTCTATTCAATAAATCCCCTTTATTAACAATTCGATTCATAACTCAAATCTTATACCAACAATCCATATTATAAGTTAAATACTTATAATTCCTTTATTTTACAAAGTCATTTCCATTTATAAGTTCCCAATTTATAAATTTCATTTATTTATAAATTCTTAAAAATTCATTTTAACGCTTATAAAAACTTGTTTTATAATACCAACATTATAAAGTTATAAATATCAATTTTTGTACATCCTTTATATACATCGTTTTAATAATTCAAAAATTCCAATTAAAACCATTTTATAAATTTCTTAACTATTTATTTCAAAAATCACACTTTGATTTTTATTTCACAAAAATCTTAACTTTTATAACTTTAAAATTTTAGACATTTATTTATTTGAAATAAATCAATTCAAAAATTCAATAAAACATCTACTTTCAAAAATCACTTTAAAAACCTTTTTAAAGTAAAAGATGTTATTTTTAAACTTCAAAACTTGAATCCGATGATGCAACAGCATCAATTAGTCAATCACAACATTCAATATCATATATCAATATGATAACAGCATATACATCAATATCTGTAAATAAATAACTACTGGTGAGGAATCCAGTTGGATCCCTCCAACCTGTTTCCCTGCATCCACAGACGTTAGCACAATACCAATTCCACTTCGAGGTGGAATATCGCGGTATATGGGTTTTATAAAAATAATCCGCTTACTAACGGCGCAATAGGGTCTCATCCGCTATACGAGGCGGGAAATCAATCAATCCAATATATATATAGATATATCCTACTATATCTAATACACATCCAAACAGCAATCATATCAAACAATCAATAACTGCAATCCAAATATAAATCTGAGTGAGGAGATCTCACCTTTGCTTTTAATTTGCCATCCATTTCGATTCCAGTTTGAATTCTCCATTTTATTTGACCTTGTATAGACAATTTTATACAATCGATTAATATTCGAAATAAATCGAATAATTAAATCTGCCATTTTAAAATTTTAATCTAACTAAGATTTTCAGTTAAACTAAAAATTTAATTTTATCGAATGATTTATTTTAAACAAATTTTCTATTAACTATAAACTTGAGTGTTAATTAACTTTATACTTAACTTAAATTAATTGTTAAATTAAAATAATTAAGGGTTTAAGAACATTGTTAAGCTTAAAAAATAATAATTTAAAACTTGAATTAAGTCTTAACTTAACTGTTAAACATCTTCTAAGTTTTCATTTGAATTTGTTTATAAACAAAATTCTCGCTACCAGGTTTTACAAGCAGGGAACAAACACTGACCAACTCAACCCAAAATTACTTCGAGTCGCATACCCCTCCGCCTCGAGTCGAGCATACGAATAACCCGAGACCACAGTATTTTCCCCGAGCAAATCCCTAGTTCACTTCGAGTCCCACACTAGAATCACTCGAGCAACCTCAAGTAAACGCGAATGCCCTGATACGAGATTATCCTCGTGCACGTGCACGCCACCGTGCCGCCGCTTCTCTGGCCACCGCGACCTCCAGCAAACCACGAATCATCCTCTCGTTTGAAATCAAAACCCAGATCTTCACAAAAAGGACGAAATCAATTTTTTTGTAGTTTTCGAAAAAAACTACTCTTAACCACCTTCAGAGAATCGTCTCGCCGCCACGTCTCAGTTCACCAGAAAAATTCATGCTTCCGGCCATAGCACGTCGACAACCTAAGCTAACCTCCCCCTCGACCTCGATGAACTCGATCACTCCTAGGTGATAAAATCATCCCGTGTTCTACCCATTACAAAACTCAGTGTTAAAACCCTATCTTCAATTCGTTCGAACCATTCTAGTGTTTGAAAATTAATTCGACAATTTTCCCAACATTCTAGACATTCAAGGATGCTTTAGTACAAGTTTCAGAATTTATGAATGAATCGATTACCCGGAATTTAGAAAAATGCACATTGAACAAAATTCCAAACTACTCTTGAAACACTCCACTAAAAATCTTCATTTTTGTTTTAAAAATCATAAATTTAACTAAGCATCCAAGTTAGATAATCGAATCCAGTAATTTAAATACTTGAATTTGATCAAAGTTTTGAAAATTTTCTTCTCCCCTATTTTACTGGCACTGCCTTTTAAAATTTTATTTGAGAAAATTTCTTAAGCTTAATCTTGCTTATACAAACAGATTTCATTTAATTTGTAAAGTCTGAAATCAATCATTTTAAGAAGGATTTGAGGTTGATAGATTATTTTTCAAATTCCAGAAACCTGGAACAAGAAATATGCCTGTTCAACAGACCTGTATAGTATGACTACATCCACTTTTATATATGTATCCAACATTTTTTCTTAAAGTATATCACAACCACTCCAACATCCAGACATTTTAAAGAAGTCAGATCAATTTTAAAGGTTTACTCACAAATAAATATTCAACAGGATTATACTTTTAAGTTTTTAAAGGTAAATGTTACTCACCTATCCCCTGAATAAAGAGCCACATTTTGTTCGAAACAAGCTTGAAGTTGCAAACTAAATATTCTTCTTTGATCTCTGGTTTTTATTTACTTTGAACTTGAATGATGTTAAGTTTGTAGATGGTGATGTTTGCATTTTCCTTTCTCTTGTTTGCTTAACTTTCTCACTGAACGAACAGAGAAATGAATATGGATGGGTATGTACATATAAAGGAGATGGTTTGTACAAATAGGCCATACTGGTATAGGCTTACTTTAATTGTTGACTAAGATATTCGTTTTCCATTTGTTTACTGATAAAATATTATCCTACTTCGGCTGAGAAGATACTAAGTCGTGCTTGCATTTATTATGTTGTACAATATACTAAAAAAAATCTTTTCATTTCGGCTGAGATGATAATATGTTGGTGGCTGGTACATATCTCTTGTGTACCAGAGATGATTATCATGTACAAACCTACCTTTGTTTGCTTTATTTTATTCTGTACCTTGCTTTGTCTTCCTTTGCAAGCCATTTCATATGTATATGTTTGTTTTCTTTTCTCAGCCTTATACTTTGTAATATGAAAATTTTCTATTTTAACTTGTTGTTAAAACTATAGCAATTGTATTTACCTTATACTTCATATACATACATATATACAATATTTATTAAATTTAAATGATTTATACAAAATATATTTGGATATCGGGGAAACTCGCATCACTTTATAAATAAATTTTACAAATTTTTTCTCAAAAATTTATTAAATTATCAATTTACATTAAATCAAAATCTTGGGTCGTTACATACTATGATTATTTGGGTTCAGAATTGTTTTGGAAAAATCAGGTTTTGATTTAAAAATTCCAAAGATAAGATTTGATATACAGAAAGGAACATATATTTATATATAAGATTTCAAAATGATTTGAAATGAAACCGGGTGTTTGAATTCTGGAATATTCATTTAATGTATGATGAAAATTGTTAAAAATAAGTTTTAACTTATAATCTAGAATTGAGAATTTCAATATGAAATTAAAATTTTACTTATGCAAGTTAAATAAATTGAATTTGTAAAGAAATATTGTATGTTTTAGACTTTAACTTGAAAAATTAAACAAAAATTGAATTGAATATATAAACTTAAATTGTAAAGTGACTATATAACCATATTTCATAAATTTTGAATGGAATAAATATTTACTTAAGATATAAAGTGATGTAAATCTTGGGTTAAAAAATTTAAATGTGAATGTAGTCGAGTAAGCATCGACATAATGAAATCTGATTGGAAAATTAATCTTGAAAAAAAGAATTGGACTTAAGTAAAATTAAATGGAATGGAAATTGATTACAATAAAAATGAACTTAAGTATATAGTCGAAGTGTTTATATGATAACAAATTAATTTAAGTAAATAGAAATATTTGAATTGTAATTTTGACTCAAGCAAATTGGAAGTGAACTAATTAGATTAATAAATTGGTGAATTGAATTTGAATTGGAAATATTGGACGATTAAAGTGAATATGAACTTAAGTTTTAAAGTTGTATGTAAACTTAAGAAATGGTATAAAATGTTTATAATAATGCTTAAGAAATAATTTTGATAAAATGATTTCTGAAATAAACTTAATTCAAGTGGAGGAAACTAAAGTGAATACAGGATGTGCTAAATGGAATTGGATTTGAAATTGAGAGAGGTAATAAGGAAAGTGTAAATTTTGAAATTTGAAATTGAACTTTAACTTAAGTTAAAATGGATTGTATGGGTTGAAATTTAACTTAAGTTAAATAAAAATTGAATTGGAATTGGAATTTTATTGAATTAAATATATTTTGAAATGTTTTCGAATAAAATAGAAATGGATTGAAATGGTGATGACTTAAGTTATAAATTCAATTGAAGTGTAAATACATTGAATATGGCTTTGCGATTTTATTTAAATGAATTCAAGTATGGAATTAAGTTTTGAAATGGTAATGCAAACCAATCGAAGGTAGATAAATTGAACGAGAATCAAATTAAATGAAACGAAATTTTATTGCAAGGGAAATGAACTTAGGTTATATAGTTGAAATGATTGGAAATAAACGAATTAACTTAAGTTAATTATTTGGATGGTAACTTGGGCCGAATGAATTTATGAAATGATTTATAAGTAAATAGCATCGATTGAATTGTCATTCGACATAAATAGAAGTAAACAAAATTATGTAAACTCATGGAAAGTGAACAAATTGGTTTAGAACCAATTTGTAATGGGTATGAATATATTGTGTATAGATATGAATTAAATGCAAGTAAATTTAGTTGTGAAACATTCGAATTGAATGAAATGATATATAAATCGATCGAAATAAATAATCGAATGTTGAAACCTTGTGATTATTGATAAATTCATGCTATAACATGTTTGGTTATGAAATTTATGTGTTTTCACTAGTTAAATAAATGAAATGTTATTAAATTTTCATGTTTTGGTACTTACGTGTTCAAATTAAGTAAGTACAGGTACAAGGAGGCTACTAGACTAGATTTGGGTTGTGAAATTGCATATAATTTAGGCGAACTTGCTTAATAACGCTAATATAAGGTATGCTTACGCAATAAAAGCAAAAATGAGATAAATATTGATATATATTGTGTTTCGACCATGTGGGTCGATGATATCATTTTTATTATATTTGTGAAATTGCAAAAGGCTCTCCATACAAAGGAGACTCTACTGCGTGAGGTTAGGTTTTAAATTAATTAATTAGTTTGTTAATTACCTTAATTTAAGATTTAATTGTTATATATATAAATCGAAAAACCTATAAATCGTGTAGTTTTCGCATACGAGGTCGAAATTTCACGAAACAAGCAGCACTGGAATCGTACCAAAGAATATCATGAATAAAATTGATTTGGAATTTTTCAGAGTCGGTTGAGAT
Organism: Allium fistulosum; assembly: GCA_030737815.1. Classification (NCBI taxonomy): domain Eukaryota; kingdom Viridiplantae; phylum Streptophyta; class Magnoliopsida; order Asparagales; family Amaryllidaceae; genus Allium; species Allium fistulosum. The sequence continues at coordinate 54,244,736 of CM060905.1, forward strand.
TTTAGAAAATTTAAAATCTGGATGTTTGGTAATTTAAAAATCAAGCTGAGTAAATCTCACCCATTTGGATAACTGGATTTAAATTATAATAATTAAAATTTATTATTGGATGATTGGTTGAGTTGATATATTATTATCAGTTGAATGTTATATAATATATATAGTAGTATATATATTAGTAATTGGTTATATTCCCGCTGATTGGAGCGGATGAGACAATATGCGCATCGCATAATAGCAGATGACCCTATATTACCACGATATCCTGCCTCGAAGCGGGATTGGTATTTTATGTTATATAACATCTGTGGTTGCAGGGAAATAGGTTGGAGGGATCCAACTGGATTCCTAAAAAATGTTTTAATTTCATATATAGTGATACCCTCGGATATATTATATTACAATTATGGATATGGTTGTGCATGGAAAAAAGAGCGCTCGATTAGTGTGGGAACACCCAGTGTGATAACATATTCATACTATCCAGGTCAGGGGTAGGCCGGTCCTGTATTGGCAAGGGATCCAGGTAAGGTCCTATAGAATAAAATAGCCTATGATTTTTGTTTGATGATAATAAACATATATATATATATATATATATATATATTCGTTTAAATGTATTTTTTATTGTACTATTCGATTTTCCACATGAGTAAACAAATATTTGTTAAATAAAATAAATAACTCGAAATTCATATTTAAACAAAATTTTATTCAAACAAATATTTTATTACAAATTTGAATAGTACAAATTTAAGCTCTCACTATACAAGTTTCAATTACAACACAATTTTCAATATACAATTTGTCATACATATTTCACCTCACTACATAATTCACTCAACACTCGCATTTGGTCTTCAACTCTATTCCAGTCTGTATCCCACATCTAAACTATCTACAAAATAAACACTGATGTAGTAAAATTGAAAAAGAAATTATTTTGTAGTGCATAATAAAGTGTGTATTTGAAAATATTATTTTCCTCAGTTATTTGGGATGTTCGTCATCATTTATTTTTTAATTCATCTTACACGAACAACTTGTGACATGCACAGTGTATCACTACACATGCCACAAGTCATGCACCGTGATATACGCTTGCTCATTAAAATTGCAGGGACAGGTGAACACAAGGTCAAACTCAAGCCGAGGCTGGATTCAACACAGCTGCAATCCAAAACACAAAACAAAATTCAGTTCACAAAGCCACAAAGTTCCAAACATGGTCAGGTGCAAATGAAAACATGTACACACATGAATGCTCAAAACAACAAGCCAGTGGAACAAGCTCACCACCAGTTCAAAACATGCAAAAGACAAGCAGTGGTGAACACAAAGTGAACGCAGACCAGAACACAACAGTGTAGACTTCAAATGCAACTGGTTACAACATGTACAAATGGAACAAGATCATAATAACAACCTTACCAGATACAATAGTTCAACATGCTCACAGGTACAAAGTGGTGAATGCAACATTTCAACCCAGACATGTTGGCATTGGAGCAATGAAATGGAGATCGGACCAAACTTCAAGTGGAACCACCAGACATGAAGACCAACAGACTCAAGTGGAACCACATCAGACTATCATAATTCAAGTGGTGAACACAGACTTGAATTCAAAGTGACAAACAACATGACAACATGAAACCACTTGAATAACAAGTCAACAAGCAACCATAATTGAGGATAGACAACCAGACTTCAAGTCAAAACATTTCGGAAATGCAGATACATGAAGACTTCAACACGGAACCAGACATGCACAATGCAGCAGATCAATGCAAAAGCAGTCAAAGGCACCAAGTGTATCAACCCAGACAAATGAAATGCAACATGAAGTCTCAAATCAAGACATGTACACAGTGCAGACCATACACATACAACAATTCAGACCAGAAGCAAGTGCAACATGAACAAACCACCAAATGCAACCAAGTACAAAGCAAAATGCTAAGGGATCACATGTTAACATGAATGCAAAATACTTGAACACAAATGCATATATTCAGTAATGAACACATTGGAGCTGTAGAAATCACACACATATATACATACATATATGTATGTATATACATGGAGATGACACACAACAGAGCAATAATATGATAGTGAAGCAGCATGTATATACATATGCAACAGAGTGAACATCAAGATACACAATACATCAAATATGATGAAGAAGCCATGGGTCATGAACAAGAGCAAGGTACATAGCAAGATACACAAGAAATGCACACACATACAACAAAAGAAGTCAAAATTTCACTAAAAATATATGTAGCAGTTTTGAACAAAATCAGAAGTCATAAGAATCACGAATTGAACAAGTCAAGCTTCATAAAGACCAGATCATCTCAAAATTCAAACTACCAAAGTCTTAGGAGCAAAAAGAACGGAACAAAATTCAAATATATCAGAGATGAACAAGTCAGGAATCACACTTATCGTTCGATAAAAAATCCATGGCCGAGAAAAGCAATTGACAAGTTCAAATAGAAATATACAAATGAAAATACATGGAATAAAAACCCATATATACTCATGTCATCATCGACATTAAAATCATTCGAGTTCAAGCAAATACCAAAACAATCCTTGAAATAAATCACGCACCAATTTCTAACTCGAATCGAAGTCGAGCATAATCAAAAATTGAAAAAGGGAAAATCATGTACCAATTCACAACATCCATTCGAGCCTGACAAAATTGAAGTGACCGCAAGCTATCAAAGCCAGAGAATCGATTAACAAGGCAAATCGAAGTGAATTCATCGCTGCAATCGATCAAGTGTTTCGGCGTCTTCAATTTTCACCGAAACCCTAGTTTGTGAAGAGCAACATAAAGGAACGGCTGAAGAGAGTACTCGAACAAAAAATAAAAAGGGAGACAATCTTTAATTTCTTTGGGTCGGTCTTATTATTGGGCTCTGTATTTTTTTAATAATAGGGTTCTGAGTTTTAGTTGTTTATTTGTAATTTTCTCTTTTAATTTTGTATAGATTCTAGTTTAACTAGGTTACGAACTACGGTTTTGTTGTTCGAGAATTCGCAACTCAGTGGCTGAGTTATGGCAGGGTTTTAAGCTTAGAGTTAGGTTAATCAAGTAGCGGGTATCACAAGTTTACATGTGTTTGTAAGCGTATGATTACTTAATTTCTAGTATAAACCTGGGGGCAGCACGTAGGTACGTTTTTGTCGAAGCTGGGTAAATCTGTTTGTGATCTCTACAGCGTTACTTTCTGTTATTATTTTTATTTCTGCATTAACTTTTAGTATCACCCTATTCACCCCCCTCTAAGGTGAAAACTATCCTACAAGTGCTACCAGAGCTAGGAACCAAAACCAATTTCTGATTTTAGAAATTCGATTTTTAAAAAAATGGCTTCTTTTAATAATGCTTTTGCTGAAGGTCAGTCCATAGCTAGACCACCTATGTTCAATGGTGAATAGGCTTATTGGAAAAATAGAATGAAAATTTTTCTAAAAACCAAAGATGCATGGAATATTGTTGAAACGGGATATTGCACACCAACAATAATAGTAGATAATTAAGAAGTTGAAAAACCTATGGATCAATGGACAGATCTTGAAAATAAACAGCAAATTGCTAATGCTAAAGCTGTGAATTCTATTATTTTCTCATTATATCAAATTGAATCCAACTGTAACGACCTGTATTTTTAACACTTTAAAAATACGAATTAAAATAAAAATTTTGGATAAAAATCCAAAGGAAATAAAATTTTGGGTTGTTAAATGTGAATTACAAGTTAAAATACAAAACTGAATTCTGAAATAACTTATTTGTAAATTAAATATGGATGTTAACTTGTAATTGAACGTAAGTAAAGATTTAAATTTGAGTGTAACAAGTAATTGAAACGAATTGAATTTGATTGTAATCAGCGAAATAAATAAAATGTTACATTTAATATTGAAGTTATAATATTGAAATCAACGTAAATGAATGTAATTTAATATTACTGTGAATTTAAATAAGATGATAGCTGAAGAAAATGAAAGTAATTGAATTATAAACCATTGATAATAATATATAAGTAAATGGTTGATTCAATAATGAAAGTGTAAATCGAAATAAAAGAATTCAATTGGAATTAAATAACTTGAATTTGAATTATAATATAATTAAACGCTGAATCTAATGTAATCTTTTATACTGGATTTATAATGGAAAACTACATTGTAAAAGATTATTAATTACTGTGAAATTAAAAAATGAAATTTGTGAACAATTGAAATTTGATTTAAAAGTTAATAATTTAAAAATTGGGAATTTTATATTGAAATTAAACAGTAGAAATAGCCATTTTTACAACTGTCTCGGATTTCGACGAAACTAGTTTCATCGGATCCATAACGGTGAATTATTGTAAGGTTTCAATTTTCGTAGCAATCGGACTTGTCGTTTGGCCGTGCGAGCTTGAAACGCGTAGAAATTTAATGTCGAATTTAATTAAAATAATCGACTTCAAAAGGTATCTTCCACATACGATTTAATTAGGCCTTGGGACTAGTTCCATTGCGTTCGGAATATGGGTAAAACCTTATAAACGCCTGGCGGCACGTCACGATTGGAGTTCGGACTATTTTGGACCTACCTTTATAAATACGCTTGCAAACCGAGACAGCTTTATCATTATTTCATTTCAGAAACCCTAATTTCAAACCATGGCCGCCACCTATTCTATGGCCAGAAATTGCTGATCTTCTTTCCTTAATATCTCTAAATCCGTTCAACAAAATCGAAAAATTCCAAAAGCAAAAGTGTAGATCTCGGCGAGCTCTTCAAATCCATATGGTTGATCTATGCTATTACGCCACGGATTCGCCAGAATCTGGTTTGGAAGTATGACCGTATTTTCTCGGATTTTGCGTAAACGGTGGCGAAACTTGGCGCGGAGGTGGAGCAAGGAGAGGCGCACGCGATGGCATCCCCTGATCAACGTCCGGTCGCTCCTAGTTGCGTGCGTATGGAAGAAAGAGACGCGTGCGATGGGTTTTGTGCTCCTGGTGGTTGCGTACGAGAGATGGAAGAAGGAGCGAATCTGCAGCCCAGATCTGTTGTTCGTGATGTACAGCTGGATGTGCTTCTGGTATAAAAAAAAAAGAAAAAGAGAATTTGTAATTTAATTATATAAATTTTTATTCAATCTTGAAAATAGCATAACTTCTTCTTCCGTTATCAGAATTAGACGAAACTTTTTGCGTTGGAATCGTGGTGACGAGCTCTACGTCATGGAATTGATTGGGGACGTTTGGAGCTAACTAAAATTTCAGGTTAAATCGAACGTCGTTCGATTTAATTTGAAATTGAAAACTCAAGGTGAGTGTTTATACGCTCACAATTGACTAAAATAATCTTTTGTTAGTTAAATTTATATTCTGAAGTGATATGAAATTTATTGGCTGTTGTTTGGTAGGTGTAATTATCATTTGTATTGATATATGAATTAATTGATAGAATTTAAATTGACCGTTAAAATAAATTTAAATTTAAAATTGGCAGTATATTACTCAATATTGATAATTATAAAATTGTTGTGAATGTTATTGGCTTTATGGTTGATTGTTTGCGATGGATGCTACTAGTCGATATTGGTTGTTTATTTATTTTGATATATCATGCTATCATCATGTATATTGTTTATTGCATATAAACTGTAAACTGAATCATTTCGAATAAATTAAGGAATAGGTTGAAATGATATACCTATGACATCTATTTGGATTGAAATGATATATATCCATCCTTGAAATTAAAATTGAAATAATTATCCACTTGGCCATAGGTTAGAAAATTATATACGGACACCGGGTTGGTTAAATTAAATGATTTTAAAAGTTGTTTTGAAATTATTTAAATGAATTGATTTTAAGAATAAAATCCAATTTATGGAAATTGAATTATTTTGAATTGAAGCTCGAGATGTTGGAATTTAAACTTGGTAAATGAAATTGTTTAATTATTCGAAGTTTAGATTTTTAAGAAAAAAAATTTGAAATACGGCGTAAATTTTCGAAGGTTGATTTGTTTTAAAAGATTGGACTTTTAATCGAACTCTGAATATTTCTAAGAAAATTTATATGAAATGATATTTCAAGGCTGAGTTTGGAATTGAAAATTAATTTGAAATTAAGATTTAATTAATTTGGAATTGAATTGAAATTTAAATAAATTTGTGAATTGAACTAAATTGAAACTATTGAATTAAATTTGAAGATAAAATTGATTTGAAATTATATTTATTTAAGAATTTTTCTTAAACAAGGTTGATTTGAAATTATTAAATTTGAAAATTGAAAGATGTGTTTTATAACTTGAATTTGATTAAAAGTGACTTAAATGAATATTTCAAACTTATATAAATTTAAATGGGATAGCTTGTTTATTTAAATTTTTAAGTTGAAGTCGTATTTAGATGTATTGAAATGATTAAAGAAATATCTTAGAAACAAAATGTAATGAAATTAAATTGAGATATAAATGGAATTATCAAATTTAGTTTTGAAATGTGAATATTTAAAGCTTTGAGATATATGGAAATTAAAATAGCTTATTTTGTGGTTCAAATATGTATTTGAAATTGATAATTTGAAATGGTTTATTGAGAAGCTGAATTGAGTTGAAATTGACGATTTGAGATTTGATTAAATTGTAAATTTTGGAATTCGAGTTTATGTGAATCGTTTTGTGGAATTTGAGGCGAAAATGATTTTTTGAAATGAAATTGTATATTTTAAGTAGATATGATGATTTTGAAATGGATTTGATTTTTTTGAAGCGAATACGATATTTTTTTATAATCAATTATGAATTGATTTTGAAAATGTAAAAGAGCCACCGGTGTAACAATATGTAGTTATTAAAGAGACCGGGATCGGATATGGACATACTCTCTGTCGATACTGAAAACCACTTTAATAACTAATATACGCGGAGTGTTGATCTAGAATGAAGTGGATGGTTTGATGAACGCGTTGAATGAAGAAAGAGAACGATATTGGATGACCCCTGACATGACTAAAACAGGAGCCCTGCCAGGCCATTGAGGTTTGACACCTCTAGCGGACACACTTCTTCGTTACCATATCTATTACTTTTGTAATTCGATTTGGGTGCACCCCTCGATTATGGGAGTGTTGTTTCGCGGTGTTGGGGTAGTAGCTGCTATGCCCAACATCAGTCCGAATGACGCAACTACTAGTATCCTAGTTGGTATCGCCTCATGTACCTTGTCATACTGATTATCCTATTCGCGACCACTAGGATTTTGATTTGTGTTATACCTATGGGGTACACTTTGATAACCACTAGTTTACGGTGGGGCTTACGGTGCTGTATAGACTATGAAATTTATAAACTATGTTAAGGGTGGAATGGGCCATGGCTTAACGCTAGGAATGATATTTTACTTTATGATAGACATTATTGTATATAGTGTATTCTATTATATAGTAGATAGTTTAACGGATCCTTAGGAGATGGAAATCCTGAACATCTCTTAAGTTAATGCACGGACGTTAAACACTAGATAGGAGGTGTCTAAAACCCGTAAACATCTCCGATGCCGTCACACTTATTTTTACTTATTCGATTTAACTTACATGAGATATTTTAGTCCTGACTCGAGTGTTTTGTCTTTTCATTACGCTCGGGTCAGCCTGAGCATTTCAGATAAGGTCGAAGATCTATTTTGGAGGACGAAGACGGAGTTTGGTATTACATCATTTATATTCTACCACTGTATTATTTTTCTGCTGCATTGTTGTATTATCTCTGATATGTATGTAACTCTGATTTATGATGTATAATAATAATCAAATTTATTTATTTAACAGCTTCATGAACTGTTATTTTATTATTATATCTTGTTCCTTCCGCTGCGAGATTCTGTGTTTATTTCTGTTCTTTCCTTTCTTTTCTTATTTAACCCCAATAACTATCTGTATTTTGGATTGTTTGAGTCGGCATGTGTGTATGTTTTTTCGACTTGAACGGTCAAAAATGTGGGTTGTTACACCAACCGTGTCTCAAATTATCTAACTGCATAGGAAATTTGGCACACGCAGGAAATTTGCTCATTATATCAAAGATGTATGGTCGACTTCCTATTCTCATACACAAATCAAAATCTCTAAGAAGACCATACACAAAGCTGGAAAGTGTCCGAAAAAATCCTCAGAATCCTTCTATGAAATTTTGAAGCAAAAGTGACTGCCATTCAAGAATCAAAGGATTTAAAACAGGTTAAAGTTGAAGAACTCATCGGAAATCTCACCACTTATGAGCTAGAAATCCAATTCAAGGAAGAACGTAAAGGAGGAGATACGCGTAAGAAATCAATAGCTCTCAAAGGAACAATAGAAAGTGAAGATGATGATGATGATGATGGAGTAGCTAAACTGGCACAGATAGTAAAGAGATTCAAAAGGTGGAACCGAAAATATGGAAATCCTCCTTTAAATCAACAACTGAAGAACATAACCGTCAAAGTTCTAGACAACTATGAAGTGCAGGAGATCATTTGTCACATGTGCAATAAACCTGGTCATATCAAGCCAAATAGTCCTTAAAATCAATTCAGCAAAGGAAAGAAACCGAAAAGGAGAAGTTTTGCATCAGCTTGAGATAAAAGGATGAATAAGATAAAAGCACTAACAGTGAGAGTGAAAGAGCGAATCAATGTTTTTCAGGAGAAACAAGTGACAATGATGATGATGAGCCAAGTGAGGTATCAAATCTTACTCACTCACAATTACTTATATATTTTCATGAAGTAAATGGCTATTTTAAAAGACTTAGGAAGAAGTATGCTAAAATTGAATCACAAAGAGATAGTTTGATAGAACTAAATAAGCAACTTGATCAATTGGTTCAAAACTACAGAAATAAAAGCCCTAAGTGTGATAAGTGTCCATCATTAGAAGAGGAAATAAAAAAATCAGAAACTATTATTAAATCGCTTGAAAATGAAATTCTGATTTTGAAAGAAAGTGAAATAATAGGAGAGAAAATTCTATTAAAAAGTGCACGTTGTTATTGAATGAAAATGAATCTCTCAAGTCACAAGTCCAACAATTGTCTACAACTTTAGAAAAATTTTCCAAAGGAGAAAGATCACTAAATATGCTATTAGGGAAACAAACTGTTAATACTGAGAGACAAGGACTTGGGTATACTCAATCTGAAAGAGTTAGAAGTGAAACTAATCATGAAAACTCCAAGTGCACGATTTGTAGAAAAATTGGACACAGTCAAAACAATTGCTGATTTAGACCCAAACACACGAAAACCATACCAATTTGGGTTCCTAAAGGCATGAATGTAAAATCCCTTAAAATTAAACAAATCTGGGTGCCAAAAGGAACTAAAATAGACTGTCTTAGTTCTACACAAACTTGTTTTTAAAAATTATTTGTCAATAACAATCATGGACCTATAAAAACAGATAAGTCATAAAAATCTTCTCTTGTGTATGTGTGTTGGCAGGCTAAGAAACAACAATAGTGGTACCTGGATTCAGGCTGTTCCAGGCACATGACGGGTGACAAATCAAAGTTCCTTAGCCTAGAGAAGTAGAAAGGTGGCAGAGTCACAATGGGCAACAACGATAAATATTGGTAAAGGTAAAGTAGGTAATGGTACATTTACCTTAAACGCTGTATTGAAAATCTGCACCATAATCTGATTTCAATCAGCCAGTTTTGTGATAATGGAATGAATGTTATTTTTTATTCTGATTTGTGCAAAATTGTTGACCAATCATCAAAACAAACAATATTTTAGGTAAAAGGATTGTAAGATATCTGTTGCACACCCCACGATTTGGTCTAGTATCCAACTTATAATAACTTTGAGTTAAAGGGGTATACTGCTGGTAGTCTAGTTGATAGAAAAAGTACTATGGAACGTATTTTATGTTGGAACATTTTCAATTGGCAGACATTTTTACAAAACCCCTTCCAGAAAATAGTTTTTGTCGACTTCATCTTAGTTTAGGCATTTTAGAAATTTGATTTTATATTTTTGAATTTGATCTTAAATGCCTATGTTAACTACTCTAACTCCCTACTGATTATCGAAAAGATAAATAGTGACTGAAAAACGGTGATGAGTGTTGATATTAATCATACATTATGATTTGAAACGGTATATTTAGTAAATTTCTTTAAAAATTTAAACTAAATTTGTAATAACTTTGGTTGGTAAAAATTCCATGACCATCTCTATTCCTATCATATTTCTATGACAATCACTCATCAAATTCCAATATGGTATGTCAAAATATGATATTTAAACAAGAAATTATTCATTTTTTAATTAGCAATAAAATCATCCAAAAGTATTCACTCTCATTTAAAAGTCCTCATGTTATGCATAGGTGAATTAATTGGAATCTTTAATTATGTATTTTCATACTCATTTAAAAGTCCTCACGGTTATGCATGTATGGAACATATGTCAAAATTGATTATTAAATAGGCGAGTTGATTATAATCCCATTTAAAAGTCCTCACGGTTATGCGTGGTCAGAAGATGCTTGAAATTCATTTTTTAATAAAAATTGGGAATACTACTAATCTCATTTAAAAGTCCTAACGGTTATGCATGGTTAGTAAGTATTCAAATTCCTGTCATAAATATACCACATATAGACACAACTATATGGTTTTCTATACTGACATCATCCCTATCACTCTAAAATAATATATGCGCCTAATAGAGTATTTATGATTTTTGTTTGATTTTTTATTGAAAATTTAATATTTATACTCGATTAGGTATTAATGTTGTATTAATGTCTATCACTTTATCACTCTTTTCTAGCACTGTTACTCTTTTGCTGATAACAAAAGAGGGAGAGAAGTTAAGATTTTATCAAATAAGTTCAAAAATTTTATTTACATATTCCCATCTAGGTTCATTGCATTTTTATTTGTTATTTTTTTATTTTCATGCATATGTGAAGGGGGAGCTTTATTGTAGGGGGAGTATTCAAATATGGGGAGCTAATAGAATTAATCAAAACTAAATACATTTAATAGAGTCAAAATCTTAATATATGTTTGTTAACATCAAAAGGAAGAGATTGTAGAATACAATAGCCTATGATTTTTGTTTGATGATAATAAACATATATATTCATTTAAATGTATTTGTTATTGTACTATTTTATTTTTCTACATGAGTAAATAAATATTTGTTGAATAAAATAAATAACTCAGAATTCATATTTAAACAAATATTTTATTCAAACAAATATTTTATTACAAATTAGAATTGTATAAATTTAAGCTCTCACTATACAAGTTTCAATTACAAGACAATTTTCAATATACAATTTTTCATACATATTTCACCTCACTACATAATTCACTCAACACTCATATTTGATCTTCCACTATGTTCTAGTCTATATCCTGCATTTGAACTATCTGCAAAATAAACACCGACGCAGTAAAATTGAAAAAGAAAGTACTTTGCACTGCATAATAAAGTGTGTGTTTTGAAAATATTACTTGCCTCAATTATTTTCGTTGTTCGTCATCATTTATTTTTTAATTCATCTTACATGAACAACTTGTGACATGCACAGTGTATCACTACACATGCCACAAGATCGTGCACACCGATATATGCTTGCTTGTTAAAATTGCGGGGACATGTGAGCATAAGGTCAAACCCAAGATGAGGCTGGATTCAACATAGGTGCAATCCAGAATACAAAAAAAATCAGTTCAGAAAGCAACAAAGTTTCAGGCATGGTCAATTGCAAATGAAAACAACATGTACACACATGAATGCTCAAAACAACACGCCAGTGGAACAAGCTCACCACCAATTCAACACATGCAAAAGACAAGCAGTGGTGGACACAAAGTGAATCCAGACCAGAACACAACAGTGCAGACTTCAAATGCAACCAGTTACAATATGTATAAATGGAACAAGACCATAATAACAACCAGACCAGACACAGCAGTTCAACATGCTCACATGTACAAAGTGGTGAATGCAACATTACAACCCAGACATGTAGGCAATGGAGCAATGAATTGGAGATCAAACCAAACTTCAAGTGAAATAAGGCCGCCAGACATGAAGACCAACAGACTCAAGTGGAACCACATCAGACTATCATAACTCAAGTGATGAACACAGACATGAATTCAAAGTGATAAACAACATGACAACATTAAACCACTTGAATAATAAGTTAACAAGCAACCAGAGTTGAGGACAGACAACTAGAGTTCAAGTCAAAACATTTCAGAAATGCAGATACATGAAGTCTTCAACATGGAATCAGACATGCACAATGCAGCAGATCAATACAACAACAGTCAAAGAAATCACACACATATATACATACATGTATGTATGTATATATGGATACCACAATTTAACTCAAAGCTAATCACAATACATCAAATATGATGAAGAAGCCATGGGTCTTGAACAAGAGCAAGGTACAGAGCAAGATACACAAGAAATGCACCACATACAACAAAAGAAGTCAAAATTTCACGAAAATTATCTGTAGCAGTTTTGAACAAAATCAGAAGTCATAAGAATCACGAATTGAACAAGTCAAGCTTCATAAAGACCGAATCATCTCAAAATTCAAACTGCCAAAGTCGTAGGAGCAAAAAGAACGGAACAAAATTCAAATATATTAGAGATGAACAAGTCAAAAATCACACTTATCGTTTGATAAAAAATCCATAGCCGAGAAAAGCAATTGACATGTTCAAATAGAAATATACAAATGAAAAAAAAGGGAATCAAACCCTATATAACTCCATGTCATCACCGACATTAAAATCATTCGAGTTCAAGCAAATACCAAAACAAGCCTTGAAATAAATCACGAGCCAATTTATAACTCTAATCGAAGTCGAACATAATCAAAAATTGAAAAAGGGAAAATCATGTACCAATTCACAACATCCATTCGAGCCTGACAAAATTGAAGCGACTGCAAGCTATCAAAGCCAGAGAATCGATTAACAAGGCAAATCGAAGTGAATTCATCGCTGCAATTGATCAAGTGTTTCGGCGTCTTCAATTTTCACCGAAACCCTAGTTTGTGAAGAGCAATATAAAGGAACGGTTGAAGAAAGTACTCGAACAAAAAATAAAAAGGGAGACAATCTTTAATTTCTTTGGGCTGGTCTTATTATTGGGATCTGTATTTTTTTTTAATAATAGGGTTCTGAGTTTTAGTTGTTTATTTTTAATTTTCAATAGACTCTAGTTTAACTGGGTTACAAACTACAGTTTTGTAGTTCGAGAATTCGCAACGTTGTGGCATAGTTTTGAGCTTAGAGTTAGGTTAATCGAGTAGCGGGTATCACATGTTTACATGTGTTTGCAAGCGTCTGATTACTTAATTTCTAATAGAAACCCTGGGGGAAAGCATGTAGGCATGTTTTTGCCAAAACTGGGTAAATCTGTGTGTGATCTCTACTGCATTACTTTTTGCTATTATTTTTATTTCCGCATTAACTATTAGTATCACCCTATTCGCACCCCCTTAGGGTGAAAACGATCCTACGGGTACTCGATACATCTTTCTAGAGGTGTACTGTGACGGGCGGTACCCTAATAGTCCAGTCATTGTATGAAATCCAATATCCACTACGAGCCTTTACGATTTTGATTGTAGAGCCTAGTATGCTGGAATTTAATTAATGTAACAATTTCGGATATTTTAATAAGTATTTGTACTTAGATACTATTATAATATCATTGGATTTTCTATAAAAGTGTTTTGGTTATTGTAAGGTAAAAAAACCATCGTATTTATGTGTGGCGTGGTCATACGAGATACCTTTGTTTTTCAAAGGATTCTGATTAATGCAGTAAATTCAAATTGAGTGTGTTTTTAGACGATGGTTTTCCAGACTGACTAGGGTGTTTTTTTTGAGAGAAATGTGTGATCCTCTACTAATAGAGGAGAGCACACATGAGAATGTATATATCACGAAAAATAAGGTACTGCCAACATGCCTGGCAGGTAACAAAAACAAAATACGTGTATCAGAACCCTAGTACTCCTAAGATGAGTTCCGGCAATGCCACCACCCATCACATCCTAATATCGAGCTCCAGCAAGGCCACCGCCCGATATTGAGATGTTAGAAGTACCTAAAAAAAACTAAAGAAAAACAAAGACTAAACTGAATGACTACACACACTAACAAAGAAGCACCAAAATAACAGGAATCAGAAATGGTGAATCTGCTCTGAAGAGGATCAACTGGAAATAAGGACCGCTCTGAAGGCTGAAGAAGTGCCAAACTGAAGAAATAAATCCTCTCTGATGATCTCTCTACAATCTGATATCCAGCAATCTGAAAACAAGAGTACCTGCAAAAAGAAACTGATATCCTATCTCCCATGTCTGTATCTGAAACATGACTAAGGAAAAGTTAGTAAAGATACATATATATGTATATTTGTATAATAAATATACATATATATGTATAAATAAGGAGGGAAGATAAAAAAACCTAAGAAAGACTATCAGGAAAATAACAAAAGAAAAGAATAACCTGAAAACTAAAACCAAACAAAACGAGTATAAAAATAAAGACAGATCAAATTTAAGTATCCTTAATCATAAGTAAATTATGATTAAAAGAGAAATCATCATATAAATTTGAGAAAAGATTAATAATATTATTATTAATGTTAACAAAATTATTGTTAAACTTAAAAAGTTAATATTATAATTAACTTTGTTAAGATAACTTTTGAAATGGTTAATTTTAGCTAATTTATATTTGGGGTTAGAAATCCAATTAAAACAAAAAGAGGAAATAGAAAAAATCAATTTGTTTGGATGGCTGTTATTATTATTAAAAATTCTTTGATTTCTTTCAAACCAAATAAACCAACTAATAATAATGAATAAAGTGTCTAGTAAAAATCTAATGTTCTTTTTGAAATTGAATCTAAAATTATTCCAGTAGTATTCACAATTCGAAATATTAGAAATTATATTAAAGTTAAAAATTTTAAGAGTATTAATAAGAATGTAATTAGTATCTAAACAATCATAATATAAATGATTAATGTCCTCAAGATGCAGATTACAAAAATAACATTTATTATCATTCTGAATGTTTTTTATTTTTAAAAATTCTATTGTATTAAGTTTTCCATGAATTATTAACCACATGTGAATTTTAGACTTGGGAGGAGCATTAGATTTCCACAAATATTTAAAAGAGTTATTTATAGTACCCGAATAATTAATAAATCTATAGAAAGAATTAGAAGTATACTTCTTACTCTTATCCCATTCCCAGCTAATAAAATCATTATCATTATCAATATTATAAAGATTTAATCTGGCATAGAGCAAAGAAAGTTGCCTAAGGGTTGAATCAACTAAAATTCTGTTAAAACTGAAATTCCAAGGAGGATCATTTTCAGGAGAATAAACTTCGTTAATTAAAACATACTTAAAGTTACAAATTTCATATAGATCCTTAAATTCTAACTTTAGAGGCAAGATCGAAATCCAACGGTCATGCCAAAAAGAAGTGCAATTACCCGAATGAACAATTGTATTAATTCCTAAGTTAAAATTTTCTTGACATTTTAAAATGTTTTTCCAAAAATTAGAAAAATAATGGGTATAAGGATAAGCAATTTGATATAAATTGCAATCACCATTATAGTAATATTTGGAAATGATCTCTTTCCAAATAGCATTATCATTTATATCTTTAAATTTCCAAAGCCATTTACCTAGATGAGACAAATTCATATTACGCAAATTAATAACACCTAAGTCACCTTCCTTTTTGGCCTTACAGACGGTTTCCCAATTTACTAGACATTTTATATTGTTATTAGAATTATCCCCACTCCATAAGAAATCTCTTCTAAATTTGTCAATTTTATCAATAACCCAATCCGGAAATAGATGCATGGACATCCAATAATTCGGAAGGGCTGATAAAACCGAATTTATTAAAACTAGTCTACCAGCTCTAGATAAAAATCTCCCATTCCAGTTAGAAATTTTATTTTTGATTTTATCTATAATAATAATCCAATCATCATGTTTGAGTTTGCTGGGTCTAATCACAAAACCAAGGTAGTCAAAAGGAAAGTTCATAGTTTTGCAATTTAGAGTATTAGCAACTAAGTTTTCAACTTTCCCAAAATCGTTTAAAACTAAAACCGAACTTTTATCAAAATTTATTTTTAAACCAGATAAAAGTTCAAAACTATAAAGAATAAACTTGAGAGTAATAATATGTCTGGGAAGAGGAGAAGAAAAAAGTAAGGTATCATCTGCAAATTGCAGAACCGATATACCATTACGCGATATGTCATTTCCAACACTTCCCAGAGATCCATTATCCACTTCTTTTTTAATAATTTTAGCAAAAACATCAGCGGCTAAGTTAAACAACAAAGGCGATAATGGGTCACCTTGCCTAAGTCCTGTTTTAGACTGAATTTTATTACCTAAAATACCATTAACCATAATACTTGTAACGACCCGTAAAATTTCAACTGTTTTAATAACGTAATTAGTTGAAATTTTGTGAAATTTTAAACGATAAAATTTTGAAATATAAATTTGATATTTGGAATGCGTCTAGTTTAACATAGCAACTGGTAAATTTTCGTCCGAAAATATGAAAATTTATTTCGCGCGTAAATTCACTTCAATTTAGTCAGTTAAAAAGAAATGAAAATAAAATGTTTCCAAAACCTAAATATTTTTACATAGAAAAATTCTAAACCATCTTCTGAGCAAGATGTCAGTTTGTCGTTTTTCCAAATTCGGACATCTTTGGCTCCGTCGTTCTTATTTTCTGCAAAATGCAGCATTCTGGTACCGATATCGATTTTTATCGAATGATCGTACCACTGATTTCTATATACCGTTTTGATCGTCTCGTCGTGCCGATCTCTACGGTATATTCGATTGTCAAATTCGGAGTTCCGGTGTACGTTGCACTTTGCGTAACACCTACCGTATCGGTACCGGTTTCGTGCTTTTAGTTTTGTGTCACTTAAATTTCCACCATTTGAAACCCATGCAGCCAGCCGTTTTTTTTTGGATTCAATCCATTTGACCATTGGGTGTTCACATAGTTTCAATGCCATTTATTAGTTTACACTTTCAAAAATGTGTACACGTTCATATTCCTCTGTGAATTCAAACCCAGGGCCATTTGTGCCTTTTCATTTGAGGCCATTCAATGTTGCACGTTTCTTATTCCATATCTTCCATGCAACGCTTCCTCCCATACAGCTACCAACCTACTTGAAACAAACGCACGCAACAAAATTTTCCTCCATCCGTTCATTTTTGATGGAAGAAGATAATGATAATATTATATACTTGCATTCGAAATTAGATCTGCTCCTTCCCTTCCATTCGCATGCGTGTCTCTTCCCCTCCAGATTTCCTTCCTCCGCTTGAACACTCACGCCACAGCAAGCATCTACTTGTTTTGCCTCCACCTTCTCCTCTGGTTGCCGACCCGCTACCACCATAACTCCAACAGATCCGAAACCTTCCCTTCGCCACACGTAGAGCCCTGACCTCCGCCTTGCACCCACGCCAGCAAGACCCTTCCCCCACTGTCCTCCTTCATGCTACCTTGTCTTCTTCCTTCACTGACCTCATCACCGTTCCCCTCACAACCCACGCCCCGCCATTAGCCGAACAGCCACCTCACCGACCCCGCTTCGCCACTGCTCCCTGACCTCCTCCGTATAGCCACACCACAGCCCGCCTTCGCCCACCACGATCTCTTCATGGCTGCCTCAGCTCACGCCAAGGCTGAGCATCACCATCAAGCCTCCGCCTTGTCTCCGGCGACCTACTAGCACCACCAATAGCGGCCTCCCCTTGCTTTTCTCTAAGCGGTGAGCATCTCATTTTTCTATAGTCTACTTTCTGTCTGTTTTTAAGTTATATATACATCTAACAGTTTGTTTTATATATTTAGTTATAATATATAAATGTTATTTTGCTTGTAATATATATTTATAAAATATGTAGGTACGGATTTCATATATATTGTTGAATATATATATTTCATGCTGTTAGTGTTAGTGGTGCTTGATATAGCGGTTTTCGAGTTGTTAGTTTATGCATGTGTTATCACGTTATAATATAAAACTTATACAGTTTATACATATAAGTATGTATATAGTATATAACATTTATATATAGTTTGTCTGTTGTCCTCTGGGTTTGTATTAAAACTAATTTTTTTTTTAAGTTATATAAAGTTGTTGTAATTAATGTTATATATTATGTGCGAAAGCTATATATATATTAGTTTCGACATGGATATTATATTATATATACAGGAGTATATATTTACAACCGTATATGTGTATGTGTTTACTGGGTTAGCTTATATAAACTACGCATATTCTGAGTCACAGTATTGTGCGTTTACTATATATAATATTATATTGTACTATATTATGTTAAATCATATTTTAATGTATTATATTATACCATATTTCATTTTATTATATCACAAGTATTTGGTTGTTAGTATTATATATATTTGTTACAGCTAATGGTTATATACGCGAGTTATATATATGTGCTATATATTTGCGTCATTTTGGGATGAGTTTCTGTTATTGTATATATATTTACGTTTATATATAAAGTTACAGTTTTAATATGTTGTATATATTAGTTTGTTTAGAAGTATAATATAATAAAGTGCGGGTCTGTATATGATTTTAAATATATAAACATTAGTTAGATATATGATGTGTATATATTTTAATATGTGTATAGTATTTCAACATATATTATGTATATATATTTGACTTTAACATATGAGTTAAATTTAAAACAATGATTTTGAAATACATATATATTTAATTTAATATGTGTTTGAATTTTAAAATATGATTTTATGTAAATAGTTATATATAGTTTTACATATAAGTTCATTTACACCATCTATCTTCATCAATCTGGTTCTGACTCGTTTTATCGATTCCTGTTATCAGCTTTGTCCGTCGTGCCGGTTTTCTCCATCGAATCGTGTCCATCCAGCATTGCTTTGGAATTCGTAATTCGATTTCATCGTCAAATTCTCTCTAGCCTCGAAAGGTGAGCACTCACTCATGATTAACGTTCTTTTATTTATTAAATTTGATTTCAATTGAAACGACAATTGAAATATGCTGCTGTTAGTTAATTACACTGTTATATATGCTATTGCCTGTATCAGTTTACCTGTGACACCTGACACCATTATCTGTTAATTATTTATGCGATGATAATACAGTTTGGCTGATAATTGATTGTTGATGTTTATATTGGACGTTAAATTGTTAATGTTAAATTGATAAATAGTATGAAATTGAACTTGATATAGTATAATTAAATGTTAAATTTGATTAACTGACATTTGTATAATATGACCCCTTTAACTGTTGAAATTATCGACACGTAGGGTTTGTTTAATTTCATTTTGAACCACTGAATGTATGTTGTAAAATTGATAATGTAGGAAATTGTAAATAGACGACAAGTGAAAACCGTAATGTAATAATCTTTAATCTACATGAAATGATAGTGTAGATTCTAGAAATAGTTATATTAATTCGTACAAATAACAATGCGAATTAATACGGTTATTTCGGGATTATTTGAATTGATTATTGGATTGATATTGATTATTGTTATTGCTTGTTTATTTACTTTGACACCATCCCTGTTATCACACTGCAAGTTCCCTTTACTATGCTTTGATTTTGGAATTGAATTGGAATCGGGTTGAAATGATAAATACCCAAATTGAACTTTGACCTAGGATAGAAAATTTAATAAAACCCGATTGGTCAAAAAAAAAAAAATTTGATTTAAAATAAAACGAAGATTTTATTTGAATAAATATTATGGTTTTGAAATGAAATTAAAATCTGAATTTTTATGAAAGGAAATTGTAATATTTAATAATCTGGAACAAATATTTACAATGTAATTGATGAAGAATGTTGTTTAATTTGAGAAATAATTGAATTAGGTTGAAATGATTTTTAATAATCAAGTTTGAAATTATAATTAAGTTTGAAATTATTAAATTTTGAAATTATTTGATAATTAAGTTTGAATTATTTAATAATTAAATAAGATTGAATTATTTAATGATTAAATTGAATTGAATTCTTTAATAGGTAAAATTGGACTTTTGAATAAAGGAATTTACTTCGTAAATAATGGAAATTGAGTTTTCTTTATTAATTAAGTTTTGGAAATTATTTAAGTAAGTAAATAAATAATTGAAATTGAATTCTCTTTAACAAGAAATGAAAAGGTGATATTTTGGAATTAATGTAAGACTTGAAATGTAAAGAATTGATTTGATGAATTTAATTTAATTTAATTTGTAAGTTTGATATAATGAAGTTGAACTTAAGAAATTGATTTAATGAATTGGAAATTGAGTATAATTGATTCGAATGATAAATTTACTTAACGAATATTGAATAAAATCGATAAATGAAGTTAAACTGATTTGAATGTTAAATCAAATTGATTTAAATGATTTTGGAATTGAATCTTATATACGAATTTAAATTGATGTTTGAATTGTTTAAAATAAAGATTGAAATTGAATTATAAGGTTTTGAAATGATAAATTGGAAGTTTTGAAACGAAAATTTTGGAAATTGGTTTTTGAAAGACAAATGAAATGTTGATTTACGAATTCTATTTGAAATTGAAATTGATTTGGTTTTGAAATATATGAACGACCAATCGGTGTAATAATTACGAAAGTTATTAAAGAGACCGGGATCGGTAATGGATATACTCTCTATCTGAACCGAAACCACTTTAATAACTATACGCGGAGTGTTGATCCAGAACGAAGTGGATGGTTTTGATGAACGCGTTGACTGAAGAAAGAGAACGATTTTGGATGACCCTTGACATGACTAAAACAGGAGCCGCGCCGGGCCATTGAGGTTCGCCACCTCTAGCGGACACACTTCTTCGATACCATATCTATTACTATTGTGATTCGATTTGGGTGCACCCCTCGATTATGGGAGTGTTGTTTCGCGGTGTTGGGGTAGTAGCTGCTATGCCCAACATCAGTCCGGATCACGCAACTACTAGTATCCTAGTTGGTATCGCCTCATGTACCTTGTCATACTGATTATCCTATTCGCGACCACTACGATTTTGATTTGTACCTTTAGTATATGGATTGCCCTCTGGTGACTTCCGGTTTTGGGGAAACTACGGTCTTGTATATGCTTTTGGGAATAAACAGGTTAAGAGGTGTATGGGCCCTGCTTAACCCTACTTTGATATTTTTATATTACTGATAGACATTATCTACTTAGCGTACATTACTACATAGTAGATAGTTTAACGGATCCTTAAAGGATGGTTATTCCAAACATCCTTTGAGTTACTTGTATTTCAATTGCTATTTCACTTGAGTTGGATTTATTAATATAAGAATGTTAATCCTGACTCGAGTGTCTTGTGTTTTTGCTTTACGCTCGGGTCAGACTGAGTGTACCAGTATTCGAGACTCACCTTTGGAGTTGGAGCTCTGCTTGAAGATCCAGCCATCTATTCTGCTTCAGTATTCGATGATTCCAGTGATGTATTCTGATTTGTATCTGATGTATCGTATTACTCTTCTGTTGTAAACTCTGATGTATTTTATATATTCATATAGTAGCTTCATGAACTACTATCTCTTTTATTTCCGCTGCATTTATTACTCTGTGTCTGTGATCTGTGATTATATCTATTTAATGTATATGTTCAGTTTTGCCAAATTTAAATTAACAACGCGGTATTTTGAGCAATTCAACTCCGGCATGAGTGTCTACCTATACACTTATAATGGACGCGAATGGTCCAAAATTCCGGGTCGTTACAGTTGGTATCAGAGCTTTGGTAGCTGTAGGCAAAACTCAACATATAGGGTAAATGTATTCACAGAATCACTCTCATTCGAGTTTCAATCTCTCTCTTTTGACTCAATTTCTTTGAATTTTGGAATGTTCCCTACAGTTCCAAATTTCATTCGTGTCCCTCACTATTCGTCTCCTTTCAATTCTGGAGCACCCCATAACTCCATTTTGTATGATATCTATAATAGATCGGCAGTCTCGCCAATCTTCGAATGATTCGTAAAGGAGCAAAATCCTTTATAATAGGCATCGATTTACCGGAGATTCCTGTATCCTCGGGTTATGATGCTATCTATTACCTGCTATACCCGAATTCCATCTCTTGATATCGAGTGTTGATTTACCTCCGAATTCAGCATCGATCTTATTCTTGAAGTTACGGATGACCCGGTTAAGGTTGCCCGTGAATTAAATAAACTCATTCACCTCCTGATTGTGGTAATTGAATTATCTTATCTTCTGTTTCAAACTTATCTTCGAATCAAGAATTCTCTTTGATTTGATTTCTATCAAATTTGAATCTTTATCCATGCTTGAAATCCATTTTGTATCGTCGAGTGAAGAAATGTATTTGTAAACTTATATTTAAAATGTTTTAAAATATATTGTGTTGTTTGAGTTGTTGATGTTGATTTGGGTTTTCGATCGATTCGTCTGATCAACGCTATCGATAGGATTTCCAAAACACTTGAGCAGAGCAAACTGACACAATATCGTTTTCAAATTTGGTAAATGGAATAAAATTGTATGAATATATTATCAATATATATAAGTAAAATTTTCTGAAATTTAATAGGTTAATTAAATTGTTTGTTTGAAATGATAATATTTGATTATCATTTATTGTTCCAAATAAATTTATAAATACGGTTTATAAATTGATTTGGAATTTGAAATGAATTTAATTCAGAAATTTGAGAATTTATTAGTTTCCGGTGATTTCGAACTTTGGTTTCTAAAATTTTAAAGTATATATTATTGAAAGTATTTTCGAATGGAAATCATTTTCAAAGAATTTTTTTTAAAAAATGTGAAATCAATGCTCTTCTCTTTGTCGCTGGAAAATAATTTCGGTGATGGCGGCCGCATCATCGACATTCATTTTCGAGTTTCGAAGTGGAGAATCCATTCTGTAGCTTTGCTACGGTTTTGTTTTGAAAAAAAAATATTTTGATTTGAATTTCTTCTGTATAATTTGATTTATATATATATAGGTATCTTATTTTAAATTTAATTTGATTTGATAAATATATTATATATATCTCTAAATTGTTTAAAGTTAATCGGAAATCTAATTCTTAAATTTTGTTAAAGGATTATTTTAAATTATAAATAAAACCAAAATTTGGAATAAATTTTTAAACTTGAATAATTGAATTGGGAAAATTTTATTTGTATATTGTTCAACTGCATTCTAATACAACTTACCTAAATTATTCAGAAGTTGAATATGTAATTGGATAATATATAATATAAATTGAATTTATAAATAAAAATTTGAGTATTTATAATAAATGGTATACACTAAATTTTGATTATAAAGATGTTAATAGAGTTAGATAGGATAATAAGTAAACTCAGTTAAAGAATTAATAAATGTGTTTTGAAAGAATTAATAAATTGAAATTTGATCAACTTATGAAAATACCTTGAATTTGAAAGCAATTAGTAAATATAAATTAATTTAAATCGAAACTTTTATGGTTTAAATTAATTTATATGGTTTAAAAATATGTAATAAGATATATTAAGTGAAATAAAATTTATAATAATTTGGAATTAAAGAATTAAATCTGTTGAAAATAAAATATGATTATAATAAAAGATTATTCAAATTTATGGTTTAAGGAATTGAAAATTTAGGGTAATTGGATAATAAGATAATGAATTTGGAAATACTGAGATTAATTTTTAGTGAAATCAAATGGATTAAATCAATTATTGAATATCAATTTATTTAAATTTGAATTTATATGGTTTAAATTAATTGTTATTTGTATTTCAAATCTGTTTTCTTTCTGGTTGTTTCTATTCTCCTACCTCGTTCCTTTTCGGGGACGAAAAGTTTTGAGTGGGGGAGAATGTAACGACCCGTAAAATTTCAACTGTTTTAATAACGTAATTAGTTGAAATTTTGTGAAATTTTAAACGATAAAATTTTGAAATATAAATTTGATATTTGGAATGCGTCTAGTTTAACATAGCAACTGGTAAATTTTCGTCCGAAAATATGAAAATTTATTTCGCGCGTAAATTCACTTCAATTTAGTCAGTTAAAAAGAAATGAAAATAAAATGTTTCCAAAACCTAAATATTTTTACATAGAAAAATTCTAAACCATCTTCTGAGCAAGATGTCAGTTTGTCGTTTTTCCAAATTCGGACATCTTTGGCTCCGTCGTTCTTATTTTCTGCAAAATGCAGCATTCTGGTACCGATATCGATTTTTATCGAATGATCGTACCACTGATTTCTATATACCGTTTTGATCGTCTCGTCGTGCCGATCTCTACGGTATATTCGATTGTCAAATTCGGAGTTCCGGTGTACGTTGCACTTTGCGTAACACCTACCGTATCGGTACCGGTTTCGTGCTTTTAGTTTTGTGTCACTTAAATTTCCACCATTTGAAACCCATGCAGCCAGCCGTTTTTTTTTGGATTCAATCCATTTGACCATTGGGTGTTCACATAGTTTCAATGCCATTTATTAGTTTACACTTTCAAAAATGTGTACACGTTCATATTCCTCTGTGAATTCAAACCCAGGGCCATTTGTGCCTTTTCATTTGAGGCCATTCAATGTTGCACGTTTCTTATTCCATATCTTCCATGCAACGCTTCCTCCCATACAGCTACCAACCTACTTGAAACAAACGCACGCAACAAAATTTTCCTCCATCCGTTCATTTTTGATGGAAGAAGATAATGATAATATTATATACTTGCATTCGAAATTAGATCTGCTCCTTCCCTTCCATTCGCATGCGTGTCTCTTCCCCTCCAGATTTCCTTCCTCCGCTTGAACACTCACGCCACAGCAAGCATCTACTTGTTTTGCCTCCACCTTCTCCTCTGGTTGCCGACCCGCTACCACCATAACTCCAACAGATCCGAAACCTTCCCTTCGCCACACGTAGAGCCCTGACCTCCGCCTTGCACCCACGCCAGCAAGACCCTTCCCCCACTGTCCTCCTTCATGCTACCTTGTCTTCTTCCTTCACTGACCTCATCACCGTTCCCCTCACAACCCACGCCCCGCCATTAGCCGAACAGCCACCTCACCGACCCCGCTTCGCCACTGCTCCCTGACCTCCTCCGTATAGCCACACCACAGCCCGCCTTCGCCCACCACGATCTCTTCATGGCTGCCTCAGCTCACGCCAAGGCTGAGCATCACCATCAAGCCTCCGCCTTGTCTCCGGCGACCTACTAGCACCACCAATAGCGGCCTCCCCTTGCTTTTCTCTAAGCGGTGAGCATCTCATTTTTCTATAGTCTACTTTCTGTCTGTTTTTAAGTTATATATACATCTAACAGTTTGTTTTATATATTTAGTTATAATATATAAATGTTATTTTGCTTGTAATATATATTTATAAAATATGTAGGTACGGATTTCATATATATTGTTGAATATATATATTTCATGCTGTTAGTGTTAGTGGTGCTTGATATAGCGGTTTTCGAGTTGTTAGTTTATGCATGTGTTATCACGTTATAATATAAAACTTATACAGTTTATACATATAAGTATGTATATAGTATATAACATTTATATATAGTTTGTCTGTTGTTCTCTGGGTTTGTATTAAAACTAATTTTTTTTTAAGTTATATAAAGTTGTTGTAATTAATGTTATATATTATGTGCGAAAGCTATATATATATTAGTTTCGACATGGATATTATATTATATATACAGGAGTATATATTTACAACCGTATATGTGTATGTGTTTACTGGGTTAGCTTATATAAACTACGCATATTCTGAGTCACAGTATTGTGCGTTTACTATATATAATATTATATTGTACTATATTATGTTAAATCATATTTTAATGTATTATATTATACCATATTTCATTTTATTATATCACAAGTATTTGGTTGTTAGTATTATATATATTTGTTACAGCTAATGGTTATATACGCGAGTTATATATATGTGCTATATATTTGCGTCATTTTGGGATGAGTTTCTGTTATTGTATATATATTTACGTTTATATATAAAGTTACAGTTTTAATATGTTGTATATATTAGTTTGTTTAGAAGTATAATATAATAAAGTGCGGGTCTGTATATGATTTTAAATATATAAACATTAGTTAGATATATGATGTGTATATATTTTAATATGTGTATAGTATTTCAACATATATTATGTATATATATTTGACTTTAACATATGAGTTAAATTTAAAACAATGATTTTGAAATACATATATATTTAATTTAATATGTGTTTGAATTTTAAAATATGATTTTATGTAAATAGTTATATATAGTTTTACATATAAGTTCATTTACACCATCTATCTTCATCAATCTGGTTCTGACTCGTTTTATCGATTCCTGTTATCAGCTTTGTCCGTCGTGCCGGTTTTCTCCATCGAATCGTGTCCATCCAGCATTGCTTTGGAATTCGTAATTCGATTTCATCGTCAAATTCTCTCTAGCCTCGAAAGGTGAGCACTCACTCATGATTAACGTTCTTTTATTTATTAAATTTGATTTCAATTGAAACGACAATTGAAATATGCTGCTGTTAGTTAATTACACTGTTATATATGTTATTGCCTGTATCAGTTTACCTGTGACACCTGACACCATTATCTGTTAATTATTTATGCGATGATAATACAGTTTGGCTGATAATTGATTGTTGATGTTTATATTGGACGTTAAATTGTTAATGTTAAATTGATAAATAGTATGAAATTGAACTTGATATAGTATAATTAAATGTTAAATTTGATTAACTGACATTTGTATAATATGACCCCTTTAACTGTTGAAATTATCGACACGTAGGGTTTGTTTAATTTCATTTTGAACCACTGAATGTATGTTGTAAAATTGATAATGTAGGAAATTGTAAATAGACGACAAGTGAAAACCGTAATGTAATAATCTTTAATCTACATGAAATGATAGTGTAGATTCTAGAAATAGTTATATTAATTCGTACAAATAACAATGCGAATTAATACGGTTATTTCGGGATTATTTGAATTGATTATTGGATTGATATTGATTATTGTTATTGCTTGTTTATTTACTTTGACACCATCCCTGTTATCACACTGCAAGTTCCCTTTACTATGCTTTGATTTTGGAATTGAATTGGAATCGGGTTGAAATGATAAATACCCAAATTGAACTTTGACCTAGGATAGAAAATTTAATAAAACCCGATTGGTCAAAAAAAAAAAAATTTGATTTAAAATAAAACGAAGATTTTATTTGAATAAATATTATGGTTTTGAAATGAAATTAAAATCTGAATTTTTATGAAAGGAAATTGTAATATTTAATAATCTGGAACAAATATTTACAATGTAATTGATGAAGAATGTTGTTTAATTTGAGAAATAATTGAATTAGGTTGAAATGATTTTTAATAATCAAGTTTGAAATTATAATTAAGTTTGAAATTATTAAATTTTGAAATTATTTGATAATTAAGTTTGAATTATTTAATAATTAAATAAGATTGAATTATTTAATGATTAAATTGAATTGAATTCTTTAATAGGTAAAATTGGACTTTTGAATAAAGGAATTTACTTCGTAAATAATGGAAATTGAGTTTTCTTTATTAATTAAGTTTTGGAAATTATTTAAGTAAGTAAATAAATAATTGAAATTGAATTCTCTTTAACAAGAAATGAAAAGGTGATATTTTGGAATTAATGTAAGACTTGAAATGTAAAGAATTGATTTGATGAATTTAATTTAATTTAATTTGTAAGTTTGATATAATGAAGTTGAACTTAAGAAATTGATTTAATGAATTGGAAATTGAGTATAATTGATTCGAATGATAAATTTACTTAACGAATATTGAATAAAATCGATAAATGAAGTTAAACTGATTTGAATGTTAAATCAAATTGATTTAAATGATTTTGGAATTGAATCTTATATACGAATTTAAATTGATGTTTGAATTGTTTAAAATAAAGATTGAAATTGAATTATAAGGTTTTGAAATGATAAATTGGAAGTTTTGAAAC
Source organism: Allium fistulosum (assembly GCA_030737815.1). Taxonomy (NCBI): domain Eukaryota; kingdom Viridiplantae; phylum Streptophyta; class Magnoliopsida; order Asparagales; family Amaryllidaceae; genus Allium; species Allium fistulosum. The sequence goes on from CM060905.1 coordinate 54,272,966, forward strand.
GAAAATTTTGGAAATTGGTTTTTGAAAGACAAATGAAATGTTGATTTACGAATTCTATTTGAAATTGAAATTGATTTGGTTTTGAAATATATAAACGACCAATCGGTGTAATAATTACGAAAGTTATTAAAGAGACCGGGATCGGTAATGGATATACTCTCTATCTGAACCGAAACCACTTTAATAACTATACGCGGAGTGTTGATCCAGAACGAAGTGGATGGTTTTGATGAACGCGTTGACTGAAGAAAGAGAACGATTTTGGATGACCCTTGACATGACTAAAACAGGAGCCGCGCCGGGCCATTGAGGTTCGCCACCTCTAGCGGACACACTTCTTCGATACCATATCTATTACTATTGTGATTCGATTTGGGTGCACCCCTCGATTATGGGAGTGTTGTTTCGCGGTGTTGGGGTAGTAGCTGCTATGCCCAACATCAGTCCGGATCACGCAACTACTAGTATCCTAGTTGGTATCGCCTCATGTACCTTGTCATACTGATTATCCTATTCGCGACCACTACGATTTTGATTTGTACCTTTAGTATATGGATTGCCCTCTGGTGACTTCCGGTTTTGGGGAAACTACGGTCTTGTATATGCTTTTGGGAATAAACAGGTTAAGAGGTGTATGGGCCCTGCTTAACCCTACTTTGATATTTTTATATTACTGATAGACATTATCTACTTAGCGTACATTACTACATAGTAGATAGTTTAACGGATCCTTAAAGGATGGTTATTCCAAACATCCTTTGAGTTACTTGTATTTCAATTGCTATTTCACTTGAGTTGGATTTATTAATATAAGAATGTTAATCCTGACTCGAGTGTCTTGTGTTTTTGCTTTACGCTCGGGTCAGACTGAGTGTACCAGTATTCGAGACTCACCTTTGGAGTTGGAGCTCTGCTTGAAGATCCAGCCATCTATTCTGCTTCAGTATTCGATGATTCCAGTGATGTATTCTGATTTGTATCTGATGTATCGTATTACTCTTCTGTTGTAAACTCTGATGTATTTTATATATTCATATAGTAGCTTCATGAACTACTATCTCTTTTATTTCCGCTGCATTTATTACTCTGTGTCTGTGATCTGTGATTATATCTATTTACTGTATATGTTCAGTTTTGCCAAATTTAAATTAACAACGCGGTATTTTGAGCAATTCAACTCCGGCATGAGTGTCTACCTATACACTTATAATGGACGCGAATGGTCCAAAATTCCGGGTCGTTACAATACTAGAATTTCCAGTTTTAAGCAAAGACAAAATCCAACTAATCCATCTATGTCCAAAACCTCTAGCATGAAAAATATCTACAAGAAAAACTAATACTAGACTGACTAGGGTGTTATTTTATTATAATGATCAAGTCAGACTGAGTATTTCAGTTTAGTTAGGATGCTATGGAGCTAAGGAGACGAGCTGGAGGAGGCTTAGGCATATCCCATGTACTTGATTATATTCCGCTGTGTATGTAGACCGTATAGTCAGCACTAGTGAGGATAAGTTATATTAACTGTCCAGAATTGATTTGATGATTGTTTACTCTAATGACGATATGTATAAAAACAGTTATGGTTCTTTTTGTATAAAGATATATAATTATCTATTATATATTATTCTGTTGCGATTGTGAGATTATGTATTGTAGTTTCTATTGTTTCTTCTTATATCTCTTATTCTTCACCCCTAATGATCTGGTATTTTCGACACTCTATTCCTCGGCATGCTATATAGTGAACGTATTGATGTTGAATTTTGAGAGTCGAAAGTTCAGGTTCTTTACAGTGGTATCAGAGCTGAAGGTTAAGCAAGAACCTTGGCTTTGGTGGAGATGACTCATTAGAGATAGGGTCAGTAGTACCCTAGAATGAGTTTGTGTGTATTGATAGATATAAGTTTGTATTTGTTAGTGAATATAAATTTTTTTATATTGCATTGATTTACCTGTTGAATGGTTACGAATTTTGGTCGAATAGTGGGACACCACGAAATCGATGGGAATTTTTAAACGCTTGAACTAGGTAAACCGACACAGAATTGTTTTGAAACGGGTAAATGAAATAATTTTACCCAATTATATTTTGATATGAAAGAAAGAATTTTCAGAAATTATTATAGTATATTTGGAATGTTTGGATGATATTATTAAAATCAAACAAGGTTTTAAAAATTTGAAATGGTTTGTATAACTAAATAGAAATTGTATAAATATGATTTATACAAACGAGTTAAACTAAAAATGGATAAAACCAAAATTTGAAAATTTAAACCCGAAGATTTTTAAAAATGTTTTCCCAGGCATTTTGAAACAAATGATGATGATATTATTTTTGGAATATGAAATGCTTTAGATTGAATTTAAAAATGGATTTTGGAAGTGATAAAGCATGGAACTCACTTCAGTCACTGGAAAATAATCTTAGTGATGACTGTGCGGCATCACCGGTATTCATTTTCGAGTTTCTAATAAAGGATTGCTACTGTGATTATTTAGGCTTCAAAATTATTATGGAAAAATCAGGTTTTGATTTAAAAATTCCAAAGGTAAGATTTAATTTGATATACACAAAGGAATATATATTCACATATGGAATTTCATAATGATTTGAAATGAAACCGGGTGTTTGAATTTTGGAATATTGATTTGAATGTTTATGAAAATTGTGAAAAATAAGTTCTAATATATAACCTAGAATTATGAATTACAATATGAAATTAAAATTTTACTTATGCAAGTTAAATAAATTGAATTTGTAAAGAAAAATTGTATGGGTTAGACTTTAACTTGAGATAAGTTAAATGAAAATTGAACTGAATATATAAACTTGAATTGTAAAGTGACTATATAACTATAGGTTATAAATTTTCAATGGAATAAATATACACTGAAGATATAAAGTGATGTAAATCTTGGGTTAAAATTTTTAAATGTGAATATACTCGAGTAAGCATCGACAAATGAAATCTGATTGGGAATTTAATCTTGAAAAGAAGAATTGGGCATAAGTAAAATTAAATGGAATGGAAAGTTATTACAATAAAAATGAACTTAAGTATACAGTTGAAGTGTTTATATGATAACAAATTAACTTACGTTAATAGAAGTATTTTAATGGAAATTTTGACTCAAGTAAATTGGAAGTGAACGAATTAGACTAATAAATTAGTGAATTGAATTTAAATTGGAAATATTGAACAATTAAAGTGAATACGAACTTAAGTTTTAAATTTGTGTATAAACTTAAGAAATGGTATAAAATGTTTATAATAAGGCTTAAGAAATAATTGTGATAAAATGATTTCCGAAATAAACTTAACTCAAGCGGAGGAAATTAAAGTGAATACATGATGTGTTAAATGGAATTGGATTTGAAACTGAGAAAGGTAAGTAAGGAAAGTGTAAATTTTGAAATTGAACTTTAACTTAAGTTAAAATGGATTGTATGGATTGAAATTTAACTTAAGTCAAATAAAAATTGAATTAGCATTGGAATTATATAGAATTGAATTAAATATATTTTGAAATGTTGTCGAATAAAATAGAAATGGATTGAAATGGTTTATAAATAAATTCAATTTAAGTGTAAATAAATTGAATATGGCTTTGGGATATTACTTAAATGAATTCGAGTATGGAATTAAGTTTTGAAATGGAAATGCAAACAAATTGAAGGTAGATAAATTGAATGAGAATCAACTTAAATGAAATGAAATTTTATTGCAATGGAAATGAACTTAAGTTATATAGTTGAAATGATTGGAAATAAATAAATTAACTTAAGTTAATTATTTGGATGGAAACTTGGGCCAAATAAATTTATGAAATGATTCATAAGTAAATAGCATGGATTGAATTGTCATTCGACATAAATAGAAGTAAACAAAATTTTGTGAACTCATGGAAAGTGAATAAATCAGTTTAGAACCAATTTGTAATAGGTATGAATATATTGTGTATAGATATTAATTGAATGCAAGTAAATTTGGTTGTGAACCATTCGAATTGAATGAAAAGATATATAAATCGATTGAAATAAATAATCGAATGTTGGAACCTTGTTATTATTGATAAATTCATGCTATAACATGTTTGGTTATGAAATCTATGTGTTTGCGCTCGTTAAATAAATGAATGAAATTAAATTTTCATGTTTTGGTACTTACGTGTTTAAATTAAGTAAGTACAGGTACAAGGAGATTATTGGACTAGATTTGGGTTGTGAAATTGCACATAAATTAAGCGAACTTGCTTAATAACACTAATATAAGGTACGCTTACACGTTAAAAGCAAAAATGAGATAAATATTGATATATATTGTGTTTCCAACCGTGTAGGTCGATGATATCATTTTTATTATATTTGTGATATTGCAAAAGGCTCTCCGTACAATGGAGACTCTGCCAAAAAATTTCAGAAATTTAGGGTGTTAGAAAGTTTTTGAAAATTTTTGGAAAATTATTGTTAACTTAAAAAGGTTGGTTTTTGAATTGTATTTAAAAGAATTGGTTTTGAATTAGAAATGAAAGCAAATTGTTTTGATTGGAACTAAAGGATTTAGAAAAGTTAAATTTCGAGTTTTAACTATGTGGGTTCTGATAAGTAAATGAGTTTGAAACATTTTTCCTACCTTAGCAGTTTCAGGGACGAAATTCTTTTAAGGGGGGAGGAATGTAATGACCCGGATTTTTCAACATTTAATTTTGATTATTTAAATTGTTTTAAAAAGTTGGATTTGAAATATAAATTGATTTTTGAATATTAAGATTTTGGTTGAAATTTTAAAATGAATTTAAATTTTAAATATAGCGATTTATTGAAATATGGAAATGGGGAATAATTGAAATTTGAGTTATATACGAATCAAAATGATTTCTAATGTGAATATAAATTTTATTTGAGTTAGAATTGATTTAGTAAGTTTTTAAAACTGAAATTTGAAGTGACTTCGTTAATTTTTGAAATAGTCGATTTAATCGACGCGTTAAAATAGCTTTCCAAGGCACGGTCTCGAAAATCGATGAAACCAGTTCCATTGGATATGTAATAGTGTATTATTATCGGATTTCAATTTTTTTAGTGTTTAGAGTTACCGTTTGGTCGTACAGGATAGAAATGCGTTGAAATTAATATTGAAAATTAATTTAATAATTGAATTTAAAAGGCTATCTTCCACATACGATCAAATTGGGACTCAAGACTTATTCCATTGTGTTAGGAATAGGGGTATAACATTAGGAACGCCGGGCGACATGCCTCGATAGGAGTTTGAAATCTTAAGTTATAATAAATGAGATATTTTGGGAATTTAATAATATTTTTAATTGGATAAGTCAAACCCTATTATATCTATCGGCCGACCTAACCTGAAGCCAGCCACCTTACCCACGTAATACTCATTCAAATCGCATATTTTCTTCCCCTTGTTTTCAAACCGAAAATCAATTCAAGAAATCCAAATAAAAAAAGAAACCATGTCATGGTCGAAGAATAGGAGAGGCAACCTCGAAGGCGCGCACGTATGCGTGGTGGTGAGGCATTGGAAGGCCGAGCGTAATGGAAAACTAAGGGTGGCAGTCGATTAGGGTTGAGCGACGTTCATGGCTGCTGGAGGAGAGCGTAAGGCATTTGGTTATTGGGTGGTTTGGCTATGTGAATTCACGGGTTTCGATTTTGAGCTGGCGAAGAGCCTGGTGGTCGCGGCGGCTTCAGATGGACGGCTGCGGTGGAGGTCGAATCTTTGGCGATCGATGATATATAAAAAAGGAAAAGAGCAAAGCGGCAATCGTGACCTAGAAGATGCTGAGCGAGATTAGGTTTTAAATTACATAATTAATTTTTTAGTTACCTTAATTTAAGATTTAATTGTTATATATATAAATCGAAAAACTTATAAATCGTGTAATTTTCACACACGAGGTCGAAATCACATGAAACAAGCGGCATCAAAATTGTGACGACCGCCCATGACCCCTGCACCGAATCTAGAGAAAGTGCGCTGTAAAGTGTGCCAGGCGACCATGGACGATTGTCAAGGTAAATTAAAACAACAGAATCTATCGTATTACTCACAGCGCATGGACAAAATACAATAGAACATATGTATAGTGAAGCTTTACAGAACAAAATGCCATCATATAAAACTCCATAATAGTTGAATACAAACATCCAAATAGTCAATACATCAAGCCTCACTACATATCACTCAGAGATTATACAAAACAGCGGAACATCCAGTGCATATAAGAAGATAATATGCAACCCTCTAGCTCGTCTTTGATATCAGCATCGTGAGAAGAGAACAGCACCTGTCACCTGCTACCTAGTCTGCCCGTCCCAAAATGGACGAACAGCCCAAGGCAATAAGAATTAAAACATAAAGCCTTGAGTCAGACAACAGTCTTAGTGAGCAGTAAATTAACTAATCAACATACCAAAAGAGCATAAAGGAAAAGGAATAGGAATACAACCCTCCCACTCCACCTCTTTCTACAGCGATAGCCCCCAGACACACACTAATCAGAAGCAAACATAGCAGAGCATACAATTTAAAGTAAAGTAATAATCATTCGAGTCAAGGGCGATGTTTTCCAAGTACAAACCCCCAAGGCCTAAACCAAGATCAGATAAGCACCCAGAAAATACTGCTCTTGAGACCGAATGACGATACAACCAAACATCCATGACTCTGGCTATCACTGTTATCATTGCTTCGATTTCACCGTTAATTGAATGACTGGCACATTCTTTCAGCCGTCCGTCAAGGGCTAATGGAAACCCCGGTTCTAGACATAACTCCCGCACATCGTCGCAGCCCGTGCCTAGGACTATCGAATCTGCCCAGAGTACTCGACCATCAACAGTTGGCCGTTGGGACTATCGAATCTGCCCAAACGTACTCTTGCTTAGAGCATGCTAGAACCTTCAACAACGATGCTATCCAAGCCTCCTAGTCATCCTCCTTGACGACTATTTCCATACTAGCTCAAGCGCCTCTCAAGCATCCATTACCCTTAACTCGAATCATATCACCGAGTTACCAACGTGCTTGGAATGATCCCGTCTGGATTAGACCAAGTCTTCATCATATGATGCCTCGCTTCATTACATCCTCGCAAAGCCTCATCTCAACATCACATCATCAAATCTATGCATAAGAGCTTCATCATCCCACTACATATGCCACGAGCAGCTTTCCCAATTCAAGAGCCTTTCCCTTAGCTTTTGAATCGTCTTTGGTCTAAATCAAATCATCAATCATCTAATTCATAGCAATCAACCAAGTCAAACATTAATCCAAACAATCAAGCATTCAAATATGATCTAAGTAGACAATTATAACAATAATGGCATTTTCGTAATTAAAGAGTTGAAAGTCTAACAAGCATGAAAACATGAACAATATCTCTACAAACTCGATGAATGAACTTGCATAGGTTAACATATGATAAAATGGATGTAACATCATCATGAACAATGGATCTATATGGATCTACACTTAGGATGAAGAAAATGCATGGAAATCCCTATTTTAACACCAAATCGAACCAACAATCCAATATACTCCTTTGGATCCGTGTGAGAGATAATCACCACTCACCAAATCACCTAAACAACCCAAAAGCAACACACTTCAGATCTGGACAGCGAAGGATCAAGCTTGATCTATCACGAATCCGCTTCAAACGATGAAATCTAACTTCAATGGATGAAGATCTTCAATCTAAGCTCTTGAATCTTCAATTTGACCTTCGAATTGGATGGAAGGAATCACTAGATTAGAGTGGAGAAAAGAAGTGAAGAAGTGTAGAAGTCGAGCTCTCAAAATGGCAGCACTTCGTCGCTTCGAAATCCGGATCCCAAAAAGTGAGAAAAACCCTTCCTATTTATAGCTGAAATTCCCTTAAGTCGCTCGGAGTTAGGTCGTCCACGACCTACGACCTAAAACCTACCGACCTAAAGACTTACCAACCTACGACCTAACAAAACCCCAGCCTCTACGACCTAACCTAACGCGCACCTGCGACCTACCGCTTAAGCACATCTTCGACCTAACTGCTAAGCCTTACGCGACCTAACAAATAACTGGGTTACGACTTAACAGCTAACTCCTAGGTCGCTCGCGACTTAAAACATAGGCTACAACCTAACACTAAGCCAAAACCCAACGACCTAACACCTTAAGTTTCCTCGCGACCTAACGTAAGTCGCGAACAACTGGGATGCGACCTAACACTTAATGATTTCCTTAAGACGCTTACGAGTTAACAACCCACTTCAAAACTACTCACGCGACCTAACACACACGCGACCTAACACCTTAGGTCGTCTAACGACCTAACTACGCTAACCAGCCAACCCCTATTCTGCTTAACTCTTAGGTCGCTAACAATTAGGTCATCAACCCTAGGTCGCTAACTACCGTCTCTAGTTCCTTAGGTCGCTGCCGACCTATCCCCTTAGGTCGCTTACTAACCTTAGGTCATTCAGACGACCTATCAACTCAACTCTCAAACTTAGGTCGCTCACACTCTAGGTCGTGCTACCTCTTAGGTCGCCAACTATGACCTAAACCAAGACGACCTAACCTCTAAGTCGCAAACCTTCTTAACTCACTACCATCCTATAGGTCGGTCACGACTTAGCTCTTAGGTCGTTCACGACCTAGGACTTAGACAAATTATATCCAAAATCTGAAATGACTTAAAATGCTGAAAATTCCAGATTTTGACGAACTTGTCGATCCGTTAAAATACGGGTCGTTACATTCTCTCCCCCTTAGGAATTTCGCCCCTGAAATTCCAAACAAACAAAGCAATCAAAGACTATTCTGCACGCCTATCATCCATAACAATCAACAAACCATGCATCCAATTCTAGCTTAGCGTGCAGAATTCTAAAACTTAGAACAAGTTACAACATTGTTAGATGACACGACACCTTAGGGTCATACCTTGAAGAGTTCAGGATGAGCTGCTTTCATCCTCTCTTCCACCTCCCACGTACAGTCGTTATCATCATCACTCCATTGTACCTTGAGCAACTTAACTACCTTCCTCCTAAGCTGTTTCGTGTCGGTTTCAACAACACGAAGCGGTTTACGAGGTCTTCTATCGACTGGATCAACTTCGAAATCTTCACAGCTATCAGCAGAAACCACCGTATTCGAGTCGTGCACATACTTCCGTAGATATGATACATGAAAAACATTGTGCACACTCGACATCTTCTCCGGTAATTCCAATCTATAGGCGAGCTTTCCAATTTGCTCGATGATCGGGAATGGTCCAACAAATCTCGGAGTCAATTTCCCTTTCTTCCCGAATCGGATAACATTCTTCAGTGGAGAAATCTTCATAAAAACCATATCTCCTACATCGAATTCCAAATCTTTTCGACGCTTATCGGCATAACTCTTCTGACGGTCTTGGGCTGCCTTCATTCGTTGCCAAATGATCTCTATACAATCCGAAGTCTGTCGAATCATCTCTGGCCCAAGTATCAGCTTTTCTCTAGTTTCCAACCAACATGTCGGAGAGTTACACGGTCTTCCATATAATGCCTCATACGGGGCCATACCAATGCTTGACTGGTAACTGTTGTTGTACGCAAACTCCACCAAATGAAGGTGATCTTCCCATGATCCTCCGAAGTCCAAAACACAAGCTCTGAGGAGATCTTCCAAAACTCGGTTGACTCTCTCGGTCTGACCATCTGTTTGAGGATGATAAGCTGTACTCAAACACAACTCGGTTCCCAAAACTTCTTGGAAGCTCTTCCAAAATCCACTAATGAACAATGGGTCTCGATCGCTCACTATACTCTTCGGAATACCATGGAACCGAACTATCCACTTAACATACAACTCAGCCAACTTTGATGCAGTCCTAGTCGGTCGAACAGGAATGAATCTCGCACTCTTGGTCAGACGATCCATAATGACCCAAATCCCTTCATTTCCCATTCTGGTCCTAGGTAGCCCATCAATAAAATCCATCGATACTTGCTCCCACTTCCATGCAGGAACTTCTAATGGCTGAAGCAATCCACTAGGCTTCTTCTGTTCGGCTTTTACCAACTGGCAGTTCATACACTTGGAAATAAAATTTCCAACATCCTTCTTCATGCCTTCCCAGTAGTAGGTTCTCTTCATATCCCGATACATCTTATTTCCACCTGGATGAATTGTCAGCTTCGAGTGATGACTTTCCTTCAGAACTTCACTCCTCAATTCATCTATTACGGGAACAACTAGTCGTCCTTGCTTTCGAAGCCAACCCTCTCAATCGACCTCGAATCCTTTATCCTTTTCTGGATCCAATCCAGATTCCAATTCACGGATAATCTTGACAAGCTTATCGTCTCGCTTTTGGCTCTCGCCAATCCTTTCCACAAGAGAAGGTCTTATCGATAAGTTTGCCAACATCTCAGGTTCCAATTCACATCTAGGCCTGAAGTCAAATCCAGCTAAATACTCGAGACTCTTCCATTCTGAAAACATGGCTCCCAATCCTGCATGTCTTCGACTTAACGCATCTGCCACTGCGTTACCTTTTCCCGGAGTATAAGCTATACCAAAATCATATGATGCTAAAAACTCTAGCCAACGTTGCTGCCGAAGATTCAAATCCTTTTGGGAGAAAAGATACTTCAACGACTTATGATCTGTAAACAACTCGAATCGAACCCCCAACAGATAATGTCTCCACATCTTCAGAGCAAAAACAATCGCCGCTAACTCTAAATCATGAGTCGGGTAATTCCTTTCGTGCGGCTTCAGTTGTCGACTGGCATACGCAACAACTTTATCCCTCTGCATCAGCACTGCTCTAAGTCCAGTACCACATGCGTCGGTGTAAACCACCATCTCATCATTCCCACTTGGAATAGTCAAAACAGGAGCACCCGTCAATCTCTCTTTCAGGATTCCGAAAGCTTGCTCACACTTAGCATCCCAACTGAACACTTGGTTCTTCTTCGTCAATCCTGTTAACGGTGCAGCTATCTTGGAGAAGTCTTTGATAAACCGTCGATAATATCCTGCTAATCCAAGAAAACTTCTCACATCAGATGCATTCTTAGGTCTAACCCAATCCTGGATTGCTGCCACCTTCGTGGGATCAACCGCTATTCCATTTCCAGAGATAACATGGCCTAAGAACCTCACTTCACTCTTCCAGAAGTGACACTTCGAAAAATTAGCCTTCAGCTGATGTTTCCGCAAGATTTCCAAAACAATACGCAAGTGCGCCTTGTGCTCTTCTTCAGTTCTGTAATAAATCAGAATATCATCCACGAACACAAGTACGAACTTGTTCAACTGATCTCTGAACACTCTATTCATAAGATCCACAAAATATGCTGGCGCGTTAGTCAACCCAAACGGCATTACCAGCCACTCAAAGAAACCCGATGGTGTCCGAAAAGCAGTCTTCGGCACAGTATCCATAGCCACTCTCAACTGGTGAAATCCCGTTGCCAAATCCATCTGAGAAAACACCTTGGCTTCGTGAAGCTGATCAAACAAGTCATCTATTCTCGGCAATGGATACTTGTTCTTCTTAGTCACCTTATTCAGCTCACGATAATCGACGCACAATCTCAACGACCCATCTGCCTTGGTTGCAAACACAACTGGTGCACCCCACTCGGACACACTACGCCGAATGAATCCTTTCTGCAAAAGATCATCAACTTGCACCCTCAACTCCTGCTGTTCCCTAGGCGCCATCCGCCTAAGAGGCATCACAACAGGTCTGGCTCCTTCAACTAGATCTATACGAAACTCGATCTCTCTATGCGGCGGCAACCCTTTGACTTCGTCAAAGACATCCTCGAATCCATTAGCGATTGGCACCGATGACAGTCCATCCCGTGGAATAACAAGCGAATACATGAAGCTCATGAAGACGCCTTCTTCATGCTTACATCGTATCACAATCTTTCGCCCCTCCACATTCTCGACTGTCACTTCCAACCTTTCGCAATCAACCTTAGCCGCATACTTCCTAAGCCAGTCCATACCCAAAATAATTCCGAACCCCGCAAAGTTCAGAACAAAACAATCACAAACAAAAGAGCAACCATGACTCGATACAACTAGACCACGGCATAACATACACAAACAAGACGAACCCCCAACTGGATTAGTCACGACCAATGGCCTATCAACAATATCCGGTTCCAAACCCAACCGGCCTACGAGTTCACTACAAACAAACGAATGCGACGCTCCAGTATCAAACAGAACTCTAACTGGAACACCACATAGGAAAAGAGTACCTTGTACCACCACACTCTTTCCTTTCTCTTCAGCGGTAGGAGCTTTCGAAGACGACGGAACAGCTTCCAAAGCATAAGCCTGCACAATCTGCTTGTCCCTCCTCGGTTCTGGACAATTCTTCCTGAAATGCCCCGGCTTGTCACAGTTGTGGCACTTCGCCGGCGCCTTCGGATTCTTGCAATCCTTAGAGAAATTGCCCTTCTGCTGACAGTTGTAGCAAGTCACTTCGGCCTTCAGCTTCTTCTGGCCATCCTTACCCTTCTGCTGTTGCTGCTTCCTCTTCTTGTTTCCACCCTGCTGGGGTTTAGACTCTTCCCTGGTCATAGCAACAACAGATCCTTCCTTAGGAAATAGACTCTCATGCCTGAGAGCTTTCTCCACAAGCTTCTCAACTGAATCGTCCAAATGATCCACCAACTGTCTCCCCAGATAACTATCCAAGCCAGTCACAAACTTCTCGTTCTTCTGATAAGCAGATTCTATATATGACCGGGCATACTTGGACAAAGCCTCAAACTTAGAAACATACTCAAGAACTGGTCTCCCACCTTGCTTGAGCTCCACAAACCTCTTGAACAGAACTGACTTCTGAGCTGTAGAAATGAACTTAGCTTCAAATCTGACTTGGAATTGCTCCCAAGTAATCTCTTCCTCTGGTGTACTGATGGTAATAGAGTTCCACCAATCAGAGGCTCTCCCTTGAAGCTGCCTTGATGCCAACTTCCTCTTAGTTGCATCATCAATTCCCAAATCACCAAAGATCCTTTTACAAGCATCTATCCATCTCTGGACCTCAATAGTTGATTCTGTTCCCAAGAAAACCTTCCCTCCAAGAGCAGTATAGTCCTTGCACAACTTAGCAAAATCCACTGGTTTCGGAGTTTGAACTTGAACTCCAACATCAACTGCTGCCCCCGGAACTGGTATCCTTCTCATGATCGAAGTCATCATAGCTTCGAACATAGCTGCATAATCAGCAGTCCCCTCAGTAGCACGGCCTTCCCTAGCAGCTGGTCTCCCTCTTCGACTCATTCTCAATATCTATAAAAAAAAGAATGATTAGAACATCTAGAGAAACAACTACATAAAGGACTCAAACTCTACTAAGCTACTATATTATATATAGTATTCATCCATCAAAATACAATTACGTCTCTCATACGTAGTTACGTCAGCGAGCGTTGGGTAAAATCGATTAACCAATGCTCTGATACCAAATGTGACGACCGCCCATGACCCCTGCACCGAATCTAGAGAAAGTGCGCTGTAAAGTGTGCCAGGCGACCATGGACGATTGTCAAGGTAAATTAAAACAACAGAATCTATCGTATTACTCACAGCGCATGGACAAAATACAATAGAACATATGTATAGTGAAGCTTTACAGAACAAAATGCCATCATATAAAACTCCATAATAGTTGAATACAAACATCCAAATAGTCAATACATCAAGCCTCACTACATATCACTCAGAGATTATACAAAACAGCGGAACATCCAGTGCATATAAGAAGATAATATGCAACCCTCTAGCTCGTCTTTGATATCAGCATCGTGAGAAGAGAACAGCACCTGTCACCTGCTACCTAGTCTGCCCGTCCCAAAATGGACGAACAGCCCAAGGCAATAAGAACTAAAACATAAAGCCTTGAGTCAGACAACAGTCTTAGTGAGCAGTAAATTAACTAATCAACATACCAAAAGAGCATAAAGGAAAAGGAATAGGAATACAACCCTCCCACTCCACCTCTTTCTACAGTGATAGCCCCCAGACACACACTAAGCAGAAGCAAACATAGCAGAGCATACAATTTAAAGTAAAGTAATAATCATTCGAGTCAAGGGCGATGTTTTCCAAGTACAAACCCCCAAGGCCTAAACCAAGATCAGATAAGCACCCAGAAAATACCGCTCTTGAGACCGAATGACGATACAACCAAACATCCATGACTCTGGCTATCATTGTTATCATTGCTTTGATTTCACCGTTAATTGAATGACCGGCACATTCTTTCAGCCGTCCGTCAAGGGCTAGTGGAAACCCCGGTTCTAGACATAACTCCCGCACGTCATCGCAGCCCATGCCTAAGACTATCGAATCTGCCCAGAGTACTCGACCATCAACAGTTGGCCGTTGGGACTATCGAATCTGCCCAAACGTACTCTTGCTTAGAGCATGCTAGAACCTTCAACAACGATGCTATCCAAGCCTCCTAGTCATCCTCCTTGACGACTATTTCCATACTAGCTCAAGCGCCTCTCAAGCATCCATTACCCTTAACTCGAATCATATCACCGAGTTACCAACGTGCTTGGAATGATCCCATCTAGATTAGACCAAGTCTTCATCATATGATGCCTCGCTTCATTACATCCTCGCAAAGCCTCATCTCAACATCACATCATCAAATCTATGCATAAGAGCTTCATCATCCCGCTACAAATGCCACGAGCAGCTTTCCCAATTCAAGAGCCTTTCCCTTAGCTTTTGAATCGTCTTTGGTCTAAATAAAATCATCAATCATCTAATTCATAGCAATCAACCAAGTCAAACATTAATCCAAACAATCAAGCATTCAAATATGATCTAAGTAGACAATTATAACAATAATGGCATTTTCGTAATTAAAGAGTTGAAAGTCTAACAAGCATGAAAACATGAACAATATCTCTACAAACTCGATGAATGAACTTGCATAGGTTAACATATGATAAAATGGATGTAACATCATCATGAACAATGGATCTATATGGATCTACACTTAGGATGAAGAAAATGCATGGAAATCCCTATTTTAACACCAAATCGAACCAACAATCCGATATACTCCTTTGGATCCGTGTGAGAGATAATCACCACTCACCAAATCACCTAAACAACCCAAAAGCAACACACTTCAGATCTGGACAGCGAAGGATCAAGCTTGATCTATCACGAATCCGCTTCAAACGATGAAATCTAACTTCAATGGATGAAGATCTTCAATCTAAGCTCTTGAATCTTCAATTTGATCTTCGAATTGGATGGAAGGAATCACTAGATTAGAGTGGAGAAAAGAAGTGAAGAAGTGTAGAAGTCGAGCTCTCAAAATGGCAGCACTTCGTCGCTTCGAAATTCGGATCCCAAAAAGTGAAAAAAACCCTTCCTATTTATAGCTGAAATTCCCTTAAGTCGCTCGGAGTTAGGTCATCCACGACCTACGACCTAAAACCTACCGACCTAAAGACTTACCAACCTACGACCTAACAAAACCCCAGCCTCTACGACCTAACCTAATGCGCACCTGCGACCTAGCGCTTAAGCACATCTTCGACCTAACAAATAACTGGGTTACGACTTAATAGCTAACTCCTAGGTCGCTCGCGACTTAAAACATAGGCTACGACCTAACACTAAGCCAAAACCCAACGACCTAACACCTTAAGTTTCCTCGCGACCTAACGTAAGTCGCGAACAACTGGGATGCGACCTAACACTTAATGATTTCCTTAAGACGCTTACGAGTTAACAACCCACTTCAAAACTACTCACGCGACCTAACACACACGCGACCTAACACCTTAGGTCGTCTAACGACCTAACTATGCTAACCAGCCAACCCCTATTCTGCTTAACTCTTAGGTCGCTAACAATTAGGTCATCAACCCTAGGTCGCTAACTACCGTCTCTAGTTCCTTAGGTCGCTGCCGACCTATCCCCTTAGGTCGCTTACTAACCTTAGGTCATCCAGACGACCTATCAACTCAACTCCCAAACTTAGGTCGCTCACACTCTAGGTCGCGCTACCTCTTAGGTCGCCAACTACGACCTAAACAAGACGACCTAACCTCTAAGTCGCAAACCTTCTTAACTCACTACCATCCTATAGGTCGGTCACGACTTAGCTCTTAGGTCGTTCACGACCTAGGACTTAGACAAATTATATCCAAAATCTGAAATGACTTAAAATGCTGAAAATTCCAGATTTTGACGAACTTGTCGATCCGTTAAAATACGGGTCGTTACAAAAATCGTATCGAAGAATATCATGCAATAAATTTGATTTGTGATTTTTCGGAGTCGGTTGGGATTTTATAAAATTTAAAATCTGGATATTTAGCAATTTAAAAATTAAGGTGAGTAAACCTCACTCATTTGGATTACTGGATTTAATTTATAATAATTAAAATTTATTATTGGATGATTGGTTGAGTTGATATATTATTATCAGTTGAATCTTATATAATATATATAGTAGTATATATATTAGTAGTTTGTTATGTTCCCACCGATTGGAGCGGATGAGACACTATGCGCCCCACATAATAGTAGATGACCCTATGATGCAGCGCAACCCACAACTTTCAAAGGCATAAGTCGTACACGACTTAAGGAAGTAGACATGAATCGTCCACGACTTAAGGGAGCGCCACGAGATAACAAAGTAGTAGCGCGTGCTGAAGGCCTAAGTCGGCTACGACTTAAAGGAAAGGTTTTGAGTCGTCCACGACTTAGCTGGAAACCAGAGGGAGAAGTTACGTTGAGTTCACGACCTAACAAAGCGGCCAAAAGTCGAAAACGACTTAACGAAGCTGAAGGTATAAGTCGTCCACGACTTAACAAAAAGCAAGAAGAAGAAGCGGGTTACGACTTAATTGAGTCGTTGAATGCTAAGTCGTAAGTCGGGAAGTTGCATTCGCTTTAGGTCGTTTGTTGGTGAGTCGTAAGTCGCGACACCTGTTAACTCTCGAGCTTTGTTAAATCGTCATGTTTTAGGTCGTGTGTCGTTGATACTTTACTGTGATATGTTGCACATATTGTTAAGTCGCTATGATCTATATGTTGTATTGTTTCTTTGTACATATTGTTAAGTCGTTCTGTTATAAGTCTTAAGTCGTGATGTTTGTGTTGTAATCTGATAAGTCGTGAACGACTTATGGTAAGTTGTCTACTTTTGAGTCGTCTATTTTAGGTCGTGGTGTGATGAGTCGGAGACGATTTAAGTGTTGTACATTTTTGTTTGCGTGAGTTGTAACTTCTATAAATAGGCCGGTGGTGCCATTTGTAATAGTTTAGTTGATTTGAAATAAAAACTTTGTTTTGTTAGCTTTGTGCTTTCACCAAATTGGTAGTTGAGTGTAATCTCCTATCTCCACTCTCGGATAATCGAGTGCGCTCGATTCAACGACAACTGAAGCCGATTCACGGAATCTAGTGCGCTAGATCAACGTGTGAAGAATCGCAGATCTTTGAACCCGGTATCGTGCGTGATCAACGAGTTCGGGATAGCTAGAATTCGGTATCTTCGGATCAACGAATTTGGGCATTTCAGTATTCATCAATCCACCGATTGCTACTTTCATCGATCTACATTGTTTTTGTGTAATCCGTTGCGCCATTTTGGTATCAGAGCTTGTTTTAGCCAATCATAGCTAAATCGAGTCTTGGAGCCAATTCTATTTGAAGAAGTTTGGAGAAGTTGTGTTCATCGTGTTCATCGCAAATTGCAACAAAGTGGGAATTTCCGATCCATATCATTTTGGATCAAAGTTCGAAAGGTGTTTGAATTTTGAAGTGTTGAAGAGTTTTGGCCGAGCTAAGCAAGGAAGGCTGTGTACATCATTTTGAAAGTCAAAGCCGAGAATTGAGGAGTTTGTAAAGTTTCAAATCATGCCGCCGAGAAGAGCTAATTGTCACCAAAACGTAGAAGCATTGTATCGTAGAGAAGAAGCTGATGAGATGGAGCAAAGAATTAATGAAAACTTTAGTGAAAAGCTTAATGAAGGTATTGGGAGGTTAGAGAAGCTTATGACAGAGATGAATCGAAATCAGAGGAGGGTTTCACCTGAATCTAACCATGGGGGAAGTAGAGTCTCACCACATTCCAATCGAGAAAGAAGTGTTGATGATGATCGGAGGCGTGATAGGAATGTGAATGATCGAGAACGGAGGAACGTAGATAGAAGGGATGATGGTGGAAGACGTGATGCTAGTAGAGATGTTGGTGGTCAGGATCAACATCGATATACATCTGATTTTGAAGAGGAGTATGACGGTGGTAGTGTTCGAGGGCAAGGATGAGGTCAAGGAAGAAATTATTCAGAGTATGATCACAGGTGGGAATCGGGAATGAAAACTGAAGTTCCTGAATTCAAGGGTGGTATGCAAGCTGAAGAGTTTTTGGATTGGGTGGCTAATGTTGAAGAAATTTTTGATTTCAAGGAAGTTCCAGAACATCGTAGAGTGAAGTTGGTTGCTACAAGGTTGAGGGGTAGAGCTTTGGCATGGTGGCAGCAAACCAAACTTACACGTGAACGAATGGGGAAGTCAAAAGTTGAATCTTGGGAGAAGATGAAGAAATTGATGAAAGCAACGTTCTTACCTTACAATTATCAATCTCTGATGTATCAACGTTTGCAGAACTTGAGGCAAGGCACAAAGACTGTTAATGATTATGCGGATGAGTTTTATCAGCTTATTGCGAGGAATGATATTATGGAAATGGAAGAACAATTGACAGCTAGATTTGTTGGAGGATTGAGAATACAGATTAAATTGAAGTAAATTTTCGCGCGAGATAAACTTTCATATTTTCGGACGAAAATTTACCAGTTGCTATGTTTAACTAAACGCATTCCAAGTATCAAATTTATATTTCAAAATTTTATCGTTTAAAATTTCACAAAATTTCAACTAATTACGTTATTAAAACAGTTGAAATTTACGGGTCGTTACACGGCATTTGAGACCCACCTTTGGAGTTTGGAGCTTTGCATAGAGATCCATCTATATCTATTCAGCTTTTAGTTATTCAGTTGACTCCAGTTGTTTATATTTAGATTTTGTCATTTGACTATGTATTGAGACTTCTATGTATTCGAGATTTCTGTTGTATTTTGTTTTAACTATGATGTTTATATAGTAGCTTCCTGAACTACTATTTATCTATTCCGCTGCTTATTGTTCATTTCTCTGTGTCCGTGATTCTATGATTGATTTATTTACTGTATATGCTAAGTTTTGCCAAATATAAATTAACAATATATTATTTTGGCAATTCAAGTCCGACATGAGTGGATGATTGTCGATTTGAATGGTTCGAAATGGGGGGTCTGTTATAGAATAACATCAGTGTAAGATAGTGGTTTGTTTAGAAAGAAGCCGATGAGACAGTCCCTCTACACTAGAGAACCAGCCTACTTCATCAAAATGAAGCAAGGCTTCACCGTTGAAGGAGGGTGTCATGTCAACCGGTATGTACTTCCCCGCATTGCGCGGCTTGCTCTTGAAGAGAGAAGTCCATACTTGTTGACGCAGAGAAGGAGAAGAACCAACCTGTGCTGGTGGAACAACGCCTAGAGAGGAAGAAGGTGAGAAGAAGAGGGCAAGAGAAAAGGTGTTAACATGTGAATAGTTGGAAGGCGGTGGAGGAGGGTTGGGGAGAAGGAGGGGGAACAGGCTGTTGGAGATTGGTAATGGAAGGGATGGGTGTGGGGCTCGAAGTAAGGGAAGGTACAGAAGGAGGGCATGGGTTGGAGGTTAGGATGGCTCTACCATGAAAAAAGTATGATTTGTTTGAAAATAATCATTAATTGAATTTCCAAAATCTTATTTAATTTAATATTTTTAATTGTCGAAAATTACAGGTCGTTACACTCTCCCCCACTCAGAACTTTTCATCCTTGAAAAGGAACGAGAAGGAATTAAGAATTAATATGTTTTTATTCAAAATATTCAATTTATATAAACTTTAAACATACATATTAAGTATTTTTAATAAAATATATCAATTTATAAACAACTAAATCTTTCATATTCAAGTTTAATAGAAGTTCGAAAATATTTTTATTTTCACAAATTTTTTCTAAGTCTTAAATTCACGGAAAATTTCGACAGAATCTCCTTTGTATGGATAGGTCCCAAAAATAATAATATCAATAATTTCAATATATATATATATCATATTTCAAAAAAAATATCCCAAACTATGGGAAAAACAATAAAATATCGTTTCAAAACCGTAATCCAAAAACGTACCAATTTGTCGGGTAAACAATTTTATTTATGAAACAAAAAGCAGTAGTTATTGCTTCCATAACCTTTATTCCACTTATATAATCCAAAATAGTGAGAATTATGTACGAAAGAAATATTTAGTTGTTTCAATTAGTAACAAAAGCAAATCAACACAAAACATATGCAAACAAAACAATACGACCATCATATGTAACAAGGAATCAATCATATATCCATAATAATCAAAACTAACGGTCTATTTAGGTTTAGAAACTTTTCATCATACAAGGATGATAAATAAACTAATAAGTGCACCTTACGCTCAACAGCCTTAGATAATTGCTTAATAGATTATTCATACAACCTCAAACAATTTGAAGTATCATTTCCCAAACATCCCATAAGCCAAACAACAAAGAATTTAACACATTATTTAAGTTTATTCCATTGGTTTCTTTTTTTTCATCATTTACTTTCATTTATTTTCATTCATTCATACAATGTCATTTTTCTTCTTTCATTCGTTTTCTTACATAAACTATTTCACATTCAATATCTGAAGTCATCAATAAATCAATTCTTGAAATATTATATAAGTTTCTTTGTAATTTAATTCACATTCATTTACTTTGATTTCCTTTTAATATCAATATTCATTTGTGAATCAACTCATACTTAAATTTTTAACTCTGTTTCTTTTTCACATTTATTTCTTTCATATATAGTATTATTGAATATTAAATCTATTTCCGAATCATTTCAACATTTTCTGAAATTATAATCATTTACTTAATATAGTATTCACTTTTACTATTCAATCTAATTATTAGCATTTCAGAACATTAACTTGTGCTTATAACATTTCTTGTACATCAAAATTCTTATTTATAGAAATAATTACATTTGAACACTTTCATTACTTAAGTTTACTTGTATAATATTCTATTACATATTCCTATTTAACATTAATTTTTTTAAAACATTTCTGCTAAATTATATATATGTTTTAAGAATGTATTTGGATGTTACACAAGTTTACCTTATTCATTTTAATTAACAAAATGTTCAATAATTACATCTTCTAAATTTTCATATCTTTTGATTTACAAGTTACAAATTTCCAGTTTCTTATATATTTCATTAATTACTTAGCATCCCATTTCTTATTTTTCATTTTAGAAGTTTCCAATTATTAAAATGTTTAAGATTTCATTTCATTACAATAATTGAAACCCTTAATTTATAGAAACTTAAGAACTAAATGCCGGATTCATTTCAAATCATTTTGAAATTATATATATATATATATATATATATATATATATACTCATATCTTTTATATATCCAAATCATATTTAAAAATTTAAAATTAAGATTGGCTTATTAAACCAAATGTGTAGTAAAGCTACTATACTGGCCTTCCCACTTTAAAACTCAAAAATGAAAGTCGATGATGCCGCAGTCATCACCAAAATTATTTTCCAACGACAAGAGAGAGGACTACAGAACTTATTTCCTTTTAAAATTCCTTTAAAACACTTCTCCCAAAACACATTGAGAATATTTATCCGAAAATACTTCCAAATAATACTAATATTATATTCCAAAATCTTTTGAAGACCAATTTCAAAACGCCGAAACTTAAGTTCTCAAATTTCCAATTTATATTCACATTATTAGTAAATCTTATTTTTGCAACTAATATTTATAAAATTTCACTTCCTAATATGCAAATATATAACATACAACTATATAAATTTATAAAAATTATTCTTTAATGTACAAAATATAATACTAGGTAAAATTATTTCATTTACCTATATTTCAAAACAATATTGTGTCGATCTGCCCTATTAAGTGTTTAGAAATCCCTATCGATGCCATAGCGTCCTATGTACCGACCATAATTTATAAATACTAAATAGAACAAATTAACACAGTATAAAAACATTTTTATAACATTAACAAATACGCTCTCTCATATATATATATATATGCTCAAACAACTCATTCTAGGGTATTACTACCCTATCTCTAATGAGTCAGACCTCACAAAGCTAAGGTTATCGCTAAACCAAAGCTCTGATACCAACTGTAATGACCCGCCTTTTTGGACAGTTTAAATCAACAATAAACCATACATGTCAACTTAAACCATTCAAAAAGGAGGATTGCTAATGGGGTAAATACGAAAATAAGAGAAAAGAAAGGAAAACAAAACACAAAATCTCACAGTGGAATGACAAAATATAATAATCAAATAAACAGTTCATGAAGCTGTTTTAAAAATACATTTGATTACACTTTACAATACAAATCAGAGTTATACATACAGTAGGAATAAATAAATAATGTAGCAAAACAACATGATGCAGTGGAATAATACTAGTAATATAATACAAACTCCGTCTTCGTCTTCCAGAAATAAGGTCTTCAATGTGCTGAAATACTCAGGCTGACCTGAGCGTAATGAAAAGACAAAACACTCGAGTCAGAACTAAAAGATCTTATGTAAGTTAAATCAACAGTAAATAATTATGAGTGTAACGGCTTCAGAGATGTTTACGGGATTTTACACCTTCTATCCAATGTCTAACGTGCGTGCAATAACTTAAGAGATGCTTGGGATTCCATCTCCTAAGGATCCATTAAACTATCTACATACATAGTATAATACACTATTATAATATGTCTATAGTAAAGTATCAAAATAGCGTTAAGGCGTTACCCATATCCCCCTTAACACATTTTATATAAATACCGTAGTCTATACAGATACTATAAGCTCCCCCAAACTGATGGGATACTTAGGGAGCACTCCATAGGTACGATACAAACCAAACTCGGAGTGGGCACGATATGGCATATGACAAGGCATGCGAGGCAATGCCAGGGTAGGATTCTACCGTTTTGCAGATTCGGACTGTTGGTAACGCATAGCAGCTACTACCGCCTACCACGAGACATACTCTCATAATCAAATTAAAGGGTGGCCACCAAATCAATCACAAAGTAATATATATGGTATTGAAAAAGCATGCTCGATCGGGGGTGGGCCCCACTTAGCCCAGCGTGGTTTCTGTTTTAGTCATATCAAGCTGACTCGGGGGGGGGGGTCAGGGCTGCGTTCATACCTCATACAGTAGTGTTCGTCAAACCATCCTACTTCATTCTGATTCTCAACCACGTGCACAGTTGTTAAAGTAGTTTTCGGTATTGGCAGAGAGTATGACAATATCCAATCCCGGCCTCTTTTACAAACAAATGTTTATTTCACACCGGTAGGTTCTTTTACATTTCCAAAACCGATTCATAATTGATATCAAAATATCATATTTGCTTCAAAATCATATCACTTACGAAATCATATTCACTTTCGAAATCATTGTTCACTCTAAATCATATTCATTCAAAATCATAACCACAAAATAGGTTAAACCATCATATCAAAATATTCGCATTTAAATCGATTAAATTTAAATCATAACAGTTCCCGTTTTAAACAGTGTAAATATTTAAAGTAGTTTATATATTGAAATTGTTATACATTAAAATAATATATGTATTAAAAGTTGTTTATAAATTTTAAATAATATATATTAAAATAGTTTATAATTTAAAAATAGGTTACAGATTTAAATAGTTTATATATTAGAAATAGTTTATATATTAAAATAGGTTATAAATTAAAAATAGTTAATGTACTAGAAATAGTTTATATATTAAAATAGGTTATGGATTAAAATAGTTAATGTATTAAAAATTATTAATATATTAAAATAGTTTACATGAGAAAATAATTAATATGTTAAAAGTGTTTGTATATTAAAGAGTTTATATCGAAAATAGTTTTAAGTTAGAATTGTTTCTTCTAATTATATAAATCAATTCAAATCAATTTTAGTTCCAAATTCAATTTAAATCAATCTTAGTTCAACGGTTTCAATTCAAATTCTCATTAAAACCATTTCAATTTATATCGATTTCAAATCCATTTTTGAACTACAAATTAAACCCTTCAACATAGGTTTCAAAGTTTAAATATTCAAACATTTATAATAACTCAATTTTGAAAAATTTCATTTATATTTCAAAATTCAAATTTAAGATTTCAATTTAAATTCTTTAAACAATTCATTGAAACCAATTTAAATTTCAACATTTAAAGCTTGGATTTTGAAAATAATTTAGTTCATATAAATCAAATTTTATTTCATAATATCGTTTAACTGGATTCAAAAATTAAGGATTTAAAATCATCTAATTTAACCAATCCAATGTCCGTATATAATTTTCTACCCTATTGTCAAGTGATACAGATATATATCATCTCAAACCCCAAAAATGTAAATTTCCGAATATATATCATTTCAACCCATATCCTAAATCACAATTTGCAAATCCATAAAATCGCTCGGGTTTACCATTTCAACCCATAACAATTTTTTCCTAATCTATAAGATCGTTCGGGTATGTATCATTTTAACCCATAGTGATTTTCCTAACAATAACTAAGCGAACTTTCAGTGTGATAATAATGTATAAAATAAACATAATATCCAATCATCCAAATATTAACAATTAAACATCCATCACAATCATTATTCAAATCAACCAATAAATCACAACAAATAAACTGGTTATCAATATCGGGTATTTAATTGGCAATTAATTTCAATGGCAATTTAAATACAACATAAATTCAAATTAAATTTGAATGACCATTTAAAATACCAAACAACAATCAATAAACTTCTAATCACATCATAAATTTAATTTCATTAACATATGATGATTTAGTATTTGTGGGTGGCTTAAAACACTCACCTTTGATTTATCGACGATGTAAAATCCAATTAAAGCCCAAAAATCTAACAGGCTCAGAATCTAACCAAACTAGTTTGATAATGTCCGGAATTTTGACATGGTCGCAACGGAAAAAACTGCTCACGAATCCAAGCTCGTATGAAAAAGTTACGCGAGGTAGAACATTTGAAAAAAAATTAAATTTAAAATAAAAAAAGAAAGGAATACGGGTAAAATCACATACCACAGAAAACCCTAGCACGTGCGTTCGCTCATGATCACGATCACCCATCTCAGCTGCCAACTAACTTTGACCTGCCGCCGCCTATCCACGCGCCTATGACCAGATCAGGCATCGCCATCGACACCCACACCTTCGGCCGTCCACCAAAGCCACGCACGGCCAGCCACGACTCCCCTAACCACCTTCGCCATCGGTGCTCTTTGATGGTGATTTCTTGCCAAATCGATGACTCTTAGGACAAACTAAATACACCGATCTCGACTGCTTTCAAGCCTCTTCCAAACGCCGCTCCCCGATCGTCAAACGGTTGACGATCCACCGTTGGATAGAAAACCCTAGAAATGGATGGCTAAGAAAGATCATCAATTTCTATCCAGGCCGTGATTCGATTGCAAAAAAATTGCAGTAGTAGATTGTGCTCATCGAGAGCTTTCCAACGATATATAATTTGCTATGGTTTGAGGAGTTTGAATTTTGAATTTGATTTGAAATTAGGGTTTGAAATTAGGAATTAGGATTTCTGCCATTAAGGAGGAAGGAATGAAGTAGATAATAATACGTATAGAAATAAGAAAAGGCTGCTAGGGTTTATAATAGCCTACATATAGGCAAAGGCAGATAAGAAAGAATGGACATATTGAATTGGGTCGAAACGATAACGACGACCCGAAAAGCACGTTTCGTTTCCGAAACGAAAGTGGGTCATCTAATATATCAAAATATATGTTTTCGATAATTTTAAACTCAATGGAACTAGTTTCGAGCCCAATTCCATTGTATATAGAAGTTAGCTTTCAAAATCAGAGTATATTCTTTAAATAATTTTAATTGATTTTTACGCATTTCAAGCTCTCACCATCAAGCGATAAGCCCGATCACTACGAAACTTGAAATCCTACAACAATTCATTGTTACGGATCCGATGAAACCGGTTTTGTCGAAATTCGAGACAGTGGCCAAAATGGCTATTTTTCATGTTAATTAAATAAAATATTAAATTGGTTTACTTACTTTTCAAATTCAAATTTAATAGCTAACAATTTCATCATTCTAGATTACATAGAAATTAATAATTTATGAAAATAATTTTTCTACATTAAATTCAGTATTAAAATATTTTATTAAATTCAATGTTCAATTACACTATAATAAAATCCTAATTAATTATATTTTAAATCCAAATAAATTCTTTTATTTTGATTTCCACTTTTATTATTAAATCAGCCATCACCTTATGGATATAATTAACATTAGTTTATATTTTATTTACATTTATTTTCTATAGTTACCATCTTGACTCAAATTAACTGTAATATTTAATTACATTAATTTCAACAATTGATTCCAATAATTAATTTAGTCCTTATTTACAATTATAAGCAATTTAGTTTTACCATTATTTCAATTAATTGAAATTTCATTAAAATAATTTTCAATAACATTCAAACAACATTATTAGTCAAATTCTAATTATTTTCTTCATTAATAAATCATAAATTTTAATTCCTTCTAATATTAATTTCCAAAATCTTATTTAATTTAATATTTTTAATTGTCGAAAATTACGGGTCATTACAAATCTGGACCAAAATTGTTGTGCGAATAAAATGATTTACGAACAATTTACATATTTATTCTATTAGTTTCTTTAATACATCATTTACTTTTTATTTATTTTCAATTCTCATTTATTCATACATGATCTTCTTTTATTAATTTACGTTCATTATTGCATATGTTTCATTGCAGTTTAATTCATATTTATTTACTTATATAGCTTGATTAATAGTCATTAGTGAATCATTATTCAAGTTCATCTAAATTTAATTCATATTTATTCCTACATATATAGTATCATTTAATATTAAATCTAATTACAAATTATTTGTGAATTATTCCAAAATATTTCTTACGTTTATAAACATATTATAAGATTTATCTCCTTTCACCATACATTATTCAAGTTTATAATTATCTCAGAAAGCTACAACTTAATTTATAAACATTTTTTTGCAACTTACTTTTTATGTACAACCAATTTACAAGACATGACTTTAAAATTTGTTTACTTTCTTAAGTTCCCATTCATTTCCTAAAATAGCATTCACTTTTTACTATTTAATTTAATTATTAAGCATTTCAAAACATTAAGTTCATTTCTTGTACATTTCAAAACATTAAGTATATAACATTTCTTGTACATCTTAATTCTTTATTTATAGACATAAGTTCATTTTGAAACATTTTTATTACTTAGGTGCTTTTTTTACTTGTATAATATTCCATTAAATCCTAGAAGCACATATAGGAAATCTGATTCATTTTACTTAACAAAAATGTTAATAGTTTAAATCTTCTTAAATTTCATTATCTTTTCTTTCAAGAGTTATAAAACTTCAATTTTTATATTTTCATTAAACACTTATCTTTTAACTTCAGATTTCGATTTGGAAGGTTTCAACCATTTAAATTCATCGAAAATTCCATTCCATTTCAATAATTAAAAATCACTAATTAACAAAAAACTTAAGAACTAAATACCGAGTTTCATTTCAAATCATCTTGAAATAATATATACTTATATTTTTTAATATATCAACTCATATTTAGGAAATTTAAATCAAAATTTGTTTCACTAAAGCAGTTGTGTAACAAAGCTACTATAGTAGTCTTCTAACTTTGAAACTCGAAAATGAACATCGATGATGCCACGGACATCATCGAAATTATTTCCTAGCGATAGAAGAGGGAAGTACAATATTTTTTTTTATTCTTTTAAAACATTTCTTTTCAATCTTATTAAAAATATTTCTATTCAAAAATACTTCCAAATAGTACTATTATTTTTCCAAAAATCTTTGAAAACCAAATTCAAAATACCGGAATTTAAGTTCTCGAACTCCCATTTAAATTCATTTATTTGTAAATCATATTTTATAAACAATATTCATAAAATTACATTTTTTTATAACATACAGTAGTCAATAGTTTTAAGACCTTGACCTTGACTAACAAAACAATAAATGATAATAATTAAATATTATCATTTCCTAAGAAACAACACACCAAAAAAAATTATATCAATTTATGAAAAAATATTCTTTTAAATAAAAAATATAATACTAAGTAAAATTATTTCATTTACCAATTTCAAAAACAATATTGTGTCGGTTTACCCAAGTGTTTAAAAATCCATATCGATGCCATAACATTCTACGTACGGACCGAAACAGAACAAATTAACGCAATGCAAACATTTATAACATTAACAAATACGCTCTCTCGTATATATACACACTCAGACTCATTCTTGGGTATTCTAACCCTACCTCTAATGAGTTTATCCCCAACAGGCTAAGTTATCTCTAAATCAAAGCACTAATACCAAATGTGACGACCCACCATTTTGGACGATTAAAGTCGACAATAAAGCATACATGTCTAACTCAAACCATTTAAAAGGGCAGATTAGCAATGGGATTTAATAAGAAAATAAGAGAAAAGAAGGAAAGAAATACACAGAATCTCGTAGTGGAATGACAAAATATAATAATCAAATAAACAATTCATGAAGTTGTTTTACAATATACATTTGATTTCAATTTTTACAACATAATCAGAGTACAATCAACAAATATACCAACTAATGCAGCAGAATAATAATAGTAAATATGGTCTAGCAAACTCTATCTTCATCTTCAAAGAATAATGTCTTCAAATACTGTAATACTCAGGCTGACCCAAAGGTGAATGAAAAGACTAAACACTCAAGTCAGAACAAAATGTTCTTATGTAAGTTATATTATTAATAACTAAATATGAATGTAAGAGCTTCGGAGATGTTTAGGGGATTTTCCATCTCCTATCAAGTGCACAATGCGAGTGCAATAACTTAAGCGATGTTACGGGATTTTCCATCTCCTAAGGATCCATTAAACTATCTATATGTAGTATAATACGCTATATATGTAGTGTATATCAGTAAGTATTAAAATAGCCTTAAGGCTTTACATTAATCCCCCTTAACACATTTTTAGGCATTGTCCTATAGTTTGCCTTATTAGCATTACCAGTAATGTCGGTAGCCAAGGAGGTGCCGTGATAAGACAACACAAAACAAAATCGTAGTGATTGCATGTAAGGATAAAAGTATGATAAGGCGCATGGGGCAATGCCCAAGGTAGGATTCTACTAGTTTACCCTTTCTGGCTGGTCGAACACATCGTTGCAATGACTGCCGACCGAGTCCACCATGCCCAAAAATCAAATCAAGGTGCACCGATCAAGTCAAAATTAATATAGTAATACGAAGGGGTGATGGCCCCTAAAGGTAGCTAACCCCTTGGCCAGACATAGGCTCCTGTTTTAGTCATTTCAAATTGACACAAGTGTCAGGGTCATCCATCATCGTTCTCTTTCTTCATTCCAGCAAATGTTGCCAATTCAACCTCTATATTCTGGATAACATCCACAGCATAAACGGTTATTAAAGTGGTTTCGGTAGAATAATAGAGAGTATGCCATTCATCCAGCCCTGGTATCTTTAACAACCAAACGTTATTTTACAAAACGGTTGGTTCTTTTAAATTTCAAGAACAAGTCATATTTCATATCAAAATATCAGACTTGCTTAAAAAACATTTTGGATTCAAAATAGGTCATACCTTCAAAACATTCATATTTAAATCTAAATAGTTCCCTTTTAAAACAGTTTGAATATTGAAAATGGTTTTGA
Source organism: Allium fistulosum (assembly GCA_030737815.1). Taxonomy (NCBI): domain Eukaryota; kingdom Viridiplantae; phylum Streptophyta; class Magnoliopsida; order Asparagales; family Amaryllidaceae; genus Allium; species Allium fistulosum. The sequence continues at coordinate 54,303,045 of CM060905.1, forward strand.
ATAGTTGAAATAATTTGAATATTAAAAATAGTTTGGATAATTAAAATAGTTTTAATATAGAAAAATAGTTTGGAATAATTAAAATAGTTTAAAGATTGGAAATAGTTTTGAATGTATAGTAGCTTTAATATTGAAAATAGTTTCGATAATTAAAATAGTTTGTATTAAAATAATTTGATTATTAAAATAGTTTATATATTAAAGTTATTTATATTAAAATTGTTTCTTTCTTTCGCAACAATTTGATTTCATGTTCCAAATCACAACGAAATCAATTTTTCGACTTCCAATTCAAATCTACTTCATATTCAAAATTTAATTTAAATCAATCTCAACTCAAATGATTTCAACTTTTACTTCAAATTCAATATAACCGATTCTATCCAAAGGATGAAAGTTTCAACTCACACTCTCATTCTGAAACAATTTAGTTAAATCCATTTCACATAAAAACTTGTCAATATGTAATGACCCAAGATTTTAGGAATTTATTCTGAAAAATATAAATAAATTCAAAATAATTTTTAAATAAATTTTGAAAGGGAATTGATATAGCTTGATAGTGTATCAGTATGTGTGTACATGTGTGCACAGGGAATGCACATGAACTAAAGCTAAAATCCCTGAACTCTAAGAATAAATACATATTGATATGTATGGGAATATATATATATAGATTAAATCCTTAAAAGCTGTATGCATAAGTAAATATACATATATGGATGCTACTGAATATTTTTGAGTGTACATGTGCATGTGTGTGTCAATACAGAATGATGTATAAATATATATATATATATGGGTGTACTAATTATTTCAGTAAGACTTATATATATATGTTAATAAAATACTAGAGTTCAAATTAGTGAAAATAAAATATACAGACATATTTTAGTATATAGGCAGAAAGAAAAAAAAAATGAGGATATAAAAAGGAGTAGTCCTCTTGTAAATAAATAAAGGAAGTACATACCATTTACATGAAAGCTAAAAATAGGAAAAATAAGACAAAACAGGGAAATGCTTGGTATAGGAAGAATTAGGAAGAGTATTTGATAAATAACAAATCAAGTCACATTTTTAGCATGATTGTAGACAAAGGAAAAAGTATTTTTTGAAAAGCAAATTTCTGAAATTAACCAAAAAGAATATAACCACTTTTCTCTTCACCTAAATTAAGACGGGAAGGGTAGAATTTTGGGTTCAAATAAAATGCAGATAACATAATTTTTCTGGTGGGCAAAAATGGCTTTAGCCAATACCCAAAACCCTAAGGAGGACCCTGTATATATATATATGTATATGCAGCAACCTCCTCTCCTTCTCAGAAAAAAACTTTGAAAAAAAAAAGAAACAACACCATAGAAATCATAAGGCAAGGGAAGGAAAAGAGCATGAGGCTAAAGGCAGAAGTTCATCAATTAATTAAGGAAGCAAAGAAGAGAGCTAGGTGAGAAAACTCACTCAACAACTTAAGGCACTAAGTCCTAATGAAGGCAGCCAGTTATAAATGAATTTTTCTTAAAAGTATATGTGATTGTTCTTCAGAAGTTAAGGATGCTTTAATGCTAAATGGTTGTTCTGGTTGTTTTATTTTGTGAATATTCTAAATATGATATGCATGCATACATAAGTATCTTTGAAACCCAGATCTCTTTTTAATATGATACTGGTTAGAAATAAGTAAATACCCAGAAAAATAAAATGTTGGATAAGCAAGTAGTGTTGGTTTTGGCTCAACCCAGAAGAATTGATAAGCATATGGGCTGCAATATACATATGTATATGTGCTGAGGCTTAATATAAAAAGGAATTAGGAGTGTAATAGGCTTGCCTATGTGCTGATACTCTTGATTCAAAGAAAATATACAGTAACCACTTAGCAGATAGATTTTGTGATTTAGGAAGCTTGGTCAATCTGAGTTAACTAAAGCATAGATGTTTGCAATAAAATCTTCCCGTAGAGCCATAAACCAATGCTAGTTGTCTATACCTCTTTAAAATTGCAAGAACATGTTTTAATAAGTACCAATACTAAAATTGCTTGGTTGTCTCTGTTTGTTTATGAGAATGACAAGGAATGCTTTGAGATGAATGCTTGTTTTTGTAAAATAACTCACTGATTGGGTTTGCTCTGAAAAAATTAAAAAGAGAAAGTACCTAAGAATTTGATTAGGAAAATGGGGTCAAGATTACTGCAGGAATGACTTGTGTTCTTGAGTAATGCAAGTTGACACATGGCTTGTTTAAGTCCTGAGATCTTTGTGTAATGGAGTGAATTAGTCCATTACAGTGTGTCCATTGATTCATACAAATTGCAGATGAGACCAGGATAGATAAATAAACCAAGGGAAAAACATTTGATATGATGAGGAAACTAGAGTTTTCCCAGAATTGAAATATGAGGATGGAATAACTGATTTAACTCATATTGGTTATTTTCCTGTTTGGTGTGAATGATGGTTTGACTATGACTGAATTGTATGCTTGAATGTATGCACCATATTTATATATGTAGTCTCTAGAAAGAAAGATTAAAATATGCACATGCACAATGACACAGAGCATGCACACAAGTATTACCTGTTTCCAAAGGGCAGAACTTTATGTATATGTACTTAACTTGATTTTAACCTAATTAATTAATTGCTTTTGTGAATTTTCTCATATCAGACATGTGTCTGACCCTAGTGTGCTAATGGCATCTGGGGTGTCTCATTTAAAATGAGGCAGCTTCAAATGCTTTTTCAGGGACAGCAGCCTCTAGATAGGAGTAGAAGCAAAGCATTGAGAAGAAGATTATAGCATGCTAGAATTAGATAGATAAGAGCTTAAAAGATGAAATTTGCATGTATGATATTTTAAAAAATTTCCATTGTACTAAGCACAGAGTGATGTTGGATATTTGGTTAAGTATTTTGAGAATTTGACTTGGAACTGGTATTGAAAATATCTGAGTTTTATTATCTGGAATGTTGAAAAGTTGTAGCTATAATTTTGTAAGTTAGATCACCAATAGGGATTTTATAAGATAGTGATGTTAGATCCATATTAGTAAATTATTTACATGTTCAGATATGATTTGCTCAGACACTGTCACACCAGTACCTTAGTAATTTTAACATAAATTCTGAATCCCTCTTTACTAAAGCTTTGGGAAAAATGCATTTTAAGACCTTTTGAAATATGTCTGAGTAGAGAGTTTGTTTAATCCATATTTTATTTTGCTAAGTATCCATGTGTGAGGAAACTCACCCCGGACTGCATTTCATTTAGTTTAGAACCTTGGTATCAAGGAATCAAGCTTCTGGAATATGATGATTCACTTAAGAATATCCCAGACATGAGTTTGCATATAAGGAAGATATTATAAGAAAGCAAACATGGGAAATGATATAAGCTTATATCATTTTCAAAGCACAGACACTATACAATTGATTTTACAGACATAATTATCTGGGTTCTATGAATCATATTTTCATGGAGAATCCAGCAAGCTATCAAAGAATGAAAACCATACTATTACCTATATGAATAAGATTTTCATTACTTAAATAATAAAATGAAATTAAGCTATGTGGGGATTGATTAAATTTAATCAATCACTGTAACCTCTTGTTTGCCATGACCTGATTAAACCAGAGGGGCACATGCATCTTCATATGTGTGTGCATATTTTTGTGGTTGTACTGATATATCTATATTGGTAAAATTTTTGATCCTGGATAAAGTTTGTTTATTGAAAAAAAATGACCGTGGAAAAATGTATTTGTTAATAAATGATATATACATATATTGTAACGACCCGCCATCCTACGACTAGGAAGACGCATCGTTTTGAAGAAAAGAAAGAGGTGAGAAAGTAGAAAAGAAGAGAAGAAAGAAAGAACAACAACAGAATCTTAACAGCGGAACGAATAAATTATATTAATAACAAAAGTATTACATAATATACAACGACTATCAGAGTTACACAGATTATACAACACATACTAGACAGTTATAAACATCTATCTAGTTATTACAACTCAACACAAAACTCTATTCAGAGATTAAACACAGCGGAACTACTATCTATATCTACAACGTCGATACCTCCTGCTCCATTGCTCCTCCAGATAACTTGTCAAAGCTAACCTGAATTCCTTGGCTACTCGTAAAAATTTGAGTACCCAAGAGTTTATAAAACAGAAATAAACAACTTGGGTCAGACATGGGTCTGGTGTGAGTAACAGGTTAAACTTGTTTAACTTCAAAAACCATTTCGAAAGAAAAGGTATCACGTAAGACTCCCCACAAATAAACATGGGTAAGTTTTTACCTTACGCTAACCAAAACATTTGATAGGAAATTCGATTGTATTATAATAGGTCTAGGGTTTTCAAATAAATATGAAATAGCTGAAATTGTTACATTATTAAATTCCAGCATACATAGGTATACAATCAAGTCCGTTATCACTTATTGGAAGTTGGGTTTCCATACAATGGCAGGGCTACCGGGGTACCGCCCGTCACAGTACGTGGCCTAGATCACCGTACCGAGGATCACTCCCAATCCCCTGCAACACAAGGCCGGAACATCCCTTACTGGATAATTCCCGCATAAGAAACCCCAGCGGTTGTAGCTATTCAACCGCCCACACAGCCGAATAAAAAGAAGGGACCTCTAGACAGAGGAATCTCATACTACTTGGGTGCTACCCACTAACCTTGCTGCACCTCCCCTGTTTTAGCCATTTCCGGTTTGATGAGGCTTGAGGCTACGATTACCTTTAATCAAAATACATCACTTAGAATGCTCATCGTCCACCTGACGATGTGCTGAAAGCATTCAATCCATACAAGTTCGTTCCGGGTTCGAACGAAACCGAAGGTATTATCTCGTTACACTCGTTTTGGAATCACCCTCAGAGTTAACGACCATAACCCTTGCACTCTGAATCTTCATCTCGAATCTGAAAGTACTATCTCCGTCAACTCATTACGGAATCACCCTCAGAGCTATATCGACAAAGAATAGTTCTTACACCTCGAGTCTTCACTTACTCCATTTTGATTTCACGACCTAACGTAAATTTGGATCGATGTGGTATTCGGGTCTCCAGACCTAGAATCCCGGTATACGGAAACCCGATCCCGGTCTCATCGAAATCCAAAACGTATCTTTTAAGGCCAAGTTGTTTTAAAGTTAAAACAATTCAATTCAATTTATCTATATACACACAGATAGATAATTCACAATAGATAATCAACATTATCATTAAAAGCAGATAATCCATATCATCATCATTATGCAACCAAAGCATCCAAATCATACAGTGTCAATTATCTCATCTCTGAGATCTCAAACCATTCAAGGTACATCAATATCATTCAATATCCTTAAGCAATGATTTATTAATCACCATATAGAGTTAATTTAAAATGAATTAAATTAAATACTTCATCTCTAATTAATTTAAAGTAAATTAAATTAATTACTTTCATCATTAACAATCTTGCTTGAGTCATTATTAATTAATTAACAATTAATTAATCCGTCCTTATCCAATTATTCATTTTAATTAATCATCCTTGATTAATTAACATTTAATTACATTCAAGTAATTAATACTTAAATTAATTTCACAAATTAATTATTCTTAACCACTTATAGTAATTAACCTTTAATTACTTCATTTATTAATTAACTATAATTAATTACATTACTCCTTAATTAATTACATTAATTAATCACTTCATTTATTAATTATTCCTTAATTAATCAATTCTTAATTACCTCATTAATTATATTAATTAATGATCCTTAATTACATTTTATCATTAATTAATTACATTAAGTAATTAATCTTTAATTAAACCATAATTTATTAATCACTATTGATTAATCACATTCAGTAATTAACTACCCTTAATTACTTTTAAAATAAATTAATTATTCCTTAATTAATTTCTTAATTAATCCCTTGATTAATTTCCATTAAGTAATTAACTACCCTTAATTACTTTATTAATTACATTAGTAGTTATCCATTAATTACTTCCTAAGTAATTATACCTCATTAAATTACATTTAGTAATTACTTCACAAATCATTAAATGATTATCTTAAATTAATTAAACTTAATTAATTAACTTAACTAATCAATTTAAACTCAATTAATTACAATAAGTAATTAATTTCTTAATTACTTCCATTAAGTAATTTTATTAAACAATTTCACAAATGATTATCTTTTAAATTAATTAATCTAATTAATTATCTAAATTAATCACATTAACTAATTATCCTTAGTTAATGATCTACATTAACTATTAACTATTTTAATTATCTTTCTAAAATAATTAAACATTAATTAACCATTATTAATTACAACTTAATAAATTTTAATTATTAATAAATTAATCTCTAATTACTTAATTAATTAAGTTCTTAATAATAACTTAATTAAACTTTAATTACCTTAATAATTTTATTCCTAACCATTAACTTATAAAATTAATGACCCTTAATTCAAATTAATTAACCTTTAAATTAATTTAATTAATCCTTCATCAATCAATTCTAAATCCTTAATTACTAATTTATTAACCCAAGTCATAAATTAATTAAATTGATTAATTAACTTTTAATTACCTTAATAATTTATTTTATCCTACATTATTAAATCTTAATTTACTTTAAGATAAACTTCATTCTTATTAATGATTAAATTATCATTAATATTACTTTTAAACAATTTACTTTTAAATTTACTTTTAACTTTCATTTTAACCTTAAGATTTAAAATGAATTCAAATTTAACTTTAACAAAGTTTAAAAACCATTTAAATCCTTTTAAACACATGTTAAAGAAATACTTACTTAATTAAAGAAATTTAAAACCAAATTCATTTTAAATTCAAATCAATTTAAAATACACTTTAACCTTCAAATTGTTTAAAACATTTCAAATTTAAAAACTATTTTTTTTTTATTTCCAAATTGAAATGCATATTTACTTTGATTCCAGATTAATCTTTAAATTTAGAAACCTATTTACAATTTAAACTTCATTTTTAAAAATCCAAACTACTTTACCCTTTTAAAGTAGTTAAATCAATTTTAAATTTTAAAAACTTTATTTTATTTGAAACTGAGATTTAAACTTAACTCTAGATTTAAAACTAGATTTAAACTTATTTAAACTTACCTTCAATTTAAACTTAGCTTTTAAATTTTATTTAAAAATTTAAACTGAGTACCAGGTTTCTGTTGAAACCTGTTAGATTAACTAACCCGAGACACTCCCCTATATGCTTCGAGTCCACAACCCATTTTCCCCGAACAAATCAATAGGCTACTTCGAGTAAGCTCTAGCAACCCAAAACTCTGACATATACACTGCCGTGCACATGTACAACCCAACGCGGCGACTCCGATCATCACTGCTGACGCCTACAAGTCGGCGACGATCTCCTCACTGGATTGCGACCACCCAAAGCCACGATCATGCTTGAATTCGAAATCGAGCAATTCGATCTTGCCTGGAACAAAAGCCTCGAACCACCCAAAACCTAGAAAACTTCTCGTGCTCATCCCTCTGATCATCGGAGTTGCTGAAACTCCGTCTACACCATCGCCAGCATCTCCCCTACGATTTCCCTTAATCTCGTTGAACTCGATTCACCATAGGAGTCGTGACGATCAAATATACCAAAGCTACCCAAATTAGGGCTACAGGCTAAATTCCCCAATCACCATCTCCAAGGTGAACTACACCACCATCTGAAATTTTTCTCGTCATTACTGACCATTCCTCCAGCTCCAGAAGGAAATTCAATCACTCCGATCATCTAGATCAACAGGAACAACCCAACATACATACTCCAGACATCTATGAACTGCTCTCTGATTCCCATACTAGGATTGGTGATTTTGTTTTTAAAAATCATAATTTTGTTTAGAGATTTGTTTCATAACCCTGAATCTACGAATTATTTAACTTAAATTTTTGACTTAGTTTAAGTATTCTGGTACTTATAATTCCAGAGTCAAGTTAATATTATTTTGACTTAAATTTAAACTCTAAACTAAAGTCTAAAATGAAACAAACCAATTTTGTTTTAATCTTACATTCTAATAAAGATTAGACCATGAGATAATGATTTTTGAATCAAACTTTGTCTAGTACTTGAAACAGAGATATGTATATAACCATATACAGTTATGCATGCAACAACCATCTGCCTATATTCATACATATACAGGTATATTCATATTTATACAAATATTATTCATAACCTACCCAAGAATCAATTACTAACATCAATACATATGAACAGATTTAAGTTCAATAGAGTAGTTTACTCACAGGAAAACAACAGAGGAGTTACAGGCATACATCCATTATAAATTCACAAACATACTTCATAATATCATATCGATCACAGTAAGAACATGCAACCTAAATTTACTTTTAAGTTTGAAAGTGAAGTTACTCACCTTATTTTTGAAGAAACAGAGCCTTCATTTTCTGAAAATAGCTTTGAAAACCCTTGAATTCTTAAAACTGAAATGCTTTTGCTTTTGATTTGAAAACTTTAAACTTGACTTGAGTTGCTGAAGTAACATGCTTCATGATTTTAAATGAAGTTTCTTTAAACTTGAATCTTGCTTGTTCTCCACAACAGAATTGAAGAAATGCAGGCTTGATTCCAGGTATTGAAGATTTGTTTACAGATTGTTGTTGAGATGATTTCAGATTGAAAGAAATTCAGGCTGAAGACTTTAGGTTTAAAAACTGGGTTACAGGCTTTGGTTCCAGGTTTTGAAAGAATTTAGTTCAGGTATTCTTTTGAAAATGAATATGCAGCCTTGAAACAGAACATGCTTTTGATTTTTGGTTTGAGGAGGGTACTGATTTGTTTTCATATTGTATTAGAGAAAGAGGTTTTGAGAAATATGTATTACTGACATGATTTTCAGATTTAAGATTAGAGAAAGAAGTTTTGGGGTTTCTCTTAGTTTTGAAAAAGAATAGAAAGAAAATGAAGTGAATGAAATGTATATATTTATATAAGTAAACTTTGATTTTTATAAAAATAAAAGAAAATGATCATACTTAAGACACTTGTCATTACATTAGCTATTAAATTTACACATGTTATAATGAAGACTTTAGATAAAGACACATGTCTTTTAAGAAATTAATACATATATTTATTTATTTTAAAATGTGAATAAAAGCTTTTATATGAGTTTACTATTTATAAATACTTACCTAAATGTATATATGCATTTCTTTTTTTTAAGAAAATGTAAATAAACAAATTATATAAAATTAAAAGCTTATTCAAATATTTTTAAAATGTTTATTCTTTTAATTTCTATTATAAATCTAATTTCATATTTTAAATCCAAATTAAAATCAAGTTATATATATGCATATATAACTACCATTTAAATTCTAAAATAACAATTCTATTTTATTTAAAGTCTATTTATATTTATAATAACAAAGTATTATAATTATTATTTGAAAATATCAAATTTGACAAATTTAAATAATTTATAAAAGAGATTATAAATTACTTCTATTATTCAATGAATTAATACCATATGTAAATTGTATTTAAACTTCTATGTTTAAATCATATATATCAAATAATATTTAAAAAGAAATAAAATAAACCTTTTTTTTTAAATTTGAACTTAAGCTAAAAATCTATTTTAACAATTAAACATTTATATTATGTATTTTAAAACCCTATAGTTATTTATTAAAAAGCTTAATATTAAATTAAATCATGATTTCCAAATTACCCAAAATATTAAAAATTTGTAAACATAATTTTATTTGTTAAATTCAACCAACTCATCTATTTACAATATATACACTTATATATATATAAATAGAAATCATTCTATTAAACTTTTAAAAGATAAATCACTAATTAAATATTTATTTAATTAGATTATTAAATTTATTCAAATTTATTAACAAAGATCAACAAATCAATTTAATTTTTAAATATAGATTATTAAATTGATATTGTCCAAATTCCCGGGATATCACATTCCTCCCCCCCTTAAAATAATTTCGTCCCCGAAATTTAAAACAAAGGTAATTTAATAATCCATTTAAATCACAAGCATATACTATCATCCATATGTTAACAACCATAGCAACCAATCATCCAGACAAACAATTCTATCTATCCAGACAAAATTCTGGATAGAATTTCCTCGAGTTTCCCCAAGTATATATATACCGGAATACTCGCTCTACAAACAATCTAAACTACAAAGCTATAGAACTCCTACTCAACTAGATCTATAGAACTAGACAGGATATCAGACTACAGACGAGTCTGACTCAACAACCAAGTCCTCCAGAACTGCTGGTTTCAAAACCAAGAACACCAACTCCTCAATCATCAGAAGACTGAACTTACTTCTCCTATCCGAAAACAAGACAGATGCACTCCCAAACTGCTTCTGCTTCACCACTCTGATCTGGAAAAAGAATGAAAATGCTGATGAAGAACATAAGCACAGACTGGACAACTCATCCCAGAAGAAATGGTTCAACAAATCCATAAAGAATACTCAGATACTTCATCAAAACTTGAGCTGCTTCACCCAACTCTGTCTCTAAGAACTATCCTTCAACTTGGCTGAACGACCGGTACCACTCCTGGAATCCTGTCGATAAGAAAACTCATCTCCAGATGCGGACAACTTCTGACTTCCCTGAAGACATCCAAAAAATCTTCAATAACTCAAAGATCACTCAAACTATCGCAAGTCACTTTTGCGATCAACCCAGTCCAGTATCCAAAGATACTATTCTCTCTTAACAAATCAGAATAGCTTACACTTATCTATCCAATCCATCGAAGAAATGGATCCACTTTGCTGCTTCTGAACTTCACCTTCAGAAAAACTGCTCAGCCAGAAAACTTCCTGCTAACACACAGAACACTCCGAACTGCACTGCTGACACTGATGCCAAAGACTTCCCAACCAAAGCTCTTCGAGAAACTCGAACCTCAAACAGAGACGTCATGCTGAACTCAGCCACAACACCGAAGTAGACTTACTTCTTAAACTTGTTCCAAAGAAAACATCTTCGGAGACATCCATAGTCACTGCGTTTCCTCACACACACAGCTACTTCTTCCAGAAATTACCAAAATACCATCACTCGCTTCTGCTTAACTGGTAGATCCCAACTCTACTCATCCAGTTGCACTTCAAAGATTGACTCCGAACCTTAAACAGTTTCCTTCGGAGATTGATGAAATCCTTCACCACAGCAAAGCTCACTCGAGACGGTATTAGGTCTACAGTCTCGACAAATACACTTCCAACTCCAAACATTCAAACTCCAATCAATGGTAGTTGTGTTACACACAACCTACCTCATCTACCTTTATAACTTAATTTTGGAAAACCCGAGCAGGTAATCCAACAATAGGTAGAATAAATATATATATAGTTATATAAAAATTACAAATACGCTCTCTCAAGATAGACGCCACTCCAGAGCCTAGGTATTCACTCAACCTAATGCTCTGATACCACTGTAACGACCCGCCATCCTACGACTAGGAAGACGCATCGTTTTGAAGAAAAGAAAGAGGTGAGAAAGTAGAAAAGAAGAGAAGAAAGAAAGAACAACAACAGAATCTTAACAGCGGAACGAATAAATTATATTAATAACAAAAGTATTACATAATATACAACGACTATCAGAGTTACACAGATTATACAACACATACTAGACAGTTATAAACATCTATCTAGTTATTACAACTCAACACAAAACTCTATTCAGAGATTAAACACAGCGGAACTACTATCTATATCTACAACGCCGAAGCCTCCTGCTCCATTGCTCCTCCAGATAACTTGTCAAAGCTAACCTGAATTCCTTGGCTACTCGTAAAAATTTGAGTACCCAAGAGTTTATAAAACAGAAATAAACAACTTGGGTCAGACATGGGTCTGGTGTGAGTAACAGGTTAAACTTGTTTAACTTCAAAAACCATTTCGAAAGAAAAGGTATCACGTAAGACTCCCCACAAATAAACATGGGTAAGTTTTTACCTTACGCTAACCAAAACATTTGATAGGAAATTCGATTGTATTATAATAGGTCTAGGGTTTTCAAATAAATATGAAATAGCTGAAATTGTTACATTATTAAATTCCAGCATACATAGGTATACAATCAAGTCCGTTATCACTTATTGGAAGTTGGGTTTCCATACAATGGCAGGGCTACCGGGGTACCGCCCGTCACAGTACGTGGCCTAGATCACCGTACCGAGGATCACTCCCAATCCCCTGCAACACAAGGCCGGAACATCCCTTACTGGATAATTCCCGCATAAGAAACCCCAGCGGTTGTAGCTATTCAACCGCCCACACAGCCGAATAAAAAGAAGGGACCTCTAGACAGAGGAATCTCATACTACTTGGGTGCTACCCACTAACCTTGCTGCACCTCCCCTGTTTTAGCCATTTCCGGTTTGATGAGGCTTGAGGCTACGATTACCTTTAATCAAAATACATCACTTAGAATGCTCATCGTCCACCTGACGATGTGCTGAAAGCATTCAATCCATACAAGTTCGTTCCGGGTTCGAACGAAACCGAAGGTATTATCTCGTTACACTCGTTTTGGAATCACCCTCAGAGTTAACGACCATAACCCTTGCACTCTGAATCTTCATCTCGAATCTGAAAGTACTATCTCCGTCAACTCATTACGGAATCACCCTCAGAGCTATATCGACAAAGAATAGTTCTTACACCTCGAGTCTTCACTTACTCCATTTTGATTTCACGACCTAACGTAAATTTGGATCGATGTGGTATTCGGGTCTCCAGACCTAGAATCCCGGTATACGGAAACCCGATCCCGGTCTCATCGAAATCCAAAACGTATCTTTTAAGGCCAAGTTGTTTTAAAGTTAAAACAATTCAATTCAATTTATCTATATACACACAGATAGATAATTCATAATAGATAATCAACATTATCATTAAAAGCAGATAATCCATATCATCATCATTATGCAACCAAAGCATCCAAATCATACAGTGTCAATTATCTCATCTCTGAGATCTCAAACCATTCAAGGTACATCAATATCATTCAATATCCTTAAGCAATGATTTATTAATCACCATATAGAGTTAATTTAAAATGAATTAAATTAAATACTTCATCTCTAATTAATTTAAAGTAAATTAAATTAATTACTTTCATCATTAACAATCTTGCTTGAGTCATTATTAATTAATTAACAATTAATTAATCCGTCCTTATCCAATTATTCATTTTAATTAATCATCCTTGATTAATTAACATTTAATTACATTCAAGTAATTAATACTTAAATTAATTTCACAAATTAATTATTCTTAACCACTTATAGTAATTAACCTTTAATTACTTCATTTATTAATTAACTATAATTAATTACATTACTCCTTAATTAATTACATTAATTAATCACTTCATTTATTAATTATTCCTTAATTAATCAATTCTTAATTACCTCATTAATTATATTAATTAATGATCCTTAATTACATTTTATCATTAATTAATTACATTAAGTAATTAATCTTTAATTAAACCATAATTTATTAATCACTATTGATTAATCACATTCAGTAATTAACTACCCTTAATTACTTTTAAAATAAATTAATTATTCCTTAATTAATTTCTTAATTAATCCCTTGATTAATTTCCATTAAGTAATTAACTACCCTTAATTACTTTATTAATTACATTAGTAGTTATCCATTAATTACTTCCTAAGTAATTATACCTCATTAAATTACATTTAGTAATTACTTCACAAATCATTAAATGATTATCTTAAATTAATTAAACTTAATTAATTAACTTAACTAATCAATTTAAACTCAATTAATTACAATAAGTAATTAATTTCTTAATTACTTCCATTAAGTAATTTTATTAAACAATTTCACAAATGATTATCTTTTAAATTAATTAATCTAATTAATTATCTAAATTAATCACATTAACTAATTATCCTTAGTTAATGATCTACATTAACTATTAACTATTTTAATTATCTTTCTAAAATAATTAAACATTAATTAACCATTATTAATTACAACTTAATAAATTTTAATTATTAATAAATTAATCTCTAATTACTTAATTAATTAAGTTCTTAATAATAACTTAATTAAACTTTAATTACCTTAATAATTTTATTCCTAACCATTAACTTATAAAATTAATGACCCTTAATTCAAATTAATTAACCTTTAAATTAATTTAATTAATCCTTCATCAATCAATTCTAAATCCTTAATTACTAATTTATTAACCCAAGTCATAAATTAATTAAATTGATTAATTAACTTTTAATTACCTTAATAATTTATTTTATCCTACATTATTAAATCTTAATTTACTTTAAGATAAACTTCATTCTTATTAATGATTAAATTATCATTAATATTACTTTTAAACAATTTACTTTTAAATTTACTTTTAACTTTCATTTTAACCTTAAGATTTAAAATGAATTCAAATTTAACTTTAACAAAGTTTAAAAACCATTTAAATCCTTTTAAACACATGTTAAAGAAATACTTACTTAATTAAAGAAATTTAAAACCAAATTCATTTTAAATTCAAATCAATTTAAAATACACTTTAACCTTCAAATTGTTTAAAACATTTCAAATTTAAAAACTATTTTTTTTTTATTTCCAAATTGAAATGCATATTTACTTTGATTCCAGATTAATCTTTAAATTTAGAAACCTATTTACAATTTAAACTTCATTTTTAAAAATCCAAACTACTTTACCCTTTTAAAGTAGTTAAATCAATTTTAAATTTTAAAAACTTTATTTTATTTGAAACTGAGATTTAAACTTAACTCTAGATTTAAAACTAGATTTAAACTTATTTAAACTTACCTTCAATTTAAACTTAGCTTTTAAATTTTATTTAAAAATTTAAACTGAGTACCAGGTTTCTGTTGAAACCTGTTAGATTAACTAACCCGAGACACTCCCCTATATGCTTCGAGTCCACAACCCATTTTCCCCGAACAAATCAATAGGCTACTTCGAGTAAGCTCTAGCAACCCAAAACTCTGACATATACACTGCCGTGCACATGTACAACCCAACGCGGCGACTCCGATCATCACTGCTGACGCCTACAAGTCGGCGACGATCTCCTCACTGGATTGCGACCACCCAAAGCCACGATCATGCTTGAATTCGAAATCGAGCAATTCGATCTTGCCTGGAACAAAAGCCTCGAACCACCCAAAACCTAGAAAACTTCTCGTGCTCATCCCTCTGATCATCGGAGTTGCTGAAACTCCGTCTACACCATCGCCAGCATCTCCCCTACGATTTCCCTTAATCTCGTTGAACTCGATTCACCATAGGAGTCGTGACGATCAAATATACCAAAGCTACCCAAATTAGGGCTACAGGCTAAATTCCCCAATCACCATCTCCAAGGTGAACTACACCACCATCTGAAATTTTTCTCGTCATTACTGACCATTCCTCCAGCTCCAGAAGGAAATTCAATCACTCCGATCATCTAGATCAACAGGAACAACCCAACATACATACTCCAGACATCTATGAACTGCTCTCTGATTCCCATACTAGGATTGGTGATTTTGTTTTTAAAAATCATAATTTTGTTTAGAGATTTGTTTCATAACCCTGAATCTACGAATTATTTAACTTAAATTTTTGACTTAGTTTAAGTATTCTGGTACTTATAATTCCAGAGTCAAGTTAATATTATTTTGACTTAAATTTAAACTCTAAACTAAAGTCTAAAATGAAACAAACCAATTTTGTTTTAATCTTACATTCTAATAAAGATTAGACCATGAGATAATGATTTTTGAATCAAACTTTGTCTAGTACTTGAAACAGAGATATGTATATAACCATATACAGTTATGCATGCAACAACCATCTGCCTATATTCATACATATACAGGTATATTCATATTTATACAAATATTATTCATAACCTACCCAAGAATCAATTACTAACATCAATACATATGAACAGATTTAAGTTCAATAGAGTAGTTTACTCACAGGAAAACAACAGAGGAGTTACAGGCATACATCCATTATAAATTCACAAACATACTTCATAATATCATATCGATCACAGTAAGAACATGCAACCTAAATTTACTTTTAAGTTTGAAAGTGAAGTTACTCACCTTATTTTTGAAGAAACAGAGCCTTCATTTTCTGAAAATAGCTTTGAAAACCCTTGAATTCTTAAAACTGAAATGCTTTTGCTTTTGATTTGAAAACTTTAAACTTGACTTGAGTTGCTGAAGTAACATGCTTCATGATTTTAAATGAAGTTTCTTTAAACTTGAATCTTGCTTGTTCTCCACAACAGAATTGAAGAAATGCAGGCTTGATTCCAGGTATTGAAGATTTGTTTACAGATTGTTGTTGAGATGATTTCAGATTGAAAGAAATTCAGGCTGAAGACTTTAGGTTTAAAAACTGGGTTACAGGCTTTGGTTCCAGGTTTTGAAAGAATTTAGTTCAGGTATTCTTTTGAAAATGAATATGCAGCCTTGAAACAGAACATGCTTTTGATTTTTGGTTTGAGGAGGGTACTGATTTGTTTTCATATTGTATTAGAGAAAGAGGTTTTGAGAAATATGTATTACTGACATGATTTTCAGATTTAAGATTAGAGAAAGAAGTTTTGGGGTTTCTCTTAGTTTTGAAAAAGAATAGAAAGAAAATGAAGTGAATGAAATGTATATATTTATATAAGTAAACTTTGATTTTTATAAAAATAAAAGAAAATGATCATACTTAAGACACTTGTCATTACATTAGCTATTAAATTTACACATGTTATAATGAAGACTTTAGATAAAGACACATGTCTTTTAAGAAATTAATACATATATTTATTTATTTTAAAATGTGAATAAAAGCTTTTATATGAGTTTACTATTTATAAATACTTACCTAAATGTATATATGCATTTCTTTTTTTTAAGAAAATGTAAATAAACAAATTATATAAAATTAAAAGCTTATTCAAATATTTTTAAAATGTTTATTCTTTTAATTTCTATTATAAATCTAATTTCATATTTTAAATCCAAATTAAAATCAAGTTATATATATGCATATATAACTACCATTTAAATTCTAAAATAACAATTCTATTTTATTTAAAGTCTATTTATATTTATAATAACAAAGTATTATAATTATTATTTGAAAATATCAAATTTGACAAATTTAAATAATTTATAAAAGAGATTATAAATTACTTCTATTATTCAATGAATTAATACCATATGTAAATTGTATTTAAACTTCTATGTTTAAATCATATATATCAAATAATATTTAAAAAGAAATAAAATAAACCTTTTTTTTAAAATTTGAACTTAAGCTAAAAATCTATTTTAACAATTAAACATTTATATTATGTATTTTAAAACCCTATAGTTATTTATTAAAAAGCTTAATATTAAATTAAATCATGATTTCCAAATTACCCAAAATATTAAAAATTTGTAAACATAATTTTATTTGTTAAATTCAACCAACTCATCTATTTACAATATATACACTTATATATATATAAATAGAAATCATTCTATTAAACTTTTAAAAGATAAATCACTAATTAAATATTTATTTAATTAGATTATTAAATTTATTCAAATTTATTAACAAAGATCAACAAATCAATTTAATTTTTAAATATAGATTATTAAATTGATATTGTCCAAATTCCCGGGATATCACATATATCATCTCAAAAAAAATCCTTACAAAATGAAGGTAGAGAAGAGAGGGTCATTTCACAATACCAATTTAAACCATTTTGATTAACGTAAACTCAAAGTTTAAATTAAAATTTAAACCTTTAAAATAGTTCACTTATAATAAATTCAAATCATATCTCAATTTCCACTTTAAGATTTCAAATTAAATCCTTAAACAACTTCATTTAAGCAGTTTCAATTTCAACTTTTCAAAGCTCGAATAAGAAAATAATTGAATTCATATAAATGTGAGTTCAAGATTCTAAAACCATTTAATTTAACCAAATCTGATGTCCGTATATAATTTTCTACTCTATGGTCAATTGATTAGTTATTTCAAGTTTAATTACATAGATGGATATATATCATTTCAACCCATATTTAAATGACATAGGTATATATCATTTCAACTTATTTCTTAGTTCATTTCAAATATTACAAGTGACAATTTATAGGATGTCAAGTAATAAATAAGGTAATAATAGTGATATATCTAAATAAATAAACAACCATACATCCAATATATCAATCAATAGGCATCCAATTGCAATCAACATCCAAATCAACCAAGATATCATAACAGTTACTAGTTACCAATTATCGGTGTTTAACTAGCAACTAAATTCAATATTAATTTAAATGTCAATTTAATTCAATATAAGATTCAAATTCAATTTAAATGTCAATTTAAAATACCAAAGAACAATCATTAAAATTTTCACTTCATGATTTCAGTTTAACTAACATTAGAAAATTTAGTATTGCATGAGTGGGTTTAATCACCCACCTTTGATTTAAAGCCCATTAAAAATCCAACAAAAGCCCAAAATCTCAATAGTCCCCAAATTCAACCATACTAGTTTCATATTGTCTAGAATTTCAATACGAGTCTAATGGAAGAAATCGCACGTGAATTGGAGTTCGTATATAAAAGTTATTCAAGTTAGAAGTGTTACATTTTACAATTAAATTAAAATATCATAGGGGCAAAAATGTAAATAGCCAAACCTTTCACAAACCTTACATGATCGAATTGAACCCACAGCCGCCGTTCCTTCTTCACTGCCACCGCCGCCTGGACGTGCTACCACCCAGATCAAACTCCATCACCAGAACCGCCACCTCCGGTCGCACCCACTGACCTCGCGCGCAACTTCCACGTCACCAGAAACCTCTACCGCCGTCGTCGCCTTCATTCGCCGATCCTAGCGAGCTCGAGCTCCTTTGACCAGATCCAAACCATTAGATCGACTCTGCTAGTCACCCTTTGTAGTGTAGTGTTTCCTGATCGTTGAACGATTGACGATCCACCGTCAAACCAAACATAGTCTATGAACGGCCGAGAATGATTCGTTGATTTTTGATCAAACCAAACTCAGTTATAGAAATTAATTGTAGATGCTGATCCCGTTCATCGAGAGCTTCGCGAGGGTATATTATATGATAGGATTGGAGCAATTTGAATTTTTGAATTAGATTTGAAATTGAAATTTAAGGCCTTAGGATATTCAGCATTGAGAAGAAACAAGTTAGATCTGAAATTACGTATGGAAAAATAGAATAGAAGGCTGCTAGGGTTTCATAACAGCATATATATAAACCTAGATGAAACAGGAATAGATGGAACATATATCGATTAACCCAAAGCGATATCAAAGGTCCGAAAAGCCCGTTTCGTTCCGGAAACAAAAAAGGTCATCTTATATATTGAAATGTAGGTTCTTAATAATTTTAAACTCAATGAAACTAATTTCAAACCCTGATTATATTGTATATAGAAGTTTGTTCAAAAATCAAATTATATTTATTCTTACATATTAATTAACTAAATTATTATTAAAATGATATAATCACTTTTATACTTTTGAATTCTAAATTAAAAG
Source organism: Allium fistulosum (assembly GCA_030737815.1). Classification (NCBI taxonomy): domain Eukaryota; kingdom Viridiplantae; phylum Streptophyta; class Magnoliopsida; order Asparagales; family Amaryllidaceae; genus Allium; species Allium fistulosum. The sequence continues at coordinate 54,322,783 of CM060905.1, forward strand.
CTTCATATCATCATTCTTGGTTAAAAAGGAATTAATAATCTTTTAAAATTAAATTTTCAATGTTAAATCCAAGATTTAAATATTATATTAATTCCTACATTTACACAGTAATAAAACCCTAGTTCATTATATTTTAATTTCAAAATATTCTTTTACTTTGATTTAAATGTTCTTTATATTAAATCAACAATTCCCTTATGAATTTTATTTAACATAAGTTTCCATTTTATTACACCCATTATTCTATAGTTAACACCTTTGCTCATATTAATTGAAATATTTAATCACATTAAATTTTCCATTGATTACCAAATTAATTTCATACCGATTTAATAGCTAAATGAGAAATAAAACAATTATTACAACTTAGTAATTCAAATATCTACTCATTTATTAATTATAAACAAGGATTATAAACTTACTTACCAAATAACTGATATCTTATTCTATATTAAAGCCAATTTAAATTAAATAACATACGATTTCACCATTTGGTACATTATTTATTTTATTCCATATTAAAATTTACAATAATATCCAAATTAAACTTTACAATTATATTCCAATTAGAGATAAACATTCATTTTATTCATTACAACATTAACATTTGTTGTTTCAAACCTTGTTATCAATATGCAAACCAACCTTGTTTTACATCAATAAATCATAAATTTTTAATTTCTAACAATATTAAATTCTAAAATCTTACTTAATTTAATATTTTTAATTGTAAAAAATATGGGTAGTTACAGATATACATTTAAGAAAGTATTTAGATAAGGAAGTAACTTTTTATAAATATGATTTACAAACTAAAGAGGATTCAAAATTGATAATTTGTGAACTCAAATCCAGATTTTTTTGAAAATGGTTTCATTTGTTAGAATGAAATGGAGTTTTCAATGATTTTGGAGGTTTAAACTTCCGAGTTGTTATAGAACTTGAAACTAAGTTTTCCTGAAAAATATGAAAAAGAGTTTATATAACACTTAAACTTAAAACGACGGTAGAATTTAAACCAGTTTTAAGTTTGATGTTTTGTATACACTCTTAGGATGTAGTGGAGTATTATACGAATATGAACTTAAGTTATAACTACTTAAAAACTTGAAGTTATTCTTTTATGGAATGATTCATAAATGATTTTTGTATAGAATGATATATTATTTGGACAAATGAAAGTGATAAAAAGATATTGGTATAGTTAAGATAAATACGTAAGTTGTATATGAGTCATTTACTCATAGGACTGTTCTTTATCTAATATTCAAGTACATGATTTCGAGGTGATTTGCACCGGTCCGAATAAGGAATTTTCACTTGATGCTTGACGGCGAGCACTTGATATAGATTCTTTATAAGATTCCAAAGTTTTCTTGTATATGGCTATATAAGGAGAATGGAGGTTTCCAATCAAGAAACCAGATCAGAGTCCACACTACAAAGGTCAAATGATCTATAAAAGTTTAGAAGTGAAATTATGCGATCAAGCAAGCAATCAAAATTGATATTGCGTATAGACAATCCATGGACATTATATGGGCTTTAGTATACTTGCATACTGTTTTGTTAGTTTATGTGAAGTTTAGGTGATGATTAATCGATTTGCTATAAGGTATTATAAATGGTTGATAAGTAATAACTGAAGGCTGTTAAGCATAAGGTACTCTTGGTAGATAGTTTATTAATCCTTATGCGATGAGTGGGTTTGAACATGATCAAGTCGTAAGCTTTGTTAGTTAGAAATTATAATGCTGTTAAGTATTGATGTGTGATTTTTTCTTTGGTTGCTCGTATTGGAATTTCAATGAAGGAAATTCTAAGTTCGGGAGAATGTAACGACCCATAATTATGGACACTTTGTATTTAAATATCTGAATTGTATAATTATTTGAATCTTATATTAAATGTTACTAAAGAGATTTAATAACCTCACTAACCCACTTTTAACTAATAACTAATGATGGTAAAAAAAATTTGAAGTTTGTTTATAAAAATATATTATTGGAAGAAAAATCAATAATGTGACCAAAAATCGATTTATCGATAAATAGGTTTTTGATCGATATTAGTTGTTCGAACTCTTGTGCACATGTGTAACATCCCCCATTTTAAAGCCTAAAATAATTACTACAGATGCTGCAATCATCTATAGTTATTAATTATGCACCATAAAATGCGGCTATGTTAGACATATCAATAATAAGAAGCACATGAATATGAAAATTTTAATAACAAATTTTCACATTTCGTTTAAAAAATAATATTTCATATTCATTACATACTCCATTCGTAAACCCATGTTCAGAGAAAATATAATTCTTACAACATACTCCAAGAGTGACATATAAAGATGCCAACTTGGTTGATCAGAGTCAAATATATGGCAGTTATAAAACTTTGCCATTACATCCAAATAGTCAAAACCAAACTATACAACATAATTAGATAAATATCCTAATAGCTAGATTGCCTCCTACACGTCTCCAGAAGCTTATTTGCCTAACTGGAAACATGAAATCCCTTACTACCGACCTACTCAAATGAGTACCCGAGAGTTTAAGGGGGAAAACAAAAACTTTAGGTCAGACAACAGTCTGCTGCGAATAATAATCTACGACCTTGATCCAAAACAGATATATAGTGAGACCACGCTGTTGAGCGAAATGGGTTTCCCCTCACTAGTATCTTATCCATACATAACAACTATATATTGTGCTTCTACAACCACATTGGTTAGAACATAGAAAATAGCATTTATAATCATGCAACATATATTAAATTTCCCATCTCAACTTAGTGGATTATCCATCTTGATTTCAAATGACTATCCGTCACAATTTAAACTGACTACACATCTTATTTTATTCTGACTACCCGTATTATAGTTATGTGGACTAATCATCTCACATATAAGCATATTTTGAACTATATGGACTAAGCATCTCACATATGATTATTACTTGGATTTCCCATCCCCTACCACATTAACTACCCATTACCTACCACATTAACTACCCATTACATGTGGTTTCATTATTTAAAATTATGTGGACCATCCATCACATTATTCCATTTAACTTAAAATGATACGGACTATCCATCACACATCACATAGTTTTCCTAGGATAACTATGAACCCTTCATTATCCTCATAGTGACTATCCATCAGCAGCAGGATGTAGACTATCCATCTCACATCCCATATTTTTCCTAGGATGACTATGAACCCATCATTTACAATTTAATTCATGTTACCCATATGTTTAACATATGTCTATTGTTATCTGCAATTAGGTTATTTGCCCTTAAAGTTATAACATTTCAAAGTGTCATACATTGGTATCTTCATTTGATTCATGTCAAATTATTAAAAACAAATAATGGTCTCCTTAAGGTTTAAAGTTGAAGTTAATAACATATTACTCACCACCATTTAATATAAATTTAGATCAATGTCGAGGTTCACCCATATTGGTGTTCCCAATGGTGGTGTCAAAGTTTATAAATTTTAAAATGGCATTGGTATCTCCAATGACGACGTCGAAGTAGAAAACTTAGGCTCTCCACCCTTTTATAATATAGTATACATCAATCTCGATGGCATTAACAATGTCGACATAGAAGTGTAAGGCTCTCCACCGTTAATCGTAACATACATGCGGTTTTAAAACAATGTCGACCTCTATCCAAGATCGAAGACAGAAACATAAAATTCTTTTACGTATAATATTCAATGTCAAAGATGATGTTGTTGACCTTCATAAACTATAGGCTATCCACCTATTGAAAAACTTAAAACCTTCATAAGTTATACAGCCATTTGAGAAAAATATAGGGTCTTCGACCCTCTTAAAACATAGGCTTCTTCGCCCCATTAAAGCATTTTTTAATTATATAAAAGCAAGCCTCTTCGACCTTAAAAGACAAAGTGCCATGTTATGGACATGAGACATCGACTATAAAACATAAGGTCGCCGACCTTGATGCGCGTCAACCCCAAGACCCTCGATGTCATAATAAAACCTTAAAATTTGACCCACTTTAGCTACAATGCCACTTATTATCTTTATAAGGTCGATGTCATATGAAGCGACATCACTGCCATAGTCTTGAAAATGGCCAAAGTGATTAAGTGCGACATAATTGAAAATAACAATGAAGACACGCGACATCATCAACTTCGATACTAAAGCTTTTAATCTCTTTGTTGGATTAGGAAGACAACATTGCTACTGTAACGACCACGACTTTCTCTCCAAAGAAAGTCGTATCGCTAATAAGAAAGAAAGAGGTGAGAAGTAGAAAAGAGAAGAAGAGAAAAGAAACAAACACAAATACTCACAGCGGAAACGAACAAAATATATTATATCATATAAAAATTACACAGTATCATATACAACACTTATCAGAGTTACACAGATTACACATCACATACTAGACAGTTATAAACATCTGTCTAGTTATTACATCTCAATATAATACAGAGATCAATACAAAATCAACACAGCGGAAACTACTATCTATCTACAACGCCGAAGCCTCCTGCTCCATTGCTCCTCCACAATTCGTCAAGGCTAACCTGAATCCCTTGGCTACTCGTAAAAATTTGAGTACCCAAGAGTTTATAAAACAGAAATAAACAACTTGGGTCAGACATGGGTCTGGTGTGAGTAACAGGTTAAACTTGCTTAACTTCAAATCCTTTTGAAAGAAAAGGTATCACGTAAGACTTCCCACACATAAACATGGGTAAGTTTTTACCTTACGCTAACCAAAACATTTGATAGGAAATTCGATTGTATTATAATAGGGTCTAGGGTTTTCAAGTAAAATACAGAAATAGCTGAAATGCTTACATCTCACATTCCAACATAGTTGGGCACAACTAATACGTACGGCACTTATTGGAGTTTGGATTCCATACAATGGCAGGGCTACTGGGGTACCGCCCGTCACAGTACGTGGCCTAGATCACCGTACCGAGGATCACTCCCAATCCCCTGCAACACAAGGTCGGAACATCCCTTACTGGATAATTCCCGCACAAGATACCCCACGGTTGGGATCAGCAACCGCACACACTAAGCCGAAATAAGAAGGGACTTCTAGACAGAGGTAATCTTGTCCTACTTGGGTGCTACCCACTAACCTTGCTGCACCTCCCCTGTTTTAGCCATTCCCGGTTGATGAGGCTTGAGGTCACGATTACCTTTAATCAGAACACTTCTCTTAGAATGCTCATCGTCCACCTGACGATGTTCTGAAAGCATTCAATCCATACAAGTTCGTTCCGGGTTCGAACGAAACCGAAGGCATTATCTCGTTACACTCGTTTTGGAATCACCCTCAGAGTTAACGACAATAACCCTTGCACTCTGAATCTTCATCTTCACTTGATTCACGACCTATCGTTAATTTGGATCGATGTGGTATTCGGGTCTCCAGACCTGGAAATCCGGTATACGGAAACCCGATCCCGGTCTCATCGAAATCCAAAGCGTATCTTTTAAGGCCAAGTTGTTTTAAAGGTTAAAACAATTCAATTCATTATCTTTATACACAAAGAAAGATAATTCACAACATTACAATAGATAATCAACATTATCAGATAATCCATATTATCATCACAATTCAACTAAACATCCATATCACACAGCATATATCTCATCAGAGATATCAATCAATGCAAAGCATTCAATATTATCATCCATTCTTAAGTAATGATTTATATCATCTCTAATTAATTTAAAGTGAATTAAATTAATTACTTTATTTTATAAATCCTTCTTACTTAACCATTTATTAATTACAATCAATTAATTAATTATCCTCTAATAATTCATTTCAATTAATCATCTTGATTAATTATCTTTGATTACATTCAAGTAATTTATTCTCAATTAATTACTTAAATTAATTATCCTTATCCACTTATAGTAATTAACCTTAAATTACTTCATTAATTAATTTACTAAAATTAATTAACTTAATCAACTATAATTAATTACATTAATCCTTAATTAATTACATTGATTAATTACTTCATTTATAAATTATTACTTAATTAACCAATCTTAATTACATCATTAATTATATTAATTAATGATCCTTAATTATAACTTAATTATTAATTACTTAATTAAATTAATTACATTAAGTAATTAATCTTTAATTAAACAACATTTATTAATCACCTTGATTAATCTTCAATCAGTAATTAACTACCCTTAATTACTTTCATTTACTAAATTAATTTTCCTTAATTAATTTCTTAATTAATCCCTTGATTAATTATTCAAAGTAATTAAACTTAAATTACTTTCCTTAATACATAACCATCAATTAATTACTTCAAGTAATTATCTTATTATTTACTTCCTAAATAATCATACCTTAATAATTACATTAAGAAGTAATTATCATTAAATCATTTCTGAATTAATTAATCTAACTAAATCAAATTAACTTAATTAATTACAATAAGTAATTAATTCTTAATTTCTTTCATTAAGTAATTCATTTAAAACAAATTCTATAATTTATTATCTTAAATTAATTAACTAATTAATTATTAAAATTAATCCTATTAATTAATTATTTAATAATCCATAGTTAATGACCTCCATTAACTATTAACAACTCTTTAATTACTTTTCTTAAGTAATTAAATTGGATTAATTATTATTAATTCCAAATTGATAAATCTTACTAACAAATTAATTTATCTCTAATTATTAAATTAATTAAGTGTTATCCATAACTTAATTAATCTTTAATTACTTTATTAATTAATTTCTAAACATTAATTAATATTCTATTTTAAAATCCTTAATTATAAATTATTTATTCCTAATTAATTTCTTAATCATAAATAAATTAGTTTAAATCTTTAATTTATTATTTATTTAATTAATCCAAATGATTAATTAATCAAACAAATTAATTATCCCTTAATTTCCTCACAAATAATTAAGTCTTAAGAAAACATTTCCTTATAATGATATTTATCATTTAAAACATATTTGAAATATTTAACTTCCATATTTCCCTTAAATTCCATTTTAAATATGAGATTTAAAATGAATAAAAGTTAACCTTAACAAACTTTAAAATCCATTTACACCCCTCAAATCATATGTTGAAGAAATACTAATTTATAAAAGAACATTTAAATTTACTTTTAAATTCTACCCATTTATTATCCATTTTAAACCATTAAAATTATTAAAACAATTTAATTTAAAAACTTTCTTTTATTTCAAATCTAAGATACAAATTTAAATTTGATTTCAGATTAACTCAGATTTAAACTTCTGTTTAAATATTTCTTTACAAAAATTAAATTCAGTTTAAAACTTTTAAACATACAGGTTTTAAAACCTGGTAACACTATAAACCCGAACCCACTCAAAAATGCTTCGAGCCGATTCCCTAACTGCTCCGAGACTCACACGAACACAACTCGAGAAAAACTCGAGTGGCCTTTCTCTGCAAAACCAGACTTCACCAGATACATCACGAACGTGTGCACGTGCACCAGAAATGCGGTCGCCTCCGATCATCCACGACTACGTACGCAAGTCGACGATCATCTTCCAACCTAATTCCGATCATTCAATCTTCAATCCACTCGCGAAATTGAAATCGAGATGATTTTCGAAACCTGGAACAGAAAGACTCACCCATCACCAAACCTGTCAACACTTCGTCTTCGAGATTCCCACCACCAGAGATTCTTAAATTCCGGCCATGTCATCGTCATCGACCAAGCTTCACTCCCTCAAAGCACTATTGCACTCGATTCACTAGGGAAGACGTGGTGATCCAATTGTCACGGTAGTTAAAACTAGGGTTAAAATTTTTAATACTAAATCATTTCAGCCTTGAATCATTAATTCAAATCCTAGTAATTTTCCTTGAATCTTCGATCCTTCCTCCATCAACATTTAAATTCCCGACCCCTACGATCAAGTAGATTACCAGAAACACCCAAATTTCCATTCTCTGGTCAAACCAGAACTGCACGCTCCTCCTCAAACTAAAACTTTTGATTCTAGTCTTAAAATTCATATTTTTACATGATGTTTCAGATCCTACCTTTGAAACAATAATTTATGAAGTTTAAATTTTTACTTATTTTAGATTTTATCAGTTATTTGTTTTTCCCAGAGTCATTTAAATGTTTTCTGTTAACTTAAGTATACCCTTAAAACTAAAATTTGAATAAATCAAACAAGTTTGATTCGAAACTAAAGTTTACAGAGACCAAGATCAATAGTTTTGAATTTAAATCAAAACAAGAACAAAAACTGGAAAACAGAGAAGTTACATTTATTCAAACATATGCATACATCACAAGTTTACTTCAACTACTTAGCATATGTATCAAATTTAAGGTGTTTCATATTCACAGTTTTAAGAACTGAGATGTTTTAAAATCATCAGAAATACCCAAAGCTTTCATTCATTCAAATATGCAAAGCAATCATCACAGCAATTCACAAACAACTATTGCTTATCAACTTAAACTTTTAATAAAAAGTTTACTCAACTTTTTCAATTATATTAGCATGCAAATCCTACTTTACTTTATGTTTCAAAAGTTACTCACCAGATTTTAAGACAGAGACTCCAGATTTTTAAAAACAACACTTGAATCTTTTAAAAATTTGAGTTGCTGGCATTTGTCTTTTGAAAACTTGAGACTGGAAAGTGGCCTTTGTTTGATTAAAAACTTGCATGCCTTTGAATTTGCTTTTAATTCCAGATTTGCTTGCTTTCAGGTTGAATCAAAGATTTCAGACAGAAGACTTTTGATTCCAGATTTGAGAATGATGTTTGCAGATTTGTAAATGAGTATGGTTTGTAGGCTTTTGATTTTCAGATTTGAGGAGTTTTGGATTACTGATCTGATTTGTTTTCAGATTTGTTTTCTTAGCTTAGAAATGAGATTAGGAAAAGAAAAAAGAAATGGAAGTTGTATGTTTATATAGTCAAATTTATGGTTTATTAAAAATCAAAGGAAATGAAAATAAATCATGACACTTGTAAAAATGAGGACTTAAGATAATAACACTTGTTACTATAGTTGCTTAATTTAACTACACTTGTAATAACATAATTTTTTTATTTATTTAAATGTAAAGTAAAAAGACTTTTCTTAATTTTCAAATTATGAATACTTATTTAAATGCATATGAATTTCCTTTAAGATAAAAGCTTATATATATATGTTATTTTAAAAATCCAAAATATTTTAAATATCTATCCTTTGAATTTTAAAACTTTTAAATTTAAATTTAAATCAAAGAAAATCAATCAACTTATATATATACATATATAACTACACATTAAATTTTTGAAAATAACAAATTCTATTTCCTTTAAAACCTATTTATTTTTATATATAAAACAATACATTATTAATATTGTTTGAAAATAACACATTTACCAATTTTAAATAATTTATAAAAGAAATTATCTCTTTATTAAGAAATATTTAAAAAGAAATAAAACAAACCAATTTTGTAAATCTTATTTATTAAAAAAAATATCTTAAACCAATTAAAATATTTACCTGAAGTATTTTAAAACTATAAAATTACTTATCTAAATATCTTTGAAAGTCCAGATTAAATTAAATATAAATTCCCAATTTATCAAAGCTTCTATTTACAATATATATATAAATAAATATATATATTCAAATAGAAATATCTTATTAGATTTTAAAAGATAAAACCATCAATTAATACTAATTTAATCAGATTATTAAATTAAATTCAAATCTTATTATCAAAGATTATCCATATCAATTTAATTATTCAACAGATTATTAAATTGATATTGTCAAAATTTCCGGGATATTACATTCCTCCCCCCTTAAAATAATTTCGTCCCCGAAATTTAAACAAAGGTAATTTAATAATCTTATTAAAGATTTTAATTTAAAACACAAGCATATACTATCATCCATATGCTAGCAACCATAGCAACCAAATCATCCAATCAATCAATTCTAACTATCTAGACTAAATTCTAGATAAAATTCCTCGAGTTTCCCCAAGTATATAAATACCGGGATACTCGCTCTACAAACAATCTAAACTACTAAGCTATAGATCTCCTACTCATCTAGATCTACAGAACTAAACAGAATATCAGACTACAGACGAGTCTGACTCAACTATTAAACTTCCCAAACTGCAGATTCTAAAACCAGAGATAGATCAAATACGTACTCCCTCAGAGATACGTAAAACTCAATGAATTCCAGTTATCCAAACTGACAATTCAACCAAGTAGACCAATTACCTATCCAAATCAGAACACAGACGAGATCCAAACATAACTCTACTTCACAACATCAGTAGATTCCAAACTTACTTCTCCCATCCAGAGATACACTCCAAACTGCTTTCGCTGCTCAACTCTGATCTGAGGTAGAACACAAGCACAGACTGGACAACTCACTTCTAGAAATAAGGTTTACTGATCCATAAAGAAAACTCAGATACTCCAGCAAAACTTGAGCTGCTTCACCAACTCCATCTCTAGGAAACATCCTTCCACTAGACTGAACCACCGGTATCACTCCTGGAATCCCAGTCGATAAGAAAACTCAACCTTCAGATGCGGACAAACTTCTGACTTCTCTGGAGACATCCAGAAAAATTCTGATAACCCAAGAGAACACTCAGACAATCGCAAGTCGCTTTTGCGATCAACCCATCCTAATTCCAAACAGACTGTTCTCTCTTTACCAATCAGAACAGCTTACACTTATTTATCCAATTTATCGAAGAAATGGACCCACTCTTACTGCTTCTGAACTTCACCTTCAGAAAAACTGCTCAGCCAGAAAACTTCCTGCCATCACAGAATACTTCGAGCTGCACTGCTGCCACAGATGCCAAGGACTTCCCAACCAAAGCTCTTCGAGAAACTCGAACCTCAAAACAAACAGAAACACCATGCTGAACTCAGCCACAACACCGAAGCATTCACACTTCCTTAATCTTGTTCCAAAGAAAACATCTTCGGGAACATCCATCGTCACTGTATCTCATCATACAGCTACTATTACCTGAGGTATCAGGTACCATCACTCACTTCTGCCTCATCGACAAATCCAACTCTATTCATCCAAACTTCAGAGATAAACTCCGAACCATTACAGTTTCCTTCGGAGATCGATGAAATCCTTCACCACAGCAAAGTTTACTCGAGACAGTATTAGGTCTACAGTCTCGACAGATACACTTCCAACCTCAACACTCAAATTCTAACTATTGGTAGTCGTGTTACTCACACTACCACCTTATCTACCTTTATAATTTATATTGGAAAACCCGAACAGGTAACCCAACAAATAGGTAGAAATATATATATATTTAAAATGATACTTTTTATATAGAAATTATTTCTGGGTAAAATTATTTCATTTACCTCTTTAAAACAATATTGTGTCGAATTGTTCTATACAAGTGTTTAGAGATCCCTATCAATGTTGTGGCGTCCCACACATCGACCAGAATCCATAAACTACTCAATAAACCAATCAACACAATATAAAACCATTTTATATAACTAACAAATACGCGCTCTCGTATATATATACTCAGACTCAAATAGGTTGCTACAGGTCCTATCTCTAATGAACAATCCTTCTGAACCTAGGTATTTACTCAACCTAGCGCTCTGATATTCACTTAACCAATAGCTTAGGTATTCGCTCAACCTATGCTCCGATACCACTGTAACGACCACGACTTTCTCTCCAAAGAAAGTCGTATCGCTAATAAGAAAGAAAGAGGTGAGAAGTAGAAAAGAGAAGAAGAGAAAAGAAACAAACACAAATACTCACAGCGGAAACGAACAAAATATATTATATCATATAAAAATTACACAGTATCATATACAACACTTATCAGAGTTACACAGATTACACATCACATACTAGACAGTTATAAACATCTGTCTAGTTATTACATCTCAATATAATACAGAGATCAATACAAAATCAACACAGCGGAAACTACTATCTATCTACAACGCCGAAGCCTCCTGCTCCATTGCTCCTCCACAATTCGTCAAGGCTAACCTGAATCCCTTGGCTACTCGTAAAAATTTGAGTACCCAAGAGTTTATAAAACAGAAATAAACAACTTGGGTCAGACATGGGTCTGGTGTGAGTAACAGGTTAAACTTGCTTAACTTCAAATCCTTTTGAAAGAAAAGGTATCACGTAAGACTTCCCACACATAAACATGGGTAAGTTTTTACCTTACGCTAACCAAAACATTTGATAGGAAATTCGATTGTATTATAATAGGGTCTAGGGTTTTCAAGTAAAATACAGAAATAGCTGAAATGCTTACATCTCACATTCCAACATAGTTGGGCACAACTAATACGTACGGCACTTATTGGAGTTTGGATTCCATACAATGGCAGGGCTACTGGGGTACCGCCCGTCACAGTACGTGGCCTAGATCACCGTACCGAGGATCACTCCCAATCCCCTGCAACACAAGGTCGGAACATCCCTTACTGGATAATTCCCGCACAAGATACCCCACGGTTGGGATCAGCAACCGCACACACTAAGCCGAAATAAGAAGGGACTTCTAGACAGAGGTAATCTTGTCCTACTTGGGTGCTACCCACTAACCTTGCTGCACCTCCCCTGTTTTAGCCATTCCCGGTTGATGAGGCTTGAGGTCACGATTACCTTTAATCAGAACACTTCTCTTAGAATGCTCATCGTCCACCTGACGATGTTCTGAAAGCATTCAATCCATACAAGTTCGTTCCGGGTTCGAACGAAACCGAAGGCATTATCTCGTTACACTCGTTTTGGAATCACCCTCAGAGTTAACGACAATAACCCTTGCACTCTGAATCTTCATCTTCACTTGATTCACGACCTATCGTTAATTTGGATCGATGTGGTATTCGGGTCTCCAGACCTGGAAATCCGGTATACGGAAACCCGATCCCGGTCTCATCGAAATCCAAAGCGTATCTTTTAAGGCCAAGTTGTTTTAAAGGTTAAAACAATTCAATTCATTATCTTTATACACAAAGAAAGATAATTCACAACATTACAATAGATAATCAACATTATCAGATAATCCATATTATCATCACAATTCAACTAAACATCCATATCACACAGCATATATCTCATCAGAGATATCAATCAATGCAAAGCATTCAATATTATCATCCATTCTTAAGTAATGATTTATATCATCTCTAATTAATTTAAAGTGAATTAAATTAATTACTTTATTTTATAAATCCTTCTTACTTAACCATTTATTAATTACAATCAATTAATTAATTATCCTCTAATAATTCATTTCAATTAATCATCTTGATTAATTATCTTTGATTACATTCAAGTAATTTATTCTCAATTAATTACTTAAATTAATTATCCTTATCCACTTATAGTAATTAACCTTAAATTACTTCATTAATTAATTTACTAAAATTAATTAACTTAATCAACTATAATTAATTACATTAATCCTTAATTAATTACATTGATTAATTACTTCATTTATAAATTATTACTTAATTAACCAATCTTAATTACATCATTAATTATATTAATTAATGATCCTTAATTATAACTTAATTATTAATTACTTAATTAAATTAATTACATTAAGTAATTAATCTTTAATTAAACAACATTTATTAATCACCTTGATTAATCTTCAATCAGTAATTAACTACCCTTAATTACTTTCATTTACTAAATTAATTTTCCTTAATTAATTTCTTAATTAATCCCTTGATTAATTATTCAAAGTAATTAAACTTAAATTACTTTCCTTAATACATAACCATCAATTAATTACTTCAAGTAATTATCTTATTATTTACTTCCTAAATAATCATACCTTAATAATTACATTAAGAAGTAATTATCATTAAATCATTTCTGAATTAATTAATCTAACTAAATCAAATTAACTTAATTAATTACAATAAGTAATTAATTCTTAATTTCTTTCATTAAGTAATTCATTTAAAACAAATTCTATAATTTATTATCTTAAATTAATTAACTAATTAATTATTAAAATTAATCCTATTAATTAATTATTTAATAATCCATAGTTAATGACCTCCATTAACTATTAACAACTCTTTAATTACTTTTCTTAAGTAATTAAATTGGATTAATTATTATTAATTCCAAATTGATAAATCTTACTAACAAATTAATTTATCTCTAATTATTAAATTAATTAAGTGTTATCCATAACTTAATTAATCTTTAATTACTTTATTAATTAATTTCTAAACATTAATTAATATTCTATTTTAAAATCCTTAATTATAAATTATTTATTCCTAATTAATTTCTTAATCATAAATAAATTAGTTTAAATCTTTAATTTATTATTTATTTAATTAATCCAAATGATTAATTAATCAAACAAATTAATTATCCCTTAATTTCCTCACAAATAATTAAGTCTTAAGAAAACATTTCCTTATAATGATATTTATCATTTAAAACATATTTGAAATATTTAACTTCCATATTTCCCTTAAATTCCATTTTAAATATGAGATTTAAAATGAATAAAAGTTAACCTTAACAAACTTTAAAATCCATTTACACCCCTCAAATCATATGTTGAAGAAATACTAATTTATAAAAGAACATTTAAATTTACTTTTAAATTCTACCCATTTATTATCCATTTTAAACCATTAAAATTATTAAAACAATTTAATTTAAAAACTTTCTTTTATTTCAAATCTAAGATACAAATTTAAATTTGATTTCAGATTAACTCAGATTTAAACTTCTGTTTAAATATTTCTTTACAAAAATTAAATTCAGTTTAAAACTTTTAAACATACAGGTTTTAAAACCTGGTAACACTATAAACCCGAACCCACTCAAAAATGCTTCGAGCCGATTCCCTAACTGCTCCGAGACTCACACGAACACAACTCGAGAAAAACTCGAGTGGCCTTTCTCTGCAAAACCAGACTTCACCAGATACATCACGAACGTGTGCACGTGCACCAGAAATGCGGTCGCCTCCGATCATCCACGACTACGTACGCAAGTCGACGATCATCTTCCAACCTAATTCCGATCATTCAATCTTCAATCCACTCGCGAAATTGAAATCGAGATGATTTTCGAAACCTGGAACAGAAAGACTCACCCATCACCAAACCTGTCAACACTTCGTCTTCGAGATTCCCACCACCAGAGATTCTTAAATTCCGGCCATGTCATCGTCATCGACCAAGCTTCACTCCCTCAAAGCACTATTGCACTCGATTCACTAGGGAAGACGTGGTGATCCAATTGTCACGGTAGTTAAAACTAGGGTTAAAATTTTTAATACTAAATCATTTCAGCCTTGAATCATTAATTCAAATCCTAGTAATTTTCCTTGAATCTTCGATCCTTCCTCCATCAACATTTAAATTCCCGACCCCTACGATCAAGTAGATTACCAGAAACACCCAAATTTCCATTCTCTGGTCAAACCAGAACTGCACGCTCCTCCTCAAACTAAAACTTTTGATTCTAGTCTTAAAATTCATATTTTTACATGATGTTTCAGATCCTACCTTTGAAACAATAATTTATGAAGTTTAAATTTTTACTTATTTTAGATTTTATCAGTTATTTGTTTTTCCCAGAGTCATTTAAATGTTTTCTGTTAACTTAAGTATACCCTTAAAACTAAAATTTGAATAAATCAAACAAGTTTGATTCGAAACTAAAGTTTACAGAGACCAAGATCAATAGTTTTGAATTTAAATCAAAACAAGAACAAAAACTGGAAAACAGAGAAGTTACATTTATTCAAACATATGCATACATCACAAGTTTACTTCAACTACTTAGCATATGTATCAAATTTAAGGTGTTTCATATTCACAGTTTTAAGAACTGAGATGTTTTAAAATCATCAGAAATACCCAAAGCTTTCATTCATTCAAATATGCAAAGCAATCATCACAGCAATTCACAAACAACTATTGCTTATCAACTTAAACTTTTAATAAAAAGTTTACTCAACTTTTTCAATTATATTAGCATGCAAATCCTACTTTACTTTATGTTTCAAAAGTTACTCACCAGATTTTAAGACAGAGACTCCAGATTTTTAAAAACAACACTTGAATCTTTTAAAAATTTGAGTTGCTGGCATTTGTCTTTTGAAAACTTGAGACTGGAAAGTGGCCTTTGTTTGATTAAAAACTTGCATGCCTTTGAATTTGCTTTTAATTCCAGATTTGCTTGCTTTCAGGTTGAATCAAAGATTTCAGACAGAAGACTTTTGATTCCAGATTTGAGAATGATGTTTGCAGATTTGTAAATGAGTATGGTTTGTAGGCTTTTGATTTTCAGATTTGAGGAGTTTTGGATTACTGATCTGATTTGTTTTCAGATTTGTTTTCTTAGCTTAGAAATGAGATTAGGAAAAGAAAAAAGAAATGGAAGTTGTATGTTTATATAGTCAAATTTATGGTTTATTAAAAATCAAAGGAAATGAAAATAAATCATGACACTTGTAAAAATGAGGACTTAAGATAATAACACTTGTTACTATAGTTGCTTAATTTAACTACACTTGTAATAACATAATTTTTTTATTTATTTAAATGTAAAGTAAAAAGACTTTTCTTAATTTTCAAATTATGAATACTTATTTAAATGCATATGAATTTCCTTTAAGATAAAAGCTTATATATATATGTTATTTTAAAAATCCAAAATATTTTAAATATCTATCCTTTGAATTTTAAAACTTTTAAATTTAAATTTAAATCAAAGAAAATCAATCAACTTATATATATACATATATAACTACACATTAAATTTTTGAAAATAACAAATTCTATTTCCTTTAAAACCTATTTATTTTTATATATAAAACAATACATTATTAATATTGTTTGAAAATAACACATTTACCAATTTTAAATAATTTATAAAAGAAATTATCTCTTTATTAAGAAATATTTAAAAAGAAATAAAACAAACCAATTTTGTAAATCTTATTTATTAAAAAAAATATCTTAAACCAATTAAAATATTTACCTGAAGTATTTTAAAACTATAAAATTACTTATCTAAATATCTTTGAAAGTCCAGATTAAATTAAATATAAATTCCCAATTTATCAAAGCTTCTATTTACAATATATATATAAATAAATATATATATTCAAATAGAAATATCTTATTAGATTTTAAAAGATAAAACCATCAATTAATACTAATTTAATCAGATTATTAAATTAAATTCAAATCTTATTATCAAAGATTATCCATATCAATTTAATTATTCAACAGATTATTAAATTGATATTGTCAAAATTTCCGGGATATTACAGCTACCGATACTATATTACCGACGAGGTCGATTTCGGCCTACTCAGGAACATTACATAGCTACTGAAGTAACTATCTTATGATTCCTTTTACTTCAACGTCGACACTCATGGATGCGACGTGGTCTTAGGTTTGGCAACGTTAGCGTGGTACGGCACTATAATTTTCAAGTTATATAGATTATTTTATGAATTTCCTAAGTAGAAAATAGCTTAATTTCGGGTTTTAATTATTCAAAATAATTAAATATGGTCTGACTTCGAAATTTTTATATGGTAAATAGAAGGGTATTCTCTAATTTTTGTGAATTTATGGATTTTTCCCAAGTGATTTCAATTTATTTTGAATTGTTTAGTCTAAATAAGCATTTAAAAGGATGATTAATTATGGATATTAATTAATTACTTTAAATATGTTTTGGAACTTGAAAATTTAGCACGGTAGTATTTCCAAATAGTATTTGTAAAGATATTTCTTCATTCAATAGAAATTGGACAAGAAATAAGATTTGGTGAAATGTTTTTGATTAAAGTAGTGATAAAATAGTTTTCACATGAATTATGAAAATTAAAAACCCATCTCCAAAGTAATGTTTTATACAACATATTAGAAAACCAAAAAATTTGGAGATTAAAATCTTAGCTTTTACCCTTAAAACCTATTTAAACAATTTTATAAAAATTCCAATAACCATTATTCTATCCAAACTGTGATTAAACAATCATAGATTGGAAAAATAAACATTATTTATTCAGGTATTATCCATAAACAAATTCAAAAGCAAAAATAAAGATTGAACCACTTATTATTATGCACCTTTAAATTTCTTGTTGGAGTTGAGATCTGATTTAGCTCTTGAATTCCTAAGCTTTAGCTTGTGAATTCTCCTTTTCTTTCGCCCTTCCTAGGTTAATTAATGGCCGACCTTCTTATCTCTTTATTTTGATTGGTTTTGTATAATAAAATGAGAATGATATGAGAGGGAGAGGATTTAAAGAAATAAAAGATAGATCATCCTATTTTGCCATCTTTATGTTTTCCCTTTATATTAAGCTTATATATTACTTAATTAATTAAGTATGGCATGGTCTTATTAAGTTTTAAATCTCATTCTACTTAACCTTTTATATTATTCTATTTAATCTATCCAATTAAATGTCCTGAATAATGTTCAACTAAAAGTAAGGGTGTTAGAGGCTCCACACCTTAAAGAATTTCTTCCTCGAAATTCAGTAAGGACTACTTAACAAGCACATCAAACATGCAAACAATGCTAGTACACTACCAACTAAAAAGTCTATATACAGGAAATATAGTACATACCATTATAACAGCACAAGACAAGTATCCCTAATCATATCTACTGTCTTCAAGTATAGTCTTTCTCGTTGTCTCTCCACTAGACTTCCACTAATCTGACTGTCTTATTCCTTAACTTCTTCTCATATTTCGCTACAATTTGAACTGTTTGTTTCACAAAACTCAGATTTGGTTCTACTACTAATTCTTCCAATGCAGTTAGAGTAATAGTAGGCTAGATCATGCACATACTTCCTATGATGAGAAACATGGAATGCATTATGGATACCCGACAAACTACTCAGTATACGAGTTATCCGATTCTCTCTATAATAGGGAATGATCCAACGTACCTCGATTCCACTTCCCTTGATTTTCCAAATCGTACCACACCATTCATCAGTGATACCTTAATGAAAACATAATCTCTAACTAAAATTCCTAAATCTTTACGCCTTTTACCCGCATGACTTTTCTACCTAGACTGAGCTTCTCTCATCCTATCCCGGATTAACTCAATCTTCTCCATGGCTTCTCGCACCATATCTGGGCCAAGGACTAATTTGTTTCCAGTCTCCAACCAACATGCTGGTGATTTCCACAGCCTTTATACAAAGCTTCAAAAGGCATCATTCCTATACTAGTCCGATAACCATTATTATACGAAAAACTCAACTAGAAGCAAATGGTCTTCCCATGACCCACCAAAATCTAGTATATAAGCTCTCAATAAATCCTCGAGTACCACATTGACTCTCTCTGCTACCCATCCGTCTATGGTGATAAGCCGTACTCGTCTTAAGTTTGATACCTAATACTTCAGGTAGACTCTTCCAGAATTCGCTAGTGGACAATGCGTCTCTATCACTGACTGTACTACTAGGAATTCCATGCAGTCTAATAATATTCTTCATGAATAACTTAGCCAAAACATGCGCTGTCTTGGTTGACATCAGAAATGAAATGGACACTCTTGGTCAATTTATCTACCACAACCCATATACTTTCATTTCCCATGTTTGACCTTGGCAACCCGTCAATAAAATCCATGGATATCGAATCCTATTTCCAAACCAGTGTATCCAAAGGCTGAAGCAATACCTTGGGTTCTTATGTTCAGCTTTCACTTGTTGGCAATTTTCACATTACTTCACCCCTAAGCCTGCATCCCTTATCATACCTTCCCAGAAGAAACTTCTCTTCATATCCTGTGAAACGATCCTGACTCGGCCTTCGAAAATCGACACCCATTCTTCACTTGTACTCGAATGCCGCAGATTCAAACGCCGAATCTGGCTCGCCGAAGCTTATAACACAGTAAGTATAACAACACAGCGGAAGAAAGAAAGAATGATATCATACACAACTCCAACGAATACAATATCCAGAATGATATACAACAATGATATCAATATGATACAACAACATCAGAGACAAATAATGATGTCACAGCGGAAACAACAGAACTGATAACTCCAAACGATCTGAATAAGAGAATGAATCCAACAACTCCAGCATCAAGCTCGAACCACCATCACATTTCACAAAGAGAAGTAAGAACGGTAGTCTGTGAACTCCAAAAACTGAACTAGCTCCAACTAGTCTACTAAACCTGACTATCTGAAAAACCCAACTCTAGACTGCCCGTGTGGAAAATTGTGGGCACCCAGAGTTTAGGAAGGGAACAGTAAACTCCGAGTCAGTCAAGGGACTGGTGTGAGTAACAAAAATAGTTTCTTTAAAACAAACAATAAAGGAATTTTAAACATTGAAATCCGCAATGCTTTTTGGAAAATGAAACTACCATAAGGCCTCCCGCCACACACACAATGCAAACGCAGAATTGGAGGAGATTTCACCTTATGATAGTCAAATATGCTTGATACGAGAAAAATATCTTTTTGATGTTATTACTAGTGCATAGTGTAGGAAACATTTCGAAAATATAATATTAATCTTAGCCAGCATACAACCATTATTGTATGCCTACTATAGATACTATGTTCAATAGCAGGTTACCGCCACATTCCATAGCAGGTTATACAACTAAAACCGTACTAGGCTCGTATTGTTTCTTTGGATTTTCCAACAAATGATCAAGCTAAGGAACTTCCTATGCCACGTAGGAATGCCTCTGGGGTGACGCCCCGAGAGACAACTGCTCTCTGCCAATACAAGGCCGGTTACCCCCTTCCCGGGTAGTAAACCTGAGATATGCCACCCCCGGTCGTTTGCGACCTTTATCCGAGGCGCCTCGATCACAAAGCAACAATCACACAGTAAATGAGATTGGAGCAACCACGCGGTAAAATATCTGGGCTCCAAACCATGATACCACCTTTTTCCAGAAGGAATGGACATACCCTAGGGGAGCTACATCTGAAACCTTGCCGCATCTTTCCTGTTTCGACCATTTTCGGTTTGTGAGGTCCGATGAGGTCTCGTCCACAAAGCTACGCTTTACACAAAAGCAATGCTTTGATCAACAAATGATCAGCAACACACAGCAACACTTAGCATGCCACACTACCAAATTGGGAGTATATCACTTATAACCTTCAACTACATAACCTCTGAGCTCGTATGTCTCAGAGAAGGGTGTTAAGCAAAGAGAATAAATTCTCCGCCATTAAACAGAAATGTATTTGAAAGAAATCAGCTTTATATCTCAAAGTGTAATGTCAGACATACGGCCATACAAGTCTGTTCCGGGTTCGAACAGAACCGAAGGCACTTTCGAAGAAGCCCTTGCAATCCGGGTATTCACAATCTCGATCGGACTTCCCATCACTTAGGAAATCTCTATACCGTAGCTACTCAGTGCAGAGACAATCGATAGGTTATCATATTGTTCTCGCAAACAGCCGGTCTTCACCACCGGTCTTCAAATGCTATCCATTTACGTCGTATCACTATTCGGAATGGGTTATATGACACAAAGTCCTCTCCCGACTAAACCGAATAATGAGCGTAGTATTTAAAAACATATGGATATTAGAATTTCAGTTAAGTCACACTTATTACCCAAAACTTTCTCTTTCAAATGGTTTAAACAAATTACCATTTAATCTTTACATAAAAAGATTCATTTCACAAAGTTCACCCAGTTTCACAAAAATCTATTCATAGATTTTCAAATTGATTTCCATTTCAATTGGATTAACTCGTCAAATCTTTAAAACAAAGATTTAACTCATAACTTACAAAACAAATCCATTTCGATCTTTTATACAAAAGTACACCTTTCCAATTTCAAAACAGAGTTCAACAATTTTTCACAAAGATTTATTCATAACTCGGAAAACCATTTTTCATTTCAATTTGAAATTCTTTTGACACAAATTGGAAATTCATTCCATATATGAAAGCTTCTATTATTTGAAAACAAACAGTTTTCATTTCGGAAAATCTGATTCATTTATACGAGTTAAAGTCCTTGGGTTAAATTCAAATTCTCAAAACCATACTTTTAAAATGGTTTAAATTCATATAAACACATTTATGACATCTTTAACCATAATTTTCCAAACATGGAATTCAATTCAAAATTTTGAATTCAAATTCAAATTCAAATTAAACTATTTAAATTAAAAAACTTTACCAAGTTATTCAAAAATAACTTTTATCTTAAAAACTCCTTTTCAAAAGCTTTCACATTTAACCCAAATTCATTTCCAAAATCAATTGAAATTAAAATTTCAATTTCAAAAATATTAAATCTAAATCATCTGTGACTTGACCGATTTCCTCATGAAATCCATATTTGTATGTGTATGGTGTAGTCCAATGGTTTCACACACAATAGTGCAGCATCATTCAATCATCACAGATTAAATACAACAATATATAGTTGATAAGCGGTATAAACTATAATGCTTATCGTTCATTCACAGATCACAGATATATGTCTCAGATTAATACATTATGTTCATCCCAGATAAATAAATTACATTATAGATCTCAACACAAATCAGGATATATCACAAAGCATTACATCAGAAATATCAACAATTCAACATCCAATATAATTCAAACATCCATAAGTAGGATCAATTCAATTATCTGATTAATTTAAATCAGATTAAGATCTATGAATAAGTTTGCTAGCCATGGTAAATTAATAATCAATTAATTACCAAACATTTAATAAATTCCCTTTGATTAATCATTAATTAACCCTTAATTAATAATTAATCCTTAATTAATTATTCTTAATTAACTACAATAACTAATTAATTACTCCTTAATTAATAATTATTTCTTAATCACTTTCATTAATTAATTAATCAATCTTTAATAAATTAATTATTCTCAAATTAATTACCTTAATTAATTGACCACATTAAATAAATTTTTCTTTTAAGTAATTAACCCTTAATTACTTCACTAAGAAATTATACTTCAGTAATTACATTAAGTAATTACATTTATTAAATCATCAAGTGATTATGTGACGACCGCCCATGACCCCTGCACTGAACATGAAAATAGTGCACTGTAAAGTGTGCCAAGCAGCCATGGAGGATTGCCAAGGTTAAGTTAAAACAGCAGAATCTATCGTATTACTCACAGCGCATGGATAAAATACAATAGAGAATATATATAGTGAAGCTTCACAAAATAGAATCTCATCAATTAAGCTTCATAATAGTTGAATACAAACATATCAATAGTCAATACATCAAGCCTCACTACATATCACTCAGAGAATTATACGAGCAGCGGAACATCCAGTACATATAGTAAGAAACTAATACGCAAGCCTCCAGCTCGTCTTCGTCATCAGCATCGTCGGTCACTAAGAACAGCACCTGTCACCTGCTACCTAGTCTGCCCATCCCAAAATGGATGAACAGCCCAAGGTAATAAGAGTTGAACATAAAACCTTGAGTCAGACAATAGTCTTAGTGAGCGGTAAATTAACTAACAACATACCAAAAGAGCATAAAGGTAAAATGAATAGGAATCCAACCCTCCCACTCCACCTCTTTCTACAGTGATAGCCCCCAGACACACTAAGCAGAAATAAACATAGCAAAGAAGACATTTAAAGTAAAGCAATTATCACTCGAGTCAAGGTCGACGTTTTCCAAGCGCAAACCCCCAAGGCCTAAACCAAGACCAGATAAGCACCCATAAAATATTGCTCTTGAGACCGAATGACGATACAACCAAACATCCATGACTCTGGCTATCACTGTTATCATTGCTTCGATACCACCGTTAATTGAATGACCGGCACATTCTTTCAGCCGTCCGTCAAGGGCCAATGGTAACCCCGGTTCTAGACAGAACTCCCCACGTCGTCGCAGCCCATGCCTAGGACTATCGAATCTGCCCAGAGTACTCGACCACCAACAGTAGTCTTTTGGGACTATCGAATCTGCCCAGCATACTCTTGCTTTGAGCCTGCTAGAACCTTCAACAACGATGAAATCTCAGCCTTCTAGTCATCCTCCTCGACGACTATTCCCATACTAGCTCAAGTGCCTCTCGAGCCAACCATTATCCTCAAACTCGAACCATTTCACCGAGTCATCAACATGCTTGGAATGATCCCGTCTGGATTAAACCAAGGCTATCTCACATCATGCCTCGCTTCATCTCATCATAGCAAAGCCTCATCTCAACATCATCATCAAATCTATCCATATGAGCTTTATCAACCGCGTCATATGCCACGAGCAGCTTTTCTTATTCAAGAGCCTTTCCCTTTGCTTTTGAATCATCTTTAACTAACTTGTCTAAATCCAACAACTAATCAACTAGTTTATAACAATCAATCAAATCAATCATTAATCCAAGTAATCAAGCATGCAAACAAGATCTAATAAACAATTATAACAATAATGGCAAACTTGTAAATAAAGAGTCCAAATCTAACAAGCATGAAACATGGGTAATATCTCTATAACTTGATGAATGAACTTGCATAGATTAACATGTAGTAAAATGGATGTCAAATCATCATGAACAATGGATCTACACTTAAGTTTACGAAAATGCATGAAATCACTATTTTAAACACATAATCAAGCCATCAATCTGATATATTCCTTTGGATCCATGTGAGAGATAACCACCACTCACCGAATCACCTAATCACTTCAAAAGCAACACACTTCAGATCTGGACAGCGAAGAGTCTAACTCGATTCTCCAAAAGTCCGCTTCAAACGATGAAATCTCTCTTTGAAGAATGAAGATCTTCAATCTAAGCTCTTGGATCTTCGATTTGATCTTCGATTTGGAAGGAAGGAATCACAATATTAGAGTGGAGAAAAGAAGTGAAGAAGTGTAGCACTTGAGCTCTCAAAATGGCAGGACTTCGTCGCTTTAAAATCCGGATCCCAAAAAGTGAAGAAAAACCCCGTATTTATAGGCTGAATCCTTAGGTCGTCCGCTACTTAAGTCGTCCACGACTTAACTATCCCCACGACCTACGACTTAACGATTCAACACATCCTACGACTTAACAGATCTTCCATCCTACGACTTAACGACTCAACACATCCTACGACTTAACAACTCTTCCAACCTACGACTTAACCAGAGATGCGGCTTAGCGACTTAACAAAATAAGTCCTCATGCGACTTAACAACTCACGACCTAACACTCTTAGGTCGTCTAACGACCTAACTACACCCAGCATACTAACATAGGTCATCTATGACCTAACTAAACATGCCATAGCAACTCAACGACCTAACACCTTAACTCGTCCACGACTTAACTGTAACGCAAGTGCGCGACTCAACGACCCAACGACCTAAGCCTTAACACTAATGCGCGACTTACGACCTAACTCCAACACAGGGTCTTCAACGACTTACGACCTATAATCCATAAGTCGCTCGAACGACCTAACTTCCTTAAGTCGTTAACCCGCTTATCCCCCTAGGTCGTTAACTCGCTAACTCCTATACTGCTAACCCTTAAGTCGCCAACTCTCTTAAGTCGCCAACTCCTTAAGTCGCCTACTAACTTAAGTCGCCAACTCCTTAAGTCGCCTACTAACTTAAGCCGTTAACTCCTAAGTCGTTCCAATCCTTAGGTCGTCTATTCCTTAAGTCGTCAACTTCCTTAAGTCGTCTACCCTTCTTAAGTCGGTCAAAATCCTATAGGTCGCTCCATTCTCTTAAGTCGTTCATCCGACCTAACCTACCCCACGACCTAAGCTACCACACGACTTAAGCTCTAGTCGACCTAAACTCTGGACGACTTAAACTCTAAACGACTTAACAATAATAACGACCTAATCACATTGGTTACAAATATTCGATCCGTAAAAATACGGGTCGTTACATTCTCTCCCCCTTAGGAATTTCGCCCCCGAAATTCCAAACAAACATGAGCAATCAAAAACTAGTCTGCATGCCTACCATCCATAGCAATCAATAAACCATGCGTCCAATTCTAGCCTAGCATGCAGAATTCTAAAACTAGAACAAGTTACAATGTTGTGAGATGACACGAAACCTTATGGCCATACCTCGAAGAGTTCAGGATGAGCTGCCTTCATCCTCTCTTCCACCTCCCATGTACAATCGTTCACATCATCACTCCATTGTATCTTGAGCAACTTAACTACATTCCTCCTAAGCTGTTTCGTGTCAGTTTCCACAACACGAAGCGACTTACGAGGTCTCTCAACAACTGGATCAATCTCAAAATCTTCACAGCTATCAGCAGAAACCACAGTATTTGAGTCGTGCACATACTTCCGTAGATACGATACATGAAAAACATTGTGCACACCCGACATCTTTTCTGGTAACTCCAATTTATAGGCGAGCTTTCCAATTCGCTCGATGATCGGGAATGGTCCAACAAATCTCAGAGTCAATTTTCCTTTCTTCTCGAATCGAATAACATTCTTCAGTGGAGAAATCTTCACAAAAACCATATTACCTACGTCGAATTCCAAATCCTTACGATGCTTATCGGCATAACTTTTTTGACGGTCTTGGGCTGCCTTAATTCGTTGTCGAATGATCTCTATGCAATCTGAAGTCTGTCGAATCATTTCTGGCCCAAGTATCAACTTTTCTCCTATTTCTAACCAACACGTCGGAGAGTTACATGGTCTTCCATACAATGCCTCAAACGGTGCCATACCAATGCTTGACTGGTAACTGTTATTATACGAAAATTCAACCAAATGAAGGTGATCTTCCCACGATCCTCCGAAATCTAAAACACAAGCTCTAAGGAGATCTTCCAAAACTCGGTTGACTCTCTCGGTCTGACCATCTGTTTGGGGATGATAAGCTGTACTCAAACACAACTCGGTTCCCAGAACTTCCTGAAAGCTCTTCCAAAATCCACTAGTCAACAATGGGTCTCGATCGCTCACTATACTCTTTGGAATACAATGGAATCGAACTATCCACTTAACAGACAGCTTGGCCAACTTTGATGCAGTCCTAGTTGATCGAACATGAATGAATCTTGCACTCTTAGTCAGACGATCTACGATGACCCAAATCCCTTCATTTCCCGCTCTGGTTCTTGGTAACCCATCGATAAAATCCATCGATATTTGCTCCCACTTCCATGTAGGAACTTCTAATGGCTGAAGCAATCCACTAGGCTTCTTCTGTTCGGCTTTTACCAACTGGCAGTTCATGCACTTGGAAATAAAATTTCCAACATCCTTCTTCATACCTTCCCAGTAATAGGTTCTCTTCATATTCCGATACATCTTATTTCCACCTGGATGAATTGTCAGCTTCGAGTGATGACTTTCCTTCAGAACTTCATTTCTCAATTCATCTATATCGGGAACAACTAGTCGTCCTTGCTTCCGAAGCAAACCCTCTCGATCGACCTCGAATCCTTTATCCTTTTCTGGGTCCAATCCAGATTCCAAATCACGGATAATCTTGACAAGCTTATCGTCTCGCTTTTGGCTCTCGCCAGTTCTTTCCACAAGAGTAGGTCTTATCGATAAGTTTGCCAACATCTCAGGTTCCAATTCACATCTGGGCCTGAAGTCAAATCCAGCTAAATACTCGAGACTCTTCCATTCTGAAAACATGGCTCCCAATCCTGCATGTCTTCGACTTAACGCATGTGCCACTGCGTTACCCTTTCCCGGAGTATAGGCTATACCAAAATCATATGATGCCAAAAACTCTAGCCACTGTTGCTGCCGAAGATTCAAATCCTTTTGGGAGAAAAGATACTTCAACGACTTATGATCTGTAAACAACTCGAATCGAACTCCCAATAGATAATGTCTTCACATCTTTAGAGCAAAAACAATCGCCGCCAACTCCAAATCATGAGTTGGATAATTCCTTTCATGCGGTTTCAGTTGTCGACTTGCATACGCAACAACTTTACCCTTCTGCATCAGCACTGCTCCATGTCCAGTACCACATGCGTCGGTGTAAACCACCAGCTCTTCATTTCCACTTGGAATAGTCAAAACAGGAGCACTTGTCAGTAGCTCTTTCAGGATTCCGAAAGCTTGTTCACACTTAGCATCCCATCTGAATACTTGATTCTTTTTCGTCAATCCTGTTAACGGTGCGGCTACCTTGGAAAAGTATTTGATAAATCGACGATAGTATCCTGCTAATCCAAGAAAACTTCTCACATCAGATGCATTCTTAGGTCTACCCCAATCCTGGATTGCTGCCACTTTAGCGGGGTCAACCGCTATTCCGCTTCCAGAGATAATATGGCCTAAGAACCTCACTTCGCTCTTCCAGAAGTGACACTTCGAAAACTTAGCCCTCGGCTGATGTTTCCGCAAAATTTCCAAAACAATACGCAAGTGCGTCATGTGCTCTTCTTCAGTTCTGGAATAAATCAAAATATCATCCACGAACACTAGTACGAACTTGTTCAACTGATCTCTGAACACTCTATTCATAAGATCCACAAAATATGCTGGTGCATTGGTCAATCCAAACAGCATTACCAGCCACTCAAAGAAACCGGATGGTGTCCTGAAAGCAGTCTTCGGCACACTATCCTTTGCCACTCTTAATTAGTGAAATCCCATGGCTAAATCCATCTGTGAAAACACCTTGGCTTCGTGAAGCTGATCAAACAAGTCATCTATTCTCGGCAATGGATACTTGTTCTTCTTAGTCACTTTATTCAGCTCACGATAATCCACACACAACCTCAACGATCCATCCGCTTGGGTTACAAACACAACTGGTGCACCCCATTCAGACACTACGCCGAATGAATCCTTTCTGTAAAAGATCATCAACTTGCACCCTCAACTCTTGCTGTTCCCTAGGCGCCATCCGCCTAAGATGCATCACAACAGGTCTGGCTCCTTCAACTAAATCGATACGAAACTCAATCTCTCTATGCGGCGGTAACCCATTGACCTCATTAAAGATATCCTCAAATCCATTAGCGATTGGCAGCGATGACAGTCCATCCCGTGGAACAACCAGCGAATACATGAAGCTCATGAAGACGCCTTCCTCATGCTTACATCGTATCACAACCTTTCGCCCTTCCACATTCTCGACTGTCACCTCCAACCTTTCACAATCAACCTTTGTCGCATACTTCCTAAGCCAGTCCATACCCAAAATAATTTCAAACCCCGCAAAGTTCAGAACAAAACAATCACAAACAAAAGAGCAATCATGACTTGATACAACCAAACCACGACATAGCATACACAGACAGGACGAACCCCCAACTGGATTAGTCACAACCAATAGTCTATCAACGATATCCAGTTCTAAACCCAACCGGCCTACAAGTTCACTACAAACAAAAGAATGCGACGCCCCAGTATCGAATAACACTCTAACTGGAACACCACATATGGAGAGAGTACCTTGAATCACCACACTCTTTCCTTTCTCTTCAGCGGTAGGAGCTTTTGAAGATGATGGAACAACCCCCAAAGCATAAGCTTGCACAATCTGCTTGTCCTTCCACGGTTCTGGACAATTCTTCTTAATATGCCCCGGCTTGTCACAGTTGTGGCACTTCACCGGCACCTTTGGATTCTTGCAATCTCTAGAGAAATGGCCCTTCTGCTGACAATTGTAACAGGTCACTTCGCCCTTCGGCTTCTTCTGGCCATCCTTACCCTTTTACTGCTGCTGCTTCCTCTTCTTGTTTCCACCCTGCTGTGGTTTAGACTCTTCCTTGGTTACAGTAACAACAGATCCTTCTTTAGGAAACATATTCTCATGTCTAAGAGCCTTCTCCACAAGCTACTCAAATGAATCGTCCAAATGATCCACCAACTGCCTCCCAAGATAACTGTCCAAGCCTATCACAAACTTCTCGTTCTTCTGATATGAAGATTCAATATACGACCTGGCATACTTGGACAAAGCTTCAAACTCAGAAACATACTCAAGAACTGGTCTTCCTCCTTGCTTGAGCTCCATAAACTTCTTGAACAGAACAGATTTCTGAGCTGTAGAAATGAACTTAGCTTCAAATCTAGCTTGGAATTGCACCCAAGTAATTTCTTCCTCCGGAGTATCAATGGTGATAGAGTTCCACCAATCAGAAGCTCTTCCTTGAAGCTGTCTTGATGCAAGCTTCCTTTTGGTTGCATCCTCGATTCCCAAGTCACCAAAGATCCTTCTACAAGCATCTATCCATCTCTGAACTTCAATAGTTGACTCTGTTCCCAAGAAAACCTTTCCTCCAAGAGCAGTATAATCTTTACACAGCTTAGCAAAATCCACCGGTTTTGGAGTTTGAACTCTAACTCCAACATCTACTGATGGCCCCGAAGCTGGCATCCTTCTCATGATCGAAGTCATCATAGCTTCGAACATAGCTGCATAATCAGCAGCCCCCTCAGCAGCATGGCCTTCCCTGGCAGCTGGTCTCCCTCTTCGACTCATCCTTAATATCTATAAAAAGGAATGATTAATACACCTTGAGAAACAACTGCATAAAGGACTCAAATCCTTCTAAGTTACTATATCATATATAGTAATCATCCATCAAAATACAATTACGTCTCTCATACGTAGTTACGTCAGCGAGCGTTGGTTAAAATCGATTAACCAAAGCTCTGATACCAAATGTGACGACCGCCCATGACCCCTGCACTGAACATGGAAATACTGCGCTGTAAAGTGTGCCGGGCAGCCATGGACGATTGCCAAGGTTAAGTTAAAACAGCAGAATCTATCGTATTACTCACAGCGCATGGATAAAATACAATAGAGAATATATATAGTGAAGCTTCACAAAATAGAATCTCATCAATTAAGCTTCATAATAGTTGAATACAAACATCTCAATAGTCAATACATCAAGCCTCACTATTTATCACTCAGAGAATTATACAAGTAGCGGAACATCCAGTACATATAGTAAGAAACTAATACGCAAGCCTCCAGCTCGTCTTCGTCATCAGCATCGTCGGTCACTAAGAACAACACCTGCCACCTGCTACCTAGTCTGCCCATCCCAAAATGGATGAACAGCCCAAGGTAATAAGAGTTGAACATAAAACCTTGAGTCAGACAACAGTCTTAGTGAGCGGTAAATTAACTAACAACATACCAAAAGAGCATAAAGGTAAAAGGAATAGGAATCCAACCCTCCCACTCCACCTCTTTCTACAGTGATAGCCCCCAGACACACTAAGCAGAAATAAACATAGCAAAGTAGACATTTTAAGTAAAGCAATTATCACTCGAGTCAAGGTCGACGTTTTCCAAGCGCAAACCCCCAAGGCCTAAACCAAGACCAGATAAGCACCCAAAAAATATCGCTCTTGAGACCGAATGACGATACAACCAAACATCCATGACTCTGGCTATCACTGTTATCATTGCTTCGATACCACCGTTAATTGAATGACCGGCACATTCTTTCAGCCGTCCGTCAAGGGCCAATGGTAACCACAGTTCTAGACAGAACTCCGCACGTCGTCGCAGCCCGTGCCTAGGACTATCGAATCTGCCCAGAGTACTCGACCACCAATAGTAGTCTTTTGGGACTATCGAATCTGCCCAGCGTACTCTTGCTTTGAGCCTGCTAGAACCTTCAACAACGATGAAATCTCAGCCTTCTAGTCATCCTCCTCGATGACTATTCCCATACTAGCTCAAGCGCCTCTCGAGCCAACCATTATCCTCAAACTCGAACCATTTCACCGAGTCATCAACATGCTTGGAATGATCCCGTCTGGATTAAACCAAGGCTATCTCACATCATGCCTCGCTTCATCTCATCATAGCAAAGCCTCATCTCAACATCATCATCAAATCTATCCATATGAGCTTTATCAACCGCGTCATATGCCACGAGCAGCTTTTCTTATTCAAGAGCCTTTCCCTTAGCTTTTGAATCATCTTCAACCAACTTGTCTAAATCTAACAACTAATCAACTAGTTTATAACAATCAATCAAATCAATCATTAATCCAAGTAATCAAGCATGCAAACAAGATCTAATAAACAATTATAACAATAATGGCAAACTTGTAAATAAAGAGTCCAAATCTAACAAGCATGAAACATGGGTAATATCTCTATAACTTGATGAATGAACTTGCATAGATTAACATGTAGTAAAATGGATGTCAAATCATCATGAACAATGGATCTACACTTAAGTTTACAAAAATGCATGAAATCACTATTTTAAACACATAATCAAGCCATCAATCCGATATACTCCTTTGGATTCGTGTGAGAGATAACCACCACTCACCGAATCACCTAAACACTTCAAAAGCAACACACTTCAGATATGGACAGCGAAGGGTCTAACTCGATTCTCCAAAAGTCCGCTTCAAACGATGAAATCTCTCTTCGAAGAATGAAGATCTTCAATCTAAGCTCTTGAATCTTCGATTTGATCTTCGATTTAGATCGAAGAAATCACAAGATTAGAGTGGAGAAAAGAAGTGAAGAAGTGTAGACTCGAGCTCTCAAAATGGCAGGACTTCGTCGCTTCAAAATCCGGATCCCAAAAAGTGAAGAAAAACCCCGTATTTATAGGCTGAATCCTTAGGTCGTCCGCTCCTTAAGTCGTCCACGACTTAACTATCCCCACGACCTACGACTTAACGATTCAACACATCCTACGACTTAACAGATCTTCCATCCTACGACTTAACGACTCAACACATCCTACGACTTAACAAATCTTCCAACCTACGACTTAACCAGAGATGTGGCTTAGCGACTTAACAAAATAAGTCCTCACGCGACTTAACAACTCACAACCTAACACTCTTAGGTCGTCTAACGACCTAACTACACCCAGCATACTAACATAGGTCGTCTACGACCTAACTAAACACGCCATAGCAACTCAACGACCTAACACCTTAACTCGTCCACGACTTAACTGTAACGCAAGTGCACGACTCAACGAACCAACGACCTAAGCCTTAACACTAATGCGCGACTTACGACCTAACTCCAACACAGGGTCTTCAACGACTTACGACCTATAATCCTTAAGTCGCTCGAACGACCTAACATCCTTAAGTCGTTAACCCGCTTATCTCCCTAGGTCGTTAACTCGCTAACTCCTATACTGCTAACCCTTAAGTCGCCAACTCTCTTAAGTCGCCAACTCCTTAAGTCGCCTACTAACTTAAGTCGCCAACTCCTGAAGTCGCCTACTAACTTAAGCCGTTAACTCCTAAGTCGTTCAAATCCTTAGGTCGTCTATTCCTTAAGTCGTCAACTTCCTTAAGTCATCTACCCTTCTTAAGTCGGTCAAAATCCTATAGGTCGCTCCATTCTCTTAAGTCGTTCATCCGACCTAACCTACCCCACGACCTAAGCTACCACACGACTTAAGCTCTAGTCGACCTAAACTCTGGACGACTTAAACTCTAAACGACTTAACAACACTAACGACCTAATAACACTGGTTACAAACATTCGATCCGTAAAAATACGGGTCGTTACAGATTATCTTAAATTAATTAAATTTAATTAATTAACTAAAACTAATCAAATTTAACTCAATTAATTACAATGAGTAATTAATTCCTTAATTACTTTTATTAAGTAATTTTACTTAAATAATTTCACAAATGATTACCTCTAATTAATTAATATAATTAATTATTAAAATTTATCGCATTAATTAATTATTTAATAATCTCAAGTTAATGATCTTCATTAACTATTAACAAGTCTTTAATTACTTCTCCTAAGTAATTAATCTTAAATTAATCATTTTTAATTACAAGTTAATTAATCCTCAATTAATTAACTTAAACCTTAATTAATTAAAATTTAAATCCTTAATTACTTTTATAATGAATACAAATCATTAATTAATTAAATAAATAAATTATCCATTTTTAGTTAACTTAATAATTTAATAAATCTCAAATCCTAATTAATTTTAAGATAAAACTTATTCTTATTATTAACCTTTAAACCAATTACATAACTAATTAACCCTTTAATTAATTATTTTAAGAAATTAAACCTTTAATTACTTACCATTAAGCAATCATCCCATAATCATTAATCACCAATTTATCTAATGATTTTCTTAAGTTGATTAAACTAAATTAATTAACTTTGTTTAATCAAAATATCCAAATTTAATTACAAGAAGGAATTAATCCTTAATTACTTTCATTAAATAATTTCATTTAAACCATTTATAATTGATTATTTAAATTACTTAATTCTTAGTTAATTATCTTCATTAACTAATAACATTTCTCTAGTTATAAATAAATCTAAATCATTAATTTATAAATTAAATAAATTATTCCTTAATTGTCTTCTTAATTAAATCACTTAATTACTTTAATTATCTCTAAGGTAATCATTTCTTTATTAATGACTTCATTAATATTAAACATTACACTTTTGAATTTAAATTCAAATAAAATCTGAAAACTGTCAGGTTTTTACAAAAGCCTTGAACAACAACTGACTCGAATCGAACAAAATTTGCTTCGAGTCATTTCCTTCTTTGCTTCGAGTCAAGTACTCGAATAACTCGAGTCTACTCCGAGATCGAACTTCTGCACACCACTAAAGTTCATCAGAACTTCAAACTGCACGGTGCATGTGCACGTCACCAACGATCAACTCAAGTCGCCACCACTTCATCGAGCACGTTGTCGATCACCTACGAGTCAATGTACGACCACCAGCACGACGTCGTCTATTCGAGATCGAAATCGAATTCGAAACTCAAACCTGGGAACAACACCAGAAACAACCCATCCAAACCTGTCAACGCCTTGTTCCAGCAATCCCGACCACCATATTTCCTACAACTCCGGCCAACTCCTCGTCTACGACCACGCTTCCATCACCCAAAGTCCCATTACACTCGATCAAATCAAACAGCTGTGGAGATCAAATTACCACGCCTAGCTAAAGCTAGGGTTCTAAAAAAAATTTGGTCACCGCAGCCACCACAACTCCTAGATCACCATACTGACATTTTTCCCATCATCTTCGATCGCTCCTCCATCAATACTGAAGATTCCGACCTCCCAGCATAAAAAGATTATCAGAGATCATCAAAAATCCATATTTTGATGATCCTAGAACTGCACCCTAAATACTTAAATAAAAATAGATATTTTGGTTTCAAAAATCAAGTTTTTGTTTTAACATTTGATTCATATTCTTGAATCCATGAATTGTGAAGATTGAATTTTGACTTATTTAAAGTTTTGCTCTGTTCTTTCAATTTCTAGAGGAAATGCTAAGTTGTTTTAGCTTGAATACATTTTTAGATTAAAGCTTATGCTAAAACAAACAAGTTTTGTTTTGATCTTGAATTCAAATCATGCCTTGATCATGAGAACATGATTTTTGAAGCCGAAACTAGAGCTTGAAACTAGAAACAAAGTACCACAGTGAATAACTGTGCACATACATTCACCCCTCACTCATGTGTATCCAGAAAAAAAAACATACATATATACAAATATTCTCATCACAGATACTTGCCACAGAATCATGTTTACAATTTTAAAAGGAAAGGTTACTCACTTTGATTTCCAGGAAGAAGAACAGAGTGTGAAATGTGAAACCAGGCTTGAGCTTTGCTTGCTGAAGCTTTCCTCTAATCCTATGGATTGAATTTATTTGATGTTTTTAAGTTTGTAAAATGGTGATATATATATATATATATATATATATATATATATATATTGGTTTGCTTAATTATCTTTGTGAACGAAACTGGAATGAAGATGATATATAAAATTAGGTTACAGGGTGATGAATTTGTACAGGGTTATTAATTTTCTTTTGTACCAAATAGGCAGATATATTTTCTTTTTGTTGGCTGATATAACCTTTCCTTGGTGCTGCATTAATTAGTTTTTACAACCTATATTATTTTTTCGGTTGTACAAATATGAAGATAATTTTGAGTGTCTTCTCTTGCAAGCTAATAGCTATTTATTATTTTTTTCTT
Source organism: Allium fistulosum (assembly GCA_030737815.1). Classification (NCBI taxonomy): domain Eukaryota; kingdom Viridiplantae; phylum Streptophyta; class Magnoliopsida; order Asparagales; family Amaryllidaceae; genus Allium; species Allium fistulosum. Next base: position 54,358,867 of record CM060905.1, read on the forward strand.
TTACAAGCGTATACATATATTTATTTTCATATTTAAGTGTATTTTATTTTTCTTTAATCTTATTATTTTATAATATAAATAATTTTCTAATTTTAACATGTTGTTAAAATTATATCTAATGTGTTACTTTATATTTTATAATTTATTAACATGTTGTTTGAATTTGTTTATGTATTTAATTTTTTTATTATTTTCTTTTCTTTATAACTTATCTTATATATATTTATTTCTATTTTTTAGCTTAAATTATTTATTATTATTATTTTACTTTAATATTTATTTTATAAATTCAAATCATTATTAACCATCAATTCTAAGTTTAAATCATTTATTTATTTCCTTGTGTCCAAAGTCTATATTTTTATATTTATTTCTAACCCATTTATTTAAGATTTAAATTCAAATTCAATGTATATATATATATATATTTAAATTTACTCATATATGCCCATATACGTATATATTCACATATATACAATATTTAATTTTAAATGATTTAACATAGAATTTATATGAATTCGGGGAAACTCGCATCAATTTATCGATTAATTTCACAAATTTTATTCGAAAATTCAATTAATTATCAATTTAAATTTAATTAAAATCCGGGGTCATTACAGTCTTCCCCCCTTAAGAAATTTCTTCCTCGAAATTTGCCAGGGAGACACAAGGATAGATGAAGAATATTTCATCAAATCAAATTAAGCATCTATTCTTCATTTGGCTTACCAAATCAGAATATCAATAATAGATACGAGAACGAATCTTTTTTTAATTTTTTCCACAAGATACTCGGGTTATCCAGATCTACGAAGTATGTAGTGACACTGGTTAGTTCAAAGGGATAACTAACCATTCGTAGAATATATTGGGACCCAAAGAATAGATAGATATATGAATTGTGATATCCCGGGATTTCAGGGGATTTAAAATTTGATAATCTTTTAAATTAATTAATGGAAATTGGTAAAAGTGGTTATTTTCAAACAATTTAATAATGAGTTGTTTTTAAATATAAATATAAATAGATTTTAAATAGACTTATTTTCAAATTTAATAAAAGTTGTTTATATATATATATGTATGTATTTAAATTGATTTTAAATAGGATAATATTGACAATTAATAATGTGATTGTTTAAAATGGATATCTATATTTATTTGAATTGATTTTAAATTTAGATTTTAAATTGACTTTGAAATTGAATTTAAGAATTGAATTTAAAGATATATATATATATATATATATATATATATATATCTTAAAATAAAAATATATAATAATATAATTTGGATTTAAAATACATGAATAAAGTTTTTATTTAGAAATAAGATTTGTTTTATATATTATTCTCTTTATAGAAATTTATTTATAGAAATTGGAAAGGAATTTATTTAATAAGAATAAATACAAAGGGCTTTTTGAAATAGCATTTAAAAATGAGTTTAAAAATATTATATATAATTTTTATTTAAATTATAATTGGTTTTTATTTTATTTTCTTTTAAAGATTGTATTTATATAAAATTTAGAAAGTATTTATAAATTTATAAATGTATTGTTTATTAGGAAAATTAATTTAAAAGCCTTTAAAATCATTTATAAATAATATAAAAAAATAAATTAGGACAAGTGTTGAGTTATAAACATCTTTAAATAACATATGTTAACATATTAATCAAAGTTGAGACAAGTGTCATTTTATTTATTTTCTTTTTCTTTATTTTTAAAGCATAATTAAACACTATTTAAACCTACACCTTCTTCCTTCATTTCTCTTTTTCTTATCTTCACAATTTCAAAGGAAAGAAAAACTAGCCTGTAAATATTTTCTAAATCCAAACCTTCAACCAGAAATAGATCAACCCTTTAATTAATTCATCTCCTCATCTCAAAAACAAAATCAAAACCCTGTAAACCATTTAAATCTGTAAACACTTTCCAAAATCAAAATCCTGTCATTTAAGCCTGAAACCAGATTTTTGAGAGCATGTAATGTTTCAAATTACAACCTGGAATCAAGTCTTGAATCAACATGTTTCCAGTAACAAGCTTTCAGAGATCAAAAGCAATTCTTTCCCAGTTTTCAAAAGAATCAAGCTTCCAGTTTAAAAGTTTTCTGGCTTCTCTGTTTAAATTGGTGAGTAAACACTTGAAAAGTTAAGTAGATAATTATATGATTTGCATGTGAATCTGTGATGATAATTGTTCTATATGTACGTATATAATTAAGCCTTTGTATATATATGCTTATCTGTTGATTTAGATGACTCTGTTTTAGCTTTCCAGTGAGTAAACTCACTTGAATCTGCCTACATATTTTGATGTATGTGGTTGACATTTGATGTATGTTATAAAAAAATGCTTGATTAGTTGTTAAACATGCCTGCATGTTTGTGTATATATGTAAAGATGTGTGTGTATGCCTATATAGAGAAAATCACTCCTCTGTTCTAAAGTTAACAGGCTAAAACAAAGTTCAAAAAAAAATTCAAATTCTCCTTCTTCAATCTATTTTAGGATATGATCCCTAAATGAAAAATGAAAGAATTAACCAGATTTAATTTTTAGAAATAGTTTCAAGTGAATATACTGAGTATTTATTTCAAAAACAAAATTTAACAGTAAAGATCATTTATAAGTAAGAAAATCGAATGTCTAGATTTCTCGCTTTGATTATGTAAATTGATTCATACTTGAAAATGGTGATTTTTGATAATAGATTAAAGATTTTTAAATTCATGGTTGTCGAGATATCGTGAGTTGAACTGTGATGGGATATCTGTCGAATTCTGGTGATCGACGTGGTGAGGTAGATCGGAATTGATGTCAGAGGTAGCTGGAAGGATGGTGGTTGATGGAAAAATGGTGGGAGGGATGTCAGTTGCCTGTGGTGGCGAAGCGACATCGATTTAGGGTTTTAGTCCTGCTTTTGGTTCGTGGGTTTCGCGTGATAATTTCATCATCATTACTCCAATTCAATCGATCGCACCAGGGGAAATAGGCGCGTGGTTGGTCGGTGAAGCTGTGGATGGAGTCTCAGGGATTCTGGTGGCCGGAGGCGTCAGTTCGAGGTGGTTTTGGGGTGATGGGTTTTGTTCCAGTTGGCCATGTGTGCTCGAATTCGATGTTCGAGATCGAGTCAGGCTGGGGTGATCGGAATCGTAGGGGAGTGTTGTCATCGACTTGTCGACGGTAGCATTGGTGGCCGGATCATCGGCGATCATCTGTGCACGTGCACGAGTATATTTTGATTTGGTTGTTTGCAATGTTGGGGAAGAAGGAAACTTCTCGGGTTGGATCTCGGGATGTATACGTGAGAGACTCGAAGAAACGAAGCAGGAGGGAAGACGCGAGAGAAGCTCGGGGGAAAAGGAAGATGGCACGGGGTTGTTTCGAGTTGCTCGTGTGAGTATTTAGTATAACAGTTTTTTTAAAAATTTTAAACAAAGTTTTGGAAAGAAAGAGTAGAGAAACTCGGGGGGAAAAGGTTGAGAACTCGGGTTTTAGTTCGGGCAAGTCCTGTTTGTCTCGGGTCAATACTTTTGACTATTAACAAGTTTTAAAAGTTAAATAAGAATCAAGTTTTAACATTCCTTAATAAATTCTTTAAATAATAAATGTTTTATTTAAGTTTTGAGATTAATTAAGGGTTTTAAGATAAGTTAATGACAATTAACTCCAAAGGATTAATAAATAAGATTTTAATGATTAAAGATTTATTTGTAATTAAAGGTTAAGTTAAGTAGTTAGAGATAAATTAATTGATAATTAAGTAGTAATTAATTAAGTAATTAAGATTTATTAATTAAGTAATTAGAGGTAAACTCAATGGTAATTAAGAAGTACTTAATTTGAAATTAAATTTTATTAATTAATAATTAGGTTTTATTAATTATTAATTAAGGGGTGATTAATTTGTAATTAAAGATTAATTAAGGATTAATCAAATGGTAATTAAGGGTTAATTAACTAATAATTAAGGATTGATTAATTTATTAAGTTTTATTAATTGATAATTAAGGTTTATTAATTAATAATTAAAAAGATTAATTAATCTGTAATTAATAATTAATTAAATTGTTTAAGAGTAATTAAGGATGAATTACTCAAGTATAATTAATGATATGAATGTGATTGATTTAAGTTAATTAATTTGTAAATTAATTAAAGATAATCACTTGATAAAGAAATTAAGTATGAATACTTAATAAGATTGATAAGTATAATTACATAGTGTAGGTAATTAATGTATAATTACAGGATGTAATTAATTAAAGGAAATTACTTAATGGGAAGTAATTAAAGGATTATTACTTAGGAGAAGTAATTAAAGATTAATTATTTGGTAATTAATTAAAGGATTAAAGTAATTAATTAAGAAGTTAATTAATTAAGATAAGTAATCATAGGATGATAATTACTGTATATGATTAATTAAGGTGGATTAATAGAAATGATTAATTAAAGTTTAATTAATTAATGTAATTAATTAAGGGTCAATGTAATTAATTATAGTTAATTAATTAATGGTAGTAATTAATTAAGGATTATTAATTAATGTAATTAATGAAAAGTAATTAAAGGTTAATTACTGTTAATGGTTAAGAATAATTAATTTGTGAAATTAATTAAAGGATAATTACTTTATGTAATTAATGAATGATTAATCAAGGATGATTAATATTTAATGAGTAATTAATTAATTAAAGATTGTAATTAATTAATGATTGATTAAGCAAGGTTAGATAATTAATTCTTAAGTCATTAATTTAATTTAAGATAATTAAATTAATTATATCCTAGGGTTAATAATTATTGCTTATGGATGATTGTTTATATAGAATATCTGAATTAGATGATATCTATTGGATGATATGGTGATATTCTGTGATATGATAAATGTGTGATATTTATCTGTTAAATGCTGTGTGAATTCAAATATTGAATTGAATTAAATTGTTTAAACCTTTAAACAACTTGAACCTAAAAGATGGCGATTTGGATTTCGATGAGACCGGGATCGGGTTTCCAGATTTGGATATCCGAATACCACATCGATCCAAATTAACGATAGGTCGTGAATCTCAAGTGAAGATGAAGATTCAGAGTGCAAGGGTTATTGTCGTTAACTCTAAGGGTGATTCCAAAATGAGTGTAACGAGATAATGCCTTCAGTTTCGTTCGAACCCGGAACGAACTTGTATGGATTGAATGCTTTCAGCACATCGTCAGGTGGACGATGAGCATTCTAAGTAATGTGTTCTGATTAAAGGTAATCGTAGCCTCAAGCCTCATCAAACCGGGAATGGCTAAAACAGGGGAGGTGCAGCAAGGTTAGTGGGTAGCACCCAAGTAGTATAAGATTCCCCTGTCTAGAGGTCCCTTCTTTTATTCGGCTGTGTGGGCGGTTGAATAGCTACAACCGCTGGGGTTTCTTATGCGGGAATTATCCAGTAAGGGATGGTTCCGGCCTTGTGTTGCAGGGGATTGGGCGTGATCCTCGGTACATTGATCTAGGCCACGTATTGTGACGGGCGGTACCCCGGTAGCCCTGCCATTGTATGGAATCCAAAATCCAATAAGTGACTTACGTATTAGTTGTGCCCAACTATGTTGGAACGTGAGATGTAAGCATTCCAGCTATTTCTGTATTTTACTTGAAAACCCTAGACCCTATTATAATATAACTGGATTTCCTATCAAATGTTTTGGTTAGCGTAAGGTAAAAACTTACCCATGTTTATTTGTGGGGAGTCCTACGTGATACCTTTGTTTTCAAAAGTTTTTGAAGTTAAGCAACTTTAACCCGTTTACTCACACCAGACACATGTCTCACACAAGTGTTTATTTCTGTTTTATAAACTCTTGGGTACTCAAATTTTTACGAGTAGCCAAGGGATTCAGGTTAGCTTTGACGAGTTATCTGGAGGAGCAATGGAGCAGGAGGCTTCAGCGTTCGTAGATATAGTGTTCCGCTGTGTTAGTTTCTCTGAGTCATTTGTTGAGTTGTATTTGAGTTGTAATAACTAGACAGGTGTTTATAACTGTCTAGTATGTGTTGTATAAGCTGTGTATCTCTGATGTATATGATACAATGTAATATCTTATTTGATTAATATAATTTATTCGTTCCGCTGTTTAGATTCTGATGTGTTTCTTTCTTTCTTCTCTATCTTTTTTTCTTTTCTATCTCTTTCTTTCTTCAAGATGATACGACTTTTTGTGGAGAAAAAGTCGGGTCGTCACATGAATACAATTCCAAAACTTTTTAATTTAGAAACCAAATTATACCTATCAACCATAGCAACCAATTCATCCAAACAAACAACTCGACCTATTTGGAATTTATGTCCCATGCAAATATATCAAATCTTCTTCCTGGATCTACCGGGAACCATCAAAGAATTGAGAAGAGATGACGAACAAAAGAGATTGATAGAGAAAAGATTGTTTCCTTGTTGTTACAGGGTATTGACCATTTATAGTCGTATTTCCCTATCCCATATCTCATCCTCTTCTTGCGCTCATACTTACTATTAGTGAATAGTAAGAAAATTTACTAAGGCATACGGATGGATACCTTAGGGATTACTCATTCTAGGGTATAGTTCACCCTATCACTAATGAGCTACTTAATGTGTTATACTCCTGAGCTAAAGTTCAAACTTAGCCCTGATACCAAATGAAACGACCTAGGCTTTTCAACCGTCGGTAGTGTCCAATCTTGACTGGTAGGCTTTTCAACCATCCCAGCCCAGCCGTGGCATACACTGGTACCCTGCCCTTGCTTTTACGGCCAGCCTTTCGACTGCTAACCAACCCCACAAAGAGGACGTGTAGGGGTAGGAGTCTCCTGCTCGCCACCAAACAAAAAGCGAGAACCCCTTATCACGTTTGACAAACATAAGCAAGTGCAGTGACAATCGATAGGTTATCCTATCGTTCTCGCAAACAGCCGGTCTTCACCACCGGTCTTCAAATGCTATCCATTTACGTCGTATCACTATTCGGAATAGGTTATATGACACAAAGTCCTCTCCCGGCTAAACCGAATAATGAGCGTAATATTTAAAACATATGGATATTGGAATTTTAGTTAAGTCACACTTATTACCCAAAACTTTCTCTTTCAAATGGTTTAAATAAATTACCATTTAATCTTTTACATAAAATGATTCATTTCACAAAGTTCACCCAGTTTCACAAAGATCTATTCATAGATTTTCAAATTGATTTCCATTTCAATTAGATTAACTCGTCAAATCTTTAAAACAAAGATTTAACTCATAGCTTTCAAAACAATTCCATTTCGATCTTTTATACAAAAGTACACCTTTCCAATTTCAAAACAGAGTTCAACAATCTTTCACAAAGATTTATTCATAACTCGGAAAACCATTTTTCATTTCAATTTGAAATTCTTTTGACACAAATTGGAAATTCATTCCATATATGAAAGCTTCTATTATTTGAAAACAAACAGTTTTCATTTCGGAAAATCTGATTCATTTATACGAGTTAAAGTCCTTGGGTTAAATTCAAATTCTCAAAACCATACTTTTAAAATGGTTTAAATTCATATAAACACATTTATGACATCTTTAACCATAATTTTCCAAACATGGAATTCAATTCAAAATTTTGAATTCAAATTCAAATTAAATTATTTAAATTAAAAAACTTTACCAAGTTATTCAAAATAACTTTTATCTCAAAAACTCCTTTTCAAAAGCTTTAACATTTAACGCAAATTCATTTCCAAAATTGTAACGACCCGTATTTTTACGGATCGAAAGATCGTAACTGTTATTTTTAGGTCGTTAGTGTTGATAAGTTGTCCAGAGTTTAAGTCGACCAAAGCTTAAGTCATCCAGAGTTAGGTCGTGTAGTAGCTTAGGTCGTGTAGAAGTCTAGGTCGGTTGAGTGACTTAGTGAAGAGGAGCGACCTAAGGATTTGAAACGACCTAAGGAGTTAGGTCGTGTGATAGTTAGGACGTGTTATAGTTTAGGTCGGTCAAGCGACCTAAGGAAGTTGGTAGCATTAGTGAGTGACTTAAGGGGGATAGCGACTTAACAAGATAAGCGGCATAGGAGTTAGCGGCATAAGCAGGTTAGCGATCTAAGGGAGGTAGGTCGTTCGAGCGACTTAAGTATAGTTGGGTCGTGAGCGACCTATGATTTAGTTAGGTCGTGAGCGACCTATATCATGTTGCTATATGCTAGTTAGGTCGCGTAAAGGCTAAATTGTTAGGTCGCGTGAAGGTGTAAGTGTTAGGTCGGTACTTGCTGTTACCAAGGAAGAGTTTAAACCACAGCAGGGTGGAAACAAGAAGAAGAAGCAGCATCAGCAAAAGGGTAAGGATGGCCAAAAGAAGCCGAAGGGCGAAGTGACCTGCTACAATTGTCAGCAGAAGGGCCATTTCTCCAGAGATTGCAAGAATCCAAAGGTGCCGGTAAAGTGCCACAACTGTGACAAGCCGGGGCATATTAAGAAGAATTGTCCAGAACCGCGGAAGGACAAGCAGATTGTGCAAGCTTATGCTTTGGGGGCTGTTCCATCATCTTCAAAATCTCCTACCGCTGAAGAGAAAGGAAAGAGTGTGGTGGTTCAAGGTACTCTTTCCATATGTGGTATTCCAGTTAGAGTGTTATTCGATACTGGGGCGTCGCATTCTTTTGTTTGTAATGAACTTGTAGGCCGGTTGGGTTTAGAACCAGATATCGTTGATAGACCATTGATTGTGACTAATCCAGTTGGGGGTTCGTCCTGTCTGTGTATGCTATGTCGTGGTTTGGTTGTATCGAGTCATGATTGCTCTTTTGTTTGTGATTTTTTTGTTCTGAACTTTGTGGGGTTCGGAATTATTTTGGGTATGGACTGGCTTAGGAAGTATGCGACAAAGGTTGATTGTGAAAGGTTGGAGGTGACAGTCGAGAATGTGGAAGGGTGAAAGGTTGTGATACGATGTAAGCATGAGGAAGGCGTCTTCATGAGCTTCATGTATTCGCTGGTTGTTCCACGGGATGGACTGTCATCGATGCCAATCGCTAATGGTTTTGAGGATGTCTTTGATGAGGTCAAAGGGTTACCGCCGCATAGAGAGATCGAGTTTCGTATCGATCTAGTTGAAGGAGCCAGACCTATTGTGATGCCTCTTAGGCGGATGGCGCCTAGGGAACAACAGGAATTGAAGGTGCAGGTTGATGATCTTTTACAAAAAGGATTCATTCGGCGTAGTGTGTCCGAATGGGGTGCAACAGTTGTGTCTGCAACCAAAGCAGATGGATCATTGAGGTTGTGTGTGGATTATCGTGAGCTGAATAAAGTGACTAAGAAGAACAAGTATCCATTGCCAAGAATAGATGACTTGTTCGATCAACTTCACGAAGCTAAGGTGTTTTCTCAGATGGATTTGGCAACGGGATTTCACCAGTTAAGAGTGGCTAAGGATAGTGTGCCGAAGACTGCTTTCAGGAAACCATCCGGTTTCTTTGAGTGGCTGGTAATGCCGTTTGGATTGACCAATGCGCCAGCATATTTTGTGGATCTTATGAATAGAGTGTTCAGAGATCAGTTGAACAAGTTCATGCTAGTGTTCGTGGATGATATTTTGATTTATTCCAGAACAGAAGAAGAGCACATGACACACTTGCGTATTGTTTTGGAAATCTTACGGAAACATCAGCTGAAGGCTAAGTTGTCGAAGTGTCACTTCTGGAAGAGTGAAGTGAGGTTCTTAGGCCATATTATCTCTGGAAATGGAATAGCGGTTGATCCCGCTAAGGTGGCAGCAATCTAGGATTGGGTTAGACCTAAGAATACATCTGATGTGAGAAGTTTTCTTGGATTAGCAGGATATTATCGCCGATTTATCGAAGACTTTTCCAAGATAGCTGCACCATTAATAGGATTGATGAAAAAGAACCAAGTATTCAGGTGGGATGCTAAGTGTGAGCAAGCTTTCAGAATCCTGAAAGAGCGATTGACAAGTGCACCTGTTTTGAATATTCCAAGTGGAAATGATGAGATGGTGGTTTACACCGACGCATGTGGTACTGGACTTGGAGCAGTGCTGATGCAGAAGGGTAAAGTTGTTGCGTATGCAAGTCGACAACTGAAGCCGCATGAAAGGAATTATCCGACTCATGATTTGGAGTTAGCGGCGATTGTTTTTGCTCTGAGGATGTGGAGACATTATCTATTGGGAGTTTGATTCGAGTTGTTTACAGATCATATGTCACTGAAGTATCTTTTCTCCCAAAAGGATTTGAATCTTAGGCAACAACGATGGCTAGAGTTTTTGGCATCATATGATTTTGGTATAGCCTATACTCCTGGAAAGGGTAACGCAGTGGCAGATGCGTTAAGTCGAAGACATGCAGGATTGGGAGCCATGTTTTCAGAATGGAAGAGTCTTGAGTATTTAGCTGGATTTGACTTCAGGCCCAAATGTGAATTGGAACCTGAGATGTTGGCAAACTTATCGATAAGACCGACTCTTGTGGAAAGAATTGGCGAGAGCCAAAAGCGAGACGATAAGCTTGTCAAGATTATCCGATTTGGAATCTGGATTGGACCCAGAAAAGGATAAAGGATTCGAGGTCGATCGAGAGGGTTGGCTTCGGAAGCAAGGACGACTAGTTGTTCCCGATATAGATGAATTGAGAAATGAAGTTCTGAAGGAAAGTCATCACTCGAAGCTGACAATTCATCCAGGTGGAAATAAGATGTATCGGGATATGAAGAGAACCTATTACTGGAAGGTATGAAGAAGGATGTTGGAAATTTTATTTCCAAGTGCATGAACTGCCAGTTGGTAAAAGCTGAGCAAAAGAAGCCTAGTGGATTGCTTCAGCCATTAGAAGTTCCTACATGGAAGTGGGAGCAAATATCGATGGATTTTATTGATGGGCTACCTAGAAAAAGAACGGGAAATGAAGGGATTTGGGTCATCGTAGATCATCTGACTAAGAGTGCAAGATTCATTCCTGTTCGATCGACCAGGACTGCATCAAAGTTGGCTGAGCTGTATGTTAAGTGGATAGTTCGATTCCATGGTATTCCGAAAAGTATAGTGAGTGATCGAGACCCATTGTTCACTAGTGAATTTTGGAAGAGCTTCCAGGAAGTTTTGGGAACTGAACTGTGTTTGAGTACAGCTTATCACCCCCAAATAGATGGTCAGACTGAGAGAGTCAATCGAGTTTTGGAAGATCTCCTTAGAGCTTGTGTTTTATATTTCGGAGGATCATGGGAAGATCACCTTCATTTGGTAGAATTTTCGTATAATAACAGTTACCAGTCAAGCATTGGTATGGCACCGTATGAAGCATTGTATGGAAGACCATGTAACTCTCCGACATGTTGGATAGAAAGAGGAGAAAAGCTGATACTTGGGCCAGAAATGATTCGACAGACTTCGGATTGCATAGAGATCATTCGGCAACGAATGAAGGCAGCCCAAGACCGACAGAAAAGTTATGCCGATAAGTGTCGTAAGGATTTGGAATTCGACGTAGGTGATATGGTTTTTGTGAAGATTTCTCCACTGAAGAATGTTATTCGATTCGGGAAGAAAGGAAAATTGACTCCGAGATTTGTTGGACCATTCCCGATCATCGAGTGAATTGGAAAGCTCGCCTATAAATTGGAGTTACCGGAAAAGATAGTGGGTGTGCACAATGTTTTCCACATATCACATCTACGGAAGTATGTGCACGACTCGAATACTGTGGTTTCTGCTGATAGCTGTGAAGATTTTGAAGTTGACCTAGTTGATAAGAGACCCCGTAAGCCGCTTCGTGTTGTGGAAACTGACACGAAACAGCTTAGGAGGAAGGTAGTTAGGTTGCTCAAGATACAATGGAGTGATGATGTTAACGACTGTACATGGGAGGTGGAAGAGAGGATGAAGGTAGCTCATCCTGAACTCTTCGAGGTATGGCCATAAGGTGTCGTGTCATCTCACGACATTGTAACTTGTTCTAGTTTTGGAATTCTGCATGTTAGGCTAGTAATTGGACGCATGGTTTGTTGATTGCTATGGATGGTAGGCATGAAGAATAGTTTTTGATTGCTCATTGTTTGTTTGGAATTTCGGGGGCGAAGTTCCTAAGGGGGAGAGAATGTAACGACCCGTATTTTTACGGATCAAAAGATCGTAAAACTGTTATTTTTAGGTCGTTAGTGTTGATAAGTTGTCCAGAGTTTAAGTCGACCAAAGCTTAAGTCGTCCAGAGTTAGGTCGTGTAGTAGCTTAGGTCGTGTAGAAGTCTGGGTCAGTTGAGCGACTTAGTGAAGAGGAGCGACCTAAGGATTTCAAACGACCTAAGGAGTTAGGTCGTGTGATAGTTAGGACGTGTTATAATTTAGGTCGGTCGAGCGACCTAAGGAAGTTGGTAGCATTAGTGAACGACTTAAGGGGGATAGCGACTTAACAAGATAAGCGGCATAGGAGTTAGCGGCATAAGCAGGTTAGCGACCTTAGGGAGGTTGGTCATTCGAGCGACTTAAGTATAGTTGGGTCGTGAGCGACCTATGATTTAGTTAGGTCGTGAGCGACCTATATCAGGTTGCTATATGCTAGTTAGGTCGTGTAAAGGCTAAGTTGTTAGGTCGCGTGAAGGTGTAAGTACACTTCCTTTCCTATTCATTAACTAAAGCCTAAGGATTCCAGCCTATAAATACACGTCCTTGCCTTACTTTTTGAGATCCGGATTTTGAAGCGACGAAGTGCTGCCATTTTGAGAGCTCGAGAACTACACTTCTTCACTTCTTATCTCTTCTTAAATTTAGTACTTCCTTCCATCCAAGATCGAAGATCCAAGAGCTAAAGTTGAAGGTCTACATTCTTCGAAGAGAGATTTCATCGTTTGAAGCGGAATTTTGACAGACCAAGTTAGATCCTTCACTGTCCAGATCTGAAGTGTGTTGCTTTTGAAGTGTTTAGGTGATTAGGTGAGTGGTGGTTATCTCTCACACGGATCCAAAGGAGTATATCGGATAGGTGGCTTGATTATGTGTTAAAAATAGTGATTTCATGTATTTTCGTAAACTTAAGTATAGATCCATTGTTTATGATGATTTGACATCCATTTTACTACATGTTAATCTATGCAAGTTCATTCATCAAGTTGTAGAGATATTGCTCATGTTTCATGCTTGTTAGATTTGGACTCTTTATTTACAAAATTTCCATTTTAGTTATAATTGCTTTTAGATCTTGTTTGCATGATTGATTACTTGGATTAATGCTTGATTTGATTGGTTGTTATAAATTAGTTGATTAGTTGTTGGATTTAGACAAGATGGTCGAGGATGATTTCAAAGCAAAGGGAAAGGCTCTTGAATTGGAAAAGATGCTCGTGGCATATGTGGCGGATGATGAAGCTCATATGGATAGATTGGATGATGATGATGAGATGAGGCTTTGCTATGAGGTGATGTAGCCTTGGTATAATCCAGACGGGATCATTCCAAGCATGTTGATAACTCAAGGATGGTTCGAGTTCGTTGATAATGGTTGGCTCGAGAGGGGTTTGAGCTAGTATGAGAATAGTCGTCGAGGAGGATGACTAGAAGGCTGAGATTTCATCGTTGTTGAAGGTTCTAGCAGACTCAAAGCAAGAGTACGTTGGGCAGATTCTATAGTCCCAAAAGACTACAGTTGGTAGTCGAGTACTCTGGGCAGATTCGATAGTCCTAGGCACGGGCTGCGATGACGTGCGGAGTTCTGTCTAAAACCGGGGTTACCATTAGCCCTTGACGGACGGCTGAAAGAATGTGCCGGTCATTCAATTAACGGTGGTATCGAAGCAATGATAACAGTGATAGCCAGAGTCATGGCTGTTTGGTTGTATCGTCATTCGGTCTCAAGAGCAATATTTTCTAGGTGCTTATCTGATCTTGGTTTAGGCCTTGGGGGTTTGTACTTGGAAAACATCGACTTTGACTCGAGTGATAATTGCTTTACTTTAAATGTTTGCTTTGCTATATTTACTTCTGCTTAGTGTGTCTGGGGGCTATCACTGTAGAAAGAGGTGGATTGGGAGGGTTGGGTTCCTATTCCTTTTACCTTTATGGTTTTTTGGTATATTGTTAGTTAATTTACCGCTCACTAAGACTATTGTCGGACTCAAGGTTTTATGTTCAACTCTTATGACCTTGGGCTGTTCATCCATTTTGGGATGGGCAGACTAGGTAGCAGGTGACAGGTGTTGTTCTTAGTTTCCAACGATGCTGATGACGAAGACGAGCTGGAGGCTTGCATATTATTTTCTTATTATATGTACTGGATGTTCAGCTGCTTGTATATTCTCTGAGTGATATGTAGTGAGGCTGGATGTATTGACTATTCAGATTTTTGTATCAAACTACTATGAGGCTTATTTGATGCGATTCTGTTCTGTGTAGCTTCACTATGTATATTTTTCTCTATTGTATTTTATCCATGCGCTGTGAGTAATACGATAGACTCTGCTGTTTTAACTTACCTCTGACGATCATCCATGGCTGCCTGGCACACTTTTCAGCGCACTATTTCTATGTTTAGTGCAGGAGTCATGGGCGGTCGTCACAAAAATCAATTGAAATTAAAATTTCAATTTCAAAAATATTAAATCTAAATCATCTGTGACTTAACCAATTTCCTCGTGAAATCCATATTTGTGTGTGTATGGTGTAGTCCTAGGGTTTCACACACAATAGTGCAGCATCATTCAATCATCACAGATTAAATACAATAATATATAGTTGATAAGCGGTATAAACTATAACGCTTATCGTTCATTCACAGATCACAGATATATGTCACAAATGAATACATTATGTTCATCCTAGATAAATAAATTACATTATAGATCTCAACACAAATCAGGATATATCACAAAGCATTACATCAGATAATTAATAAATTCCCTTTGATTAATCATTAATTAACCCTTAATTAATAATTAATCCTTAATTAATTATTCTTAATTACTACAATAACTAATTAATTACTCCTTAATTAATAATTATTTCTTAATCACTTTCATTAATTAATTAATCTTTAATTAATTAATTATTCTCAAATTAATTACCTTAATTAATTGACCACATTAAATAAAATTTTCTTTTAAGTAATTAACCCTTAATTACTTCACTAAGAAATTATACTTCAGTAATTATATTAAGTAATTACATTTATTAAATCATCAAGTGATTATCTTAAATTAATTAACTAAAACTAATCAAATTTAACTCAATTAATTACAATGAGTATTTAATTCCTTAATTACTTTTATTAAGTAATTTTACTTAAATAATTTCACAAATGATCACCTCTAATTAATTAATATAATTAATTATTAAAATTTATCGCATTAATTAATTATTTAATAATCTTAAGTTAATGATCTTCATTAACTATTAACAAGTCTTTAATTACTTCTCCTAAGTAATTAATCTTTAATTAATCATTTTTAATTACAAGTTAATTAATCCTCAATTAATTAACTTAAACCTTAATTAATTAAAATTTAAATCCTTAATTACTTTTATTAATGAATCCAAATCATTAATTAATTAAATAAATAAATTATCCATTTTTAATTAACTTAATAATTTAAGAAATCTCAAATCCTAATTAATTTTAAGATAAAACTTATTCTTATTATTAACCTTTAAACCAATTACACAACTAATTAACCCTTTAATTAATTATTTTAAGAAATTAAACCTTTAATTACTTACCATTAAGCAATCATCTCATAACAATTAGTCATTAATCACCAATTTATCTAATGATTTTTTTAAGTTGATTAAACTAAATTAATTAACTTTGCTTAATCAAAATATCCAAATTTAATTACAAGAAGCAATTAATCCTTAATTACTTTCATTAAATAATTTCATTTAAACCATTTATAATTGATTATTTAAATTACTTAATTCTTAGTTAATTATCTTCATTAACTAATAACATTTATCTAGTTATAAATAAATCTAAATCATTAATTTATAAATTAAATAAATTATTCCTTAATTGTCTTCTTAATTAAATCGCTTAATTACTTTAATTATCTCTAAGGTAATCCATTTCTTTATTAATGACTTCATTAATATTAAACATTACACTTCTAAATTTAAATTCAAATAAAATCTGAAAACTGTTAGGTTTTTATAAAAGCCTGGAACAACAACTGACTCGAATCGAACACAATTTTCTTCGAGTCATTTCTTTCTTTGCTTCGAGTCAAGTACTCGAATAACTCGAGTCTACTCCGAGATCGAACTTCTGCACACCACTAAAGTTCATCAGAACTTCAAACTGCATGGTGCACGTGCACGTCACCAATGATCAACTCATCCAAACCTGTCAACGCCTTGTTCCAGCAATCCCGACTACTATATTTCCTACAACTCCGGCCAACTCCTCATCTACGACCACGCTTCCATCACCCAAAGTCCCATTACACTCGATTAACTCAAACAGCTGTGGAGATCAAATTACCACGCCTAGCAAAACTAGGGTTCTAAACAAAACTTGGTCGCCACAGCCGCCACAACTCCTAGATCACCATACTGACATTAATCCCATCATCTTTGATCGCACCTCCATCAATACTGAAGATTCCGACCTCCCAGCTTAAAAAGATTATCAGAGATCATCAAAAACCCATATTTTGATGATCCCAGAATGTAACGACCCGGAATTTTGGACCATTCGCATCCATTATAAGTGTATAGGTAGACACTCATGCCAGAGTTGAATTGCTCAAAATACCGCGTTGTTAATTTAAATTGGCAAAACTGAACATATACAGTAAATAAATAATCACAGATCACAGACACAGAGTAATAAGTGCAGCGGAAATAAAAGAGATAGTAGTTCATGAAGCTACTATATAAATATATAAAATACATCAGAGTTAAACCAGATACAACGGAAGAGTAACATGATACATCAGATACAAATCAGAATACATCACTGGGATCATCGAATGCTGAAAGCAGAATAGATGGCTGGATCTTCAAGCAAAGCTCCAACTCCAAAGGTGAGTCTCGAAAGCTGAACCACTCAGTCTGACCCGAGCGTAAAGCAAAAACACAAGACACTCGAGTCAGGATTAACATTCTCATATTAATAAATCCAACTCAAGTGAAATAGCAATTGAAATACAAGTAACTCAAAGGATGTTTGGAATAACCATCCTTTAAGGATCCGTTAAACTATCTACTATGTAGTAATGTACGCTAAGTAGATAATGTCTATCAGTAATATAAAAAGATATCAAAATAGCGTTAAGTCATGGCCCATTCCACCCTTAACACATTTTTATTCCCAAAAGCATATACAAGACCGTAGTTTCCCCAAAACCGGAAGTCACCAAAGGGCAATCCATATACTAAAGGTACAAATCAAAATCGTAGTGGTCGCGAATAGGATAATCAGTATGACAAGGTACATGAGGCGATACCAACTAGGATACTAGTAGTTGCCTGATCCGGACTGATGTTGGGCATAGCAGCTACTACCCCAACACCGCGAAACAACACTCCCAAATCGAGGGGTGCACCCAAATCGAATCACAAAAGTAATAGATATGGTATCGAAGAAGTGTGTCCGCTAGAGATGGCGATCCTCAATGGCCCGGCGCGGCTCCTGTTTTAGTCATGTCAAGGGTCATCCAAAATCGTTCTCTTTCTTCAGTCAACGCGTTCATCAAAACCATCCACTTCGTTCTGGATCAACACTCCGCATATAGTTATTAAAGTGGTTTCGGTTCAGATAGAGAGTATATCCATTACCGATCCCGGTCTCTTTAATAACTTTCGTAATTATTACACCGATTAGTCGTTTATATATTTCTAAAACCAAATCAATTTCAATTTCAAATAGAATTCGTAAATCAACATTTCATTTGTCTTTCTAAAACAATTTCCAAATTTTCGTTTCAAATCTTATAATTCAATTTCAATTTCTATTTAAAACAATTCAAATATTGATTCAAGTTCGTATATAAGTTTCATTCCGAAATCATTTGAATAAATTCTATTTAACATTCAAATCAATTTAAACTCATTTATCGATTTCATTCAATATTCGTTAAGTTACTTTACCATTCAAAACAATTTCTATTAAATTTCCAATTCATTTAATCAATTCTTAAGTTCAACTTCATTAAAACAAAACTTACAATTTTGAATTAAACTAAATTCGTCAAATCAATTCTCCAATTACAAGTCTTACATAAATTCCAAAAATATCACATTTCATTTTTTGTTAAAGAAATCCAATTTCACTTATTTACTTCCTTAAATAATTTTCCAAAACTTAATTAATAAAGAAACTCAATTTCAATTCTTTACGAAGTAAAATTCACTTATTCAAAAGTTCAATTTTTCTTATTAAAGAATTTCAATTCAATTTAATCATTTAATAATTCATTATTAAATAGTTCAAAACTTAATTATTAAATAATTTCAAAGTTTAATAATTTCAAACTTAATTATAATTTCAAACTTAATTATTAAATCATTTCAAACTTAATTCAATCATTTCTCAAATTTAAACAACATTCTTTCATTGATTACATTGTTAATCTTTTGTTTCAGATTATTAAATATTACCATTTTCCTTTCATCAAAAATTCAAATTTCAACTTCATTTCAAAACCATATTCTTTATTCAAATAAAATCTTCGTTTATTTTCAAATCAAATTATTGACCAATCGGGTTTTTGTTTAATTTTCTATCCTAAGTCAAAGTTCAATTTGGGTATTTATCATTTCAACCCGATTCCAATTCAATTCAAAATCAAAACATATCAAAGGGAACTTGCAGTGTGATAACTGGGATGGTGTCAAAGTAAATAAACAAGCAATAACAACAACCAATATCAATCCAATAATCAATTCAAATAATCCCGAAATAACCGTATTAATTCGCATTGTTATTTGTACGAATTAATATAATTATTTCTAGAATCTACACTATCATTTCATGTAGATTAAAGATTATTACATTACGGTTTTTCACTTGTCATCTATTTACAATTTCATACATCATCAATTTAACAACATACATTCAGTGATTCAAAATGTAATTAAGCAAATCATACGTGTCAATGGATTTAACAGTTAAAGGGGTCATATTATACAAATGTCAGTTAATCAAATTTAACATTTAATTATCCTATATCAAGTTCAATTGCATACTATTTATCATTTTAACATTAACAATTTAACGTCCAATATAAACATCAACAATCAATCAATCAACAACCAAACAGGATTATCATTGCATATATAACAGATAATGGTGTCAGATGTCACAGGTGAACTGATACAGGTAATAACAGTGTAATGTCAAACAGCAGCAATATTTCAATTGTCGTTTCAATTGAAATCAGATTTAATAAATAAAAGAACGTTAATCGTGAGTGAGTGCTCACCTTCCGAGGCTAGAGGATAGACAATTAAATTGAGTTACGGAATGCAAGCACGACTTCCAAAGCAAAGCTAGATGAACACAATTCGACGAACAAGGCTGATGGATAGAAATTGACGCAATTAGATCAGAACGGGATCAATGAGGATAAATAGTATAAGTGAGCTTATATATACTTACATGTATAAAACATATTCCAATTACAACACGTTTATTTGAAATATATACATACATTTCAAATCATTGTTTTAAATTAAACACATATATATATATATATAATTTAAACTTATTTTAAAGTAAAGATCTATACATAATAATTTATCAATTTTGCTTCATACAAAATATATCTGGTATATATATTTATAATACCTTAATTTATAAAATATATACATATACTACTAAACAGATCAATAAAGAATAGACTGACATATGTAATACGCTAGCAGAAATGTATATATAGACTTAAATAGTAACAGAAGAGAAAAAAAATCTTTGAAATCTGGGCATAACATCTTAGAAGTACTATATACATTTAAAAATAAAAATGACTGTATAGGTACAGTGCAGCCTATCTACATAAAACCCATATCCTATGTACAACTTGTGGGAAAAACAAATTATAATATATATACAAACACCCTACTGCAAAACTTATGCTAAAAACTCTGACTATGCAATTAGCCGAAATTGTATAACACTTGAAGAACCCACACGATATATACACCTTATTTTGCGAAAATCACTAACCATATATTCATGTATGCAGACCATTTGTATAACTCATATATTGAGAACCACTAAATATATGTACTAATATATATGCAAATAACTTTATATGTTATGATATACATATGTCTTATTTCTTTACCAACTCAAACAAAATTTATAAGCTTGTATAGGCCTATATATTAACAGTAAACGAACATCTCAAATATATAAGCCACTTTATATACATACTGTAGCATCTAAATTACATACTAAAACTATAACAATTGTATATAATACATACAACTCCCCCTTTATAAACTAGAGATATAGATTTATATTTATTCGCATATTAGACTGTAATATAACAAAAGTAAAACACAGCAGCCTATACATATAAGTATATACTAACATATATAATACTGACATTACCTATGCGAAAGAAAGTGCTTAGCTATGGAATAGTGGAGGCCGAAGGTGGAGACAGGCGTGGTTCGTTAGAGAAGAAGGAGACGCAGGCTGTTGGGTGTGCGAAACTACGGAGCTGCCGAGTTGGGTTTCGAGGAGGTGACGAGATTGGCTTAAATTTCCAGAGAAAGGCGGAATAAGGTGGTGCTCGCGTGGCCATGGGAGGAAGGATGTAATGACCCAAGATTTTAGGAATTTATTCTGGAAAATATAAATAAATTTTAAATAATTTTTTTTAAATAAATTTTGAAGGAGGAATTGATATAGCTTGATAGTGTATCAGTGTGTGTACATGTGTGCACAGGAAATGCACATGAATATAAGCTAAAACCCTGAACTCCAAGAATACATACATATTGATGTGTATGGAAATATATATATATATATATATATGTAGATTAAATTCTTAGAAGTAGTATGCATGAGTAAATGTATATATGAATGCTACTGAATATTTTTGAGTGTACATGTGCATGTGTGTGTCAGTATAGAATGATGTATGAATATATAGGTGGGTGTACTAATTATTTCAGTAAGACTTATATAAATATATATGTGTTAATAAAATACTAGAGTTTAAACTAGTGAAATAAAATATACAGACATATTTTAATATAAGCAGAAATAAAAAGAATGAAGATATAAAAAAGGAATAATCCTCTTATAAATAAATGAAGGAAGTACATACCATTTGCATGAAAGCTAAAAATAGAAAAAAATAAGATAAAACAGGGAAGTGCTTGGTATAGGCAGAATTAGAAAAGAGTATTTAATAAATAACAAAATCAAGTCACATTTTTAGCATGATTGTAGACAAGGGGAAAAGTATTTTCTGAAAAGCAAATTTCTGAAAAAAATGTGTAACCACTTTTCTCTTCACCCAAATTAAGCCGGGAAGGGTAAAACTTTGGGTTTAAAATGCAGATAACATGATTTTTCTGGTGGGCAAAAATGGCCTTAGCCAATACCCAAAACCCTAAGAGAGACCCTGTATATATATACATGTATATGCAGCAGCCTCCTCTCCTCTTCAGAAAAGAATTTTGAAAAAAAACAACACCATAGAAATCATAAGACAAGGGAAGGAAGAGAGCTTGAGGCTAAGGGCAGAAGCTCATCAATTAATTAAGGAAACAAAGAAGAGAGCTAGGTGAGAAAACTCACTCAAAAATCTAAGGCAATAAGTCCTAATGTAGGCAGCCAGTTAAAAGTATTTTTCTTAAAAGAGTATTTTCATATATGAATGCTTATCTGTGAATTTAAATCTAAAAATGTTTTGATTCTCTTTGGTTGATCACTTGTTTTATTATAACAAAGTTTTATGGGTTGTTAGTATACATATCTGTTTTATACACTCAGATCTCTGATATGTTAATGTTTAGGGATATAAACAAATACCCAGAAAATAAAATGTGGAGAATAGGCAAGTAGTATTGGTTTTGGCTCAACCCAGAAAGATGTAAATAATGTTGAGCTGCAATATACTCATGTATTAGTGCTAGGCTTGAAATAGAAAGGAATTAGGGGTGCAATAGGGTTGCCTATGTGCTGATGCTCCTGATTCAATAAAATGCATAGCAAACAAAATTTTGTGATTCAGTGAAACCAGGTCATCCTGAGTTTAACTCAAGCACAAATGTTTGCAAAAGAAAAACTCTCCCAGAAACCATAAGCCAATGTTAGTTGCCTAAACTCCTTTTAAATACCAGGATGAATATATATATATATATATATACAGAACCTTATTTTATAATCACCAATGGTTGTTTGCTTGTTTGCCTCTGTATGGTCATGAATAATATGAGATGCCATGTTATGGATGTTTTTAGCTAATTAAATGAATCACGGAATGGTTTTGTCATGAAAAATCAAAAGAGTTATTATTAACTTAAACCTGATTAGGAAATTGGGGTCAAGAACACTGCAGGAATGACTTGTGTGCTTGAGTAACACAAGTTGACACATGGCTTGTTTAAGTCCTGAGATCTTTGTGTAATGGAGTGAATTAGTTCATTACAGTGTGTCCATTGATTCATAAATATTGCAGATGAGACCAAGGATAGATAAATATACCAAGGGAATAATACTTGAGAGGATGAGAAAACTAGAGCTTTTCCCAGATTTGAAATATGAGAATTGAATAAATGATTTAACTCATATTGGTTATTTTCCTGTTTGGTATGAATGATTGTTTGACTATGATTGAATTGTATGCTTGAATGTATGTGCCATATTTATATATGTAGTCTCTGGAAAGAAAATTAAAGTGTGCACATGCACAATGACACAGAGCATGCACACAAGTATTTGCCTGATTCCAAAGGGCCGAACTTTCTGTATATGTACTTAACTTGACTTTAACCTAATTAACTAATTATTTTTGTGAGCTTTCTCATACCAGACATGTGTTTGACCCTAGTGTGCTAATGGCATCTGGGGTGTCTCATTTAAAATGAGGCAGTTTCAAATGCTTTTTCAGGGATTGCAGCAACTAAGTAGGAGTAGGAGCAAGGCTTTGAGAAGAAGATATAGCATGCTAAACTTAGTTAGATAAGAGCCTAAATGTTGAAATCTGCATGTATTGACAATTTAAATTGCTACTTGTATTAAGTGTTGAATATTGGATGGATATTTTGTTAGGTATTTTATTAAGAGATTGACTTGTATCTGGAATCTATGAACCAAGTTAAATATCTGTTATGTTTAAAAAAAAAATTAATCAAATCTTGTAAGTGGATTTAGCAAGAACACCATGTTAAAATCGAATGATTACATTTTATAAATGTATTAGTCAATCTTGAGTCTTTGGAAAGGATTTAAGTTTTGGAAAATCTTGATAGTTGATTCTCAGAAAATTAAATGGTTTTATTTTCTACCATGGCATATGTATACAAAAGAAAATAGGCATAGGTTGAATGTTTTATATGGCTGCAAGGTTCCCATAATTAAACTCGTTTCATACAAATGTCTCATGTCCTAATTTTTTTTAAGAAAGGATTTGTAATAAGGGAATTGTAAGCCAGATCCAAATAGTTGCAGATATATATGCACATAAACATGTTTAGTGCAAATATTACCACACCTTTTCCTTTGTATTTGTGATAAGAATCTGAATTTCACTCAGATTATAACCAAATGCATTCTTAATTCCAGACAGATTTTGTGAGAAGAAATTCAAACCTGGATAATGATAAACACTTCTATCATTTACAAAACCCAAGCAACAGACCCTTAATTTACATCAATCATGAAGCCTTCCAGGTTGTAGGAATGGGTTTCAAAAAATAATTAAGCAAGAATTATTGTTTTGTGTGGTAGAATATAGGCAAAAATAAAGTATATATATGCAGATATAGGTAGATAACAGGTTCCAAACTGTACAGGAGAAAAATGAAAAAGAAAAAAAACAAAAATTGTGTTTGAACCAACCAGCATAGTACTCGAACCCGTGACCTCTCGTGTATAAGTTAGGCGCGTTTCCATTACGCCTAGATGTTGCTTGTGTTCTCTTATGACCCGCTTTCTTTTAGCCTGAGTTTGATACTATTCAGACTTTAACACAAACATCTATATTAAAAGCTTGCTTTCCACTGATTATTACTTGATCACTTCTTAGTTAGGATAAACAGACTAAAGTATATGTTTCCAGTGGATTGTTTGGTCAAAAAAAAAATCAGCAATCCAATATCCTCTTGTTTTCCAGAACTCTGATTCAAACAAGAGAGGCATATACATCCTCACATGTATGTGCTTATCTTTGTGAATGTACTGATATATTTATATTGGTTGATTATTGTGATCCTGGATATATTTGGTTTATTGGAAAAAGATATTGACCCTGAGAATTATAATTGCAATGGATGATATATCTATCTATATATATATCCTCTTTACCTTAAAAAAAATCCTTATGGAATTAGAGTAGAAATAGGAGGGTCATTTCAGTTGGTATCAGAGCGAGGTTATTCAACATAGTAGAAGTAAGGATCAAGTTCTTAGATAGAAAAAAAAAATTAAAAGGAACTAAATATATATATATAACAATGTGTTCAGTGTGAAAAAAAAAACCACTGAAACAACCAAATTACCAATCAAACTAACCAGCTATGTAAATTATTATTAGCAAACTATGGTAGGAAGACCACCAAATCAGGGAGCAGGATCTTCCCATGCACCACCAATGGTCAATCTGCAAGACTTGGTGAGAGCATTTAGGGATGGGGCAGGACAAAGGCAAGAAAATCCCTATGAAGAACTCTCAAAATTACTTAAGACATATACTCATTTAGGAGGCAAAAGCTTTGAAGGGACAGAGAGTATCATAGAAATTCAAACATGGTTGAGAACATTGGAAAGAATTTTCAATGACATGCAACTTGATGATCAAAGAAAGAGGCAAGTGGCTTCAAGACAGCTAAAAGGAGTAGCTTTAGGCTGGTGGGAAGTAATCATTGCAGGAAGGAATGAGAATGAAATCACTTGGAATCAATTCAAAGAGATGTTGGAAGCAAGGTTTGTACCAGCATCAGCAAAGACTACCTTGCTAGAAGAATTCATTAGACTTAGACAAGGAACCATGACTGTCACAGAATACACTCAAAAGTTTGAGGGGCTTTCCACATATGGAGCAATGCTTGTGGCAGATGAGGCATCTAAAAATGATAGGTACATAAAAGGTCTGAACCCAGGACTTAGCAGAGCCATGTTACCCTATGCAGACAAGACTTTTGACCATGTGATAGACTTAGCTTTGAGGTTGGAGCAGCATGACAAGGAAAGGGAGAAGTTCAGAAATTTTAAGAGCAATAATATCAAGAAAGGTAAGGGGAGGTATCACCCTTATGATAAGAAGAAAGAAGAGGCTAGTAACAAAAGCACTGGAGATGTCAAAGCTAAGGAAAACAAGAAGAAAATTGTGTGCCATCAGTATGGAAAGGAAGGGCATATCAAACCAAGATGTCCAGAATTGAAAGGAGGAGCTTTCAAATGCTATCTATGTGGGAAAGAGGGGCATATGAAGAGGAATTGTCCTGAGTATAAACAACAAGGCAAATTGGCAAATTTGGAAGGAAAAGGCAAAGCCACAGTGGAGAGTAACACTGTAAACCATAGCCAAGTGGAAGGTACATTACTTATTTGTACCATACCCATAACAGTAGTATATGATACTGGGGCAACTCACTCTTTAATTTCTTATGAATTGGTTAAAATGCTAAAACTGAATTGCATATTGGTCGAAACCCCATTGCATATACACAGTCCATTGGGGAGTTCTAGTGTTTTAAATATGATTTGTGTGGATGTGGAATTAAACATAGGAGGAAATATTTTTATTTCCAATTTATATGTTTTGAATTACCCAAATATAGGTGTTATATTGGGGGTAGACTGGTTAAGGCAATTTAAAGCCATAATTAATTTAGACTCATCCACCATATCATTGCAAAATTCTAGAGGCCAGAGAATCACAGTTTTATGTGAGGTAGCTAAGGAAGGAAAACTATATCATTTAGTTGACTCAGAAAAAGATTTCAGTGAACTAACCATTGAAGAAATTCCCATAGTCAATGAATATTTGGATGTGTTTGGTGAGGTCAAGGGTATTCCACACCATAGACCAGTAGAATTCCAGATCAATCTAGTTCCAGGAGCAAGCCCAGTGATTAAAAAGCCAACTAGAATGGGGCCAAATGAACTAAAAGAATTAAAGAAACAGTTAGAAGAATTGGAAGAAAAGGGTTTTATAAGACCAAGTAATTCTTGCTGGGGAGCACCAGTGGTATTTGTTAAGAAGCAAGATGGCTCCTTAAGACTCTGCATAGATTATAGAGAATTAAACAAAGTAACCATTAAAAATAAATACCCATTGCCAAGAATAGATGATCTTTTTGATCAATTAGCAGGGGCAAAAGTATTTTCTAGACTAGACTTAGCATCTGGTTTTCATCAAATGAAGGTGGAAGAATCAAGCATCAAGTACACTGCCTTTAACACTAGGTATGGGTTGTATGAATTTTTGGTTATGCCATTTGGCTTGACCAATGCACCATCTTACTTTGTAGATTTAATGAACAGAACCTTTAGAGATTGTTTAGACAAGTTTGTGCTTATTTTTATAGATGACATTTTGATTTATTCCAAGACAGTGGAAGAACATAAGCATCATTTGCACCTGGTTTTGTCTAGATTAAGGGAAAAAGATTTAAAGGCAAAATTTTCAAAATGTGTGTTTTGGAAAGAGGAAGTACATTTTCTTGGCCATGTTATATCTGCCAAAGGAATTTCTGTGAACCCCAATAAAGTAGTGGCTATTCAAGCATGGAAGAGGCCAAGCACTGTGAGTGAAGTGAGGTCATTTATGGGGATGGCAGGGTATTATAGGAGGTTTATAAAAGATTTTTCAAAAATTTCTACACCACTCACTAACCTAACCAGGAAGAACCAAGCTTTTGTTTGGTCAGAAAAATGTGAAAAGTCTTTTGAACAGTTGAAGGAGGCATTGGTGAATGCTCCAATTCTAAAGGTACCACATGGAAATGAAGAATTAGTGGTATACACTGATGCTAGTGGATTTGGCTTGGGTGCAGTGTTGATGCAACAAGGCCAAGTCATTGCATATGCATCCAGACAACTTAAACCCCATGAAGTAAGGTATGCCACACATGATCTCGAATTAGCAGCTGTGATATATGCTTTAAAACTTTGGAGACATTATTTGTTAGGCACTAAGTTTGAACTTTACACTGACCACAAGTCTCTAAAATATTTGTTTTCACAAAAAGATTTGAACATGAGGCAACATAGATGGGTGGAGTTCTTAGCTGCCTATGACTTTGACATACTTTATACACCAGGTAAAGCAAACAAAGTTGCAGATGCTCTAAGTAGACAGCATGCTAAATTGGCTATGATGATGATAGAAGAATTTAAAAACTTATTTTTGCTAACTGAGTTAGAGATTGGGGAGAATGGTTGTGTGCACATTAATGAGCAGATGCATGGTGCACAAGAAGATAAAGGGAAGTTAAGCTTAATGACACTTCAACCAGATTTAATTCTGAAGGTAGGAAAAATGCAAGAACAAGATGCTCACTTATTAGAGAAGAGAATGCTCCTCTCAAGAGGGGAGGAAGTAATGAATCACCACATTGATAAAGATGGTTATATGAGATACCAGAATAGGATGTGTGTACCAGAGGACATAGAATTGAAGAAGGAGATATTGAATGAATATCACAGAAGTAAATACTCCATACACCCAGGTAACACAAAAATGTATCAAAATTTGAAAAGAGACTTCTGGTGGAAGGGGATGAAATCTGATATAGCTAAGTACATTGCCAAATGTATGACTTGCCAACAAGTCAAGGCTGAAACTCAAAGACCATCAGGGTTGATGCAACCTCTTAGTGTACCACAGTGGAAGTGGGAAGACATATCTATGGACTTCATAGATGAACTGCCTAGATCTACGAGAGGTAATACAAGTATATGGGTGATAGTTGATAGGCTAACCAAGGTAGCACACTTCATCCCAGTCAAGTCAGAAAGAACAGCACCAAAACTAGCTCAAATTTTTATAAAAGAAGTGGTAAAGTTACATGGCATTCCCAAAACCATTGTGAGTGATAGGGATACCATCTTCACTTCAAAATTCTGGAGAAGCTTTCAAGAAGCAATGGGAAGTGAACTATGTTTAAGTACTGCCTACCATCCTCAATCAGATGGGCAGACTGAGGTGGTAAACAAAGTTTTGGAGGACATGTTGAGGGCATGTATACTGGATTTTGGGGGCAACTGGGAAGATTATCTTCATCTAGTTGAATTTACATACAACAACAGCTACCAAAGCACCATAGGAATGGCTCCATTTGAAGCCTTATATGGTAAACCCTGTTTGTCACCTGTTTGCTGGGTAGAAGCAGGAGAAAGGTCTATTTTAGGACCTGAGTACATACAAGAAACCAAGGAGAAAATTGAGTTGGTAAGAAGAAGAATGACAGCAGCTCAAGATAGGCAAAAGAAATTTGCAGACATGAGAAGGAGGCAGGTAGAATATGAGGTGGGAAATTTTGTTTTCATCAAAATCTCACCCATGAAAAATGTGCTGAGGTTTGGAAAACAAGGCAAATTAACCCCAAGATATATTGGACCATACAAAATTCTGGAGAGAATTGGTCCCTTGGCATATAAGTTGGAATTACCAGAAAACATGCAAGGTATACATGATGTTTTTCATGTATCACAATTGAGAAGATGGGTCCATGACAAGGCAGAAATTATTGAAACCCCAACCCAAGTGCAGATAAATCCTAATTTGATTTATGAAAAGGATCCAGTGGGAATTTTGGCAAAAGATGTGAAGAAGTTGAGGAATAAATCTCTGAAACTTGTGAAGGTACAGTGGAGTCTTGATCCTAGTGATTGCACATGGGAATTAGAAGACAAAGTTAGGATGAATTATCCTAAGCTATTTTCAGATTAAGGTAATTCTGATTTTTGATTGTTTTCTTTATTTTGGATGAATATATTTTTAGTTAGTATAGAACTAAGAATCTATTTGGTAGAGAATATACTTGTTCTCTGAATTAAGTTTAAAATTTATTTTAAGCTTAGGAAAATTGTGGGACACAATTTCTAAAAGGAGGGGTGTATGTAATGACCCAAGATTTTAGGAATTTATTCTGGAAAATATAAATAATTTTAAAATAATTTTTTTTAAATAAATTTTGAAGGAGGGATTGATATAGCTTGATAGTGTATCAGTGTGTGTACATGTGTGCACAGGAAATGCACATGAATATAAGCTAAAACCCTGAACTCCAAGAATACATACATATTGATGTGTATGGAAATATATATATATATATATATATATATATATATATGTAGATTAAATTCTTAGAAGTAGTATGCATGAGTAAATGTATATATGAATGCTACTGAATATTTTTGAGTGTACATGTGCATGTGTGTGTCAGTATAGAATGATGTATGAATATATAGGTGGGTGTACTAATTATTTCAGTAAGACTTATATAAATATATATGTGTTAATAAAATACTAGAGTTTAAACTAGTGAAATAAAATATACAGACATATTTTAATATAAGCAGAAATAAAAAGAATGAAGATATAAAAAAGGAATAATCCTCTTATAAATAAATGAAGGAAGTACATACCATTTGCATGAAAGCTAAAAATAGAAAAAAATAAGATAAAACAGGGAAGTGCTTGGTATAGGCAGAATTAGAAAAGAGTATTTAATAAATAACAAAATCAAGTCACATTTTTAGCATGATTGTAGACAAGGGGAAAAGTATTTTCTGAAAAGCAAATTTCTGAAAAAAATGTGTAACCACTTTTCTCTTCACCCAAATTAAGCCGGGAAGGGTAAAACTTTGGGTTTAAAATGCAGATAACATGATTTTTCTGGTGGGCAAAAATGGCCTTAGCCAATACCCAAAACCCTAAGAGAGACCCTGTATATATATACATGTATATGCAGCAGCCTCCTCTCCTCCTCAGAAAAGAATTTTGAAAAAAAAAACAACACCATAGAAATCATAAGACAAGGGAAGGAAGAGAGCTTGAGGCTAAGGGCAGAAGCTCATCAATTAATTAAGGAAACAAAGAAGAGAGCTAGGTGAGAAAACTCACTCAAAAATCTAAGGCAATAAGTCCTAATGTAGGCAGCCAGTTAAAAGTATTTTTCTTAAAAGAGTATTTTCATATATGAATGCTTATCTGTGAATTTAAATCTGAAAATGTTTTGATTCTCTTTGGTTGATCACTTGTTTTATTAGAACAAAGTTTTATGGGTTGTTAGTATACATATCTGTTTTATACACTCAGATCTCTGATATGTTAATGTTTAGGGATATAAACAAATACCCAGAAAATAAAATGTGGAGAATAGGCAAGTAGTATTGGTTTTGGCTCAACCCAGAAAGTAAATAATGTTGAGCTGCAATATATTCATGTATAAGTGCTGAGGCTTGAAATAGAAAGGAATTAGGGGTGCAATAGGGTTGCCTATGTGCTGATGCTCCTGATTCAATAAAATGCATAGCAAACAAAATTTTGTGATTCAGTGAAACCAGGTCATCCTGAGTTTAACTCAAGCACAAATGTTTGCAAAAGAAAAACTCTCCCAGAAACCATAAGCCAATGTTAGTTGCCTAAACTCCTTTTAAATACCAGGATGAATATATATATATATACAGAACCTTATTTTATAATCACCAATGGTTGTTTGCTTGTTTGCCTCTGTATGGTCATGAATAATATGAGATGCCATGTTATGGATGTTTTTAGCTAATGAAATGAATCACGGAATGGTTTTGTCATTAAAAATCAAAAGAGTTATTATTAACTTAAACCTGATTAGGAAATTGGGGTCAAGAACACTGCAGGAATGACTTGTGTGCTTGAGTAACACAAGTTGACACATGGCTTGTTTAAGTCCTGGGATCTTTGTGTAATGGAGTGAATTAGTTCATTACAGTGTGTCCATTGATTCATAAATATTGCAGATGAGACCAAGGATAGATAAATATACCAAGGGAATAATACTTGAGAGGATGAGAAAACTAGAGCTTTTCCCAGATTTGAAATATGAGAATTGAATAAATGATTTAACTCATATTGGTTATTTTCCTGTTTGGTATGAATGATTGTTTGACTATGATTGAATTGTATGCTTGAATGTATGTGCCATATTTATATATGTAGTCTCTGGAAAGAAAATTAAAGTGTGCACATGCACAATGACACAGAGCATGCACACAAGTATTTGCCTGATTCCAAAGGGCCGAACTTTCTGTATATGTACTTAACTTGACTTTAACCTAATTAACTAATTATTTTTGTGAGCTTTCTCATACCAGACATGTGTCTGACCCTAGTGTGCTAATGGCATCTGGGGTGTCTCATTTAAAATGAGGCAGTTTCAAATGCTTTTTCAGGGATTGCAGCAACTAAGTAGGAGTAGGAGCAAGGCTTTGAGAAGAAGATATAGCATGCTAAACTTAGTTAGATAAGAGCCTAAATGTTGAAATCTGCATGTATTGACAATTTAAATTGCTACTTGTATTAAGTGTTGAATATTGGATGGATATTTTGTTAGGTATTTTATTAAGAGATTGACTTGTATCTGGAATCTATGAACCAAGTTAAATATCTGTTATGTTTAAAAAAAAATTAATCAAATCTTGTAAGTGGATTTAGCAAGAACACCATGTTAAAATCGAATGATTACATTTTATAAATGTATTAGTCAATCTTGAGTCTTTGGAAAGGATTTAAGGTTTGGAAAATCTTGATAGTTGATTCTCAGAAAATTAAATGGTTTTATTTTCTACCATGGCATATGTATACAAAAGAAAATAGGCATAGGTTGAATGTTTTATATGGCTGCAAGGTTCCCATAATTAAACTCGTTTCATACAAATGTCTCATGTCCTAATTTTTTTTAAGAAAGGATTTGTAATAAGGGAATTGTAAGCCAGATCCAAATAGTTGCAGATATATATGCACTAAACATGTTTAGTGCAAATATTACCACACCTTTTCCTTTGTATTTGTGATAAGAATCTGAATTTCACTCAGATTATAACCAAATGCATTCTTAATTCCAGACAGATTTTGTGAGAAGAAATTCAAACCTGGATAATGATAAACACTTCTATCATTTACAAAACCCAAGCAACAGACCCTTAATTTACATCAATCATGAAGCCTTCCAGGTTGTAGGAATGGGTTTCAAAAAATAATTAAGCAAGAATTATTGTTTTGTGTGGTAGAATATAGGCAAAAATAAAGTATATATATGCAGATATAGGTAGATAACAGGTTCCAAACTGTACAGGAGAAAAATGAAAAAGAAAAAAAAAACAAAAATTGTGTTTGAACCAACCAGCATAGTACTCGAACTCGTGACCTCTCGTGTATAAGTTAGGCGCGTTTCCATTACGCCTAGATGTTGCTTGTGTTCTCTTATGACCCGCTTTCTTTTAGCCTGAGTTTGATACTATTCAGACTTTAACACAAACATCTATATTAAAAGCTTGCTTTCCACTGATTATTACTTGATCACTTCTTAGTTAGGATAAACAGACTAAAGTATATGTTTCCAGTGGATTGTTTGGTCAAAAAAAAAAATCAGCAATCCAATATCCTCTTGTTTTCCAGAACTCTGATTCAAACAAGAGAGGCATATACATCCTCACATGTATGTGCTTATCTTTGTGAATGTACTGATATATTTATATTGGTTGATTATTGTGATCCTGGATATATTTGGTTTATTGGAAAAAGATATTGACCCTGAGAATTATAATTGCAATGGATGATATATCTATCTATATATATATATATCCTCTTTACCTTAAAAAAAATCCTTATGGAATTAGAGTAGAAATAGGAGGGTCATTTCAGAGGACGCAAGGGTGGTGGGGCGATGTGGCGACTTGGTGGAGCTGCGTCGGGGCGGAGGACTACGGGGTGCGGAGGGTGGTTGCTAAGGTGAGGTGAAAGGGAATACGAGTGATGGCGGCTCTGTTCGTTTTTTCTTTCAGAGGAAGTTGGGTTTTAGAGAAAAGGAAGGAGAAGCTAAGATAAAAATGAAGATGAGTAGTTTTCTTCTTTAGGAGTGCGAAAGAATGAACTGGCAACCATTCATTATAATTCCATTTTGTTTAAACCAATACAAAAGTAAAGATAGAAATGGAAAAGGTGAAGTCAGCCCGATTGAATTTGAAAGTAATAATGAATACAATTGTGTTTTGGGAAGAGACGAGGACGCTTGGAAAGAATCAAATGAATTTTTTTTTTTGCCTTCCCAAAGAAACTAAGATATAAATGAAAAGTAAAGTGACCTTTAACAAATACAAACGTAAAGAAAAATATTTTATTAATTTGTCTTTCAAACTTCAAAGCCGTATTGTTTGGCAACGGTAGATTTTAGTAATTGATGAAATACATATTATAATGACAGCTAGAGGCCTTTTGTCGTGACGAAACGTAAAGGAAAAATAAAAGGTCAAAATTTCGGTACCGGTACCGTAGGCGTTACGCAAAGTGCAACGTACACCGGACTCCGAATTTGACAGTCGAATATACCGTAGAGATCAGCACGAGGAGACGATCAAAATGGTATACGAATATCAGTGGTTTGATTGAATTATAAAAATTCGAATTTTTCTACTGGCGGAAAATGCAAGAAAAACGCTGAAAAATAAGATCGACGGAGCCAAAGATGTCCGAATTTGGAAAAACGACAAACTGACATCTTGCTCAAAAGATGGTTTAGAATTTTTCTATGTAAAAATATTTAGGTTTCGAAAACATTTTATTTTCATCGTTTCTTAACTGATTGAATTGAAGTGAATTTACGCGCGAAATAAACTTTCGTATTTTCGGATGAAAATTTACCAGTTGCTATGTTTAACTAGACGTATTCCAAATATAAAATTTTTATTTCAAAATTTTATCGTTTAAAATTTCACAAAATTTCAACTAATTACGTTATTAAAACAGTTGAAATTTACGGGTCGTTACACTCTCCCCCACTTAAAACTTTTCGTCCCCGAAAAGGAACAAGGTAGGAGAATAGGAACAACTAGAAAGAAAACAGATTTGAAATACAAAATAACAATTAATTTAAACCATATAAATTTGAATAGTCTTTTATTATAATCATATATTTTTTTAACAATTTAAATTCTTCTTTATTCCAAATTTCTGTTAAATTATTCTACTTAATATATCTAATCACGTATATTTAACCTATATAAATTAATTTAAACCATAAAAGTTTCGATTTAAATCAATTTATATTCACTAATCGCTTTTAAATTCAAGGTATTTTCATAAGTTGATCAAATTTCAATTTATTAATTCTTTCAAAACAAATTTTTTTTATTCTTTCAAACAAATTTATTTCATCATTATCTGAGTTTACTTATTATCTTATCTAACTCTATTAACATCTTAATAATCAAATTTAGTGTATAACACTTATTATAGACACTCAAATTTTATTTATAAATTCAATTTATCTTATATATTATCCAATTACATATTCAACTTCTGAACGATTTAGGTAAGTTGTATTAGAATGCAGTTGAACAATATACAATGAAAATTTCCCAATTCAATTATTCAAGTTTAAATATTTATTCCAAATTTTGGTTTTATTTATAATTAAAATCATCGTTTAACAAAATTTAAGAATTAGATTTCCGATTAACTTTAAACAATTTAGAGATATATATAATATATTTATATCAAATCAAATTACATTTTTAAAATAAGATACTTATATATATATATCAAATTATACTGAAGAAATTCGAATCAAAATATATTTTTTTTTCTCAAAACAAATCTGTAGCAAAGCTACAGAATGGTTTCTC
The DNA here is from genome assembly GCA_030737815.1 of Allium fistulosum. Lineage (NCBI taxonomy): Eukaryota > Viridiplantae > Streptophyta > Magnoliopsida > Asparagales > Amaryllidaceae > Allium > Allium fistulosum. Next base: position 54,393,895 of record CM060905.1, read on the forward strand.
CACTTCGAAACTCGAAAATGATTGTCGATGATGCGGCCGCCATCACCGAAATTATTTTCCAGCGACAAAGAGAAGAACACTGATTTCAACATTTTAAAATTTTTTTGAAAACGATTTCTATTCGAAAATACTTTCAATAATATATACTTTAAAATTTTAAAACCAAAGTTCGAAATCACCGGAAATTAAATTCTCAAATTTTTATTTAAATTCCTTTCAAATCCCAAATCAATTTATAACCAAGTTTCATAAATTCATTTATTTATTTTATGCAATAATCAATGGTTTACAAAACAATAAATGAAAGTCAAATATTATTATTTCTGACAACAAATTCATTAACACTTTAATTTCAGAAAAATTTATACTTATATAAAATATAATCATACAAAACTATTTTATTTACTAAATTTGAAAACAATGTTGTGTCAGTTTGCTCTGCTCAAGTGTTTTGGAGATCCTATCGATAGCGCTGATCAGACGAATCGATCGGAAACCCAAATCACATCAACAACTCAAACAACACAATATATAAAACATTTTTAATATAAATTTACAAATACATTTCTTTGCTCGACGATACAGGAATGAATTTCCAAAATAAGGATAGGGATTCAAATTTTGATGGACTCAAATCAAAGAGAAATTTGATTCGAAGATAAGTTCGGAATAAGAGATAAGATAATTATATTAACAGAATCGGGAGACGGATAAGCTTTTTAATTTACGGGCAACCTTAACCGGATCGACCGTGACTTAGATAATAAGATCGATGCTAAATTCCGAGGTAAATCAACATCCGATCTCGAGAAATAAAATTCAGGTATAGTAGGAAATAGATAGCATCGTAAACCGAGGATACAGAAATCTCCGGTAAATCGATGTCTATTATAAAGGAGTTTACTCCTTTACGAATCACTATAAGATTGGTGAGACCGCCGATCTATTATAGATAACATTCAGAATGGAGTTATGGGGTGCTCCATGATTGAAAGAAGACGAATAGTGAAGGACACGAATGAATTTCGGAACCGAGGGGAACGTTCCAAAATTCAAAGGAATTGAGTCAAAGGAAAAGATTTAAACTCGAATGAGAGTGATTCTGTAAATACATTTACCTTATATGTTAAGTTTTGCCTAGAGCTACCAAAGCTCTGATACCAACTGTAACGACCCGGAATTTTGGACCATTCGCATCCATTATAAGTGTATAGGTAGACACTCATGCCAGAGTTGAATTGCTCAAAATACCGCGTTGTTAATTTAAATTGGCAAAACTGAACATATACAGTAAATAAATAATCACAGATCACAGACACAGAGTAATAAGTGCAGCGGAAATAAAAGAGATAGTAGTTCATGAAGCTACTATATAAATATATAAAATACATCAGAGTTAAACCAGATACAACGGAAGAGTAACATGATACATCAGATACAAATCAGAATACATCACTGGGATCATCGAATGCTGAAAGCAGAATAGATGGCTGGATCTTCAAGCAAAGCTCCAACTCCAAAGGTGAGTCTCGAAAGCTGAACCACTCAGTCTGACCCGAGCGTAAAGCAAAAACACAAGACACTCGAGTCAGGATTAACATTCTCATATTAATAAATCCAACTCAAGTGAAATAGCAATTGAAATACAAGTAACTCAAAGGATGTTTGGAATAACCATCCTTTAAGGATCCGTTAAACTATCTACTATGTAGTAATGTACGCTAAGTAGATAATGTCTATCAGTAATATAAAAAGATATCAAAATAGCGTTAAGTCATGGCCCATTCCACCCTTAACACATTTTTATTCCCAAAAGCATATACAAGACCGTAGTTTCCCCAAAACCGGAAGTCACCAGAGGGCAATCCATATACTAAAGGTACAAATCAAAATCGTAGTGGTCGCGAATAGGATAATCAGTATGACAAGGTACATGAGGCGATACCAACTAGGATACTAGTAGTTGCCTGATCCGGACTGATGTTGGGCATAGCAGCTACTACCCCAACACCGCGAAACAACACTCCCAAATCGAGGGGTGCACCCAAATCGAATCACAAAAGTAATAGATATGGTATCGAAGAAGTGTGTCCGCTAGAGATGGCGATCCTCAATGGCCCGGCGCGGCTCCTGTTTTAGTCATGTCAAGGGTCATCCAAAATCGTTCTCTTTCTTCAGTCAACGCGTTCATCAAAACCATCCACTTCGTTCTGGATCAACACTCTGCGTATAGTTATTAAAGTGGTTTCGGTTCAGATAGAGAGTATATCCATTACCGATCCCGGTCTCTTTAATAACTTTCGTAATTATTACACCGATTGGTCGTTTATATATTTCTAAAACCAAATCAATTTCAATTTCAAATAGAATTCGTAAATCAACATTTCATTTGTCTTTCTAAAACAATTTCCAAATTTTCGTTTCAAATCTTATAATTCAATTTCAATTTCTATTTAAAACAATTCAAATATTGATTCAAGTTCGTATATAAGTTTCATTCCGAAATCATTTGAATAAATTCTATTTAACATTCAAATCAATTTAAACTCATTTATCGATTTCATTCAATATTCGTTAAGTTACTTTACCATTCAAAACAATTTCTATTAAATTTCCAATTCATTTAATCAATTCTTAAGTTCAACTTCATTAAAACAAAACTTACAATTTTGAATTAAACTAAATTCGTCAAATCAATTCTCCAATTACAAGTCTTACATAAATTCCAAAAATATCACATTTCATTTTTTGTTAAAGAAATCAAATTTCACTTATTTACTTCCTTAAATAATTTTCCAAAACTTAATTAATAAAGAAACTCAATTTCAATTCTTTACGAAGTAAAATTCACTTATTCAAAAGTTCAATTTTTCTTATTAAAGAATTTCAATTCAATTTAATCATTTAATAATTCATTATTAAATAGTTCAAAACTTAATTATTAAATAATTTCAAAGTTTAATAATTTCAAACTTAATTATAATTTCAAACTTAATTATTAAATCATTTCAAACTTAATTCAATCATTTCTCAAATTTAAACAACATTCTTTCATTGATTACATTGTTAATCTTTTGTTTCAGATTATTAAATATTACCATTTTCCTTTCATCAAAAATTCAAATTTCAACTTCATTTCAAAACCATATTCTTTATTCAAATAAAATCTTCGTTTATTTTCAAATCAAATTATTGACCAATCGGGTTTTTGTTTAATTTTCTATCCTAAGTCAAAGTTCAATTTGGGTATTTATCATTTCAACCCGATTCCAATTCAATTCAAAATCAAAACATATCAAAGGGAACTTGCAGTGTGATAACTGGGATGGTGTCAAAGTAAATAAACAAGCAATAACAACAACCAATATCAATCCAATAATCAATTCAAATAATCCTGAAATAACCGTATTAATTCGCATTGTTATTTGTACGAATTAATATAATTATTTCTAGAATCTACACTATCATTTCATGTAGATTAAAGATTATTACATTACGGTTTTTCACTTATCATCTATTTACAATTTCATACATCATCAATTTAACAACATACATTCAGTGATTCAAAATGTAATTAAGCAAATCATACGTGTCAATGGATTTAACAGTTAAAGGGGTCATATTATACAAATGTCAGTTAATCAAATTTAACATTTAATTATCCTATATCAAGTTCAATTGCATACTATTTATCATTTTAACATTAACAATTTAACGTCCAATATAAACATCAACAATCAATCAATTAACAACCAAACTGGATTATCATTGCATATATAACAGATAATGGTGTCAGATGTCACAGGTGAACTGATACAGGTAATAACAGTGTAATGTCAAACAGCAGCAATATTTCAATTGTCGTTTCAATTGAAATCAGATTTAATAAATAAAAGAACGTTAATCGTGAGTGAGTGCTCACCTTCCGAGGCTAGAGGATAGACAATTAAATTGAGTTACGGAATGCAAGCACGACTTCCAAAGCAAAGCTAGATGAACACAATTCGACGAACAAGGCTGATGGATAGAAATTGACGCAATTAGATCAGAACGGGATCGATGAGGATAAATAGTATAAGTGAGCTTATATATACTTACATGTATAAAACATATTCCAATTACAACACGTTTATTTGAAATATATACATACATTTCAAATCATTGTTTTAAATTAAACACATATATATATATATAATTTAAACTTATTTTAAAGTAAAGATCTATACATAATAATTTATCAATTTTGCTTCATACAAAATATATCTGGTATATATATTTATAATACCTTAATTTATAAAATATATACATATACTACTAAACAGATCAATAAAGAATAGACTGACATATGTAATACGCTAGCAGAAATGTATATATAGACTTAAATAGTAACAGAAGAGAAAAAAAATCTTTGAAATCTGGGCATAACATCTTAGAAGTACTATATACATTTAAAAATAAAAATGACTGTATAGGTACAGTGCAGCCTATCTACATAAAACCCATATCCTATGTACAACTTGTGGGAAAAACAAATTATAATATATATACAAACACCCTACTGCAAAACTTATGCTAAAAACTCTGACTATGCAATTAGCCGAAATTGTATAACACTTGAAGAACCCACACGATATATACACCTTATTTTGCGAAAATCACTAACCATATATTCATGTATGCAGACCATTGTATAACTCATATATTGAGAACCACTAAATATATATACTAATATATATGCAAATAACTTTATATGTTATGATATACATATGTCTTATTTCTTTACCAACTCAAACAAAATTTATAAGCTTGTATAGGCCTATATATTAACAGTAAACGAACATCTCAAATATATAAGCCACTTTATATACATACTGTAGCATCTAAATTACATACTAAAACTATAACAATTGTATATAATACATACAACTCCCCCTTTATAAACTAGAGATATAGATTTATATTTATTCGCATATTAGACTGTAATATAACAAAAGTAAAACACAGCAGCCTATACATATAAGTATATACTAACATATATAATACTGACATTACCTATGCGAAAGAAAGTGCTTAGCTATGGAATAGTGGAGGCCGAAGGTGGAGACAGGCGTGGTTCGTTAGAGAAGAAGGAGACGCAGGCTGTTGGGTGTGCGAAACTGCGGAGCTGCCGAGTTGGGTTTCGAGGAGGTGACGAGATTGGCTTAAATTTCCAGAGAAAGGCGGAATAAGGTGGTGCTCGCGTGGCCGCGGGAGGGAGGACGCAAGGGTGGTGGGGCGATGTGGCGACTTGGTGGAGCTGCGTCGAGGCGGAGGACTACGGGGTGTGGAGGGCGGTTGCTAAGGTGAGGTGAAAGGGAATACGAGTGATGGCGGCTCTGTTCGTTTTTTCTTTCAGAGGAAGTTGGGTTTTAGAGAAAAGGAAGGAGAAGCTAAGATAAAAATGAAGCTGAGTAGTTTTCTTCTTTAGGAGTGCAAAAGAATGAACTGGCAACCATTCATTATAATTCCATTTTGTTTAAACCAATACAAAAGTAAAGATAGAAATGGAAAAGGTGAAGTCAGCCCGATTGAATTTGAAAGTAATAATGAATACAATTGTGTTTTGGGAAGAGACGAGGACGCTTGGAAAGAATCAAATGAATTTTTTTTTGCCTTCCCAAAGAAACTAAGATATAAATGAAAAGTAAAGTGACCTTTAACAAATACAAACGTAAAGAAAAATATTTTATTAATTTGTCTTTCAAACTTCAAAGCCGTATTGTTTGGCAACGGTAGATTTTAGTAATTGATGAAATACATATTATAATGACAGCTAGAGGCCTTTTGTCGTGACGAAACGTAAAGGAAAAATAAAAGGTCAAAATTTCGGTACCGGTACCGTAGGCGTTACGCAAAGTGCAACGTACACCGGACTCCGAATTTGACAGTCGAATATACCGTAGAGATCAGCACGAGGAGACGATCAAAATGGTATACGAATATCAGTGGTTTGATTGAATTATAAAAATTCGAATTTTTCTACTGGCGGAAAATGCAAGAAAAACGCTGAAAAATAAGATCGACGGAGCCAAAGATGTCCGAATTTGGAAAAACGACAAACTGACATCTTGCTCAAAAGATGGTTTAGAATTTTTCTATGTAAAAATATTTAGGTTTCAAAAACATTTTATTTTCATCGTTTCTTAACTGATTGAATTGAAGTGAATTTACGCGCGAAATAAACTTTCGTATTTTCGGACGAAAAATTACCAGTTGCTATGTTTAACTAGACGTATTCCAAATATAAAATTTTTATTTCAAAATTTTATCGTTTAAAATTTCACAAAATTTCAACTAATTACGTTATTAAAACAGTTGAAATTTACGGGTCGTTACACAGAACTACACCCTAAATGCTTAACTAAAAATAGAGATTTTGGTTTCAATAATCAAGTTTTTGTTTTAACATTTGATTCATATGCCTGAATCCATGAATTGTGAAGATTGAATTTCGACTTATTTAAAGCTTTGCTCTGTTCTTTCAATTTCCAAAGGAAATGCTAAGTTGGTTTAGCTTGAATACATTTTTAGATTAAAGCTTATGCTAACACAAACAAGTTTTGTTTTGATCTTGAATTCAAATCATGCCTTGATCATGAGAACATGATTTTTGAAGCCGAAACTAGAGCTTGAAACCAAAAACAAAGTATCACAGTGAATAACCGTGCACATACATTCACCCCTCACTCATGTGTATCTAGAAAAAAAAACATACATATATACAAATATTCTCATCACAGATACTTGCCACAGAATCATGTTTACAATTTTTAAAGGAAAGGTTACTCACTTTGATTTCCAGGAAGAAGAACAGAGTGTGAAATGTGAAACCAGGCTTGAGCTTTGCTTGTTGAAGCTTTCCTCTAATCCTCTGGTTTGAATTTATTTGATGTTTTTAAGTTTGTAAAATGGTGATATATATATATATATATATATATATATATATATATATTTTGGTTTGCTTAATTATCCTTGTGAACGAAACTGGAATGAAGATGATATATAAAATTGGGTTACAAGGTGATGAATTTGTACAGGGTTACTAATTTCCTTTTGTACCAAGTAGGCAGAGATATTTTCTTTTTGTTGGCTGATATAACCTTGCCTTGGTGCTGCATTAATTAGTTTGTACAACCTATATTATTTTTTCGGTTGTATAAATATAAAGATAATTTTGAGTGTCTTCTCTTGCAAGCTAATAGCTATTTATTAATTTTTTCTTTTACAAGCGTATACATATATTTATTTTCATATTTAAGTGTATTTTATTTTTCTTTAATCTTATTATTTTATAATATAAATAATTTTCTAATTTTAATATGTTGTTAAATTTTTATCTAATGTGTTACTTTATATTTTATAATTTATTAACATGTTGTTTGAATTTGTTTATGTATTTAATTTTTTTATTATTTTCTTTTCTTCATAACTTATCTTATATATATTTATTTCTATTTTTTAGCTTAAATTATTTATTATTATTATTTTACTTTAATATTTATTGTCTTATATTTATTTTATAAATTCAAATCATTATTAACCATCAATTCTAAGTTTAAATCATTTATTTATTTCCTTGTGTCCAAAGTCTATATTTTTATATTTTTTTAACCCATTTATTTAAGATTTAAATTCAAATTCAATGTATATATATATATATGTAAATTTAAATTTACTCATATATGCCCATATACGTATATATTCACATATATACAAATATATACAATATTTAAAATTTAAATGATTTAACATAGAATTTATTTGAATTCGGGGAAACTCGCATCAATTTATCGATTAATTTCACAAATTTTATTCGAAAATTTAATTAATTATCAATTTAAATTTAATTAAAATCCGGGGTCGTTACATCCTGATACATCTTGGTTCCCCTAGGATGAATCATAAACTTCGACCGATGGCTCTCATTTCTTTAGGTTACCAACACCTGAACAAAAAGTCATCCCTTCTTTCTTAACCATCCTCTCTAGTTAAGACTAAAATCTTTCAAAACATTGATCTCATTTCTACTTTCCATTCTTTTGATCTGTTCAGCCAATATTGGATCATCCCTTTGTTTAGAAGCAATACTTTTGATAAATACCAGTTGAACTTCCAAATAAGACAATATGGAAGTACTTTAACTAGAACTGGAAATCGATCATAACTGCTCACTACAAGTGTTCAATGGCTCTAGTTCCTTCCATTCTCCCAACACAGCTAACACTACATTCTAATGTTTTCTGCTAAGTTCATCTACAACTTTATTTCCTTTCCCTGTTGTATACTCAATACCAAAATCATAAGCTGCTAAAAACTCTAGCCATCTTTGTTGTCTCATATTCAACTCTTTTCTGAGAGAATAAATACCTCAAAGACTTATGATCCGTATACAACTTGAATCTTTCTCCTAAGAGGCAGTGTCTCCACACTTTCAATATCAAAATCACCACTCCCGACTCCAAATCATGAGTTGTATGCAGTCTGAAATGTCAAGAAGTGTAGATAATCAATCTACCCCTTTGCATCAATACTGTTCCCAATCATGTTCTGCATGCATCCGTGTACACTACCAAATCCTAATTCCCATCTGAAACAACACGAGAATATTAGTAAGTAAATGTTTCAACTTAAGGAATGCTTCCCCATATTTTTTAGACCAAATGAACTTCACGTCCATTCTGGTTTGTTTTGTCAAAGGCACTGCTATCCACTAGAAATCCTTGATAAATCTTCAGTAATAGCCTGCTAATCCAAGAAAACTTCTTAACTCGACCAACGTCTCGGGTCTCTTCCAACTATTTACAGCCTCAATCTTGGCTAGATCCATAGAAAACCCATTCTCTGAAGCTACATGACCAAGAAAATTCACTTTTTCTTTCAAAATGACATTTCGAAAACTTCGCTTTCAGCTGATGCTACCTCAAGTCCCATGCACTATTCTAAGATGAATCTTATGATCTCTTTCATCCTTGGGATATATCAAAATGTCATCAATAAATACTAACATAAACTATCCAAGTGTTCTTGGAAAATTTGGTTCATCAAATCCACAAAAAAAGCCGGCACATTAGATAATCTGAATGGTATTAATAACCATTGTATGAACCATACCTCGTTCGAAACGCCATCAAAGGAATATTATTCTTCATCACTCTCAATTGATGGACCCTATCGCCAAATCCAACTGGGAAAATATTGAGCTTCACTCAATTGATTAAATAAATCATCAATTCTTCGCAAAGGATATCGAACCTCTATCGTCTTTTCATTTAACTTACGATAATCAATGCACAATCTTAACGACCCGTCTGGTTTCTTTACGAACACCACAGCCACTCCATTAGGCCAAGTGCTTGGTCTACTAAAACTCTTTCTTTCTATGTCCACTACCGGACCTTTAACTCCATCTCGGTAGGTGTCATCATGCAAGGTTTTCTACTCCAGGGTTGATGCAGCTCAGGCCAGAGATGAAGGCCTAAGTCATCCACGAGCTAAAGCTAACAAGGAAGATATAAGTCGTCTGCGACTTAAGGGAAATGTCTTGAGTCGTCCACGAGCTAAAGCTAACGAGGGAAATATAAGTCGTGACCGACTTAAAGAAACAAGCATGAATCGTCTACGACTTAACTGGGGAGAAGGCATAAGTCGTGACCGACTTAAGGAAACAGGCATGAGTCGTCTACGACTTAACGAAGGCGAGGAGGTAAGTCAACCACGATTTATTGAAGCGGAAGGCACGAGTCGTCCACGACTCAAGGAAGAGGCTGACATAAGTCGTCCACGACTTAAGGACAGAGCTATAAGTCGTCCACGACTTAAGAAGAAGGATTCAGGAGGAGCAGCACGAGTTGAGAACAAACAAGGGATAAGTCGTCTACGACTTAAGAGAAGGGATGAGTCGCTGACGAGTTACGACTTAAGATGAGTCGCCTGAACTGGGTTAAGTCGTTTGTTATTTGAGTCGTAACTCGTGTACTGGGTAAGTCGGCATATATGCTAAGTCGGAGGATATCTTAAGTCAGACCCGAGTTAAGGGTTGTGTGTTGTTACGTGTTGTATTGTTTCTTTGTACATATTGTTAAGTCGTGTCGTTTATAAGTCGTAAGTCGGTTGTCTTGTATAAATATGTTGAGTCGTGAGTCAGAGAATGTGATGAGTCGTGAGTCGGAGAAGTGATAAGTCGCCACCGACTTATGAGTTGTGTAAATTGTGTTGTGTTGAACTGGGCGCCTATAAATAGGCCGAGTACCACATTTGTAAGGGTTGTTGATTTTTGAATAAAATTCTTGTTGATTGCTTTGAGCTTTCATTTAAATCGGTAGTTGAGTGTAATCTCCTATCTCCTCTTTCGGTTAATCGAGTGCGCTCGATTCAATGACTGCAGAAGCCGATTCACGGAATCTAGTGCGCTAGATCAACGTGTGAAGAATCACAGATCTTTGAACCCGGTATCGTGCGCGATCAACGAGTTCAGGATAGCTAGAATTCGGTATCTTCGGATCAACGAATTTGGGCATTTCAGTATTCATCAATCCACCGATTGCAACTTTCATTGATCTACATTGTTTTTGTATAATCCGCTGCGTCAGTTTGGTATCAGAGCTTGTTTAGCCAATCATAGCTAAAATCGAGTCTTGGAGCCAATTCTTTGAAGGAGTTGAAGAGTTGAAGTAATTAGCCGAGCTTGAAGTGTTGGGCCGTGCTATTTGGTTTGAAGTTTGGAGAAGTTGTTGTTCATCGTGTTCATCGCAAATTGCAACAAAGTGGGAGTTTTTGATCCATTCCTTTTTGGATCAAAAGTTGAAAGGTGTTTGAATTTTGAAGTGTTGAAAAATTTGTGAAGTATTCAATCATGCCGCCAAGGAGAGCGAATCGTCATCAAAATGTTGAAGATTTGTATAAGCGGGAAGATGCCGAGCAAATGGAGCAACGTATAAGTGACAAATTCAATGAGAAGTTGGATGAAGGGATTGGACGATTAGAGAAGATGATGTTAGAGATGAATCAAAATCGAAGAAGGGTTTCACCTGAATCTAACCATGGGGGAAGTAGAGTCTCGCCACATTCTAATCGAGACAGAGGTGTTGATGATGATCGAAGGCGTGATAGGAATGTGAATGATCGAGAACGGAGGAATGTAGATAGAAGGGATGATGGTGGTAGACGTGAAGGGAGTAGAGATGTTGGTGGTCATGATCGACATCGATATACATATGATTTTGAAGAGGAGTATGATGGTGGTAGTGTTCGAGGACAAGGAAGAAATTACTCTGAGTATGATCACAAGTGGGAGTCGGGGATGAAGACTGAAATTCCTGAATTCAAAGGTGGTATGCAAGCAGAGGAGTTTCTAGATTGGGTGGCTAATGTTGAAGAGATTTTTGACTTCAAAGAAGTTCCAGAACATCGTAGAGTGAAGTTGGTTGCTACAAGGTTGAGGGGTAGAGCTTTGGCATGGTGGCAGCAAACCAAACTTACACGTGAACGGATGGGGAAGTCAAAAATTGAGTCTTGGGAGAAGATGAAGAAATTGATGAAAGCAACGTTCTTACCTTACAATTATCAATCTTTGATGTATCAACGTTTGCAGAATTTGAGGCAGGGCACAAAAACTGTTAATGATTACGCGGATGAGTTTTATCAGCTTATTGCGAGGAATGATATTATGGAAACGGAAGAGCAGCTGACATCTAGATTCATTGGGGGATTGAGAATGCAGATTCAGGATATGGTTAATATGTTCGATCCAAGATCTGTGGCAGAAGCACATCAGAAAGCGTTAGCTTTGGAGAAACAGGGACGACGAGGAGGTAGTGTGTTTACTAATTCCAACAATCACGTGAAAGGTGTAAGTGGGAGTTCTAATGTTTCTAAACCTATCAGTAGACCAGTGGTAAAGGAGGCTGAGAAGGTGAAGGTTAACACTGGTTTCAAATGTTACAATTGTCAGGAATTGGGTCATAAAAGCAATGAGTGTCCAAAGCCCAAGAAGAGAACCATGGTTGCAGAAGTTGAAGATGAGGATGTTGATGGAGATTATTCTAGTCCAGTTGAGGAGGATGAACAGGATATTGCGTCAGGAGATGAAGGTTGTAATCTAATGCTAAGGAGATCGTGTTTGACACCGAAGCAGGAAGAAGCTAGTTGGTTGAGGAGTAATATCTTTCAATCGACATGCACTATACTAGGGAAGGTGTGTAAATTTGTAATTGACGCAGGGAGCTGTGACAATATCATTTCAACCGAGGCTGTGACAAAATTGAAGTTGAAGACAGAGAAACATCCGAATCCATACAAGTTAGCATGGTTAAGAAAAGGAGGAGAAGTGAAAGTGGATAGATGAGTTCGAGTTCCATTCTCTATTAGGAAGAAATACAAAGACGAAATCTGGTGTGATGTAGTAGAGATGGATGTTTGCCACTTACTTTTGGGAAGACCATGGCAGTATGATCGAGCAGTACAACATGACGGTCGGACCAATAGTTACAGTTTTATGTTTGAAGGCACGAAGATTATCCTAGTTCCAAAGAAGAGACAACCGGGGGAAAGTAAGTCAGAAGAGATTGAAGAGCTGAAAACTTTATTATCTCTGAAGGAGTTTGTTAAAGAAGTTGAAGAGGAGCCTGAAGTGTTTTTGTTGATTAGACGTGAGAGCAGTGAAGAGGTTGAAATTCCAGAAGAAGCAAAGCCAGTTTTGAAAGAATTTGAGGATGTATTCCCAGCTGAGTTACCGAAGGAATTACCGCCACTAAGAGATATTCAACATCAAATTGATCTTGTTCCGGGAGCAGTGTTGCCACATAGACCACATTATCGAATGAGTCCGAAGGAACATGAAGAGTTACGGAGGCAGGTAGAGGAATTGCTTGAACAGGGGCGTGTGCAGGAGAGTTTAAGCCCTTGTGCTGTACCAGCTTTATTGGTACCCAAAAGGGATGGAACGTGGAGGATGTGCATAGATAGTAGAGCATTGAATAAGATCACAGTCAGATACAGATTTCCAATGCCGAGGCTTGATGATCTGTTAGATCAAATTAGTGGGTCTGTAATCTTTTCTAAGATTGACTTGAAGATCGGTTATCATCAAATTCGAATTAGACCGGGAGATGAGTGGAAGACAGCATTCAAGACGAGGGAAGGATTGTATGAATGGCTGGTAATGCCGTTTGGTCTATCGAATGCACCAAGTACATTTATGAGGGTGATGAACCAAATTTTTAGGCCGTACATTGGGAAATTTGTGGTGGTTTACTTTGATGATATTCTGATCAACAGTGCTATCACCGAAGAGCATGTTCAACATTTGAAGAAAGTGTTAATTATTCTTCGTGAAGAACAATTCTATGCTGCTACAAAGAAGTGTGTTTTTATGGCGAGGAGTGTTTTATTTCCGGGGTATGTTGTGTCGGAGGAAGGAATACAGGTTGACCAAAGTAAAGTCGAAGCTATCAAAGATTGGCCGCAGCCCAAGACGATAACGGAAGTTCGTAGTTTTCACGGGTTGGCTTCATTCTATCGAAGATTCATTCCACACTTTAGTAGTGTGATGGCGCCTGTTACTGATTGTATGAAGGGAAAACAGTTTTCATGGACGGAGGAAGCAGGAGTTGCTTTTGAACGAATCAAGGAGTTGTTGACGACAGCACCAATTCTAACATTACCTGATTTTCAGTTGTTGTTTGAATTACATACTGACGCGTCGAAGGTTGGAATTGGAGGGGTGTTGAGTCAGAGGGGACGTCCGATTGCATATTTCAGTGAGAAGTTATCAGGAGCGAAGATGAGATACAGTACATATGATGTGGAATTCTATGCTGTTGTGCAAGCTATTAAACACTGGAGACATTATCTATTTCAAAAAGAGTTTGTTCTGTATACTGATCATGAGGCCTTGAAGCATTTGCAAGGGCAAGACAAGATTTCAATGAGACATGCATCGTGGATTGCCTATCTGCAACAGTTTACTTTTGTTGTGAAACACAAATCGGGAGTGACGAATCGTGTGGCTGATGCTTTGAGTAGGAGGAATCATTTGTTGACAACAATGAAGGTTGAAGTGACGGGGTTTGACATGTTGCCGGAATTATTTGTTGAAGATCCTTACTTTATGAAGTTTGTTGATAAAGTCAAGAATGGGGAGACAAATGAGTTCGTGATGGTAGATGGTTTTCTGTTCAAGGGAAATCGATTGTGCATACCTGAATGTAGTTTGAGAATGAAAATTGTGAAGGAGCTACATGAAGAAGGACATGTTGGGAGAGACCGTACATTACAATTGATTTCACAATCTTACTTTTGGCCATCGATGAGGAAAGAGGTGGAGAGATTTGTGGAGCGATGTCATATCTGTCAGGTTTCGAAAGGAACTGCGACTAATGCTGGATTATATATGCCGCTACCTGTACCAACTAAACCATGGGTTGATGTGAGTATGGACTTTGTGTTGGGGTTGCCAAGAACACAGCGGGGAAACGATTCCATTTATGTGGTAGTGGATCGATTTTCGAAGATGGCACATTTTATTGCTTGTAAGAAGATGGCGGATGCTGTTCATGTTGCTCAATTGTTTTTCAAAGAGATATATCGACTTCATGGATTGCCAGAATCTATTGTGTCGGGCAGGGATACTCGTTTTATGAGTCATTTTTGGCTAAGTTTGTGGAAAATGGTTGGAACGAAGCTGAAGTTTAGTAGCGCTTATCATCCGCAAACGGATGGACAGACCGAGGTCGTGAACAGATCGTTGGGAAATTTGTTGAGGTGTCTTGTACAAGACAATCTGAAGAGTTGGGATGTGAAGTTATGCCAGGCAGAGTTTGCCCATAATCATGCTGTAAATCGAAGTACTGGGTTCAGTCCATTCCAGATTGTTTATTCGAGCTTACCAAAGGGGCCGTTGGATTTAACGGTAATACCACACTCGAAGGGGACAATTAAGAAGGCTGCTGATTTTGTTGAGGGATTGACGGAATGTCATAAAATCGTTCAGGAACGATTGGAGAAAGCGAATGAGAAGTATAAACGTTCTGCAGATCTGAAGCGAAGAAATGTTGAATTTAATGAAGGTGATATGATATATGCTGTGTTAACAAAGGATCGTTTTCCAGTGGGTACTTACAACAAATTAAAAGCCAAAAAAATTGGTCCTATAGAAGTTGTGAAACGAATTAATGAAAATGTTTATAAATTGAAGCTACCGGAGGATGTGTACACTTCTGACGTATTCAATGTTAAGCATCTCATACCATATCATGGGGATGAACAAACTGATGTGGAAGAAATTACAAATTCGAGGACGAATTTTTCTCAACCTAGGGAGGATGATGCAGCTCAGGCCAAGATGAAGGCCTAAGTCGTCCACGAGCTAAAGCTAACAAGGAAGATATAAGTCGTCTGCGACTTAAGGGAAATGTCTTGAGTCGTCCACAAGCTAAAGCTAACGAGGGAAATATAAGTCGTGACCGACTTAAAGAAACAGGCATGAATCGTCTACGACTTAACTGGGGAGAAGGCATAAGTCATGACCGACTTAAGGAAACAGGCATGAGTCGTCTACGACTTAACGAAGGCGAGGAGGTAAGTCAACCACGATTTATTGAAGCGGAAGGCACGAGTCATCCACGACTCAAGGAAGAGGCTGACATAAGTCTTCCACGACTTAAGGACAGAGCTATAAGTCGTCCACGACTTAAGAAGAAGGATTCAGGAGGAGCAGCACGAGTTGAGAACAAACAAGGGATAAGTCGTCTACGACTTAAGAGAAGGGATGAGTCGCTACCGAGTTACGACTTAAGATGAGTCGCCTGAACTGGGTTAAGTCGTTTGTTATTTGAGTCGTAACTCGTGTACTGGGTAAGTCGGCATACATGCAAAGTCGGAGGATATCTTAAGTCGGAGCCGAGTTAAGGGTTGTGTGTTGTAACGTGTTGTATTGTTTCTTTGTACATATTGTTAAGTCGTGTCGTTTATAAGTCGTAAGTCGGTTGTGTTGTATAAATATGTTGAGTCGTGAGTCAGAGAATGTGATGAGTCGTGAGTTGGAGAAGTGATAAGTCGCCACCGACTTATGAGTTGTGTAAATTGTGTTGTGTTGAACTGGGCGCCTATAAATAGGCCGAGTACCACATTTGTAAGAGTTGTTGATTTTTGAATAAAATTCTTGTTGATTGCTTGGAGCTTTCATTTAAATCGGTAGTTGAGTGTAATCTCCTATCTCCTCTTTCGGTTAATCGAGTGCGCTCGATTCAACGACTGCAGAAGCCGATTCACGGAATCTAGTGCGCTAGATCAACGTGTGAAGAATCACAGATCTTTGAACCCGGTATCATGCGCGATCAACGAGTTCGGGATAGCTAGAATTTGGTATCTTCGGATCAACGAATTTGGGCATTTCGGTATTAATCAATCCACCGATTGCAACTTTCATTGATCTACATTGTTTTTGTATAATCCGCTGCGTCAAGGGTTTAGCTCTTGTTACATGATCTATTCGAAACTCAATCGCTCGTTTCGTTGGTAGTCTTGTAACCAGCTCAAAAACATCTGCAAATTTCCTTACAACTAAAACCCGATTCAATTCGTCTTCCACTTCCATGGCACCCAATAATGCACAAATTTCTAGAATCGAATTCTCAACTATCAAGGTATCTCAATGGAATTTTCATATCTTGGCAAAATATTCTAGCTTCGTATCGACTCAACCAATTCATACCCAAAATAATACTGAAACCTATAAAATCAACACATACAAACTATTGGCAAACATATATCCTAGCAACTAAAATTCTAGATAGTCACATCTCATCCTAAGAGTTTTGTGCCATCCTATTGTAATAGCTATCCTTAAGGAAGTAACAAGGTATGATGGTTCTATACATAACCTATCTACTAAAGGTATCAAACGGTAACTTAATAGGTATGCTATGAATCAAAAGCGTACCTTCCATCACAAACTTTCCCTTCTCAACTGCTGTTGGCTCAGACGATGCTAGTTCAAAAGCCTTTCATTCTCCTACCTTAGCTGCTTTTGGACATTTGCTCTTATAATGCTCCACAGTGTCGCAATTAAAGCACATCACATTCTGCTTCCCTACGACCACCTAACCATCACCAGATCGACACTAGTTAGCATAGTGCCCCTTCTTATTACACTTGTAACAAACCATATCAGCTTTTCCCTTTTCGGCACCTCCACCTTTCTAAGCTCCCTTATTCTTAAACAAATTCCTTTTCTCGTTCTAAGAATTATGTTTCTCCACCGACTTCTTTTGCCCAAAGGTTGAAAGCATTTCTTCATTCCTAACAGCTGTCTCCACTACTACATTCGATGGATCTTGAGATGTGACATTATCATCCAAGCAATCTTCGATCTCAGCACTCGGATAAACTTCTCGTTCCTTTTAATGACAGTGTCAATAGTGGTGTATCCCTACCTGGATAGCTCATCAAATTTAGCAAAGTACTCCATAACTGTCACTTCCCCTTGCTTTAACTCCATAAACTTCTTGAGCAAGGCTGACTTGGCTACTTGAGACAAAAACCTTTCGTTGAATCTCCTTCAATATTCTACCGAAGGCAATTCCTCCTTTGGTACTCCTACGATCACTCTATTCCACAAGAATAAAGTCGATCCTTACAACTGTCTAGAATCTAGTATCCTTTTCTACTAGTCATTCAAGCCCAAATTAGCAAAAAACCTTTCACAATGCAATAGCCAGTTCTTTACTTCTATTGCATCTTTAGTCTCCAGAAAAGGCTTCCCCCCAGAATGATGTAATCTCGACTCAGCTTAGCAAAGTTATTACCAACTAGTGCTACGGGATTAACTCCTCCTGCATTAGCAACATTTCATCTAGCTACTCCAACAGCTGCCCCAACTTACATTAGATTGACGAAGAACTGATACCCAATCCCCATATCCATTGGTAGGGCCGCAGTACCTACATTGGCATTTACATTTTGATTAGCATTAGCCTGTTGACCTTGGTTCCTCCTGGTATCGTGTCAAGCATTTCCATTGGTTATGGTGCTTCCTCCACTTAGATTAACTCTTCTGTTTTTGGCCTCTATATCTTTCTTTCCCGTAAATCTTCATATGAGCCTTAGTAAGATACAAAAGAACGGTCTAAGAGAGAGGGGAGAATAAATACTGATATATAGCACACACAAGTACGTCACCATAGCATTATCCCATAACCCTGATCTTATTCTCCAATTCATTAGGATTATATTTCATAAACATTTTAGGTTTAAAATTCTTTTAAGCATTAACCTATGCTCCGATACCAACTTGTAACATTCCCCATTCTGAGGCCCAAAACTAAATGCTACGGATGTTGCAATCATTTATTTGAACCATTTATTACTGTAAGTAAATTTACAAGTTGAATTCACTTTATTATTTATAATTTAAAATGAGTCAAACAAGTCCACTTGATCCATAAATTAGTATTTAATTTAAATCATCATTCAAATAATAATTCACAATTTAAGGATCTTAAACATCCCATATTTTAATCCAAGTTTTAAAGCTTTATAAAACAATATTTTGATAATTAAAATTAATCAAATATTCAAAACTAAATGACCAAAATCCCGGATTGTTACACTCTCCCTCCTTAAAAGAATTTCATCCCCGAAATTGCCAAGGTAAGGAAAATGCCTCCAAACCAGTTAACTTTTCCACATCAATTAGTTGGAATAGGTTATTAATTTTTCTAAGTGTAACGACCCGAGTTTCCAGACCCTGAAAATCGAACCATTTTAGTTAAGAAGAAGAGGTAGAAGAAGAAAAATAGAAAAACAACATCAGAATCTAACCATCGCAGCGGAATAAAATATAATATATATCAACAGATCTTTACACAAATCAAAAACTATATCTGTTTATATAATACATCATCAGAATACATCATCAGAATACATCATCAGAGTACATCAACATCCATAACATACAACTGAATACACAGCGGAAAAATAATAACAAGTACGTGAGTACGTATCGTCATCCAGCTCGTCTCCTGAGCTCCACAGCATCATATCCTGAACCTGTTTATCTCGGTCTGACCCGAGCATCATATAAAACAATACCCGAGTCAGTCTGGAAAACCAGCGTGAGAAAATCACACTCAAATTTATTATTAAAGTTTCAAAATCCTTTGAAAACAAAAGCATCTCGTAAGACCACGCCACAAATAAACATGTCGGGTTTTTACCTTACGATAGCTAAAACACTTTATATCAAAATCCTCTGATATTATAATAGTGTCTACAGAAAGTAAAATAGAATCTAGCTGAAATGCTTGCATCTCACATTTCAACAATAGTTGGGCATAATCAAAACCGTACAGGCACGTAGGGAGAATGGATTTCCAACGAATGACTAGGCACTGGGGTACCACCTGTCACAGTACGTGGCCTAGATCACAGTACCGAGGAGTACGCCCGCTCCCCTGCAACACAAGGCCAGAATCATCCCTTACTGGATAATTCCAAGTAAAATCACCCCACGGTTGGGATCAGCAACCGCAACACTAAGCCGAAATAAAAGGGACATCTAGACAGGGATGACCTTACTCTCAAGTGGGGGCTACCCACGAAGCCTTGCTGCATAACCCCTGATTTTCAGTCATTCCCGGTTGATGAGGCTCGAGGCTAAACGATACCTTTATAGCACATATCCCTTAGAATGCCCATCGTCCACCTGACGATGTCACGAAAGCATTCGTCCATACAAGTCCGTCCCGGGTCCGAAAGGAACCGAAGGCACTATTCCTACTACATCCATTTTGGAAATATCCTCAGGATTAGTAGCGACTAGCCCTTGCACTTCACAGCTCCATCTTCGACTCCGAACACGTTACGCGAAACGTACAAACCGGATCGAAGTGGTATTCGAGTCTCCAGACCTAGAATCCCGGTATACGGAAACTCGATCCCGGTCTCTTCGAAACGATCAGCGCATTTGGCCAATATTGATAGTCGGTTATTTAACTATCAATTAACATCCACAAGCAACCATCACACAATAAATAATTTTCCACATTATTTATTTGTCTCAAATATCCTTTACAAGATATATTTCCATTTTCAAACTCCTTTTGAAAACAATTTCAAACAGTTTCCGCTTACGGAATACATTTCCCCAAATATTTATCTCTCTGAAACACCAAGTACAAAATACTTTAGATTTAAAAATAATTTAAAAGCACTTATCATAAATATATTTTATAATATTGAACTTAAACTACTTTAATACTTTATTAAAATATATACTTTAAAATAAAACCATTTATAAATACAAACTAAATTTCCCTCTTTAAAACATAATACCAAATCACTTTTATATAATTACTACAATAATAGATTTTTGAAGTACTACTTTAGACTTTAACATTTAGAAATAATCAATTTTCTAAAATATGCTTTTTAAAACATATTAAAACTTTTAACTTATATTTAAAATTGCCTTGGGAAAACGTACTTGGCTATCCAGAGAAATACACTTCTCATTTCCATCTTTTAAAAATAAATCAACATTTATTTTTAAACCAAACCATATCCTTTTATAAATTCCCATCTTGAATTTATATTCTCAAATATCCACTGATATTTTATTTTACTTTATAACCCAGTTTCCAAAATCTCACTTCTCTTTAAATTTCAAATTCCCAAAATATTTAAATCAATTTACAATTGATTTTCCAATTTATTTTACTTTGAAATAAATTTCCTTACTTAATCCATTTATTTCCAAATTCATTAACTTCCAGATTTTATTAATCATTATGATTTTAAATCTTTAAACTGAACACAAGTTTCAGATTTCCCAAATTCCTTCTTTCTTTTTAATTACATTTAAACATTGAATTAAAATAAATTATTTATCCTTTTAAATAATATCACATAAGTTTTCTTTAAATTCAATATTTCTCTGTTTATTCAAAATTCCTCTTTTCCATATTTATTTTATTCGAATTCACTAGAATTACTTAACTTAATTTTACTCTTTTATTTCTTTCCAAAATCCAATTCAATTGCTTTTGATAACTCATTATACTGGGAAATTCAATCCAACCAGATTATCCAATATAAATCATCACAGGATATCAACAATCATATCACAGAATATTTAAACAAAATTAAATATTTTGAGGAATCCAGTTGGATCCCTCCAACATGTTTCCCTGCATCCACAAACGTTAGCACAATACCAATTCCACTTCAAGGTGGAATATCGCGGTATAAGGGTTTAATATAAAATCATCCGCTATTATGCGGCGCATAGGGTCTCATCCGCTATACAATGCGGGAATATCAACAACTCCAATATATACATATGCCAATATGTATATATTGCTATATACTACTATATATATATAGCACATCAATCAATGCAATCATCCAATCAATTATTTAAATTTAACCAATTAAATTTAAATTATAATTTAACTGAGTGAGATTAACTCACCTTTGCTTTTCTATTTGCAATCCAATCCTCCTTGACTTGTTTTTTCTCGATTGTGACCTTGTATAAATAATTATATGATTTATTAATACTTGAACTAATCTGATACTTTATTTCTTTTTAAATAATTTAATTTGTTAACAGTTTAATTCCAACTAAATAATTTTTTCTTACTGCATATATTTTCTTAAATAATACTCTGTATAGATTTAAAAACTAATTCATGTAAATCCTTATATTTTCTGAATCATAGACATATACTAATTCCACTGTATATATATATATATATATATATATATATATATATATATATTCAAACTGAGCGAAAAACCAATTGAAATAAAATTTCTCTAACTTATAACAATTTCGTGCTTAAAATTATATATATATATATATTCTGTTTTACTGTATATATTTTCTAAACTATATGTATATATATAGCAAATTAAAACAGGATCGTTTTATCTACTTTACTGGAAAATATATCATATATTTAACTAAAAATTATTTTCAGAACTGAACTAAATAAGATAACCCCTTGTAAAAATTTGAATAAGTTTCATTAAATAAAACTACCTTTATAATATATATATATATAGACTGCATTTAAAATCTTTACAAAAATCAAATTTTTATTTCTGCTTACATATTAAAACTGAAACTGTATAACAGTATAACTATTATATATTTTTCAACATTAACAAATTTTATCTTCAAAAGCTTACATATCTTCATATATGCATAGATTTTAATTTGATTTAAATCAAAAGAATAAATCAGCAATTACCCCAATACTGGAACCCTAGCCATCACGACGTCACCGAGTCGCCTGCTGCTCCACGTCGAGCCAAGCTCGAACGAAATTCCTCCACTGGCCCATACTCCAAGCGAGCCACCACTTCACGACGTCGCCGCCGTAAACTCCTCCAATACGCGCTGCCGCTAAGCTTTGCGAGCTCCACGGTTGCCGAGATCGATCTGGGGAATCCTCTTCGCGAGACGAAACACTTCGTCGCCTTGTTCGCCTCGAACCACCTCGATGAACCCAACCCTAGTTCACTCAGACTTTCCCCTATCGCGGCCCTATATCGACGTCGATTCGATTTCAGAAGAAAGAGGGTATCGCGATTTCTACTTATGTATTCGAAAGACTGGAGGAGTACAGAAGGGAACGAGATTTTGATATAAATAATTTTCTTGAAACGAAAGGCTTCGGCCATTATATTTCTCTTTTACTTTGTTTTGATTTTTATTTCCAAACGAAAATGAAGCGTCTGCATTTTGAAAGAATGAGGAAGTGTGTTCGAGAAGGCACGGGAACGTGTTGGGAAAAATATCTAGCTACAGTGTTTTACTTATATTGTTTATATTAAATTTTCGATTTAATTTTCAACGCGTTCGTATGTCGTACGCTCTCACAACAACTCCGATTACTTCAAAACTTGAAATCCGATAATAATACAATATCACGGATCCAACGGAACTGGTTTTGTCGAATTCCGAGACTGTGCCTCGGAAGGCTATTTTTAATTTCAATTTAAACGTTATATTTTTAAAACTGATCAAAACATCTTTGAATTCAAATTTAAAAGTTTCATCACCTTCAGTATTAACAATATAAATTTTCCGAACCTTTAAACTATTTTTAACTGGCTCAAAACTCAGGATTCTCTATTTTACTCTTTTTCCGATTGTTAAAGTCAATAATTAATCGTCCAATAAATACTGTATATTTGAAATTAAAGTTAAAATTTAACCTTCGAATATTTAAAATAAATTAAATATTCTCATTTCAAATATACAAAAATTCCAGGTCGTCACACTAAGTCCTAAAAATTATGGAAATTTCGGCAGCGTCTCCTTTGCACGGCTCGATCGGAAAAACAATAAATCGCCACTATAGGCCAATCCAATAAAAGATTATAAAAGCCAAGTGGCCTCCCATATCTGAGGCATAAAATAATCAATTCAAACAACAACATAAACACATACCTATTTGTCGGGCAAATAACTCAACTCATCAAACCAAAGGCATCAAACTAGCCTTTGCTTCTATAATCCTGCATCTCAATTTCAAGTATATCCAACCAAATAATTTGCATTTCCAAATGTTAAACTTGTAATTATAATAAAGTCCATAAAATTCACATATACCGTTCATACGCAATATCAAATCTGATCGCTCACTCGATCATACAATTTCACTTCCGAACTAGTATTGTCCACTCGACTTCCCTAGTGCGGACTTCGATCCGGTTCCTTAATTAGAAACCGTCGTTCTCCTTACATATCCATATACTATGATAGAAAACTTTGGATTCAAATAAAAAATCCATATTGACTGTTCGCCGTCGAGATTCGACTGAAAAATCCTTGTTCGGATCGGTGTAAATAACCTCGAGATTGTGTACTCGAATCTGGATCAGAATCAATTATGCAATAAATAGTCTTCGTACAACATATGTATTTATTTTAGTTGGTTTCTAAATTATACCAAATTCTTTTAATTCACTTTCACTTTAAATCGCAATTAATTATACCAATAGTATATCTCTTTTATACTAAAATTCATTTATAAATCATTTCATAAACCATTTTATTTAACTTTACTAAAGTTAAATTTTACATCATGGCTCAATTTCAATTTACTTTTCTTGACTATACCAATTAATTTAATTTTCATTTATTATTTCTTAGTATATTCCCTTTAAAACTTAAATTATTTATGAACTATTTCATAAATCCATTTTTATTAAACATTATTTTTATTTTAACCCATTCCAGACGCATTACTTTAAACTCAAATATTTCATGACTTAAGTTTATAAGCATCTGCTAAAACACAACTTATTTTTATCAACACTTTAAAACTCAAGTTTATACATATTTTCAAAAGTCACAACTTCCTCTTAAAACTCCTCCATACTTAAGTTTGTTATAAGCATTTTATAAAGCATACTTATATTTATTATCCATTTTAAAACTTAAGTTCCTATTCTTAATTAATACGTAGAATTCAATTTGTAAGTCATTTTATAACATGTTACTCCAAGCCACCAAACACTTTATCAAGGCTTGTCTTTATTAATAAAACTTTTGCCAAGATTTTAATTGCCCTTTTAAGGATTTATTATCCTACTTAAGAAACATTACTTAAGTCTATTTACATTCTATAAATCAAGTTTATAATTGCAAAATACTCTTCTATTTTATAAGAGTACATACACGTTATTTAGGGTTGTTTAACTTAATTAGAATATTCAACAAATTTAAAACCTGTGTCAAAATTTCTATCTCTTCAAATTTATAAGTTAAAAAAAACTTATTTTCTTATGTTTTCACAAAACATGTAGCTTAAGATTTCTATATCAAATTGGTAGTCCCGACTGTCCAAAAGCATCGGAAATTCCTTTTCATTTCTACAAATGAAATTACCAAACAATATCCTGAAATGAGTTACAACAATCCACTATCCAAATGGTTAAGATACATGAGTCTATAATATTACTTAACTGTAGATTTCAGAATTTAATACCCGGTTTTTTATTTCAAATTATTCTGAAATAATATATACATAAATCCCTTGTATAAAAAATCATCCTTTGGAAAATTTAACAAATTTGTTTTTCCTAAAACAACTAAATAATGAATTTCCATTTCGGTAGGAATTCCTCACTTAAAAACTCGAAAATGAACGCCGATGATGTTGCAGTCATCACCGAAATTATTTTCTAGCGACCGAAGTGAGTTCAATGTTCTTTAATTGCTTTAAAATCTATTTTAATTTCCTCTATTCATTTTTATTTCCAAAATAATACCATTATTATTTTTCTCAAAATTTGAAATAAATTTTCCAAACACCATGCTTTGAGTTCTAAATTCCATGATTTAAATCCATTTTTATTTATAAACCATATTTTATGAAAATTTATATTCCAAAACACTCTCCAATAATGCTATTATTATTTGTCACGGCACTTGGAAAACAATTTCAAATTTCTAGGATTTATGTACTCAAATTCTCAGTTTTAAATCCTTATTTATAAACTATATTTATTTATCCTGCTTATATACTTTTACTTCTTATATAAGATCCTTTCCTAATTGTTTTTGTTTGTATAGGTTATAATAAATTACTTTTATTATAATTAAAATTCAACTCAATATTATCATCGAACACCTTATAGTTAACTGTAAAACCGAATTCATAAGGTGTTTGTATTTAATTTAACAAACAATAAAGGCTCATAAACTACCTGAGCACAAGCAATAAACCATAAAGGATAATAATTGAATATTATCATTCTCTAACAACCAAACACACATGTATAACCATACTAATTTTTTGAAAATTATTCTTTTAATATATAAAATATAATCTAGGTAAAATTATTTCATTTACTCAAATTCAAAACAATACCATGCCAATTTGTCTTGTTCAAGTGTTTAGAAACCCCTATCGATACAGTTGTTCCTACTACATTGACCAGAGTTCATAACTACTCAAACAATATATCAAAACAATAAAAAAAAACATTTTTATATCACTAACAAATACATGCTTAGATATATATACACATACACACACACATTTTAGGGTCTCGCTTAACCTATCTCAAATGAGCTAACCCCACCAAGGCCTAGTTGTTCGATCAACCTAAGCTCTGATACCACGTGTAATGACCCGCTTGTCCATACCATTCAAGCTGACAATAAACCACACATATCCAACCCAAATCGAATGGAAAGACGGATAGTTATGGGGAAGAAATACGAAATAAGAAGAGATGAAGAAGATAAAAGAAAGTAAAAACAACACAGAACCTTACAATCGCAGTGGAACAACATATAATATAATATCAATGATTTTTACAAAAGAGAACTGTTATATACATACATCCATCAGAGTACAACAACAATCACAATTATCATCCTGGACAGTTATAACAATCTGTCTCAGAATTGCTAATAATTTCAATAATATAGCACGAAAATTAAACATATACGAGAATACGATTTGAAGACCTCACACTCGTCTCTTGAGCTCCAATGCACCCAAAGCAATCTGTAAATATGCTCGGTCTGACCCAAGCATTATAATAAAATAACACCCGAGTCAGTTTGGAAAACCGGCGTGAGAAAAACACATCAACTGGATTTTAAAGTTATAAAAGCCTTTGAAAATAAAGGTGTCTCGTAAGACCACACCGCACATAAACACGGGCGGGTTTTTACCTTACGATAACCGAAACATTTTCTATATGAAATTCTCTGATATTATAATAATTCTAAGAGTTAAAAGTAAATATATATAATAGCTGAAATGTTTGCATCTCACATTCCAACATAGTTGGGCACAATCAAAATCGTAATGGCCCATATTGGGGATTGGTTTCCATACAATGACTCAGCTATTGGTTTATCGTCCATCACGGTGCATCTCTAGATTAAATACACCGAGAGCCTCATATGGACTTCCTAATAGTAAGAGTGACCCTACTACTTACTAGATAGAGCTAAATATGTCATCACCTTGGTTGGGATCAATAACCTAATGGGCCCCGAGCATACTTGATTTGTAATATCTATCAAGATTGGGTGATGACCATACACTAATAGTAGTGAACCACATAGC
Source organism: Allium fistulosum (assembly GCA_030737815.1). Lineage (NCBI taxonomy): Eukaryota > Viridiplantae > Streptophyta > Magnoliopsida > Asparagales > Amaryllidaceae > Allium > Allium fistulosum. The sequence continues at coordinate 54,421,035 of CM060905.1, forward strand.
CTTGAAGCATCTCCCCTCTTTTAGTCATTCTTGGTTTATGAGGCTGCGATTACTTTTTATATAGCAACCATTTAGGAATGCAAATAGTGCCCTCCGGGTAAAAATGCAATGCTAGCATTCATTCATACAAGTTCGTCCTAGGTCTGAATGAAATACTTGAGGGCTCCATCTCTGAATTTCCGTCATTCTCAAGATGTTTTCACTTCGCAACGCTAACGTTGGATCAAAGTGGTCTTCAGATAACATATCTGATCCTGGACTCTTCGTAACAACATTTAACAGTTTTTGGCAAACTTAACCCCGGTATTTTTGGAAATAAACTGACAAAGATAAGAGCAGAGTTAACCTCCTAACCGTTTATGGATGGATTTCCATATCATTCGTCCTCGAAGAACGGGACACGATTTATATGTATATTACAACATCATTGGAGATGACCTTGATATATAACTCATGTGTTTCTCCTAGATATTTCCAAAGTTACTTTTGGTCCAAATTAGATAGTCTGTTATTTACCATCGACTAAACATTCAAATCATAGATTTCATTTCCTATGGAAGACATTGAACCTCACATTTATAAATTTAAAATCACTTTCCAAATACTTGAAAATCACTTCTATATACTTATCTCAACAAAATAAGTATACTCACAAAACACAATATTTTCGATACTTAGAAAATATAATCATGTATTTATCTTAACGATATAAGTATATTTTTAAATCATTCTTTTTAAACTTGAAGAACCTTTCCCATATACTTAAAATATGGTATAAGTATCTTAACCAATCACTTAGAAATATTTACTTATTTCGAGATCATATTAAAATGATTAAACACAAGTATCCTTTAAACAAAGATATAAATATCAAAGAATACCCTCTCTTTCTTTAACTATCTTTTTTAATTTAAAATATCTTCTTTATAAATCTCCAAAATCTATTTATAGAGTTCCTTATAAACATCCAAGTTTTATTCACAGGGGTAATCTTTAATTATCTACTAACCTATCTATTAAATTCCCCTTTCCACATTCATTTAGAATATAGCTTCTTTTCCAATTTCAATCCTCTTTCCAAGTTTATAAACTCCTTTACATAAATCCTTTTTATAAAAGAAATCCATTTATAACAATTTATTATTATTTTATTATTATTTTAATAAATAAAACTAAAACATCATAAACTTAGCTTTAATCATTTTTAAATAATATAAAAGAAATATGACTAAAACATTTTCAATAATATAATAAATAAACCCTTAAACTTTTAAACATCTCAACCTTTTAAATAATATTAATTACCGTCAACAATTTTTAAATAAATTAATCATCTAGTTTTAAATAACTAACAACAAAATAATTATTATCTATAAAAAAAAGTAATAGAATAATTTTTTTAAAGCATTATAGATAATATAGTAATTAACTTACAAAAATAAATTTTTACAAACATTTATCATTAATTATTAATAAAACTCCTTGTATGTGGCGCTCACCTTAAAGGTCGAGGCTTTCAATCCCCACCAACTACATATCCTTGTGAATTACCTTAAGTATGTTTTGTGGGCTCAGTGCATACTTCCTTAGAGTTTACAAGCAAAGCTTGGTTCTTTAGGTCTTCAAAACAAAACTCCTTGTATATATTGAAATAATTAATACAATTTTCTTTTAATTTATAAAATTAGAATTTAATCAAATCCCAAATTTCCAAATCTAGAAAAAACTTGGCAATCCCAGTGGTACTTATCAAGCTACCATTACCTTTCATTTAACTTCTCAAGTCAAGTTGCCGATATTTACATAATTAAGCATAAATGTAAACCAATCCATAATTAACGATCAATTAACACTTAAATGTCCAAATTAATATAATAGCAGCATGGGAATTTATTCTGCTAACCATTGTCATATAAAGATAAACTCTTACATTTTTTAAACGATGTCTATTTGGCCAAATAGATTACACCAAGAAGTATACCTACATTAACTATGTTATAATTTTAAACAATGTAATTGTATTAATCAAAACCAAAATTAATTTATCGCCTCATATATGATCCATTACATAAAAAAGTTTGAATACAAATTTAAACTCAAACAATCTAATAGCATTTCAAGATGCTATATCACGATCCTAGATAAAATTCAACCAATCTAATCGCTTTTCAAGCTTCTATATCGTGATCCAAGACCAAATTCAATCAACCATCAAATTCAACAATCCAAACAGACATAAAGATATTTTTTTGCTATAAACGTACTAATTAACCAAAAAGAGTGAGTTTTAAACTCATCTAAGTGTTCCTCTTTGAACTAAAATTGAACGACATCCAATTTTACCCCAAATTTCCAACTTTCTCCAAATTGGACCAAACTAGTTTTATTATAAAGCTAAAGTCATAATGAGTGCAATGCAAAAAGTTTCGTCTCGATTTGATCTTGTATGAAGAAGTTATAGCTTTTATAAGATTTTAGAATTAAATAAGATTAATTATTAACTAATCACATTGTTAAAATTCTAATTACCCATCATCAACAGATAATCCTTCTTCATTAATTTCAAACTACCACCTATTCCAGTTTCACATCTCCGCCATAATTGATTCCTTCCACTCCCACTATCTCGTCCATCCCTCCACGCGACGCACCAAAACCACCACCCACTGCTTCCTCTTCACAAGCTCTACACCCCAATCACCTTCAATCAGAGCTCGACACTGTCCTGCAATTCACGACTCGGCCATCCCTCCATGCAACCACTGCATCAATGCATTTTGCACCGCATGCTTGAACACCTCAAACTTCCTCACCCGCTGCTCTTCAGCCTCGCGAACACAAATACCATCTCCAATTTGCCTAACGATAACCATAGCCCATAAAAAACCCAACCCTAGTTATATTAGGCACTGCTCAAAATCCCAACACTCCCAACAAGCCGAGCTTCATCCTTCCTCAAAAGAAGCAGCTATTACATCTCCTACTTTGATACTACATGGCAAAATTAGTGATGTGAGTCGTTGCTCTTCCTTGTTAACTTGGAGCATCTTAAACACATGGATTTTCCTGCACAATTCATCCCTAAATTGCCATAAGGAGAGGAATCTACCCTAGTAAAAATACCTCTACATGAATCATAACCATTTTCTTTTCTCTGAATAAACAAATATCTAAATCTAGTTGCAATGGTTATGGATCGCATTTTTCCAAGAATCATAGATGATCTTGGACCTTGAATTTCTCTTTGTTTGTAGTTTCATTTTATCTTTTACGCAAACATCTTTAGTTGGAGGAGATTTTGTGACGCGACTCTGATGAATTGATTTTTTTATGTTCTTTCTTCGGCAATTTCCAGTATTCTTCTTTCAAGTGAGACATTCTCTTCCATGGGTTGAGATTAACCCTTTCTTCTTTTCCTTTCGATGAATTAGAAAGTGTATGGGAAGACAAAATGGAGGCTGAGTAGAGAAAAATGTTTGGAAATAAAAGATGATAAGAAGGGTTGATTTATTTTTATCTTGCAATTTCTAGCATTTCGCTGCATCGTGTTTCATCCGCATACGGCTCCTAAAAGACAAAATCGAAATAGGGTCGCACTCAAAACAACTGCGTGACCCCAAAACAATAATAATATACACACCAGTTATTGAATTTTGAAAAATAACAAAAACACTGCCGGTTGCCGAAAATCATCAATAAGAAATTTTAATATTTCAAATTGAAAATTATGGAAAAATCGGTTAAAATGAGTTAAAAATACATCAATGGAAATCGAGTCATGAAAATAAAAATACATTTCCTGATTATTTATTTGAACCATTTATTACTGTAAGTAAATTTACAAGTTGAATTCACTTTATTATTTATTATTTAAAATGAGTCAAACAAGTCCATTTAATACATATAATTAGTATTCAATTTAAATCCTAATGTTTTAAATAATTCACAATTCGAAGATCTTAAACTATCCCATGTTTAAATTCAAGTTTTAAAGCTTTATAAACCAATATTCTAATAAATAAAATTAATTATATATTCAAATTAAATGACTAAAATCCCGGGTTGTTACAGAAACCCAAATAACAATACTACTCAAACTATAATCACTAGCAACCAGAGCTTATGGTTCGCCCAGGTTTAGAAATCCCTCATCGCACAAGGATGACAAAAAATCCGCTGAGCGTTACGTTACGATCAATAGCCTCAGTTATTGCTCAGTCGATCACTTATGCTACCTCAGAACAATTCAAAGATCATTCCCCAAACTCTCCACAAGACTACACATAAAGCATACAAATATTATTAAAGCTCATATGATGCATATATATATATATATCATCTGTACGCTATACCAAATCTGATCACTAGCTCGATCATATAATTTTCTCTTCCGAACTAGTATATCATACTTGACTGCTCTAGTGTGGAATCTGATCCGGTTCCTTAATTAGGAACCACTGTTCTCCTTACATAGCCATATACTATGATAGAAAAGTATAGGATCGCATCAAAAATGTGCATCAAGTGTTCGCCATCAAGGATCAAGTTAAAAATCCTGACTTGGACCAATGTAAATCACCTCAAAATCCTGTACTCGAATCTAGATTAAGAATTCTTATGCAAATAAAATGATCTACGTACGACTTACGTATTTATTACGTTAGTTTCTTAACTACACCAATTCAAATCTCTTTTAATTCACATTCATTAGCACTTATAATATTCCTCATTTAGTACTAAAATCATTTATGAATCATTTCATAAAACTTTACTTCATGTTATTAAACATCATATAACTTAAGTTCACACTCGTATAAAACTCCACTACATCCTAAGAGTATATACAAAAACATCCAATTCATTTTACTTAACAAGTATGCTCAAAATTCTAAAACTTGTTTAAACTCTTTATCTTCTGAATTCAAGAGTTACAAAAGGTCGGTATTTTTAGTTTTCACATAAATACTTAGCTTCAATTTCTATATTAATTTGGAAGTTTTCGACTGTCCAAAATCATAGAAAATCCTATTTCGTCTCAACAAATGAAAAGTACCAAACAAAATATCATAATGAGATGCACAAACCAAACTACCCTAATGCATAGGATACATGCGTCAATAATATAACTTAACAGAAAACTTAAGAACCAAACGTTGGGTTTCCATTCAATTCATTTTGAAATAACATATACTTATAACTTTTGTATACCAAATCATACTTTTAGGATTAAATCAAAATTAGTTTCGCCAAACAACTCTGTAGCAAAACTATTATAGTAGCATCCCCTACTTTGAAACTTGAAAAATAAAATGCTTGATGCTGCAATCATCAGCGGAATTATTTTCCAATGAAAGAAGTTAGATCAGTACTTCTAACTCATGCCTTTTGGAATTGACAAAAATCATTTCCAAAATGGTATCAAATACTTCGTAAATATTACTAAGCACCATGATATTAATTTCATAAACCAATTTCCCAAATATTTCCTGTAACGTTCTAGATTTTTGACCTTCGAAAATCGACACTAATACATCTTTAGTATTCACGTGCTGCAAATTCAAGTGCCGAAAATATCGATTGTTAGGGGAAAAAGAGAATAAGGACAGAACAAAATCTCATATGAATAGAATAACATATATTATTTATTGATTAAATCTTTACAGTGGAAAATTTTGAATACAATATCAGAGTCTAACCTAGATTCAGCTTGGACAGTTATAAATCCTATGTCTAAACAAATGCTGAAAAATAAAAACAAATACAATAGATGTAGTGGATAATAAAATACATCCATACGAAGATGAAGATCTCCAGCTCTCCTATGGAAACTCCGAGCGTATTAACTTGAACCTGAAACTACTCGGATCTGATCCGAGTATTAAAAATACCTGTGTCAGGAATGATAAACTTGTGTGAGAAAACTCGAACCATAATCTTATAATGAAGTCATAGATCCATACAAAATCAAAACCTTTGAAAGAGTAGTATCTCGTAAGACCTCGCCGCACATAAACACGGACTGGTTTTTACCTTACGATAACCAAAATAATTTATACTGAGAACACTTTGATATTATCTTTAATGACATTATTTTGAAAACACTTTTCAAATAAATATATATAAAATAAGTATTAATACCAGGACAAAGACTTTGGTGATATATCCGGACTAGGTCAAATGGAATATTCAAACGGAATATGTGATACAAAATAGGGTAGTTGAAATGTGTGCAGGCATCACTGTTATTTTAGGGCAAAGCTCGTATCAAAATTTGGATTTCCAGCATGATAGGGAACTAGCGGCCATTTCTTCCACACATCGCAACCATATTTCCTAGTAGCCTTATCACTTTTCTCAAGCTAGCCACAGAAACTACACTTGCTACACAATCAATAACCGGTAGCATTATCACTTTTCCTAAGCTTCCAACTTTATTCAAATAAATGTGGCAATAGATGCCTTGGGGGACGTCTTCCCCCAATAGGTCCACATACTAGATGATGCCATATATACATAAATCGATAGTCCGAATCTCATCATTCCCTAAATCATCTCCGAGTGTGAGGTTCGAGGGGCTATGCTCTGACTAACCGACTGGTTCCACTTTGAATGCCACACTTTCTACAAACGTGTAACTCCTAAGCTCGTATGTCTCAGGAAAGAGTGTTAAGCTAAGAGAAGATATCTTCTCGGCCACCAAATAGATGATGCGTTTTATAGAGATCAATTAAAATGATCAGATATGCACTGTCAAATACTCATCCATATAAGTTTGTTCTAGGATTGAACAAAACCAGAGGCAATCCTCCTAATACCATTAGTAGAGAGTAGCCCTTCAATCTGAAGATTTCAAAACACAATAGGACCACTGCTATAATAAATATCTCTATATTGAGAGCTACCCAAAGAATGCCAACAAACAGCCCTTTCGCTGTGAAGATCTTTGATCTTCAATACAATGAAGTTTTCAGAATGTAGACACCATTGCCATATAAATACAATATGGGGGAACCCCTGGGACTTACGGCAGCAATCCTTATAGTCTAAAGATCTTCGGTCTTCAATAAACATCATCATCAACATGTTTTCACTTTCGAATGTATACATTTGTCTGAATTGATTTTCGGATAGGAATTACTTAAATCCGACCACAGCTCCTCCGAACCTGTCATCGATAAAATGGTGTTAAGTTCATATGTGATTACCAATCATCATTCGAATTAATTCATCTTTTTATTCATTCATAAATATCTCAGAGAGACATATTATTTTAAATTATTCCATTTATCTTCTTAATAGTATATAGAATCATTAAGCCTTAATTATCAAATCCTTTGACTACTTAAAACCATTTTGAATCTTTGAATAATTCCAAATTATTCCATACTTTACTTAGGAAATATTTCCAAATCATTTATTTAAATCTTTAGAAAGATTTTCAAATCATAATTTTTAAAGCGGGTCGAAAACAATGTCATTTAAGAAATATTTTACTACAAACCCAAATTAATTAATTTTAAGTATAGGACTTAAACTAATTCCAAATCATTTATTTAAATCTCATATTGGAAAAATTATCGAGTAAAAAGGATCATAGAAATTATGCTAATTCTACTCAATATCAATTTCCGTATTCAACCTTTTCTATCCGTCGAATAGTGGTGAAATCACCTTTTACATTCACACAGATAGTATGGGTTCCCGCCTTTGAATTTAACACCAAGTGTAAGAAGATAATCTCCAAGCAATCCAAGTTGTTTAAATTTAGAAAACTTAATCTTTTATACTTAACTCATTTCCGACATTTCGAACTTATCTATCCTGCGCCCAAAAGAGGCCAGGTGTGCCAGGGAACTGGTTTGTCCTGAACATCTCTTTAATTTAAGCACCTCATCTGGATCTCATGAGTGGACAAATCCAGTCTACTCCTCAGCTTTTAGAGCCAAGATTAAATCACTTGCTTTTGACAGCTTTTCTTCAAATCATTTATTTAAACCTTTTTAAATAAATTATAAAACTTCCAAATCATTTTTTAAACAATTAATTATTCATTCGGAAAAATTTATAAAAGATTTGAAAAAGAATTGTTAAGTTAAAATCCATATTTCAAAAGTTACCAAAGTGCTACAAAAAGCGCTGCGAATAGCGTTGCAAATAGTGTTTTCAAAGCTTATTTGATTAAAATAATTTTTGACCATTTAGAATTCCATTTTTATAACTAAAATCTATTTTAATACATTTGAAAAGATTTATAGGATTTATTTTATATTTTTGAACAATTTAAAAAAAAATTTAGAACATTTACTACTTTGGCCACTGAACAGCCAAAGCGTGATTTTATCGAAAACTTGATTTCCTTATATTTTAAAATTTATGAAATGAAATCTAGACCTTTTTACCTTTTTTGAAAACTATAGTCATAAGACTTTAGAAAATCTTATTGTAAAGAAATCCGAATCTGATTCCATCGTATAGAAGTATTTAACTTTTACGGCACAAAATCATGAACTACCTTTACGCGACGCGCCTACTTTTAACTCAAATTCATTGTTTGTCAAAACTTCTTAAAATTGAATTTTAATGTTTATAAGATATTTATAAACCTTTTCCAAACATTTAAACCAATATTTTCCATATTAAATTTCTTTTTCACTTTTAAATCATTACATAATATTATATTATTATAATGTTTCTTTAACCTTTTTATATTTTCAAAACCATTAAGAGGCTCGATAAACTCCATAGACATATGACATGAATTCATATTCTATTAATTAACCATGGCTAATTACTTAACCATTTTTATTATGATATTTCATAATTTATCAGAACCAAGTTATCAACCATATCAACATCCATATAATCAACTATATTAACATCCATATAATCAACCATATAATCAACCAAGTTATCAAACATTCATATAAATCATTAAGAGATTGAATGATCATATTATCATACTTAAAAATAGTTATAGAGATTATTTATCATTCAATAAACACTGAGTACTCACTATCACAAATGCGCCCTCCTTTCCAAGCCCCCAAAAAATCGACTGAGCTTCCTCGATGCTTTGAACTTCTCCTATCTTCTTGGAATTAAATCGACGACACTTCAAACTTCTCCTATCTTCTTGGAATGAAATCGACAGCATTTCCTTCTCTTTTTCTTGCTCCATAGTTTTTTGGAACTCTTCCTATCCTCAATGTGGGCTTGGCCTAGCCTTGATGAAGTGGTTGAGCTCAGCTTAGGGTGGATTTAGGTGAGGCCGTGGGTTGTAAGAGGTAAGGGAGGTGGTTTGAACTTGCTTTAAGGTGGAATTGTCTTATAAACTAGTGTATATAAATCTGTTTCTATTTTGGCATTGTTTTTCCATAACTTTTTCTAAGAAGAGAAGCCATTAAAGAAGCTTGGAGAGGGAGGAAGAAGAGATAGAAAATAACTTAGGAATTTATGAAAGATGGTAGAGTATTTATAGGCACATTTTCAACAAAATATCCTAACACCAAATTACATTTTTACCCTTAACCAACACTCCTCCTTTCACCTTCAATGCACGGCCTCCCACCAACATCATTTCGGCCCATATGGAGTGTGCATGTACATGTCTTTGCATATTGACTTATGTATGCTTAAGTGAGAAGGAAAAGAGAAATATAATGGTATTTCTTATTTTCACCATATGTAAACTAAAATGCAAATGGTCACTTTTCTAATGTTATATGGCATTTATATGTGCATATATGTTCATACATACATACATACATACATACATACATACATACATACATACATACATACATACATACATACATACATACATACATATATATATATATATATATATGTTATATACATATACATGAGGTTGCAACAACAACCTTTGAATGACTTTTGTTCGTTAAGCCGTTGAAAATCGGGAAACCGATTACCGGTCACATTTTCACTTATTAATTTACATACATATATCTGTAAAAAAAATTGACATTAAATTTCCAATTATTATTAATTAATTAAATCGATCGCATTTGAAGTATAAATCCATGTAAATTAGCATTAACAATTGTTTACAATAATTGTTGTTATACCGATAAAGCGACATCGATTTTTCCTTATATTTTCAAACCGATTATATATCTTTATAAAACTACTATAAATTATTTATTTTCACTTTATAACTATTTAAAATGAATTATTATCATTTGAGTATAATTATTTGAATAATTATAATAATTACTATATCATTAAATCTCAACTTAAAATCATAAATTGACTTTTAAATATAAGGGCATCACTGATGATTTTATAAATACCATTATTTTTCCCAAAAATAAAATAAATAATTTAATTTCATAATCTTGTTTAATTATAAAAATAAGTGTATGTATCTAGCTCCGCGCGCGACGTTTTACGATTATAGAGCAGTTTATCGATAAAATGTTTTAAGGTCATTTTATCGATATTCCTTCAAAGTTTATAATTTCATAAATAATTATTCAAAATAATATTACCATTATTATTTATTGTTAAAAGCACCATAATCTATGCTTTAAAAGCTTATATTTGAATATTTTAAATAAAAATACAATTTATCAAATTGATAAATTTACGGGTCGTTACAGACTTCCCCCACTTAAAGAATTTCGTCCCCGAAATTACATCAAATCAAATCCCAAAGGTATTTGCCCAAAACATTTATTTTTAAATTTGCATTCGTATGATGTATACAGATCATCCATATGCAATACCTTATTCGATCTCTTAATCGAATCCACAACATTACTTCCGAACTAGTATTGATCCCTCGATCCTCTAGTGCGGACTCTGATTAGGCTTTCCAATTAGAACTTTTAGTTCCCCTTGCATAGCTGTCGACTATAATAAACCCTCATCAATCTTCATCGTCAAGAATCGAGTGATAAATCCTTCTTCGTACCAATGTAACAGCTCCAAATTTTGCACTCGAATCTTAGATCAGAATCGTGTGAGGAAATGTTCTGTGTATAACATCTGTACTTTATTTAACTTTTCAAATTTGTATGAAACATTTCATACAACTATTATATTTTGCTTTAAACACCTTTATTTCTTCAAAATATTTATACCTCCTTTTATAAAGAAATCCATTATCTTTTATTTGGAAGTATATTATTTATTTCAAAACTCTTTTTGAAATTTCTTTGTTATTATATCTCATTTTAAATTTAATTCCAAACTTATACAACTTTCTTTTATTAGACTAGGATAAAAATTCCTTTTTATTAAACATATATTTTAAATTTATCCTTTAGTTTGTTTTATAAAATATACTTTTACAAGATAAATTCTTAAATAAATTTCTTAATTTAAACATTTTTTATAAATCCATTTCTTTATAATATTCCTTTGAAATTTGTTGTTATTTCAGAATACCTTATTAGATTTGATTGGATATAAGATAGAAGTAGTGCATCGAAAGGATAATCCAAATGGAAGTTTATTAATTAACATCATATTTATAAATCCATTCCTAACCTTAACCTATGTTACAAACTTTTAGAGATAACTCCTTAGGGAATATAGCTTAGCACACACCACTATACATACCATCCTTAGTTCCCTTTTGAGGTAGATGCTTTACCTTGGAGGCCTAAGTCAGCCACCTACATTTTTGAATAGTCCTTCGTTAAGTGTTTCCCTCATACAAGAAACTACATTTTCGGCAGCACTAGCATGCAACGTTTTAATACAAAATGATGCTTGTTATGTCTCAAAACATAATTAAATACTAACAAAACGTTGCCTCTACTAACACCACTTTACGCGAGTCTTTTTCTTTGTACACAAGTCGCTTTCCCTCCCAAATGCTCGAATCACTTTCCCACTTTTCCCCAATTCTTTTTTACCTCTCAAACATACTAATTACTTTCCCAAAACTTGTCGATCAACACTACACCTTTTTTTCTCTCCTCCAATGAACACTGCTCTCCTCCCTACTTCTTTAATTTGAGTCATTGGTCTAGTTCCTCCTTATCACAAGTTTAGTCCTCTTTTTCACAGCTTTCTTCTTTGGTTCTACATCCATTCTCGTCCAGTGTGATTAACAGAGCCATCATAACTTGCCAAGCGAGATAGCATCAACAACACTGGTCATATTCATTTTGTCAATAGAAAAGGCTATGCAAAAGGAGGAGGAGTATAGATGGGCGATGACAAAGGTGGATGTGAAGGCTTTTGAGTTGGAAGTTTACTTTTTTGAAGGCACTTCGATTGAAGGGAATGAAGTCATGCCACGTTTGAATCTCTCTTTTTATATAAAGCGGTATGTTGCAAAGGAAGTTAGTGGTATTGATGATAATGAGATTGATATTATACATTCACTATAGGCTATGGTTCGATTGTTGCTCATATTAGTTTGAGGGTCTAGTGTTCAGTTGCTATCAGTATTCCAAATAGCCTTCTACTATGTCATCCAAGTTAAAAACCTGTGATTAATATTGCTCAATATCTTGGTTTAGCCATTCCAACTTAGATTTGAGAAATGAAGTTTTCAAAATCAAACTGACGGTTATTTGCTCAAAAACCAGCTAAGCACAACCATATAACTAGTTCGTAAAAGTAAAGTTAATAGACTAATTTAAATAGTACATCTAGTGTAACAACCCTGAATTTTGTGGTTTGTTTTAATTGTTTATTTTGATTATTTTATTTGAAAACTTTATTATATTTATTAAAATGAATAATTTTTGTTATTATAAAGTATATTTTGATTTTTTTGTGAATTATAATTCCAAACCTGAATAAATTGGATATTTCCAGAAAAAGTGGATTTTTGGTCAATCTGGTCAAACTTTGACTTTTACATTTAAAATTTAAATATTTGAGTTCATGAATTTTATCTTTTATTATGAAAATAGATTTAATTTTAAGAATACTACTTTTCGTTTCGTTAAAATCCGATTTATATTGTGAAAGTTATGCTTTTTACAATATTGGGTGTATATTGATTTATTTAATAAAATTATCTATTTTAATTTATATAAATAATTTTTTTGTCAACTCATGTTCTAATATGTGTTATATGACATGTTAGGTATATATTTTTATTTTAAAATATTTTTAAAGTGATAATAGAATTTTTCCAAAATTTATTGCATTTATTTCCTATTTTTAAAGGCTAGTTTCCATTTTCTGTTATTTTCTTCATTTAAATTATATTTAATTAAAATTTATTTATTTATTTTTGTGAATGCATTTTTATTTTGTGTTATTATCTTTATTTATAAATATTTTCAAGTACATAAAAATTTTCCAAGGTTTATTCAATTTATTTTCAAATTTTCTAGACTAGTTTATAATTTTTGCCATTTTTCCTAATTTAATTATATATAATTAATGTTTATTTATTTATTTTTTTTTATTTACTAAATTTTCGTGTTTTTATCTGAATTTATATGTATTTTTCAGTTATTTAAAAATTCCAAAAGAAATATGGTAAATTGAAGAGTTTGTGACCTTTGATTTGCTTAAGGCTTTTTGTCTTCTTGTCTTTTCATTATCAACCAACACTTTAATTCATTTTTCTGCCTTAACTCCTACCTTTCAGCCGACCATTTCATTTACATTCACGTGAATTTCTTTTCTTCTCATCTCACAAAAAAATTTGGCCTCCTTTCTTGTAAAAAAGTTTGGTAAAAATCTCTTTTCTTTTCATTGCTTTTATACTTGTTTTCATGAATTTGCACTTGCTTCTTCTATCTCTAGGCTCGGACCCTGCCACCACCAGCACCTTGGCCGCCTCCACCATCACCTCAACCAATCTCCACCACCTCCAGTCCAACCCCAAGCCATTCCGTGGTCCCTAGGTTGAAGATCCACATGAAAATGCACCAAACTCCACTTGAATGTACATAGCCATGACCATGGTGTTCCACCACCTCAAACACCCCCTTGGCCGCCACCTACACCACCACCACCTCCAACCTGACCTGCACCCTCTGCCACGTCATCCCCTGACCCTACCAGACCTAGTCGTGCCATGATTGCTTTGGCCGAGCCTTTTTTTTTCTTTGAACCATGTTGTGTTGCCTTGTTTTTTGTAGTTTCATGCCATACCTTTGCACCATCATTAAATCTATGCTAGGCCGACCCATTTGAACCCAATGACCAGATCCTAACCCATGCTTAGCCATGTGTTTCTGACCCTAGACTGAAGCACAAGTGGTTGAAGCAAGTGCAAATACTTTGGTGATGTTTTGTACATTCATTTCTAACATTGTTTTATTATATTCGGGTTGAAAACTAATGTAGATTGTTTTGTTTGTTTGAATGTATTCAAGGTGATTAATCTTTGGCTCTCCCAATCTCAAATCTTATTCGTGCTTTTGTGCCTTCGAATATCTTAGTTTGTGTGTTTCAGTTGTCGTCTCCAGCTTATACCAGTGAGTTGTCCTCACCAGACAGTGTATACCTATATAACTAGTAAATTGACCACTTTTGAATCTGTAAAATGCATCACCATATTATATCTGCTATGTTATGATTATATGATGTTCACCCATGCTTAAACACCTGTTATATCATATGTTACTGTTATATTATGTTGTTCTGTTATTTTTATCAGTTTATCACACTACAAGTTCCCTTTAGATTAGAATCACTATAGGTTGAAATGATACATACCCGAACGGACTTTAGAATAGGAGAAAATCGTTATGGGCCGAAATGATAGGCCTGAATGATTTCAATTATTTTCATTTACTTGGGATTACGGGTTTGAAATGATCAAACCCAGGTTTTCTTTGTAAATTACGGGTTGAAATGATATATTACCCGTATCACTTTACCTAGGCTAAAAAATGAAATACAGACCCGTAGTTAAAATATGTTTTTCTAATTTTTTTTAAATATTTTAGAAATGTAAATATTATAATATTTTGATTTAAATTTGATTAAAAATGATTTTTGTAAAGCATTATTGGTTTTCTGAAAATTTATAAGTGAAATAAATTAATGGTAAAGTTAGAAAATCTGAAATGTAAGTTATTTTGGGAAATTTTAATTTGGTGATAATTGGAATTTAAATTAAATATGAAATATTATAAATTCATTATAATTTGGATTAAAGTGAATTTAAATGATTTTATAATATATTAAAGATTTTTGAATAAAGTTAAAATGTGAAATGAATGAATATTTAAGTTGAAATTTTGAATTATAACTAAAATTGGAAATTTATGAATTTGGCTTAAAAGTGAATTTTAAGTTAAGTAAATAAAAATGAAATTAAGTTATATTTGAAAATTTAAACTTAAGTGTTAAGTTAAATTTAATTTAGTGAATTTAAAATTTAATGTTGGAATTTAATAAGTGAATTATTATTAAATTTTGATTTTTGAATGGAAATTTAACTTTATATAATCATGAATATAAGGGTATTTAAATGATGACTATAAAAGTGAAATTATATGATTTTATAAGTAAAAAAATTATTTAAATAAAAATATAATTGTTTGTGAAATTATACTGAATATTTGAAGTTAATTAACTGCATTTCTGAAATGCTATTAATTCTAATGTAAATGATAATACAGCATTTGTAAATGCTGTAGTTGATAATAATGAACCAAATGGCTAAATTTAGTTAAAGGCTATTATAGCATTTTTGTAAATGTTGTAATTGATGAATTTAACTAAGTTTATTTGAACTAATGTAACCCTATTACAGCATTTTTAAATGCTGTCTTTTGTTAACTTGAACTGTTTTGAATGTGACTTTCCGTAGCATTTTCTAAATGCTACGAAAGGTGAATTTTCACTGTTTTGATAAAATTAAGTGAACGAATGAACTTTGAAAAGTTAAATTTTTGGAAATTTAATAATTTAATTATTAAATATAATAACTTCATTTTATGATTTAAAATGAAGTAATTTGTTTTGAAATATAAACTATTTTGAAATGTGTGTTGAAGTGGTATTTTAAATAAATGAATGTGGTTTGGAAGATACGATATTTTGATATAATGAAATGGATTTTTGAATGATATTGAATTTTGAAATGATATTTGATTTCGAAGTATAAAATACCATTTTGAAATTTTAACCACGGGATGTATTTAATTTATAGTTTAACTAATCCTTAAAGGATGGGCGGTCCCAACCACGGGATATATTGTCCTGACTTGAGTGTTTTGTGTTTTACTTTACGCTCGGGTCAGCCTGAGTATTTACAGCTTAGCTTTGGATCTCTTTCTGGAGCTAGGAATCGTTGGAGATTCTGCTTATCTAGTTATCTATCCATTTCAGTTATTCTATTTCAGCTCTGGTATTATAAACTTGTATGTATTTGAGATTTCTATTGTATATGTTTTCAGACTGATATTATGTATTTTGTTTTGAGAGTTTGTTATAGTAGCTTCATGAACTACTATGGTATTTTAATTTCCACTGCGAGTTATTCTGATATTCTGTGTCTGTGATTCTGTATTTGATTTTATTTGCTCCAAATTTTATTACAATCTGTTATTTTGAATTATTCAAGTCAGACATGTGTGGATTATTGTTGATTTGGATGGTCCAAAATAGTGGGTCGTTACATTTGGTATTAGAGCTTTGGTTTTAGGCAAACCTTAGCCTGCGGAGCAAAAACTCATTAGAGATAGGGTAGAAATACCCTAGAATGAGTGAAATCTATCTCAGAATCATTTCTTTGTGAGAGAACGTATTTTCGAAGTATAAAATGATTTTCAAATGATTTTTAAAGAATTTTCAAAGATTATTTTGATATAAATTTTCTTGCTTTGAAAGTAAAATTTTCTAAACTCTATCCCTTTTGTATCCACCTTGTTAGTAATTTCTTTGATTAGGATTTCCTTAAAATTCTGAACTTCTATCTTAGTTGGGATTTCTTCGATTAGGATTCCTTTGAATTTTGGAATGCTCCCACTTGTTCTGAAATCCATTCCTGTCTCCCCTAATTGTATTCTTTTGATTTTTGGATCATTCCATAACTCCACTTTGAATGACCTCTATAAAGACCGGCGATTCCGCCAAAACTTTGAATGATTTGTAAAGGGGTGAAACTCCTTTACAATTAGAATTGATTCACCGGAGATTTCTGTATCCTCGGTTTACGATGTTTTCTATCTTCTGCTATATTTAGATTCTATCTCTGGCGATCGAAGGTCGATTTGCCTTAGATTTTCGCATCGATTATATTCCTGAAGTCATACTATTAAGGTCGCCCGCGATTTATATAGGCTTATCCATCTTCTATTTGGTAATTTAATGATCTTATCTTCGTTTGTGCTTATCTTTGAATCAGAATTCTATTTGATTAGAGTCCCTCTAAATTTGAATCTCTGTTTTTCTTTGAAATCCATATTCCTTGAATCATCCCTTGGAAAATGTGTGGTTGATTGTCTTTTGAAATTGTGTATCCATTGAAGTTATTATTTTGATAAGGATGACCATATTTTATATAAAGGTGAAATATTTTCGATAAGGATCTATATACCTTTTAAATGAGAATTTGAAGTTTCGAAAGGATTTGAAATTTTGAAATTTATATAAGAAATGGTTTCATATAAGATGATTTGTAACTGAAGGTTTTGAATGTGAATTTGAGTGATTGAACTCCGGCATTTTGAAACTGGTTTTAAGATTTTGGAATAATAAATCATATGATTTGAAAGTATTTTCCGAATATGAAATGTTTCAAATGATTTTAATGAGTTTCAAATGATTTCGAAGAAATTTCAAAGGATGTTTTCAAAGTAAATGGAAGTCCAGAACCCACTTACGTCGCTGGAAAATAATTTCGGTGATTAATGCATGCATCATCGACATTGATTTTCGAGTTTCAGAGTGGGGGAGAGGCCACTTCGGTAGCTTTGCTATGCGATTGATTTGTGAAACCAGTTTTTGGTTTCAAATGCCAAAGTGTGATGTGATATTAGAAAGATATATGTATATATATTTGAGCAATTTGAAATGAGCCGGTGTTCAGTCCTTGAGTTTTGGATTTGATTTGATATAACCCTATTTTTGGAATTGATTTACTGATTTAATTGTGATTTCCAACTCTTGGATTGAAATACGATTTCTTCGACTATTTTGAAGGTTCAAGCACTTCCAAATCAAGGTCAACTTTTCAAAGCTAAGTAATTTTGAAAAGTATAAAGTATATAAGTTTGGTATTTATGTTTAAAATATGTAGTAATATGATTTAAATAAGTTGAAACTATTTTGTTAAGTAAATGAATAAGGGTATTTTGAATTTTTCTAATATCAAATTTAGATTTGAAATGTTTTGAAAAGAATTTGGTCTTCAAAATATTTTGAATAAAATTTAGTTAAATGTTTTAACTGGGTAACATCTTTATAAAACTATATATTGAACAAGTTGGAATAGATACATAAGTTGTACATATGCTGTTTTATTCGCATAATTAAATTGATCCAAGTTTGAGTACACAAGTTCGAGGTTAATTACACCCTTTCGTGTTAGGATTTTTCATTTGATTCTTGATGGTGGATATTTGGTATGGATTTTGGGCTTGATTCTAGATTTCTCTATCATAGTATATGGCTATGCAAGAAGATTGATGGCTTCTAGTCGAGAAACCATATCGAAGTCCGCATTAGGGAAGTCAAATGGACAATACTAGTTTGAAAGCGAACTTGTGTGATCGAGCGAGCGATCGAATGTGACTTTGCGAAATGATGACATATGTACATCTTATATTCTAATATCATTAATATACTTGCTGCTGAAATTGGAAGTTGTTGGGTTGGATATCTTTGTAATTTAATTGGAATTCTTTCTTTTATGAAAAACTACTATCAATTTAAAACCATTTTTCAAAACTATTTTTCTTTTATTCTTCTCAAACAAACTATTTTACTCTATTTTACATACAAACTATTTTACAAACTATTTTATATACAAAACTATTCTAAAAAAATCTTTTAGTAAGCAAAGATGTTCAATCCCATATGGCTCTTCATGCAGCGAAATTTATTTTAAAAATCTTGATCCTTATATAAGATGGACTTTATGTAAATATAAGATGATTTTGGAAATGAATTGGTTGACTTAAATTTTGTTGATTTAGAAATTTGGATTTATTTTCTAAATTTATTATTTTGGAAACTTTGGAACTGAAGATATTTAATTTGAGAAGAAATAATTTAGTGGAATTGTATATGATTTTGAAACTGAACTGATATTGAAACAAATTGAAATTTGAGAACCTTGTGTTACTAAATACTTGATTTGGGAGTTATCGAACTTTTATAAAAATTTGGTTTGTATAATTATGATGTTGATTCGAAAACTATGGATTCGAAAAGGTACTCAGTTTGAAAAGTGAAATCTTATATAATTGAAGTCTATATAAGTGTGATTTGATATACTATTGATTTTGGAAAGTATTTGATTTGAAAATGAAATCTTATATATAATGGACTTTATATAAGTACGATATTTTAAAGTGATTTGAAAAGGTACTATATGATACATATTTTCGAAGTAAAGATATGAAAAGTGCCTTCTGCTTGATATCCGCTTTGTGGCCACATTGTGGATTCATTCTATCGATATTTCTCTGATTTTTGGTTTTCTGGATATGATACTCGAGTGTCCATCGAATTCCATGGCGTTACCCATGGTCTTACGAGCGCGACTGCATAGCGTAATTCACCTGGCTGGATGGCCCAGGGGTACGGATGTTTCCTGGGGGATTCAGGTGTAACCATTGTGTATCCTGTGAACTATGTAGGTCGTATTAGTAGCGTGTAATGACCCAAGATTTTAGGAATTTATTCTGAAAAATATAAATGAATTCAAAATAAATTTTGAATAAATTTTGAAAGGGGATTGATATAGCTTGATAGTGTATCAGTATGTGTGTACATGTGTGCACAGGAAATGCACATGAACTAAAGCGAAAAATCCCTGAACTCAAAGAATAAATACATATTGATATGTATGGGAATATATATATATATATATATGTAGATTAAATCCTTAAAAGCTGTATGCATAAGTAATATATATATATATGAATGCTACTGAGTATTTTTGAGTGTACATGTACATGTGTGTGTCAGTACAAAATAATGTATAAATATATGCAGATGCGTATACTAATTAATTTAGTAAGCTTTATATACATATATACATATATATATAGATATGTTAATAAGGTACTAGAGTTCAAATCAGCAAAATAAAATATACCAACATATTTTAAATATAGGCAGAAATAAAAAGAATGAAGATATAAAAAGGAGTAATCCTCTTATAAATAAATGAAGGAAGTACATACCATTTACATGAAAGCTAAAAATAGAAAAATTAGGATAAAACAGAGAAATATTTGGTATAGGCAGAATTAGGAAGAGTATTTGATAAATAAAAAAATCAAGTCACACTTTTAGCATGATAGTAGACAAAGGAAAAAGTATTTTCTGGAAAAGCAAAAATCTGAAATTAACCAAAAAGATATAACCACTTTTCTCTTCACAAACTCAAGCCGGGGAGGGTAAGATTTTGGGTTTGAAAACTAAATGCAAATGGCATAATTTCTGATGGGCAAAAATGTCTTTAGCTAGTGCCTTAAACCCTAAGAAAAACCCTGCATAAATAGGCAGTGAGAGGAGAAACCTTCTTCTTCCCGGATAGCACTTGAGGAAAATATATAGATATTATATAAATATAATACAAGTGAAGAAAAGATTTGAAGGCAGAGGCTTACCAGTCAACTAGGAAGTGAAAGAGGGTTAGGTGAGAAAACTCACTCAAAACCTAAGGCAATAAGTCCTAATGTAGGCAGCCAGTTATAAGTAATTTTCTTAAAAATGTATTTTCATATGTGAATGCTTACCTGTGATTTTAGAACTGAAAATGTTTTGATTCTCTTTGGTTGTTCTATTTGTTTTATTATAAGAAATTTTTATGTGTTGTTAGCATACATATGATTTATGAACCCAGATCTGATATGTAAATGTTTAGGAACATAAACAAATACCCAGGAAAATAAATGTTGAATATAGGCAAGTAGTATTGGCTTTGGCTTAACTCAGAGAAATGAAATCATATTGAGCTGCAATATACTCATGTATAAGTGCTGAGGCTTGAGACAAAAAGGAATTAGGGGTGCAATATGGTTGCCTATGTGCTGATGCTCCTAATTCAATAAAAATGTATAAAGATTCATACACATAGCAAACAAATCTTGTGGTTCAGTGAAACTTGGTCAATCTAAGTTTAACTCAAGCACAAATACTTGCAAAAGGAAAAACTCTCTTAAAAGCCATAAGCCACTGTTAGTTGCCTTTATTTCTTTAAAGTACCAGAAAATATGTATGCAGATGTAGAGTCCCATTTAAATAGATAACAATGTCTGTTTGCCTAATTATCTCTGCTTGGTTATGATTAATATGAGATGCCATGATATGGATGTTTTAGTTAGGGAAATGGATCACTGATTGGTTTGTTCCTGAAATATCCAAAGAGTTATTATTAACTTAAACCTGATTAGGAAATGGGGGTCAAGAACACTGCAGGAATGACTTGTTTTCTTGAGTAACACAAGTTGACACATGGCTTGTTTAAGTCCTGAGATCTTTGTGTAATGGAGTGAATTAGTTCATTACAGTGTGTCCATTGATTCATAAATATTGCAGATAAGACCAGGATAGCTAAATATAACAAGGGAAAAATATTTGATATGATGAGGAAACTAGAGTTTTTCCCAGAATTGAAATATGAGGGTGGAATAAATGATTTAACTCATATTGGTTATTTTCTTGTTTGGTGTGAATGATTGTTTGACTATGACTGAATTGTATGCTTGAATGTATGTGCCATATTTATATATGTAGTTTCTGGAAGAAAAATTAAAGTGTGCACATGCACAATGACACAGAGCATGCACACAAGTATTACCTGATTCCAAAGGGCAGAACTTTGTGTATATGTACTTAACTTGATTTTAACCTAATTAACTAATTGCTTTTGTGAATTTTCTCATACCAGACATGTGTCTGACCCTAGTGTGCTAATGGCATCTGGGGTGTCTCATTTAAAATGAGGCAGTTTCAAATGCTTTTTCAGGGATTGCGGCAACTAAGTAGGAGTAGGAGCAAGGCTTTGAGAAGAAGATTATAGCATGCTAAACTTAGTTAGATAAGAGCCTAAATGATGAAATCCACATGTATTGATAATTTAAATTGCTACTTGTATTAAGTGTTGAATATGGGATGGATATTTTGTTAAGTATTTTATTAAGAGATTGACTTGTATCTGGAATTTATAAATCTAGTTAATATCTGATATTAAAGAAGTTAATCAAAATGTTGTAAGTGGATTTAGTAAGAACACCATGTTAAAATTAAATGAATACATTTTAAAAATGTATTAGTCAATCTTGAGTCTTTAGAAATGATTTAAGTTTTGGAAAATCTGGATAGTTGATCCTCAGAAAAATTAAATGGTTTTAATTTTTTTTTTCTACCATGGCATATGTATACAAAAGATAATAGGCATAGGTTGAATGTTTTTATATGACTGCAAGGGTTCCATAATTCAACCTGTTTTATGTAAATATTTTATGCCTTATTTAAAAAAAATAAGGGAAGGGTCTGTAATATAGGAGTTGAAAGCAAGGTCCATAAATGTTGCATATATGTGAATACTTAAACATGTTTTGAACAGATATTAGCACACCAGTACCTTAGTAATTTTGACATAAAAATCTGAATTCCTCTTTACTAAAGCTTTGGGCAAAAATGCATTTTAAGGCCTTTTGAAATATGTTTGAGTAGAGAGTCTGTTTAATCCATATTTTATTTGCTAAGTATCCATGAGTGAGGAAACTCACCCCGGACTGCATTTCATTTAGTTTAGTACTTTGGTACCAAGGAATCAAGCTTCTGGAAAATGATATTTCACTTAAGAATGTCCTAGACATGAGCATGCATATGAGGTAGATCTTATAGGAAAGCAAACATAGAGAATGATAGATGCTTATATCATTTTCAGAGCATAGACACTACACCATTAATTTTTGTAGATAATCATAACATAATTATCTGACTTTATGGATCATATTTTAAAAAGGATCCAGCAAGAAACCAAGGATTAAAATCATACTGTTACCTATATAAATAAGATTTTATTACATAAATAGAAATTAAGCTATGTGGGGATTGATTAAATTTAATCAATCAAATATCCTCTTGTTTTCCAGAACTCTGATTGAAACAAGAGAGGCATATACATCTTCACATGTATGTGCATGTCTTTTTGAATGTACTGATATAATTATATTGGTTAAAACTTTTGATCCTGGATAAAGTTTGTTTATTGGAAAAAGAAAATGACCCTGGGAAATATATTTGTTAATGAATGATATATCTATATATCATCTCTGTAAAAAAAAATCCTTATGAAATTAAGGTAGAAATAGGAGGGTCATTTCATTTGGTATCAGAGCTATGTTATTCAACATAGTAGAAGTAAAGATCAAGTTCTTAGATAGAAATAAAATTTAAAGGAACTAAATATATATCAATGTTTTCAGTGTGAATAAAAACCACTGAAATAATAAAAATTACCAATCAAACTAACCAGCTATGTAAATTATTATTAGCAAACTATGGTAGGGAGACCACCAAATCAGGGAGCAGGATCTTCCCATGCACCACCAATGGTCAATCTCCAAGACTTGGTGAGAGCATTTAGGGATGGGACATGACAAAGGCAAGAAAATCCCTATGAAGAACTCTCAAAATTACTTAAGACATATACTCATTTAGGAGGCAAAAGCTTTGAAGGGACAGAGAGTATTATGGAAATTCAAACATGGTTGAGAACATTGGAAAGAATTTTCAATGACATGCAACTTTATGATCAAAGAAAGAGGCAAGTGGCTTCAAGACAGCTAAAAGGAGTAGCTTTAAGCTGGTGGGAAGTAATCATTGCAGGAAGAAATGAGAATGAAATCACTTGGAATCAATTCAAAGAGATGTTGGAAGCAAGGTTTGTACCAGCATCAGCTAAGACTACCTTGCTAGAAGAATTTATTAGACTTAGACAAGGAACCATGACTTTCACGGAATACACTCAAACGTTTGAGGGGCTTTCCACATATGGAGAAATGCTTGTAGCAGATGAGGCATCCAAAAATGATAGGTACATAAATGGTTTGAACCCAGGACTTAGCAGAGCCATGTTACCCTATGCAGACAGGACTTTTGACCATGTGATAGACTTAGCTTTGAGGTTGGAGCAACATGACAAGGAAAGGGAGAAGTTCAGAAATTTTAAGAACAATAACACCAAGAAGGGTAAGGGGAGGTATCACCCTTATGATAAGAAGAAGGAAGAGGCCAGTAACAAAGGCACTGGAGATGTCAAAGCTAAGGAAACCAAGAAGAAAATTGTGTGCCATCAGTGTGGAAAGGAGGGGCATATCAAGCCTAGGTGTCCAGAATTGAAGGGAGGAGCTTTCAAGTGCTATCTATGTGGGAAAGAGGGGCATATGAAGAGGAATTGTCCTGAGTACAAACAGCAAGGAAAATTGGCAAATTTGGAAGGAAAAGGCAAAGCCACAGTGGAGAGTAACACTGAAAACCATAGCCAAGTGGAAGGTACATTACTTATTTGTACCATACCCATAGCAGTAGTATATGATACTGGGGCAACTCACTCTTTAATTTCTTATGAACTAGTTAAAATGCTAAAATTGAATTGCATATTGGTTGAAACCCCATTGCATATACAAAGTCCACTGGGGAGTTCTAGTGTTTTAAATATGATTTGTGTGGATGTGGAATTAAACATAGGAGGAAATATTTTTATTTCCAATTTATATGTTTTGAATTACCCAAATATAGGTGTTATATTGGGGGTAGACTTGTTAAGGCAATTTAAAGCCATAATTAATTTAGACTCATCCACCATATCATTGCAAAATTCTAGAGGTCAGAGAATCACAGTTTTATGTAGAGTAGCTAAGGAAGGGAAACTATATCATTTAGTTGACTCAGAAAAAGATTTCAGTGAACTAACCATTGAAGAAATTCCCATAGTCAATGTATATTTGGATGTGTTTGGTGAGGTCAAGGGTGTTCCACACCATAGACCAGTAGAGTTCCAGATCAATCTAGTTCCAGGAGCAAGCCCAGTGATTAAAAAGCCAACTAGAATGGGGCCAAATGAACTAAAAGAATTAAAGAAACAGTTAGAAGAATTTGAAGAAAAGGGTTTTATAAGACCAAGTAATTCTTGCTGGGGAGCACCAGTGGTATTTGTTAAGAAACAAGATGGCTCTTTAAGACTCTGTATAGATTATAGAGAATTAAACAAAGTAACTATTAAAAATAAATACCCATTGCCAAGAATAGATGATCTTTTTGATCAATTAGTAGGGGCAAAAGTATTTTCTAGACTAGATTTAGCATCTGGTTTTCATCAAATGAAGGTGGAAGAATCAAGCATCAAGTACACTGCCTTTAACACTAGGTATGGGTTGTATGAATTTTTGGTTATGCCATTTGGTTTGACTAATGCACCATCATACTTTGTATATTTAATGAACAGAACCTTTAGAGATTATTTAGACAAGTTTGTGCTTATTTTTATAGATGACATTTTGATTTATTCCAAAACAGTGGAAGAACATAAGAATCATTTGCACCTGGTTTTGTCTAGATTAAGGGAAAAAGATTTAAAGGCAAAATTTTCAAAATGTGTATTTTGGAAAGAGGGAGTACATTTCCTTGGCCATGTTATATCTGCCCAAGGAATTTCTGTGAACCCCAATAAAGTAGTGGCTATTCAAGCATGGAAGAGGCCAAGCACTGTGAGTGAAGTGAGGTCATTTATGGGGATGGCAGGGTATTATAGGAGGTTTATAAAAGATTTTTCAAAAATTTCTACACCACTCACTAACCTAACCAGGAAGAACCAAGCTTTTGTTTGGTCAGAAAAATGTGAAAGGTCTTTTGAACAGTTGAAGGAGGCATTGGTGAATGCTCCAATTTTAAAGGTACCTCATGGAAATGAAGAATTAGTTGTATACACTGATGCTAGTGGATTTGGCTTGGGTGCAGTGTTGATGCAACAAGGCCAAGTCATTGCATATGCATCCAGACAACTTAAACCCCATGAAGTAAGGTATGCCACACATGATCTCGAATTAGCAGCTGTGATCTATGCGTTAAAACTTTGGAGACATTATTTGTTAGACACAAAGTTTGAACTTTACACTGACCACAAGTCTCTAAAGTATTTATTTTCACAAAAAGATTTGAACATGAGGCAACATAGATGGGTGGAGTTCTTAGCTGCCTATGACTTTGACATACTCTATACACCAGGCAAAGCAAACAAAGTTGCAGATGCTCTAAGTAGACAGCATGCTAAACTGGCTATGATGATGATAGAAGAATTTAAGGGCTTGTCTTTGCTAACTGAGTTAGAAATTGGGGAGAATAGTTGTGTGCACATTGATGAGCAGATGCATGGTGCACAAGAAGATAAAGGGAAGTTAAGCTTAATGACACTTCAACCAGATTTAATTTTGAAGGTAGGAAAAATGCAAGAACAGGATGCCAACTTATTAGAGAAGAAAATGCTCCTCTCAAGAGGGGAGGAAGTGATGAATCACCATATTGATAAAAATGGTTATATGAGATACCAAAATAGGATGTGTGTACCAGAGGACACAGAACTGAAGAAAGAGATATTGAATGAATATCACAGAAGTAAATACTCCATACACCCAGGCAGCACAAAAATGTACCAAAATTTGAAAAGAGACTTCTGGTGGAAGGGGATGAAATCTGATGTAGCTAAATACATTGCCAAATGTATGACTTGCCAACAAGTCAAGGCTGAAACCCAAAGGCCATCAGGGTTGATGCAGCCTCTTAGTGTACCACAGTGGAAGTGGGAAGACATATCTATGGACTTCATAGATGGACTGCCTAGATCTAAAAGAGGTAATACAAGTATATGGGTGATAGTTGATAAGCTAACCAAGGTAGCACACTTCATCCCAGTCAAGTCAGAAAGGACAGCACCAAAATTAGCTCAAATTTTTATGAAGGAAGTGGTAAAGTTACATGGCATTCCCAAAACCATTGTGAGTGATAGGGATACCATCTTCACTTCAAAATTCTGGAGAAGCTTTCAAGAAGCAATGAGAAGTGAACTATGTTTAAGTACTGCCTACCATCCTCAATCAGATGGGCAGACTGAGGTAGTAAACAAAGTTTTGGAGGACATGTTGAGGGCATGTATACTGGATTTTGGGGGCAACTGGGAAGATTATCTTCATCTAGTTGAATTTACATACAACAACAGCTACCAAAGCACCATAGGAATGGCTCCATTTGAAGCCTTATATGGTAAACCCTGTTTATCACCTGTTTGTTGGGTAGAAGCAGGAGAAAGGTCTATTTTAGGACCTGAGTACATACAAGAAACTAAGGAGAAAATTGAGTTGATAAGAAGAAGAATGGCAGCAGCTCAAGATAGGCAAAAGAAATTTGCAGATATGAGAAGGAGGCAGGTAGAATATGAAGTGGGATTTTGTTTTCATCAAAATCTCACCTATGAAAAATGTGCTGAGGTTTGGAAAACAAGGCAAGTTAACCCCAAGATATATTGGACCATACAAAATTCTGAAAAGAATTGGTCCCTTGGCATATAAGTTGGAATTACCAGAAAACATGCAAGGAATACATGATATTTTTCATGTATCACAATTGAGAAGATGGGTCTATGACAAGGCAGAAATTCTTGAGACCCCGACCCAAGTGCAGATAAATCCTAATTTGATTTATAAAAAGGATCCAGTGGGAATTTTGGCAAAAGATGTGAAAAAGTTGAGGAATAAATCTCTGAAAATTGTGAAGGTACAGTGGAGTCTTGATCCTAGTGATTGCACATGGGAATTAGAAGACAAAGTTAGGATGAATTATCCTAAGCTATTTTCAGATTAAAGGTAATTCTGATTTTAGATTGTTTTCTTTTAGATGCATATGTTTTTAGTTATTATAGAACTAAAAATCTATTTGGTTGAGAATGTACTTGTTCTCTGAATTAAGTTTAAAATTTATTTTAAGCTCAGGAAAATTGTGGGACACAATTTCTAAAAGGAGGGGTGTATGTAATGACCCAAGATTTTAGGAATTTATTCTGAAAAATATAAATGAATTCAAAATAATTTTTGAATAAATTTTGAAAGGGGATTGATATAGCTTGATAGTGTATCAGTATGTGTGTACATGTGTGCACAGGAAATGCACATGAACTAAAGCTAAAAATCCCTGAACTCAAAGAATAAATACATATTGATATGTATGGGAATATATATATATATATATATGTAGATTAAATCCTTAAAAGCTGTATGCATAAGTAATATATATATATGAATGCTACTGAGTATTTTTGAGTGTACATGTACATGTGTGTGTCAGTACAAAATAATGTATAAATATATGCAGATGAGTATACTAATTAATTTAGTAAGCTTTATATACATATATACATATATATATATATATGTTAATAAGGTACTAGAGTTCAAATCAGCAAAATAAAATATACCAACATATTTTAAATATAGGCAGAAATAAAAAGAATGAAGATATAAAAAGGAGTAATCCTCTTATAAATAAATGAAGGAAGTACATACCATTTACATGAAAGCTAAAAATAGAAAAATTAGGATAAAACAGAGAAATATTTGGTATAGGCAGAATTAGGAAGAGTATTTGATAAATAATAAAAATCAAGTCACACTTTTAGCATGATAGTGGACAAAGGAAAAAGTATTTTCTGGAAAAGCAAAAATCTGAAATTAACCAAAAAGATATAACCACTTTTCTCTTCACAAACTCAAGCCGGGGAGGGTAAGATTTTGGGTTTGAAAACTAAATGCAAATGGCATAATTTCTGATGGGCAAAAATGTCTTTAGCTAGTGCCTTAAACCCTAAGAAAAACCCTGCATAAATAGGCAGTGAGAGGAGAAACCTTCTTCTTCCCGGATAGCTCTTGAGGAAAATATATAGATATTATATAAATATAATACAAGTGAAGAAAAGATTTGAAGGCAGAGGCTTACCAGTCAACTAGGAAGTGAAAGAGGGTTAGGTGAGAAAACTCACTCAAAACCTAAGGCAATAAGTCCTAATGTAGGCAGCCAGTTATAAGTAATTTTCTTAAAAATGTATTTTCATATGTGAATGCTTACCTGTGATTTTAGAACTGAAAATGTTTTGATTCTCTTTGGTTGTTCTATTTGTTTTATTATAAGAAAGTTTTATGTGTTGTTAGCATACATATGATTTATGAACCCAGATCTGATATGTAAATGTTTAGGAACATAAACAAATACCCAGGAAAATAAATGTTGAATATAGGCAAGTAGTATTGGTTTTGGCTTAACTCAGAGAAATGAAATCATATTGAGCTGCAATATACTCATGTATAAGTGCTGAGGCTTGAGACAAAAAGGAATTAGGGGTGCAATAGGGTTGCCTATGTGCTGATGCTCCTAATTCAATAAAAATGTATAAAGATTCATACACATAGCAAACAAATCTTGTGGTTCAGTGAAACTTGGTCAATCTAAGTTTAACTCAAGCACAAATACTTGCAAAAGGAAAAACTCTCTTAAAAGCCATAAGCCACTGTTAGTTGCCTTTATTTCTTTAAAGTACCAGAAAATATGTATGCAGATGTAGAGTCCCATTTAAATAGATAACAATGTCTGTTTGCCTAATTATCTCTGCTTGGTTATGATTAATATGAGATGCCATGATATGGATGTTTTAGTTAGGGAAATGGATCACTGATTGGTTTGTTCCTGAAATATCCAAAGAGTTATTATTAACTTAAACCTGATTAGGAAATGGGGGTTAAGAACACTGCAGGAATGACTTGTTTTCTTGAGTAACACAAGTTGACACATGGCTTGTTTAAGTCCTGAGATCTTTGTGTAATGGAGTGAATTAGTTCATTACAGTGTGTCCATTGATTCATAAATATTGCAGATGAGACCAGGATAGCTAAATATAACAAGGGAAAAATATTTGATATGATGAGGAAACTAGAGTTTTTCCCAGAATTGAAATATGAGGATGGAATAAATGATTTAACTCATATTGGTTATTTTCTTGTTTGGTGTGAATGATTGTTTGACTATGACTGAATTGTATGCTTGAATGTATGTGCCATATTTATATATGTAGTCTCTGGAAGAAAAATTAAAGTGTGCACATGCACAATGACACAGAGCATGCACACAAGTATTACCTGATTCCAAAGGGCAGAACTTTATGTATATGTACTTAACTTGATTTTAACCTAATTAACTAATTGCTTTTGTGAATTTTCTCATACCAGACATGTGTCTGACCCTAGTGTGCTAATGGCATCTGGGGTGTCTCATTTAAAATGAGGCAGTTTCAAATGCTTTTTCAGGGATTGCAGCAACTAAGTAGGAGTAGGAGCAAGGCTTTGAGAAGAAGATTATAGCATGCTAAACTTAGTTAGATAAGAGCCTAAATGATGAAATCCGCATGTATTGATAATTTAAATTGCTACTTGTATTAAGTGTTGAATATGGGATGGATATTTTGTTAAGTATTTTATTAAGAGATTGACTTGTATCTGGAATTTATAAATCTAGTTAATATCTGATATTAAAGAAGTTAATCAAAATGTTGTAAGTGGATTTAGTAAGAACACCATGTTAAAATTAAATGATTACATTTTAAAAATGTATTAGTCAATCTTGAGTCTTTAGAAATGATTTAAGTTTTGGAAAATCTGGATAGTTGATCCTCAGAAAAATTAAATGGTTTTAATTTTTTTTTTCTACCATGGCATATGTATACAAAAGATAATAGGCATAGGTTGAATGTTTTTATATGACTGCAAGGGTTCCATAATTCAACCTGTTTTATGTAAATGTTTTATGCCTTATTTAAAAAATAAATAAGGGAAGGGTCTGTAATATAGGAGTTGAAAGCAAGGTCCATAAAAGTTGCATATATGTGAATATTTAAACATGTTTTGAACAGATATTAGCACACCAGTACCTTAGTAATTTTGACATAAAAATCTGAATTCCTCTTTACTAAAGCTTTGGGCAAAAATGCATTTTAAGGCCTTTTGAAATATGTCTAAGTAGAGAGTCTGTTTAATCCATATTTTATTTGCTAAGTATCCATGTGTGAGGAAACTCACCCCGGACTGCATTTCATTTAGTTTAGTACTTTGGTACCAAGGAATCAAGCTTCTGGAAAATGATATTTCACTTAAGAATGTCCCAGACATGAGCATGCATATGAGGTAGATCTTATAGGAAAGCAAACATAGAGAATGATAGATGCTTATATCATTTTCAGAGCATAGACACTACACCATTAATTTTTGTAGATAATCATAACATAATTATCTGACTTTATGAATCATATTTTAAAAAGGATCCAGCAAGAAACCAAGGATTAAAATCATATTGTTACCTATATAAATAAGATTTTATTACATAAATAGAAATTAAGCTATGTTGGGATTGATTAAATTTAATCAATCAAATATCCTCTTGTTTTCCACAACTCTGATTGAAACAAGAGAGGCATATACATCTTCACATGTATGTGCATGTCTTTTTGAATGTACTGATATAATTATATTGGTTAAAACTTTTGATCCTGGATAAAGTTTGTTTATTGGAAAAAGAAAATGACCCTGGGAAATATATTTGTTAATGAATGATATATCTATATATCATCTCTGTAAAAAAAAATCCTTATGAAATTAAGGTAGAAATAGGAGGGTCATTTCATAGCGAAATCCGCAGGGCTGAGAAAGCTTACGGATACAGATGTTTCCTGGGGGATTCAGGCATAACCATTGTGTATCTGCGATCTACTAGTCATCATGGCGCAATTCGCAGGGCTGAGAAAGCTTACGGATACGGATGTTTCCTGAGGGACCCAGGCGTAACCTTTGTGTATCTGCGATACATGGTTAGACAAAGGTTTTGTTTGTTTTTTGTTTGGATTGTACTTTCCATATCTGTTTTTAAAAGTTTTCCAATATTTTCACTGGGTGTTGAAACAAGTCTACTAAGTACTTGGAGAATTCTAGCTTTGCGCCTGATCAACGCATTGCCAGAGTCTACAGGAACGAGGATAAACTTTTTAAGACATCGAGTTATAAAAGTATTTTGGTAAAGTATTATATAAAGGATATTTTTAACATGATTTAAATTGTTTATATATTGTTTACTTCGAACTATTAAAATTGAATCAAATGACTATTTATCATAATATAAAATGTTTAAAATGTTAAATATAAAATTTTAAATTGAAATTTATATAGTTTTAAAATATGGTTCATCCTTTCCTTCCAACCTATTTTCTCTTCTAGCTATTCCTACCTTTGTCCTCTTCGAGGGTCTTTTCCGCATTATGGAAAGAGTTGGTTCTTTGACTTATCGTCTGGATTTGCCGAGAAGCTGTCTGGAGTGCATGATGTATTCCATGTCTCACATCTTCTATAGTATCTTCTTGACCTATCTCTTTTTGTTCAAGCCTTCTGCTCTTGATAGTTTGGATATTTAGCCTAAATCTGACTGTCGAGAGTAAGCCACTTCGTATTGTCGACAGAGGTACGAAGCAGCTAAGAAGGAAATCTGTTAGTCTGATCAAAGTACGATGGGGTACTGATGATCGAGAATGTACCTGGGAGACGGAGGAGAGCATTCGTGCTTCGAATCCGGAATTGTTTTTTTCAGGTACTATTTGTTTTTTTTTCTATCTTGCTTTTCCTTATTTTGCTTGTTCGTTCTTTTCGAGGACGAAAAGATTTGAGTGGGGGAGAGTGTAACAACCCTGAATTTTGTGATTTTAATTGTTTATTTTGATTATTTTATTTGAAAACTTTATTATATTTATTAAAATGAATAATTTTTGTTATTTTAAAGTATATTTTGATTTTTGTGTGAATTATAATTCCAAACCTGAATAAATAGGATATTTCTAGAAAAAGTGGATTTTTGGTCAATCTGGTCAAACTTTGACTTTTACATTTAAAATTTAAATATTTGAATTCATGAATTTTATCTTTTATTATGAAAATAGATTAAATTTTAAGAATACTACTTTTCATTTCGTTGAAATTCGATTTATATTGTGAAAGTTATGCTTTTTACAATATTGGGTGTATATTGATTTATTTAATAAAATTATCTATTTTAATTTATATAAATAATATTTTTTTTGTCAACTCATGTTCTAATATGTGTTATATGACATGTTAGGTATATATTTTTATTTTAAAATATTTTTAAAGTGATAATAGAATTTTTCCAAAATTTAGTGCATTTATTTCTTATTTTTAAAGGCTAGTTTCCATTTTCTGCTAATTTCTTCATTTAAATTATATTTAATTAAAATTAATTTATTTATTTTTGTGAATGGATTTTTATTTTGTGTTATTATCTTTATTTATAAATATTTTCAAGTACATTAAAATTTTCCAAGGTTTATTCAATTTATTTTCAAATTTTCTAGACTAGTTTACAATTTTTGCCATTTTTCCTAATTTAATTATATATAATTAATGTTTATTTATTTATTTTTGTTTACTTACTAAATTTTCGTGTTTTTATCTGAATTTATATGTATTTTTCAGTTATTTAAAAATTCCAAAAGAAATATGGTAAATTGAAGAGTTTGTGACCTTTGATTTGCTTAAGGCTTTTTGTCTTCTTGTCTTTTCATTATCAACCAACACTTTAATTCATTTTGCTGCCTTAACTCCTACCTTTCAGCCGACCATTTCATTTCCATTCACGTGAATTTCTTTTCTTCTCATCTCATAGAAAAAATTGGCCTTCTTCCTTGTAAAAAAGTTTGGTAAAAATCTCTTTTCTTTTCATTGTTTTTATACTTGTTTTCATGAATTTGCACTTGCTTCTTCTATCTCTAGGCTCGGACCCTGCCACCACCAGCACCTTGGCCACCTCCACCATCACCTCAACCAATCTCCACCACCTCCAGTCCAACCCCAAGCCATGTCGTGGTCCCTAGGTTGAAGATCCACATGAAAATGCACCAAACTCCACTTGAATGTACATAGCCATGCACCATGGTGTTCCACCACCTCAAACACCCCCTTGGCCGCCATTTGTAACGACCCTAGATTTTAATTTATTTAAATTAATAATTTATTGAATTTTTGAAAAAAAAATTGTATAATTTATTATAAATGGATTGCGAGTTTCCCCGATATCCAAATATATTTAAATTTAATAAATATTGTAATATGTGTATATATGTATTTGGGCATATACGAGTGAGTTTGAAAATAATAAGTATATAGATATATATTTTGCTTGAATTTAAATTTCAAATAAATGGTTTAAAATATAAATAATAATAAATAATTTAGAATTTAGAATTTATGATTTAATAAATATTTGAGTTTATAAATATATATATATCGTTTTTATACAATATAAAGTCAATATATTATAATAAATCTCAATACCATGTTAATGAGTTAATCAAACTAGAAATGGAAAATTATTTATATTTCAAGGCAACCTTATCAATATTAAAATATGAATATTAAACTTAAGTATAAAACCATATATATAGTTATGAACATAAACATAAGAAAACTATAATGAAAATATAAGATATAAGTAGGAATAAAATATATAGATTCAGGTATATGTTGTAAATCAATGCATAAGCTAAAACAACTATTTGTGATAACCCTGCATGAAACATCTCAGAGAGGTTTAAAAGCGAATAACCTGTATATATATATATATATATATAATGCGAAAGAATAAAATTTATTCACATATTATACAAAATATCTTTGTTCGAAAATGCTAAGTATAAACAAGCAAAACAAACCATGTATATATATGCTCAGCAAACTCTAAAACCTGGTTGTGCAAGCTAGTGTAATTGAATGTACATAAGTACAAGATGATAAATTGCAAAAGACACATACATAACATAATGTCTTCAGCCGAAATGCAAGGCAAGAAGTAAGGACTAAGCAATGGAAACAAATTGATAAGTATGTACACATGAAAACACAAAGGACATGCATTAAATGCTTGCCATGTTTTGATCAGTCGAAATATATATAAAACAACATACAAAATCACTTCAGCCGAGCTAAAGAAGAAGTAGGCAAATAGAATAGGCAGCATGTAGAGTAAGTAAATAAACAAATTTTCAGCCATGCCTACCATTGTACAAATGAATATAATACCCTGTACAACTCAATTTCATTTATCTATCCCTCCTCATTTCAGTTCGAGTTGAGAATATATGAAGTAAACATCATCTCCTCTAAAACACAAACAAAACTTCAAACCAAAACCAAACATTCCAGAAAATAAAAATAAAGAAGGCTTCAGCAAGCTACAACCTGGGGACTTTTAATCCAAAGCCTGAGACAAAGCAAAATCTGTAAAGCAACTTCAAGAAATGCAAAGCTTCATTCAAGTTTCAATTTGCATTCAAAACAAACTTCAAATAGCAGTTCAAAAACAAAACTGGGCAATGCAAAGGCAACTCCAGGCCTAAAAAAATCTTCTCTGCTCCTCTGTCTTCATAAATACTGTGAGTAAACAACTACTTTCAAATTTAAGTATAATTGTATGTATGATTTAACTGTGATTTGCTTGCAACCCCACTTTCAATTTTAACTGTGTATATACGTTCATATTGTCTGTGCTAAGAGATGCAGTATTTCTTCTTCTCTGTCTAGTTACAGGGTATGAAACAATAAAGAAAATTCAATTTCTTTTTTTCCTAACCAATATTAGGCTGTGGTTTTAGAACAAATTTGTTGAATTTAAGAATGAACTACAAACTAAAAATGGTTTCATGAAGTACAAATGAATATAGGATGAAAAAAAATCAAGTTTTTACAGTGAAACTTTAAAATCTGGAAATTTCGAACCTCGCAAAATATTGATTCAAGTATACAACTCAAATCCTTACTGAAGACTATGGTTTTTAAGATGGGTTTAGTGATTTTTAGTGTGGGATTTTAAGGGCAGTTTTTAGGTGAACCGAAGTTGTATTTTTCCCATTTTCGAACCATTAAATAAATTTTAAATGTTGAAAATCGTGTTGAAGCTAGTGTGAACATCATTGATCTTAGGAAAATTATCATATAATTTTTCAATTGGGTATATTGTTGTCTCGAAGCGAATTTAGGGTTCGAATTGGTTTTTGGATCGTCGAGATTTGTGGAACCACCGCGACCTCTCTAGGTGATCGAGTGGTACGAGATTCAGGGGATGGGAGCGTCGATGGTCAGGGAACACGTGGCCGGAGTCGCGTGACGTCAGATGGTCGGAGCTCCGAGAGTGAGACGTTGACAAGGATGGGGTCGCGATGTGTTTGAGTGTTCCAGGTTTGGTTTTTTGCTCGAATTCAATTTCGAGTCCACCTGGAAGCAATCAGATGATTGAGTTGAAGTTTGGTGATGTTAGTGGATGGGGGATGATCGTCGTTGATGGTCGGAATCGTCCACAGCCTTCGTGCACGTGCACCGTGCACATTTGCTTGGGTCAGTGCTGTTTTTATTGGGTCTGGTGATGATTTTTCTCGCGTGCGAATTCAGGGCGTTCTCGAGTTTTTCGTGTGTGTGACTCGGAGGAAGACAAATCGAAGCGAACTAGGGGGTTACTCGGGGAAATGGGATGTTGACTCGAAGCAATTATAGTTTGGGCTCGAGTCAAATTTTTGTGTTAACAGGCTTTAAAACCTGTCTGGTTTACAAAGTTTAAAGTCAAATTTTTAGATATAGATTCAAATAGAATTTGGATCCATTTTTGAAATAAATGAAGTTTTATAAAATTTAAAAATATTTAAACAACTTTAAAATGTTCACGTATATTTTATAAAATCAATTGAAAAGAAATTTGGGTTTAAACTCTTATATAATTTCTTTATAACGGTAAGTAAAGATGGGTTAATTAAAATTTTAATTATAATTAGTAATGGATGATGGGTAATAAATGAATTTGCAATTAACTACTTAAGTTAACAAATGAATGATTAATAGTTAATTAAATTAGTAATTTAATTGAGAATTAAATGATTTATTAATTGGCAATTAATGATTAATTAAATAATTAGTGATTAATTATAAGATTTTAAAGGCTAATTAAATGGTAATTAACAATAATTAAATTGAGTTTAATTACTTAAGAATAGTAATTAAATAATTATGAATAGTTAATGAGGATCATTTACTTGAGAAATTGTGATAATTAATTAATGTGATAAATCTTGATAATTAATGTGATAAATTAATTTATGAATTGTATTAAGTCTAATTACTTAATAACAGTAATTAGGAATAAATTATTCAATGAAAATAAGTGGGTTAATCAAATCTGTTTAAAATTAAATTCTTAAGTTAATTTATTCAGAATAATCACTGGATAATTTTGAATAAAATTATTTAAAGAAGTAATTAATTAAATGATGACTTGAAATTTTAGTTAATTATTTATTAAATTAAAAGATTTATTAATAATGTCAATAAATTAAGATAATTTAATAATTAGAAATTAATTGGTTCATTAATTTAGAGTGATTAGTTAATAATTAAAGGTTAACAAATAAAATTTAAAAGGAAGGTTTATTTCAAATAAATTGAAATTAACTTATGATAATTAACCCGGATTAATAAATTGATACATCTAATTTAAATTAATCAGTTGATTAATAAATTCACTTGTAAATGTATGGATTCTATTGAATGATTGAATTACTTGATATTTCCTGATATATGATGCTTTGTGATATATCCCGATCTGTGTTGTGATCTGTAATTTATTAATCTGTGATATATATATATCTGTGATCTGTGAATGAAGATGAGCGTTATAGTTTATCTCGCTTATCAACTATATCCTGTATTTTGATTTGTGATGATTCATTGTGTTGCACTATTGTGTGAAACCCTTGGACTACACCTTTACACACACAAATATGGATTTCACGTGGAAATCGGTTAAGTCACAGACAATTTAAATTTGATGTTTTTGAAATTGAAATTTTATTTTCAATTGATTTTGAAATTGGAAATGGATTGGGTTTAAAGTGAAAAGCTTTTGAAATGGAATTTCAACAGTAAAAGTTATTTTGAATAACTTAATCGAGTTTTGAAATTTAAATAATTTGATTTAAATTTGAATTCAAGTTTGAAATTGTATCCTATGATTTGAAACTAGGCAGTAAAGATTGTAACGGATCGGGTTTTGCCCGCTCGAAAATCAACATCCGTACTTCACATTGTACTAGAATGCCGCAGATTCGACCGTTCAAATCCAATTCGCCGGAGCTATAACACAATTAAGTAAATAACACAGCGGAAGAAAAGAATAATACATTGATATACAATATCTGATACAACAGAGTGATACAATGAATATCAATATACATCAGAGATGATACAACAAATATAGCAGCGGAAAAGAAAAGATAACAACAGCAGCGGAACAATATCAATAGAAGTGATAACTCCAAAATGATCTTCAGACAAGAATGAATCCACAACTCCAAGATAAGCAACTCCGATGAATGAACTAGCTCCAGATAATCTACTAAACCTGAATATCTGAAAAGAAACCCAACTCTAGACTGCTCGTGTGGAAAATTATGAGCACCCAGAGTTTAGGAAGAGAACAATAAACTCCGAGTCAGTCGTGGGACTGGTGTGAGCAACAAAAACAGTTTATCTTTAAACAAACACAAAAGAATCTTAAACATTGAAATCCGCAATGCTTTTTAGAAAATGAAACTACCATAAGACCTCCCACCACACACACAATGCAAATGCAGAATTGGAGGAGATTTCTTCTTATGATAGTCAAAGATGCTTACTACGCAAAATCAAATCATTTTTGATATTATTATTAGTGCATAGTGTAGAAAACATTTCGAAAGTATAATATAAATCTTAGCCAGCATAGGCATTCCGCACTTATGCCTACTATAGCTACTATGTTCAATAGCAGGTTACCGCCACATTCCATAGCAGGTAATACAACTAAAACCGTACAAGTCGCGTATTGTTTCTTTGGATTTCCAACAAATGGTCAGGCTAAGGAACTTCCTATGCCACGATGGGTACGTCCCTGGAATAGACGACCCGAGAACCTAACCGGATCTCTGCCAACACAAGGCCGGGTTACCTCTGCAAAAATAGGTAACTACTGACACGCGTATGCCATCCCCCGATCGTAACCGATCTTCCCGAGTATCCCCGATTCGCAACAAACCACATAATAATAATGCAGCAACCACATAGGTTAAGTATCTGGGCTCCATACCATGATACCACCTCTATCCAGAAGGAATGACATACACTAAGGGGCACTACTCCCTAGAACCTTGCTGCATCCTTCCTGTTTTGACCATTTCCGGGGTGTGAGGCTCGACGAAGTCTCGTCCACAAAGCTACGCTTTCTACAAAGCCATGCTTCGGGTCAAACAAATGATCAAAGTAATAATCACAAAGATATAAGATCAAACAAATGATCATATCGCAAATGATCAAACACTGATCATCACACAGCAACACTCAGCATGCCACATTACCAAATTGGGATATATCGCTGATAAATTTCAACTACATAACCTCTGAGCTCGTACGTCTCAGAGAAGGGTGTTAAGCTAAGAGAATAAATTCTCCGCCACCAACAGATATGTATTTGAAAGAAATCGGCTTTATATCTCAAAGTGTAATGTCAGACATGTATCCATACAAGTCTGTTCCGGGTTCGAACAGAACCGAAGGCACTTCTCACGAAGCCCTTGCAAATCCGGATAATTTCCAATCACGTCCGGACTTCCCGTCACTAAGGGTGATAAAACCTCTATATCGGGGATCAGCTGATGCAGAGTAACTCGACGGTAATCCTTCCGTTTTCAAAAATATCCGGTCTTCAACACCGGTCATCAAATGCCATCCATATACGTCGTATCACATATTCGGAATGGGTTATACGACCCAAAGGTCCTTTCCCGGTTAACCCGAATAGTGAGCGCAATTTAAAATCATATGGATATGGGATTTCAATTAAGTCACAACTTATTAATTCAACTTCTTTTTTTCAAATGGTTTAACAAATTACCATTTCAAGTCTTTTCAACAAAAAGATTTATTTTAAACAACCTTCAACGGTTTAAACAATTTCCACATTTAAATCTTTTAAATAAAAGATTCATTCACAGATTTTCTAAATCCATTTCCATTTTAGTTTAACTCGTTAAATCTTTAAATCAAAGATTTAACTTATAGCTTTCAAAACAATTCCATTTCAAATGGTTTAAACAAATCACCGTTTTAAATCTGTTAAAAATAAACCGATTTAATTTATAGCTTTCGAAAAAAAATTCATTCATAACTTGAAAAAACCATTTTTTCAATTCAATCTTGAAGTTCCTTTAATTAAACTGGAATTTCATTTCTTATCTGAAAGCTTTTATCTTTTGAAAACAAATAGGTTCATTTCAGAAAATCTGATTCATTTATACGAGTTGGAATCCTTGGGTTAAATTCAAATTCCCAAAATTTTACTTTTAAATGGTTTAGATTCATACAAACACATTTATATCATCTTTAATCCCTCGTTTCAAATCATAGGATTCAATTTCAAACTTGAATTCAAATTTAAATCAAATTATTTAAATTTTCAAAACTCGATTAAGTTATTCAAAATAACTTTTATCTTTGAAATTCCATTTCAAAAGCTTTTCATTTTAAATCCAAATTTCCAATTTCAAAATCAATTGAAATTAAAATTTCAATTTCGAAAACATCAAATTTAAATTATCTGTGACTTAACCGATTTCCACGTGAAATCCATATTTGTGTGTGTAAAAGTGTAGTCCAGGGGTTTCACACAATAGTGCAACACAATGAATCATCACATATCAGAATATAGAAATATAGTTGATAAGCGATATAACTATATCGCTTATCTTTTACTCACAGATCACAGATATATATAAATTTCAGATAAATAAACTACATTAAAGATTACACACAAATCAGAATATATCACAAAGCATCACAGATCAGGAAATATCAAACAATTCAATCATCCAATCAAATCCAAATATTCATAAGTAAGGTCAGTAATTATCTGATTTATTCAAATTTGATTAATTACTTATGAATTTCAAATCCGGGTTAATTAATCATTAATTAATTACAAACCAATATAATTAATTATCCTTTAAATCATTTATTAACTAACCATTAATAATTAATTAATTAACCTTAAATTAATTATCCTTAATTAATCACATTGATTAATTAGCCCTTAATTTAATATCTTTCCTTAATCATCTTCATTAATTTATAATTCCTTAATTAATTAACTTAATTAATTAATTCTTAATGACCCATTAATTAACCATTAATTATTTCAAGTTTTTAAATGTAACTTAATTAACCTTTAATTATTGATTAATTAACATTCAACCATTAATTCAAAATCCAACCTTATCAAATTAATGATTCTTAACTCCAAATTAATTATTCCTAATTAATTTACTTAAGACTTAATTAATGAGTTTAAAACTCATAATTACTTAATTAATCCAGTTATTAATTAAATTTATCAATCCATATTGCTTCGAGAAACCCTTCCCCTGCTTCGAGTCGAAATCCCTGAAACTCGAATGCAACCCGAGATCAACTCGTCTTCCCCAACACAAACTTCCCAGACACTCAAACGTGCACAGTTCATCCACCGTGTACATGCACGTCAGTTCGACGACACTCCGACCTCACCACTGATCATCGACCAGTCACCCCTTGCCTCGACACCCCTATCGCCAACCCAGTTCGACAAATTAAATCGTAAATCAAAATCGAGCAAATATCTCGATATGACTGGAATTGCCATGGCCGGTAAACTCCTTCTTCCCTTCGCCTCAGACCATAAGGTCATCGGGCCTCTTCGCTGGAGCCTCGTCACACACCAACGCGACTCTTCCCCCTATCGCGAGCGTCTCCGACTTCCCTGGTCCATCGCCATAACCTCGACAACCCAGTCGAACAAAACAATAACTTAAACCCTAGTTCGATCCCATTCGAATTAATTACTCCTTAGAAAAATTCTTTTACATTTTTCCCATAACCCCCGATGCCATAGCTAGCTTCAACCACGAGCACGTCCTCAACCCTCACGTTGATCACCGGCAACTTCCAAAATTCCCTTTTCTGTTCATCACAAAACTGCCCTCTAACCCTTTAACTTAAAATCCTGATTTTTGTTCTAAAAATCATGTTTTGATCTTAGTATTTAATTCACAATACTGAATTTATAAATTATTCAGTTTTAAGTTTCACATATTTTAACATTCACTGATTTTTTATAGTTCCAGTGAGCTTTCCAATTAAATTTAACTTAAACAAAACTTTAAAACCTTCTCTAAGACATAACAACAAATTTTATTTTAAATGGTAAGTACTAACTTCAATGGTTTTAAGAGAATGTCAATTTTGAATCAAGTCTTAAACTTGAAAACTGTTAACAGAAATGACAAATGAAACATACACACATATCTTCGCATCCATATATATATAGAAATCCATCACATACTTCATACCAGATCTAAGCATACAACCATAACCAATTTAAGATTTTGAAAATGCGATGTTACTCACTTTGCTTTTAGAAAAAGAACAGGGCACTGTGTTGTAAACAGATTGAACTGGAAAATGTTTTTCTGTAGATCACCCTGCCAAACACCTTTCTTCTGTTTTAGTTGTAGTTGCTGATGATGTTTAGATGGAGATTTGTTTTAAGTTTTCAAATGAGCTTCCATTACAATTTGTATTGAGTTCGAATGAAAATGAAAGCTGGTATGGAGAAAAATGCTTATAGGTTGATATATACAATGAGTTAGAGGGTATCATTTTCTTTTGCAAAACAGTGTACACTTTGTACAAATTTTCAGAGATTTTTCTATATTTTTGGTGGCCGAGATTGTATACTAATGTACTAGAGGAGATATTGTCTTAGCAAGCATTTATTGACAATGTCCTTTATGTCTACAAATTATCTTATACTTTACATTTCGTATGTACTTGATGTTTCATCCTATACTTATCTATATTTTCTTATACTTGCCTAAGTCTTGTTTAACAAGTTATAAACATGTGGTATTTTACTTTGTGCTTTGATTCTTTTCTTTTGCAGCCTACACTCTTTTGGTTTTGTTGCCTTGAAGTTTGCCTGTATATCATTTCGAACATTAGTT
Organism: Allium fistulosum; assembly: GCA_030737815.1. Classification (NCBI taxonomy): domain Eukaryota; kingdom Viridiplantae; phylum Streptophyta; class Magnoliopsida; order Asparagales; family Amaryllidaceae; genus Allium; species Allium fistulosum. Next base: position 54,464,377 of record CM060905.1, read on the forward strand.
TCCCCTATGCAAGTTTAGTTATAAAATCCTTTTCTTGTTTGATGTATTCTATTTTATACTTATTTCATTCCTTTACTTTTGCTTTGTACAAAATTCACTTTATTTTATATTGAGGCTGAAATGATTTTGTTTTAGTGGCCGGAGACATTGTCTCATTTTTACTCCTCTTTTATTTTAACTTAAATTATTTATTTTACTTTTGTTCAAGTTGTATTTGTTATTTTATTTCATGTATTACTATATATATTTTATTAACCCAAATATTTATTAAACCATAAATTCACAATTATTTATTATTATTATTTATATTTTAAAACATCTATCTAAGATTCAAATCACCTATATATATTCACATATATGTACAATATTTACAATATTATTAAATTTAAATGATTTATCCCAATTCAAATTTTAGTTCGGGGAAACTCGCATCACTTTAATCCATTTATTCTACTATTTTTATTCAAAAATTAATTAATTATTAATTTAAATATATATAAAATTCGGGGTCGTTACAAAGATGATATAAATGTGTTTGTATGAATTTAAACCATTTTAAAAGTAAAATTTTGGGAATTTGAATTTAACCCAAGGATTTCAACTCGTATGAATGAATCCGATTTTTTGAAATGAAACTACTTGTTTTCAAATGATAAAAGCTTTCAGATAAGAAAAGAAATTCCAGTTTAAATTAAGGGAATTTCAAGTACGAATTGAAAAATGATTTTTCCAAGATATAAATGAATTGTTCTTTTTGAAAACTATGAATTAAATCTGTTTATTTTTAACAGATTTAAAATGATGTTTTGTTTAACCCATTCGAAATGAAATTGTTTTGAAAGCTATTAGTTAAATCTTTAATTTAAAGATTTAATGAATTAATTAAATTCGTAATGGAAATTGATTTGGAAAATCCATGAATGAATCTTTGTGAAAATTAAGTGAACTTTGTGAATTAAATCTTTTGTTTAAAAAGATTTAAATGGTAATTTGATAAACCATTTGAAAAGAAAGTTTGGGTAATAAGTTGTGACTTAATTGAAATCCCAATGTCCATATGTTTTTGAATATTACGCTCATTATTCGGGTTAGCCAGGAAAAGACCTTTGTGTCATATAACCCATTCCGAATAGTGATACGTCGTATATGGATAGCATTTGAAGATCGGTGTTGAAGACCGGATATTCACAAGAACGAAAAGATAACTCGTCGATTGTTTCTGCACTGGGTAGCTCCCGGTATAGAGATCCCCTAAGTGATGGGAAGTCCGATCGGGATTGTGAATACCCGGATTTGCAAGGGCTTCGTAAGAAGTGACTTCGGTTCTGTTCGAACCCGGAACAGACTTGTATGGTTACATGTCTGACATTACACTTTGAGATATAAAGCCGATTTCTTTCAAATACATTTCTGTTGGTGGCGGAGAATTTATTCTCTTAGCTTAACACCCTTCTCTGAGACGTACGAGCTCAAAGGTTATGTAGTTGAAATTTATCAGCGATATATTCCCAATTTGGTAATATGGCATGCTGAGTGTTGTTGTGTGATGATCAGTGTTTGATCATTTGTGATATGATCATTTGTTTGATCATTTATCTTTGTGATCATAGGTTGATCATCTGTTGACCCAAAGCATGGCTTTGTGACAAAGCGTAGCTTTGTGGACGAGACTTCGTCGGACATCACACCCCGGAAATGGTCAAAACAGGAAAGATGCGGCAAGGATCTAGGGAGTAGCGCCCCTTAGTGTATGTCATTCCTTCTGGATAGAGGTGGTATCATGGTTTGGAGCCCAGATACTTAACCTATGTTGATACTGCTTATTATGTGGTTGTTGGAAATCGAGGATCCTCGGGAAGATCAGTTACGATCGGGGGATGGCATACGCGTGTTAGTAGTTACCTATTTTTGCAGAGGTAACCCGGCCTTGTGTTGGCAGAGATCCGGTTAGGTTCTCGGGACGTCATTCCAGAGGCGTTCCTTCGTGGCATAGGAAGTTCCTTAGCCTGACCATTTGTTGGAAATCCAAAGAAACAATACGTGACTTGTACGGTTTTAGTTGTAGAACCTATCATCTACTTATGGTGGCACCCCACTGTTTGGATGGTAGCTATAGTAGGCATAGTTCGAAATGTCTATGCTGGCTAAGATTTATATTCTACTTTCGAAATAATTTTTCTACACTATGCATTAAGAATAATATCAAAAATGATTTGATTTTGCGTAGTAAGCATCTTTGACTATCATAAGAAGAAATCTCCTCCAATTCTGCGTTTGCATTGTGTGTGTGGCGGGAGGTCTTATGGTAGTTTCATTTTCCAAAAGCATTGCGAATTGACTTTAAAATTCTCTGCTATTTGTTTTAAAGATAAACTGTTTTTATTGCTCACACCAGTCCCATGACTGATCCGGAGTTTATTGTTCCTTTCCTAAACTCTGGATGCTCAAAAAATTTCTATACGAGTAGTCTAGAATTTGGTTTTTCAAATAGTCGGTTGAGTAGATTATCTGGAGCTAGTCAGTCCTTGGATGACTGACCTTGCTTTCCGCTAGCTATGGATTGGAGCATTCTATTGGAGATATTCTATCTGCTGCTGGCGTTATTGTTTTCTTTTCCGCTGCTATTTGTTGTATCATATCTCTGATGTATATTGATATTCATTGTATCACTCTGTTGTATCAGATATTGTATATCAATGTATTATTCATTTATTCCGCTGTGTTATTTACTTAATGTTGTTATAAGATCCGGCGACTCGGATTTGAACGGTCGAATCTACGGCATTCGAGTACGATGTAAAGTATGGATGTCGATTTTCGAGCGGAAAAAATTCGTATCGTTACAACCTACACCACCACCACCTCCAACCTGACTTGCACCCTCTGCCACATCATCCCCTGACCCCACCAGACCTGGTCGTGCCATGATTGCTTTGGCCGAGCCTTTGTTTGCTTTGAACCATGTTGTGTTGCCTTGTTTTTTGTAGTTTCATGCCATACCTTTGCACCATCATTAAATCTATGCTAGGCCGACCCATTTGAACCCAAAGACCAGATCCTAACCCATGCTTAGCCATGTTCTGACCCTAGACTGAAGCACAAGTGGTTGAAGCAAGTGCAAATACTTTGGTGATGTTTTTTACATTCATTTCTAACATTGTTTTATTATATTCGGGTTGAAAACTTATGTAGATTGTTTTGTTTGTTTGAATGTATTCAAGGTGATTAATCTTTGGCTCTCCCAATCTCAAATCTTATTCGTGCTTTTGTGCCTTCGAAGATCTTAGTTTGTGTGTTTCAGTTGTTGTCTCCAGCTTATACCAGTGAGTTATTCTCACCACACAGTGTACACCTATATAACTAGTAAATTGACCACTTTTGATTCTGTAAAATGCATCACCATATTATATCTACTATGTTATGATTATATGATGTTCACCCATGCTTAAACACCTGTTATATCATATGTTACTGTTATATTATGTTGTTCTGTTATTTTTATCAGTTTATCACACTACAAGTTCCCTTTAGATTAGAATCACTATAGGTTGAAATGATACATACCCGAACGGACTTTAGAATAGGAGAAAATCGTTATGGGCCGAAATGATAGGCCTGAATGATTTTCAATTATTTTCATTTACTTGGGATTGTGGGTTTGAAATGATCAAACCCGGGTTTTCTTTATAAATTATGGGTTGAAATGATATATTACCCGTATCACTTTACCTAGGCTAAAAAATGAAATACAGACCCGTAGTTAAAATATGTTTTTCTAAAAAATTTAAAATATTTTAGAAATGTAAATGTTATAATATTTTGATTTAAATTTGATTAAAAATGATTTTTTTAAAGCATTATTGATTTTCTAAAAATTTATAAGTGAAATAGATTAATGGTAAAGTTAGAAAATCTGAAATGTAAGTTATTTTGGGAAATTTTAATTTGGTGATAATTGGAATTTAAATTAAATATGAAATATGATAAATTCATGATAATTTGGATTAAAGTTGTAACGACCACGACTTTCTCTCCATAGAAAGTCGTATCGCTAATAAGAAAGAAAGGGGTGAGAAGTAGAAAAGAGAAGAAGAGAAAAGAAACAAACACAAATACTCACAGCGGAAACGAACAAAATATATTATATCACATAAATATTACATAGTATCATATACAACACTTATCAGAGTTACACAGATTACATATCATATACTAGACAGTTATAAACATCTGTCTAGTTATTACATCTCAATACAAAACAAAGATCTAAACAAGATCAACACAGCGGAAACTACTATCTATATCTACAACGCTGAAGCCTCGTGCTCCATTGCTCCTCCAGATTACTCGTCAAAGCTAACCTGAATCCCTTGGCTACTCGTACAAATTTGAGTACCCAAGAGTTTATAAAACAGAAATAAACAACTTGGGTCAGACATGGGTCTGGTGTGAGTAACAGGTTAAACTTGCTTAACTTCAAAACCTTTTGAAAGAAAAGGTATCACGTAAGACTCCCCACAAATAAACATGGGTAAGTTTTTACCTTACGCTAACCAAAACATTTGATAGGAAATTCAATTGTATTATAATAGGGTCTAGGGTTTTCAAGTAAAATACAGAAATAGCTGAAATGCTTACATCTCACATTCCAACATAGTTGGGCACAACTAATACGTACGGCACTTATTGGAGTTTGGATTCCATACAATGGCAGGGCTACCGGGGTACCGCCCGTCACAGTACGTGGCCTAGATCACCGTACCGAGGATCACTCCCAATCCCCTGCAACACAAGGTCGGAACATCCCTTACTGGATAAATCCCGCACAAGATACCTCACGGTTGGGATCCGCAACCGCACCACTAAGTCGAAAATAGAAAGGGACATCTAGACAGAGGTAACCTTGTCCTACTTGGGTGCTACCCACTAACCTTGCTGCACCTCCCCTGTTTTTAGCCATTCCCGGTTTGTGAGGCTTGAGGTCACGATTACCTATAAATAGAACACATCTATCTTAGAATGCTCATCGTCCACCTGACGATGTGCTGAAAGCATTCAATCCATACAAGTTCGTTCCGGGTTCGAACGAAACCGAAGGCATTATCTCGTTACACTCGTTTTGGAATCACCCTCAGAGTTAACGACAATAACCCTTGCACTCTGAATCTTCATCTTCACTTGATTCACGACCTATCGTAAATTTGGATCGATGTGGTATTCGGGTCTCCAGACCTGGAAATCCGGTATACGGAAACCCGATCCCGGTCTCATCGAAATCCAAAGCGTATCTTTTAAGGCCAAGTTGTTTTAAAGGTTAAAACAATTCAATTCATTATCTTTATACACAAAGAAAGATAATTCCCAACAGAAAATCAACATTATCAGATAATCCATACAATTCAACTAACATCCATATCACACAGCATATATCTCATCAGAGATATCAATCAAAGTCAAGTATCCAATACTAACACCCATTCATAAGTAATGATTTATATCATCTCTAATTAATTTAAAGTGAATTAAATTAATTACTTCATTTTATAAATCCTTCTTACTTAACCATTAATTAATTACAATCAATTAATTAACTATCCTCTAATAATTCATTTCAATTAATCATCTTGATTAATTATCTTTTGATTACATTCAAGTAATTTATTCTCAATTAATTACTTAAATTAATTATCCTTAACCACTTATTTTATTTAACCTTTAATTACATCATTAATTAATTAACTAAAATTAATTAACTTAATCAACTATAATTAATTACATTAATCCTTAATTAATTACATTGATTAATTACTTCATTTATTAATTATTACTTAATTAACCAATCTTAATTACATCATTAATTATATTAATTAATGATCCTTAATTACAACTTAATTATTAATTACTTAATTAAATTAATTACATTAAGTAATTAACCTTTAATTAAACAACATTTATTAATCACTCTTGATTAATCTCATCTAGTAATTAACTCCCCTTAATTACTTTCATTAACTAAATTAATTACTCCTTAATTAATTCCTTAATTAATCCCTTGATTAATTATTCAAAGTAATTAACTCAAATTACTTTCCTTCAATTAATTACTTTCAGTAATTATCTATTATTTACTTCCCTAAATAATCTTACCTTAATAATTACATTAGGTAATTATTATCAAATCATCTCTTGATTATTCTAAATTAATTAAACTTAATTAATTAATTTAACTAAATCAATTTAACTTCAATTAATTACAATAAGTAATTAATTCTTAATTACTTCCAATAAGTAATTACATTTAAACAAATTCATAAATGATTATCCTTAATTAATTAATCTAAATAATTATTAAAATTAATGACATTAATTAATTATTAAATAATCTCAAATTAATGACCTTCATTAATAATTATTTAATTACTTTTCTTAAATAATTTACTTATATTAATTATTATTAATTTCAAATTAATAAATCTTAATAACCAATTAATTAATCTCTAATTATTTATTTAATTAAGTGTTAACCATAACTTAATTAATCTTTAATTACTTTATTAATTAATTCTTAATCATAAATCAATATTCTAATTCATAATCCTTAATTACAAATTAATTATTCCTAATTAATTAATCTTAATCATTAATTTATTTAGTATAAACCTTTAATTACCTATTTAATTAATCCAAATGATTAATTAATCAAATAAATTAATTATCCATTAATTTCCTAATTAATTTAATGAACATAAATCTCTAATTTCTTTAAGATAAAACATTTTCTTATTAAAGGTTAAATTATCATTCTTAAATACATTTGAAGACATCCATTTCAAATTAACTTTTAAATTTCATTTTAAATTCTAGATTTAAAATGAATACTAATTTATCTTTTACAATGTTTTAAACAACATTTCTAAAACTCTTTTAATTTACAAGTTAAAGAAATACTCATTTATAAAGAAGTTTAAAAGGTGCTAACAAATTCATATTTAAATTTATAAAACTTATTTTAAATCTCAATCTAAGATTCAAAACCAAACTTGAATCCATATATTTAAATCTTTGATTTAAATTTCTGTTCAGTTTTAAATTTAGTTTAAAGTTTTAAACAGACAGTTTTAAAAACCTGTCAACACTAAAACTCTCGAACCCAACCTAAATTGCTTCGAGTCGCAACCCTATCTTACCCGAGTCTCCCCCGCAAAAACTTTCAAAAATCTCGAGTCCTTCCTGCCACTTGAGTCCAACCTTCCAGCTACAAATACTTCGAGTCAATCCCTCAACTTCTCGAGTGATTCTCGAGTTCCCTAATGCTTCCACCCAGGCAACCTTAGAATATCAAAAGTGCACGGTGCACGTGCACCGTGCCTCCGGTACACTCCAGCCACCTCCGGTGGCTTCCAAACATCAACGACCATCCCCTCAGTCCAATACGATCATCACCTCGCTCCTATTCAACTCGAATTTGAATTCGAGTTTAAAACATAAACCTGGAACAGAAAAGTTCAACCCCAACCAAACCTGACATCGCCAAGATCACGGCCCTCCGACCACCGAAAATCCAACAACTCCGGCTGCGACTTCAACTATGGCCAAGCTTCCATCTGCCCAATTTTCATCGAACTCGATCATCTCTACAGGTAGTACTGACCAAAACAAACTACCTAGCTTAAACTAGGGCTACAGGTAACAATTCATCACCACTGTCTCCATGTTGATTTGCATCAACAACAATTATTTTTCCAATTATCAATGGTTACTCCTCTACCCACAAATTGAACCCCGATCCCTCAATATGGATAGATCATAAGAAATCCCTTAATTCCCTTTTTCTGTTCTTCACAGAACTGCACCATACCCCCTTAACTAAAAATCCTAATTTTTGTTCTAAAAATCATGTTGTGATCTTAGTATTTAATTCATAATACTGAATTTATAAATTATTCAGTTTAAATTTTCACATATTTTTAACATCCACTAATGTTTTACAGTTCCAGTGAGATTTCAAGTTCAATTTAACTTAAATGGATTTTAACTAAGTCTTAAATGGAATATACAAGTTTGTTTTGAAACATAAGTTTTTATCAGTGACTAAACTAAAGATTGCAATTTTAAATTAAAAACCAAAGTTTGAATCTGGGAACAGAGGTGTCCCAGATATTCAGATGCACACTTCATACAGCAGGCATTTATCAATAATATCTACACAAACATACTTGTAAATATACTCAATTGAAATATTTTCTACAATAATAACATGCAACCTAAATTCACTTTAAGTTTTAAAAGTTACTCACTTGATTAAAGATGAAACAGAGGTTTGAAAGAAAAACTGGAATTTGGACTTTGAAAACTTGAAACTGAACTTGCTTCATTCCTTTAAAAACTGAAGAGCTCGTTGATTTCTTTTAAAATTTGAAAAGCTTTTGAAAACTTGCTTCTGCCTCAGATTTTCTTGCATGCAAATCTTGAAATGATTCAGACTTGAAGAACATTGCAGATTTGTTTTGAAATATGGTTTCTGGTCTTAGGATAATTGATCTCAGGCTTGAGATGAAATGATTTCAGGCTTTTGGTAGATTACAGGTTTTGAGGAGAATTTCAGTTTTGAGGAGATCATTTCGGGGTTGATACATTTTCTTTTGGTTTTAGTTTTTGAACTGAAAATGTGAGAATAGAAACAAGAAAATGGAAGAGAGAGGGATGATGTAGATTTATATAGATTTGTTAGGATTTGTTTTAAAATTAAAGAAAATAAAATAAACTATGACACTTGTCTCATACAATCCTTAATTATCTTACACATGTATTTAACATGTCTAAAATTTTAACACTTGTAATTATTTATTTTTATTTGTTTTGAAAATTATTTAAAAGCCTTTAAAAATGAATTTTCCTAATTAAATAAATACATACCTCATTTAATAAAGGCCTTCCCATATTATAAATAAATGACACCTTTAAAAGAAAATAAAAATAGAAACTAATCATATTCTAATAAAATCATATACAATATATTTAATTCATTTATAAGTGTAAATATATCTTTTGTACTAAATTTACTATTAAATAAATACTTTCTAAATTTATATGAATAAAATTCCTTTTAGCATTAAAATTCATACATATTAAAAATAATACATTATACTTGTTATTTGAAAATAACATATTTTATAATTTAAACAAGAGATTATATTATCAAGAAATATTTAAAAAGAAATAAAACAAACCAATTTTGTAAATCTTATTTATATTTAAGCTTAAGTAAAAAAAATATCTTAAACCAATTAAATATTTACCTGAAGTATTTTAAAACTATAAAATTACCTATTTAAATATCTTTGAAAAGTCCAGATTAAATTAAATATAAATTCCCAATTTATCAAAGCTTCTATTTACAATATATATATATAAATAAATATATATATTCAAATAGAAATATCTTATTAACTTTTAAAAGATAAAATCATCAATTAATACTAATTTAATCAGATTATTAAATTAAATTCAAATCTTATTATCAAACATTATCCATATCAATTTAATTATTCAACAGATTATTAAATTGATATTGTTAAAATTTCCGGGATATTACATTCCTCCCCCCTTAAAATAATTTCGTCCCCGAAATTTGGACAAAGGTAATTTAATAATCTTATTAAAGATTTAAATTTAAAACATAAGCATATACTATCATCCATATGCTAACAACCATAGCAACCAATTCATCCAATCAAACAATTCTAATTATCTAGACCAAATTCTAGATAAAATTCCTCGAGTTTCCCCAAGTATATATATATACCGGGATACTCGCTCTACAAACAATCTAAACTACTAAGTTATAGATCTCCTACTCATCTAGATCTACAGAACTAAACAGAATATCAAACTACAGACGAGTCTGACTCAATAACCAAACTTCCAGAACTGCTGATTCTAAAACCAGAGATAGATCAAATACGTACTCCCTCAGAGATACGTAAAACTCAATGAATTCCAGTTATCCAAACTGACAATTCAACCAAGTAGACCAATTACTTATCCAAATCAGAACACAGACGAGATCCAAACATAACTCTACTTCACAACATCAGTAGATTCCAAACTTACTTCTCCCATCCAGAGATACACTCCAAACTACTTTCGCTGCTCAACTCTGATCTGAGGTAGAACACAAGCACAGACTGGACAACTCATTCCAGAAATAAGGTTCACTGATCCATAAAGAAAACTCAGATACTTCAGCAAAACTTGAGCTGTTTCACCAAACTCTATCTCTAGGAAAACATCCTTCCACTAGACTGAACCACCGGTATCACTCCTGGAATCCAAGTCGATAAGAAAACTCAACCTTCAGATGCGGACAAACTCCTGACTTCTCTGAAGACATCCAGAAAAATTCTGACAACCCAAGAGAACACTCAGACAATCGCAAGTCACTTTTGCGATCAACCCAGCCTAATTCCAAACAGACTGTTCTCTCTTTACCAATCAGAACAGCTTACACTTATTTATCCAATTTATCGAAGAAATGGATCCACTCTGCTGCTTCTGAACTTCACTTCCAGAAAAACTGCTCATCTAGAAAACTTCCTGCCATCACAGAACACTCCGAGCTGCACTGCTGACACTGATGCTCTTATCCAAAGCTCTTCGAGAAACTTGGACTCCAAACCAAACAGAAACACCGTGCTGAACTCAGCGACAACACCGAAACATTCACACTTCCTTAATCTTGTTCAAAAAAAAAACATCTTCGGGAACATCCATCGTCACTGTATCTCATCATACAGCTACTATTACCAGAGGTATCAAGGTACCATCACTCACTTCTGCCTCATCGACAGATCCAACTCTACTCATCCACACTTCAAAGATAAACTCCGAACCATTACAGTTTCCTTCGGAGATCGACGAAATCCTTCACCATAGCAAAGCTTACTCGAGACGGTATTGGGTCTACAGTCTCGACAGATACACTTCCAACCTCAACATTCAAACTCCAACCATTTGTAGTCGTGTTTCACACACCACTACCCCATCTACCTTTATATCCTATATTGGAAAACCCGAACAGGTAACCCAACAAATAGGTAGAAATATATATATATTTAAAATGATACTTTTTATATAGAAATTATTTCTGGGTAAAATTATTTCATTTACCTCTTTAAAACAATATTGTGTCCATTGGCCTGGTTCAAGTGTTTAGAGATCCCTATCAATAACGTTAGCTACTCGTATTGACCAGAATCCATATACCACTCAACCGATCAATTAACACAATATAAAACCATTTTATATAACTAACAAATACGCGCTCTCATATATATATATACACTCGGACTCAAACAGGTTGCTACAGATCCTATTTCTAATGAACAATCCTTCCGAACCTAGGTATTCACTCAACCTAGTGCTCTGATACCACTGTAACGACCACGACTTTCTCTCCATAGAAAGTCGTATCGCTAATAAGAAAGAAAGGGGTGAGAAGTAGAAAAGAGAAGAAGAGAAAAGAAACAAACACAAATACTCACAGCGGAAACGAACAAAATATATTATATCACATAAATATTACATAGTATCATATACAACACTTATCAGAGTTACACAGATTACATATCATATACTAGACAGTTATAAACATCTGTCTAGTTATTACATCTCAATACAAAACAAAGATCTAAACAAGATCAACACAGCGGAAACTACTATCTATATCTACAACGCTGAAGCCTCCTGATCCATTGCTCCTCCAGATTACTCGTCAAAGCTAACCTGAATCCCTTGGCTACTCGTACAAATTTGAGTACCCAAGAGTTTATAAAACAGAAATAAACAACTTGGGTCAGACATGGGTCTGGTGTGAGTAACAGGTTAAACTTGCTTAACTTCAAAACCTTTTGAAAGAAAAGGTATCACGTAAGACTCCCCACAAATAAACATGGGTAAGTTTTTACCTTACGCTAACCAAAACATTTGATAGGAAATTCAATTGTATTATAATAGGGTCTAGGGTTTTCAAGTAAAATACAGAAATAGCTGAAATGCTTACATCTCACATTCCAACATAGTTGGGCACAACTAATACGTACGGCACTTATTGGAGTTTGGATTCCATACAATGGCAGGGCTACCGGGGTACCGCCCGTCACAGTACGTGGCCTAGATCACCGTACCGAGGATCACTCCCAATCCCCTACAACACAAGGTCGGAACATCCCTTACTGGATAATTCCCGCACAAGATACCTCACGGTTGGGATCAGCAACCGCACCACTAAGTCGAAAATAGAAAGGGACATTTAGACAGAGGTAACCTTGTCCTACTTGGGTGCTACCCACTAACCTTGCTGCACCTCCCCTGTTTTTAGCCATTCCCGGTTTGTGAGGCTTGAGGTCACGATTACCTATAAATAGAACACATCTATCTTAGAATGCTCATCGTCCACCTGACGATGTGCTGAAAGCATTCAATCCATACAAGTTCGTTCCGGGTTCGAACGAAACCGAAGGCATTATCTCGTTACACTCGTTTTGGAATCACCCTCAGAGTTAACGACAATAACCCTTGCACTCTGAATCTTCATCTTCACTTGATTCACGACCTATCGTAAATTTGGATCGATGTGGTATTCGGGTCTCCAGACCTGGAAATCCGGTATACGGAAACCCGATCCCGGTCTCATCGAAATCCAAAGCGTATCTTTTAAGGCCAAGTTGTTTTAAAGGTTAAAACAATTCAATTCATTATCTTTATACACAAAGAAAGATAATTCCCAACAGAAAATCAACATTATCAGATAATCCATACAATTCAACTAACATCCATATCACACAGCATATATCTCATCAGAGATATCAATCAAAGTCAAGTATCCAATACTAACACCCATTCATAAGTAATGATTTATATCATCTCTAATTAATTTAAAGTGAATTAAATTAATTACTTCATTTTATAAATCCTTCTTACTTAACCATTAATTAATTACAATCAATTAATTAACTATCCTCTAATAATTCATTTCAATTAATCATCTTGATTAATTATCTTTTGATTACATTCAAGTAATTTATTCTCAATTAATTACTTAAATTAATTATCCTTAACCACTTATTTTATTTAACCTTTAATTACATCATTAATTAATTAACTAAAATTAATTAACTTAATCAACTATAATTAATTACATTAATCCTTAATTAATTACATTGATTAATTACTTCATTTATTAATTATTACTTAATTAACCAATCTTAATTACATCATTAATTATATTAATTAATGATCCTTAATTACAACTTAATTATTAATTACTTAATTAAATTAATTACATTAAGTAATTAACCTTTAATTAAACAACATTTATTAATCACTCTTGATTAATCTCATCTAGTAATTAACTCCCCTTAATTACTTTCATTAACTAAATTAATTACTCCTTAATTAATTCCTTAATTAATCCCTTGATTAATTATTCAAAGTAATTAACTCAAATTACTTTCCTTCAATTAATTACTTTCAGTAATTATCTATTATTTACTTCCCTAAATAATCTTACCTTAATAATTACATTAGGTAATTATTATCAAATCATCTCTTGATTATTCTAAATTAATTAAACTTAATTAATTAATTTAACTAAATCAATTTAACTTCAATTAATTACAATAAGTAATTAATTCTTAATTACTTCCAATAAGTAATTACATTTAAACAAATTCATAAATGATTATCCTTAATTAATTAATCTAAATAATTATTAAAATTAATGACATTAATTAATTATTAAATAATCTCAAATTAATGACCTTCATTAATAATTATTTAATTACTTTTCTTAAATAATTTACTTATATTAATTATTATTAATTTCAAATTAATAAATCTTAATAACCAATTAATTAATCTCTAATTATTTATTTAATTAAGTGTTAACCATAACTTAATTAATCTTTAATTACTTTATTAATTAATTCTTAATCATAAATCAATATTCTAATTCATAATCCTTAATTACAAATTAATTATTCCTAATTAATTAATCTTAATCATTAATTTATTTAGTATAAACCTTTAATTACCTATTTAATTAATCCAAATGATTAATTAATCAAATAAATTAATTATCCATTAATTTCCTAATTAATTTAATGAACATAAATCTCTAATTTCTTTAAGATAAAACATTTTCTTATTAAAGGTTAAATTATCATTCTTAAATACATTTGAAGACATACATTTCAAATTAACTTTTAAATTTCATTTTAAATTCTAGATTTAAAATGAATACTAATTTATCTTTTACAATGTTTTAAACAACATTTCTAAAACTCTTTTAATTTACAAGTTAAAGAAATACTCATTTATAAAGAAGTTTAAAAGGTGCTAACAAATTCATATTTAAATTTATAAAACTTATTTTAAATCTCAATCTAAGATTCAAAACCAAACTTGAATCCATATATTTAAATCTTTGATTTAAATTTCTGTTCAGTTTTAAATTTAGTTTAAAGTTTTAAACAGACAGTTTTAAAAACCTGTCAACACTAAAACTCTCGAACCCAACCTAAATTGCTTCGAGTCGCAACCCTATCTTACCCGAGTCTCCCCCGCAAAAACTTTCAAAAATCTCGACTCCTTCCTGCCACTTGAGTCCAACCTTCCAGCTACAAATACTTCGAGTCAATCCCTCAACTTCTCGAGTGATTCTCGAGTTCCCTAATGCTTCCACCCAGGCAACCTCAGAATATCAAAAGTGCACGGTGCACGTGCACCGTGCCTCCGGTACACTCCAGCCACCTCCGGTGGCTTCCAAACATCAACGACCATCCCCTCAGTCCAATACGATCATCACCTCGCTCCTATTCAACTCGAATTTGAATTCGAGTTTAAAACATAAACCTGGAACAGAAAAGTTCAACCCCAACCAAACCTGACATCGCCAAGATCACGGCCCTCCGACCACCGAAAATCCAACAACTCCGGCTGCGACTTCAGCTATGGCCAAGCTTCCATCTGCCCAATTTTCATCGAACTCGATCATCTCTACAGGTAGTACTGACCAAAACAAACTACCTAGCTTAAACTAGGGCTATAGGTAACAATTCATCACC
This sequence comes from Allium fistulosum, assembly GCA_030737815.1. NCBI lineage: Eukaryota > Viridiplantae > Streptophyta > Magnoliopsida > Asparagales > Amaryllidaceae > Allium > Allium fistulosum. The sequence continues at coordinate 54,479,502 of CM060905.1, forward strand.
ACTGTCTCCATGTTGATTTGCATCAACAACAATTATTTTTCCAATTATCAATGGTTACTCCTCTACCCACAAATTGAACCCCGATCCCTCAATATGGATAGATCATAAGAAATCCCTTAATTCCCTTTTTCTGTTCTTCACAGAACTGCACCATACCCCCTTAACTAAAAATCCTAATTTTTGTTCTAAAAATCATGTTGTGATCTTAGTATTTAATTCATAATACTGAATTTATAAATTATTCAGTTTAAATTTTCACATATTTTTAACATCCACTAATGTTTTACAGTTCCAGTGAGATTTCGAGTTCAATTTAACTTAAATGGATTTTAACTAAGTCTTAAATGGAATATACAAGTTTGTTTTGAAACATAAGTTTTTATCAGTGACTAAACTAAAGATTGCAATTTTAAATTAAAAACCAAAGTTTGAATCTGGGAACAGAGGTGTCCCAGATATTCAGATGCACACTTCATACAGCAGGCATTTATCAATAATATCTACACAAACATACTTGTAAATATACTCAATTGAAATATTTTCTACAATAATAACATGCAACCTAAATTCACTTTAAGTTTTAAAAGTTACTCACTTGATTAAAGATGAAACAGAGGTTTGAAAGAAAAACTGGAATTTGGACTTTGAAAACTTGAAACTGAACTTGCTTCATTCCTTTAAAAACTGAAGAGCTCGTTGATTTCTTTTAAAATTTGAAAAGCTTTTGAAAACTTGCTTCTGCCTCAGATTTTCTTGCATGCAAATCTTGAAATGATTCAGACTTGAAGAACATTGCAGATTTGTTTTGAAATATGGTTTCTGGTCTTAGGATAATTGATCTCAGGCTTGAGATGAAATGATTTCAGGCTTTTGGTAGATTACAGGTTTTGAGGAGAATTTCAGTTTTGAGGAGATCATTTCGGGGTTGATACATTTTCTTTTGGTTTTAGTTTTTGAACTGAAAATGTGAGAATAGAAACAAGAAAATGGAAGAGAGAGGGATGATGTAGATTTATATAGATTTGTTAGGATTTGTTTTAAAATTAAAGAAAATAAAATAAACTATGACACTTGTCTCATACAATCCTTAATTATCTTACACATGTATTTAACATGTCTAAAATTTTAACACTTGTAATTATTTATTTTTATTTGTTTTGAAAATTATTTAAAAGCCTTTAAAAATGAATTTTCCTAATTAAATAAATACATACCTCATTTAATAAAGGCCTTCCCATATTATAAATAAATGACACCTTTAAAAGAAAATAAAAATAGAAACTAATCATATTCTAATAAAATCATATACAATATATTTAATTCATTTATAAGTGTAAATATATCTTTTGTACTAAATTTACTATTAAATAAATACTTTCTAAATTTATATGAATAAAATTCCTTTTAGCATTAAAATTCATACATATTAAAAATAATACATTATACTTGTTATTTGAAAATAACATATTTTATAATTTAAACAAGAGATTATATTATCAAGAAATATTTAAAAAGAAATAAAACAAACCAATTTTGTAAATCTTATTTATATTTAAGCTTAAGTAAAAAAAATATCTTAAACCAATTAAATATTTACCTGAAGTATTTTAAAACTATAAAATTACCTATTTAAATATCTTTGAAAAGTCCAGATTAAATTAAATATAAATTCCCAATTTATCAAAGCTTCTATTTACAATATATATATATAAATAAATATATATATTCAAATAGAAATATCTTATTAACTTTTAAAAGATAAAATCATCAATTAATACTAATTTAATCAGATTATTAAATTAAATTCAAATCTTATTATCAAACATTATTCATATCAATTTAATTATTCAACAGATTATTAAATTGATATTGTTAAAATTTCCGAGATATTACAAAAGTGAATTTAAATGATTTTATAATATATTAATGATTTTTGAATAAAGTTAAAATGTGAGATGAATGAATATTTAAGTTGAAATTTTGAAATATAACTAAAATTGGAAATTTATGAATTTGGCTTAAAAGTGAATTTTAAGTTTAGTAAATAAAAATGAAATTAAGTTATATTTGAAAATTTAAACTTATGTGTTAAGTTAAATTTAATTTAATGAATTTAAAATTTAATGTTGGAATTTAATAAGTGAATTATTATTAAATTTTGATTTTTGAATGGAAATTTAACTTTATAAAATCATGAATATAAGGGTATTTAAATGATGACTATAAAAGTGAAATTATATGATTTTATAAGTAAAAAATGATTTAAATAAAAATATAATTGTTTGTGAAATTATACTGAATATTTGAAGTTAATTAACTGCATTTCTGAAATGCTATTAATTCTAATGTAAATGATAATACAGCATTTGTAAATGCTGTAGTTGATAATAATGAACCAAATGGCTAAATTTAGTTAAAGGCTATTATAGCATTTTTGTAAATGTTATAATTGATGAATTTAACTAAGTTTATTTGAACTAATGTAACCCTATTACAGCATTTTTAATGCTGTCTTTTGTTAAATTAAACTGTTTTGAATGTGACTTTCCGTAGCATTTTCTAAATGCTACGAAAGGTGAATTTTCACTGTTTTGATAAAATTAAGTGAATGAATGAACTTTGAAAAGTTAAATTTTTGGAAATTTAATAATTTAATTATTAAATATAATAACTTCATTTTATGATTTAAAATGAAGTAATTTGTTTTGAAATATAAACTATTTTGAAATGTGTGTTGAAGTGGTATTTTAAATAAATGAATGTGGTTTGGAAGATACGATATTTTGATATTTTGAAATGGATTTTTGAATGATATTGAATTTTGAAATGATATTTGATTTCGGAGTATAAAATACCATTTTGAAATTTTAACCACGGGATGTATTTAATTTATAGTTTAACTGATCCTTAAAGGATGGGTGGTCTCAAGCATCCTTTGAGTTATTGTGCATTTCTACTACAGTTCACTTAAGTTGGTTTACATTATATAAGTATATATTGTCCTGACTCGAGTGTTTTGTGTTTTACTTTATGCTCGGGTCAGCCTGAGTATTTACAGCTTAGCTTTGGATCTCTTTCTGGAGCTAGGAATCGTTGAAGATTTACTTATCTAGTTATCTATCCATTTCAGTTGTTCTATTTCAGCTCTGGTATTATAAACTTCTATGTATTTGAGATTTCTATTGTATATTTTTTCAGACTGATATTATGTATTATTTTTTGAGAGTTTGTTATAGTAGCTTCATGAACTACTATGGTATTTTAATTTCCGCTGCGAGTTATTATGATATTCTGTGTCTGTGATTCTGTATTTGATTTTATTTGCTCCAAATTTTATTACAATCTGTTATTTTGAATTATTCAAGTCAGACATGTGTGGATTATTGTCGATTTGGATGGTCCAAAATAGTGGGTCATTACATCTAGGTTGGAAGATAGTTAATGTTCATGCTTGTAACACTAATACAAGAGTTCTCAGAACAAACTTCTACACTATCACTTTGATCTCAAATATTAAATCGGAAAATGTTATATATTCACTCTAGACTTTTTATCTTACTTTCGGGTGCTTTTATAAACTATGTTGTAAAGGTTGCCCCTAAGTTTTACTTATTAGTTTGACACTAGCACCTAATAGTGCTATGGTGCTCGTCCCATCTTTAATTTTAACGACCCGTATTTTAACTATTTTAAATTGTTAAATTTAATATAATTATGGAACAAAATGGTTAAAAATAAAGTATAATGATTTATTATTGTAGTTATTGAATATGAACTTGGATAAAAAAATCCTGAGATAAACAATTTCGGAAATTTGGGGAATTATTTATATTGAAATATATTATATGTATCGATGGTATTTATGATCAATAACTGGAGTTGAATAACGAATGTGAATTATTTGGGTAGAAATGAAATAATGTTGATAACTAAAGTTTATTTGGAATTTAATGATGTATTTATATTGATTTATCAGATAATTAAATTGTTTAAATTTAATATTGAAAATTATTTGAATAATTGAATTCTGAATTTATTGAGAATGAAAAAGGCATAGAAAATTGATTTAAATTTTATTTAAATATGAATGAAGATTGTTAATATTTAAAATTTGGTTAAAAGTGAATAATTAAAAATTGGAAATTTTATATTTTAATGAGTAAAAATAGCCATTTTGGAAACTGTCTCGGATTTTGACGAAACCTGTTTCATCGGATCTATAATAGTGGGTTATTGTAGGATTTCAAGTTTCGTAGTGATTGGACTTGTCATTTAATCGTGCGGGCTCGAAACGCGTAGAAATCGATTTAATGGATCCAATTAACATAATCGTATTTTGAAAGCTAACTTTTGTATACAATGGAATTTGGGTTTGAAACTATTTCCATTAAGTTTAAAAGTATCGAAAACCTATATTTGAATATATGGGATTACCCACTTTTGTTTCTGTAGTGAAATGGGCTTTTCGAGTCGTCATTACCGTTTCGACCAATACGATCTGTCCATTCATTCCTTATCTATATTTTTTCGTATAAATAGATTTTATAAACCCTATCAGCCTTCCTAATTCTATTTGTACATACATTTTTCCTTTTCAGGTTCTCTTTCAAATGGCAGACAGACCAAAACCTAAATCTTAATTCAATTTCAAATTTAAAATCAATTTCAAATATTTAAACTCCTCAAAGCATAACAAATTTTATATCGTTGGAAAGCTCTCGACGAGCGTAATCTACTGCAGTGATTCATTTTTCAATTGGATGCACCATTTGGCCAGAAAACGATGAAGAACCTCGGCCGTCCATTTCTAGGGTTTATGATCCAATGGTGGATCGTCGTCCGATCGACTATCGGGAGGCGACGTTGGGAAGAGGAGGTCGAGTAAGGCTCGGAGGTGGTGTTCGTTCGTGTTAAGGGTGTCGGAGTTCGCCAGGAAATCCAACATAGGGCGGCGGTGGCGCGATTTGCTAGGAGCCTTCAGAGGTGGCGGTGCGGCCCTGGCAGAGGTGGCTCGAGGCGAGAGGAAGGATGTGTTGGTTGATCGATTTGAAGGCATGCGTGGTTGCTGCAGCATCGTGTTTTAGGAGGTGGCGGCTGTGCAAGTCGCGTGCGTGAGGGCAGTAATGGCTATAGGGTTTCACTATAGCGGCGTGAAGATTAGAACGTGAATAGGTGACGTGGATTATAATTGGGTTTGTTATTTTAATTAAATTTTAAATTTTAAATGTTCTAACCATCATAACTTGTTCATACGAGCTCGGATCGACGCGCGATTTTCTCTGTTGCGATCGTATAGAAATTCCGGACTACATGGAACAAGTCTGGCTGCATTTTGAGACTGTTCAAATTTGGTCCTTTAAATCGTCGATAAATCAAAGCTGAGTATTTATACGCTCACAATTGACCGAAATAATTTTTATGTTAGTTAAATTATATCGCGAAGTGATTTTAAATTTGTTGATAATTGTTTAATAAATTTAATTGACATTTGAATGGACATTATAATTTAATTGGTAGAATTTGAATTAACAGTTAAATTTAATTAGAATTAAACTGCTAGTAAAATCCCCGATTACTAATAATAGGTTGATTGTTATGAATTTTATTGACTATTTGGATGATTGGTTGTAATGGATGCTATCGGCTGATAATTTAGATGTTTATTTATTTTGATATATTATGTTATCAGCCTGCATATTATTTACAGTATGTAAAACTATAAATTGAATTATTTTGAATAAATTAAGAAATAGGTTGAAATGATATATATCCATCCTTGGAATTAAATTAAAATAATTATTCACCTGGCCATAGGATAGAAAATTATATACGGACACCGGATTGGTTAAATTAAATGATTTCAATATTTTGATTTGAAATTATTTAAATGATTTGGTTTTAAGAAATGAAAAAAAAATCAAATTTATGGAAATCGAATTATTTTCGAATTAGAACTCGGAATGTTGAAATTTAGAATTAAAACAGGATTTTTTTAAATAATCGAAGTTGAGATTTTTAAAGTTATAAAGCGAATATGATGTGAATTTCATAAATTGATTTGTTTTGAAAGATTGGACTTTTAGTCGAACTTTGGATATTGCTAAATAAAAGTGATATAAAACGATATTTCGAAATTGAGCTCGGAATTTAATTTATTTGAAAATTTGGATTTTAAATAGAATATTGATGGAAAATTTGATTTAAATGTTTTGAATCAATATTTCTGAAATCGAACTCGAAGTTGATATAAATCAAAATGGTTTAAAATTTGGAATTGGAGTTGAATTAATTTGAAATTGGAGTTTAAATTAATTTGAAATTAGAGTTGAAATTAATTTGAAATTGGAATTTAAATTAATTTGGAATTGGAGTTGAAATTAATTTGAAATTGAAATTGAATTCGGTTTGAAATCGGAATTGAATCGAAATGGAAATTGGAATTTTTTTGAATTGGGAATTTGGAATTGAATTGGTTTGACTTTGAAACTATTTTTAAATGAATTATTTTAGTATAAACAGTTTAAAATCTATATTCTTTAAAATATTCAAATTATTTTGATTTTTCAAACTATTTTACTATATAAACCATTTTTAATACTCAAATTATTTTCTATTAAACTATTTTAACTATTTTAAAACTATTTAAACTATTTTCTAAAATTTCAAACTGGTCAAATGGGTGGAATGTTTATACTTCAATCTTGGATTGAAATGCGAATTGGGTAAAAGTGAATCATAAACAAAATTGTAATTCGAATCAAGTTTTGAAGTAAAATTGATATATCGAATTGAATTAACATTTTGAAGTAAAATATTGTTTTTGAAGGGAATATGATGATTTCGAAATGGATATGATTTTTAGGTAAATATGGTGATTTCGAAATGGATTTGATTTTGAAGCGAATATGATATTTTGATATCAAGTACGATTTGTTTTCGAAATATAAAAGTACCAACCGGTGTGTAAAATGACGTTTGGTTGTTAAAGAGACCGGGGTCTCTTATTGGCATACTCTCTGTCAATATTGGAACCACTTTGACAACTGTGGACGCATTGGATGATATCCAGAATGTAGTAGTTGAATTGGCGACATTTACTGGAATGAAGTAAGAGAACGATGATGGATAGCTTTAACACTCATGTCATAATTAAAATGACTAAAATATGAGCCTATGTCTGGCCAACGAGGTTAGCTACCTCTAGCGACGTTGATCCCTCGTATTACTATTGTGATTTCGTATTCGATGGGTGCACCTTTTTCGTTTAGATTGATTGTCGCGGTCGGCCACGGATGGGTTACGACCAACCAGAAAGGGTAAATTGGTAGAATCCTACCTTGGGCATTGCCTCACGTGCCTTGTCATATTTATCCCTATACGAGCCCATTATGACTTTGGTTTAGAACTTTACAAATGTGTTAAGGTGGATCATGTAAAGCCTTAACGCTATTTTGATATTTATTTTGCTGATAGACATTATCAATTATAGCATATACTATTATATATAAATAGTTTAACAAATCCTTAGGAGATGGAAAATCCTGTAACATTTCTTAAGTTATCGCACTCATATTTCATGATATTGAATTGACGTACATAAGAGTATTTTAGTCCTGACTCGTGTTTTGTCCTTTCATTACTCTTGGGTCAGTCCTAAGTTTTTCAACATACTGAAGATTATTCTCTAGAGGACGAAGTCGAAGATTTGGTATATTACTATTATTATTCTTCTCTGCATCATGTTATTTTGATGCATTATTTATTTAAACCCGATGTATATATATAACTTTGATAAATGTTGTACTGTTTATAATCAAATGTATAGTAAAACGCTTCATGAAATGTTATTTGATTATTATATTCAATCGTTCCGCTGTGAGATTCTGTGTTTGTTTTCATCTTCTTCTTTTCTTATTTTCTTAAATAAACCCATTGATTATCTATGTTTCAGATTGTTTAAGTTTGACATGTGTAGATTTATTGTCTATTTAAACCTTCCGAAATGTGGGTCATCACAGTCGGTATCAGAGCTTGGGTTTAGCGGTAACCTTGGCTTTGTGGGGTTTGACTCATTAGAGATAGGGTAGTAATACCCAAGAATAAGTCTGTTGAGTGTGTATATATGAGAGAGCATACTTGTTAGTGGTATAAAATGTTTTATATTGTGTTTACTTATCCGTTGAGTTGTTTATGAATTCTAGTCGATGTGTGGGACGCCGTGTTATCGATAGGGGTTTCTAAACACTTAAACGAGGCAAGTCGACATAATATTGTTTTAAAAATCGGGTAAATTAAATAATTTTACCTAAAATTATATTTTTTATATATAAAATGATAACTTAAATTAAACTGTTGTTAGGAGATGATAATATTTAATTATCATCGACTATTGGTTGAATTAAAATAGAACGAATACTTAATGAATTTTATTTTATGAAGCATTTGATAATTAAATTGAATTGAAATTTAGTTAAAATAAAATTGTTTGGAATAACAAATTTGTAAATTATCAAAATAATTTCATAATGAAGAAATGAAATTGTATGAGTATATTTAACTATAACATATAAATAGAAGTGATTTTAAAAATTGAGAAATTTAGAATTTAAAATCCTTTTTGTTTTCAAAAAATTATTTCAAAGTCTTAAAAATTGATAATATTATTTAAAAGTGGTTTGACGAGAAAAATATTTTGAAATTTTTTTTGAAAGAAATAAATGCATTAACTTATTTAGTAGTTGGGAAATCATTTTAGGGATGAATACAACATTGCCAGTATTCATTTTCGAGCTTCTGAATGAGAATTTCTACCAAAAGAAATTTATTTTTGATTAAAATAAGTTTTGATTGCGGAAGAAAAATATATTCTAAGTATGATTTGATAAATATATGAAAATAGTTTTGAACTTATAATTTTAAATAGTATAGATTAAAATAAGTTTATAACTTATAAACTTGAACTGGAAAGTAAAGATAAACTTTAAACTATTGAATATATTGGTTAAGCAAACAAAAGAAACTTTGAATTTGAGAAATAAAATTAAAAAAATGAAATGGAGTCTAGAAAGCTTAAATAAAAGTGAATTATATTTGAAATGAATTAGATAAAATAATAAAATGAAATTTTTAGAAATTAATTTGTATAATTTACTGATTTGAGAATTAGTAAGCTAAAACAAATTTAAATTTGTTGAATGTGAATAATAAGAAAATTTAACTTGAATAAGATTAAATAAAATGAGTAATGGATTAAATGAAATGAAGTTTAACTTAATATTAAACAAATTGAATTGGATATTAAATGAAACTAGATAAATTAGTAAAGTGAATTAATTCCACATAGGCTATAAATGAATACGAAATTGAATTTTTAAAATGAAATGTAATTTAAGTGTGAAAGAAATAAAATAAAATAAACGAGTGTAAGTAAAATAAATATGAGAATTGAATTTAATTTAAATTGGATGTAAATAAATATAATGCAAATGGAATGAGTTTCAATAAAAATTGAATACTAACTAATATGATATGGAATAAGTTATTAGAATAAATTATAAATTGAAGTTAACTTAAGAGAAGTTGAATGAATATATTGTGAAAGAAAAATTATTAATATGAATTGAGTAAAAAATAAAATTTACTTTAGTAAATTAATAATATGAATTTGAACAAATGAAGTGAATCGGTAAATTAATAATAACTTAGGATATGAAGTAATAATAATAAAAATGAGTTGCAATTTTGTAAATGTTTATAATGTACATTATGCAATAACCATAAACAAATATAGTAAATGTTCATAATATCTTAGGATGTTTGCTCGTATTATGTAAATGTTTTGGAGCTCGATTACATATTATGTTGCTTTTTCTTACTTAATATGAGCAAACTCGCTCGTATTATTAATAATAAGGTACGTATCTCGGATTACATACCGTGATTTTATATTTTTCCCTTCGGGAAGCCTTATCATTGAGATGAGATGTATATTTGATATATATTTGGTATATTTGTGATATTTATTGTATTGTAAAAATTTCCGATCGAGTCGTGTAAAGGAGATTCTACCGAAATTTTTCGTAAATCCGGGAGTTAGAAAGAGTTTAAAGTTTTAAAAATTTTTATAGATTGTTTTTATATATAAATTTTATTTTTTGTAAAACCGATATCGAGGTGGCATCGCGAGAGCGTAGTAAAGGTTCTAATAAGATGATTATGTTTTATAAGTTAATTATTTTGAATAAAATATACTGTATGTTAAATTCTGTACTTAATGCCTTTTCGAGGACAAAAAGTTCTGAGTGGCGTAGAATGTAATGACTCATATTTTAACTATTTAAATTTTTTAAATTTCATATAATTATGGAATAAAAAATAAAGTATAATGATTTATTATTGTAGTTATTGAATATGGACTTGGATAAAAAAATCTTGAGATAAACAATTTCGAAATTTTGGGGAATTATTTATATTGAAATAAATTATATGCATCGATGGTATTTACGATCAATAATTGGAGTTGAATAATGAATGTGAATTATTTGGATAGAAATAAAATAATGTTGATAACTAAAATTTATTTGGAATTTAATGATGTATTTATATTGATTAATTCGATAATTGAATTGTTTAAATTTAATATTGAAAATAATTTGAATAATTGAATTCTGAATTTTATGAGAATGAAAATGGCATCAAAAATTGATTTAAATTTTATTTAAATATGAATAAAGATTGTTAATATTTAAAATTTGGTAAAGTGAATAATTAAAAATAGGAAAGTTATATTTCAATAACGGATAAAAATAGCCATTTTGGCAACTGTCTTGGATTTCGACGAAACTAGTTTCATCGGATCCATAATAGTGGGTTATTGTAGGATTTCAAGTTTCGTATCGATCGAACTTGTCATTTGATCGTGCGGGATCGAAACGCATAGAAATCAATTTAATGAATCCAATTAACATAATTTGATTTTGAAAGCTAACTTCCATATACAATGGAATATTTGAATCTAGTTCCATTGAGTTTAAGAATATTGAAAACCTATTTTTTGATATATGGGATGACCCAATTTTGTTTCCGTAGCGAAATGGGCTTTTCGGGTTGTCATTATCGTTTCGACAAATACTATCTGTCCATTCATTCCTTATATATATTTGTCTGTATAAATAGATTTTCTAAACCCTATCAGCCTTCCTATTTCTATCTGTACATACATTTTTCCTTTTCAGCTTCTCTTTCCGATGGCAGATAGACCAAAACCTAAATCCCAACTCAATTTCAAATTTAAAATCAATCTCAAAAAAGAAACTCCTCAGAACATAGCAAGTTATATATTGTTGGAAAGCGTTCGATGAGCGTAATCTACTATAGCGATTCATTTTTCAATTGGATCCACCGTTTGGCTAGAAAACGATGAAGAACCTCGGCCGTCCATTTCTAGGGTTTACCATGCAACGGCAGATCGTCCTCTGATTGACGATCGGGAGGCGGCGTTGGGAAGAGGAGGTCGAGTAGGGCTCGGAGGTGGTGTTCGTTCATGCTAATGGTGTCGGAGTTCACCTAGAAATCCAACATAGGGCAGCGATGGTGCAATCTGCTAGGGGTCTCCGGAGGTGGCGGCGTGGTCCAGGCAGGGGCGGCTCGAGGCGAGAGGAAGGATGGTGTTGGCTGATCGATTTGAAGGCATGCGTAGTTACTGCAGCGTCGTGTTTTATGTCACATCCTGGAATTTTCGACTTTCGAAAATTCGACATCGATACTCACTTTATCGACTGCCGAGCAATCGAATGCCGGAAACTCCAATAGTGAGGGTTTAAGAAAAAGAAATAGAAGAAAAGATAGAAGAAAAAGAGAAGAAGAAGAGAAGAACAACATCAGAACAGAAAACAATATCAGAATCTAACACATCGCAGCGGAACAATATACAATAGATAATTACTAGTCTTTTAAAACAAAGAACTATATCAGTTTTTACATACATCAATCAGAGTCATATACAACAATGGACAGTTATATAACTTGTCCTCATACAGAATACACAGCGGAATAAAATAATATCAGATACAAATACTACGTCTCGTCATCCAGCTCATCTCCAAAGCTCCAGAATATCCAGAATATCCTGATAATCTAACTCTAGGCTGCCCGTGTGGAAATTTGTGGGCACCTAGAGTTTAGAAGGGAACAATAAACTCCGAGTCAGTCATGGTGACTGGTGTGAGATCGTAAAACAGTTATCTTTCTTTAAAATAAACAACAGAAGAATTTTAAAGTCAATTCGCAATGCTTTTGGAAAATGAAACTACCATAAGACCTCCCGCCACACACACAATGCAAACGCAGACTTGGAGGAGATTTCTTCTTATGATAGTCAAAGATGCTTACTACGCGAAAATCAAATTCTTTTTGATATTATTATTAGTGCATAGTGTAGAAAACATTTCGAAAGTAGAATATAAATCTTAGCCAGCATAGGTACCATTATAGTATGCTTGCTATAGCTACCATATTAAATGGCAGGTTCTACAACTAATACCATACAAGTCGCGTATTGTTTCTTTGGATTTCCAACAAATGGTCAGGCTAAGGAACTTCCTATCCACGATGGGTACGTCCCTGGAATAGACGACCCGAGAACCTAACCGGATCTCTGCCAACACAAGGCCGGGTTACCTCTGCAAAAATAGGTAACTACTGACACGCGTATGCCATCCCCCGATCGTCACCGATCTTCCCGAGGATCCCCGATTTCCAACAAACCACAAAGTAATAATAACTGTGCAGCAACCACAGAGGTTAAGTATCTGGGCTCCATACCATGATACCACCTTTATCCAGAAGGAATGACATACACTAAGGGGCGCTACTCCCTAGAACCTTGCTGCATTCGTCCTGTTTCGACCATTTCCGGGGTGTGAGGCTCGATGAAGTCTCGTCCACAAAGCTACGCTTTCTTCAAAAAGCCCTGCTTCGGGTCAAACAAAATGATCAACCTATGATCACAAAGATATAAGATCAAACGAATGATCATATCGCAAATGATCAAACACTGATCATTTCACAGCAACACTCAGTATGTCACGTTACCAAATTGGGATATATCGCTGATTAATTTCAACTACATAACCTCTGAGCTCGTACGTCCCAGAGAAGGGTGTTAAGCTAAGAGAATAAATTCTCCGCCACCAACAGAAATGTATATGAAAGAAATCAGCTTTATATCTCAAATTGTAACGTCAGACACACAATCCATACAAGTCTGTTCCGGGATCGAACAGAACCGAAGGCACTTCTCACGAAGCCCTTGCATTTCCGGATAATTTTCTAATCACGTCAGGACTTCCCGTCACTAAGGGTGATAAAACCTCTAAATCGAAGATCAGTCGATGTAGAGTAACTCGACGGTAATCCTTCCGTTTTCAAAAATATCCGGTCTTCAACACCGGTCTTCGAATGCGATTCATTACGACGTATCACATATTCGGAATGGGTTATACGACCCCATGGTCCTTTCCCGGCTAACCCGAATAGTGAGCGCTTATTTAAAAGTAAGTGTGGCATTCAAATTCATCCAATTCACAACAAATACCTACTCAAGGTAATTATTGATAGTCAGTTATTTAACTATCAATAAAGATGCGCAACATCATCAGATTCCAAATAATTTTCCAAATTATTTCATCTTCACAAATATCTTTACTAGATATAAAATTTCCACACTTAACCATTTGAAAACAATTTCAAATCAATTTTCCACACTTCAAAAATAAATCAATATTTATTTTTAAACAACTTCGCTTTCTTTTATAAATTCCGTATTGAATTTATACTTTCGAATATCTACTGATATTCGATTTTCAAATCGTTTTCAATATTCAATTTCAATTTATCTTTAAGGAGATAAATTCTCAAAACATTTCATTTCATTTTGGAAAACATTTCCATACTTATTTAAAAATAAGTCAGCAATTCACAATCCATTTATTTTCAACACTTGGAAAATATTCGATAGACTTAAATCAAATTAAGTATAATTTCATTCTTTAAGGAAAATATTCTTTTAACACCTTTATTTGAGTCAAAACGAATGTTACGTAAAACATCGTTACGACGACTCGAAATCACTAGTATAGGGATTCGAAATTAAGATAGATATATAAATCCCAATACTAAATAAAACATTTCCTTCCGGAAATTATTTACTATAACAACAGTGTTATAGTCCACTATTTCCTTAAGTTTCTCGAAAACGTCTATTTCAACAATAAATGTTGAAATCTATGGTTTCGATTCACAACACATTTTAAAACACCTTTAAAATGCTTAACTTCGTTTTTAAAATATTACTTCTTCAAAAAATGAATCCATTTTACTTAACAATATATTCACTGTCCAAAATCGTGAATAAAATTTACTTAACCCCATTTCAATCATTTCTACACATTTTTATCACATTCAATCTATTTTCGAATTTATAAGCACGTTTATAAATTCTATTTCTCTTTTTAATAACAACTTCGACTTATAAACCTTTTTTTTTCAACTTCTATACTTAACTTATCAAAATAAGTGACTTTGGGTTCATAAACAACTTTTATAAATTTTAATTCCATTTATAAAAGCTTCAATACCAAATCAATTTCAATGTTGATTTCTAATTTTATTTTCAACGTTCGAATAAAATTTCCACATTGATTTCTCAAAAATTCATTTCTAAATATTAAATCAATTACAGATTGATTTCAAATTTTATTTAGCACTACTAAATACATTCCTTATTGAATTCATTTAACATTGATTTCACAACTTATTTTAATGTACCAATTAAATTTCAAACTGAATTTCCAACTTATCTTCTTTTAAATAAATTCCTTTTTAAGAAAAATAAATTTCAATCGTTTCTTTCAATTTATTTAGAAATCCAGATTTTAAATTAATTTCCTCAATTTAAAATCACTATTATACGCAATTCATTTATTTAACATTTTCACTTTATTCTGGAAATAAATTCGATAAGATTATAAAAATTAACTTTTTATACTTTAAAATTCCTTTCTTCGAATTTATTAAATTTCTAAAATCAAATTCATTTAGAAATTTCTATTTTGATTTCCAAAAATTCAATTTCGTTTATTTTTGGAATCCAATGATGTCAAAACATCTATTCAGCTAAATTTTAGCTTTCAAACAAATTCCAGATATCAATATGATTTATAGCATCACTATAATCATTCACAGATTCATATCACAATAGAAATGAATTAAATACATGTGAGGGGTCCAGTTGGATCCCTCCAACCTGTTTCCCTGCATCCAAAGATGTTAGCACAATACCAATTCCGCTCCAGTACGGAATTATCGCGGTATATAGGTTTTTATAAATCCGCTTACTAACGGCGCAATAGGGTCTCATCCGCTATACGAGGCGGGAAATCATCAATCCAATATATACATATGCCAATATGTATATATTGCTATATATATAGATATATCCTATCATATCTAATAGCACAATCAACATAGCAATCATATCAAACAATCAATAACTGCAATATTAAATTTTTCCTTCGAGTGAGAAAATCTCACCTTAGCTTTAAATTTTGCAATCCCATTTATCATTTTGACCATTTCTCCATTTCAGCCCTAGTATTAACAATTTTTATAAAATTCATTAATATTCGAACAAATCAAATAATAAATTTTTCATTTGATAAATTTATTTAGCCAATGATTCATTTTAAAATAATAGCTTGATTTAAACTAAAATTTTATCTCCACACTACAAAATTTTAGATTAAACCGTAAGTTAAAAATGTAGATACCTATATTTATTTTTCTTTCGGGACTACACAATTTTTTTCTTTCAAAACAAATCAATATAGATTCTAAAATTAATTTTTTTTTCTTATATAACTTTCAACATTCAAAACATCCCAATTTTTCAAACCTTATATATTCATATATTTTTTTTTATTTGTTTCAAACTTTATCTATAAAAATTTACATGATTTCTTTACTATATAATATTTCTATATATATATGTATAAATAAAATTTTCTATTTAACTGTATAAGTTCATTTACGTATACATATACTTTCCAAGCTTATATATATATATTTTTAACTAAACAGACTGTTTCTGCATTTCCTGTACAAATTAAAAATCTATATTATACTTTATTGTTTTAAAGTTATAAATTATAACAACTTTATTTTATTTATCAAAAGAAAAATCTGTATATGTATATTAAACCAAAATACTAGAAAAGGAGATTCGAACCTTACTGTAAAATCCATCACAACCTTCCCTTAAATCGATCGCCATAACCATACGAACCCGCGCCTCGCTTTGGCCTCGCCTGACAACGCACGCGAGCCTGCCTCGAGCTTCGTGCTCCTTCCAGTCGAATTCCAGGCTGCCACCTCTCGAGCCTACCGCGACTCCACCTTGTCGCCACGCCCTAGAACGCGCCTACTCGTGGCAATCACCGATGCCCTAGCCCTAGATCGAGCTACCCCAAATCGATTCGAACGCGTCGCCTTCGATTGCCGCGAAACCCCCATTTATCCTCACTTCCTCCAGGCGCCGCTCTGCTCGAATACGTGAGCACGACAGTGCCTTCTCCCTTCGATTGAACGATGGATTCGTTCGTAAATAAATAAAAATTTATTTGATTTCATTCGGCTGGAACGAAAGAGCAAAAGGAAATGAATTTTCTTTTATTTTGAAAGTGAGGGAGGAAGACGTGATTTTGCAGAAGACATCGTGGGGACGTGGGTTTGCAGAGATAAGGGTAGGGTGTGGTCTGTTGTTTTATTATTATTTATTTTATTTTTTTTCTTTTTCTTTTCCAAAATACCCCGTATCGTATAACTAACAGTATTGAACTCCGATTTCAGCGTGCTGTCAGGCGTCCCTAATGTTTATCCCCTATTCCGAACGCGTTGAAAAAGGTTTCGAGTCCAAATTCGATCGTATGGAGAAGATATCATTTTGAATCAAACAATTTTCAATTTAAATTCCAGCGCGTTTGCTTGTCGTACGATCACACGACAACTCCGAAAAATACAAAAATTGAAATCCGACAATAATTCAATATTACGGACCCAATGGAACTGGTTTCGTCGAATTCCGAGACTGCGCCTCGGACGGCTATTTTTAAATATCGATTCAAACGTTTTAAAATTCAAAACTGAACGGATCACTTCTAAATTCGATTCTGAGAGTTCCATTATCTTTAGTTTTATAAATATGAATTTTAAAAGCTTTTGGAATATTTTTCTTCAGCTTATAATTGAAGATTCAAATTTTTATTCAACAATTAATAGATTCAATTTTATAATTTAATCACCAATTTTAAACTTATATCGGGAATTCAAATTAAATCATCGTCCAAATATTTAAAATAAATTAAATATCCTCAATTTAATTCGTTCAAAATTCCGGGTCGTTACAAACTTCCCCCCTTAAAAGAATTTCGTCCTCGAAATTACAAGTTAGGAAAAATGGTCCTTAACTCGTCTACAATTTTCCAACATCTAATAGTTTTATCAAATTTCAAAACAAATCTCTCTACTAAAGATTCGTTATCATTCAACTCGTTTTCCAACTTCAATTACAGGTTTCAAACAACACTGTTTACTTCTCAATTCAAATTCGAGTTTAAATTCAAATTTAAACTGTCAAAATTTCTCAAAAATTTTCTAACACTCTAAATTTTCGAAAAATTTCGCCAGCGTCTCCTTTGCGCGGCTGATACGGTACGACTACAAAACGTCCCTACGGACTCTCAGATTTCAAAAAGAAAAAGAAAAAGCCAAGCGGCTAGAGAGAAATCATCAAAAACTCATATTAAAACTCAAATACGTACCTTTTTCGAGCAATTCAAATTCTCTTCTAAATTAAAATCCCAATTCCTTTACACCTGTATATCCTACTAGCCATAATATCTAGTTACATATTCAAACCATTTTGCAATTCTGATTACAAAAATTTTCAATATAAACTGCTTATATCACCTTTACTTCACTATTGAAGTTACATATTCAATTTCGTTCAATTTTTCTTTTCACATTCATTTGAACTTATAATTCACATTTCAATTCTATTTGAATTCAATTCACCATTTCAATTTCAAAATGAATTTTAACATTCAGTTTCAATTTTATTCACTTACAATTGTAAATTCCATTCATTTGAAATTTATTTGCAATTTATCCATTCATTCACTAATTCATTCGTTTTCACTTTGAATTTCATTCTAATCAAAATTCAAATATTCTATAAGTTATTAACTTATTAATATTTCGTAAGTATTTTAAATAGGATTCCAGAGTCGTTTCCACTTTTTCAAAACCATTTGAAAACAATTCAAATTACCCTTTTGAATTTCCAAAACAAAATCTAAATTTTTCAAACAACTTTTATTTAAAACAATTTGGCAGCAATTTCTCTTTTGGAAACCCGAAAATGAATTCTAATGATGTGGCCATCATCATCAGGATTATTTTCCAGCGACCGAAAAGAGTTTAGAGCTTTTCATCTCTTTAGAATACTTTTCCAAAATCTTCGAAATCCATTTTCAAATCAAAAAGATTTAAACTTCCAAATCTCCAAAATTTTCAAAACATTTCCAATTACTTCTCTGGAATTCCGTTTCAAATTACAATTCACATTTATAATTTACATTCTTAAATTTCATTCGTATGTGAATTAATTCCTTAACTTTGGAGTTTCGATTTCAGTTTCTTATTCAGTTTCAATAGTAATGATAACATTTCAATATCATCACTTTCCTAACAACCAAACATCCATATACTATAGTGATTCATAGAAAAATCGTTTCTTTTCTATACAAAAATAGCTTTGGGTAAAATTATTTCATTTACCCTATTTAAAACAATACTGTGCCGAATTGTTCTATTCGAGTGTTTAGAGATCCCTATCAATGATCGTTAATTACTCGTATTGACCAGAATCCATATACCACTCAACAAATCAATCATCACAATATAAAAAAAATTATATTCACTAACAAATACGCGCTCATATCTATTATTACACTCAACTCATTCTAGAGTACTGCTGACTCTATCTCTAATGAGTAACACCCAACAGAGCAGGGTTGTCGCTTAACCATATGCTCTGATACCACTTGTCACATCCTGGAATTTTCGACTTTCGAAAATTCGACATCGATACTCACTTTATCGACTGCCGAGCAATCGAATGCCGGAAACTCCAATAGTGAGGGTTTAAGAAAAAGAAATAGAAGAAAAGATAGAAGAAAAAGAGAAGAAGAAGAGAAGAACAACATCAGAACAGAAAACAATATCAGAATCTAACACATCGCAGCGGAACAATATACAATAGATAATTACTAGTCTTTTAAAACAAAGAACTATATCAGTTTTTACATACATCAATCAGAGTCATATACAACAATGGACAGTTATATAACTTGTCCTCATACAGAATACACAGCGGAATAAAATAATATCAGATACAAATACTACGTCTCGTCATCCAGCTCATCTCCAAAGCTCCAGAATATCCAGAATATCCTGATAATCTAACTCTAGGCTGCCCGTGTGGAAATTTGTGGGCACCCAGAGTTTAGAAGGGAACAATAAACTCCGAGTCAGTCATGGTGACTGGTGTGAGATCGTAAAACAGTTATCTTTCTTTAAAATAAACAACAGAAGAATTTTAAAGTCAATTCGCAATGCTTTTGGAAAATGAAACTACCATAAGACCTCCCGCCACACACACAATGCAAACGCAGACTTGGAGGAGATTTCTTCTTATGATAGTCAAAGATGCTTACTACGCGAAAATCAAATTCTTTTTGATATTATTATTAGTGCATAGTGTAGAAAACATTTCGAAAGTAGAATATAAATCTTAGCCAGCATAGGTACCATTATAGTATGCTTGCTATAGCTACCATATTAAATGGCAGGTTCTACAACTAATACCGTACAAGTCGCGTATTGTTTCTTTGGATTTCCAACAAATGGTCAGGCTAAGGAACTTCCTATCCACGATGGGTACGTCCCTGGAATAGACGACCCGAGAACCTAACCGGATCTCTGCCAACACAAGGCCGGGTTACCTCTGCAAAAATAGGTAACTACTGACACGCGTATGCCATCCCCCGATCGTCACCGATCTTCCCGAGGATCCCCGATTTCCAACAAACCACAAAGTAATAATAACTGTGCAGCAACCACAGAGGTTAAGTATCTGGGCTCCATACCATGATACCACCTTTATCCAGAAGGAATGACATACACTAAGGGGCGCTACTCCCTAGAACCTTGCTGCATTCGTCCTGTTTCGACCATTTCCGGGGTGTGAGGCTCGATGAAGTCTCGTCCACAAAGCTACACTTTCTTCAAAAAGCCCTGCTTCGGGTCAAACAAAATGATCAACCTATGATCACAAAGATATAAGATCAAACGAATGATCATATCGCAAATGATCAAACACTGATCATTTCACAGCAACACTCAGTATGTCACGTTACCAAATTGGGATATATCGCTGATTAATTTCAACTACATAACCTCTGAGCTCGTACGTCCCAGAGAAGGGTGTTAAGCTAAGAGAATAAATTCTCCGCCACCAACAGAAATGTATTTGAAAGAAATCAGCTTTATATCTCAAATTGTAACGTCAGACACACAATCCATACAAGTCTGTTCCGGGATCGAACAGAACCGAAGGCACTTCTCACGAAGCCCTTGCATTTCCGGATAATTTTCTAATCACGTCAGGACTTCCCGTCACTAAGGGTGATAAAACCTCTAAATCGAAGATCAGTCGATGTAGAGTAACTCGACGGTAATCCTTCCGTTTTCAAAAATATCCGGTCTTCAACACCGGTCTTCGAATGCGATTCATTACGACGTATCACATATTCGGAATGGGTTATACGACCCCATGGTCCTTTCCCGGCTAACCCGAATAGTGAGCGCTTATTTAAAAATAAGTGTGGCATTCAAATTCATCCAATTCACAACAAATACCTACTCAAGGTAATTATTGATAGTCGGTTATTTAACTATCAATAAAGATGCGCAACATCATCAGATTCCAAATAATTTTCCAAATTATTTCATCTTCACAAATATCTTTACTAGATATAAAATTTCCACACTTAACCATTTGAAAACAATTTCAAATCAATTTTCCACACTTCAAAAATAAATCAATATTTATTTTTAAACAACTTCGCTTTCTTTTATAAATTCCGTATTGAATTTATACTTTCGAATATCTACTGATATTCGATTTTCAAATCGTTTTCAATATTCAATTTCAATTTATCTTTAAGGAGATAAATTCTCAAAACATTTCATTTCATTTTGGAAAACATTTCCATACTTATTTAAAAATAAGTCAGCAATTCACAATCCATTTATTTTCAACACTTGGAAAATATTCGATAGACTTAAATCAAATTAAGTATAATTTCATTCTTTAAGGAAAATATTCTTTTAACACCTTTATTTGAGTCAAAACGAATGTTACGTAAAACATCGTTACGACGACTCGAAATCACTAGTATAGGGATTCGAAATTAAGATAGATATATAAATCCCAATACTAAATAAAACATTTCCTTCCGGAAATTATTTACTATAACAACAGTGTTATAGTCCACTATTTCCTTAAGTTTCTCGAAAACGTCTATTTCAACAATAAATGTTGAAATCTATGGTTTCGATTCACAACACATTTTAAAACACCTTTAAAATGCTTAACTTCGTTTTTAAAATATTACTTCTTCAAAAAATGAATCCATTTTACTTAACAATATATTCACTGTCCAAAATCGTGAATAAAATTTACTTAACCCCATTTCAATCATTTCTACACATTTTTATCACATTCAATCTATTTTCGAATTTATAAGCACGTTTATAAATTATATTTCTCTTTTTAATAACAACTTCGACTTATAAACCTTTTTTTTTCAACTTCTATACTTAACTTATCAAAATAAGTGACTTTGGGTTCATAAACAACTTTTATAAATTTTAATTCCATTTATAAAAGCTTCAATACCAAATCAATTTCAATGTTGATTTCTAATTTTATTTTCAACGTTCGAATAAAATTTCCACATTGATTTCTCAAAAATTCATTTCTAAATATTAAATCAATTACAGATTGATTTCAAATTTTATTTAGCACTACTAAATACATTCCTTATTGAATTCATTTAACATTGATTTCACAACTTATTTTAATGTACCAATTAAATTTCAAACTGAATTTCCAACTTATCTTCTTTTAAATAAATTCCTTTTTAAGAAAAATAAATTTCAATCGTTTCTTTCAATTTATTTAGAAATCCAGATTTTAAATTAATTTCCTCAATTTAAAATCACTATTATACGCAATTCATTTATTTAACATTTTCACTTTATTCTGGAAATAAATTCGATAAGATTATAAAAATTAACTTTTTATACTTTAAAATTCCTTTCTTCGAATTTATTAAATTTCTAAAATCAAATTCATTTAGAAATTTCTATTTTGATTTCCAAAAATTCAATTTCGTTTATTTTTGGAATCCAATGATGTCAAAACATCTATTCAGCTAAATTTTAGCTTTCAAACAAATTCCAGATATCAATATGATTTATAGCATCACTATAATCATTCACAGATTCATATCACAATAGAAATGAATTAAATACATGTGAGGGGTCCAGTTGGATCCCTCCAACCTGTTTCCCTGCATCCAAAGATGTTAGCACAATACCAATTCCGCTCCAGTACGGAATTATCGCGGTATATAGGTTTTTATAAATCCGCTTACTAACGGCGCAATAGGGTCTCATCCGCTATACGAGGCGGGAAATCATCAATCCAATATATACATATGCCAATATGTATATATTGCTATATATATAGATATATCCTATCATATCTAATAGCACAATCAACATAGCAATCATATCAAACAATCAATAACTGCAATATTAAATTTTTCCTTCGAGTGAGAAA
Source organism: Allium fistulosum (assembly GCA_030737815.1). NCBI lineage: Eukaryota > Viridiplantae > Streptophyta > Magnoliopsida > Asparagales > Amaryllidaceae > Allium > Allium fistulosum. The sequence goes on from CM060905.1 coordinate 54,502,528, forward strand.
ATCTCACCTTAGCTTTAAATTTTGCAATCCCATTTATCATTTTGACCATTTCTCCATTTCAGCCCTAGTATAAACAATTTTTATAAAATTCATTAATATTCGAACAAATCAAATAATAAATTTTTCATTTGATAAATTTATTTAGCCAATGATTCATTTTAAAATAATAGCTTGATTTAAACTAAAATTTTATCTCCACACTACAAAATTTTAGATTAAACCGTAAGTTAAAAATGTAGATACCTATATTTATTTTTCTTTCGGGACTACACAATTTTTTTCTTTCAAAACAAATCAATATAGATTCTAAAATTAATTTTTTTTTCTTATATAACTTTCAACATTCAAAACATCCCAATTTTTCAAACCTTATATATTCATATATTTTTTTTTTATTTGTTTCAAACTTTATCTATAAAAATTTACATGATTTCTTTACTATATAATATTTCTATATATATATGTATAAATAAAATTTTCTATTTAACTGTATAAGTTCATTTACGTATACATATACTTTCCAAGCTTATATATATATATTTTTAACTAAACAGACTGTTTCTGCATTTCCTGTACAAATTAAAAATCTATATTATACTTTATTGTTTTAAAGTTATAAATTATAACAACTTTATTTTATTTATCAAAAGAAAAATCTGTATATGTATATTAAACCAAAATACTAGAAAAGGAGATTCGAACCTTACTGTAAAATCCATCACAACCTTCCCTTAAATCGATCGCCATAACCATACGAACCTGCGCCTCGCTTTGGCCTCGCCTGACAACGCACGCGAGCCTGCCTCGAGCTTCGTGCTCCTTCCAGTCGAATTCCAGGCTGCCACCTCTCGAGCCTACCGCGACTCCACCTTGTCGCCGCGCCCTAGAACGCGCCTACTCGTGGCAATCACCGATGCCCTAGCCCTAGATCGAGCTACCCCAAATCGATTCGAACGCGTCGCCTTCGATTGCCGCGAAACCCCCATTTATCCTCACTTCCTCCAGGCGCCGCTCTGCTCGAATACGTGAGCACGACAGTGCCTTCTCCCTTCGATTGAACGATGGATTCGTTCGTAAATAAATAAAAATTTATTTGATTTCATTCGGCTGGAACGAAAGAGCAAAAGGAAATGAATTTTCTTTTATTTTGAAAGTGAGGGAGGAAGACGTGATTTTGCAGAAGACATCGTGGGGACGTGGGTTTGTAGAGATAAGGGTAGGGTGTGGTCTGTTGTTTTATTATTATTTATTTTATTTTTTTTCTTTTTCTTTTCCAAAATACCCCGTATCGTATAACTAACAGTATTGAACTCCGATTTCAGCGTGCTGTCAGGCGTCCCTAATGTTTATCCCCTATTCCGAACGCGTTGAAAAAGGTTTCGAGTCCAAATTCGATCGTATGGAGAAGATATCATTTTGAATCAAACAATTTTCAATTTAAATTCCAGCGCGTTTGCTTGTCGTACGATCACACGACAACTCCGAAAAATACAAAAATTGAAATCCGACAATAATTCAATATTACGGACCCAATGGAACTGGTTTCGTCGAATTCCGAGACTGCGCCTCGGACGGCTATTTTTAAATATCGATTCAAACGTTTTAAAATTCAAAACTGAACGGATCACTTCTAAATTCGATTCTGAGAGTTCCATTATCTTTAGTTTTATAAATATGAATTTTAAAAGCTTTTGGAATATTTTTCTTCAGCTTATAATTGAAGATTCAAATTTTTATTCAACAATTAATAGATTCAATTTTATAATTTAATCACCAATTTTAAACTTATATCGGGAATTCAAATTAAATCATCGTCCAAATATTTAAAATAAATTAAATATCCTCAATTTAATTCGTTCAAAATTCCGGGTCGTTACATTTTAGGAGGTGGCGGCTGTGCAAATCACGTGCATGAGGGAGTAACGGCTGTAGGGTTTCACAGTAGCGGCGTGAAGGGTAGAACATGAATAGGTGACGTGCATAATAATTTGGTTTGTTATTTTAATTAAATTTTAAAATTTAAATGTTCTAACCGTCATAACTTGTTCATACGAGCTCAGATCAATGTGCGGTTTTCTCCGTTGCGATCGTATTGAAATTCCGGACAACATGGATCTTGTCTGGCTGCATTTTGAGACTTTTCAAATTTGGGCCTTTATTTGGATTTTAAATCGTCGATAAATCAAATGTGAGTATTTATATGCTCATAATTGACTGAAATAATTTTTATGTTAGTTAAATTATATCATGAAGTGATTTAAAATTTATTGATAGTTGTTTGATAAATTTAATTAACATTTAAATGGACATCTAAATTTAATTGTTAGGATTTGAATTGACAGTTAAATTAAATTAGAATTAAATTGCTAGTAAAATCCCTAATTATTAATAGTAGGTTGATTGTTTTGAATTTAATTGACTGTTTGGATGATTGGTTGTAATGGATGCTATGGGCTGATTATTTGGATGTTTATTTATTTTGAAATATCATGTTATCATCCTATATATTATTAAGAATATTAAACTATAAATTGAATTATTTCTAATAAATTAAGAAATAGGTTGAAATGATATATACCTATGACATTTGTTTTGGGCATCCCTGGAATTAAATTAAAATAATGATTCACTTGGCTATAGGATATAAAATTATATACGGACAACGGATTGGTTAAATTAAATGATTTTAAAATTTTGACTTGAAATTATTTAAATGATTTGGTTTTAAGAAATGAAAAAAAAATCAAATTATTAAGAATTATTTTCGAATTGGAACTCGAAATATTTAAATTTAAAACTGAAATAGGAATTTTTTAAATAATCGAAGTTGAGATTTTTAAAGTTATAAATCGAATATGATATGAATTTCAGAAATAGATTTGTTTTAAAAGATTGGACTTTTAATCGAACTCTGAGTATTGCTAAGTAAAAGTGATATAAAACGATATTTCCAAATTGAGCTTGGAATTTGATTATATTTGAAGAATTGGATTTTAAATTGGATATTGAAGAAAAATTTGATTTAATTGTTTTGAATCAATATTTTGGAAATTGAACTCGGAATTGATATAAATCAAAATGGTTTAGAATATGGAACTAGAGTTGAAATTAATTTGAAATTGGAATTGTATTTGAATTAATTTGAAATTGGAGTTGAAATTAATTTGAAATTGGAATTTAAATTAATTTGGAATTGGAGTTGAAACTAATTTGGAATTGAAATTGAATTCGACTTGAAATCGGAATTGAATCAATTAAATCGAAATGGAAATTGGAATTGTTTTGAATTGGGAATTTGGAATTGAATCGGTTTGACTTTGAAACTATTTTTAAATGAATTTTTTTAGTATAAATGGTTTAAAATCTATATTCTTTAAAATATTCAAATTATTTTGATTTTTCAAACTATTTTACTATATAAACCATTTTTAATACTCAAATTATTTTCTATTAAACTATTTTAACTATTTAACTATTTTAAAACTCTTTAAACTACTTTCTAAAATTTCAAGCTGGTTAAAAGGGTGGAATGTTTATACTTACATCTTGGATTTAAATGCGAGTTGGGTTAAAGTAAATTATAACAAAAATTGTAATTTGAATCAAGTTTTGAAGTGAAATTGATATATCGAATTGAATTAACATTTTGAAGTAAAATATGATTTTTGAAGCAAATATGATTTTTGAAGCAAGTATGATGATTTCGAAATGGATATGATTTTTTAGTAAATATGGTGATTTTGAAATGGATTTGATTTTGAAGCGAATATGATATTTTGATATCAAGTACGAATTATTTTCAAAATATAGAAGTACCAACCGATGTGTAAAACGACGTTTGGTTATTAAAGAGACCATGACCTCTTATTGGCATACTCTCCGTCAATACTAGAACCACTTTGACAACTGTGTACGTTGTGGATGATATCCAGAATGTAGTGGTTGAATTGGCGACGTTTACTAGAATGAAGTAAGAGAACGATGATGGATAGCTTTGACACTCGTGTCATAATTAAAACGACTAAACCTGGAGCCTATGTCTGGCCAACGAGGTTAGCTACCTCTAGCGACGTTGATCCCTTGTATTACTATTGTGATTTCGTATTCGACGGGTGCACCTTTTTCGTTTGGATTGATTATCACGGTCGGCCACTGATGGGTTACGACCAGCCAGAAAGGATAAACTGGTAGAATCCTACCTGGGCATTGCCTCACATGCCTTGTCATATTTATTCTTATACGAGCCCATTATGACTTTGGTTTAGAACTGTACAAATATGTTAAGGTGGATCAATGTAAAGCCTTGACACTATTTTGATATTTATTTTACCGTTAGACATTACTATTATAGCGTATACTATTATATATAAATAGTTTAATGGATCCTTAGGAGATGGAAAATCCTGTGATATCTCTTAAGTTATTGCACTCATATTTCGTGATGTTGAATTGACTTACATAAGAGTATTTTAGTCCTGACTCGAGTGTTTTGTCCTTTCATTACGCTCGGGTTAGTCTTGAGTTTTTCAGCATATTGAAGATTATTCTTTGGAGGACGAAGACGAAGATTTGGTATATTACTATTATTATTCTTCTGTGCATCATGCTATTTTGCTGCATTATTTATTTAAACCTGATGTGTGTGTGTATAACTCTGATAAATGTTGTATAGTTTATAATCAAATGTATAGTAAACAACTTCATGAACTGTTATTTGATTATTATATTTCATCGTTCTGCTATGAGATTTTGTGTTTGTTTTCTTCTTCTTTTCTTATTTTCTTAAATAAACCCATTGATTATCTACGTTCCAGACTTTTTATTTTTGACATGTATGAATTTACTATCGATTTAAACCTTCCAAAATGTGGATCGTCACATTAATACTGTTGTTAATCAACGTTAGAGCTACACTTCATCTATGATATCATAACATATAAAAATAATAATGGTACAAATGTAGAATGAATTTAGTCTGCTTACTTTTAAATATCTTATGCTAGTTTTACTTTAGTTACTATAACTATTGGTTTTAGTAAAGAACATGCTTTTGAAGAAAGATGGTTACGGAGATGTGCACTGTTTTGAACTTGAAACATTATCCCGAGTAAGTTCATAATGTTTATATATTTTTTCTTGGTTATTAATTTCTATGGTGTTCAGGTTCTGATGTTTTCCTCTTTTTGTATCGATCATTTAGGAAGTTAGGTGTAAGGTGGTGATATTCTTGAGATTCTCCTAGGTCAAAATCCCTTGGGCATTGATAAATTCCATCATCGCTATAACCTTGATCCAAATTGCAACATCAAAGTAAGAGTCCTTTTGCAATGTATTTTGTTAATAATTTTGAATTCATGGTATTAAACATAATCTTTGAGTATAAAGTTTCACTAAATTAATTTCAAACTTGATAACAATGAATAATTAAGTTTTTCTACTTATGATCTATGCTAAATTAGATTTTATATCAGAGCCATGAAATGCAGACTCCTTAGGAGAAATAGTTCTTATCACAGAGGCAACATTTCTAGATCAAAATTATGATATTGATCAAGCATGGGATATGGGTCATCTGCATTTATTTGAGGTATCTTTGTTTTTAAGATAGACAAATCATTTAAAGGTTATAATATGGTTAAAAACGTTGGTCTGGATTTTTGTTTTTGCCTAAATTACGATTGTGGTCTTCAAGTGCTAAAAAAGACAACTTAGAAAGCGGAAGAAAATGCAGTATGTAGATATGATAATATACTAAAATAATGTACTAAATTTTAAAAGTTTCTGCAAAAATGCCAAATTTTTGTTAACTCCAAACCAGCTCTATAGGAAAAAAATTCGATAATCAATAAAAAGCAAAAATTGAACCAAACTTTTGAAGTAATTAATACCAGCATACCTATAACAATTGAAACCTATAATTATATTAACTTTTGAAGTACGATATATCTCAAATGAAAAAAATGAAAATAAAATTAGTAATTTTGAATCGTGGTTTATATAGGCATAACCTATAACCTAGTATGATACTAGAGAAAACCCAATCACATTAGCAAGTTATTGGTTAATTATTTGAATTTTTTTAAAAGCTAACATATGATAAAAAATCATGAGTACAACTTGTATTACCACTAAATTTTGACCTTTGTCAACTAACGGGCATGTGCACCATAAAAATTTCATGTCAAAGTAAGATATGCACTAATACTTCGAAAGCACCATTAAATTTTGACCTTTGTCAATTAATAGTCTTCTGCACTCTTGGATACATTAGTTAAAAATATTTAATTTTCAAAATAGACCATTATACCCGCACTGCAATACAACTAATGCATTATGCACATACGGAATTAAATAATGATTATAGCATGCTCGTAATTTTCCATATCCGATGCATGCTCTATATATCAAACTTGACATTGTACTGTGTATGACTTCGAAGCTATATATAATGAATTCAGGAGTTTAGTTTTATATTTTATCATAGAAGCTGTTTTTCCCTTTAATGCAGCTATTGAAGCTTTGTATCATGTGATGCAGAGCTCTTAGTGGTAAACTTTAGCTATGTAAGTTATTGCTTTTTTGAGAAAAAGGTGCGATCCTCTAGAATAGAGAAGAGCACATATGCAAATATGTATATATCACAGAATATAAGGTGCTGCCAACATGCCTGGCAGGCAGCTAATCATAGTACAAATAACAAGATAAAACTCAAGTACCCCCAGAATGAGCTCCGGCAAGGCCACCACCCATTACACCCCAATATCGAGCTTCGACAAGGCCACCGCCCAGTATTGAGGTATTAGAAGTACCTAAAAAATGTATGAAGTGACTCGTTGCCAATGATACTAGAAGACAGCTCTATCTGAGAAGGAAACGCCACGCTGCTAACTCGGAAGAATTGGAAATGCGAATGATCTGGAATAGAAAACACCACTCTATAAACTCGGATAAACTGGAGATAGTGCCTCGTTGAAATGTGAATCATCCCGAAAGTAGAATGCCACACTGAAGATGTAGAAAGACTGAGAAGAACTCCTCCTTGCAAACAGCAATCCTGCCACCGGCAATCCTGTGCACCTGCAAAAAGATTGTAACACAATTTCTGTCCAAAACCGGTATCTATAAAAGGAACTAAAGCAAATTATAAGAATAATACACATATATGTATATAAGTTAAATTTATATGCATATATATATATGTATTAATGAAATACAAGTAAAGATACAAAAGCTAAGAAAATTAGACAAGAAACTATAAAAATTAGAAAACAGACTAAAAAAGAATCCACGATCAAAAGAAATTAAAAATCTATAAACTAAACCAAAAACAAACTAAAACTAAAAAAAAGTAAAACAAATTAAAACTTATTCTTATGCTCCTTTGAGCAAAAGGATATTATGATAATCAGTGAAATCATCATTTAAGTTTGAAAAAATGTTAATGTTACAATTATTAATGTCAAAAATATTGTTTTTCTGTTTAAATAACTTAATATTATTACTAACTTTATTAAGATATTCTTTAAAATGATTAATTTTAGCTAATTTATATTTAGGATTTAAGATCCAATTAAAACAAAATGAAGATATTATAAAAATCAATTTATTAAAATGACTATTATTATTATTATTAAAAATTCTCTGATTTCTCTCAAACCAAATATACCAACAAATTATAATGAATAAAATATCAAGTAAGAATCTATTTTCCATTTTAAACTTAAATATAAAATTATTCTAATAGTAGTCATAATCATCAACTATAGTTGTAAGATTAAAGTTAAAGATTCTGAAAGTATTATTCAGATTGTATCCATGCAATCATAGTATATATGTTTATTATCTTCAAAATGCAGATTACAAAAATAACATTTATTATCAATTTGCATATTTTTTCTTTTTAAAAATTCTATACTATTTAATTTTCCTTGCATGATTAACCATATATGAATTTTAGATTTAGGAGTAGCATTTTTTTCAAATAAATTTGAAAGAGTTATTAGCTACACCCGAGAAATTAAGAAATTTATAAAAAGAATTAGAGGTAAATTTCTTACACTTATCCCATTCTCAGCTAATATTATCATTTTCATTATCAATATTATATAGATTCAATCTAGCATAAAGCAAAGAAAGCTGCCTAAGAGTTGTACCTACTAAAATTTTATCAAAACTAAAATTCCAAGAGGGGTTATTTTTGAGAGAAAAAACTTCTATAATTAAAGCATTCTTAAAGTTACAAATTTTGTAAAGCTCTTTAAATTCTATCCTAAGAGGAATAACAGAAATCTAAATGTCATGCTAAAAAGAAGTATTATTTCCTGAATGAACAATTGTAGTAGTACCAAGGTTAAAAATCTCATGACATTTTAAAATTGATTTTCAAAAATTAGACAATTTATTTATTACTGTAGGAGTAATTTGATATAAGTTATTATTACCGTTATAGTAATGCTTAATAATAATTTCTTTCCAAATAGAATTATCATTTGTATCCTTAAATTTCCATAACCACTTCCCTAGTAAAGGTAAATTCATGTTACGTAAATTAATAACTCCTAAACCACCTTCCTTTTCCAATTACCAACTGTATCCCAATTGACTAAAAATTTAAGACAACTATTGGAATTATCGCCACTTTATAAGAAGTCCCTTCTTATTTTATCAATTTTATCAATCACTCAATCTGGAAAAAGATGCGTAGACATCCAATAGATCGGGAGAGCTAGTGAAATAGAGTTTATAAGAACTAATCTACCCGCTCTCGATAAAAATCTCTCGTTCCAATTAGAAATTCTATTTTTAACCTATCTATTATAACTAACTAGTCATCACGCTTAAGTTTAGTTAGTCTGAAAACCAAAATAATCAAAAGGGAAAGTCATAGTTTTACAACTAAGCGTATTAGCAACTAAACCTTCAACCTTATCAACGTTATTTAATACTAAAACAAAACTTTTTTTCAAAATTGATTTTAATCCCTAAAAGGAGTTCAAAACTGTATAATATACATTTAAGAGTAATGACATGATTAGGCAAATGGGAGGTAAATAGTAAGGTATCATCCGCAAATTGAAGAACATAGATACCATTACGAGAGATTTCACTACCAACACTTCCCAAAGATTCATTGCCAACCGCTTTTTTAATTATCATAGCAAAAACATCTGCGACTAGGTTAAACAAAAGAGGCGATAAAGGATCCTTGTTTAGATTGAATTTTATTCCCTAAAATACCATTACCCATTATACTAGAGTTACTCGTTTTAAGCAAAGTCGTATTCTAACATATCCATTTATGACTAAAACCTCTTGCATGTAACATATCAACTAGAAAATCCCAATCCATCGAATCAAAAGTTTTGGAAGAGTCCAGTTTTAGATTCGCACAAGTAATATTATTCTTACGATAGTGATTAATGTATTCTTGAACAGTGGCCACACCATCAATGATATTTCTACCCTTAATGAAAGCAGTTTGTGATCATTCATTCTTTTACTAAGTCTATTAGCGAAAATTTTTGAAATAATTTTCACAGAACAGTCAATTAAGGAAATAGGTCTAAAATCTTTTAAATTATTAGCACCGATTTTTTTAGGTAATAAAATTACATTTGCAAAATTAATTCTTCCCAATTGTAATTTTCCATTATAAAACTCGCTAAACATACTAATTAAATCAAATTTTAAAACATCCCAAAATATTTTATAAAAGTAAATAAGGAACTCATCAGGATCCGGGGCTTTATTATTAGGAAAATCATTAAAAGCGATCAAAATTTCCTATTCAGAAAAAGGGTTATCAAACTCAGAAAGGTCAATTCTAGATTCAGCAGGATAAAGATCATTCCAACTAGTGTTAATTTTGTGCTTATTTTTATTGCCGGAAATATCTCTATAATATTCAGTAAAAGCCTTATTTAGATCTCTTTAATCGGCCAATTGTACATTGTTAACAAAAATAGAGTTAATCGTGTTACTGCATTTTCTACTATTAGCCATGTTATGAAAAAAATTCATATTAATATCACCTTCGTTAATCCATTGAATTCTAGATCTCTGCTTCTGCATAACCTCTTCTTTTGCTAAGATAGAACAAAGCTCTTCTTTTAAATTAGCAAGAACATTACGCTCATCTAAATTTAGGTGTCTAGTTTCTTCTATCTTGTTTGTTTTAAGTTGTTGCTTATATAATATTTCATTAACTAGTACAATTTGTAGTGGTTGTAGAATACTACTTTACGGTTGTATATCTATTGTTTTCTTTCAACATCCAACACGTGATTATATAGTTGGTAGTTGTTTCTAAAATCATGTTAGTTCATATATATATATATATGTGTGTGTGTGTGTGTGTGTTTGTGTACATGTATGTATGTATATGTGTGTGTGTGTATGTGTATATCAGTTTTTGAAATACATTTATAGTTGGTTCTTCTATTTCAGATCAACATTTAGAATAAGCATTTCACATTTGTTTCAGGACATAGTTTCTCAAGAATACTTAAAAGGAGTCCCATGCTCTCTCAATCAAAATAGAGAAATTTCATATATCGTAAAAAATTGTTCTGTTCGTAATTTCCCAGTTTTGTTTGGTATTCTGTTCGTTATGCTCTTTTGATTTTTCTAGATGAAAGTTGAAAATAATGACTGAAGTAATGGTGCACATGCAAGTCAGTGGCATATTGTGATGATGTACAAGCAAGGAAAGGCTAGAGTCATTGCACAAAAATAAGACATTAAGTGAAATGCAGATCAGGACTAGAGTGATAAGTTGAAGAATACTGAGTGGTCTACTTGCACATGAAGGGCTACAACCTGATGACCGGTTGGAGCAGTTGTGTTTCAGAACCCCTTTTTGATACTCGTGAACCCAGCTCCCATGCGACCTACAGAATATTTGTATGTTATTGCATTTTACATTTTTATGAAAATGACTTTTCTTTTTTCTTTCTTAAAATTGACAGTCCAGGTACTTAGGATTACTCAACTTATGCCTCATACAAACATTACTAATACATAGTAGGTGATAAATCATATAAACATTACTAACACATGGCATTAATAATGGACCGAAGCATAGACTTGTAATCGAGCTGAAGCATTATTAATGAGCCGACTACTAGATGGTGAATGAGTGATACAAGTATTGGCTAGGCTGCTACAAGCAGACCATTGCTTGGTGAATGAACATGCTGAAACAGTCAAGGACTTGACTGCTGCAAGGTGAATGAATATGTTGAAACATCGGAATCTTAGATGCACTAAAATTTGGAGTATGCTGGAACATGGACATGGAAAAGCCGAACATGAAAGTGAGGGTAAATCTTTTTATCGTGTTTGAGTACATATTTTTTTCATTTGAATTATTATTCTAGTGCACTTCATTTTATTCGATTTTGTTTTATTCCCTTCCATAATTTCACCAACAGGCTACTCTAGATTTATATATTTTGCTGGATCGAAAACCATAATTCCTTACATCATGCCATTAATATTACTAAAACAATATTCTATTTCACAATGTCAGATAATAACCATTATTACTATCGTGTCACATAACAAAAGTTAAACAAACATAGTTGTTTATAATATGTTTGCACTGGAGTTGTAAATATTTATTTTGTCATTTAACTTTAAAAAGTTTCCACATGTATTTGACAATGTGATATAACCAATGTCATGCAATCATTTTAGAACATTGCAAGATGAAAGGGTTAGAGGTGCTTTTACAAAGTTGATGAATTTATTATGAATTGAGATTTTTTTTTACATAATGTTGTGCCATCCTACCTGTACCCCTATGAATCTCTAAGAGTAGAATCCACCATAATTCGTTCATTCGCATTTTAATGTTGAAACAGGGGTTCATAAAAGTTCGAGATAGAACAAGATTAAGAAGCAATCTAAACATAATAGAGTACACAAACAATCATTTTGTGAGAGGCTAGCCACATCTGTTAAAAAATATTGCTTGCAAGAAAAAGAAATCACTTGATACACAATATTAACCTCAAACTCAAACTGTCAATACTTCCCAACTAATTGAATTAGGAAATTACGACGGTCTAAAGGAAGAGATCGAGATGCTAAAAGAGTCAAAAACATACTCATGTAAGAATTAATCTGCTTAAAGCAGCAGCAACGGTCCACAGGTAATCAAATACAAACCATGTTGAAAGAGATATGTGATATCCCGGAAATTTGGCAATATCAATTTAATAATCTTTATTAATAATTAAATTGATTTGTTGATTTTATTTTATAAAATTAACAAGTTTATTCATTTTAAAGGTTAATAATATTTTTAATTGGCAAATTTATTTCTTTTGAAAACTAATAACATTTTAATTTGGAAATATCTTTTCTAACAATTTTAAATTGGGAAGATTTATCTTTCTAAAACTTATATAAATGTTTTATATTTATAATGTATATATATTGGTATATATATTATAAATTGGGAGTCTTTAATTTAATAAAAGGATAAGTTTTCAAATTTATAATATATATGTATATATATATTGTTATTTGAAGTTATGTATTAAATTTCAATATGATAATTATCAAAATTTATGTTAAAAATATTTCACATTTAGAATGTATATATTTATATATTGAAATGGAAAGGTAATGATTTGAATTAAATTAAGATGTTTTCAAACTTTAATATATATATATAATTTGTAATTTGGAAATTGTAATTTGACTTAATACTTTTGAAAATGATATTTGAGATTTAAATAACAAGGATAATTTCTTATTTATTATAAAGATATATTTTAGTTTAATTTTTAAATAAGATTAAATTTAGAAGTTCAATTGTTTTAATATTCTTTCCTTTTTAAAAATTCAAACATAAGATAAATTGGTTTGTAAAAAAATATATATATAGTTAAAATAAGTTTCTCAAGCATATAAAAATATGTTATATTTATTTGATCAAAGCATAAGTTATTATAAATAAATGTTTACTTGAATTCACATTTGTATATTTATGTAAATCTAAAAGCTTAAATTATAAAAAAGATAAATACATTATATACATATAATTATTTCATTAATACATATAAATGACTTAAATAAATTAATTAAAACAAGATTAACACTTGTAAACATTTTAATACTTGGTAAAAACACTTGTAAACATATAAGCTTAGGTGTAATATAATTAAGACATAAGAGGGGACAAATGTCTTACTCTTGATATTTTAATTTAAAATCTAAAATTGTAAAATAAAAGAGGGGTTTTATTCTTCAGCTGAAGATATTTTCTACAATTCTCAACCAAAATTAGAATCGAAACATAGATCATAAAAATGAAGAAGTAAAATATCAGGAAATGAATGAAACCTAGAATTTCATCTTTAAAATGAAATCTGGAATTGCAATCTGAAAACAAGATGATAAGCTGGAAATTCAAATGCAATCAAAGGCAAATAGAAGTTCAAAACCAAACATGCAAGCCTGGAAATAGTTTCTGTTCTCTGTCTCTGTTCTACATGTCTGGTGAGTAAACCTTAAACTTAAAAACAGTTTTAAAAATCTGTTGTGATGGATGCATGTGATGGATGTTTTATGTAAATTGTGTTGCTTAGTATATGATATGAATGCATGTTTATATATCTGAAATGTCTGTATGCCTGTGAATGTATATATACAAAATCTACTTCTCTGTTTCTATTGTGAGTAAATGAATTTTTTAAAAACAGTTTAATCTTGATTTATACTTGTTCTTGTAGATGAACGTCTTCATGTTATCTGAATACTTGAGTTAAATTGGATGCATGTTTAAATTGAGTGTTGGATTGCCTATATAAAGATAAAATGTCTCTGTGTTTATATAACAGTTTCAGTTTTTTTTATTAAATCCAATAGCTTGATTTTAAATTCAAATTAGACCTTAGATTGTAAACAGAAGTTGTATATAATCAATTAATCTATCATCTAAAAATAATTATAGGTTTTTATAATGGATATTTATTTCAAATTTTAAAATTTACAGTAAAATCTTGATATGGGTCAAAATTTAATCAAGTCAATTTTGAGTTTGAATTATATAATCGAATTCATAATGCTAAAGCATGATTTTTAAGATTTGTATCAAGATTTTTAGATTAGTATTTCGAGAGAATTTTGGAATTTTCTATCTTGGGAATTTTGGTCGATCGGAGGCGAATGGGGGAGATCTGGGTGCCGTGGTTGAACTCGAAGGTGAAGGGGAAGGTGGTGATCATAGGAAAAATCCTTCGAGAATTTATTATTGAAGGGGTTGGTCAGATTTTGAGGAAGTAGGGTTTTGGAGCTTGTTAACGTTGTCGATGTTGGTCTCGACTTCGCGGCGACGTGATGGAACCAGACGCGACCGCGAGTGGTTCTGGAGTTAGAGGGGAGTGAGGCGAAGCTACGGCTTCGATGGCGTGGGATTTCGAAGTCTTGGTGGCCGTGGAGGGTCGGTTTCTGATGAGGGTGGGTTCAGGCTTTGGGTTCGAGGATGGAGATCGATGTTTCGACCGAATTTGGGTTTGCTGGGGTGTGCGATTCGATGTCGAGGTCGAACGCGACTTGCCGGAGGACTGGACGGAGATCGTCGTCGATCGTTGAAGGCGTGCATGTGCACGGCTACGTTAGCGTGCATCTGGGAATTCTGGGTGGAGAAGAAAGAGTGTTCTCGGGTTTACATCGGGGAAATTCCAGTTGTGCTCGAAGCCGAGAGCGGTTTGTCTCGTGTTGCTCGGATAAGGGTAGGAGCAGGTCTTGTTTTTTTTAAAAAGAAATGTTTTTAAAATTTTAAACAAAAGAAAGTTTGTTTTTGTAATGGCTCTAAGTTTTTACTATTAAACTAAATTATTGTATAGAAAAATTGTTTTTAACAAGTTTTAAATAATTTAATTAAATAAGTTTTAAAGAATAAGAAATAGATTTTCAAATTGATCTTTGTATTAAAATTTATTTAATAACTTAGAAAAGCTTCAAAGATTTTGAAGGTTAAAAGTAATGTTGAAATGGTTTAATTATAATAAAGATTTTACCTTCAGTATTTAAGATTTGATTTATTAAAGGAAATTAATATGTGAAATTAGTAAGAATAATTCATTTATTTTAAATGATTTAAGAATAGATAATAATTTAATTAAGATAAATGATTTTCTTAATTAAGATCTTTAAATATAAGGAGTTCAGGAATTATTTAATTGAATTTAAATAATTAGTTAAATAATTAATTAAGTAATTAATTAGTGATTAATTAGGGATAATCACTTATAAATTAATTAAGTATAATTAATTGATGAAGTAATTATGGAATAATTACTTGATGTAATTAAATTAAGGGAAGTTATTTAATAAAGTAATTAGAGAATAATTATTTTATGAAGTAATTAAATTGAAATTAATTAAGAAGTAATTACTTAGTGTTATTAATTAAATAAATTAGTTAATTAAAGAATTAAGGTTAATTAATAAGGTATTTAATTATTTGTTAAGTAATTAATTAAAAAGTAATAAATTAATGGAAGTAATTAAGGGAAGTTAATTACTGGATTAGATTAATCAAAGATGATTAATAAATTGTGGTTTAATTAGGATTAATTACTCAATGTAATTAATTTAAATAAAATAAATAATTAAAGAAGTAATTAGAGATCATTAGTTTATAATTAATTAATGATATGATTAAGACTTGATTAATTAAGATTAATTAATCAAATGATAACTAATTAATTTTAAATTAATTAAGGATTAAAGTAATTGATTTTAATTAATTGATTAATGAAGTAATTAAAGGTTAATCACTGTATTGGTTAAGAATAATTAATTTGTAAAATTAATTAAAGATAATTACTTAAATGTAATTAAAGTATAATTAATCAAGGTGATTAATTAGGTGGAAATTAGAGAAAGATTAATTAATTCATTTATTTAATTAATGATTATATAAGTAAGATTTATAATGAAGTAATTAATTTAATTTATTTTAAATTAATTAAGAGATGAAGTAATTAATTTAATTCACTTTAAATTAATTAAAGATAGAGATAGTTAATTTAATTCATTTTAAATTAATTATGTTGTGATTAAGTAAATCATTGCTTATATAAGAATGGATGACATTGATTGTCTTGAATGGATGTAATCTCAGAAATGAGATAAGAAATGTTGTGTAGTATGAATGCTTGGTTGCATTATGATGGTAATATAGATTAACTATTGTGATGTTGATATGGATTACCTATTTGGTTATAGATCATTTGTTTATTTGATAATGTGATTATCAATTGTGATTTGTGAATTATCTATCTGTATGAATATAGATAAGTTAAATTGTTTAAACCTTTAAACAACTTGGCCTTAAAAGATACGTTTTGGATTTCGATGAGACCGGGATCGGGTTTCCGTATACCGGTATTCCAGGTCTGGAGACCCGAATACCACATCGATCCAAATTAACGATAGGTCGTGAATCTCAAGTGAAGATGAAGATTCAGAGTGCAAGGGTTATTGTCGTTAACTCTGAGGGTGATTCCAAAACGAGTGTAACGAGATAATGCCTTCGGTTTCGTTCGAACCCGGAACGAACTTGTATGGATTGAATGCTTTCAGCACATCGTCAGGCGGACGATGAGCATTCTAAGTGATATGTTCTGATTAAAGGTAATCGTAACCTCAAGCCTCATCAACCGGGAATGGCTAAAACAGGGGAGGTGCAGCAAGGCTTCGTGGGTAGCGCCCACTGAGAGCAAGATATATCCCTGTCTAGAGGTCCCTTTCTATTTTTCGGCTTAGTGGGTAGTTGGAACTGCAGCCAACTACGGGGTTGTCTTGTTCGGGATTATCCAGTAAGGGATGGTTCCGGCTTTGTGTTGCAGGGGAGCGGGCGTACTCCTCGGTACGGTGATCTAGGCCACGTACTGTGACGGGCGGTACCCCAGTAGCCCTGCCATTGATGGAAACCCATTCTTCCTACGAGACCCTACGGTTTTGATTGTATAACCCACTTTGTGGCTAGTATGCTGGAATTTAATAATGTAACAATTTCAGCTATATGAGTATTTATTTGAAAACCCTAGACCCTATTATAATATAATCGAATTTCCTATCAAATGTTTTAGTTAGCGTAAGGTAAAAACTTACCCATGTTTATGTGTGGGGAGTCTTACGTGATACTTTTGTTTTCAAAGGTTTTCAAAGTTAAGCAATTTAAACCGTTTACTCACACCAGACCCATGTCTGACCCAAGTGTTTATTTTCTGTTTTATTAAACTCTTGGGTACTCAATATTGTATTGAGTAGTCGAGGGATTCAAGTTAGTCTTGACGAATTCTGGAGGAGCTGTGGAGCAGGAGGCTTCAGCGTGTAGATATATAGAGTTTCCGCTGTGTATGTTGTATTGTATTGATGTAGTTGTGTTGTATAATAGACAGAAGTTTATAACTGTCTATTCTGTGATGTATAAATTGTGTACTCTGATGTATATGATACTATGTAATATCTTATGTGATATAATATATTTCTCGTTCCGCTGTGAGATTTTTGATGTGTTGTGGTTCTTTCTTCTTTTCTTTTCTTCTTCTATCCCTTTCTTTCTTCATAATGATGCGACTTTCTAGGCATAGGAAGTCGGGTCGTCACATTTGGTATCCGAGCATAGGTTGAGCGAATGCCTAAGCTTTTGGTTAAGTGAATATCAGAACACTAGGTTGAGTGAATACCTAGGTTCATAAGGATTGTTCATTAGAAATAGGATCTGTAGCAACCTATTTGAGTCCGAGTGTATATATATATATGAGAGCGCGTATTTGTTAGTTATATAAAATGGTTTTATATTGTGTTAATTGATCAGTTGAGTGGTATATGGATTCTGGTCAATACGAGTAGCTAACGTTATTGATAGGGATCTCTAAACACTTAGACCAGGCCAACGGACACAATATTGTTTTAAAAAAAAAATAGATGAAATAATTTTACCCAAATATAATTTCTATATAAAAAAGTATCATTTTAAATGTATATGGTATTTGTGATGATTGGTTGAGATGATAATAATTTATCATCTAGGATTAGGAGTCTGAGTGTTGAGGTTGGAAGTGTATTTGTCGAGACTGTAAACCTAATACCGTCTCGAGTGAACTTTACAGTTGTGTAAGGATTTCATAATCTCTGAAGGAAACCTGTTAAGGTTCGGAGTTTGTCTTTGAAGTTGGATGAATAGAGTTAGATCTATTGGATGAGCTGAAGCAAGTGATGGTATTTTGGCAACTTCAGGAAGTAGTAGCTGTGTGGTGAGACGCGGTGACTATGGACGTTTCTGAAGATGTTTCTTCTGAAGCAAGTTTAAGGAAGAAGATCTGTTTCGGTGTTGTGGCTGAGTCCAGCAGGGTGTTTCTGTTGCTTTGAAGTCCGAATTTCTCGAGGAGTTTAGGATAAGAAGTCTTTGGCATCTATGGCAGCAGTGCAGCTCGGAGTGTTCTGTGATTGGCAGGAAGTTTCTGGCTGAGCAGTTTTTCTGAAGGTAAAGTCCAGAAGCAGCAGAGTGAATCCATTTCTTCGATGAATTGGATGGTTAAGTGTAAGCTGTTCTGATTAGTGAAGAGAGAACAGTTATCTTTGGAAATTAGGCCGGGCTGATCGCAAAAGTGACTTGCGATTGTTTGAGTGTTCTCTTGGGTTATTGGAGATTGAGATTCCGTATCGACTTGATTCGTGGAGTTACCGGAAGTTCAGCTTAGTAGAAGTATGTCTTCTAGAGAAGAATTTGGTAAAGCAGCTCAGGATTCTTTGGAGATGGATTGATCACACCTAGTTTTCTGGTGGAGTTCTGCTGGGATATTTTGATTAAGTAGAATGGTTCACTAAGATTTTATGGGTCTTATGAACTGTGAATGATCAAGTTTGTGTTCAAGTTTCTCCGATGGTATTCTCATCTATTCAAGATCAGAGTTGTGCAGCGAAAGCAAGATAGCAGCTATTCTAGAGTGGAAGCAACCGGGAGTTGTAATTTTCTTGGAGTAGAGGATTTCTATAAGAAATTCAAGTATAACTCTAAGTGTGAAAGAATTTTCAGGATCTGGAAGTAAGGTTGTCAAGTGCAACTGTTTGGCTATTTCAGATAGGAGAGGTAGTTCAAAGTGCTCTAATGTTTGTGGAGTAGGGTTGTGTTCTGGATTTCGGCATATTTTGGAGAACCATTTTGTTGAGTAGAATCCAGAAATTGGTTTGATGTTGGTCTAGTCTGTTTCAAGAAGCATCAGCAAGAGCTAAGCTGATCAGGAAGGATGAAGTGACTCAGGATCGTCAGGAGAGTTATGCAGTTAAGAATTGATGGAATTTGGAAATTGAAGTTAAAATTGGATATTGTTTAAGTTTTTCTCCGATCAAAGGAGATATAAGAGTTGGTAGGATGGGAAAGCTAGCTCCGGAAGTATTATGAGATTTTTCTGTGTTCTCAAGAGAATTAGTTCTTTGATATATAGGATTGAGTTGCCAGTTCGGATAACTGGAATTTATTGTATTTCACGTATCTTTGAGGGAATACGTGTGTGATTCATCTGGTTGTGGGATCAGCAGTTCAGATGGATATGGAAGTTGAGATGGTTTTGAGTTTAGTCTGATATCTTGTTCAGATTTGTAATCTAGATGGGAAGGAGTTCTAGATTATTGTAGTATAGTTAGTTAAGATTCTGTAGAGCGAGTATTCCAGTATATATATATATACCGGGAACTCTAGATAATGTTAGGAAGACCTATTCTGAATTTGTATCAGAATAAGTTAAATTTGGTTGTTAGAAATAAATGGTTGCTATGATTGATAGTGTATGATTGATATGTATGGTTGCTGTTTGAAACTAAAAAATTTTGCTGGGTTATTAAATTATCTTTGCTTTTAAATTTCGGGGACGAAATTATTTTAAGGGGGGAGGAATGTGATATCCCGGAAATTTGGCAATATCAATTTAATAATCTTTATTAATAATTAAATTGATTTGTTGATTTTATTTTATAAAATTAACAAGTTTATTCATTTTAAAGGTTAATAATATTTTTAATTGGCAAATTTATTTCTTTTGAAAACTAATAACATTTTAATTTGGAAATATCTTTTCTAACAATTTTAAATTGGGAAGATTTATCTTTCTAAAACTTATATAAATGTTTTATATTTATAATGTATATATATTGGTATATATATTATAAATTGGGAGTCTTTAATTTAATAAAAGGATAAGTTTTCAAATTTATAATATATATGTATATATATATTGTTATTTGAAGTTATGTATTAAATTTCAATATGATAATTATCAAAATTTATGTTAAAAATATTTCACATTTAGAATGTATATATTTATATATTGAAATGGAAAGGTAATGATTTGAATTAAATTAAGATGTTTTCAAACTTTAATATATATATATAATTTGTAATTTGGAAATTGTAATTTGACTTAATACTTTTGAAAATGATATTTGAGATTTAAATAACAAGGATAATTTCTTATTTATTATAAAGATATATTTTAGTTTAATTTTTAAATAAGATTAAATTTAGAAGTTCAATTGTTTTAATATTCTTTCCTTTTTAAAAATTCAAACATAAGATAAATTGGTTTGTAAAAAAATATATATATAGTTAAAATAAGTTTCTCAAGCATATAAAAATATGTTATATTTATTTGATCAAAGCATAAGTTATTATAAATAAATGTTTACTTGAATTCACATTTGTATATTTATGTAAATCTAAAAGCTTAAATTATAAAAAAGATAAATACATTATATACATATAATTATTTCATTAATACATATAAATGACTTAAATAAATTAATTAAAACAAGATTAACACTTGTAAACATTTTAATACTTGGTAAAAACACTTGTAAACATATAAGCTTAGGTGTAAGATAATTAAGACATAAGAGGGGACAAATGTCATACTCTTGATATTTTAATTTAAAATCTAAAATTGTAAAATAAAAGAGGGGTTTTATTCTTCAGCTGAAGATATTTTCTACAATTCTCAACCAAAATTAGAATCGAAACATAGATCATAAAAATGAAGAAGTAAAATATCAGGAAATGAATGAAACCTAGAATTTCATCTTGAAAATGAAATCTGGAATTGCAATCTGAAAACAAGATGATAAGCTGGAAATTCAAATGCAATCAAAGGCAAATAGAAGTTCAAAACCAAACATGCAAGCCTGGAAATAGTTTCTGTTCTCTGTCTCTGTTCTACATGTCTGGTGAGTAAACCTTAAACTTAAAAACAGTTTTAAAAATCTGTTGTGATGGATGCATGTGATGGATGTTTTATGTAAATTGTTTTTCTTAGTATATGATATGAATGCATGTTTATATATCTGAAATGTCTGTATGCCTGTGAATGTATATATACAAAATCTACTTCTCTGTTTCTATTGGTGAGTAAATGAATTTTTTAAAAACAGTTTAATCTTGATTTATACTTGTTCTTGTAGATGAACGTCTTCATGTTATCTGAATACTTGAGTTAAATTGGATGCATGTTTAAATTGAGTGTTGGATTGCCTATATAAAGATAAAATGTCTCTGTGTTTATATAACAGTTTCAGTTTTTTTTATTAAATCCAATAGCTTGATTTTAAATTCAAATTAGACCTTAGATTGTAAACAGAAGTTGTATATAATCAATTAATCTATCATCTAAAAATAATTATAGGTTTTTATAATGGATATTTATTTCAAATTTTAAAATTTACAGTAAAATCTTGATATGGGTCAAAATTTAATCAAGTCAATTTTGAGTTTGAATTATATAATCGAATTCATAATGCTAAAGCATGATTTTTAAGATTTGTATCAAGATTTTTAGATTAGTATTTCGAGAGAATTTTGGAATTTTCTATCTTGGGAATTTTGGTCGATCGGAGGCGAATGGGGGAGATCTGGGTGCCGTGGTTGAACTCGAAGGTGAAGGGGAAGGTGGTGATCATAGGAAAAATCCTTCGAGAATTTATTATTGAAGGGGTTGGTCAGATTTTGAGGAAGTAGGGTTTTGGAGCTTGTTAACGTTGTCGATGTTGGTCTCGACTTCGCGGCGACGTGATGGAACCAGACGCGACCGCGAGTGGTTCTGGAGTTAGAGGGGAGTGAGGCGAAGCTACGGCTTCGATGGCGTGGGATTTCGAAGTCTTGGTGGCCGTGGAGGGTCGGTTTCTGATGAGGGTGGGTTCAGGCTTTGGGTTCGAGGATGGAGATCGATGTTTCGACCGAATTTGGGTTTGCTGGGGTGTGCGATTCGATGTCGAGGTCGAACGCGACTTGCCGGAGGACTGGACGGAGATCGTCGTCGATCGTTGAAGGCGTGCATGTGCACGGCTACGTTAGCGTGCATCTGGGAATTCTGGGTGGAGAAGAAAGAGTGTTCTCGGGTTTACATCGGGGACATTCCAGTTGTGCTCGAAGCCGAGAGCGGTTTGTCTCGTGTTGCTCGGATAAGGGTAGGAGCAGGTCTTGTTTTTTTAAAAAAGAAATGTTTTTAAAATTTTAAACAAAAGAAAGTTTGTTTTTGTAATGGCTCTAAGTTTTTACTATTAAACTAAATTATTGTATAGAAAAATTGTTTTTAACAAGTTTTAAATAATTTAATTAAATAAGTTTTAAAGAATAAGAAATAGATTTTCAAATTGATCTTTGTATTAAAATTTATTTAATAACTTAGAAAAGCTTCAAAGATTTTGAAGGTTAAAAGTAATGTTGAAATGGTTTAATTATAATAAAGATTTTACCTTCAGTATTTAAGATTTGATTTATTAAAGGAAATTAATATGTGAAATTAGTAAGAATAATTCATTTATTTTAAATGATTTAAGAATAGATAATAATTTAATTAAGATAAATGATTTTCTTAATTAAGATCTTTAAATATAAGGAGTTAAGGAATTATTTAATTGAATTTAAATAATTAGTTAAATAATTAATTAAGTAATTAATTAGTGATTAATTAGGGATAATCACTTATAAATTAATTAAGTATAATTAATTGATGAAGTAATTATAGAATAATTACTTGATGTAATTAAATTAAGGGAAGTTATTTAATAAAGTAATTAGAGAATAATTATTTTATGAAGTAATTAAATTGAAATTAATTAAGAAGTAATTACTTAGTGTTATTAATTAAATAAATTAGTTAATTAAAGAATTAAGGTTAATTAATAAGGTATTTAATTATTTGTTAAGTAATTAATTAAAAAGTAATAAATTAATGGAAGTAATTAAGGGAAGTTAATTACTGGATTAGATTAATCAAAGATGATTAATAAATTGTGGTTTAATTAGGATTAATTACTCAATGTAATTAATTTAAATAAAATAAATAATTAAAGAAGTAATTAGAGATCATTAGTTTATAATTAATTAATGATATGATTAAGACTTGATTAATTAAGATTAATTAATCAAATGATAACTAATTAATTTTAAATTAATTAAGGATTAAAGTAATTGATTTTAATTAATTGATTAATGAAGTAATTAAAGGTTAATCACTGTATTGGTTAAGAATAATTAATTTGTAAAATTAATTAAAGATAATTACTTAAATGTAATTAAAGTATAATTAATCAAGGTGATTAATTAGGTGGATAATTAGAGAAAGATTAATTAATTCATTTATTTAATTAATGATTATATAAGTAAGATTTATAATGAAGTAATTAATTTAATTTATTTTAAATTAATTAAGAGATGAAGTAATTAATTTAATTCACTTTAAATTAATTAAAGATAGAGATAGTTAATTTAATTCATTTTAAATTAATTATGTTGTGATTAAGTAAATCATTGCTTATATAAGAATGGATGACATTGATTGTCTTGAATGGATGTAATCTCAGAAATGAGATAAGAAATGTTGTGTAGTATGAATGCTTGGTTGCATTATGATGGTAATATAGATTAACTATTGTGATGTTGATATGGATTACCTATTTGGTTATAGATCATTTGTTTATTTGATAATGTGATTATCAATTGTGATTTGTGAATTATCTATCTGTATGAATATAGATAAGTTAAATTGTTTAAACCTTTAAACAACTTGGCCTTAAAAGATACGTTTTGGATTTCGATGAGACCGGGATCGGGTTTCCGTATACCGGTATTCCAGGTCTGGAGACCCGAATACCACATCGATCCAAATTAACGATAGGTCGTGAATCTCAAGTGAAGATGAAGATTCAGAGTGCAAGGGTTATTGTCGTTAACTCTGAGGGTGATTCCAAAACGAGTGCAACGAGATAATGCCATCGGTTTCGTTCGAACCCGGAACGAACTTGTATGGATTGAATGCTTTCAGCACATCGTCAGGCGGACGATGAGCATTCTAAGTGATATGTTCTGATTAAAGGTAATCGTAACCTCAAGCCTCATCAACCGGGAATGGCTAAAACAGGGGAGGTGCAGCAAGGCTTCATGGGTAGCGCCCACTGAGAGCAAGATATATCCCTGTCTAGAGGTCCCTTTCTATTTTTCGGCTTAGTGGGTAGTTGGAACTGCAGCCAACTACGGGGTTGTCTTGTTCGGGATTATCCAGTAAGGGATGGTTCCGGCTTTGTGTTGCAGGGGAGCGGGCGTACTCCTCGGTACGGTGATCTAGGCCACGTACTGTGACGGGCGGTACCCCAGTAGCCCTGCCATTGATGGAAACCCATTCTTCCTACGAGACCCTACGGTTTTGATTGTATAACCCACTTTGTGGCTAGTATGCTGGAATTTAATAATGTAACAATTTCAGCTATATGAGTATTTATTTGAAAACCCTAGACCCTATTATAATATAATCGAATTTCCTATCAAATGTTTTAGTTAGCGTAAGGTAAAAACTTACCCATGTTTATGTGTGGGGAGTCTTACGTGATA
This sequence comes from Allium fistulosum, assembly GCA_030737815.1. NCBI lineage: Eukaryota > Viridiplantae > Streptophyta > Magnoliopsida > Asparagales > Amaryllidaceae > Allium > Allium fistulosum. The sequence goes on from CM060905.1 coordinate 54,527,429, forward strand.
CTTTTGTTTTCAAAGGTTTTCAAAGTTAAGCAATTTAAACCGTTTACTCACACCAGACCCATGTCTGACCCAAGTGTTTATTTTCTGTTTTATTAAACTCTTGGGTACTCAATATTGTATTGAGTAGTCGAGGGATTCAAGTTAGTCTTGACGAATTCTGGAGGAGCTGTGGAGCAGGAGGCTTCAGCGTGTAGATATATAGAGTTTCCGCTGTGTATGTTGTATTGTATTGATGTAGTTGTGTTGTATAATAGACAGAAGTTTATAACTGTCTATTCTGTGATGTATAAATTGTGTACTCTGATGTATATGATACTATGTAATATCTTATGTGATATAATATATTTCTCGTTCCGCTGTGAGATTTTTGATGTGTTGTGGTTCTTTCTTCTTTTCTTTTCTTCTTCTATCCCTTTCTTTCTTCATAATGATGCGACTTTCTGGGCATAGGAAGTCGGGTCGTCACAAGATACTTAGGACATAAGAAGTAGTTAATGATATCATTGTTGGCAAAGGCCATACAACATCCCAATCTCTTTATTCATTTTGTGCAGCAGTAGAATGACAAAAGTAGTAAGAAAAGGAGACTGTCTGATCAAGAAAGTAATCCTTATTATGGTCATATAGTTAAATATACGCCTTTTATGGATGAATCCATGACCACGATGCTTGAAAAATGCCGAGTTCTGAATCATCTCCTTTGCTCAAAACTCTCAGTAGTGTTAGTGGTACTTCAGTTAACGATATCCCAAATGATCTTGAAGTTGGTGTGCAATAAGTTGTACATGATAAATTAGACGGTGTTTTAGTTAATGATAGTTAGAATAAGGCTGGGATAGTATCTCCATCTCCTATCCTTGAATATATATACCGGTAATGTTACTAATATAGGCAATGCATAGAATGAGCCTCAAGTTAAAGTTTCAGAACTGTTTGAAGAAATGGAAGAAAGTGTATCTGGTGAGAACTCTGAAAAGCAAGAGGATGCAATTGCATATTTAAGACAAATAGAGTCTCAATTGGACGATTTTACTACGCCTATCGAGTTAAATGTAGATGATGTCAATTGTTTAGATATCATGAACGAGTTGGTGGAAGATATGAGATACAACGAAGGTATTGTAAGTGTACAATATGCTGATCTAGCATCAAGTAGTGTTAGATGTGAGAATGCACAAAATGTTGATAACCTTGCTGTTCAAATGGAGCTTATTTATTCGGATTCTAAAGGCTGAAATGTACTTAATACCCGTATCATATATATTGTGAAGTTTTAGCATGTACAATTGGTAGATATGGTATATTGCGTTTCCCTCATCTTTTCTTTTCTGATATACATTATAACATATTAACCAAGTTAACTAAGTTTCATAAAAAATTAACTAAATTTATAATAACGATAATAATAATTTAACTAAGCCAATAAAGTTATATAAATAATAATAATAATAATGTAACCACCCGGATTTTCCGACATTGATTTTTTTAATATGAAGATTTTGGTTGAAATTTTAGAACGAATTTAAATTTCAAATATAGCGATTTATCGAAATACGAAAATGGTGAATAATTGAAATTTGAATTGTATATTAATCAAAACAATTTCTAATGTGAATATAAATTCTATTTGAATTAGAATTGATTTAGTAAGTTTTTAAAACTGAAATTTCAAGTGATTTCATTAATTTTTGAAACAGTCGATTTAATTGATGCGTTAAAATTGCTTTTCGGGGGCACGGTCTCGGAATTCGATGAAACCAGTTCCATTGGATCTGTAATAGTGTATTATTGCGGATTTCAAATTTCGTAGCATTTGGATTTACCGTTTGGTCATACGGGCTAGAAACGCATTGAAATTAATATTGAAAAATTAATATAATAATTGAATTCAAAAGGCTATCTTCCACATACGATTGAATTGGGACTCGAGGCTTGTTCCATTACATTAGGAATAGGGGTATAACATCAGGAACACCAGGTGGCACGCCTTGATAGGAGTTTGAAGTCTTAAATTATATTAAACGAGATATTTTGGGAATTTAATTATATTTTAAATTGGAAAAATCAAACACTATTACATCTATCAAATGACCTAACCTGAACCCAGCCACCTTGCCCACATTATACTCGTTTAAATTGCGTATTTCCTTCTCCTTGTTTTCAAACCGAAAATCAATTCATGAAATGAAAAATAAGGAACCATGTCGCAATCGAAGAATTGGAGAGGCGTCCTCGAAAGTGCACATGCATGCGTGGTGGCAAGGCGGTGGAAGGCCGAGCACGATGGAAAACTAAGGGCAGCAGTCGATTAGGGTTGAGCGACGTTTGTGGCTGTTGGAGGAGAGCGCGAGGCATTGGTTTTTTGGTCTTTTGGCTGTGTGAATTCGCAGGCTTCGATTTCGAGCTGGCAAAGAGCCTGGTGGTCGCGGCGGATCCAGATGGATGGCGGTTGCGGAGGATGAATCTTTGGCGATCGGCGGTATATATAAAAAAAGGAAAAGAGGAAAGCGGCTGTCGCGACCTAGAGGATGCTATGCGAGGTTAGGTTTTAAATTACGTAATTAGTTTGTTAATTAACTTAATTTAAGATTTAATTGTTATATATATAAATCAGAAAACTTATAAATCGTGTAATTTTCACATATGAGGTCGAAATCGCACAAAACAAGCGGCACTGAATCGTATCAAAGAATATCATGGATTTTTCGGAGTTAGCTGGGATTTTAGAAAACTTAGAATATGTATGTTTGGCAATTTAAAAATCAAGGTGAGTAAATTTCACTCATTTGGATTACTGGATTTAATTTATAGTAATTAAAATTTATTATTGGATGATTGGTTGAGTTGATATATTATTATCAGTTGAATGTTATATAATATATATATATGGTAGTATATATATTAGTAGTTGGTTATATTCCCACCGATTGGAGCGGATGGGACACTATGCGCCTCGCATAATAGCGGATGACCCTATATTACCACGATATCCTACCTCGAAGCGGGATTGGTATTTTATGTTATATAACATCTGTGGTTGCAAGGAAATAGGTAGGAGGGATGCAACTGGATTTCTCAAAAATGTTGATTTTAATTTCATATGATTTGTGTGAATAATCTGAAATAGATTATGTGACGATTTGAATTATTGGATGCTATAGTAGCACTGGTCACTACAACAGAATCAACATTTTACAACGGTGGAAACCCGTTGTAAATGACCTATTACACCGTCGTATTATAAGAAGTTGTAATAGACTAAAATCTTTTACAACTGTGTTTCGATGTTGCAATTAACCATTGTGATATAACCTATTACAACTGTTATTTTCCGTTGCAGTTAACATTTTTACAACAGCTAACAACTGTTGTCGATATGTAACAATATCGTAATGTAGCAGGTATAACAACTACGGTATAACCGTTGTAGTAATCTCTACTATAACTGTTACCCACCCTTGTGATTTCTTATGTTTTACAACTTTTTCTGACAGTTGTAATATTCTTTATTACAACTATAATTGACAGTTGCGATTTAAATCCAAAAAAAATATTTACATGGAGCAATTATTCACATATTAATAATCATAGAATTCATTCATATATTAATAATCATAGAATTCATGTATTGATGCAGCAACTATAACTGAATCAGATTCATACATATATTAATGATCATAGTATTCCAACAAAGTACAATACATATTCAACAAAACAATATGTAGTCATTCAAATCACCAACTAAAACGTTACCAAAACAAGATTCTAACATAACCATTCCAAAATACAATGATACAACACAAAATACATAAGAAAGATAAAGTTTTGTATCACAAAACAATGCATACCCTAAGGTGGTACAATAGTCGAAGGCAACGAAGTCTTTATGCCAAGCCACAGTTGATCCAACAGCTTCTCCAATGGTACACATCTCGGAATTCGGCCTCCACAAAAAAGCTTCTGGATCCACCGCCACATCATCCTCCTACAGTTCATTTTCTTGATAAATATCTTAAACCATAATCTTACAATTCAACCAGGTTTCCTTAAACTCAAATATCTTAAAGAATTTCTATAACAGTTGATACTTACAAGTAAACATTATTTGCGTTTCTATTACGACCATAACAATTAATTTGTCTAACCTCTGCCTTTAACGGCAATTTACTTATAATATATAACATACATTGCATTTATAATATATAACATACACTGCATTTATTAACTGTTACTAATTAAAACTTCAAAAATAAAATTGGTTGCTAAAACTCATTGACTACATATTTCATTTCAGTATAATTCTATTTAAAATTTTACAAATTTTACAGAAACAGAAAAATCAAAACCTCTAACAACTCCAACAGTCTAATCGACCCCTCAAAAATATTAGCAACAGAAGGCACAGCTCAAAACACAGGGAACTACGTTGTACAAATCTGGTTAGGCACCCCAAAAATAAGCCAGACCCTACAATTCGACACAGGCAGCGTTGTCACTTGGGTTCAGTGCCAGCCCTGCATATGGCAGTGCTATGAGCAACAAGATCAAATTTTCAACCCATACAACTCCTCGACCTACACTAACGTATCATGCAGTTCACAGTACTGCACATATATCAACGAAGCCTACTCAACGAAGCCTACTGCATTGGGTCAGCCTGCATATACAATATTCAGTATGGTGATGGCTCAACCACAGTACGGTTCTATGCTAAGGACGCCCTAACCCTCAGTCCTTCAGAAGTGGTTCAAGGTTTTCGATTTGGGTGCGGTCAGGATAATAGGGGTATTTATGGAAAAACAGCTGGGCTGATGGGCCTTGGGAGAAACCCGAGTTCTGTAGTTCTACAGACAGTGGAAAAATATGGAGGTGTTTTCGTCTACTGCCTCCCTGTATTGTCAAATGAAGCAGGGTACTTGACTTTCAAGAACAGTAGCTTGAAACCAAACGTGGGGTACACACCTATGTTGTCTTTGATGGGCAGGCCTTCGTATTACTCACTTGAGTTGATTTCGATTTGTGTAGGAGGTCAAGAGCTTGATGTTCTACCTAGTGTTTTTTCAGCTGCTGGGGCTATTATTGACTCAGGAACGGTTATTACGAGAATGCCCCCAACTGCTTATTCTGCATTGAGATTGCAGTTTAGAAGTCGTACGATGAAGTATCCTAGTGCACCTATGGTGGATGGTATTTTGTACACTTGTTAGGACTTGAGTAATTTTACGACTGTGTATATACCGACTGTGGCGTTGAATTTTAGAGAGGCGACGAAGAATTTGATCCATCGGGTATAATGTATACACTAAGGGATTCTCATGTTTATCTGGCATTTGCACCTAATACTGATGATGATGATATGATGATTATTGGCAACACTCAACAAAGGAGGTTTGATGCTGTTTATGTTGTGGTGAATAAGATGATTGGATTTGGCCCTAGAGCTTGTTAAACTAAAATTGATTGTGTTACTGTTGCATCTTGTATGTTACCCAAAGGTTAATAAAACTATATTATAAGATTTATTCATTGTGAGTATTGAAAATATTACTCAGAAATTAAAGCTTATAAGAGATTAAGGGACATATGAGAAAAGAAAGAACAGTATTAGATTTTATTTATAGTTGTGTAAACTGAACTACAAGAAAGATGGTTAACCAACATAGATTTCTTACCGGTACAGTAAACTGCCGTCCACTCTTCCCATTGGTTTTCTATAGACTGTTAAATAAATTGATGAGCTTCTTCTGAGTGATTTTTTGTAGGACAAATGGCCAGAAGATAGAATGGATCTCCTGTTGTATTTGTATGTACAGTCCTTATAATCTACGGCTTAGTTTTTCTTGAATCAGTTGTCTTCACAAGCTATACTCGGTCACCTATACGATAAAAAGGAATATACTTCATAAAAACATGAATATTGCCTAGTAACAGACTAAAGGGATTTTCTTAAAGCTAATCTTCTAACCTGCAAATTGTGTGCTTCAGTTAGTAAATTTCGTTCATTAGCTCTATGGCTAGAAGGCTTGGACTTTTAGCATTCCTATATACGAGTGTTATGGCACGCGCTCGCATGAATTATTTTCTTTATAAATTACATATGTTTGAATCAGTCAAAAAAATGATTTTTTTTATTTTCAAATGATATTAAGATTTGTATATTTGTAAAGAAGTATTTTGAATTTGTAAAGGAAATTTAATTTTAAATACTATTTTTAGAAGCGTTTTGAATTTGTAAAACATGTTTAATTGTTAGATCCTACTTTTAGGGGCGTTTGAATTTGTAAAAGAAATTTAATATTAGATTCTATTTTTAAACGATTAAGATTTAATAATATATAGAAGGGCGTTTTTGGTAGTTCACATTGATATTAAAAAAGTGTGACACCAAAGCTATTACAGCTATTATTAAAGATATGATAAAAATATTAAAAAATATAGGTCATTTGGTCAAAGCAAAGAAATACCGAATAGATTATAATACAAGGGTGTTGCGACCTAGATTTAAATGAGTCCTCTGCAATTTATAATTTATATATTGCAAGGAATAATATTTTCGATATTCTTAGGTTTCTAATAAAAGGATATAAAACTTAAGTAACATTGAACTCTAATAAATAAATTAAAATGAGACAGCAATACCTGTGTTTCCTGGAGATTTGACCAGGCAACTGAGTACTCGGCGTACAGGACGACTCGGTGTCAACTAGTGATCGGCATCTCATAGTACTCGGCGTAGTGTTCAGCATCTCATAGTACTCGGCGTAGTACTCGGCATCCAGTGGTACCCGTCATCAAGGAGTACTCGGCGTAGTACTCGGCATCCAGTGGTACTCGGCGTTAGAAGACGTTCGGCGTATATAACTACTCTACATGGCAGCATCGTTCGGCCAAAGGATCGTTCGGCTAAGAAGCATCGTTCGGCCAAAGCATCGTTCGGCTAAGAAGCATCGTTCGGCCAAAGGATCGTTCAACTAAGAAGCATCGTTCGGCCAAAGGATCGTTCGGCTTTGACTGACAACTGTTCTGTACTTCCCACCCATCAAACGTACCGTTCGGCATTGAGAAGGTGGTTCGGCGTCAACGTGTTCGGTCTACTTGGTTCGGCGTACAACGACCACTACACTTGGGCTAGAGTGTTTGGCCACCAAGCCCACCTGGGAAGTCCAGCCCATATTTGTCTATAAATAGAGGGGCAGGGTCACAGTGAAAAGGGATCCTTTTTGGAGAACACTGGGGAGACCCTGCCATTTTTGATACTCTCCTCTTTTTAATTCAAACTTGTATTCAAGTCATCAATATATGGATTGTATCTGTATTCAACTACTTGTGAAAGAAATAAAGATCAAAACTCAAAGTGGACGTAGGCAATTACGCTGAACCACTATAAATCCGGTGTTCTTACTTTCTGCATTTAAATTAGCATATTCTTCCTTGTTTAATTTAACTTCATTACTTACATCTCTACACAATCTTTCTCAACGAGGTTAGTGACCAATTTTGGTGCTAACACTTTGGTGCTTTCATTGAGAGTTGAATTCTCAGACCTCAAGGATCTGCTTTGAAGCTACTGGATTGAATAAATCCCCCAAAGAAGATCCGACTCACTGATAGGACATCCGTTGATTCTACTCAGAGTTCATACCGATAACTCTACAATGGCAGGACCACGTACCAGGTCAGCTTCTCATAATGTGGATGCCCGCGAGACGGCTAGCGTGCAACAAGACTGAAGCTGTTGACAGCTCTACTTCCTCTGATGAACCTCCCAGGCGCAGACGCCGCAAGACTGAAGCTGCTGTTCAAACAGCTGGAGACCGTGACCAAGCAAGAGCTGGAAACTTCAGGACAGGAGTACAAATGGAGGCTGGAGGCCCAGACCATCAGAACGCTCCAGAAAAGGCGTAGGCCGAACGCTCCAGAAAAGGCGTAGGCCGAACGCTCCAGAAAAGGCGTAGGCCGAACGCTCCAGAAAAGGCGTAGGCCGAACGCCCTAATGCCGAACGGTATTGTATGCCGAACGACTCGGTTGTGCCGAACAGTGTGGATGCCGAACAGCTTTGGCCGAACCACTTCTGGACGATCCACTTTGGCCGAACAGCTTTGGCCGAACCACTCCAGGCCGAACCACTCTGGCCGAACAGTCTTGGCCGAACAACTTTGGCCGAACCACTCTGGCCGAACAGTCTTGGCCGAACAGCTTTGGCCGAACCACTCCTGGCCGAACAGCCTTGGCCGAACAACTTTGGCCGAACCATTCCAGGCCGACCATACCTCTAGGCCGAACGTTCTTCCAGGCCGATCCATACCTCTATGCCGAACACCTCTGTAATGCCGAACGGTATTGTATGCCGAACGCTCATCAATGCCGAACGGTATTGTATGCCGAGCACCTCTGGAATTAAGTTACACCGGTCACCTATACAACCCCTATTTCTAAAAAAAAAAAATTCGGGTACGACCCAAATTTCCAAAAAAGAGGCCAAAAAAGAGGCTAAAAAAAAATTTTCGGGGGGCAGGCCCCCCGAACCCTAGCCGCAGCGCAGTGCCTCCGGATAATGAGTTCAAAACTCAACTTAGTAAAGGAACATTCTATCCACTTCCCTGACGTCCCATGATCGACCAGGGCATAGAGGATCTAGCGACAGCTTATGAACGACATCAAGCGAACGGACAAGCAACCGCTATTCAAACGGTACTCCCAAAGGTTGGAGAACATAGATGATGTGACTCTAGCAAACGTCAAGATGACTCCAAGCACCATTCTTCGCTGACTCAGCACTTCGAATTTAGTGACTCCAAGCAAACCAATGTTTAGCTCTAAGCAATTTATTCCAAATACTAATAAGGGTATCATACTAATCACATTTGAGGAAAGTCGACCTCTAGAGATATGCTCTTTGAAAGATTCAATTGACAACCTCTACTTGAAGACTCATGACTCGGAGTGGTACTGGAAACCAACCTCGAGAGAATACACCAAAGTCTAAAGAAAATCAGGGGAATGTTGTATATTCCCAGATGCTCACTGATCCTAACATGGGCGATTACAAACACCTCCGAGGTGTGATCGAAAAGATGACCTGGAAAGGAAAGCTTCAATAGTATGTACAAGTCCTGCAGAATGGAGGGAAGCGAATATCCGATGCCTATTAATAAAGGGCTATGATTATCAATTGGACGGTTGACGGCCGACATCCCTTTGAAAGGAGCCAAGGGCGGAGTCGAATAGCGAGCACACGATGCTGCTTCACATATCAATGAGATTTACCATAATCTTCTTTGAATTATTTCCATTTCCATCTCTATTTCAATTGTTCTATGAACTACGACTAGCTTGAACTAAACTACTTTCAAAACGATGCAGGTGACCAGGTACTCAGATTTGGTTGCCAACCAATCTACGCAGACCATGATCGGACGTGTGGAGTTACATCTGGACGAGCATAATTCTATCGCTCATCATCAACCATATGCCTTTGATTTGGGGCTATGGGTTAAATACAATGTACAACATCATGATGCACGGAGAGCTGAATTCCATCCTGCAAGTGGAATTTATTCAAGTAGAGAGCGGCCGCGATACGGCCGGCGACTCGCTAAGTGAAACTCGACCTCGGGGGCAAGCCATCACATCATGGCTAAAAATTGGTTGATACACGACGATCCTATGCACAACTCCATACTCCCAAAGTGCGAGATGGAGTATAAACATCTACACAACTCCGTACTCCCAGAGTGCGAGACGGAGTATAAACATCTACTTAACTTCGTACTCCCAGAGTGCGAGACGGAGTATAAACATTCATCAACTCCGTACTCCCAGAGTGCGAGACGGAGTATAAACTTTCATCAACTCCGTACTCCCAGAGTGCGAGACGGAGTATAAACATTCATCAACTCCGTACTCCCAGAGTGCGAGACGGAGTATAAACATTCATCAACTCCGTACTCCCAGAGTGCGAGACGGAGTATAAACATTAATCAACTCCGTACTCCCAGAGTGTGAGACGGAGTATAAACATTCGCTTAACTCCGTACTCCCAGAGTGCGAGACGGAGTATAAACATTAATCAACTCCGTATTTCCAGAGTGCGAGACGGAGTATAAACATCTACTCAACTTCGTACTCCCAGAGTGTGAGGTGGAGTATAAACATACATCAACTCCATACTCATCCCCAAAACTGGGGGCAGAACCAAAGCAAAGCACGCTAGTTGAACATTTGTCTAAAAGAAGATTGCAATGAAATGATTAAAAGACGACTGTCAAGCAATCAACTGAACGGAAATATTCAACACGAAAGACTGCGGTTTTTCAAAGCATGTCATGTTTACACAAGACATCCTTTGGGGGGCAGATGTTATCCCGCCTTTTGGCAAGGACGTGACACCAAGAACTTGATTACAAACCAGTGACAATTCGTCTTGAAGATCGGTTACACAAAGGCTCACTATGGATATCGATGGATTTTGTCCGAGTCTGGATCGAGCCACGATTAACAAGACATAACAATCAAAGCCAGGGAAGCCAACGTTCCAAGTTTCAAGACGATCTGAGTTCGTATGCTTAACTTATGATCGATTCGAACAACCGACCATCCATCCATCAACTTCCACATTTGACTTGGAGACCTAAACTGCTTGGAATGAAAATGGCCCGATCATCCACTCCAATCGAGTCATAGAACAAAGTTCGACAAAATACAGATACCCCTCATGAAGCTCAGTGACGCCGGGATCTGTCTAAAGTGGACGTGATTTGATCATCTACACATCAAATCCTACCCTGAACACGAAAGGTTGTTCGAAAGCCCAACTTGAAGTAGCTATGGTAGACTGCGTACTCACTAACCATCGCTGTCAAAATACGGACACGACTGCACCTTGGAACATATGCAACTTACTTTGTCTACTCAACAATCTAATATCCTTATTTTCTAGAAGGAGATACAGAGCAAATTGTAAGAGATTTGGCTATCTAACCCAACATGGATGTGATTCAACCATCTGTCATATACCTCCTTCCTTGACTTGATTGGAAGAGCTATAATCACCAAGCGGACGAGAATCGATCGTCCATTTTTCTAATTTCGTCCCTCATCCTAGGGGGCAGAATCCCATTCCGTGAGCAAACGTGTTTCGATTGTTCATTCGATGACATTAGCCTCGATACAGTAGATGAATACAAATTAAAAAATGGAAATACGACTGCTCTCAACTAAAACCTCCAAGTCCCCAGAGTGCGGACTGGAGTACTCTAAGTCCCCAGAGCGCGGACTAGAGTATAAACGACTAAAACCTCCAAGTCCCCAGAGTGCGGACTGGAGTACTCTAAGTCCCCAGAGCGCGGACTAGAGTATAAACAATTTAAAACCTCCAAGTCCCCAGAGTGCGGACTGGAGTACTCTAAGTCCCCAGAGTGCGGACTAGAGTATAAATGACTAAAACCTCCAAGTCCCCAGAGTGCGGACTGGAGTACTCTAAGTCCCCAGAGCGCGGACTAGAGTATAAACGACTAAAACCTCCAAGTCCCCAGAGTGCGGACTGGAGTACTCTAAGTCCCCAGAGCGCGGACTAGAGTATAAACGATTTAAACCTCCAAGTCCCCAGAGTGCGGACTGGAGTACTCTAAGTCCCCATAGCGCGGACTAGAGTATAAACGATTTAAACCTCCAAGTCCCCAGAGTGCGGACTGGAGTACTCTAAGTCTCCAGAGCGCGGACTAGAGTATAAATGATTTAAACCTCCAAGTCCCCAGAGTGCGGACTGGAGTACTCTAAGTCCCCAGAGCGCGGACTAGAGTATAAATGATTTAAACCTCCAAGTCCCCAGAGTGCGGACTGGAGTACTCTAAGTCCCCAGAGCGCGGACTAGAGTATAAATGACATAAACCTCCAAGTCCCCAGAGTGCGGACTGGAGTACTCTAAGTCCCCAGAGCGCGGACTAGAGTATAAACGACTAAAACCTCCAAGTCCCCAGAGTGCGGACTGGAGTACTCTAAGTCCCCAGAGCGCGTACTAGAGTATAAACGATTTAAACCTCCAAGTCCCCAGAGTGCGGACTGGAGTACTCTAAGTCCCCAGAGCGCGGACTAGAGTATAAACGATTTAAACCTCCAAGTCCCCAGAGTGCGGACTGGAGTACTCTAAGTCTCCAGAGCGCGGACTAGAGTATAAATGATTTAAACCTCCAAGTCCCCAGAGTGCGGACTGGAGTACTCTAAGTCCCCAGAGCGCGGACTAGAGTATAAATGATTTAAACCTCCAAGTCCCCAGAGTGCGGACTGGAGTACTCTAAGTCCCCAGAGCGCGGACTAGAGTATAAATGACATAAACCTCCAAGTCCCCAGAGTGCGGACTGGAGTACTCTATGTCCTCAGAGCATGGACTGGAATATAAACGACTTAAACCTCCAAGTCCCCAGAGTGCGGACTGGAGTACTCCGAGTCCCCAGAGCGCGGACTAGAGTATAAACGACTTAAACCTCCAAGTCCCCAGAGTGCGGACTGGAGTACTCTAAGTCCCCAGAGCATGGAATAGAGTATAAATGACTTAAACCTCTAAGTCCCCCAGAGCGCGGACAAGAGTATAAATGACATAAAACTCCAAGTCCCCAGAGTGCGGACTGGAGTACTCTAAGTCCCCAGAGCGTGGACTAGAGTATAAACAACTTAAACCTCCAAGTCCCCAGAGTGCGGACTGGAGTACTCTAAGTCCCCAGAGCGCGGACTAGAGTATAAATGACTTAAACCTCCAAGTCCCCAGAGTGCGGACTGGAGTACTCTAACTCCCCAGAGTGCGGACTCGAATATAAGCGAATTGGATCTCCAAGTTCCCTGAATATGAACTATGACACAGATGACTTGAATTTGTCAAATCCCTAACATACGGGCTAGAAAGTTTTCTAAGTGCTCGAAGCACAGAATGGAAGTTCAACGACTCCCGAAGAGTTTCCGAGTTATATGAAGATGGACTGAGAAGTCTATGTTACTCACAACTGCTTGGATTAAAGTCACAATCACAAAGAAAACTGAACAATAAGAGTCTTTTGTAAGACAAAAAAAGAACTAAACCTTATTCAGAAATGAGTTTCTATTACAACCCCTCCAAAGTTCGGAGTCGACATTCTATTTACAAGGACTAGGAAATAGATGAAAATAATTACATGACTTAAACTAACTCTCGTTGAACGAGGATAGTAATCACTTCTTGTGCTTCTTCAACTTCTTTCCAGATGGCTCCTCTCCAGAGCATTTACCCTTGGTACTCTTCTTTGATAGAGGGGTAGCAACTGAAGGAGTACGGGGGCCTTTCATGGGCTTGGATCCGCCAGGAAGGATGACCTTCAACGGCTTGTTCAAAGGATCGTCCAAGTCCACAACTCGGGGCTCTACTATGACCTTGACCGTCTCCCCCTTCTCTATCTCGAGCCGCTCCTCCATGCTCAATTCAGATGTGTGCCCAGAGGCGCCTGTAATTTCTACTTTATAACCCCCGTCGGTAGGAGAGAAGGTCTCAGACTTGTCTTCATCAAGCGCTCCGATCACCTGAGCGTCTGGACCAGGAGCCTCCCCTGCGTGAGTGGCTTCACTTGTTCTCTCCCCCACTTCCTTGGCGACATCGCTCCTCGGAGTGGGCTCGGGGTCAGAACGGCCTGCACAAAATCATGGAAAACAAGCATTAGAATGCAATAGTCCTACATAAAGAATAACGACTTTCGAAATCTTAAAGAGAAGGATTATCTACCAGGTCTAGGCAGACCCTCAGCCGTCCAGGGGGTCTCACCCTTTGGAATGGGAGACAGAATGCGGACTAAAGTACTCTAAGTCCCTGAGCGTGGACTAGAGTATAAATGACTCAAAAACCTCTACGTCCCCAGAGTGCGGACTACAGTACTCTCAGTCCCCAGAGCATGGACTAGATTATAGACAACTTTAGAAAAATCCCTAAATCCCAGAAGCGGACCAGATTACTCTAAGTTCCCAGAGTGCGAATTAGAGTATAAACGAGTTGACGAAAATCTCTGCGTCTCGAACTGTGGACTAAAGCATAAACCGTTCGACAAATCTCTAAGTCCCCGGAGCGTGGACCGAAGCATGAACACAAATTGGGCGCGAGTCAACCAGGGGGAGAATAACACTAAGTCACCAGAGTGCAGAGTGGTGTATGATCATCGATAAATAGACGAGTGGATTCCGACCATTTTCTATTCCGTAAACTTCGGCCTGGAATCGACAGGAGGATTATTAACACGCTGAGGATGGAGTTCGACCATCCAACTAGTGACCTGGCCAAATCAATGCTGGGGGCAGGGGTACAAAACACTAAAAAGCCGAATACGACAGCTTACTATAGCTCTAGCATGGCGTTCTTTATAACTTGAGGCAGCGACTGCAGGGAGGCCTCAATACAGAACCAATCGAAACGGAATCCAAAGCTACGAGCAACCTACTATATCATACCTCAGACCAAGGGTCAATGCCGATCCGCGCCAAGCACATACGAATGTGACTCGGATGTTTGTTTTTTGAAAAACTATGACCCCCAGAGTATGGAAAGGAGGGTAAACCACGAATACTTGGTCAAAAATTCTCCAGCACCCTCGTTCGATTCGTCAGGAGGAGTATGAAACTGGATGAGCATAACCCGACTGCATTTGTAGCCAACTTTACCCCGAGATCTGATTACAGAGCATGAACCAAAGTGGACGTGGATGACCATCCACTGTCCAAATTACGCCCTGAAACTTACGTGGCATCGAAGTATTCCTCTTGGAATGAAAAACCACGATAAAATCCAAGATAGGCGAGACCTAGTCTCCCATCGACTGACATGATCCCACGATTCAACGGGAAAGAGAGTAAAGCTAAAGTGGGCGTGGTTAGCCTTCCTACTTATCAGTATATGCCCCAGACCTGGGGGCACGAGCAAGAAGCAAGATGAATGTGAACCGACTTTTCACTAATCACCTCTATGTCTTTGGAGTTTAGGTGAAAACATATACATAGCTAGGACGAGACTCAACCGTCCATGTAGTACATTTATCAACCCGAGACTGGGAGAAGACGCATGGTCATCCAAAGATTGGCTACGATAGCTCAGTATTAAAACTTGTGTATAGTGCTTACAGCTACTCAAGGCAACGACCGAAAGGATGCCCAGAGATAGAATCATTAAATCAATGCCAAAGCTTGTGGGTAACTGACTGTCACTCCAACCCGAAGGACGAGTGAAGGATCATGAATGCATCGAATAGAAAATGCGTTACTCGAATATACAGGCAAATTCAAACTCATGGCAAGATCCAGCTATGCAGTTGCACGCAACTCGAGGCTGGCCCCTACTCGACGTTTCCTTCAACGCGCTTTTAAGCCTGATCTTTGGCCATTTGCTGATAATCTATTAAAGCATTCAGAACCCTTCGCTATTAGGCTCAATAACTCATGACAAGACTCTAGGATTCGACTAGAGTAACCATCAACTTTGGCCGTCCCAACCATAATTCACATTGAATGTTATGATAGTTACATCTTTACTCAAAGAATCTGGGATGGCACCTGCTAATCTGACGGTCGACATTACAACCAGCCATGGCGACCCTTTCCGGGCGCTGAATATCGGATCACAGCTCAGTGCAGTGATGATAAAAGAATTAGTTGAATTTTTCTGAATAAATGATGATATCTTCCCTTGGACCCATTCTGACATGCATATGTGATTTCATTAACTATCGCGAGCCATGCATTGGATATCAACCCGAAGCTACAAAAGCTAGCACAATCTCTATTGATTTCTTCATGAAAGCTCCACTCTTACTTTTAGGCTCACCCCATCAACGCCTATGCCCACCAGCCATTGCGACAGGGCATACGATGGCCTGAGACGTCTGAAAGACTATTTAAATAGAATATCGAACTAAGCTAATTCGATATCACTTATTTTCCACGAAGGGCTATCCAAGGACGGAAATTAGCAGACCTCACACCCAAATTCACTACCTCAGATGACTATTCAAAGAGTAGCAGAGAACCAACCATAAGATGGAAAATGTACGCGGATGGAGCACCCAATGATCAGTGTTATGGAATAGGAATCATGATAATGACTCCTGAGGAACGATCAATCTACTACGTCCTAAAACTCGATTTACCTGTAACAAACAACGATGCTTAGTATGAAGCCTTGACTGCCAGCCTCAAATCTGCTAGAGGATTTGAAGTGAAAACTTTACATATCTTTTGTGGTTCTTGATTGGTAGTATACCAATTTAAGGAAGTTGATCTTGCTAGGGGGCATTGTCTTGCTCCTTATCTCGGCCAAGTCCAAGAGCTACTAACCGACTTCACGTATTACATCATTACACACGAACTCAGTGAACAAAATGAAAAGGTGTCATGGTTGACTCCTATCAAAGACTATCTACAATAAAGAATTCTTATTGAATGGAGGAATGGAAAACGACAGATCCTCCTCAAAGCTTCACGCCAAATCATCTAAGAATAAGTCGTGTGTCAAAAGGAGTTTATCCATCCCCACGCTTCGGCATATCACCCATGATGATATCTTGAGCAAAGTCTATGAAGAAGAACGCGGTAATAACATCAGGGGGAAAACCATGATAAAGAAGATACTCTGCTGCAGGTATTACTGGCCAACTATCAACCCAGAAGCGGTTGATCATGCTAGACAATGTGACGAGTGCAAGATGTTTGCAAAAAATCCAGGAACCCCGCCGACGGAAATTAGTCAAATGGCTAGTTCATAGCCGTTTGCCACTTGGGGGCACTGAAATCATCTTCTTGTCGATCCTCAAGATGGTGCGAAATACACCACCATAGCAGTTGATTACGTCACCAAATGGGCAGATGAAGAACTCTAACCATGACCAAGATGAAGAAAATAATCAACTTCTTTATCCGTAACGTCATCTGTCCTTATGACCTTCCATGATCCATTATAACTGCAAATGGACAAGTTAAAGCTGTGAACCAAATCATAGAGTCAGTACTAAAGAGAGGTTTGGAAAACTCCTCAAGTGGCTGATTGCAACCCTTATTTCACAGAAAATACAAATAAGGAATCGCGATTGAATTGCAATTAAACTAGATGGAGTTGGTGACGACTTATGAGCATATAAAACGCATCCGAGAGCCAATGGCAAGAACATGTACCCGAACGTGCATGTGTACATCCTTAAAAGTTCGACTTCTTGAAATCAACAGAAATTGAATTCTCACTAAGGGTTATTAAGAAAAGACTAGATCAGATAGCCGAAGCTTATTAGCTCTGCAGAATCAGTCATGTATGGCCACTAATGAACCACAACCCTAGATTTATAATATTGTGAATCGACCAAGCATCACGATGACCTTAGAAGGATACAACACCTTGGGAGGATAATGATTATTCAAGAAACATGGTGGATTTCTTTCTGAAGACAAGGAATACTCGCTGATTCAAAGCGTGTTGTGTTGCTTCACACGACACACTTTGGGGGGCAAGTGTTTCCTGGAGATTTGACCAGGCAACTGAGTACTCGGCGTACAGGACGACTCGGTGTCAACTAGTGATCGGCATCTCATAGTACTCGGCGTAGTGTTCAGCATCTCATAGTACTCGGCATAGTACTCGGCATCCAGTGGTACCCGTCATCAAGGAGTACTCGGCGTAGTACTCGGCATCCAGTGGTACTCGGCGTTAGAAGACGTTCGGCGTATATAACTACTCTACATGGCAGCATCGTTCGGCCAAAGGATCGTTCGGCTAAGAAGCATCGTTCGGCCAAAGCATCGTTCGGCTAAGAAGCATCGTTCGGCCAAAGGATCGTTCAGCTAAGAAGCATCGTTCGGCCAAAGGATCGTTCGGCTTTGACTGACAACTGTTCTGCACTTCCCACCCATCAAACGTACCGTTCGGCATTGAGAAGGTGGTTCGGCGTCAACGTGTTCGGTCTACTTGGTTCGGCGTACAACGACCACTACACTTGGGCTAGAGTGTTTGGCCACCAAGCCCACCTGGGAAGTCCAGCCCATATTTGTCTATAAATAGAGGGGCAGGGTCACAGTGAAAAGGGATCCTTTTTGGAGAACACTGGGGAGACCCTGCCATTTTTGATACTCTCCTCTTTTTAATTCAAACTTGTATTCAAGTCATCAATATATGGATTGTATCTGTATTCAACTACTTGTGAAAGAAATAAAGATCAAAACTCAAAGTGGACGTAGGCAATTACGCTGAACCACTATAAATCCGGTGTTCTTACTTTCTGCATTTAAATTAGCATATTCTTCCTTGTTTAATTTAACTTCATTACTTACATCTCTACACAATCTTTCTCAACGAGGTTAGTGACCAATTTTGGTGCTAACAACCTGTAAACTGGATGATTACCTGTTAACAAATTCTTCCATGCTTTCTATTCATCTGTTGCCATTTCCTTCTCAAACTATGTTGTTCATATATGAAATTCATATAAAAGAGTGATATATGAGTACAGATAAGATAAAAAAAACTTCACAATTGGCTAGGTGCTGAATATAATTTACTGCTGTTCTCCGTATTGATATCCAACTAGTATTGCTTGTGCCAATGGAAAAGAAAGAATATACATGAGAAATATATCCAAATTGTAAATAATTGAAGCCGCAAGATATAAAACTTCATCAAAACATGTAACATAAGTATCTTGTTAAAAATAAAAGATCGTTATAGCTAGTTAAAATTGTATTTGGTTAGTCGTCATTAAGGAAATAGGATATTAGGACTTAAGATTGTATTTTGTTATATATAAGATCGTTGTAAATGTAATAAAAGAGAAATGTTAAATGGAATATTTTGCTCACTGTTTTTCAACCGTCATTTTGTTTTTCTTATAATTGTACAAAGACCTTGACAACATAATAAAACTATAGGCAATGTAGTTGAGCAATGCAGCAAAGTTTTCTAGAAAGTAAGCCTATTAAGAACAACATAATAAAACTATAGGAAATCCATAAATTTTAATATGGTTGTTTTGTTATAGTGGGTGCAATTGCGAAAAGATTTAGGACTGGAACCCAAAGATATTTCGGTTTCAAATAGGAAGCCTAAATGAAGGTAAAATGCTTTACAATTGTTGCTTTGATTGTTGATATTAAAAAGGGCCAATCTCATTTTGTATTCTTTATATTATCAATATTATTTCTATTTTCCTATATTATGTGTAGTCGATAATACTTTAAATAAAGGACATACTAAGTGATTATATAAAGGATATCAAATCTACATTTTTCTAAAAATAATACGGTCTTATGTAGAGAAGGCTTCAAAAGATCTACAAAGAAACCATGAGTGCAATGTTTGCACTGATGATGTAAACTGTCTGTTTTGTACTGATTAGCAATGCAAAAGTTTGCACTGCCAGTGCAAACAAAGTTTTCTATAAAAGAAAAAATATGAACCTGATGCAGCGCAAGCTAAGAGTTCACAAGTCTTAGACCACTCACGACCTAACAATCCAAAACTGGAAAATAAGTCGCTCAAAATTGAAGTCTTAGGTCGCTCACGACCTAACGGGTTCTTAGGTCGCTCACGACCTAAGGAAGATGGGCTACGAGCTAACGGAACCAATGCTCAGGAAAACAGCTCACGACCTAGCGAGATTGGTGAAGTATTAGGTCGCATACGACCTAACGAGGCTTCTAGGTCGCTCCAACGACCTAACGGTTTCAAAGATCACATGCTACGACCTAACAGCCTGAAGGGAAAGGTGCTTCGACCTAATGAGTTACGAGCTAAGTTAGGTCGCAAAGTCTTAGGTCGCGGAGGCCTAGGTCGCAAAGGCTTAGGTCGCAAAGTCTTAGGTCGCGGAAGGCCTAGGTCGCAAACAATTTCTGAAGCCGCTTCTGTTAGGTCGCAAACGAAGGGATGCCGTTCATTCTTAGGTCGCAAAGCTCTGGATACCATGGATTTCCTTAACTCGCTGATCTGGAATGCTGTAGGGTCTTAAGTCGCGGAAGATTGTAGCCGTAGATTGTTATGCCGCTTTATCAGATGCCGTTCATTTGTTAAGTCGTTGAATAATGTAATTAGGTCGTTACCGACCTAAGTGAGTCGTTTATCTTTAAGCCTGTTTGTTTTAGGTCGCTGTGTTGTACATAGGTCGTTTCCGACCTAGGAGTTGTGAATTTTTCTGCTGTGTTGAGTTGTAGCCTATAAATAGGCGTGTATGGTCATTTTGTAAAGGTTGTTGATTTTTGAATAAAATTCTCTTTTGATTGCTTTGTGCTTTCATTCAAATTGGTAGTTGAGTGTAATCTCCTATCTCCTCTTTCGGATAATCGAGTGCGCTCGATTCAACGATTGTAGAAGCCGATTCGCGGAATCAAGTGCGCTTGATCAACGCTTGAAGAATTGAAGATCTTTGAACCCGGTATCGTGCGCGATCAACGAGTTCGAGATAGCTAGAGTTCGGTATCTTCGGATCAACGAATTCGGGCAATTCAGCATCCATCAATCCATCGACCACTACTTTCACCGATCTACATTTGTTTTGAATTATCCGCTGCGTCAGTTTTTGGTATCGGAGCTTGTTCTAGCCAATCATAGCTAGATCGAGACTTGGAACCTAATCATTTGAAGACTTTTGAAGTTTGAAGAGAAGCGAGTGCTTGAAGTGTAAAGCCGTGGCCGAGAGGAAGAAGAGTTCATCTTGTTCGAAGTTGTTTGATCAAAATTTGCATTGGAGGCCGAAACTTTGTCCATCGTGTTCATCGCGATTTGCTACAAAGTGGAAGTTTTCGATCCGTTTCATTTTGGATCAAAATCCGGAAAGTGTTTGAATTTGAAGTGTTGAAGAATTTGTGAAGTTTTCGAGTATGCCGCCAAGAAGAGCTAATCGCCACCAAAACGTAGAAGCTTTATATCGAAGAGAAGAGGCTGATGAGATGGAGCAAAGAATCAATGAGAATTTTAGTGAAAAGCTTAACGAAGGAATTGGCCGGTTAGAAAAGCTTATGACGGAGATGAATCAAAATCGGAGAAGGGTTTCACCAGAATCTAATCATGGAGGTAGTAGAGTCTCGCCACATTCCAATCGAGACCGAAGTATTGAAAATGATCAAGGGCGTGGGAGGAACGTGAATGATCACGCACGGAGGAACGTAGATAGAAGGGATGATGGTGGAAGGCGTAATGGTAGTAGAGATGTTGGTGGTCAGAATCGACATCGTTATGCATCTGATTTTGAAGAAGAGTATGATGGTGGTAGTGTTCAAGGAAGAGGTCAAGGCAGAAATTACTCTGAATATGATCACAAGTGGGAATCAGGGATGAAGACTGAAATTCCTGAATTCAAGGGTGGTATGCAAGCGGAGGAGTTTCTAGATTGGATGGCTAATGTAGAGGAGATTTTTGACTTCAAAGAAGTACCAGAACATCGTAGAGTAAAGTTGGTTGCTACAAGGCTGAGGGGTAGAGCTTTGGCATGGTGGCAGCAAACCAAGCTTACACGTGAACGTATGGGGAAGTCAAAGATTGAATCTTGGGAAAAGATGAAGAAATTGATGAAAGCGACATTCTTACCTTATAATTATCAATCGCTTATGTATCAACGTTTGCAGAACTTGAGGCAGGGCACGAAGACAGTTAATGACTATGCTGATGAATTTTATCAACTCATTGCAAGGAACGATATTATGGAAACAGAAGAGCAGCTGACATCTAGGTTCATTGGAGGATTGAGAATGCAGATTCAGGATATGGTGAATATGTTCGATCCAAGATCTGTAGCAGAAGCACATCAGAAAGCGTTGGCTTGGGAAAAACAAGGGAGACGAGGAAGTGGTGTGTTTCCTAATTCTAACAATCAAGCGAAGGGTGTTGGAGGAAGTTCTAATGTTTCTAAACCTATCAGTAGACCAGTGGTGAAGGAGGCTGAGAAGGCGAAAGTTAACAATGGTTTCAAATGTTACAATTGTCAGGAATTGGGTCATAAAAGCAGTGAGTGTCCAAAGCCAAAGAAGAGAACCATGATTGCAGAAGTTGACGATGAGGATGTTGATGAAGATTGTTCTAATCCAGCTGAGGAGGATGAGCAGGATATTGCGTCAGGAGACGAAGGTTGTAACCTAATGCTGAGGAGATCGTGTTTAACACCGAAGCAGGAGGAAGCTAGTTGGTTGAGGAGTAATATCTTTCAGTCAACATGTACTATTCTGGGGAAGGTGTGTAAGTTTGTGATCGACGCAGGAAGCTGTGATAATATTATTTCAACCGAAGCCGTGACGAAGTTGAAATTGAAGACAGAGAAACATCCGAGTCCATACAAGTTAGCATGGTTGAGAAAAGGAGGAGAAGTGAAAGTGGATAGACGAGTTCGTGTACCATTCTCTATTGGGAAGAAATACAAAGATGAAATATGGTGTGATGTAGTAGAGATGGATGTTTGCCACTTATTATTGGGAAGACCATGGCAGTATGATCGAGCAGTACAACATGACGGTCGGACCAATAGCTACAGTTTTATGTTTAAAGGCACGAAGATTATCTTAGTTCCAAAGAAGAGATCACAAGAAGAAAGTAAATCAGAAGAAATTGAAGAGCTGAAAACTTTATTGACTTTGAAGGAGTTTGTTAAAGAAGTTGAAGAAGAGCCGGAAGTATTCTTGTTGATTGGACGAGAAAGCAGTGAAGAGGTTGAAATTCCAGAAGAAGTTAAACCAGTTCTGAAAGAATTTGACGATGTATTTCCAGATGAGTTACCAACGGAATTGCCACCGTTGAGGGATATACAACATCAGATAGATCTTGTTCCCGGTGCTGTATTGCCACACAGACCACATTATCGAATGAGTCCGAAGGAACATGAAGAATTGCGGAGACAGGTAGAGGAATTGCTTGAACAAGGGCGTGTGCAGGAGAGTCTGAGTCCTTGTGCTGTACCAGCTTTATTGGTACCCAAGAAGGATGGGACGTGGAGGATGTGCACTGACAGTCGAGCATTGAATAAGATTACTGTGAGATATAGATTTCCAATGCCGAGGTTGGATGACTTGTTGGATCAAATAAGCGGAGCTACTATCTTTTCTAAGATTGACTTGAAGAGCGGTTATCATCAGATTCGCATTAGACCAGGGGATGAATGGAAGACAGCATTCAAGACAAGGGAAGGATTGTATGAATGGCTGGTAATGCCGTTTGGTCTATCGAATGCACCAAGTACTTTCATGAGGGTGATGAATCAGATTTTTCGACCGTTCATTGGGAAATTTGTGGTGGTGTATTTCGATGATATTCTGATTTACAGTGGGAGTTCAGAGGAACATCTGAATCATCTTAGAGAAGTGTTGATGGTACTAAGACAAGAACAATTTTATGCTGCTACAAAGAAGTGCGTGTTCATGACGCACAGTGTGTTATTTTTGGGGTATGTTGTTTCAGAGAAAGGAATACAAGTTGACCAAAGTAAAGTTGAGGCGATCAGAAATTGGCCGCAACCCAAGACGATAACTGAAGTTCGTAGTTTTCACGGGTTGGCTTCATTTTATCGAAGGTTTATTCCACACTTTAGTAGTGTGATGGCACCTGTTACAGATTGCATGAAAGGTAAACAGTTTGCATGGACAGAGGAAGCAGGGAGTGCTTTTGGGAAGATCAAGGAATTGCTGACGACTGCACCAATCCTAGTATTACCTGATTTTCAGCTAGTGTTTGAACTACATACTGATGCATCCAAGGTTGGGATTGGAGGGGTGTTGAGTCAGAAGGGGCGTCCAATTGCATATTTCAGTGAGAAGTTGTCAGGAGCAAAGATGCGATACAGTACGTATGATGTGGAGTTCTATGCTGTTGTACAATCTATTAAGCACTGGAGACACTATCTGTTTCAGAAAGAGTTTGTTCTGTATACTGATCATGAAGCATTGAAGCATTTGCAAGGGCAAGACAAAATTTCAGCGAGACATGCATCGTGGATTGCATATCTACAACAGTTTACTTTTGTTGTGAAACACAAGTCAGGGGTGACAAATCGTGTGGCTGATGCTTTGAGTAGGAGGAGTCATTTGTTGACTACACTAAAGGTTGAAGTGACGGGATTTGAAATATTGCCAGAGTTATTCACTGAAGATCCTTACTTTGCAAAATTTGTTGAAAAGGTCAAGGAGGGAGAGTCGGATGACTTCGTGATGGTAGATGGTTTTCTTTTTAAAGGAAGTCGATTGTGCATTCCGGAGGGTAGTCTGAGAATGAAGATTATCAAGGAGTTACACGAAGAAGGGCATGTTGGAAGAGACCGTACCTTACAGTTAATTTCACAATCCTACTTTTGGCCATCGATGAGGAAAGAAGTGGAGAGGTTTGTGGAGCGTTGTCATATTTGTCAGGTTTCGAAAGGAACTGCGACTAATGCTGGTTTATATATGCCATTACCTGTACCAAGTAAACCATGGGTTGATGTGAGTATGGACTTCGTGTTGGGATTACCAAGGACACAGCGTGGTAACGATTCCATATATGTGGTGGTGGACAGATTTTCGAAAATGGCGCATTTTATTGCTTGCAAGAAGACGGCAGATGCGGTTCATGTTGCTCAGTTGTTTTTCAGGGAGATCTATCGACTTCATGGATTGCCAGAATCTATTGTGTCGGATAGAGATACTCGATTTCTGAGTCATTTTTGGTTGAGTTTGTGGAAAATGGTGGGAACGAAGCTGAAGTTCAGTAGTGCTTATCATCCGCAAACGGATGGACAGACTGAGGTGGTTAACAGATCATTGGGAAACTTATTGAGGTGTCTTGTTCAAGATAATCTGAGGAGTTGGGATGTGAAGTTATGCCAAGCAGAATTTGCTCATAATCATGCTGTGAATCGAAGTACTGGGTTCAGTCCATTCCAGATTGTCTACTCGAGCTTACCGAAAGGACCGTTAGATTTAACAGTGATACCACATTCAAAGGGGACAATTAAGAAAGCTGCTGATTTTGTTGAAGGGCTGACGGAGTGTCATAAAATCGTTCAAGAACGATTAGAGAAAGCAAATGAGAAATATAAACGAGCTGCAGATTTGAAACGACGAAATATGGAGTTTAATGAAGGTGATCTGGTTTATGCGGTATTAACAAAAGATCGTTTTCCAGTAGGCGCTTACAATAAATTGAAAGCACGGAAAATTGGACCGGTGGAAGTTATGAAACGAATCAATGAAAATGCTTATAAACTGAAGCTGCCAGAAGATGTGTATACATCTGACGTGTTCAATGTTAAGCATCTCGTACCATATCATGGGGATGAACGAACTGATGGAGATGAAGTTACAAATTCGAGGTCGAATTTTTCTCAACCTGGGGAGGATGATGCAGCGCAAGCTAAGAGTTCACAAGTCTTAGACCACTCACGACCTAACAATCCAAAACTGGAAAATAAGTCGCTCAAAATTGAAGTCTTAGGTCGCTCACGACCTAACGGGTTCTTAGGTCGCTCACGACCTAAGGAAGATGGGCTACGAGCTAACGGAACCAATGCTCAGGAAAACAGCTCACGACCTAGCGAGATTGGTGAAGTATTAGGTCGCATACGACCTAACGAGGCTTCTAGGTCGCTCCAACGACCTAACGGTTTCAAAGATCACATGCTACGACCTAACAGCCTGAAGGGAAAGGTGCTTCGACCTAATGAGTTACGAGCTAAGTTAGGTCGCAAAGTCTTAGGTCGCGGAGGCCTAGGTCGCAAAGGCTTAGGTCGCAAAGTCTTAGGTCGCGGAAGGCCTAGGTCGCAAACAATTTCTGAAGCCGCTTCTGTTAGGTCGCAAACGAAGGGATGCCGTTCATTCTTAGGTCGCAAAGCTCTGGATACCATGGATTTCCTTAACTCGCTGATCTGGAATGCTGTAGGGTCTTAAGTCGCGGAAGATTGTAGCCGTAGATTGTTATGCCGCTTTATCAGATGCCGTTCATTTGTTAAGTCGTTGAATAATGTAATTAGGTCGTTACCGACCTAAGTGAGTCGTTTATCTTTAAGCCTGTTTGTTTTAGGTCGCTGTGTTGTACATAGGTCGTTTCCGACCTAGGAGTTGTGAATTTTTCTGCTGTGTTGAGTTGTAGCCTATAAATAGGCGTGTATGGTCATTTTGTAAAGGTTGTTGATTTTTGAATAAAATTCTCTTTTGATTGCTTTGTGCTTTCATTCAAATTGGTAGTTGAGTGTAATCTCCTATCTCCTCTTTCGGATAATCGAGTGCGCTCGATTCAACGATTGTAGAAGCCGATTCGCGGAATCAAGTGCGCTTGATCAACGCTTGAAGAATTGAAGATCTTTGAACCCGGTATCGTGCGCGATCAACGAGTTCGAGATAGCTAGAGTTCGGTATCTTCGGATCAACGAATTCGGGCAATTCAGCATCCATCAATCCATCGACCACTACTTTCACCGATCTACATTTGTTTTGAATTATCCGCTGCGTCAGAACCACTCTATAAACATGTAATCATAGCCAACTATTTTGGATAACTGTACAAAATGTATAAATGTCATAATAAACATGACACATCGATTTTCATATGGTGGAATATTTTATATTTTAACCATTTACTAAAATAGGGAAAATCACATAATAGTTTAGCTTCCCAAATGCAATTCTATAAAGTGCTTTTCTTTTTACATTAGAAATGTGGAAACCTTGTATCATCAACCAGAATCTTCATAATTACATATAATAATAAATAAAAAATAAAAAAAGTCTAGCTAACAAGAAATATTATATGTAAGAACAGTTCTAACAATGAAATAGCAGTTTACCTAAGTTTCACCATTTGGCCAAATCCTATTCATAAGGCAGTTGAACATCACAGTTGAGCAGTAAGAAACCAGAATACTTTGCTGTTGTGATATTAGAATGTACATGCTATAACTGAAAAACAGAACAAAGGAAAATAATTTTGAACACCAGACAAAAGTATGATTGTGCGACTGAAGCTAACTATTTCATGTATTAGCTAAAGTAAAATTATTATTAGGCATAATTTAAAGTGGAAACATGGTAAATCAGACATATATCACCAAAAAGCTCAAATTGTGTGAACATGCCATCATTTCAGAGAGAACAAGTTGCAAAGCAGCGTTTAAAGGAGAATATCAAACAAATATGTAAACAACCATGTATGATAAGATGTAAAATTGCTTTGATCAACTTTTATTAAAAACTCAAGTAAATCAGTATGTTATTTGATAAGTTGTATCCTTTTTATCCGAAGAGAAATTTGTTCATGAGTTTATCATTTAGTTACATGTGAATAAAAAGGAACATGCACTACACTTTTAAAAAAGGAACTTGCATGGAATGAAAATTAACTAGATAGATAATCAAAATATTGGATGATATTCAAATAATATCAAGCAAAATTCATAATACTAATGAAATCTTTGACTCTCAAAATCTCTTAGATTAAACTAGTATATGGTTCATACAAACCCAACCTAGAATTCGTACCTGCTGAAAATCAAATTTTACATAACTATAAAAAAGCATGTATATTTTGTAAAACAAAAACATTGATACGCGCATTTCTAAGCATTTTACACCTGATACATATAAGAATGAAGATGATGAACTTGTAACTGATAGATATGCATTAGGATTAGAAAATTTTATGTTTTAGTTCTGTAAATGTTTGCATATATCTGTACCTACTGGACTCAGAACAAATTCAAAACATGTTCATGTTTGCTGTTCAATACTAGCCATTAGTATTGAATATAATGAAGATGATAGTTTGTTTGGCGGTTGGACATTTAAACCGAAATTCGATGATAAATCATTCATATCAACTAATAAACAAATTTTAATAGAGTAAGTTTTACTGACACGACAAAGTAAGGAAATAGAAGATCAATAACCGAAAAGAACCGATGTTACTAAGGTAACGAATGCATCGTACCAGTTTGATCTTAAGCTAGTGTGATGCTCTCTAGTCAAGGGATAGCAGATTCATGGAAAATGTCAACAAATCAACCATTTTCATAATTCAGAGAAAATTCTATATCATGCTCCTTTAGCATACATATATGTACTGCCACTTCCTATGTCACGGAATGGACTGTCTCAAAATAATGGACATTATTAAAGGGACTTCAAAAATGGATATGGGGGTTTTCGGTGCCAAAATTCAGGAAGTTTTTTGATGGGCAACCGCCGAACAAGTGTACATTTTTTGTTTGATGGGTGTCGGCCGAACGTTTTTGGATCTATATAATAAGTCTGAAAAAAAATCATGTAAATGAAAAACATATAACGTCAAACGAGATTTCAGATTGTAATATCATTCTAGATTTCATCTCGGTCAAATGAAAAAATGAGGTTCCAAGCGAGATCTTCAACGAGAGTGACAAGGGTTAAATCAACGTTTCCAAACTTTTCACACATTTAGGTTATATGATTGGTGAAAAAAATCTAAAATGGCTGATAGTTCTACTTGTTAAATTATATATTTTCATTAACTTGTTTTAAATTGATTTGTTAGATGGCAAATCAAGCGACAGATAACTGAATGGACCATCTATGAATCAATCGTACATTTGCGTTAATTTTCAAAATCTTTCAAACCACCTCTATGGTTCCTAACCAATTTTTTAAGATTTTAGAGCATCAAGTTTGTGTAATGGCCTTCAAAAATGTGACAATAGACCACAGATTCTGTCTACTTAAATATATGGACACTATGAAAATTAGCTTCAAGTTTGCATAATGGTCTTAAATATAACACTAGACCACGACAATTCTGTCTACTTAAATATATAGACGCTCTATGAAAATTAGCTATTACTGAAGAAATATTATATTGGTTAGTCAATTATCAACGAAGTTAACCTTGAATGTTCAAATAGATTTCACAATAATGCAAAATGGGGTTTGGAATCAATTTCATTTACGATTTTTATAACATAATTTATTCTTTTCTAATGAGCTTATACAGGGAGATAGTTTCCTATGAGTTTTTAGCAAGTGCGGGGGCAATGAGATGTTTATGTCTAGATGTGTGTACTAATAAGTATGATACTCATATTATATATTTCTAAATCTATATAACTTCTTTTCACTTGAGAAACAAAACTAAAGAATGCAAATGTAGTAACTCACCCCATTTCTGCAGCACATCATTAAGACTAAAAGTAGAAGGGGAAAATCAGGATCCATCAGTACCTATGAAAAAACAATCAATAAAATTATTGCCGAAGCACATGGCATATTGATTTAAAAACATTAGAATGTAATAAAAACTAAACCCACTTCATGACGCCAATACTAATAGAAGTCAGGCAAGGCAGAAAGTCTGACTTAGAGCGAATCCATCCTTTTGGTATCTCACATCAATTCAACTCGATATATTTATTTGATCAACTTCCTATCATTTTGCTAGTGCTGACATTATTACCCTTACTGCCAAGTTTCTTTTGTGCTTTTAAGTTCAGTTTTCAAACAAATGAACATAATGATGTCCTGTCTTTATGTCTTTATCTTCACAGGCCTATGTTTGACTTATTGGCAAAGGTCAGCAAACACAAGTTCAAAGTTACAAAAAATTTGTGTTGTATATCTTGGAACAATTGCTTTAACTTAAGCTCATAAAATAAGTTTCAAGGGTACTGAAATGTAACGACCCTGAAATTTCAAAAATTCAAATTGAAAATATTTAATGGATTTTAAATATTTGAATGTTGAATTGACTTGAATTTCAAATTATCAGAATGAATGTGACGATTTAATTTTTGGATTTAATCTATTAAAGTTGAATAAAATTTGAATCGGGATGTATATAATAATAAGGCAATTTGCTTTGAAATTTTAAAGTATAAAATCTTTGGATTTTAAAATAAATTCATCTTGTTTGATTAAATTAAAACTCTACATTTTGACATTTAGAAGATATATGCAAATGAAGGTAAAATAAATGATGGTGTTTAAAAGGAAATGAATTATATCTACAAAATAAATAACATACTTTATTAATAAATAAAAATATAAAACAAAATAAAAAGAAAAAAAACTAACATAACCTATAACTCTAGTACATCAGCCCATACCTAAATCACGTCTAACCCATGCCTTATACCACGATGTTCTCTGAAAAACCACGCCCCTTCCTTCTGCAAATACGAACCCGACCCCCTCTCATTTCATTCGTAAACCCTAAAAGCAATCGAGAAAAATAAATGGCGGCTTACAAATCGCTCCTCTTCGACAAGAAAAACTAGGGCTTGGGTAGAAATCAAAGGCGCTCGGCTTTGCTTGTTCGTGCTTGGCTTCGGCTTCGTCCCTCTGTCCAAATTTGGGTTTCATTTTCGATCGCGCTCGTTCAATTCGAAGGCCTCGACTTCAGTAGCTTTGATCGATCGGCTCTTTCGCCTCGCTCGCGTCCAATTCGTGGCAAAGGTGAGTGATTCATTCGCTCACATCTAGTTTAAACTTTCTGTTTTGTTCGATTCGAATTCGCGATTTCGTGATTCCTTTGACTTGTTATGATTTGTCTAATGTTGATTTCGTTCGTATTGAAATGTTTGAAATTTTCTTTGGCCATTTCGACATATTACGATTCTTTTTGCTTGGGTTGGTTCGACTTTATGCCTAACTTGTTAAGTGTCGGCCTTGTCACTTTGTTGAAAATTGATTGAAAACTGTTTTTACATTTGGATCCCAGATAATTTTTGACTTTGGCCATTTTCGTTCACCCAGTAGTATGCTTGATTTGTTTCTTTATATGATGTCCCTTTTTGATTTGAACTGCAAATGATTTTGAGCAATTTTGTTGGCTTTGGCATCGACTTTGACCTGTAGTTGCCTTCGGCTGCACACTTGGTTTTGTGATGATTGACCTTGTTCGATTTTTGCCATATTATCCACTTCCTCTAGTAGCACTTTGATATGGTGTAGTTTTTGAATCATCCCTTATCTGTCGCATTTGCATATCACTGAAATTCCATCACTACACTGTTTATTTGCATATAAACTTGAGTTCCTTGTTATGTCTTTTGTGCATTAGTCACTTGAACTAGTTTCTCTAACTTGTAGCCTCTGTACATTCATGAAGTATGGTTTCACATGCATACTGCCTATACATGCTTGGTCCTTGATTTCTGAATTGATGTACATGTGTTCACTTGATCATGGTTTCATTTAGATAGCTTCACTGTTGTATGTACTGACATCACCTTGCAGTCTTCACATATAGTTTGTTCATGTTGTGCACTTGTCAGTATAGTCTTTATGTTGCTCTCTGCATACTTGAACTGATTGGGTTTATTTTAATTTGCTGAAGTCCAGTTTTGTAAGACTGTTGTACCATGATTTTGAACTTACCTTAAGTAAAATTTGGGACTAGTTTATATGATGATTTTTGGTTGGTTTGTATATGACACTTCACTGCTGTCTGCATTTAAATAATTCGTGAGATGATCGAGTTGCTGTCATTATTGTTGGCACTGACTTCATCATGTTGGCATTCTTTTATCTGGTTTGTTGTTTTCGCCTATGTGCTTCGACATTGGCATTTTGCCTTGTTCTAGACTACGAAGTTAATACTGTCCAGTTATAGTATTATATATAAGTTTACAATTCGCACACTCATGTTTTTGGAGACTGTTTGCACCTAGTTGCATTTTAGCCTCCATATATGTATGTATGCAGTCACGTATGTATATACATCATTTGATATGTATATATGTATGTTCGAATTTGCATTCTTGCTCTTGAAGTTATGGACTTGGTTTTGGTTTTGTTGTTTATCACTTCAGTTGTTAACACTATGCATTTTGCTTGGTCACCTGTTATCCAAATCTGCATATGTGTACATGCATACATAGGTATGTGTGTGTACATATATTGTTGGATTGTACCAAGTTTGTGTTATTTCAAAGTGCAATTTGTAGTTATGCTTTGTTCACTGTGACTTTGATTTTTGATAAATGTTGAACTTATTTTTGGTTGAACTTTGACATTAACTTGATAATGTCTTCGAGTTCTTTGTTTAAGTGCTTTTGAATATGTACAGTTCTGATTGCACTTGACCCTCTGAAGTCGTGGCATTCATTTTGTACTTGCACTTGTATTTCATGGCTTGTAGCTGTTGTACTGGTTGATAATTGCTGCATCCTTTTGTCTTTGTTCCTGTCTGAAGCACTTTTGTGAATTAAGATTACTTCACCACCGATTGAGTCATGTGAAGATGTGACGACCCGGCTTTCCACTCCCGGAAAGTCGCATCGACAGTAAGAAAGAAAGGGGTAGAAAATAGAAAAGAAGAGAAGAAAGAAAGAAACAACAACAACGATCTCACAGCGGAACGAATAAATTATATTAATAACATAAACTATTACATAGTATCAACACTTTACAGAGTTACACAGTATATACATCACTTACTAGACAGTTATAAACATCTGTCTAGACATTACAACTCAATACACTACAGAGATACAGACACAGCGGAACTACTATATATATCTACAACGCTGAAGCCTCCTGCTCCATTGCTCCTCCACAATTCGTCAAAGCTAAACCTGAATCCCTTGGCTACTCGTAAAAATTTGAGTACCCAAGAGTTTATAAAACAGAAATAAACAACTTGGGTCAGACATGGGTCTGGTGTGAGTAAACGGGTTAAAATTGTTTAACTTCAAAACCTTTTGAAAACAAAGGTATCACGTAAGACTTCCCACACATAAACATGGAAAAGTTTTTACCTTACGCTAACCAAAACATTTGATAGGAAATCCAGTTATATTATAATAGGGTCTAGGGTTTTCAAGTAAAATACAGAAATAGCTGAAATGCTTACATCTCACATTCCAACATAGTTGGGCACAACTAATACGTACGACACTTATTGGAGTTTGGATTCCATACAATGGCCGGGCTACTGGGGTACCGCCCGTCACAGTACGTGGCCTAGATCACCGTACCGAGGAGTACGCCCGCTCCCCTGCAACACAAAGCCGGAACCATCCCTTACTGGATAATTCCGAACAAGATAACCCCGTAGTTGGTGCGACCAACCACACACTAAGCCGAATAAAAAGAAAGGGACCTCTAGACAGGGATCTATCTTGCTCTCAGTGGGTGCTACCCACGAAGTCTTGCTGCACCTCCCCTGTTTTAGCCATTCCCGGTTGATGAGGCTTGAGGTTACGATTACCTTTAATCAGAACATATCACTTAGAATGCTCATCGTCCGCCTGACGATGTGCTGAAAGCATTCAATCCATACAAGTTCGTTCCGGGTTCGAACGAAACCGAAGGCATTATCTCGTTACACTCGTTTTGGAATCACCCTCAGAGTTAACGACAATAACCCTTGCACTCTGAATCTTCATCTTCACTTGAGATTCACGACCTATCGTAAATTTGGATCGATGTGGTATTCGGGTCTCCAGACCTGGAATTCCGGTATACGGAAACCCGATCCCGGTCTCATCGAAATCCAAAACATATCTTTTAAGGGCCAAGTTGTTTTAAAGGTTTAAACAATTCAATTCAATTTAATACTTGAATTCACATAGCATTAACATAGATAAATATCACACATTTATCACAGATATATCCAATATCATATCACAGAATATCATAGTATATCATCCAATAGATATCAACCAAATCAGACATTCTACTCAACCATCATTCATAAGCAACCATTTATTAATCTCTATTATAATTAATTTAATCCACTTAAATTAAATTAATTACTTAAGAATTAATTCCTAACCTTGCTTAATCAATCATTAATTAATTACTTATCCATTTAATTAATTAATCATTAAATATTAATCACTCTTGATTAATTATTCATTAATTACATAAAGTAATTATCCTTTAATTAATTTTACAAATTAATTATCCTTAATCATTTATAGTAATTAACCTTTAATTACTCTCATTAATTATAATAATTAATATCCTTAATTAATTACATTAATTAATTAATTAACTATAATTAATTACATTAATTAATCAACCTTAAATAATTATTAAGGTAATTAACTAATCTTAATTACTTCTTAATTATTTATCATTTACTTCATAAATCCTTTTTGATTAATTTAACCAATTACATCCAGTAATTCCTTTTACCAATTACTTACACTAAGTAATTACACTTAACCAATCTTATTAAGTAATTATACTTAATCAATTACTAAGTGACTATCCTTAATTAATTAACAAATTAATTTACTTAAATAAATCACATTCATTTCTTAAATCATAACTGAGTAACTCATCCTTAATTACCCTTTAAACAAATTAATTAATCCTTGATTAATTATTCTTTAACTATTAATTAATAAACCTTAATTATTAATCAATATCCTTTAATACAAAGTAATCAATCCTTAATTAATTAAACTTAATTAACTAATTAATTATTCTTAGTTATTAATTAATAAAAGTTAATTATTAATTAACAACCTTAATTACCAATTTAATTAATCCATAATTACCGATTAATCAATCCTTAATGATAATTAATTAACCCTTAATAACTTAATTAATCCTTATTAATAATTAATTAATTAAACTTAAATTTCTTAATTAATTTCAACTCATTAAAAATCTTAATTAACTTTGAGATAAAACATTATCATTAAAACATTTGATCTTAGTAATTAACTTGCTTAATTAAATCATTAATTATGTTTTAAAATAAATAATCATTAATTACTTATCTCTAATTATTAATTAACAATCCTTAATTACAAGTTAATAAAACACTTGAAAACTTAATTGTTAATTTACTTATCCTTAACCATTATTAAATCACTCTTAAATTATCTCATTAACTATCAAACTTTAATTAATTTTTAAGATAAAAACATTTTCTTTATTAATTACCTAATTACATTTCAAATTAAGTTTGAAAATAACTTTAGGATTTAACTTAATACATTTAAGTTAAACAAATCATAACACTTAATTTATTCAAACATTCATTACAAAGAAATTAATTTTTCAAGAAATTAATTTAACTTGATTATTTAAAATTTAAAAACTTACTTTTATTTAAATTAAAAACTGGTTTAAACATTTTACTTTGGGTTCAACCCATATGTACTCATCAAAACCAAGTACATCTTCTTCTTCTTTTCTTTTTTTCTTCTTCTTTGTTTAAAAACAGATTGGTTTAAAATTTAAACTTTTAAAACCTTAACAGTTACACTCAAACGCTCGCAAATGACCCAGAGAAACTCGAGCCAAAACCCTTTTTCCCCGAGACCAACTTCGAGAAAAACCCACGAACCCAAAACCCAACAACACTGACATCTCCCTGCCACTGTGCACCGTGCACCACCAACGATGAACTTCCGACCACCGCCAGTATCTCCCACATATCCACGATCGCCAGCATCATCGATCCAAACACCCCAAATTCAAAAATATGCTCGAAATTGAAATTGAGCCTACCAGTACAAACTGGAACATACATCTCCGACCTAAATTCGCCTCGCCAGCCCGATTCCGACCACCAGAGGTTGAGCAATCTCGTCCCAAGCTTTGCCAGTCTTCTACGTCACACATGCCTAAGTTTCGATCAACTCGAAACACTAGAACGTCACAGAAGCCGGAATTTATAACCCTGACCAAAACTGTGAGTTAAACCCTACCTCAACCTTTTCCCATCGCCACGACGATCATAAAATCCAACGATGATTTTTCCCAAGCTCTACTTCTTCGTCGCCATCTCCGGTAGCAATCCCGTCCACCCCAAACTCCTTGATCGTCAGAGAAGACCAAAAATCCACTTTCTTATCAATCTTGAATATCTCATTCAATACCAACTTAAAAATTATGATTTAACTCTTAAAAATCATTATCTAAGACAAGGATTTAGATTATAAAAGAAAATCAAAAGATTATATAGTTTGAATTTTAACATATATTAAATTTCCTACTGTCACTTCCTTTTCCAGGTAATATTTAAACTTACCTTACTAAATTTTATTTTTAAAAACTTAGACTAAGATTAAACAAACAAATATTGTTTGAATTACAATACTTGACAGAGAGTAGATGACCAAATTTTTGAATTTTGATCACAACTTTAAACTTTGAACTATGAACAGAGAGGTATACATATGCAATCAAACATGCACACTTCAAACAGATACATAAATACATACATTCAGCTTAGAACACTCATGCACACATATATTCAAACATACATCACAATTTTACTTCAACATTTACCACATGCAACAAATTTAAAACTGTTTTAAATTTTAGTTTACTCACCTTTTAAAGATGAACAGAGCTTTGAAAGAAAAACTGGAATGTTGTGGTCTTTTGAAAACTAGAAACTTTGAAATTGAACTACTTGCTTTTAAAAACTTGAAACCATGAATTCTGGAATTCTGTAAGCTTTGAAAACTTGCATGCACTTGGAAATGATGACTGGTCTTGAAACAGGCAAATGGTTACAGGCTTGAAAGAACAAATGGTTACAAATCTTGATTGTTTACAGAGCACTGATTTGGTCAGAAATATGGTTTCAGGTATTTGAATTTGAGAAGGTTACAGGTTTGTTTTTGAGGAGTGTTTGCAGGCTGAAAATAAAAAGGATTTACAAGCTTTTAATCTTGCATTTGAGAAGGGTTACAGGGAAAAACATTTCAGATTGGTTTAAACTTGGTTTCAGGTTGTAGATTCTTTTGTTTGAGATGATTTCAGTTTTGGTTTGAGAAGATCATTTCAGTTTTGATTTCTTGAGTTTGGAAATGAATTTCAACTTTTGGTTTGTGGAGATGATTTCGGTTTGAACATTGCTGGTTTTGGTTTTTGTCTTTGCAAATGAAAAGATAAGAAAAGAAAAAGAAGAGAGGAGGTGAAAGTTTATATAGGTTAATTTAGATTTTATTTAAATTTAAAGAAAATAAAACAAATGGTTGACACTTGTCTCTACCATTGCTTAATTACCTTACACATGTATTTAACATGTTTAAAAATTTAACACTTGTCATTTTTTTTATTTTCATTTGTTTTAAAATTATTTAAAAGCCTTTAAAATGAATTTTCCTAATTAAATAAATACATACCTTATTTAATAAATGCTTTCCTATATTATAAATAAATGAAACCTTTAAAAGAAAATAAAATAAAAACTAATTATATTCTAATAAAATTATATACAATATATTTAATTCATTTTTAAGTGTAAATATACCTTTTGTATTTATTTATTATTAAATAAACACTTCCTAAATTTATATAAATAAAATTTCTTTTAAAGAAAATATTTTAAAGCAAATCTATTTTAAATAAAGCCTTGTTCATATATTTTATACCCAAATATATTAAAATATTTATCTTTAAAGATTCAAATTTAAATCCAGATTCAAATTCAAATTTTACTTTTAAAATCCAATTTAAAAATCAACTCTACATTTATATTTTTAAATAAACATTTTATTAAGTTTGAAATTGATATATTTCATTTAAAAACAACTCAAGACATATATATACATATTTAAACAATACTTATTAATTTTGGAAATGATAAATCTATTTAAAAATCAAATTTATAAAATAATACAATTTAAATTATTATTCTTATTATAATCAATCTATACTATAATTAAAACATCATATTATTATTATTTGGTTATAAAATATTTGAAAATAACAAATTTATCAATTTAAAATAATTTAAATTAAGAGATTATCACATTTTAAACTTCTCGAAATCCCGGGATATCACATTCCTTCCCCCTTAAAAGAATTTCGTCCTCGAAATTTAAAACAAAAGATAATCCAAAGATTTTTATATTTATTTTCAAAAATCCAAGCATACACATCAACCATACACTATCAATCAAACAACCATTCATCCAAACAAACCATTTCATCCAACAAACAATCCATACAAACAAACAACTCTAGCTATCCGAACATAGATCCGGATAAACTACCTAAAATTATCCCGAGTTTCCCAGATATAGATACTGGGTTACTCGCTCTACTGGATCCAAACTGGTAATTCAATATCGAAGCCAAAACACATATCCTCACAAAAACTCAGAAAGATCCAATATACTCGGAGCTATCTTCCTAGTCTTACCCAAACTCAATTGCTTCCTTTACCGAAGAAATAACAACGAAGTCTCCAACTTCGAATTCCAAAATTCTCCATCTCTAATCCACAGAACTCTTCTGATGATTCTAGGCTGCCTTCACCTTTCCTGATCAGCTCAACCATTGCTGATGCTTCTCGAAACAAACCGGACCACAAACAATCCAACAAACGGATCCTCTCAAGATCTTCGGAAATCCAGAACTCAAACTCTACTCCTCAATCATCAGTAGATTCCAAATACTTCTTTTATCAAGACAAAACAGATTCTCTCACCAATCTGACCTTGAAATCTTGAAAAGCTTCCTGTAGGAACCCTCTAATCCAAACACTGCAACTTCCGGTTGCTTCCATTCTAGAACAACTGCTACCTATCTTTCGCTGCTCAACTCTGATCTAGATGTCGTCTATGAACTCGAATACCAACTAGACCAACACATTTCAGAAGATCTTTCGCAACCCTATAACTCCAATATCTACTAGAGATGCCTCAAACTCAAGAAAAAGATTTCCCCAGAGAATACTCAAACTATCGCAAGTCACTTTTGCGATCCTATCCAGTCCAATATCCAAAAATTACTGTTCTTTCTTAATCCATCGAAACAGTCTAGTGCTTGACCAATCCATTTTAAAAAATGAATCTACTCTGCAGCTTCTGAACTCCAATTCTAAGAAACTTCTAAGCCAAAAGATCTTCCAACAGGAACACAGAACACTTGAGCTACACTGCTGACACAGATGCCTAAGACTCCTTATCCAAAGCTTCTAGAGAAACTCGGACTTCAAACCAAACACAAACATCATGCTGAACTCAGTCACAACACTGAAGCAGACACACATCCTCAAACTTGCTCCAAAAGAAAACATCTTCTGAGATATCCAGAGTCACTGCGTCTCATCACACAGTTACTACTTTCCTGAGTTACCCAAAATACCATCACTCGCTTCTGTTCAACCAACAGATCCAAACTCTCAAAAATCCGCTCACACGAGCACGATTCTACTTATACTTCAATAATGGACTCCGAACCTTAACAGGTTTCCTTTAGAGATATGAAATCCTTACACCATATCAAAGTTTACTCGAGACGGTATTAGGTCTACAGTCTCGTCAGATATACTTCCAACCTCAACACTCAAATTCTAACTATTGGTAGTCGTGTTACTCACACTACCACCTTATCTACCTTTATAACTTATATTGGAAAACCCGAACAGGTAACCCAACAAATAGGTAGAAATATATATATATTTAAAATGATACTTTTTATATAGAAATTATTTCTGGGTAAAATTATTTCATTTACCTCTTTAAAACAATATTGTGTCCGTTGGCCTGGTTCAAGTGTTTAGAGATCCCTATCAATAACGTTAGCTACTCGTATTGACCAGAATCCATATACCACTTAACCGATCAACTAACACAATATAAAATCATTTTTATATAACTAACAATTACGCGCTCTCAAGATAGACACCACTTCAGAGCCTAGGTATTCACTCAACCTACTGCTCTGATACCAAATGTGACGACCCGGCTTTCCACTCCCGGAAAGTCGCATCGACAGTAAGAAAGAAAGGGGTAGAAAATAGAAAAGAAGAGAAGAAAGAAAGAAACAACAACAATGATCTCACAGCGGAACGAATAAATTATATTAATAACATAAACTATTACATAGTATCAACACTTTACAGAGTTACACAGTATATACATCACTTACTAGACAGTTATAAACATCTGTCTAGACATTACAACTCAATACACTACAGAGATACAGACACAGCGGAACTACTATATATATCTACAACGCTGAAGCCTCCTGCTCCATTGCTCCTCCACAATTCGTCAAAGCTAAACCTGAATCCCTTGGCTACTCGTAAAAATTTGAGTACCCAAGAGTTTATAAAACAGAAATAAACAACTTGGGTCAGACATGGGTCTGGTGTGAGTAAACGGGTTAAAATTGTTTAACTTCAAAACCTTTTGAAAACAAAGGTATCACGTAAGACTTCCCACACATAAACATGGAAAAGTTTTTACCTTACGCTAACCAAAACATTTGATAGGAAATCCAGTTATATTATAATAGGGTCTAGGGTTTTCAAGTAAAATACAGAAATAGCTGAAATGCTTACATCTCACATTCCAACATAGTTGGGCACAACTAATACGTACGGCACTTATTGGAGTTTGGACTCCATACAATGGCCGGGCTACTGGGGTACCGCCCGTCACAGTACGTGGCCTAGATCACCGTACCGAGGAGTACGCCCGCTCCCCTGCAACACAAAGCCGGAACCATCCCTTACTGGATAATTCCGAACAAGATAACCCCGTAGTTGGCGCGACCAACCACACACTAAGCCGAATAAAAAGAAAGGGACCTCTAGACAGGGATCTATCTTGCTCTCAGGGGGTGCTACCCACGAAGCCTTGCTGCACCTCCCCTGTTTTAGCCATTCCCGGTTGATGAGGCTTGAGGTTACGATTACCTTTAATCATAACATATCACTTAGAATGCTCATCGTCCGCCTGACGATGTGCTGAAAGCATTCAATCCATACAAGTTCGTTCCGGGTTCGAACGAAACCGAAGGCATTATCTCGTTACACTCGTTTTGGAATCACCCTCAGAGTTAACGACAATAACCCTTGCACTCTGAATCTTCATCTTCACTTGAGATTCACGACCTATCGTAAATTTGGATCGATGTGGTATTCGGGTCTCCAGACCTGGAATTCCGGCATACGGAAACCCGATCCCGGTCTCATCGAAATCCAAAACGTATCTTTTAAGGGCCAAGTTGTTTTAAAGGTTTAAACAATTCAATTCAATTTAATACTTGAATTCACATAGCATTAACATAGATAAATATCACACATTTATCACAGATATATCCAATATCATATCACATAATATCATAGTATATCATCAAATAGATATCAACCAAATCAGACATTCTACTCAACCATCATTCATAAGCAACCATTTATTAATCTCTATTATAATTAATTTAATCCACTTATGTAATATCCCGGAAATTTTAACAATATCAATTTAATAATCTGTTAAATAATTAAATTGATATTGATGATCTTTGATAATAAGATTTGAATTTAATTTAATAATCTGATTAAATTAGTATTAATTGATGATTTTATCTTTTAAAAAAAGTTAATAAGATATTTTCTATTTGAATATATATATTTATTTATATTGTAAATAGAAGCTTTGGGTAAATTGGGAATTTAGATTTAATTTAATATGGACTTTTCAAAGTTATTTAAATAAATAACTTTATAGTTTTAAATATACTTTGGGTAAATGTTTAAATTGGTTAAGATATATTTTAACTTAAGTTTAAATATAAATAAGATTAACAAAAATGGTTTGTTTTATTTCTTTTTAAAATATCACTTGATAATATAATCTCTTATATAAATAATTTAAATATCAAATATGTTAATTTCAAATAATAAGTATAATATATTATTTTGAATATTGTATGAATAGATTTTAAAGAATATGGAATTGCTATTTTTAAAATTTGATAAGTAGTTTTATATATGTATAACTTAACTTTTCAAATTGAATCTAAGATTTAATTTGAATTGAATTTAATTTAAGTTTTGAAATTCAAGAGAATAAATATTTAAATTGTTTGGATATTATAATATTTGTATAAACTTATATTTATAAATAAATTGGTTTTCTTTCTTTAAAAAGATATATATATATAGATAAGCATTTAAATAAATAAGAAAAGGTTTTATCTACTTTTAAAATAAATAAAGATAAATAGTAATTACTTAAAAAGACAAGTGTCATCATTTTAGGATTCATGTTAACATGTGTAATTTAAGTAACAATTGTGTGTGACAAGTGTCTTATTTATTTTTCTTTTTCTTTTATTTTTATTTTATCATAAATCTACTTATATAAACATTTGCATTCCCTTTATTTCATTTTTCTATTTTTCTTTTCAAAACAAGAAACTCAAAACCTTTTTCTCTAAAATCTGAAAACCAAATCAGTACCACTTCTCAAATCTTTCTCTAATCTAAAATCTAAAATCAGAAATCAACTCCTCAAACTAAAATCAAAGATCTCTATAATTCATCTTCCAAATCAAAAAGATCAGCCAACACTCTTCTTCAAAAACAAATCTGAAAACTCCTCAAACTATAATTGCAAATCAACTTGTAACATTCTTCTTCAAAAACAAAAGCCTGCAATTCTTTTCAAAATCAAAGAACCTGTCTGCATTTCATTTTCATCTCTGGAACCACCTCAAGTCTATCTGCCTTCATTTCTTTAACCTGGAATACAAGCATGCATGTAGTTTAATCAAGTGTAAAGCCCAACAACTCAAGTGGAAAATCAAATTCAAACAAGCATGCAAGTTACAGTCTTCAAAAGCTAAAGAATTCAAGTTTCCTGTTTCAAGATTTTCGAAAATTAAATATGGCTCTGTTTCATCACTATTTCCAGGTGAGTAACAAATTTTTGTTTAAAACAAAATTTTCAAGTATAATTTGATTGCATGTTTATATGTGGAAATACATATGTTTATGTGAATATAAATACGAATTATTTGTATGTTTATAAATGTATGATGTGTCATGTGTGCATGGTTGAATACCTGTAATCTCTCTGTTCCTAGTTTCAAGCTTAGATTTTGATGTAAAAATCATATCTCCCGATCAAATTTGTGTTAAGGTTCAATTTTAAAACAAAACTTGTTGTTTTATCATATAGAAGCTTTTAAAAATTTAATTAAGGCAAACTTCTAGTTTGAGTGACTCGGTAAACAAAAACTACAGTGCATGTTATATAAAAGAGAAAACTCAAACCTTGTAATTTATAAATTTAGGTTTATAAATTGAAAACATAAACAATAACATGATTTTTAGTATTAAAATTATAGTTTTTAGTTTAGTAAAATGAGTGCAGTTCTGTATTGAACTAAATAGGGGATTTTGGGAAATTCTGGTGATCTTTTGATTTGTGGTAGCTGGGGTTTTGGGTAATGACAGAGGAGTGATCGGAGATGGTTGGAAAATTGTCTGGAAGGTGTTTAATTCAGGGAGGAGGTAGCAGTAGTGGTTTCTTTGTTAGAACCCTAGTTTTTGCTAGTTTGGGTAAAATGATCATCGCGACTTCCATGGTGGATCGAGTGCTACAGGCGTTTGAGAGAGTGAAGTTCGTTCGATAACGATGACATGGTCGAAGTTGCAGGAGTTCAGATGGACGGGATTTCGAAGTCGAGGTGAAGTTGACAGGTTTGGTGATGGTCTGGAATTTCTGTTCCAGGTTTAGAAATTGAACTCGAATTCACATTCGAGTAGTCTGGAAGCTAGAAGGTGGCCGGGGTAGGATAAGGGGTTGGTTGTCGAGGTAGGGAGATCATCGGCGATGGTCAGAAAAGGCTGGTTGGACGGTGCACGTGCACGCGATTGAATTTCCGGTGAGCCTGGGTTTTAACAGAGGGTTACTCGAGTTGTTTCGTGTGAGACTCGGGATTTTTGATGTGCGACTCGAAGAAAATATTGTAAGAGCTCGGGTAAGTCTGGGTTTCAGATTTAAAGACTAAACTGTTTTAAAATTTTTAAAACTAAGTTTAAATGACTAACTAAGAGTTTTAAACCAGTATAAAATTTAAGTTTAAAACTGATTTAATTTGAATCTCAGTTCAAAATATATAAAGTTTTTAAATATTTAAAATATTTTAG
Organism: Allium fistulosum; assembly: GCA_030737815.1. Taxonomy (NCBI): domain Eukaryota; kingdom Viridiplantae; phylum Streptophyta; class Magnoliopsida; order Asparagales; family Amaryllidaceae; genus Allium; species Allium fistulosum. The sequence continues at coordinate 54,571,246 of CM060905.1, forward strand.
CAACTTTAAAATGATGAGGTAGTTGAATTTAAAAAGATGAAGTTTTAAATTGTAGGTAAGTTTTAATCTAGATTTTATTTGGAATCAAATATAAATCTGTATTTCAGAATTGAAATAAAAAGGAAGTTTTTAAATGAAATTGTTTTTAATAACTTAAATTGTTTAAATCTTGTAAAATTTCTTTTATAAGAAAAATATTATTTATCATTTAAAGGTTTTAAATTGATTTTAAAACTTGTTGAAGTTTAATTATAAGTTAATGATTTGTATGCATTTAATTATTAGAGTAATTAAATGTATAATTAATTTATCTAATAAATTAATGAAATAAATAATTACTTAAAGGTAATTAAAGGTTCAATCTTAAGGGTTTAAGATTAATTATTTTTAGAATAATTAACTTGTAATTAAGATTCATTAATTAAATAGGATTTGATTTTTAATTAATGATTAAGATAAATTGATTAGGAATAATTAATTTGTAATTAAGGATTATAAATTAGAGTATTAATTAATGGTTAGGAATTAATTAATAAGTAATTAAATATTAATTAAGTTATGGTTAACACTTAATTAATTAAGTAATTAGAAATTAATAAATTGGTTATTTAGTTTATTAATTTGGAATTAATAATAATTAATATAAGTTAATTACTTAAGGAAAGTAATTAAATAATTGTTAATGAAGGTCATTAACTTGAGATTATTTAATAAATAATTAATTTGATTAATTTTAATAATTAATTAGATTAATTGATTTAAGGATAATCCTTTATGAAATTATTTAAATGTAATTACTTAATGGAAGTAATTTAGAAATTAATTACTCATTTGTAATTAATTAAGTTAATGTGATTAGTTAAGTTAATTAATTTAGAATAGTAAATGGATGATTTGATAAATAAATTACTTAAATGTAATTAATAAGGTATATTATTTCGGAAAGTAAATAATAGATAATTACTGGAAGTAATTAGTTGAAATGTGATGTATTAATGGAAGTAATTGGAGTTAATTACTTTGAATAATTAATCAAGGGATTAATTAAGAAATTAATTAAGGAAGTAATTAATTTAGTTAATGAAAGTAATTAAGGGTAGTTAATTACTAATTGGAGATTAATCAAGAGTGATTAATAAATATTGTTTAATTAAAGGTTAATTACTTAATGTAATTAATTTAATTAAGTAATTAATAATTAAGTAATTAATAATTAAGTTGTAATTAAGGATCATTAATTAATATAATTAATGATGTAATTAAGATTGGTTAATTAAGTAATAATTAATAAATGAAGTGATTAATTAATGTAATTAATTAAGGATAAATATAATTAATTATAGTGATTAATTTAATTAATTATAGTTAATTAATTAATGAAGTAATTAAAGGTTAATTACTATAAGTGGTTAAGGTTGATTAATTTGAGTAATTAATTAAAGATAAATAACTGGAAGGTAATTAAAAGATAATTAATCAAAGATGATTAATTGAAAAAGGTAATTAGAGGATAATTAATTAATTTTGTAATTAATTAATGTTTAAGTAAGAAGGATTTATAAAATAAAAATAATTAGTTTAATTAACTTTAAATTAATTAGAGATGATATAGATCATTACTTATGGATGGATGATAATACTGAATGCTTTGCATTTGATTGATATCTCTGATGAGATATATGCTATGTGATATGGATGTTTAGTTGAATTATGATAATATGGATTATCTGATGATATTGATAATGTTGATTATCTATTGTGAATTTTCTTTCTAAGTGTATAAAGATAATTGAATTAAATTGTTTTAACCTTTAAAACAACTTGTCCTTAAAAGATACGTTTTGGATTTCGATGAGACCGGGATCGGGTTTCCGTATACCGGATTTCCAGGTCTGGAGATCCGAATACCACATCGATCCAAATTTACGTTAGGTCGTGAAATTTAAATGGAGCAAGTGAAGACTCGAGGTGTAAGAACGATTCTTTGTCAGTATAACTCTGTGGGTGATTCCGTAATGAGTTGACGGAGATAGTACTTTCAGATTCGAGATAAAGATTTAGAGTGCAAGGGTTGTTGTCGTTAACTCTGAGGGTGATTCCAATACGAGTGTAACGAGATAATGCCTTCGGTTTCGTTCGAACCCGGAACGAACTTATATGGACTGAATGCTTTCAGAACATCGTCAGGTGGACGATGAGCATTCTAAGATAGATGTATTCTATTTTAAGGTAATCGTGACCTCAAGCCTCACAAACCGGGAATGGCTAAAACAGGGGAGGTGCAGCAAGGTTAGTGGGTAGCACCCAAGTAGGACAAGATTATCTCTGTCTAGAGGTCCCTTCTTATTATTATTCGGCTGTGTGGGCAGTTGAGAGCTCCAACTGCTGGGATATCTTGTGCGGGAATTATCCAGTAAGGGATGTTCCGACCTTGTGTTGCAGGGGATTGGGAGTGATCCTCGGTACGGTGATCTAGGCCACGTACTGTGACGGGCGGTACCCCGGTAGCCCTGCCATTGATGGAATCCAAACTCCAATAAGTGCCGTACGTTTTAGTTGTGCCCAACTATGTTGGAACGTGAGATGTAAGCATTCCAGCTATTTCATATTTATTTGAAAACCCTAGACCCTATTATAATACAATCGAATTTCCTATCAAATGTTTTGGTTAACGTAAGGTAAAAACTTACCCATGTTTATGTGTGGGAAGTCTTACGTGATACCTTTTTCTTTCAAAAGGTTTTGAAGTTAAACAAGTTTAACCTGTTACTCACACCAGACCCATGTCTGACCCAAGTTGTTTATTTCTGATTTATAAACTCTTGGGTACTCAAATTTTTACGAGTAGCCAAGGGATTCAGGTTTAGCTTTGACGAGTAATCTGGAGGAGCAATGGAGCAGGAGGCTTCGGCGTTGTAGATATAGATAGTAGTTTTCCGCTGTGTTGATCTTTGTATTGATCTGTATTGTGTTGAGATGTAATAACTAGACAGATGTTTATAACTGTCTAGTATGTGATGTGTAATCTGTGTAACTCTGATAGATGATGTATATGATACTATGTGATATTTATGTGATATATTATATTTCGTTTCCTTTCCGCTGTGAGTATCTGTTGTTGTTTTCTTTTCTCTTCTTCTCTTTTCTATTTCTCACCCCTTTCTTTCTTACTGTCGATGCGATTTTCCGGGAGTGGAAAGTCGGGTCGTCACACGTGGTATCAGAGCTTAGGTTGAGCGAATGCCTAAGCTTTTGGTTAAGTGAATATCAGAGCTATTGGTTGAGTGAATACCTAGCTCTGGAGTGGTATCTATCGTGAGAGAGCGTATTTGTAATTTTTATATAACTATATATATTTGTTCTACCTATTTGATTGGGTTACCTGTTCAGGTTCTCCAATATAAGTTATAAAGGTAGATAGGGTAGTAGTGTGTGAAACACGACTACCAATGGTTGGAATTTGAATGTTGAGGTTGGAAGTGTATCTGTCGAGACTGTAGACCCAATGCTGTCTCGAGTAAGTTTTGCTGTGGTGAAGGATTTCATCGATCTCCGAAGGAAACTGTTATGGTTCGGAGTTTATCTTTGAAGTGCAGTTGGATGAGTAGAGTTAGATCTGTCGGATGTGCAGAAGCAAGTAACAGTATCTGGGTGACCTCAGGTAATAGTAGCTGTATGATGAGATACAGTGACTATGGATGTTTCCGAAGATGTTTTCTTTGGAACGAGTTTAAGGAAGTGAGTCTGCTTCGGTGTTGTGGCTGAGTTCAGCATAGTGTTTCTGTTTTGATTGAAGTTCGAGTTTCTCGAAGAGTTTTTCTTTGGCATCTGTGGCAGCAGTGCAGCTCGGAATGTTCTGTGATGGCAGGAAGTTTTTTTTGGCTGAGCAGTTTTTCTGAGGTTGAAGTTCAGGAACAGCAGAGTAGATCCATTTCTTCGATGGATTGGATAGTCAAGTATGGGCTGTTCTGATTTGTTAAGAGGAACAGTTTTCTTTGGAAATAGGCTGGGTTGATCGCAAAAGTGACTTGCGATAGTTTGAGTGTTCTCTTGGGTTATCCGAGTTTTTCTGAGTGTCTTCAAGGAAGTCAGAAGTTTGTCCGCATCTGAAGGTTGAGTTTTCTTATCAACTGGATTCCAGGAGTAGTACCGGTAGTTCAGTCTAGTTGAAGAATGTTTCCTAGAGATGGAGTTTGGTGAAGCAACTCAAGTTTGATGAAGTATCCGAGTTTTCTTTATGGATCAGTGAACCTTATTTCTGGGATGAGTTGTCCAGTCTGTGCTTGTGTTCTACCTCAGATCAGAGTTAAGCAGCGAAAGCAGTTTGGAGTGTATCTCTGGATAGGAGAAGTAAGTTTGGAATCTACTGATGTTGTGAAGTAAAGTTATGATTGGATCTCTTCTGTGTTCTGATTTGGATAAGTATTTGGTCTTCAGGATTGAATTGTCAGTTTGGACAACTGGAATTCATTGTGTTTTACGTATCTCTGAGGGAGTACGTGTTTGATCTATTTCTGGTTTTTGGAATCAGCAGTTCTGGATGGTTTAGTTGTTGAGTCAGACTCGTCTGTAGTCTGATATCCTGTTTAGTTTTGTAGACCTAGATGGGTAAGAGCTTTATAGCTTAATAGTTTAGATTGTTGTAGAGCAAGTATTCCGGTATATATATATACTTGGGGAAACTCGAGGAAATTCTATCCAGAATTTTGTCTGGATAATTAAAATATGGATGATAGTATATGTTGTGATTTAAAATTAAAATCTTTAATAAGATTATTAAATTACCTTTGTTTAAATTTCGGGGACGAAATTATTTTAAGGGGGAAGGAATGTAATATCCCGGAAATTTTAACAATATCAATTTAATAATCTGTTAAATAATTAAATTGATATTGATGATCTTTGATAATAAGATTTGAATTTAATTTAATAATCTGATTAAATTAGTATTAATTGATGATTTTATCTTTTAAAAAAAGTTAATAAGATATTTTCTATTTGAATATATATATTTATTTATATTGTAAATAGAAGCTTTGGGTAAATTGGGAATTTAGATTTAATTTAATATGGACTTTTCAAAGTTATTTAAATAAATAACTTTATAGTTTTAAATATACTTTGGGTAAATGTTTAAATTGGTTAAGATATATTTTAACTTAAGTTTAAATATAAATAAGATTAACAAAAATGGTTTGTTTTATTTCTTTTTAAAATATCACTTGATAATATAATCTCTTATATAAATAATTTAAATATCAAATATGTTAATTTCAAATAATAAGTATAATATATTATTTTGAATATTGTATGAATAGATTTTAAAGAATATGGAATTGCTATTTTTAAAATTTGATAAGTAGTTTTATATATGTATAACTTAACTTTTCAAATTGAATCTAAGATTTAATTTGAATTGAATTTAATTTAAGTTTTGAAATTCAAGAGAATAAATATTTAAATTGTTTGGATATTATAACATTTGTATAAACTTATATTTATAAATAAATTGGTTTTCTTTCTTTAAAAAGATATATATATATAGATAAGCATTTAAATAAATAAGAAAAGGTTTTATCTACTTTTAAAATAAATAAAGATAAATAGTAATTACTTAAAAAGACAAGTGTCATCATTTTAGGATTCATGTTAACATGTGTAATTTAAGTAACAATTGTGTGTGACAAGTGTCTTATTTATTTTTCTTTTTCTTTTATTTTTATTTTATCATAAATCTACTTATATAAACATTTGCATTCCCTTTATTTCATTTTTCTATTTTTCTTTTCAAAACAAGAAACTCAAAACCTTTTTCTCTAAAATCTGAAAACCAAATCAGTACCACTTCTCAAATCTTTCTCTAATCTAAAATCTAAAATCAGAAATCAACTCCTCAAACTAAAATCAAAGATCTCTATAATTCATCTTCCAAATCAAAAAGATCAGCCAACACTCTTCTTCAAAAACAAATCTGAAAACTCCTCAAACTATAATTGCAAATCAACTTGTAACATTCTTCTTCAAAAACAAAAGCCTGCAATTCTTTTCAAAATCAAAGAACCTGTCTGCATTTCATTTTCATCTCTGGAACCACCTCAAGTCTATCTGCCTTCATTTCTTTAACCTGGAATACAAGCATGCATGTAGTTTAATCAAGTGTAAAGCCCAACAACTCAAGTGGAAAATCAAATTCAAACAAGCATGCAAGTTACAGTCTTCAAAAGCTAAAGAATTCAAGTTTCCTGTTTCAAGATTTTCGAAAATTAAATATGGCTCTGTTTCATCACTATTTCCAGGTGAGTAACAAATTTTTGTTTAAAACAAAATTTTCAAGTATAATTTGATTGCATGTTTATATGTGGAAATACATATGTTTATGTGAATATAAATACGAATTATTTGTATGTTTATAAATGTATGATGTGTCATGTGTGCATGGTTGAATACCTGTAATCTCTCTGTTCCTAGTTTCAAGCTTAGATTTTGATGTAAAAATCATATCTCCCGATCAAATTTGTGTTAAGGTTCAATTTTAAAACAAAACTTGTTGTTTTATCATATAGAAGCTTTTAAAAATTTAATTAAGGCAAACTTCTAGTTTGAGTGACTCGGTAAACAAAAACTACAGTGCATGTTATATAAAAGAGAAAACTCAAACCTTGTAATTTATAAATTTAGGTTTATAAATTGAAAACATAAACAATAACATGATTTTTAGTATTAAAATTATAGTTTTTAGTTTAGTAAAATGAGTGCAGTTCTGTATTGAACTAAATAGGGGATTTTGGGAAATTCTGGTGATCTTTTGATTTGTGGTAGCTGGGGTTTTGGGTAATGACAGAGGAGTGATCGGAGATGGTTGGAAAATTGTCTGGAAGGTGTTTAATTCAGGGAGGAGGTAGCAGTAGTGGTTTCTTTGTTAGAACCCTAGTTTTTGCTAGTTTGGGTAAAATGATCATCGCGACTTCCATGGTGGATCGAGTGCTACAGGCGTTTGAGAGAGTGAAGTTCGTTCGATAACGATGACATGGTCGAAGTTGCAGGAGTTCAGATGGACGGGATTTCGAAGTCGAGGTGAAGTTGACAGGTTTGGTGATGGTCTGGAATTTCTGTTCCAGGTTTAGAAATTGAACTCGAATTCACATTCGAGTAGTCTGGAAGCTAGAAGGTGGCCGGGGTAGGATAAGGGGTTGGTTGTCGAGGTAGGGAGATCATCGGCGATGGTCAGAAAAGGCTGGTTGGACGGTGCACGTGCACGCGATTGAATTTCCGGTGAGCCTGGGTTTTAACAGAGGGTTACTCGAGTTGTTTCGTGTGAGACTCGGGATTTTTGATGTGCGACTCGAAGAAAATATTGTAAGAGCTCGGGTAAGTCTGGGTTTCAGATTTAAAGACTAAACTGTTTTAAAATTTTTAAAACTAAGTTTAAATGACTAACTAAGAGTTTTAAACCAGTATAAAATTTAAGTTTAAAACTGATTTAATTTGAATCTCAGTTCAAAATATATAAAGTTTTTAAATATTTAAAATATTTTAGCAACTTTAAAATGATGAGGTAGTTGAATTTAAAAAGATGAAGTTTTAAATTGTAGGTAAGTTTTAATCTAGATTTTATTTGGAATCAAATATAAATCTGTATTTCAGAATTGAAATAAAAAGGAAGTTTTTAAATGAAATTGTTTTAATAACTTAAATTGTTTAAATCTTGTAAAATTTCTTTTATAAGAAAAATATTATTTATCATTTAAAGGTTTTAAATTGATTTTAAAACTTGTTGAAGTTTAATTATAAGTTAATGATTTGTATGCATTTAATTATTAGAGTAATTAAATGTATAATTAATTTATCTAATAAATTAATGAAATAAATAATTACTTAAAGGTAATTAAAGGTTCAATCTTAAGGGTTTAAGATTAATTATTTTTAGAATAATTAACTTGTAATTAAGATTCATTAATTAAATAGGATTTGATTTTTAATTAATGATTAAGATAAATTGATTAGGAATAATTAATTTGTAATTAAGGATTATAAATTAGAGTATTAATTAATGGTTAGGAATTAATTAATAAGTAATTAAATATTAATTAAGTTATGGTTAACACTTAATTAATTAAGTAATTAGAAATTAATAAATTGGTTATTTAGTTTATTAATTTGGAATTAATAATAATTAATATAAGTTAATTACTTAAGGAAAGTAATTAAATAATTGTTAATGAAGGTCATTAACTTGAGATTATTTAATAAATAATTAATTTGATTAATTTTAATAATTAATTAGATTAATTGATTTAAGGATAATCCTTTATGAAATTATTTAAATGTAATTACTTAATGGAAGTAATTTAGAAATTAATTACTCATTTGTAATTAATTAAGTTAATGTGATTAGTTAAGTTAATTAATTTAGAATAGTAAATGGATGATTTGATAAATAAATTACTTAAATGTAATTAATAAGGTATATTATTTCGGAAAGTAAATAATAGATAATTACTGGAAGTAATTAGTTGAAATGTGATGTATTAATGGAAGTAATTGGAGTTAATTACTTTGAATAATTAATCAAGGGATTAATTAAGAAATTAATTAAGGAAGTAATTAATTTAGTTAATGAAAGTAATTAAGGGTAGTTAATTACTAATTGGAGATTAATCAAGAGTGATTAATAAATATTGTTTAATTAAAGGTTAATTACTTAATGTAATTAATTTAATTAAGTAATTAATAATTAAGTAATTAATAATTAAGTTGTAATTAAGGATCATTAATTAATATAATTAATGATGTAATTAAGATTGGTTAATTAAGTAATAATTAATAAATGAAGTGATTAATTAATGTAATTAATTAAGGATAAATATAATTAATTATAGTGATTAATTTAATTAATTATAGTTAATTAATTAATGAAGTAATTAAAGGTTAATTACTATAAGTGGTTAAGGTTGATTAATTTGAGTAATTAATTAAAGATAAATAACTGGAAGGTAATTAAAAGATAATTAATCAAAGATGATTAATTGAAAAAGGTAATTAGAGGATAATTAATTAATTTTGTAATTAATTAATGTTTAAGTAAGAAGGATTTATAAAATAAAAATAATTAGTTTAATTAACTTTAAATTAATTAGAGATGATATAGATCATTACTTATGGATGGATGATAATACTGAATGCTTTGCATTTGATTGATATCTCTGATGAGATATATGCTATGTGATATGGATGTTTAGTTGAATTATGATAATATGGATTATCTGATGATATTGATAATGTTGATTATCTATTGTGAATTTTCTTTCTAAGTGTATAAAGATAATTGAATTAAATTGTTTTAACCTTTAAAACAACTTGTCCTTAAAAGATACGTTTTGGATTTCGATGAGACCGGGATCGGGTTTCCGTATACCGGATTTCCAGGTCTGGAGATCCGAATACCACATCGATCCAAATTTACGTTAGGTCGTGAAATTTAAATGGAGCAAGTGAAGACTCGAGGTGTAAGAACGATTCTTTGTCAGTATAACTCTGTGGGTGATTCCGTAATGAGTTGACGGAGATAGTACTTTCAGATTCGAGATAAAGATTTAGAGTGCAAGGGTTGTTGTCGTTAACTCTGAGGGTGATTCCAATACGAGTGTAACGAGATAATGCCTTCGGTTTCGTTCGAACCCGGAACGAACTTATATGGACTGAATGCTTTCAGAACATCGTCAGGTGGACGATGAGCATTCTAAGATAGATGTATTCTATTTTAAGGTAATCGTGACCTCAAGCCTCACAAACCGGGAATGGCTAAAACAGGGGAGGTGCAGCAAGGTTAGTGGGTAGCACCCAAGTAGGACAAGATTATCTCTGTCTAGAGGTCCCTTCTTATTATTATTCGGCTGTGTGGGCAGTTGAGAGCTCCAACTGCTGGGATATCTTGTGCGGGAATTATCCAGTAAGGGATGTTCCGACCTTGTGTTGCAGGGGATTGGGAGTGATCCTCGGTACGGTGATCTAGGCCACGTACTGTGACGGGCGGTACCCCGGTAGCCCTGCCATTGATGGAATCCAAACTCCAATAAGTGCCGTACGTTTTAGTTGTGCCCAACTATGTTGGAACGTGAGATGTAAGCATTCCAGCTATTTCATATTTATTTGAAAACCCTAGACCCTATTATAATACAATCGAATTTCCTATCAAATGTTTTGGTTAACGTAAGGTAAAAACTTACCCATGTTTATGTGTGGGAAGTCTTACGTGATACCTTTTTCTTTCAAAAGGTTTTGAAGTTAAACAAGTTTAACCTGTTACTCACACCAGACCCATGTCTGACCCAAGTTGTTTATTTCTGATTTATAAACTCTTGGGTACTCAAATTTTTACGAGTAGCCAAGGGATTCAGGTTTAGCTTTGACGAGTAATCTGGAGGAGCAATGGAGCAGGAGGCTTCGGCGTTGTAGATATAGATAGTAGTTTTCCGCTGTGTTGATCTTTGTATTGATCTGTATTGTGTTGAGATGTAATAACTAGACAGATGTTTATAACTGTCTAGTATGTGATGTGTAATCTGTGTAACTCTGATAGATGATGTATATGATACTATGTGATATTTATGTGATATATTATATTTCGTTTCCTTTCCGCTGTGAGTATCTGTTGTTGTTTTCTTTTCTCTTCTTCTCTTTTCTATTTCTCACCCCTTTCTTTCTTACTGTCGATGCGATTTTCCGGGAGTGGAAAGTCGGGTCGTCACAACTTAAATTAAATTAATTACTTAAGAATTAATTCCTAACCTTGCTTAATCAATCATTAATTAATTACTTATCCATTTAATTAATTAATCATTAAATATTAATCACTCTTGATTAATTATTCATTAATTACATAAAGTAATTATCCTTTAATTAATTTTACAAATTAATTATCCTTAATCATTTATAGTAATTAACCTTTAATTACTCTCATTAATTATAATAATTAATATCCTTAATTAATTACATTAATTAATTAATTAACTATAATTAATTACATTAATTAATCAACCTTAAATAATTATTAAGGTAATTAACTAATCTTAATTACTTCTTAATTATTTATCATTTACTTCATAAATCCTTTTTGATTAATTTAACCAATTACATCCAGTAATTCCTTTTACCAATTACTTACACTAAGTAATTACACTTAACCAATCTTATTAAGTAATTATACTTAATCAATTACTAAGTGACTATCCTTAATTAATTAACAAATTAATTTACTTAAATAAATCACATTCATTTCTTAAATCATAACTGAGTAACTCATCCTTAATTACCCTTTAAACAAATTAATTAATCCTTGATTAATTATTCTTTAACTATTAATTAATAAACCTTAATTATTAATCAATATCCTTTAATACAAAGTAATCAATCCTTAATTAATTAAACTTAATTAACTAATTAATTATTCTTAGTTATTAATTAATAAAAGTTAATTATTAATTAACAACCTTAATTACCAATTTAATTAATCCATAATTACCGATTAATCAATCCTTAATGATAATTAATTAACCCTTAATAACTTAATTAATCCTTATTAATAATTAATTAATTAAACTTAAATTTCTTAATTAATTTCAACTCATTAAAAATCTTAATTAACTTTGAGATAAAACATTATCATTAAAACATTTGATCTTAGTAATTAACTTGCTTAATTAAATCATTAATTATGTTTTAAAATAAATAATCATTAATTACTTATCTCTAATTATTAATTAACAATCCTTAATTACAAGTTAATAAAACACTTGAAAACTTAATTGTTAATTTACTTATCCTTAACCATTATTAAATCACTCTTAAATTATCTCATTAACTATCAAACTTTAATTAATTTTTAAGATAAAAACATTTTCTTTATTAATTACCTAATTACATTTCAAATTAAGTTTGAAAATAACTTTAGGATTTAACTTAATACATTTAAGTTAAACAAATCATAACACTTAATTTATTCAAACATTCATTACAAAGAAATTAATTTTTCAAGAAATTAATTTAACTTGATTATTTAAAATTTAAAAACTTACTTTTATTTAAATTAAAAACTGGTTTAAACATTTTACTTTGGGTTCAACCCATATGTACTCATCAAAACCAAGTACATATTCTTCTTCTTTTCTTTTTTTCTTCTTCTTTGTTTAAAAACAGATTGGTTTAAAATTTAAACTGTTAAAACCTTAACAGTTACACTCAAACGCTCGCAAATGACCCAGAGAAACTCGAGCCAAAACCCTTTTTCCCCGAGACCAACTTCGAGAAAAACCCACGAACCCAAAACCCAACAACACTGACATCTCCCTGCCACTGTGCACCGTGCACCACCAACGATGAACTTCCGACCACCGCCAGTATCTCCCACATATCCACGATCGCCAGCATCATCGATCCAAACACCCCAAATTCAAAAATATGCTCGAAATTGAAATTGAGCCTACCAGTACAAACTGGAACATACATCTCCGACCTAAATTCGCCTCGCCAGCCCGATTCCGACCACCAGAGGTTGAGCAATCTCGTCCCAAGCTTTGCCAGTCTTCTACGTCACACATGCCTAAGTTTCGATCAACTCGAAACACTAGAACGTCACAGAAGCCGGAATTTATAACCCTGACCAAAACTGTGAGTTAAACCCTACCTCAACCTTTTCCCATCGCCACGACGATCATAAAATCCAACGATGATTTTTCCCAAGCTCTACTTCTTCGTCGCCATCTCCGGTAGCAATCCCGTCCACCCCAAACTCCTTGATCGTCAGAGAAGACCAAAAATCCACTTTCTTATCAATCTTGAATATCTCATTCAATACCAACTTAAAAATTATGATTTAACTCTTAAAAATCATTATCTAAGACAAGGATTTAGATTATAAAAGAAAATCAAAAGATTATATAGTTTGAATTTTAACATATATTAAATTTCCTACTGTCACTTCCTTTTCCAGGTAATATTTAAACTTACCTTACTAAATTTTATTTTTAAAAACTTAGACTAAGATTAAACAAACAAATATTGTTTGAATTACAATACTTGACAGAGAGTAGATGACCAAATTTTTGAATTTTGATCACAACTTTAAACTTTGAACTATGAACAGAGAGGTATACATATGCAATCAAACATGCACACTTCAAACAGATACATAAATACATACATTCAGCTTAGAACACTCATGCACACATATATTCAAACATACATCACAATTTTACTTCAACATTTACCACATGCAACAAATTTAAAACTGTTTTAAATTTTAGTTTACTCACCTTTTAAAGATGAACAGAGCTTTGAAAGAAAAACTGGAATGTTGTGGTCTTTTGAAAACTGGAAACTTTGAAATTGAACTGCTTGCTTTTAAAAACTTGAAACCATGAATTCTGGAATTCTGTAAGCTTTGAAAACTTGCATGCACTTGGAAATGATGACTGGTCTTGAAACAGGCAAATGGTTACAGGCTTGAAAGAACAAATGGTTACAAATCTTGATTGTTTACAGAGCACTGATTTGGTCAGAAATATGGTTTCAGGTATTTGAATTTGAGAAGGTTACAGGTTTGTTTTTGAGGAGTGTTTGCAGGCTGAAAATAAAAAGGATTTACAAGCTTTTAATCTTGCATTTGAGAAGGGTTACAGGGAAAAACATTTCAGATTGGTTTAAACTTGGTTTCAGGTTGTAGATTCTTTTGTTTGAGATGATTTCAGTTTTGGTTTGAGAAGATCATTTCAGTTTTGATTTCTTGAGTTTGGAAATGAATTTCAACTTTTGGTTTGTGGAGATGATTTCGGTTTGAACATTGCTGGTTTTGGTTTTTGTCTTTGCAAATGAAAAGATAAGAAAAGAAAAAGAAGAGAGGAGGTGAAAGTTTATATAGGTTAATTTAGATTTTATTTAAATTTAAAGAAAATAAAACAAATGGTTGACACTTGTCTCTACCATTGCTTAATTACCTTACACATGTATTTAACATGTTTAAAAATTTAACACTTGTCATTTTTTTTATTTTCATTTGTTTTAAAATTATTTAAAAGCCTTTAAAATGAATTTTCCTAATTAAATAAATACATACCTTATTTAATAAATGCTTTCCTATATTATAAATAAATGAAACCTTTAAAAGAAAATAAAATAAAAACTAATTATATTCTAATAAAATTATATACAATATATTTAATTCATTTTTAAGTGTAAATATACCTTTTGTATTTATTTATTATTAAATAAACACTTCCTAAATTTATATAAATAAAATTTCTTTTAAAGAAAATATTTTAAAGCAAATCTATTTTAAATAAAGCCTTGTTCATATATTTTATACCCAAATATATTAAAATATTTATCTTTAAAGATTCAAATTTAAATCCAGATTCAAATTCAAATTTTACTTTTAAAATCCAATTTAAAAATCAACTCTACATTTATATTTTTAAATAAACATTTTATTAAGTTTGAAATTGATATATTTCATTTAAAAACAACTCAAGACATATATATACATATTTAAACAATACTTATTAATTTTGGAAATGATAAATCTATTTAAAAATCAAATTTATAAAATAATACAATTTAAATTATTATTCTTATTATAATCAATCTATACTATAATTAAAACATCATATTATTATTATTTGGTTATAAAATATTTGAAAATAACAAATTTATCAATTTAAAATAATTTAAATTAAGAGATTATCACATTTTAAACTTCTCGAAATCCCGGGATATCACATTCCTTCCCCCTTAAAAGAATTTCGTCCTCGAAATTTAAAACAAAAGATAATCCAAAGATTTTTATATTTATTTTCAAAAATCCAAGCATACACATCAACCATACACTATCAATCAAACAACCATTCATCCAAACAAACCATTTCATCCAACAAACAATCCATACAAACAAACAACTCTAGCTATCCGAACATAGATCCGGATAAACTACCTAAAATTATCCCGAGTTTCCCAGATATAGATACTGGGTTACTCGCTCTACTGGATCCAAACTGGTAATTCAATATCGAAGCCAAAACACATATCCTCACAAAAACTCAGAAAGATCCAATATACTCGGAGCTATCTTCCTAGTCTTACCCAAACTCAATTGCTTCCTTTACCGAAGAAATAACAACGAAGTCTCCAACTTCGAATTCCAAAATTCTCCATCTCTAATCCACAGAACTCTTCTGATGATTCTAGGCTGCCTTCACCTTTCCTGATCAGCTCAACCATTGCTGATGCTTCTCGAAACAAACCGGACCACAAACAATCCAACAAACGGATCCTCTCAAGATCTTCGGAAATCCAGAACTCAAACTCTACTCCTCAATCATCAGTAGATTCCAAATACTTCTTTTATCAAGACAAAACAGATTCTCTCACCAATCTGACCTTCAAATCTTGAAAAGCTTCCTGTAGGAACCCTCTAATCCAAACACTGCAACTTCCGGTTGCTTCCATTCTAGAACAACTGCTACCTATCTTTCGCTGCTCAACTCTGATCTAGATGTCGTCTATGAACTCGAATACCAACTAGACCAACACATTTCAGAAGATCTTTCGCAACCCTATAACTCCAATATCTACTAGAGATGCCTCAAACTCAAGAAAAAGATTTCCCCAGAGAATACTCAAACTATCGCAAGTCACTTTTGCGATCCTATCCAGTCCAATATCCAAAAATTACTGTTCTTTCTTAATCCATCGAAACAGTCTAGTGCTTGACCAATCCATTTTAAAAAATGAATCTACTCTGCAGCTTCTGAACTCCAATTCTAAGAAACTTCTAAGCCAAAAGATCTTCCAACAGGAACACAGAACACTTGAGCTACACTGCTGACACAGATGCCTAAGACTCCTTATCCAAAGCTTCTAGAGAAACTCGGACTTCAAACCAAACACAAACATCATGCTGAACTCAGTCACAACACTGAAGCAGACACACATCCTCAAACTTGCTCCAAAAGAAAACATCTTCTGAGATATCCAGAGTCACTGCGTCTCATCACACAGTTACTACTTTCCTGAGTTACCCAAAATACCATCACTCGCTTCTGTTCAACCAACAGATCCAAACTCTCAAAAATCCGCTCACACGAGCACGATTCTACTTATACTTCAATAATGGACTCCGAACCTTAACAGGTTTCCTTTAGAGATATGAAATCCTTACACCATATCAAAGTTTACTCGAGACGGTATTAGGTCTACAGTCTCGTCAGATATACTTCCAACCTCAACACTCAAATTCTAACTATTGGTAGTCGTGTTACTCACACTACCACCTTATCTACCTTTATAACTTATATTGGAAAACCCGAACAGGTAACCCAACAAATAGGTAGAAATATATATATTTAAAATGATACTTTTTATATAGAAATTATTTCTGGGTAAAATTATTTCATTTACCTCTTTAAAACAATATTGTGTCCGTTGGCCTGGTTCAAGTGTTTAGAGATCCCTATCAATAACGTTAGCTACTCGTATTGACCAGAATCCATATACCACTTAACCGATCAACTAACACAATATAAAATCATTTTTATATAACTAACAATTACGCGCTCTCAAGATAGACACCACTTCAGAGCCTAGGTATTCACTCAACCTACTGCTCTGATACCAAATGTGACGACCCGGCTTTCCACTCCCGGAAAGTCGCATCGACAGTAAGAAAGAAAGGGGTAGAAAATAGAAAAGAAGAGAAGAAAGAAAGAAACAACAACAATGATCTCACAGCGGAACGAATAAATTATATTAATAACATAAACTATTACATAGTATCAACACTTTACAGAGTTACACAGTATATACATCACTTACTAGACAGTTATAAACATCTGTCTAGACATTACAACTCAATACACTACAGAGATACAGACACAGCGGAACTACTATATATATCTACAACGCTGAAGCCTCCTGCTCCATTGCTCCTCCACAATTCGTCAAAGCTAAACCTGAATCCCTTGGCTACTCGTAAAAATTTGAGTACCCAAGAGTTTATAAAACAGAAATAAACAACTTGGGTCAGACATGGGTCTGGTGTGAGTAAACGAGTTAAAATTGTTTAACTTCAAAACCTTTTGAAAACAAAGGTATCACGTAAGACTTCCCACACATAAACATGGAAAAGTTTTTACCTTACGCTAACCAAAACATTTGATAGGAAATCCAGTTATATTATAATAGGGTCTAGGGTTTTCAAGTAAAATACAGAAATAGCTGAAATGCTTACATCTCACATTCCAACATAGTTGGGCACAACTAATACGTACGGCACTTATTGGAGTTTGGACTCCATACAATGGCCGGGCTACTGGGGTACCGCCCGTCACAGTACGTGGCCTAGATCACCGTACCGAGGAGTACGCCCGCTCCCCTGCAACACAAAGCCGGAACCATCCCTTACTGGATAATTCCGAACAAGATAACCCCGTAGTTGGCGCGACCAACCACACACTAAGCCGAATAAAAAGAAAGGGACCTCTAGACAGGGATCTATCTTGCTCTCAGGGGGTGCTACCCACGAAGCCTTGCTGCACCTCCCCTGTTTTAGCCATTCCCGGTTGATGAGGCTTGAGGTTACGATTACCTTTAATCATAACATATCACTTAGAATGCTCATCGTCCGCCTGACGATGTGCTGAAAGCATTCAATCCATACAAGTTCGTTCCGGGTTCGAACGAAACCGAAGGCATTATCTCGTTACACTCGTTTTGGAATCACCCTCAGAGTTAACGACAATAACCCTTGCACTCTGAATCTTCATCTTCACTTGAGATTCACGACCTATCGTAAATTTGGATCGATGTGGTATTCGGGTCTCCAGACCTGGAATTCCGGCATACGGAAACCCGATCCCGGTCTCATCGAAATCCAAAACGTATCTTTTAAGGGCCAAGTTGTTTTAAAGGTTTAAACAATTCAATTCAATTTAATACTTGAATTCACATAGCATTAACATAGATAAATATCACACATTTATCACAGATATATCCAATATCATATCACATAATATCATAGTATATCATCCAATAGATATCAACCAAATCAGACATTCTACTCAACCATCATTCATAAGCAACCATTTATTAATCTCTATTATAATTAATTTAATCCACTTAAATTAAATTAATTACTTAAGAATTAATTCCTAACCTTGCTTAATCAATCATTAATTAATTACTTATCCATTTAATTAATTAATCATTAAATATTAATCACTCTTGATTAATTATTCATTAATTACATAAAGTAATTATCCTTTAATTAATTTTACAAATTAATTATCCTTAATCATTTATAGTAATTAACCTTTAATTACTCTCATTAATTATAATAATTAATATCCTTAATTAATTACATTAATTAATTAATTAACTATAATTAATTACATTAATTAATCAACCTTAAATAATTATTAAGGTAATTAACTAATCTTAATTACTTCTTAATTATTTATCATTTACTTCATAAATCCTTTTTGATTAATTTAACCAATTACATCCAGTAATTCCTTTTACCAATTACTTACACTAAGTAATTACACTTAACCAATCTTATTAAGTAATTATACTTAATCAATTACTAAGTGACTATCCTTAATTAATTAACAAATTAATTTACTTAAATAAATCACATTCATTTCTTAAATCATAACTGAGTAACTCATCCTTAATTACCCTTTAAACAAATTAATTAATCCTTGATTAATTATTCTTTAACTATTAATTAATAAACCTTAATTATTAATCAATATCCTTTAATACAAAGTAATCAATCCTTAATTAATTAAACTTAATTAACTAATTAATTATTCTTAGTTATTAATTAATAAAAGTTAATTATTAATTAACAACCTTAATTACCAATTTAATTAATCCATAATTACCGATTAATCAATCCTTAATGATAATTAATTAACCCTTAATAACTTAATTAATCCTTATTAATAATTAATTAATTAAACTTAAATTTCTTAATTAATTTCAACTCATTAAAAATCTTAATTAACTTTGAGATAAAACATTATCATTAAAACATTTGATCTTAGTAATTAACTTGCTTAATTAAATCATTAATTATGTTTTAAAATAAATAATCATTAATTACTTATCTCTAATTATTAATTAACAATCCTTAATTACAAGTTAATAAAACACTTGAAAACTTAATTGTTAATTTACTTATCCTTAACCATTATTAAATCACTCTTAAATTATCTCATTAACTATCAAACTTTAATTAATTTTTAAGATAAAAACATTTTCTTTATTAATTACCTAATTACATTTCAAATTAAGTTTGAAAATAACTTTAGGATTTAACTTAATACATTTAAGTTAAACAAATCATAACACTTAATTTATTCAAACATTCATTACAAAGAAATTAATTTTTCAAGAAATTAATTTAACTTGATTATTTAAAATTTAAAAACTTACTTTTATTTAAATTAAAAACTGGTTTAAACATTTTACTTTGGGTTCAACCCATATGTACTCATCAAAACCAAGTACATCTTCTTCTTCTTTTCTTTTTTTCTTCTTCTTTGTTTAAAAACAGATTGGTTTAAAATTTAAACTGTTAAAACCTTAACAGTTACACTCAAACGCTCGCAAATGACCCAGAGAAACTCGAGCCAAAACCCTTTTTCCCCGAGACCAACTTCGAGAAAAACCCACGAACCCAAAACCCAACAACACTGACATCTCCCTGCCACTGTGCACCATGCACCACCAACGATGAACTTCCGACCACCGCCAGTATCTCCCACATATCCACGATCGCCAGCATCATCGATCCAAACACCCCAAATTCAAAAATATGCTCGAAATTGAAATTGAGCCTACCAGTACAAACTGGAACATACATCTCCGACCTAAATTCGCCTCGCCAGCCCGATTCCGACCACCAGAGGTTGAGCAATCTCGTCCCAAGCTTTGCCAGTCTTCTATGTCACACATGCCTAAGTTTCGATCAACTCGAAACACTAGAACGTCACAGAAGCCGGAATTTATAACCCTGACCAAAACTGTGAGTTAAACCCTACCTCAACCTTTTCCCATCGCCACGACGATCATAAAATCCAACGATGATTTTTCCCAAGCTCTACTTCTTCGTCGCCATCTCCGGTAGCAATCCCGTCCACCCCAAACTCCTTGATCGTCAGAGAAGACCAAAAATCCACTTTCTTATCAATCTTGAATATCTCATTCAATACCAACTTAAAAATTATGATTTAACTCTTAAAAATCATTATCTAAGACAAGGATTTAGATTATAAAAGAAAATCAAAAGATTATATAGTTTGAATTTTAACATATATTAAATTTCCTACTGTCACTTCCTTTTCCAGGTAATATTTAAACTTACCTTACTAAATTTTATTTTTAAAAACTTAGACTAAGATTAAACAAACAAATATTGTTTGAATTACAATACTTGACAGAGAGTAGATGACCAAATTTTTGAATTTTGATCACAACTTTAAACTTTGAACTATGAACAGAGAGGTATACATATGCAATCAAACATGCACACTTCAAACAGATACATAAATACATACATTCAGCTTAGAACACTCATGCACACATATATTCAAACATACATCACAATTTTACTTCAACATTTACCACACGCAACAAATTTAAAACTGTTTTAAATTTTAGTTTACTCACCTTTTAAAGATGAACAGAGCTTTGAAAGAAAAACTGGAATGTTGTGGTCTTTTGAAAACTGGAAACTTTGAAATTGAACTGCTTGCTTTTAAAAACTTGAAACCATGAATTCTGGAATTCTGTAAGCTTTGAAAACTTGCATGCACTTGGAAATGATGATTGGTCTTGAAACAGGCAAATGGTTACAGGCTTGAAAGAACAAATGGTTACAAATCTTGATTGTTTACAGAGCACTGATTTGGTCAGAAATATGGTTTCAGGTATTTGAATTTGAGAAGGTTACAGGTTTGTTTTTGAGGAGTGTTTGCAGGCTGAAAATAAAAAGGATTTACAAGCTTTTAATCTTGCATTTGAGAAGGGTTACAGGGAAAAACATTTCAGATTGGTTTAAACTTGGTTTCAGGTTGTAGATTCTTTTGTTTGAGATGATTTCAGTTTTGGTTTGAGAAGATCATTTCAGTTTTGATTTCTTGAGTTTGGAAATGAATTTCAACTTTTGGTTTGTGGAGATGATTTCGGTTTGAACATTGCTGGTTTTGGTTTTTGTCTTTGCAAATGAAAAGATAAGAAAAGAAAAAGAAGAGAGGAGGTGAAAGTTTATATAGGTTAATTTAGATTTTATTTAAATTTAAAGAAAATAAAACAAATGGTTGACACTTGTCTCTACCATTGCTTAATTACCTTACACATGTATTTAACATGTTTAAAAATTTAACACTTGTCATTTTTTTTATTTTCATTTGTTTTAAAATTATTTAAAAGCCTTTAAAATGAATTTTCCTAATTAAATAAATACATACCTTATTTAATAAATGCTTTCCTATATTATAAATAAATGAAACCTTTAAAAGAAAATAAAATAAAAACTAATTATATTCTAATAAAATTATATACAATATATTTAATTCATTTTTAAGTGTAAATATACCTTTTGTATTTATTTATTATTAAATAAACACTTCCTAAATTTATATAAATAAAATTTCTTTTAAAGAAAATATTTTAAAGCAAATCTTATTTTAAATAAAGCCTTGTTCATATATTTTATACCCAAATATATTAAAATATTTATCTTTAAAGATTCAAATTAAAATCTAGATTCAAATTCAAATTTTACTTTTAAAATCCAATTTAAAAATCAACTCTACATTTATATTTTTAAATAAACATTTTATTAAGTTTGAAATTGATATATTTCATTTAAAAACAACTCAAGACATATATATACATATTTAAACAATACTTATTAATTTTGGAAATGATAAATCTATTTAAAAATCAAATTTATAAAATAATACAATTTAAATTATTATTCTTATTATAATCAATCTATACTATAATTAAAACATCATATTATTATTATTTGGTTATAAAATATTTGAAAATAACAAATTTATCAATTTAAAATAATTTAAATTAAGAGATTATCACATTTTAAACTTCTCGAAATCCCGGGATATCACTGAAGATCTTTACTGTGTATTCTTTTTCATGTCAGCTGTGGTTATTGGATTTGCACTTGATTCAATGCTTCAAGTCATTTGTGCATTCTCTCTAGTACCTCTGAACTTGTTTGCAACTGCTGGCACCATTGTTGTCTTCACTTGCATACTTGTCATTCATGTATTTTTGTGCTGTGGTGCCATAACTCTGGTGCCCTCACCCTTCTTCTGTTTTGTAGTTGTACCACTTGTTGTGGCCCTCTTGAAATTTCAGTCGTCTTGTACATGATTGTATTTTGGGATCTGGGTAGCCTGTCACTATGTTGCACTTGCTTGACCCAGTTTGGTAGTTGCATACTTGCTATGCATTTTTCATATCTGCACTTGATCTTTGGAGTGTTTGCAGTAGTATTGACTCCCTTTTGAAGTTTTACTTTTGTTTGGTTTTGGGTTCCACTGTGGTACACTTGGTTTTGTTTAATTTCTATGTTGGCACTAATTCTCTATGATTCTTGAACATTTTTGTAGTAGTGCCATATTTTGGTGCTTACACCCTCATTTTGCTGTCTTCATGTTGTACCACTACCTTGTGCACGTGGCCATTCGATTTGAGTTATTTGCAGTTGTGTTGAGTCTTGGTAACAATGACTTGACCCCTGCATTTTGTCAATATTTTGATCCCTGCAGTATTGATGTGCTGATTTATAGTTGGAGTTGGGATGACATTTTATACGTATTGGCGAGGCCGTACATGCGTGCGTGTACGGCAGGCAATCAAATTTTGATGGTTTTAAAGTGACAATTTCCATTGTTTTGAATTGATTTAGTCGATTTGATAAATTGTTTATTTATCTCTGTTGATGATTTAAATCTGCTGATTTATTGTTTAACACTGTTAAGTGTTATATTAACTGTTATCCGATTTCTTTGTTTAAAGAGTCGGATAGACGGGAATTATTGTGACTGTCGTCTATTTAAATTATTATTGCCTCTATGCACTAATAAACTGGTTTGAATTAGACTGACCTGTGTATTATTTTCTTTTGAATGTAATACTCGGGTCAGACCGAGTATTTTACAGCTTGAAGATTTTCGAGCAGCGAAGTTAGAGAGAGAGAAAAGAATCACTTTAGTTTTTAGAAGAAAATTGTATTTTAAGATATTCCGCTGTATCAGTATTAAATTGTATAAACTCTGATGTATTCAAAAAAAAAAGATTTATAGTAATGAAATAAAGATTCATTCGTTTTAATTCATTGTTATTATTCTGTGTTTCTGTGGCTGATTCTGTTTAAACCTTATAAACTAAATAATAATTCGTCTTTTTGAACGTTTCTAGTTGGTTTAATTACCGACTGGAGGCGGTCAGAAGGGGGAATGTTACAGAGTGGTATCAGAGCTTTGGTTTACACAAAGCTTAGTTTATGGTGTTTAATATGAATAGTTACTAGAAACACTTTAAAAAGAAAACGTTTTTCAAATCTAAAGAAGTATAAAATTGTTTTTGAAATAAAGATCTTTAACTTAAGAAAAGTTAAATTGAATTGAGTTAGCATTAATAAATATGGATTTGGAATTTAACTAAAGGAAAGTTAAATAAATTTAACTGATTTAAATAAATTATTGAGATGGAAATTTAAAACTTAAAGGATAAGTGATTATATAATATGAATTGGGAAGTTTAAATTAATAAGTTGTATAACTTATAAAATGAGAAAATTTAAGTAAAACCAGTTGTTAAAATGGTTAAACAGTTTTGTTAAGTAAAACAAAAATCTGAATTTTGAATAGTAATATGAATTTGACTTTAGTAAAAGTTAAATAAAATGATTTGAGAAATGAAATCTAAGTTAAGTAAAATAGAATTTCAAATAAATTTGAGGCGAACTTAAGTTGTATGGTGAAAATAATTGCAAGTGGAGATAAAATGAAACATAACTTAAGTAGTAATGTTGAATGAGGTTGAATTTGATATCAAAATGAATTAATAAAGTGAAGAATGAATATGAATTTGAGTTATATAAAGGAAATTCAACTTTAAGTGTAAAAGTGAATTAGTGAATATGGTGAGTATAAAAATTCAATCTGAATTAGAATATAACCAATTGAAATTAAGTGTGTTGAACCAAATTGAATGTAAGCAAAGTAAATAAATTGGTTTTGCTAGTTGATTGTATAGAAATTCATTAAGTGTTAATGAAATTGAATTAATGGAAATTGAAAGCTAAGCAATTGAATTCAAATTGAAGGATAAGAAATCTAAATAGAGTCGAATTTGATTTGAATTGAAAGCAAACTAACTTGAATATAAATTAGTGAAAGTAAACTAATTGAATATGAATGAATGTTAGTAAAATCCAATGTGAATGAATCAAATGTGATTTAATTGAAAAATCAATTCAATGAAGGATTTACTAAAGAACTAGTTGATTATCTTGGAAATAGAAAATTGATAAATTATGTAATAGTTTGAATTGGAAAATTTTGAATTATTATAAACGGTTTAAATAGAAGATTTGAAAATATTGATATTATGTTGGAATTATAAAACGAATTTTTTATAAGTGTTAACATGGAGTATAATTGGATTTCATAAGTTAATGAAATTTACAAGTTTTATAATGTGAAGTTATAAAATGAATCGATGTTGCAAAATAAAAGAATTTATAAGTAATTTACTTATAAATTAAATTTCAGATATAAGACTGAGTTATAAAGGAATGGTTAATAAAGTAATTTGTTATAAATTGAAGTCTTTATGAATAGGAATAGAATTTATGAACATTGTTTATAAATTCGAAACTGACTTATTTTGATAAGTAAATTCTTATAGCTTGTTAAAAGATGTATATTCACAATTTTGGACCGTGAATATGTCATTGAATAAAATGGACATGTTTGGGAAAGTGATATTTTAAAACGAAGTTAATTGTTTTAAAGATGTTTTCAAAGGCATTGAATATCGAAACCATAGATTTCAACATTCATTGTTGAAATAGACGTTTTCGAGGAATAAGGAAATGGTAGACTATAACACTGTTGTTATAGTAAATGATTTCCGAAAGGAAATGTTTTGTATAGTATTGGGATTTATACATCTATCTAAATTTCGAATCCCTATACTAGTGATTTTGAGTTGTCATAACGATGTTTTACGTAACATTCGTTTTAACTCAAATAAATATGTGAAAGAGAATGATTTCCTTAAAGATGAAATATATACTTAATTTTGATTAAAGTATATCGGATATTTTCAAATGTTGAAAATAAAAATGGATTTGTGAATTACTTATTTTTCAATAAGTATGGAAATGTTTTTCCAAAAATGAAATGTTGTGAATATATTCCGTAAGGGATAAATGATTTGAAATTCATTTTCAAAGTCGAAGTTGAAATGTTAAATGAGAAATTTGAACAATTAGTTCAATTTGAAATTTTTCAAAAAGATTGAATCGTTAAGTTAAATTGAGTTTAACTTCGACACCAAAGAAATTATAAGACGAGTTTTGAATTTCAGATGATGGTTTGGATTATATGTCTAACATTGTGAATTGATGACATAGCAATTGATCTCTATTAAATATATATCTGTTGGTGGCGGAGAATTTATTCTCTTAGCTTAACACCCTTCTCTGAGACGTACGAGCTCAGAGGTTATATATCGATAGACACCAATTCTGTGTTGAGAATTTACGATGTAGCGTGAAATCCAAATCGAATGTGAAAGTCGATAATAAATGGAATTATGAATATGAATTAGGTTTGAGATAACCTTAAATTTCCAAATCGACTTAGAGGAAAATTTTGAAATCCTCTATTTTGTTATGAATATGGGATATGTAGGTTTTTAGAACTTATATATATGAATGCGGTAAATTTGAAACCGTTAGTTTAGAAAGTCATTGTTATGGAAATCTTATGTAAGCTTACATAGATATTATATGTACGAAATGTGAAATGAAAGTACTACATATATATGACATTATGTTTTCTAAACTGAGGATATGGAAAAGTACCTTCCATTTATTATTTGAGAAGGTTTTGGAACTCTCGATGAGCGTCCATTTGAAATTCGTAGCTACGTAGAATTTCCATTTAGTCGGAGTGACTATTTGAATCGGAAATCCCTCGAGATGGATCATGTCGATGGGATTAGATTGATTGATTAGCGTAATTTGAGGGGCGAGATGCCCACAGTTACAAGCGATTCCACTGGGATAGTGGCGTAACCGCCGGGTAAACTGCAATCTAATGCCAAGCGAAATTTGAGGGGCGTGATGCCTACAGACACAAGCGATTCTACTGGGATAGTAGCGTAACCGCCGGGTGTACTACGATCTATGGCGACAACCATGGCGAAATTTAAGAGATGAGAAATCTACAGATTACGAGCGACTCTACTGGGATAGTAGCGTAACCACCGGGTAAGCTGTAATCCATGGGGGAACGTGCTTTCCATATACATTTTTAAAAGAATTTTTAAAGTATTTTCACTGGAAATTGAAGCAAGTATGTTTAGTACTTGGAGATTTTTAGACCTGCGTCTGGCCAGCGTATGCCTAATGTCTGTGAGAACGAAGATGGACTTGTTAAATTTCGAGTTAGAAAGTATTTTCAAACTGTAAATAGCAAATCAATAGTTTGAAATTAAAATTACATAATTCCGACTTAATGAATTAAGGAAGAGGATCTTTGTAATGTTTTGAAAGTCCACAGCTTTGGAAGAGATATATTATATAAATCTCTAACATGAAGAATTTTAAAGTTTAAATCTGAGTTTTGTAAATCGAAATTTAGTAAAGGACTTTTGCGTTTTGATTGTAGAAATCAATAAACAAAAGAGAAGATAAACAAAACTAGTGAGATTAAACAAATAGAATGAAACCTATATTCATTTATTTGTATTGAGTTTCAAGCTTAGAAAAATTGAGTAGAATATAAATATCGGTGAAATTTTAACAACCTTTCCTTTTCGTGGACGAAAAGTTTTAAGGAGGGAAGATTGTAATGACCCTGAAATTTCAAAAATTCAAATTGAAAATATATAATGGATTTTAAATATTTGAATGTTGAATTGACTTGAATTTCAAATTATCAGAATGAATGTGACGATTTAATTTTTGGATTTAATCTATTAAAGTTGAATAAAATTTGAATCGGGATGTATATAATAATAAGGCAATTTGCTTTGAAATTTTAAAGTATAAAATCTTTTGATTTTAAAATCAAATTCGTCTTGTTCGATTAAATTAAAACTCTACATTTTGACATTTAGAAGATATATGCAAATGAAGGTAAAATAAATGATGGTGTTTAAAAGGAAATGAATTATATCTACAAAATAAATAACATACTTTATTAATAAATAAAAATATAAAACAAAATAAAAAGAAAAAAAAACTAACATAACCCATAACTCTAGTACATCAGCCCATACCTAAATCACGTCTAACCCATGCCTTATACCACGATGTTCTCTGAAAAACCACGCCCCTTCCTTCTGCAAATACGAACCCAACCCCCTCTCATTTCATTCGTAAACCCTAAAAGCAATCGAGAAAAATAAATGGCGGCTTACAAATCGCTCCTCTTCGACAAGAAAAACTTGGGCTTGGGTAGAAATCAAAGGCGCTCGGCTTTGCTTGTTCGTGCTTGGCTTCGGCTTCGTCCCTCTGTCCAAATTTGGGTTTCGTTTTCGATCGCGCTCGTTCAATTCGAAGGCCTCGACTTCAGTAGCTTTGATCGATCGGCTCTTTCGCCTCGCTCGTTTCCAATTCGTGGCAAAGGTGAGTGATTCATTCGCTCACATCTAGTTTAAACTTTCTGTTTTGTTCGATTCGAATTCGCGATTTCGTGATTCCTTTGACTTGTTATGATTTGTCTAATGTTGATTTCGTTCGTATTGAAATGTTTGAAATTTTCTTTGGCCATTTCGACATATTACGATTCTTTTTGCTTGGGTTGGTTCGACTTTATGCCTGACTTGTTAAGTGTCGGCCTTGTCACTTTGTTGAAAATTGATTGAAAACTGTTTTTACATTTGGATCCCAGATAATTTTTGACTTTGGCCATTTTCGTTCACCCAGTAGTATGCTTGATTTGTTTCTTTATATGATGTCCCTTTTTGATTTGAACTGCAAATGATTTTGAGCAATTTTGTTGGCTTTGGCATCGACTTTGACCTGTAGTTGCCTTCGGCTGCACACTTGGTTTTGTGATGATTGACCTTGTTCGATTTTTGCCATATTATCCACTTCCTCTAGTAGCACTTTGATATGGTGTAGTTTTTGAATCATCCCTTATCTGTCGCATTTGCATATCACTGAAATTCCATCACTACACTGTTTATTTGCATATAAACTTGAGTTCCTTGTTATGTCTTTTGTGCATTAGTCACTTGAACTAGTTTCTCTAACTTGTAGCCTCTGTACATTCATGAAGTATGGTTTCACATGCATACTGCCTATACATGCTTGGTCCTTGATTTCTGAATTGATGTACATGTGTTCACTTGATCATGGTTTCATTTAGATAGCTTCACTGTTGTATGTACTGACATCACCTTGCAGTCTTCACATATAGTTTGTTCATGTTGTGCACTTGTCAGTATAGTCTTTATGTTGCTCTCTGCATACTTGAACTGATTGGGTTTATTTTAATTTGCTGAAGTCCAGTTTTGTAAGACTGTTGTACCATGATTTTGAACTTACCTTAAGTAAAATTTGGGACTAGTTTATATGATGATTTTTGGTTGGTTTGTATATGACACTTCACTGCTGTCTGCATTTAAATAATTCGTGAGATGATCGAGTTGCTGTCATTATTGTTGGCACTGACTTCATCATGTTGGCATTCTTTTATCTGGTTTGTTGTTTTCGCCTATGTGCTTCGACATTGGCATTTTGCCTTGTTCTAGACTACGAAGTTAATACTGTCCAGTTACAGTATTATATATAAGTTTACAATTCGCACACTCATGTTTTTGGAGACTGTTTGCACCTAGTTGCATTTTAGCCTCCATATATGTATGTATGCAGTCACGTATGTATATACATCATTTGATATGTATATATGTATGTTCGAATTTGCATTCTTGCTCTTGAAGTTATGGACTTGGTTTTGGTTTTGTTGTTTATCACTTCAGTTGTTAACACTATGCATTTTGCTTGGTCACCTGTTATCCAAATCTGCATATGTGTACATGCATACATAGGTATGTGTGTACATATATTGTTGGATTGTACCAAGTTTGTGTTATTTCAAAGTGCAATTTGTAGTTATGCTTTGTTCACTGTGACTTTGATTTTTGATAAATGTTGAACTTATTTTTGGTTGAACTTTGACATTAACTTGATAATGTCTTCGAGTTCTTTGTTTAAGTGCTTTTGAATATGTACAGTTCTGATTGCACTTGACCCTCTGAAGTCGTGGCATTCATTTTGTACTTGCACTTGTATTTCATGGCTTGTAGCTGTTGTACTGGTTGATAATTGCTGCATCCTTTTGTCTTTGTTCCTGTCTGAAGCACTTTTGTGAATTAAGATTACTTCACCACCGATTGAGTCATGTGAAGATCTTTACTGTGTATTCTTTTTCATGTCAGCTGTGGTTATTGGATTTGCACTTGATTCATTGCTTCAAGTCATTTGTGCATTCTCTCTAGTACCTCTGAACTTGTTTGCAACTGCTGGCACCATTGTTGTCTTCACTTGCATACTTGTCATTCATGTATTTTTGTGCTGTGGTGCCATAACTCTGGTGCCCTCACCCTTCTTCTGTTTTGTAGTTGTACCACTTGCTGTGGCCCTCTTGAAATTTCAGTCGTCTTGTACATGATTGTATTTTGGGATCTGGGTAGCCTATCACTATGTTGCACTTGCTTGACCCAGTTTGGTAGTTGCATACTTGCTGTGCATTTTTCATATCTGCACTTGATCTTTAGAGTGTTTGCAGTAGTATTGACTCCCTTTTGAAGTTTTACTTTTGTTTGGTTTTGGGTTCCACTGTGGTACACTTGGTTTTGTTTAATTTCTATGTTGGCACTGATTCTCTATGATTCTTGAACATTTTTGTAGTAGTGCCATATTTTGGTGCTTACACCCTCATTTTGCTGTCTTCATGTTGTACCACTGCCTTGTGCATGTGGCCATTCGATTTGAGTCATTTGCAGTTGTGTTGAGTCTTGGTAACAATGACTTGACCCTTGCATTTTGTCAATATTTTGACCCCTGCATTTTGTCAATATTTTGACCCCTGCAGTATTGATGTGCTGATTTATAATTGGAGTTGGGATGACATTTTATACGTATTGGCGAGGCCGTACACGCGTGCGTGTACGGCAGCCAATCAAAATTTGATGGTTTTAAAGTGACAATTTCGATTGTTTTGAATTGATTTAGTCGATTTGATAAATTGTTTATTTATCTCTATTGATGATTTAAATCTGCTGATTTATTGTTTAACACTGTTAAGTGTTATATTTACTGTTATCTGATTTCTTTGTTTAAAGAGTCGGATCAACGGGAATTATTGTGACTGTCGTCTATTTAAATTATTATTGCCTCTATGCACTAATAAACTGGTTTGAATTAGACTGACCTGTGTATTATTTTCTTTTGAATGTAATACTCGGGTCAGACCGAGTATTTTACAGCTTGAAGATTTTCGAGCAGCGAAGTTAGAGAGAGAGAAAAGAATCACTTTAGTTTTCAGAAGAAAATTGTATTTTAAGATATTCCGCTGTATCAGTATTAAATTGTATAAACTCTGATGTATTCAAAAAAAAGATTTATAGTAATGAAATAAAGATTCATTCGTTTTAATTCATTGTTATTATTTTGTGTTTCTGTGGCTGATTCTGTTTAAACCTTATAAACTAAATAAAAATTGTCTTTTTGAACGTTTCTAGTTGGTTTAATTACTGACTGGAGGCGGTCAGAAGGGGGAATTACCTAAAAAAACATCTTACTCGAAATCAAATATAAAAACTAAATTGCATCGATTTATTACCTAATTTGATAATTCTTATGCTATCACTACTTGCTACTTAGATTCTAGAATCAACAGTCCAATTAAATCAAATCCAAAGACCCAACTTTCACCAAACTAATCCATCCAACCATTTATTTTATATCAAGTGTTAAGATGGCCATAACTGTATAACTAATTAGTCTGCTAAGCACCAAATATATCTGATATATCCAATGTCGAGAATGTCAATGACTCAATTCAATATATTCTTACAAATATTGCCAATCTCAGAGCATCAAATACCTTAACCCATACATGCTAAACTATTAATTTTATAAGACAAAGACAGCATACTCCAAGTCAATGGTAGCTGAATAAGCATTAATGGAACATAACACGTACTAATAACAATAATTTCATATCCAAAAGTCAAAAAAAAATTATCTCAGACAAGAATGCTTATAATATGATCAAGATAAATCAGATAATTAAAGGTATCTGCAACTCAAAATATAGAAAGGAAAAGAAAAGGAAAACCAAAAGCAAATCCAAAATTAGGATATTTGTAGAAACATTCGACGTAGTAACTGAATGATCTGATACCTGTAATCAGCAGCAACGGTTGCAAGCAAAGCAGGTGGCGGAGAGTAGCGGATTAGCATCTGTAAGAGAGTTTTATTGACAACGGTGAGGTGGTTTGGTGGAGAGTAGCAGGTTAGGGTTCGCAAGAGGGTTTCGTCGATAATTGCAACGGTAGTGAGCGCGATGGGTTTAGCACCATCGATGGCAAGGCAGCTAGCAAAACGTGAAGGGGTTAGGGTTTATTTTTTGGAAATTTTGGTGGCCATGTTTTTAATAAATTGAGCGGCCGAAGAAATGTAGGGAGGGAAGTGGTAATTTTCAGTAAGCGTAAAAGTAACTTAGGGGACCATTAACAAAAACAGTTGTTATAAATAGATATTTACAAGGGGCACAAGTAAGCAGTTGTTACAGACATATATTACAACTGCTACAAAAATAAAAGTTGTTAAAAGTGCCTTTTTTACAACTATTAAAATAAACAGCTATTAAAAAATACATATTACAACTGTCAGTTTGTGCTGGTTGTAAATGAAAGGTTGTAATATGGTTGTTTTGTTGTAGTGGGCCTTAATTTTGGTATTATAAATACCATAAATATTATATTGGATTTAAAAGGAGATTTTGGATATAAAAAATTTATATCGAAATTTGGATTATTTTAAAGGAAATTGATTTAGGTAAAATAATGAATTGATTTGGGGTTGTACTTAACTATTCGTAAGATGTCAAATAGAGGTTTTAAAGTAATTTATATAAAGGGTTTTTAAATAATGGATTTTTAAATGATATCTCTAAAAAAATATGGAAAAGACGTTAAAAATCGATATTTAAAGTAGATTTGAAAAATAAATGGAATTTATAAAGAAATGTATTTATAACATGGAATTTTACAAATGAGATTATTTTTATAAACAAGTAAAACCCAAATGAGTTTATAAATTTATAAACGATTTTTATAAATAAGGGAAACAATATCAATTGATAAATTGGGAATATAATTTTACAGTGTGAATTTATTCATGATATGAAAATAGGTTTTTGGGAATAATAGTGGATTCTATTTTGAAAAGTGAGAATGGTTAGGGAATCAGAATGAAATCGATGTGTTGTGAATCGAGAGGGATTTATAAAGTGAAATTGATTATTGGAATTTTAAAATATATTTTTATCAAGAATTTAAATTTTGTTTTAAAAGGAAAATTTTATAGATGTAATTTAAAGCTATTTCAGTATTAAAATACTTTGAAATGAATTTTTTTAAATATCTAATATTAATTGAAATAAATTATAATTGGTAATATCAGCTTTGTAAATCGCTTTGTTTATTTAAAAATGAATTGAAAATGATTTATCGATGTTTATTTAAAGTGTTTTAATACTTTAAATAATTACATAAACATGTTTTAAAAATAAATTATTATTCTTTAAAAATACTTATTATATATAGAGGTTCGAAATGATTTTTATTTATTAATAAATCCTCTCGAGATTTGTAAACAAAGTTTATTTAATAGATATGATTTTTATATAAGAGAAATCTTGTGATAGAATTCTGGAAACTTAAGGAATCCTCCGAAATGTTGAAATACGAGAACTTCGAAAATGAAAATTCATAAAAGAAGTTAGAAATGGGTAGCTGGAATTATAGACAACTATAATTGATTTTGAAAATTTTAAAGGGAATTAATTTATAAATTTCGGAAATTTATAAAATCCGTTATAAATGAGTTAAGGGATTTACAAGTAAATTGTAAAGGATTTTGAGAAATAGGAAATAAATGGAATATTTCCAAGGTATTGGAAATAAAATGATTTTAGGAAATATTCTTATAAATATTTACTAAGTATTGGAATGGGAGGATTTAAAATATTTTAACTACGAGATTTTTATTATAGAAATATTTTTCAAAGTGTTGAATAGAATAATGGAGTTGGAAATATTTCTACATATTGTTATGGATTGAAAAATACTCCATTAAGGATATAAGGATTTGAAATAGTTTTCAAACGTTGGAAATACTGGAAGAGTTTTGAATATATATATATATATATATCTTTGTAAAGATATTTT
This sequence comes from Allium fistulosum, assembly GCA_030737815.1. Classification (NCBI taxonomy): domain Eukaryota; kingdom Viridiplantae; phylum Streptophyta; class Magnoliopsida; order Asparagales; family Amaryllidaceae; genus Allium; species Allium fistulosum. The sequence continues at coordinate 54,605,035 of CM060905.1, forward strand.
GAATAAATGTTTTGATGATTTATAAAATAAGGCTTAGTGACTGCTTATGGATGTTATCGGATCGTTGAATAACCGACTATCAAATCTGGCAAAATTCGTTGATCGTTTCGAAGCGACCAGGATCGGATTTAATTATCCGAAACCACTTCGATCTGATTTGAGCATTATGAATTGTGATATCGCGAAGATAAGGAAGACAATGATTTTGGAGATTCGGTTTGTTTATACTCAAAACAACTTGTATGTATGAATGCTATCATTTGCATCGTTTCTTGGAAGGAAGTGTTAGCATTCCAAGAATGAATGGTATTCTTAAGGTAATATGTAGCCTCAAGCCTCATCAATCGGGAATGACTAAAACAGGGGAGATGCAGGAGAGCTAAGTGGGTCGCACGCAAGTAGGGTATGTTATCACTTTTCTAAATACCCTCGGATATATTATATTATAATTATGGACATGGTTGTGCATGGAAAAGAGAGCGCTCGATTAGGGTGGGAACACTCGGGGTGATAACATATTCGTACTATCCAGGTCAAGGGTAGGCCGTTCCTGTGTTGGTAGGGGATCTAAGTGAGGTCCTTGGTACATCTTTCTAGAGGTGCACTATGACGGGCAGTACCCCAGTAGTCCAGTCATTGTATGGAATCCAATATCCACTACGAGCCTTTACGGTTTTGATTGTAGAGCCTGGTATGCTAGAATTTAATTAATGTAACAATTTTGGCTATTTTAATAAGTATTTGTACTTAGATACTGTTATAATATAGCTGGATTTTCTATAAAAATGCTTTTGTTATCGTAAGTTAAAAACCCGTCGTGTTAATATGTGGCGTGGTTGTAACAACCTAGTATTTCAAACCATTCGTATCTGCACATGTCGGACTTGAATTGCTCAAAACAACAGATTGTTAATTTATATTTGGCAAAACTCGGCATATATAGTAAATAAATCAATCACAGAATCACAGACATAGAGTATTACAACAATAAGCAGTGAAATAGATAAATATTAGTTCATGAAGCTACTATAAAACATCAGACTCTAAAATAAAATGCAATAGAATCTCGAATGCAAATGAATCTCTAATACATAAGCAACTGACGAGTCTGAACATAAATGATTGGAATAAACTGAAATAAGTGAAAGCTGGATAGATAGATCTTTAAACAAAGCTCCAATCTCCAAAGGTGAGTCTCAAATGTTGTGACACTCAGCTTGACCCGAGCATAAAGAAAATACAAAACACTCAAGTCAGGATTAACATTCTTATATCAGTAAATTTAACTCAAGTGAAATGTCAACTGAAATAAAAGTAACTTAAAGAACGTTTGGGATACCCATCCTCTAAGGATCTGTGGAACTATCTACTATGTAATAATATACGCGATTATAACATGTCTACAGTAAAGTAAACTATTAAAATAGCGTTAAGGCATTACCCATATCCCCCTTAACACATTTTATATAATGTCGTAGTCTATACGGATACTGTTAACTCCACTTGCAAGTGGGCTATCAGGGAGCACTCCATAGGTACGACACAAAACAAACTTATAGAATGCGCGAAAGGGCATGTGACAAGGCACGTGAGGCAATGCCAAGGTAGATATACCATTTGCGGATCCGGACTGGTGGTAACGCTTAGCAGCTACTACCGTCCACCTCGAGACACACTCCCAAATCAAAGGTGCACCCAATCAAATCACAAAGTAATAGAATGGTATCGAAGAAGTGTGCTCGATTGGAGGAATGACCTCACTTGGCCCGGCGTGGCTCCTGTTTTAGCTACATCAAGCTGACTCACGGGAGTCAGGGCTACGTAAATACCTCATACAGAATCGTCACCAAACCATCCTATTTCGTTCTGGAATCTCCACCACGTACACAGTTGTTAAAGTGGTTTTCCGTATTGGCAGAGAGTATGACAATATCCGATCTCAGTCTCTTTAACAACCAAACACTTATTTCACACCGTAGTCATTTCATTTCAAATAGTTCATACTTCATATCAAAATATCGTATTCATTTCAAAACCATATCAATCCGATTTCATTATTCACTTTAAATAATATTCATTTCCAAAATCATACATTTTCAAAATTATAACACTTTCGAAACCATAACACTTTCGAGATCATAACACTTTTGAAATCATAAAACTTTTGAGATCATAAAATTTTTGAAATCATAACACTTTTGAAATCATAACACTTCCAACTTAAACAGTTTAGATATTGAAAATAGTATATATATTAAAATAGTTATAAATTAAAATAGTTTATATATTAAAATAATTTATATATTAAAATAGTTGTAAAAAAATTAGTTTATATTTATTTAAAGAGATTATACCGGAATAGTCTGCAAACTAGAATTGTTTCATCCAATTCCACAAATCAATTTTAACCAACTTAAATTCCAAAATTCAATTAAAATCAATCCCAGTTCAACACTTTCAATTTACAAGGTTAAAGATGCAATTCAAATTCTCAATAACCCATTTCAATTTTTTTTCGATTTCAAATCCAAGTTTGAATTATCACTTCAATTCCAATAAGGTTCAAAGTTTAAATACTCAAACATTTACAATATAAGTTTCATTTATATTTCAACATTTAACTTTATGTTTATTCAAATTGGAAAATATTCACTTCATCATTTTAATAACAATTAAATAAATCTCAATTTATAAACTTGAATCAATATTAAATAATCAGTCTTAGTTTTCTTTAAAGTTGAGAATATTCCTTTAATCACTTTTTATCAAATCGAGTTATAAATCATACCTTTCAAAATCTCAAAATCAATGAGTTCAAATAAATTCTTATTTAAATTCAATTATTAACCAATTTAACTTCTAAGTCAACATGAATTTATCTTCCCAACCTCTATTATTAAAGTTATAAAAACCTATTTTTAAAATGTTTATATAAATTTAAATAAATACTTAAACATAGTATAAACTAATTAAATTAACTTTTATTAAATTAAATCTTATTATTAGTTTTGTTTTATATTGAATATTATTTTATATATTTTAAAAATAAAATAAAATTATAAGAAGAATCTAAAAATTTATATTTTTCAAAACTAACTTATAAATTAATATTTCCAAAACATATTATTTTAAAATCTAAATTTTTTTACATATATAAAAATAACATTTATATATTATATAAAAACAATATTTATTAAAACCCATATATTTCCTTTCAAACTTTGGAAATCATTTTCAAAGTATAGACTAATGGTGTCCGTATATAATTTTCTATCCTATGGTCAAGTGATACAAATATTTATCATTTCATTCCGCAATTTAAATATTTACGGGTATATATCATTTCAACCCGTAATCCCAAAATTTGAATTCAATGAAAATCGCTTGGGTTTATCATTTCAACCCATAACGACTTTCCCTTAATCTATAAAATCGTTTGGGTATGTATCATTTCAACCCATTGGTATTTCTAACTATCAGGGAACTTGCAGAGTGAGAACAAATATGATAATATTGTAACATATCAACAACAGGCATATATCATCAGTAACAAATTTAATCATAATATAAATAACAGGTTATGGTGTCATATGTCACAGGTGAACAGTTACAAATAATGGCATATCATATATAGCAATTATAAAATTAACAGTTCAAATTTAATAGCATATTTCAAGTGTTATTTCAAGGTGAAGTAAATTTATTGAATATAAGAACGTTAATCGTGAGTGATTGTTCACCTTTCGAGGCTAAAGAAAGCAAGACATGAAGGTGATACGGACATGCACATGGATACGGGCACGACACTCAGATGAGGGTTCGGACAGTGGCAAAGCATGAGCAAGCACGATAACTAGGAATCAATGAAAACAAATCAAAGCTAGCATGATCTAGAATGGGAACATAATATATTTAAAATACGAAATATATATACATTTTTCTTAAACTCAATATTCAAAATTTAAAAGACCAAATAAAAATGAAAATCCTTATATATAATAAAAATCAATATTCGATCAAAACACATATTAAATAAGAATATTTATATACTTATATTATATTGCAAAATCATTATGAGAAATTTTATTTTAAACACATATATTTTCTTTTGAAAATTACCATATTAATCTTTATACCCAAAATATATTAAAGTTATTATAAACATATTTATACATACATACTTCGAAACAAATACTTTAAAACATAGACTGACATTGAAATTATAAAAACGCTTCAGATATATTACACACACACATATTAAAACCATATTAATTTTAAACACATATTAAAAATGGAACAAAATATTTATATTATCTTTAAGAAAAAAATCAAAACAAACAGTATATATAATTCTAATAGAATATATATAACTTTAACAGCCTATATATAACACTAAAGACTACATTATATATATATATATATATATATACCAGTATGTTAGGCACATCCGTTGGACGTTTGCAATGAAAACCAAAAAAAAATATTTATCGTACAATAAATAATAACCTCCGTGCTTACATATATTTTCAACTGTACTTTGGTAGCTTAGATTATTATCCCTTTCCAAGATGAGGAAAATTAAATTTATTATTGGTAACAACAAAATTACAATAGGAGAAATCAAATCTGCGCCTAGATACATTATTTTATAGAAATTTTTCATAACTTCAACCATTCATAAGCACCAATAATGTTTATTTACGCAAACTTTAGAACACTTAGTTTGATGGTAATTAATTTTATGAAATTATCTACATTATGTAGACATACGTATAAGCTAATTTCAATATCATTACCACACAAAACATAATTTTGCTAAACATTTTTCACACGTGTGCCTTCACACTGGGCATATTACAATGATGTTATAATATTATATTAGAAACTTTGCCAGCTTGCTTTGACTTGCATGTATATATTTATGTATATACAGTAGCTACATACATTGACATTTATATATATGAGTTTATGAAGTTGAATTGTTTTCTAGTCACAACCGTTTAACATACAATTGTGATTTGCTGATAATCACCAATATACATCAATCATTTCATATATAGACTTTTGCCTTAATTTCAACCATATAAGTCAGTGATATTATGCAAAATCTCTCCTTGGAGCCTAAAACTAAGTCTCGGGAAGCTCCTGCCGTCAATAAGAAGGTATATTTGAACAATGATATAATCTCTCAAAATTTATCTCCGGCTTTTACGTAGGTGCATGCATGCTTGTACATACATGTGTGTTTAAGTATCTCTATTAATCTATTGCATATTTTAGGTTTAAGGCATATAAAAGTTTAAGATAGAAAGTAACTTATCAGTTTGCACACTCAGATGATTGAAAGTTAATTCATTTGGATTTTTATAAAGAATGCTACAAACAGTGTTCACTATAAAATTCCTCTGTTCCCTTGTATTTTGTCCGCCTGTGCCACAAAAAACTCTATCATTCATTACAACAAATTGATGAATTAGTGGCGTCCATCATAGTTGATTAACGACCGATGAGGCAAAATGAATTACTGAGCTAATTGTCGCACATGAGGACAGACAGGAAGGGGGCATATGATTTGAGGTGCTATTATTGTGCACTGAAACAATAATAGATATTTAAGAAAGACCAAACTAAAATGGTTAACCCGAGAGCAAACAACCAATCATGGTAGTTTACTAACCACCTCATAGAATACAAATAGATTCCAGGAATGAATATAAATCAGGCCGTATCAGGCATTTGTTATTGAATTCAAACTTATACATTTGTTATTGAACCAAACTTATATTCCTACATAACAAAAAGCTAATATGCTTCGAAGTATATGTTCAAAAAGTAACCTAGTTTCGAACATTAACTTACTCTCAAAATATTAGTTCTGATTGCATGTATGTAAAACTAGATTTCTATAATTTACTTTCTCCCATCTTAGTGAAATTACTATAAATTATAAATTATACCCGTTGATCCCAAAAGACTAAGATATGCAATTGTGCCTAGCGCACCCTAATTTGAGTGAGCATGTGCGCGATACGCAGCAGCCTGCACATCCACAACTTCATTTGTTTTGTTTGATTATATACAGTTCCCACTCTTTTATCACAATTTCATATGCACCTTGCCAACAAAAACTTAAGAGAAATCCTAAGCCACAACTATTACTTTACAGTCATGACCTTTCTTCACAAATATTTTCTAACATCAAATTATAGGGGTGCATGATAAGTCAAAACCATGCTGCTTTTGAATATAAAGTTTCAGATTCTCTATTAGAATACGTTGTCATAAGTTGATGTGAGTACATGTCCATCATCCACAGTTTTAAATAACTAATAATATAAGTTCAGAATCAGTGTATTATGAGAATAAAAGAATAAATAATGACATAACATAATGATGAGAATGTTACAGGAATCAAATAGCAAGTGATGTGAAAGAGAAATGGTTGCTCCATCTTCACCACAAAGGATCCTAGATCTTGGTATTTTCAATAAAAAAACATACGCAAGGCTGATCACTAAAGCTTAATTCATAAATTTCCTACAAAGTGAAAAGGTAAGTACATTTTTAAGAATCTTTCCCTAGTAAGAATATTCTAGTTACTTAAATGTATTCGATCTATCAAAATTAACAAATATAAATAGAGATGTTTGAAGAAACAATAACATATCCCCTAATTATCCGATAACAATGTGTTATGGGTTAAGGCTAAGCAATTCAAGGTAATAACTAATTACCTTGTCCTAAAAATGATGAAAACCACTTCATATGTTGGAGATATTCCATAATTCGCTAAAACTTTTGCTTGATAAGGTGCTGAAATTGTTTCAATACACTCTTCAAAACGCTTGATGCCTTCACCTGGACATGCTTTGATTCAAGTGATTGTAGAGACCGTGAATGCTACGTCGTTTATAAAGAAATATTACATCAGCAATTTGTGGAGATTTTGTCGGAGTTGTTGACTGTTTTCTATGCATGAACTCCTTGAGATGCTCGATTGAGTTAGTTTGGTCTTTTAGTATGGAAGGGGCTGCCAATTGAAAAGGAAAGGAAAAGGGTTATGTGGTAGGAGAAGGGAAGAAGTACCGTCAAATGGTGAGTTAGTGCATCGAAGAACGTGGAAGTAGAAAAGGACAAAAATATCCTTTTCATATTATACGAATTAAGTGGGCATTTTTGACTATTCAAAAGCTTCATTTGAGGGTATTCTTATAATATATATATATATATATATATATATAATATAAGAGGAGAGCAAGACTACCTGAGATAGACTTGAACAAACATATATATATATATAGTATATGCACATATATACACTTTTCCCATAATCAAGAGGAGGCTTGGCAAAACGATGAAGATGAGAATGCTATAGGCAGTGGAGGCTACGATGGGTTGCTAGAAGCACAGGCAGTGGAGGCTATGGTTGCAGATGCTTACGTGCTGGAAGGTTTTGAGTGAAAGGAGGAGGGGAGTTGCTTACGCTTTGGTGGATGAAGGAAAATGAACATGGTTTCAGGTGGCGTGTGGTGTTGCAGTCGGGGTGGCTGCGCTTGGCAATGGTGGCAGGCTGAAGATGCTGGGGAAAAAGAAGGACGATTAGTGACAAGGCATATAAGGAAGGGATACGGTCTTGAGGTTGAGAATGGTGAGCAGTCATGTGGGATGGTGGAGGAATGGTGTGCGAGCGTTGAGCAAGCACAGGTGGCAGCGGGCTGCAGATGTGGTCAGGGGTTTCGGTGTTTAGATGTGGGGCGAGTTTGGCTACTATTGGGCGTGCGAGGTCGTGAAGCTGGATCTGTGTAACGACCCGCCATTCATTCCACCGAATGACGCATCATTAATAAGAAAGAAAGGGATAGAAAAGAGAAAAGATAGAGAAGAAAGAAGAAACAACATCAGAATCTCAACAGCGGAACGAATAAATTATATTAATAACATAAGTATTACATAATATACAATGACTATCAGAGTTACAAAGATATACATCACTTACTAGACAGTTATAAACACCTGTCTAGTTATTTCAACTCAATACAATACAAAGATCAATACAGAGATCAACACAGCGGAATTACTATATATATATATATATATCTACAGCGCTGAACCTTCTGCTCCATTGATCCTCCACAATTCGTCAAAGCTAACCTGAATCCCTTGGCTACTCGTAAAAATTTGAGTACCCAAGAGTTTATAAAACAGAAAATAAACACTTGGGTCAGACATGGGTCTGGTGTGAGTAACAGGTTAAAGTTGCTTAACTTTGTAAAGCCTTTTAAACAAAAGGTATCACGTAAGACTTCCCACACATAAACATGGAAAAGTTTTTACCTTACGCTAACCAAAACATTTGATAGGAAATCAAGTTATATTATAATAGTGTCTAGGGTTTTCAAGTAAATAAGAAATAGCTGAAATTGTTACATTATTAAATTCCAGCATACTAGCCAACAAGTGGGTAATACAATCAAATCCGAGATCACTTATTGGAGATTGGATTCCATACAATGGCAGGGCTACTGGGATACCGCCCATCACACTACGTGGCCTAGATCAACGTACCGAGGATTACTCCCAATCCCCTGCAACACAAAGCCGGAACCATCCCTTACTGGATAGTCCCGAACAAGACAACCCCGCAGATGGCCGTCGCCACTGCCCACTAAGCCGAATAAAAAAGGAACCTCTAGACAGGGGAAATCTTGTCCTACTTGGGTGCTACCCATTTAACCTTGCTGCACCTCCCCTGTTTTAGCCATTTCCGGTTGATGAGGCTTGAGGCTACGATTACCTTTAATCAGAACACATCACTTAGAATGCTCATCGTCCACCTAACGATGTGCTGAAAGCATTCAATCCATACAAGTTCGTTCCGGGGTCGAACGAAACCGAAGGCATTATCTCGTTACACTCATTTTGGAATCACCCTCAGAGTTAACGACAATAACCCTTGCACTCTGAATCTTCATCTTCACTTGAGATTCACGACCTATCGTTAATTTGGATCGATGTGGTATTCGGATATCCAAATCTGGAAACCCGATCCCAGTCTCATCGAAATCCAAAACGTATCTTAAAGGCCAAGTTGTTTTAAAGTTAAACAATTCAATTCAATTATCCATATACACATAGATAGATAATTCACAATATCACAATAGATAATTCATATTATCATCACAAACAGATAATCTACATTATCATCACACTTCAACCAAAGCATCCATATCAATCAGCATTACTTATCTCATATCTGAGATCTCAAACCATGCAAAGCATCCAATATCAAACAGCATCCATAAGCAATGATTTATTAATCATCATTCTATAATTAATTTAAAATGAATTAAATTAATTACTTCATCTCTAATTAATTTAAATAAATTAAATTAATTACTTCATTCTATAAATTCTGCTTATAACCATTAATTAATTATAAATCAATTAATTAATTATCCTCTAATTATCCATCTTAATTGCATTCAAATAATAATTTATCCTTTAATTAATTACTCCAATTAATTATCCTTAACCATTTATAGTAATTAACCTTTAATTACTTCATTTATTAATTAACTATAATTAATTACATTAATTCTTAATTAATTACATTAATTAATTACTCTTTAATTACTTATTATTGATTAATTAGTTTTAATTAATCAACCCTTAATTACATCATTAATTATATTAATTAATGATCCCTAATTACTCTTAATTAATTATCCTATTTAAATTAATTACATTAAGTAATTTATCTTTAATTAAACCACATTTATTAATCACCTTTGATTAATCTCATCCAGTAATTAACTCCCCTTAATTACTTCATTACATAAATTAATTACTTCTTAATTAATTATCTTTTAATTAATCCCTTGATTAATTATACAAAGTAATTAACTCAAATTACTTTCATTATTAAATCATCTTCATTCAATTACCTCCAGTAATTACCTTTAATTACTTCCCTAAATAATTACTCTTCATTAATTTCATCTAAGTAATTATACTTATCAAATCACCAAGTTATTATATTAATTAATTAAACTTAATTAATTAATTTAAAATTATAAAATTTATTTAATTAATTACCTTAAGTAATTAATTCCTTTAATTACTTCCATTAAGTAATTATACTTAACCAATTTCATAAATGATTATCATTAATTAATTAATCTAATTGATTATCAAAATTAATCACATTAATTAATTATTTAATAATCCCTAGTTAATGATCTCTCATTAATTATTAACAATTCTTTACTTACATTCCTTAAGTAATTAAACTTAAATCAACCATTATTAATTACAAATTAATTAGTTCTTAATTACTAATTAATTAATCTCTAATTACTTAATTAATTGCTTAATTAATCTTTAATCACTTGATTAATTAATTCCTAATCATTTATTAATAATCTATACTTATCTAATTAATGATCCTTAATTAACCCTTAATTAATTAACTTATAATCCTAATTATTAAATTAATTAACACTAAATCATTAATTAATTAAATTATTAAATTACCCTTTAATTACCTTATTAATTTAATGAATCTCAACTCATTAATTCTTAATTATCTTTAAGATAAATCATTTCTTATAAATGACTTAATTATCATTTCCAAATACATTGAAACCTTTTTCTTTTAAATTTTCCTTTAAATTCATTTCAATTTAAAGATTTCAAATACTTAAAAATTTAACCAATTTAAAAACTTTTAAATCCAATGTTTAAGAAACATTTATTATTTAAAAAGAAACTTTAAGAGTTTTATACTTTAAACATTTTAAATTTGTTAAAACCTTTATTTTTATAAAACTTTATTTATCTCAAATCTAGGATACAAATTTAATTTGAACCCATATGAAAACTTGATTTAAAACTTGGTTTAAATCCTGCTTTAAATTTTTTTAACTCATTTTAAATTTTAAAACCCCTGTCAGATTCTAAAAGTTGTAATCACCAAATGACCCGAACCCATCTCAATTTTCCCCGAGTCAAAACCCTATATACTTCGAGTCACTCACGCGATCAACTCGAGAAAAACTCGAGTACCACTCCTCTGTTTAAACCCAAACTCTACCAGGTACAAACATACACCGTGCACATGCACGGTGACTCTGATCAACTCCGGCCATCCACGACGATCCCCACATGTCGACGTTCACCCTCGTACCCAAACTCGATCACCATAATATCAATAGTAACTCAAAATCAAATTCGAGTAACCCATCACAACCAGAACAGGAAACTCAAAGCCTGGAAATCACTCTTGCTCACTCCACCGATCATCAGAGTATCAGAAATTCCGGCCACGCCCTCGATGACATCCTTGCTTCCAATTCCCAAAGCCTAGAGGCACTCGATCCACCCTAGATGCTGAGAACATTACAAACTCCCGACCTTGCCAAAATTAGGTTTACAAACAATTTCTGATCACCGCTGCCTCCATAATGATTAGAACATCTTCATGGCATTTTTCCCGACCTCACCCATCATTCAGCTACCTCCAGTGAGAACCACATCTTCCCCGATCACCTAGATCGTCAGAACCCACCCAAAACTCCAAATCTGATCAAACTCCAACCGCTCCTTCAATTTAGTGCTAAAAATTATAGTTTCTCTTTTAAAAATCAAGTTTTTGTATAAGGTTTTAGTTTATAAACCTGTCTTGATAAATTAAGATACTTAAATTTTCACTTGTTTTAAACATGCACTGTTGTTTCTAGTTTCTAGAGACATTCATGTTTATTTTAACTTAATTAAATTTTTAAACATTAATTTAGACTGAAACAAACAAATTTTGTTTGAATCTGAAATCCTAATAAAGATCAGATCAAGTGATAATGGAATTTTTACCAAATTCTTAGCTTTTAAACCAGGAATAGGCAAGAACAAATACACAACAAGCACACATATATGCACAGAAAATTCAATCATATACATCCACACAATACACATTTTATTTCCAGAAATCCACATGCAACCAGATATCCATATACTTAAGTTTTTTAAAAAAATGTTACTCACCTAAAAAACAAAGCTTCCAAATTTATTTGAAAAGCTTTTGAATCTTTTAAAGACTGAAATGCCTTAGCTTCTGGTTTTTGATTTAAAACTTGAGTTGCTTGCTATATAAACTTGCAGACAACTTCATTGATTTCCAGATTCAACTTGCTTTGAATTTAAAACATGAATTACAGATTTCCTTTTGATATACCCAGGTTGAAAGATGAATGTAGGCATGCTTTTGAATTGATTCCAGATTAAAGAAAATGTATGCACCCTTTTGATTTTGGAAATGCTTTGCATGTTTTGTTGTTCTCAGGTTTGGAAAAAATTTAGATGCTCAGGTTAATGATTTTGAAATATGCAGGCTAGTGGTTTGAGGAAGATGTTTTGCATATTTCTTTGATCTTTGAAAACGTACAGGATTGAAACATGCAGGCTTGATTTTGGTTTTAAAAAGAATGATTACAAATTTTGATTTGAACATGATTCTGGTTTTGGGGAGTTTGGTTACTGATTTGTGAATGTTGTTACCAGATTTCATTTTTGAGAAGCTTGAGTTTTTCTTTGCTTTTGAAAATGAAGATTAGAAAAGAAATGAGAAGGAGGAAAACATGTTTTTATAAGTATAAATGATTTATTTTTTAAAATAAAAGAAAAACTAAAAACAAAAATGACACTTGTCTAATCTATTTACATTTGTCATGAGCATAAATTAACACTTGTTGTATTAGGCTCAATATATTTACACTTGTCCTATAAGTAATTTTACTTATTTTTATTTATTTTAAAAGTAAATAAAAGTCTTTTTCTTTATTTATTAAATACTTATCTATATATAAATTACTTTTAAAGAAACAAAACTAATTATATTTATAAATAAAAGTTTATACATATAATTTAAAATCCAAAACAATTTAAAATATCTATCTTTGAATTTCAAAACTTTAAATTCAAATTCAAATCAAAGTCAAAAGTCTAATTTTAAAATCAAGTTATATATATATATATATAACTACACAAATTCAATTTGAAATAAAAATCCTATTTTTATTAAAAATCTATTTGTAAAAACAATACATTATTAATATTGTTTGAAAATAACACATTTATCAATTTTAAATAAATTTATAAAAGAAATTATCTCTTTATTATAAATAAATTACTTATATTACTTAAATGAATTAATATATCATTTGTTTATTAAATACAAACCAAAGCTTTTCTATTTACAATATATACAAATATATATACATTATAAATAGAAATCATTTTATTAGTTTTTAAAAGATAAAATTCACTAATTAAATATTTATTTAATTAGATTATTAAATCAATTCAAAATTTATTATCAAAGATTATCAAATCAATTTAATTATTTAAACAGATTATTAAATTATATTGCCTATAAATTCTGGGATATCACAATCTGATGGGGTTGGGGAGTGGATGAACCGGCGGCGGAAGAGAAAGGTTGTGGCACGGCTAGGTGTGGATCTGTGTGGAGCAGGTGGCGACGAGTTTTGAGAGGCCAACACATGTTGTGGTGGGCGGAGGGGAAAGGAGAATGGCGTGGGGTGGAGGCGGCAAGGCTTCGATGATGAAGAGTTGCGGGGTGATGCGTGTTTTTGCAAGGTGGGAGGGCAGAGGTTATATATATATATAAGTTGATTTATATGTTCTGGGCAAAATAAATATACAAGCTTCTCATATTTATTATATATAATTTTAGAACAAACCAAAATGAATTGGAAGAGACAAATGCAAACGAACGAACCAGCCTATAATAAATTGAACATTGGGAATAGGAAAGGTTAAAAGCTGAAAATAATAATTACTGATGACTATTTGATTACACAGTGGATAGTGGAAGGATATAGGAAATTCAAAAGGCTCAAACTGGATACTGTTATGACAAATAGTTTTGTCTATTTCGACGTGTACCGGACACCGAAATGCATAAATGAATATACTGCGGAGATTAGCATGACAAGACGAACAAAATGGTATACAGATATCAGCGATATGACCATCCTATCAAATGTCGATATTTCGCTGCCAAAGTGCTTCGATTTTGCCGAAAATAAGATAAATGGGGCCAGAGAAGTCCAAATTTGTCGAAACGAATTATGACGTCTCACTCAGAAAATGATTTACATTTTTATTGTATAAAAATATTCAGATTTTGTAAACATTTTATTTTCATAAATTTAACTGATTTTAAATTGAAAATTACACAACAGAATTTACTTTCAAATTTTCCAATAAAAATTTACCAGTTGCTATGTTAAAATAGACGTATTTCAAATATTCAATTTCCATTACAAAATTTTATAATTTAATTTCATGAAAAAAAAATTCAATTAATTACGTTATAAAATCGTTAAAATATACGGGTCCTTACAGTGGTCTTACGAGATACCTTTGTTTTTCTAAGAATTTTGATAACAGTAATAAATTCAAATTGAGTGTGTTTTCTGACGTTGGTTTTCCAGACTAACTCGGGTGTTATTTTACTATAATGCTCGGGTCAGACTAAGTATTCTGTATCCTACGTACTTGATTATATTTCGATGTGTATGTAGACCGTATAGTCAGCACTGGTGAGGACAAGTTATATTAACTGTCCAGAATTGATTTGATGATTGTTGCACTCTGATGACAATATCTATAAAAACAATATAGTTCTTTTTGTATAAAGATATGTTATTATCTATTATATATTATCCCACTGCGATTGTGAGATTACGTATTGTTGTTTCTGTTGTTTCTTATTCTATCTCTTCTTCTTCACCCTGAATGATTTGGTACTTTTGGCACTCGATTTCTCGACATGCTAAACAGTGAATGTATTGATGTCAATTTTCGAGAGTTGAAAATCCCGGTTCGTTACAGTGGTATTAGAGCTGAAGGTTATGCGAGAATCTAGGCTTTGGTGGGGATTACTCATTAGAGATAGGGTCAGTAGTACCCTAGAATGAGTTTGAGTGTATTAATAGATATGAGTGTGTATTTGTTAGTGAATATAAAATGATTTATATTGTGTTGATTTACCTGTTGAGTGGTTTACGCATTATGGTCGAATAGTGGGATGCCACGAAATCGATGAGAATTTTTAAACACTTGAACGAGGTAAACCGAAACAGTGTTGTTTTGAAGCAAGTAAATGAAATAATTTTACACAATTATATTTTGATAGGAAAGAAATAATTTTCAGAAATTATTATAGTATATTTGGAGTGTTTGGATGATGTTATTAAAATCAAAACAAGGTTTTAAAATTTTGAAATTGTTTACATAACCAAATAGAAATTGTATAAATATGATTTATACAAATGAGTTAAACTAAAAATGGATAAAAATAAAAATTTGAAAATTTAAATCCCGAAGATTTTTGAAAATATTTTCCCAGGGCATTTTGAAATAAATGATGGTGATATTATTTTTGGAATAGGAAATGCTTTAGATTGAATTTAGAAATGGATTTTGGAAGTGATAAAGCACTAAACTCACGTCAGTCGCTGGAAAATAATCTTGGTGATGACTGCACGGCATGTAACAACCCGAGCTTTTGTGAGAATTTAATATCGTCCTTAAACGATTAGAATGTTAGTTAATTGCTCGATTTAGTTTTTGATCGATTGGAATCCTATGATAAAACGGTTAATAAAAATTACAAGTGGAATTTATAGAGTTAAATCACTTTTATAATTCATTAATTGTAGGTGGGCTTTAAAACTTAAAGTTGGGCCACACTTTCATTTCTATAATTTTGCTGTGAAAAGTGTCCAAGACAATAAGGGTTCTCCAGCATTCATTTTATGGTCCCCAACCCTAAATCGAACGAATGAGAAAAATAATAATAATAACCCATACTTACCCCATACCAGCCATGCCCTGTCAAACCCACGTTCTTATCCCCCCCTCTCTTTAATCAATCAGAGGAAAACGAGAAAAAAGAAAGAGAAAAAAAAACAGGCGACAAAAGAAATGGCGACTAACGAGAATTAGGGCTTCGGCGATCTCGATTTCTGGCGAATTGAAGATTTCACCGTTCGCTTCGTATTCCTCTTCGCTCGCGTCCAATTC
The DNA here is from genome assembly GCA_030737815.1 of Allium fistulosum. Taxonomy (NCBI): domain Eukaryota; kingdom Viridiplantae; phylum Streptophyta; class Magnoliopsida; order Asparagales; family Amaryllidaceae; genus Allium; species Allium fistulosum. The sequence continues at coordinate 54,621,142 of CM060905.1, forward strand.
TCGATCAAAGGTGAGTGATTCTCTCACTCACATCTCAATTCATGCCCAGCTTATTGTTTCGGCAGTTCGATTTTTGCCTCGTTATTGGTTCGAGATAGAGATTAACTTGGGGTTTTGCTTTTATGTTTTCTTGCTTGTGTTCGAATCTAAGAATTTGTTAATCCTTTGATTTTTAATTGCATTGTTGGCTTTGGTCTGGCTTTCTTTGTTGAACTACGGGCATGTTGGTTTCATAATCTCGGCCGGCTTGCATTGACTTCGGTCGCTTGATATATATATATGATTTGGTGATTTCCATGGCTTTGAATTCTTTGATTTTTATACATATGCAGCTGTTTGATGTTTTCTGGACTTTGGCCTTTATTTTGACATTGTGTGCATTCCAGTTTAGCACTCATGTCTTCATTCAGGTTAATCATGCATTCTTGTAATCTTCACTTGATGTGTAGATGCCCTGTTTCACTGTCATGCTTCTTTCTGGTCACGATATAGATAATTGTAGTATTGGTGATATTGACTATGGACAATTTTATTGTACTGCACTGCTTCATTATATTTGCATTTACTTGAATCATTGTTCCATCTAAACTTGGTGTTGTCTGCATCGAGCATGTTGTTTACTGGTCTTTGGAGCATTGATATCACTGAGTTGTCGTGCACTTGTGTAGACAGTCGATCATATATGCTGTTGACCTTACTCATGTGAGTACTGTACTTGAGTTTAAATGTGTTGTTCTTTGAAGTTGAGTCACTAGCTTCATTGTAATTTGTTCAACTTGGAATTGTTTCAAGCACTTGTTCATTTCAACTATTTGTGTCACCCTGCACTTGTTGGTCTGTCGATCCATGCCGCCATAATTATTTCTTGATCATTTTTGTAGCCCTTGTTCTTGAGTTCGATTTTGAGCATTTTGACCTGTTCGAATTCTCGGGCAATCATGGCACTTATTTGTAATTGTTCAAACATGCCTTGAGTATTATTTTGACCTCCGAGTCATTGAACCTTTGTGATTTGGAATTTCATCATCTGGCTGCTCCTTGTTGTGCTAGCCTTCACTTGTTATATGCTGCACTACAGTATGTGTAGTTGTTAATTTGCTTGCATTATTCACCGACACTGCTTTATACTTGGCTTTAAAGTTTGTCATTGGTCTTGGCATGGTTAAGTCTCATTCATCTACGTAGCATGCTTGGTAAATACACATATGCACTGTCGCTTTATAATTGGAGTTTGCTGTCTCTGTTCGTTTGAATTTGTTTCACTTGTTGCCTCTAATCTAGTTGGTATTGATATAGGCTGTTCATTAGAAGTTGAGGGTGGTTGCACTCTTGTGCTCGTCACTTGTTGATGTGCATATGTTTGTTCCCGACCCGTAGTCGTGTAATCTTCATGTCTTTTTGGAGTTTGCACTGTTATGTTGTACAGTTTCATTTGCGTTGTTATTACACTTGTGTTGAACCCGATTTCGGGGTTTGACCTGGTGATCATTTGTGACTTTCACTGAGCTTTTGCGTATCTTTTGCGATAGTGGCGAGGCAGTACACGCGTGTGTGTACTGCAGGCGTGTACTGCAGCCCTATCAGATTTGACAGTTTTAAATTGATTTAGTCGATTTGATAAATTGTTTATTTATCTCTGTTGATGATTTAAATCTGCTGATTTTTGTTAAACACTGTTAAGTGTTATATTGTCCGTTATCCGGTTTCTTTGTTTAAAGAATCGGATAGACGGGAATTATTGTGACTGTCGTCTATTTAAATTATTACTGCCTATATGCACTAATAAACTGGTTTGAATTAGACTGACCTGGGTATTATTTTCTTTTGAATGTAATACTCGGGTCAGACCCGAGTTATTTCAGGTTGTAGATTTTCTTCTTTGAGTTGCTGTTCAGGATATGAAGACTTTTCACATCTTCTGAAGTTGTCAGTGTCATTTTGTAGTGGTCGTGTCATTGTATAGAACGATATGTATTCATGTATATTAGTCGATAATGAACTTGTATATATAACTTCTAGAGTCGACAGTTGTAGTTGTATCATATGTATTGTGTCAACTATGTATTAACTGACATCAGTTATATATATATGAGACTTTTGTTTTTATCTGTGTTCCGCATTTGTATTATCAGTGTTATTGTTATATCTAATGTCCTAAACTATTATGAACAGTCGTAGTTCGTTTTATACTAGTATTGGGTGTGTCGACGGGAGTAAATAAATAATTTGATGAAAAATAAAAAGTATGTACCGTTCCTATCGAGATAACCAACATTAGTGTAAGGCCAATTACGGATGGTCGCTCCTATCCAGCCTTATTCTTCGTAATAATAGACGTATTTCCTTTAATACTCTTTGTTATTATGAGCATAGAGGTGGGGCGTCACAGTTGGTATCACAGCTTGGGGTTTATGGACATAATATAAAACTTAACTCGGAAGGAACATATGTTACAACTATTGGTCGATGTTTTATTTGTGCTTGAGTCAAAACTAAAGTTTTGAAATTTGGATGAAATTTTTAAATAACTTTATTTAAAAATAATAGTGAAATTGTGTTCTGATGATTTGATTGATTTGTGTTCTGTTTATCAGAGTGCGCAGCGGAAACAGTGAAACTGTCTTCGCTGAGTACAACTGATAATCTTTTTGATTTAAAAATCAAAACACGAAATTGATATGAATTTCATTTGTTGTTTACATAGCTGTAATTATTTTTGAGAACTTCGAATCCGAATTGAGGATTCGAAGAAATTGCAGTTATGTGATTTTTGTTGAAATTTCCACTGGCTTTCTTTTGTACTAATCATCTATTGATTAGGTTTTTGCTGTTTTAAATTATCTTCATTGAAGATACATTTGAATGATTCTTTGTTCATTCTGTAGTACATGCAAAATTTAAATTGCACGTTATTGCATTTATTTTACGTTGAACCGATACTTGGTTATGAAACGTATTTTGTTGCCGTTATTTTTACAACGGGATTTTACACCAATGCTATATTTTGACGCACGGTGTTTTGTGGCATTTTGATGAATGAAAATTCACTGATATTACATTTTGATGTAAATTATTTTGATGAGATTTTGACGTTTAAAAATTTCTGTCACCTTGGCTTCAGTAACCGTCAAGTTTTAAAAGTGGATTTTCAAGCGGTTATTCCACAATACTGATTTGTGACCATTTTTACGGTATTTTGAGAAGTACAATTTCCTTATCGAAATTGTTACTAATATTGCTGCTTTAATCACTTGATTGGAAAATCGTTTTGAAATGAAAATTGTTTTATAAATTTTTAACGGTTTGCGTTTTCAAAAGGATGAGAAAGCGACTTAAACGATTCAGCAAAATCGAGGATTATGACCCCTTTCTTTTACTGTTTCGCTTAACTCCGGACTTGTCCAGTTGAGAAGGTGAATTGTTATTTTTACAAAATAAATAAAATTATTTTCAGAAATTTAACAGTTTACGCTTTCAAAAGAATGAGGAAGCGATTTAAACGTTTCAGCAAAATCGAGCACTATGACCCCTTTCTTTTACTGATTCGCTTAATTCCGGACTTGTCCGTTTGAGAATGTAAAGTGTATTTTTACAAAATACACAATTTTGCACTTTCAAGGAAACGATGAAGAAAATTAAACGATTTAGCAAAAGTGCGGAGTATGGAACCACACTTTTACTTTTTCGGTTAATTCCGGACTCGTTAATTGAAACATTTTGATGCTTTCGTGTGCTTTCGAGCCACTCTGCGGACCTTCGGGTCATTTGTTGGGCTTTCGGGCCACTCTGCGGACCTTCGGGTCAAATACCAGTACTAGACCTTCGGGTCACTCTGCGGACCTCCGGGTCAATCTGATGGGCGCCAAAATTATGTTGAGTACTTGGTAGGCTTCAGCCATTTGTTGATGCACGTGCGGCGAATTAAAAACTCGCCATCTGATGGGATCGATCCAAGCTTTTATGTTGATTTTCTAGTCTTCTTAATTGATTTCTAGATATTTGTTGCTTCCAATTATCTGCAGGTAATTGGATATTTGTTGATATGAGTTCTGATTATCGTTTTTGATAATCAGATATTTGTTGTTTCTAATTATCGCTTGTGATAATTGGATATTTGTTGATATGAGTTCTGATTATCGCTTTTGATAATCAGATATTTGTTGTTTCTAATTATCGCTTGTGATAATTAGATATTTGTTGATATGAGTTCTGATTATCGTTTTTGATAATCAGATATTTGTTGTTTCTAATTATCACTTGTGATAATTGGATATTTGTTGATATGAGTTCTGATTATCGTTTTTGATAATCAGATATTTGTTGTTTCTAATTATCGCTTGTGATAATTGGATATTTGTTGATATGAGTTCTGATTATCGTTTTTGATAATCATATATTTGTTGTTTCTAATTATCGCTTGTGATAATAGGATATTTGTTGATATGAGTTCTGATTATCGTTTTTGATAATCAGATATTTGTTGTTTCTAATTATCTCTTGTGATAATTAGATATTTGTTGATATGAGTTCTGATTATCGTTTTCGATAATCGGATATTTGTTGCATTTAATTATCGCTTGAGATAATTAAATATTTGTTGATTTGAGATTTAATTATCGCTTTTGATAATTAAATATTTGCTGATTTGAGATTTAATTATCGCTTTTGATAATTAAATATTTGTTGATTTGAGATTTAATTATCGCTTTTGATAATTAAATATTTGCTGATTTGAGATTTAATTATCGCTTTTGATAATTAAATATTTGCTGACTTGAAATTTAATTATCGCTTTTGATAATTAAATATTTGTTGATTTAAAATTTAATTATCGCTTTTGATAATTAAATATTTGTTGATTTGAGATTTAATTATCGCTTTTGATAATTAAATATTTGTTGATTTGAGATTTAATTATCGCCTTTGATAATTAAATATTTGCTGACTTGAAATTTAATTATCGCTTTTGATAATTAAATATTTGTTGATTTAAAATTTAATTATCGCTTTTGATAATTAAATATTTGTTGATTTGAGATTTAATTATCGCTTTTGATAATTAAATATTTGCTGATTTGGGATTTGATTATCGCTTTTGATAATCGAATATTTGTTGATTTGAAATTTGATTATCGTTTTTGATAATTGAATATTTGTTTATTTGGAATTCGATTACCGTTCTTGATAATTGAATAATTGTTGATTTGTGATTTGATTATCGTTTTAGATAATCGAATATTTGTTGATTTGAGATTTGATTTTCGTCTTTGATAATCGACTATTGGTTGATTGCTAATTTCGCTGATTATGAGATTTTCTAGTCTCCAATTGATTCTAGGGTATGCTGATTTTATTGAATCGCTATCTTCTATCTATTTCTGGTAATAGTTAGAGTTTGTTGATCATGGAATTTATGTTTTCTAGTTAATTGTTGGATAACTATATATTTGCAGTTTGCGATTGTGATTGGTGTTTCATAAGTATCTTTGTTGATAATTGAATATTGCGGATAATTGTAATTATTAAGTTTTGATTGCTTCTGATTATCTATTTGATGATTAGATTTTGTTGAGAATTTGTGAATTTCTTTTATTGGAATTAAAAGATTACTTTGGTATTTGTGTTCTCGATCTTCATTTTTCTAACTTAACCAGCTTATGTTAGAAGAATAATCGTTATAGACAGCTTTCATTATGAAAATTGCGGGGACGCAATTTTTATAAGGAGGGGAGTCTGTAACAACCCGAGCTTTTGTGAGAATTTAATATCGTCCTTAAACGATTAGAATGTTAGTTAATTGCTCGATTTAGTTTTTGATCGATTGGAATCCTATGATAAAACGGTTAATAAAAATTACAAGTGGAATTTATAGAGTTAAATCACTTTTAGAATTCATTAATTGTAGGTGGGCTTTAAAACTTAAAGTTGGGCCACACTTTCATTTCTATAATTTTGCTGTGAAAAGTGTCCAAGACAATAAGGGTTCTCCAGCATTCATTTTATGGTCCCCAACCCTAAATCAAACGAATGAGAAAAATAATAATAATAACCCATACTTACCCCATACCAGCCATGCCCTGTCAAACCCACGTTCTTATCCCCCCCCTCTCTTTAATCAATCAGAGGAAAACGAGAAAAAAGAAAGAGAAAAAAAAACAGGCGACAAAAGAAATGGCGACTAACGAGAATTAGGGCTTCGGCGATCTCGATTTCTGGCGAATTGAAGATTTCACCGTTCGCTTCGTATTCCTCTTCGCTCGCGTCCAATTCTCGATCAAAGGTGAGTGATTCTCTCACTCACATCTCAATTCATGCCTAGCTTATTGTTTCGACAGTTCGATTTTTGCCTCGTTATTGGTTCGAGATAGAGATTAACTTGGGGTTTTGCTTTTATGTTTTCTTGCTTATGTTCGAATCTGAGAATTTATTAATCCTTTGATTTTTAATTGCATTGTTGGCTTTGGTCTGGCTTTCTTTGTTGAACTACGGGCATGTTGGTTTCATAATCTCGGCCGGCTTGCATTGACTTCGGTCGCTTGATATATATATATGATTTGGTGATTTCCATGGCTTTGAATTCTTTGATTTTTATACATATGCAGCTGTTTGATGTTTTCTGGACTTTGGCCTTTATTTTGACATTGTGTGCATTCCAGTTTAGCACTCATGTCTTCATTCAGGTTAACCATGCATTCTTGTAATCTTCACTTGATGTGTAGATGCCCTGTTTCACTGTCATGCTTCTTTCTGGTCACGATATAGATAATTGTAGTATTGGTGATATTGACTATGGACAATTTTATTGTACTGCACTGCTTCATTATATTTGCATTTACTTGAATCATTGTTCCATCTAAACTTGGTGTTGTCTGCATCGAGCATGTTGTTTACTGGTCTTTGGAGCATTGATATCACTGAGTTGTCGTGCACTTGTGTAGACAGTCGATCATATATGCTGTTGACCTTACTCATGTGAGTACTGTACTTGAGTTTAAATGTGTTGTTCTTTGAAGTTGAGTCACTAGCTTCGTTGTAATTTGTTCAACTTGGAATTATTTCAAGCACTTGTTCATTTCAACTATTTGTGTCACCCTGCACTTGTTGGTCTGTCGATCCATGCCGCCATAATTATTTCTTGATCATTTTTGTAGCCCTTGTTCTTGAGTTCGATTTTGAGCATTTTGACCCGTTCGAATTCTCGGGCAATCATGGCACTTATTTGTAATTGTTCAAACATGCCTTGAGTATTATTTTGACCTCCGAGTCATTGAACCTTTGTGATTTGGAATTTCATCATCTGGCTGCTCCTTGTTGTGCTAGCCTTCACTTGTTATATGCTGCACTACAGTATGTGTAGTTGTTAATTTGCTTGCATTATTCACCGACACTGCTTTATACTTGGCTTTAAAGTTTGTCATTGGTCTTGGCATGGTTAAGTCTCATTCATCTACGTAGCATGCTTGGTAAATACACATATGCACTGTCGCTTTATAATTGGAGTTTGCTGTCTCTGTTCGTTTGAATTTGTTTCACTTGTTGCCTCTAATCTAGTTGGTATTGATATAGGCTGTTCATTAGAAGTTGAGGGTGGTTGCACTCTTGTGCTCGTCACTTGTTGATGTGCATATGTTTGTTCCCGACCCGTAGTCGTGTAATCTTCATGTCTTTTTGGAGTTTGCACTGTTATGTTGTACAGTTTCATTTGCGTTGTTATTACACTTGTGTTGAACCCGATTTCGGGGTTTGACCTGGTGATCATTTGTGACTTTCATTGAGCTTTTGCGTATCTTTTGCGATAGTGGCGAGGCAGTACACGCGTGTGTGTACTGCAGGCGTGTACTGCAGCCCTATCAGATTTGACAGTTTTAAATTGATTTAGTCGATTTGATAAATTGTTTATTTATCTCTGTTGATGATTTAAATCTGCTGATTTTTGTTAAACACTGTTAAGTGTTATATTGTCCGTTATCCGGTTTCTTTGTTTAAAGAATCGGATAGACGGGAATTATTGTGACTGTCGTCTATTTAAATTATTACTGCCTATATGCACTAATAAACTGGTTTGAATTAGACTGACCTGGGTATTATTTTCTTTTGAATGTAATACTCGGGTTAGACCCGAGTTATTTCAGGTTGTAGATTTTCTTCTTTGAGTTGCTGTTCAGGATATGAAGACTTTTCACATCTTCTGAAGTTGTCAGTGTCATTTTGTAGTGGTCGTGTCATTGTATAGAACGATATGTATTCATGTATATTAGTCGATAATGTACTTGTATATATAACTTCTAGAGTCGACAGTTGTAGTTGTATCATATGTATTGTGTCAACTATGTATTAACTGACATCAGTTATATATATATGAGACTTTTGTTTTTATCTGTGTTCCGCATTTGTATTATCTGTGTTATTGTTATATCTAATGTCCTAAACTATTATGAACCGTCGTAGTTCGTTTTATACTAGTATTGGGTGTGTCGATGGGAATAAATAAATAATTTGATGAAAAATAAAAAGTATGTACCGTTCCTATCGAGATAACCAACATTAGTGTAAGGCCAATTACGGATGGTCGCTCCTATCCAGCCTTATTCTTCGTAATAATAGACAGTATTTCCTTTAATACTCTTTGTTATTATGAGCATAGAGGTGGGGCGTCACACGGCATCATCAGTTTTCATTTTCGAGCTTCTTAGTAATGGATTGCTACTATGATTATTTGGGTTCAAAATTGTTTTGGAAAAATCAGGTTTTGATTTAAAAATTCCAAAGATAAGATTTGATATACAGAAAGGAACATATATTTATATATAAGATTTCAAAATGATTTGAAATGAATCCGGGTGTTTGAATTCTGGAATATTCATTTAATGTATGATGAAAATTGTTAAAAATAAGTTTTAACTTATAATCTAGAATTGATAATTTCAATATGAAATTAAAATTTTACTTATGCAAGTTAAATAAATTGAATTTGTAAAGAAATATTGTATGTTTTAGACTTTAACTTGAAAAGTTAAACGAAAATTGAATTGAATATATAAACTTGAATTGTAAAGTGACTATATAACCATATGTCATAAATTTTGAATGGAATAAATATTTACTTAAGATATAAAGTGATGTAAATCTTGTGTTAAAAAATTTAAATGTGAATGTAGTCGAGTAAGCATCGACATAATGAAATCTGATTGGAAAATTAATCTTGAAAAAAAGAATTGGACTTAAGTAAAATTAAATGGAATGGAAATTGATTACAATAAAAATGAACTTAAGTATATAGTCGAAGTGTTTATATGATAACAAATTAATTTAAGTAAATAGAAATATTTGAATTGTAATTTTGACTCAAGCAAATTGGAAGTGAACTAATTAGTCTAATAAATTGGTGAATTGAATTTGAATTGGAAATATTGGACGATTAAAGTGAATATGAACTTAAGTATTAAAGTTGTATGTAAACTTAAGAAATGGTATAAAATGTTTATAATAACGCTTAAGAAATATTTTTGATAAAATGATTTCTGAAATAAACTTAATTCAAGTGGAGGAAACTAATGTGAATACAGGATGTGCTAAATGGAATTGGATTTGAAATTGAGAGAGGTAATAAGGAAAGTGTAAATTTTGAAATTTGAAATTGAACTTTAACTTAAGTTAAAATGGATTGTATGGATTGAAATTTAACTTAAGTTAAATAAAAATTGAATTGGAATTGGAATTTTATTGAATTAAATATATTTTGAAATGTTTTCGAATAAAATAGAAATGGATTGAAATGGTGATGACTTAAGTTATAAATTCAATTGAAGTGTAAATACATTGAATATGGCTTTGCGATTTTATTTAAATGAATTCAAGTATGGAATTAAGTTTTGAAATGGAAATGCAAACCAATCGAAGGTAGATAAATTGAACGAGAATCAATTTAAATGAAATCAAATTTTATTGCAATGGAAATGAACTTAGGTTATATAGTTGAAATGATTGGAAATAAATGAATTAACTTAAGTTAATTATTTGGATGGTAACTTGGGCCGAATGAATTTATGAAATGATTTATAAGTAAATAGCATGGATTGAATTGCCATTCGACATAAATAGAAGTAAACAAAATTATGTAAACTCATGGAAAGTGAACAAATTGGTTTAGAACCAATTTGTAATGGGTATGAATATATTGTGTATAGATATGAATTAAATGCAAGTAAATTTAGTTGTGAAACATTCGAATTGAATGAAATGATATATAAATCGATCGAAATAAATAATCGAATGTTGAAACCTTGTGATTATTGATAAATTCATGCTATAACATGTTTGGTTATGAAATTTATGTGTTTGCACTAGTTAAATAAATGAAATGTTATTAAATTTTCATGTTTTGGTACTTACGTGTTCAAATTAAGTAAGTACAGGTACAAGGAGGCTACTGGACTAGATTTGGGTTGTGAAATTGCATATAATTTAGGCGAACTCACTTAATAACGCTAATATAAGGTACGCTTACGCAATAAAAGCAAAAATGAGATAAATATTGATATATATTGTGTTTCGACCATGTGGGTCGATGATATCATTTTTATTATATTTGTGAAATTGCAAAAGGCTCTCCATACAAGGGAGACTCTGCTGCGTGAGGTTAGGTTTTAAATTAATTAATTAGTTTGTTAATTACCTTAATTTAAGATTTAATTGTTATATATATAAATCGAAAAACCTATAAATCGTGTAGTTTTCGCATACGAGGTCGAAATTTCACGAAACAAGCAGCACTGGAATCGTACCAAAGAATATCATGAATAAAATTGATTTGGAATTTTTCAGAGTCGGTTGAGATTTTAGAAAATTTAAAATCTGGATGTTTGGTAATTTAAAAATCAAGCTGAGTAAATCTCACCCATTTGGATAACTGGATTTAAATTATAATAATTAAAATTTATTATTGGATGATTGGTTGAGTTGATATATTATTATCAGTTGAATGTTATATAATATATATAGTAGTATATATATTAGTAATTGGTTATATTCCCGCCGATTGAAGCGGATGAGACAATATGCGCATCGCATAATAGCAGATGACCCTATATTACCACGATATCCTGCCTCGAAGCGGGATTGGTATTTTATGTTATATAACATCTGCGGTTGCAGGGAAATAGGTTGGAGGGATCCAACTGGATTCCTAAAAAATGTTTTAATTTCATATATAGTGATACCCTCGGATATATTATATTACAATTATGGATATGGTTGTGCATGGAAAAAAGAGCGCTCGATTAGTGTGGGAACACCCGGCGTGATAAATAAACACAATTTTCAATTACAAATTTAAGCTCTCACTATACAAGTTTCAATTACAACACAATTTTCAATATACAATTTGTCATACATATTTCACCTCACTACATAATTCACTCAACACTCGCATTTGGTCTTCAACTCTATTCTAGTCTGTATCCCACATCTAAACTATCTACAAAATAAACACTGATGCAGTAAAATTGAAAAAGAAATTATTTTGTAGTGCATAATAAAGTGTGTATTTGAAAATATTATTTGCCTCAGTTATTTGGGATGTTCGTCATCATTTATTTTTTAATTCATCTTACACGAACAACTTGTGACATGCACAGTGTATCACTACACATGCCACAAGTCATGCACCCTGATATACGCTTGCTCATTAAAATTGCAGGGACAGGTGAGCACAAGGTCAAACTCAAGCCGAGGCTGGATTTAACACAGCTGCAATCCAAAACACAAAACAAAATTCAGTTCACAAAGCCACAAAGTTCCAGACATGGTCAGGTGCAAATGAAAACATGTACACACATGAATGCTCAAAACAACAAGCCAGTGGAACAAGCTCACCACCAGTTCAAAACATGCAAAAGACAAGCAGTGGTGAACACAAAGTGAACGCAGACCAGAACACAACAGTGTAGACTTCAAATGCAACTGGTTACAACACGTACAAATGGAACAAGATCATAATAACAACCTTACCAGATACAATAGTTCAACATGCTCACAGGTACAAAGTGGTGAATGCAACATTTCAACCCAGACATGTAGGCATTGGAGCAATGAAATGGAGATCGGACCAAACTTCAAGTGCAATAATACCACCAGACATGAAGACCAACAGACTCAAGTGGAACCACATCAGACTATCATAATTCAAGTGGTGAACACAGACTTGAATTCAAAGTGACAAACAACATGACAACATGAAACCACTTGAATAACAAGTCAACAAGCAACCATAATTGAGGATAGACAACCAGAATTCAAGTCAAAACATTTCGGAAATGCAGATACATGAAGACTTCAACACGGAACCAGACATGCACAATGCATCAGATCAATGCAAAAGCAGTCAAAGGCACCAAGTGTATCAACCCAGACAAATGAAATGCAACATGAAGTCTCAAATCAAGACATGTACACAGTGCAGACCATACACATACAACAATTCAGACCAGAAGCAAGTGCAACATGAACAAACCACCAAATGCAACCAAGTACAAAGCAAAATGCTAAGGGATCACATGTTAACATGAATGCAAAATACTTGAACACATATGCATATATTCAGTAATGAACACATTGGAGCTGCAGAAATCACACACATATATACATACATATATGTATGTATATACATGGAAATGACACACAACAGAGCAATAATATGATAGTGAAGCAGCATGTATATACATATGCAACAGAGTGGACAGCAAGGCACCAAAGGAATCACAAACATATATACATACATGTATGTATAGATGTATGGAGACCACAATTTAACTCGAAGCTAATCACAATACATCAAATATGATGAAGAAGCCATGGGTCATGAACAAGAGCAAGGTACATAGCAAGATACACAAGAAATGCACACACATACAACAAAAGAAGTCAAAATTTCACTAAAAATATATGTAGCAGTTTTGAACAAAATCAGAAGTCATAAGAATCACGAATTGAACAAGTCAAGCTTCATAAAGACCAGGTCATCTCAAAATTCAAACTACCAAAGTCATAGGAGCAAAAAGAACGGAACAAAATTCAAATATATCAGACATGAACAAGTCAGGAATCACACTTATCGTTCGATAAAAAATCCATGGCCGAGAAAAGCAATTGACAAGTTCAAATAGAAATATACAAATGAAAATACAGGGAATAAAAACCCATATATACTCATGTCATCATCGACATTAAAATCATTCGAGTTCAAGCAAATACAAAAACAATCCTTGAAATAAATCACGAACCAATTTCTAACTCGAATCGAAGTCGAGCATAATCAAAAATTGAAAAAGGGAAAATCATGTACCAATTCACAACATCCATTCGAACCTGACAATATTGAAGTGACCGCAAGCTATCAAAGCCAGAGAATCGATTAACAAGGCAAATCGAAGTGAATTCATCGCTGCAATTGATCAAGTGTTTCGGCGTCTTCAATTTTCACCGAAACCCTAGTTTGTGAAGAGCAACATAAAGGAACGGCTGAAGAGAGTACTCGAACAAAAAATAAAACGGGAGACAATCTTTAATTTCTTTGGGCCGGTCTTATTATTGGGCTCTGTATTTTTTTAATAATAGGGTTCTGAGTTTTAGTTGTTTATTTGTAATTTTCTCTTTTAATTTTGTATAGATTCTAGTTTAACTAGGTTACGAACTACGGTTTTGTTGTTCGAGAATTCGCAACTCAGTGGCTGAGTTATGGCAGGGTTTTAAGCTTAGAGTTAGGTTAATCAAGTAGCGGGTATCACAAGTTTACATGTGTTTGTAAGCGTCTGATTACCTAATTTCTAGTATAAACCTGGGGGCAGCACGTAGGTACGTTTTTGTCGAAGCTGGGTAAATCTGTTTGTGATCTCTACAGCGTTACTTTCTGTTATTATTTTTATTTCTGCATTAACTTTTAATATCACCCTATTCACCCCCCTCTAAGGTGAAAACTATCCTACAAGTGCTACCAGAGCTAGGAACCAAAACCAATTTCTGATTTTAGAAATTCGATTTTTAAAAAAATGGCTTCTTTTAATAATGCTTTTGCTGAAGGTCAGTCCATAGCTAGACCACCTATGTTCAATGGTGAATAGGCTTATTGGAAAACTAGAATGAAAATTTTTCTAAAAACCAAAGATGCATGGAATATTGTTGAAACGGGATATTGCACACCAACAATAATAGTAGATAATCAAGAAGTTGAAAAACCTATGGATCAATGGACAGATCTTGAAAATAAACAGCAAATTGCTAATGCTAAAGCTGTGAATTCTATTATTTTCTCATTATTTCAAATTGAATCCATCTGTAACGACCTGTATTTTTAACACTTTAAAAATATGAATTAAAATAAAAATTTTGGATAAAAATCCGAAGGAAATAAAATTTTGGGTTGTTAAATGTGAATTACAAGTTAAAATACAAAACTGAAGTCTGAAATAACTTATTTGTAAATTAAATATGGATGTTAACTTGTAATTGAACGTAAGTAAAGATTTAAATTTGAGTGTAACAAGTAATTGAAACGAATTGAATTTGATTGTAATCAGCGAAATAAATAAAATGTTACATTTAATATTAAAGTTATAATATTGAAATCAACGTAAATGAATGTAATTTAATATTACTGTGAATTTAAATAAGATGATAGCTGAAGAAAATGAACGTAATTGAATTATAAACCATTGATAATAATATATAAGTAAATGGTTGATTCAATAATGAAAGTGTAAATCGAAATAAAAGGATTCAATTGGAATTAAATAACTTGAATTTGAATTATAATATAATTAAACGCTGAATCTAATGTAATCTTTTATACTGGATTTATAATGGAAAACTGCATTGTAAAAGACTATTAATTACTGTGAAATTAAAAAATGAAATTTGTGAACAACTGAAATTTGATTTAAAAGTTAATAATTTAAAATTTGGGAATTTTATATTGAAATTAAACAGTAGAAATAGCCATTTTTACAACTGTCTCAGATTTCGACGAAACTAGTTTCATCAGATCCATAACAGTGAATTATTGTAAGGTTTCAATTTTCGTAGCAATCGGACTTGTCGTTTGGCCGTGCGAGCTTGAAACGCGTAGAAATTTAATGTCGAATTTAATTAAAATAATCGACTTCAAAAGGTATCTTCCACATACAATTGAATTAGGCCTTGGGACTAGTTCCATTGCGTTCGGAATATGGGTAAAACCTTATAAATGCCTGGCGGCACGTCTCGATTGGAGTTCGAACTATTTTGGACCTACCTTTATAAATACGCTTGCAAACCGAGACAGCTTTATCATTATTTCATTTCAGAAACCCTAATTTCAAACCATGGCCGCCACCTATTCTATGGCCAGAAATTGCTGATCTTCTTTCCTTAATATCTCTAAATCCGTTCAACAAAATCGAAAAATTCCAAAAGCAAAAGTGTAGATCTCGGCGAGCTCTTCAAATCCATATGGTTGATCTATGCTATTACGCCACGGATTCGCCAGAATCTGTCTTGGAAGTATGGTCGTATTTTCTCGGATTTTGCGCAAACGGTGGCGAATGGGGTGGCGAAACTTGGCGCGGAGGTGGAGCAAGGAGAGGCGCACGCGATGGCATCCCCTGATCAACGTACGGTCGCTCCTAGTTGCGTGCGTATGGAAGAAAGGGACGCGTGCGATGGGTTTTGTGCTCCTGGTGGTTGCGTACGAGAGATGGAAGAAGGAGCGAATCTGCGTCCTAGATCTATTGTTCGTGATGTACGGCTGGATGTGCTTCTGGTATAAAAAAAAGAAAAAGAGAATTTGTAATTTAATTATATAAATTTTTATTCAATCTTGAAAATAGCATAACTTCTTCTTCCGTTATCATAATTGGACGAAACTTTTTGCGTTGGAATCGTGGTGACGAGCTCTACGTCATGGAATTGATTGGGGATGTTTGGAGCTAACTAAAATTTCAGGTTAAATCGAACGTCGTTCGATTTAATTTGAAATTGAAAACTCAAGGTGAGTGTTTATACACTCACAATTGACTAAAATAATCTTTTGTTAGTTAAAATTAAAATTCTGAAGTGATATGAAATTTATTGGCTGTTGTTTGGTAGGTGTAATTATCATCTGTATTGATATATGAATTAATTGATAGAATTTAAATTGACCGTTAAAATAAATTTAAATTTAAAATTGGCAGTATATTACTCGATAGTGATAATTATAAAATTGTTGTGAATGTTATTGGCTTTATGGTTGATTGGTTGCGACGGATGCTACTGGTCGATATTGGTTGTTTATTTATTTTGATATATCATGCTATCATCATGTATATTGTTTATTGCATATAAACTGTAAACTGAATCATTTCGAATAAATTAAGGAATAGGTTGAAATGATATACCTATGACATCTATTTGGATTGAAATGATATATATCCATCCTTGAAATTAAAATTGAAATAATTATCCACTTGGCCATAGGTTAGATAATTATATACGGACACCGGGTTGGTTAAATTAAATGATTTTAAAAGTTGTTTTGAAATTATTTAAATGAATTGATTTTAAGAATAAAATCCAATTTATGGAAATTGAATTATTTTGAATTGAAGCTCGAGATGTTGGAATTTAAACTTGGTAAATGAAATTGTTTAATTATTCGAAGTTTAGATTTTTAAGAAAAAAAATTTGAAATACGGCGTAAATTTTTGAAGGTTGATTTGTTTTAAAAGAATAGACTTTTAATCGAACTCTGAATATTTCTAAGAAAATTTATATGAAATGATATTTCAAGGCTGAGTTTGGAATTGAAAATTAATTTGAAATTGAGATTTAATTAATTTGGAATTGAATTAAAATTTAAATAAATTTGTGAATTGAACTAAATTGAAACTATTGAATTAAATTTGAAGATAAAATTGATTTGAAATTATATTTATTTAAGAATTTTTCTTAAACAAGGTTGATTTGAAATTATTAAATTTGAAAATTGAAAGATGTGTTTTATAACTTGAATTTGATTAAAAGTGACTTAAATGAATATTTCAAACTTATATAAATTTAAATGGGATAGTTTGTTTATTAAAATTTTTAAATTGAAGTCGTATTTAGATGTATTGAAATGATTAAAGAAATATCTTAGAAACAAAATGTAATGAAATTAAATTGAGATATAAATGGAATTATCAAATTTAGTTTTGAAATGTGAATATTTAAAGCTTTGAGATATATGGAAATTAAAATAGCTTATTTTGTGGTTCAAATATGTATTTGAAATTGATAATTTGAAATGGTTTATTGAGAAGCTGAATTGAGTTGAAATTGATGATTTGAGATTTGATTAAACTGTAAATTTTGGAATTCAAGTTTATGTGAATCGTTTTGGGGAATTTGAGGCAAAAATGATTTTTTGAAATGAAATTGTATATTTTAAGTAGATATGATGATTTTGAAATGGATTTGATTTTTTTGAAGCGAATACGATATTTTTTTATAATCAATTATGAATTGATTTTGAAAATGTAAAAGAGCCACCGGTGTAATAATATGTAGTTATTAAAGAGACCGGGATCAGATATGGACATACTCTCTGTCGATATCGAAAACCACTTTAATAACTAATATACGCGGAGTGTTGATCCAGAATGAAGTGGATGGTTTGATGAACGCGTTGACTGAAGAAAGAGAACGATATTGGATGACCCCTGACATGACTAAAATAGGAGCCCTGTCGGACCATTAAGGTTCGCCACCTCTAGCGGACACACTTCTTCGTTACCATATCTATTACTTTTGTGATTCGATTTGGGTGCACCCCTCGATTATGGGAGTGTTGTTTCGCGGTGTTGGGGTAGTAGCTGCTATGCCCAACATCAGTCCGGATGACGCAACTACTAGTATCCTAGTTGGTATCGCCTCATGTACCTTGTCATACTGATTATCCTATTCGTGACCACTACGATTTTGATTTGTGTTATACCTATGGGGTACCCTCTGATAACCACTAGTTTACGGTGGGGCTTACGGTGCTGTATAGACTATGACATTTATAAACTGTGTTAAGGGTGGAATGGGCCATGGCTTAACGCTAGGAATGATATTTTACTTTATGATAGACATTATTGTATATAGTGTATTCTATTATATAGTAGATAGTTTAATGGATCCTTAGGAGATGGAAATCCTGAACATCTCTTAAGTTAATGCAAGCACGTTAAACACTGGATAGGAGGTGTCTAAATCCCGTAAACATCTCCGACGCCGTCACACTTATTTTTACTTATTCGATTTAACTTACATGAGATATTTTAGTCCTGACTCGAGTGTTTTGTCTTTTCATTATGCTCGGGTCAGCCTGAGCATTTCAGATAAGGTCGAAGATCTATTCTGGAGGACGAAGACGGAGTTTGATATTACATCATTTATATTCTACCATTGTATTATTTTTCCGCTGCATTGTTGTATTATCTCTGATATGTATGTAACTCTGATTTATGATGTATAATAATAATCAAATTTATTTATTTAACAGCTTCATGAACTGTTATTTTATTATTATATCTTGTTCCTTCCGCTGCGAGATTCTGTGTTTATTTCTGTTCTTTCCTTTCTTTTCTTATTTAACCCCAATAACTATCTGTATTTTGGATTGTTTGAGTCGGCATGTGTGTATGTTTTGTCGACTTGAACGGTCAAAAATGCGGGTTGTTACACCAACCGTGTCTCAAATTATCTAACTGCACAGGAAATTTGGCACACGCAGGAAATTTGCTCATTATATTAAAGATGTATGGTCGACTTCCTATTCTCATACACAAATCAAAATCTCTAAGAAGACCATACACAAAGCTGGAAAGTGTCCAAAAAAATCCTCAGAATCCTTCTATGAAATTTTGAAGCAAAAGTGACTGCCATTCAAGAATCAAAGGATTTAAAACAGGTTAAAGTTGAAGAACTCATCGGAAATCTCACCACTTATGAGCTAGAAATCAAATTCAAGGAAGAACGTAAAGGAGGAGATACGCGTAAGAAATCAATAGCTCTCAAAGGAACAATAGAAAGTGAAGATGATGATGATGATGGAGTAGCTGAACTGGCACAGATAGTAAAGAGATTCAAAAGGTGGAACCGAAAATATGGAAATCCTCCTTTAAATCAACAACTGAAGAACAGAACCGTCAAAGTTCTAGACAACTATGAAGTGCAGGAGATCATTTGTCACATGTGCAATAAACCTGGTCATATCAAGCCAAATAGCCCTTAAAATCAATTCAGCAAAGGAAAGAAACCCGAAAAGGAGAAGTTTTGCAGCAGCTTGAGATAAAAGGATGAATAAGATAAAAGCACTGACAGTGAGAGTGAAAGAGCAAATCAATGTTTTTCAGGAGAAACAAGTGACAACGATGATGATGAGCCAAGTGAGGTATCAAATCTTACTCACTCACAATTACTTATATATTTTCATGAAGTAAATGGCTGTTTTAAAAGACTTAGGAAGAAGTATGCTAAAATTGAATCACAAAGAGATAGTTTGATAGAACTAAATAAGCAACTTGATCAATTGGTTCAAAACTACAGAAATAAAAGCCCTAAGTGTGATAAGTGTCCATCATTAGAAGAGGACATAAAAAAATCAGAAACTATTATTAAATCGCTTGAAAATGAAATTATGATTTTGAAAGAAAGTGAAATAATAGGAGAGAAAATTCTATTAAAAAGTGCACGTTGTTATTGAATGAAAATGAATCTCTCAAGTCACAAGTCCAACAATTGTCTACAACTTTAGAAAAAAATTTCCAAAGGAGAAAGATCACTAAATATGCTATTAGGGAAACAAACTGTTAATACTGGGAGACAAGGACTTGGGTATACTCAATCTGAAAGAGTTAGAAGTGAAACTAATCATGAAAACTCCAAGTGCACGATTTGTAGAAAAATTGGACACAATCAAAACAATTGCTGATTTAGACCCAAACACACGAAAACCATACCAATTTGGGTTCCTAAAGGCATGAATGTAAAATCCCTTCAAATTAAACAAATCTGGGTGCCAAAAGGAACTAAAATAGACTGTCTTAGTTCTACACAAACTTGTTTTTAAAAATTATTTGTCAATAACAATCATGGACCTATAAAAACAGATAGGTCATAAAAATCTTCTCTTGTGTAGGTGTGTTGGCAGGCTAAGAAACAACAATAGTGGTACCTGGATTTAGGCTGTTCCAGGCACACGACGGGTGACAAATCAAAGTTCCTTAGCCTAGAGAAGTAGAAAGGTGGCAGAGTCACAATGGGCAACTACGATAAATATTGGTAAAGGTAAAGTAGGTAATGGTACATTTACCTTAAACGCTATATTGAAAATCTGCACCATAATCTGATTTCAATCAGCCGGTTTTGTGATAATGGAATGAATGTTATTTTTTATTCTGATTTGTGCAAAATTGTTGACCAATCATCAAAACAAATAATATTTTAGGTAAAAGGATTGTAAGATATCTGTTGCACACCCCACGATTTGGTCTAGTATCCAACTTATAATAACTTTGAGTTAAAGGGGTATACTGCTGGTAGTCTAGTTGATAGAAAAAGTACTAGTGGAACGTATTTTATGTTGGAACATTCGTTAGTTGCATCACATTTCCAAAGAAAATATCTGCATAAATTTCATTTCAACTGATTTTCAATTGGCAGACATTTTTACAAAACCCCTTCCAGAAAATAGTTTTTGTCGACTTCATCTTAGTTTAGGCATTTTAGAAATTTGATTTTATATTTTTGAATTTGATCTTAAATGCCTATGTTAACTACTCTAACTCCCTACTGATTATCGAAAAGATAAATAGTGACTGAAAAACGGTGATGAGTGTTGATATTAATCATACATTATGATTTGAAACGGTATATTTAGTAAATTTCTTTAAAAATTTAAACTAAATTTGTAATAACTTTGGTTGGTAAAAATTCCATGACCATCTCTATTCCTATCATATTTCTATGACAATCACTCATCAAATTCCAATATGGTATGTCAAAATATGATATTTAAACAAGAAATTATTCATTTTTTAATTAGCAATAAAATCATCCAAAAGTATTCACTCTCATTTAAAAGTCCTCATGTTATGCATAGGTGAATTAATTGGAATCTTTAATTATGTGCTTTCATACTCATTTAAAAGTCCTCACGGTTATGCATGTATGGAACATATGTCAAAATTGATTATTAAATAGGCGAGTTGATTATAATCCCATTTAAAAGTCCTCACGGTTATGCGTGGTCAGAAGATGCTTGAAATTCATTTTTTAATAAAAATTGGGAATACTACTAATCTCATTTAAAAGTCCTAACGGTTATGCATGGTTAGTAAGTATTCAAATTCCTGTCATAAATATACCACATATAGACACAACTATATGGTTTTCTATACTGACATCATCCCTATCACTCTAAAATAATATATGCGCCTAATAGAGTATTTATGATTTTTGTTTGATTTTTTATTGAAAATTTAATATTTATACTCGATTAGGTATTAATGTTGTATTAATGTCTATCACTTTATCACTCTTTTCTAGCACTGTTACTCTTTTGCTGATAACAAAAGGGGGAGAGAAGTTAAGATTTTATCAAATAAGTTCAAAAATTTTATTTGCATATTCCCATCTAGGTTCATTGCATTTTTATTTGTTATTTTTTTATTTTCATGCATATGTGAAGGGGGAGCTTTATTGTAGGGGGAGTATTCAAATATGGGGAGCTAATAGAATTAATCAAAACTAAATACATTTAATAGAGTCAAAATCTTAATATATGTTTGTTAACATCAAAAGGAGGAGATTGTAGAATACAATAGCCTATGATTTTTGTTTGATGATAATAAACATATATATTCATTTAAATGTATTTGTTATTGTACTATTTTATTTTTCCACATGAGTAAATAAATATTTGTTGAATAAAATAAATAACTCGGAATTCATATTTAAACAAATATTTTATTCAAACAAATATTTTATTACAAATTCGAATTGTACAAATTTAAGCTCTCACTATACAAGTTTCAATTACAACACAATTTTCAATATACAATTTTTCATACATATTTCACCTCACTACATAATTCACTCAACACTCGTATTTGATCTTCCACTATGTTCTAGTCTATATCCTGCATCTGAACTATCTACAAAATAAACACCGACGCAGTAAAATTGAAAAAGAAAGTACTTTGCACTGCATAATAAAGTGTGTGTTTTGAAAATATTATTTGCCTCAATTATTTTCGTTGTGCGTCATCATTTATTTTTTAATTCATCTTACACGAACAACTTGTGACATGCACAGTGTATCACTGTACATGCCACAAGATCGTGCACACCGATATATGCTTGCTCGTTAAAATTGCGGGGACATGTGAGCATAAGGTCAAACCCAAGATGAGTTTGGATTCAACATAGGTGCAATCCAAAATACAAAAAAATTAATCAGTTCAGAAAGCAACAAAGTTTCAGGCATGGCAATTGCAAATGAAAACAACATGTACACACATGAATGCTCAAAACAACACGCCAGTGGAACAAGCTCACCACCAATTCAAAACATGCAAAAGACAAGTAGCGGTGGACACAAAGTGAATCCAGACCAGAACACAACAGTGCAGACTTCAAATGCAACCAGTTACAACATGTATAAATGGAACAAGACCATAATAACAACCAGACCAGACACAGCAGTTCAACATGCTCACATGTACAAAGGGGTGAATGCAACATTTCAACCCAGACATGTAGGCAATGGAGCAATGAAATGGAGATCAAACCAAAGTTCAAGTGAAATAAGGCCACCAGACATGAAGACCAACAGACTCAAGTGGAACCACATCAGACTATCATAACTCAAGTGATGAACACAGACATGAATTCAAAGTGATAAACAACATGACAACATTAAACCACTTGAATAATAAGTTAACAAGCAACCAGAGTTGAGGACAGACAGCTAGAGTTCAAGTCAAAACATTTCAGGAATGCAGATACATGAAGACTTCAACATGGAATCAGACATGCATAATGCAGCAGATCAATACAACAATAGTCAAAGAAATCACACACATATATACATACATGTATGTATGTATATATGGATACCACAATTTAACTCGAAGCTAATCACAATACAGCAAATATGATGAAGAAGCCGTGGGTCATGAACAAGAGCAAGGTACAGAGCAAGATACACAAGAAATGCACCGCATACAACAAAAGAAGTCAAAATTTCACGAAAATTATCTGTAGCAGTTTTGAACAAAATCAGAAGTCATAAGAATCACGAATTGAACAAGTCAAGCTTCATAAAGGCCGAATCATCTCAAAATTCAAACTGCTAAAGTCGTAGGAGCAAAAAGAACGGAACAAAATTCAAATATATCAGAGATGAACAAGTCAAAAATCACACTTATCATTTGATAAAAAATCCATAGCCGAGAAAAGCAATTGACATGTTCAAATAGAAATATACAAATGAAAATACAGGGAATCAAACCCTATATAACTCCATGTCATCATCGACATTAAAATCATTCGAGTTCAAGCATATACCAAAACAAGCCTTGAAATAAATCACGAGCCAATTTATAACTCTAATCAAAGTCGAACATAATCAAAAATTGAAAAAGGGAAAATCATGTACCAATTCACAACATCCATTCGAGCCTGACAAAATTGAAGCGGCTGCAAGTTATCAAAGCCAGAGAATCGATTAACAAGGCAAATCGAAGTGAATTCATCGCTGCAATCGATCAAGTGTTTCGGCATCTTCAATTTTCACCGAAACCCTAGTTTGTGAAGAGCAATATAAAGGAATGGTTGAAGAAAGTACTCGAACAAAAAATAAAAAGGGAGACAATCTTTAATTTCTTTGGGCTGGTCTTATTATTGGGATCTGTATTTTTTTTTAATAATAGGGTTCTGAGTTTTAGTTGTTTATTTTTAATTTTCTATAGACTCTAGTTTAACTGGGTTACAAACTACGGTTTTGTAGTTCGAGAATTCGCAACGTTGTGGCAGAGTTTTGAGCTTAGAGTTAGGTTAATCGAGTAGCGGGTATCACATGTTTACATGTGTTTGCAAGCGTCTGATTACTTAATTTCTAGTAGAAACCCTGGGGGAAAGCATGTAGGCATGTTTTTGCCAAAACTGGGTAAATCTGTGTGTGATCTCTACTGCATTACTTTCTGCTATTATTTTTATTTCCGCATTAACTGTTAGTATCACCCTATTCGCACCCCCTTAGGGTGAAAACGATCCTACGGGTACTCGATACATCTTTCTAGAGGTGTACTGTGACGGGCGGTACCCCAATAGTCCAGTCATTGTATGAAATCCAATATCCACTACGAGCCTTTACGATTTTGATTGTAGAGCCTAGTATGCTGGAATTTAATTAATGTAACAACTTCGGATATTTTAATAAGTATTTGTACTTAGATACTATAATATCATTGGATTTTCTATAAAAGTGTTGTGGTTATTGTAAGGTAAAAAAACCATCGTGTTTATGTGTGGCGTGGTCATACGAGATACCTTTGTTTTTCAAAGGATTCTGATTAATGCAGTAAATTCAAATTGAGTGTGTTTTTAGACGATGGTTTTCCAGACTGACTAGGGTGTTAATTTATTATAATGATCAAGTCAGACTGAGTATTTCAGTTTAGGTTAGGATGCTATGGAGCTAAGGAGACGAGCTGGAGGAGGCTTAGGCATATCCCACGTACTTGATTATATTCCGCTGTGTATGTAGACTGTATAGTCAGCACTAGTGAGGATAAGTTATATTAACTATCCAGAATTGATTTGATGATTGTTTACTCTAATGACGATATGTATAAAAACAGTTATGGTTCTTTTTGTATAAAGATATATAATTATCTATTATATATTATTCTGCTGCGATTGTGAGATTATGTATTGTAGTTTCTGTTGTTTCTTCTTATATCTCTTATTCTTCACCCCTAATGATCTGGTATTTTCGACACTCTATTCCTCGGCATGCTATATAGTGAACGTATTGATGTTGATTTTCGAGAGTCGAAAGTTCAGGTTCTTTACAGTGGTATTAGAGCTGAAGGTTAAGCAAGAACCTTGGCTTTGGTGGAAATGACTCATTAGAGATAGGGTCAGTAGTACCCTAGAATGTTTGTGTGTATTTGTCACGTATAGGAATTTTCGACTTCCGAAAATCGACATCGATACGTCCACTGTATCAACTGCCGAGAAATCGAGTGTCGGAAACTCCAATAGTGAGGGTTTTAGAAAGAAGAAATAGAAGAAAAAGAGAAGAAGAAGAAAGCAGAGTAGAAGAAGAAGAGAAGAACAACAGAACAGCATCAGAAACAGAGACAACATCAGAATCTCACATATCGCAGCGGAACAATATATAATAGATAAATGAAAAATCTCTAAAACAAAGAACTATATCATTTTATACATACATCAATCATCAGAGTCAATATACAATAATGGACAGTTATATAACTTGTCCTCATACAGAATACACAGCGGAATAAATACTATTAGATACAAATACTACGTCTCGTCATCCAGCTTATCTCCAAAGCTCCAGAATATCCTGATAACCTAGCTCTAGACTGCCCGTGTGGAAATTGGTGGGCACCCAGAGTTTAGAAGGGAAACAATAAACTCCGAGTCAGTCATGGTGACTGGTGTGAGATCGTAAAACAGTTATTTTTCACAAAGAAATTAAAACAAATTCGCAATGCTTTTGGAAAATGAAACTACCATAAGACCTCCCGCCACACACACAATGCAAACGCAGAATTGGAGGAGATTTCTTCTTATGATAGTCAAAGATGCTTACTACGCAAAATCAAATCATTTTGATATTATTATTAGTGCATAGTGGAAAACATTTCGAAAGTATAATATCAATCTTAGCCAGCATAGGTACCATTATACTATGCCTACTATAGCTGCCATATTAGATGGCAGGTTCTACAACTAAAACCGTACAAGTCACGTATTGGAGTTTGGATTTCCAACAAATGGTCAGGCTAAGGAACTTCCTATCCACGATGGGTACGTCCCTGGAATAGACGACCCGAGAAATAACCTAACATTACGGTTAGATCTCTGCCAACACAAGGCCGGGTTACCTCTGCAAAAATAGGTAACTACTGACACGCGTATGTCATCCCCCGATCGTAACCGATCTTCCCGAGGATCCCCGATTTCCAACAAACCACATAGTAAAAATGCAGCAACCACATAGGTTAAGTATCTGGGCTCCATACCATGATACCACCTCTATCCAGAAGGAATGACATACACTAAGGGGCGCTACTACCTAGAACCTTGCCGCATCCTTCCTGTTTTGACCATTTCCGGGGTGTGAGGCTCGATGAAGTCTCGTCCATAAAGCTACGCTTTCTACAAAGCCATGCTTCGGGTCAAACAAAATGATCAACCTATGATCACAAAGATATAAGATCAAACAAATGATCATATCACAAATGATCAAACACTGATCATTTCACAGCAACACTCAGTATGCCACGTTACCAAATTGGGATATATCGCTGATAAATTTCAACTACATAACCTTTGAGCTCGTACGTCTCAGAGAAGGGTGTTAAGCTAAGAGAATAAATTCTCCGCCACCAACAGAAATGTATTTGAAAGAAATCAGCTTTATATCTCAAATTGTAACGTCAGACATACAATCCATACAAGTCTGTTCCGGGATCGAACAGAACCGAAGGCACTTCTCACGAAGCCCTTGGGTATCCGGATAAATTTCTAATCACGTCCGGACTTCCCATCACTAAGGGTGATAAAAACCTCTAAATCGGAGATCAGCCGATGTAGAGTAACTCGACGGTAATCCTTCCGTTTTCAAAAATATCCGGTCTTCAACACCGGTCTTCGAATGCAATTCATAACGACGTATCACATATTCGGAATGGGTTATACGACCCCATGGTCCTTTCCCGGCTAACCCGAATAGTGAGCATTTATTCAAAAATAAGTGTGGCATTCAAATTCACAACAAATACCATATTCAAGGTAATTATTGATAGTCGGTTATTTAACTATCAATAAAGATGCGCAACATCATCAGATTCCAAATAATTTTCCCAAATTATTTATTTTCCAAAATATCTTTACTAGATATAAAATTTCCACACTTCAAAATAAATCAACGTTTATTTTTAAACAACTTCCCTTTCTTTTATAAATTCCATAGTGAAGTTATATTTGTCGAATATCTACTAATATTCGATTTTCAATCGTTTTCAAATATTCATTTTCGATTTATCTTTAAGAAGATAAAATCTCAAAACGTTTCATTTCATTTTGGAAAACATTCCAAACTTATTTAATAATAAGTGTTTCACAAATCTTTTATTTTCAACATTTGAAAATATTCGATATACTTAAATCAAAATTTAAGTATAAATTCATTCTTTAAGGAAAACATTACTATAACAACATTTATTTGAGTCAAAACGAATGTTACGTAAAACATCGTTACGACGACTCAAAATCTCTAGTATAGGGATTCAGAATTTTAGATAGATGTATAAATCCCAATACTACATAAAAACATTTCCTTTTGGAAATCAGTTACTATAACAACAGTGTTATAGTCCACCATTTCCTTAAATTTCTCGAAAAAGTCTATCTCAATAACAAGTGTTGAAATCTATGCTTTCGATTCATAATACATTTTAAAACATTTTTAAAATGTTTAACTTCATTTTTAAAATCACTTCTTCAAAAATAAATCCATTTTACTAAACAATATATTCACTGTCCAAAATCGTGAATATAATTCACTAATTACATTTCACTATTTTCTACACATTTTATTTCAATAGTTATCCACTATCCAAAATCGTGGATAAAATTCCCTTAATAACTTCTATATTAAATTCATCAAATTTGATTGATTTCGAATTTATAAAACAACGTTTATAAATTCTATTTCCATTTTATAACAACTTCGATTTATACATCTTCTTTAATGACCCATTCAATTTATAAGTTAATATAACTTAGAATTCATTTATTTTAAAAGAAATCGTTCTTTTAAACTTCACAAAATTTAAAAATTTCAGATTTCATTAACTTATGAAATCCCATTTACACTTCATTTTAACCCTTACAGAAACTTGTCTTATACTCCCAATATTTCAAATTCATAAATATCCAATTTTGTACATCTTTTAAATAAACCGTTTATAATACTAGAAATCCCAATTTAAACCATTTCTTAAATTTCTTAACTTTTATTTCAAAAATCACACTTTGATTTTATTTCACAAAAATCTTAACTTTTATAACTTTAAAATTTTAGATGTTTATTTATTTGAAATAAATCAATTCAAAAATTCAATAAAACGTCTACTTTCAAAAATCACTTTAAAAATCCTTTTAAAGTAAAAGTCGTTATTTTTAAACTTCGAAACTTGAATCCGATGATGCAACGCACCAATTAGTCAATCACAACAACAAACATCATATATCAATATGATAACAGAATATACATCAATATCTGTAAATAAATAAATACTGGTGAGGAATCCAGTTGGATCCCTCCAACCTGTTTCCCTGCATCCAAAGATGTTAGCACAATACCAATTCCACTTCGAGGTGGAATATCGCGGTATATGGGTTTTATAAAAATATCCGCTTACTAACGGCGCAATAGGGTCTCATCCGCTATACGAGGCGGGAAAATCAATCAATCCAATATATACATATGCCAATATGTATATATTGCTATATATAGATATATCCTATTATATCTAATATCACAACCAATAGCAATCAATCAGTCAATAAATAACTGCAAAACAAAATTTTATTTGAGTGAGAAAAATCTCACCTTAGCTTTTTATTTTGCAATCCAACCCAATCCTTCTTTCATTTTCTCGACTTTAACCTTGTATAAAAAATTATACAATTTATCAAATTTCGAATAATTCGAATTACCAATTTTCGTTTAATAGATTTAATTAACTAATCATTTAATTTTTATTTAAATTCCGTTAATAAATTATTTTCTAGTAATTAACGAATTTAAATAAACCTATCAAACGAATCAATCTCCATATCGATTCAAAACAAAGATACTTTATTGTAAAATAATTCTTGCTATATAATACATATACCTTACTGTAAATTTTAAACAACTTTAAATTTCTAAAATTATTTGTATTTGATAGTTTTAATTCTCCAACGTATTTTTATTTCAGACAAATTTCTTTTTAAATAAACTTATTTAACTAATTATTAAATTTCTCTTTTTAATAAATTTAATTAACCAGAAATTATATTTTAAACTAAAAATCTTGGTTTGAACTAATTTCTCTTTAAATAAATTTTAATTAACTAACAAATTCTGATTTTTTGAACCAATGCTTTTAATTTTTACCATCCATTTAGAAATTTTAAATTAACTGATGATTTTTTTTATTCTGTTAAATATCAAACATAAATACTTCACTATAATATCAATCGAATTCAAATAGTTTTAAACTTATTTTAACAATAAAAATTTAATTACCTTGCTGTGAAATTACCAGCTCGAACTCGAGCTTACGACCATCACCGCGACCTCGTCGCCAGAAAACGATGCGAACCCCCAAACCATCGCGATGTCGTGCCTAGCTTCGATTGACAAACTTCCCCGATTCCACCTCCAGTTGATAACGCGACATCACCTACGAATCGTTCGCAATCTTAGCTCGACCTGCCCCTCGCCTGCACACGCGCGCTGCTCCGACCTCGCACTCGCGTACGCCTTCCAGTCATTTGCGAAGCCCTCCATCACGCGAGCGTCTCGACCTTGAACTCGAAACCCTAGAAGACCACGACCCTGCCATCGACGAGTCGTTCGAGCGTCAAGAAGGAACGAAATCGCCTCGCTCGCACTGGCCTCGCGAGATTCAAGTCGAAGTCGATTTTGACTGCGATCATCCCAGGCTTCGGCCACTTTTAATCTCGAACTGAACTTCAATTTTTTTTTCTTTTAAACGATTTTTGAAAGAGAGGGGAAGAGAGGGATCAGATGTTTTAAAAAAAAGAGAAGAGAGTGGGAGAGGGTACGAAGGTATGGATTTTGCACGATTTCTTTTCGTGATACCAGCCGTGTTTCTCGGCGTGTTCAAAGGGAAGATAAACGTGTTGACGTTTGACCAATTACAAATTTAAATTTAAATTGAATCTCGACAAAAATTTAAATGAGTTTACACGTCGTATGTTCACATATCAGCTCCAAAAAATACGAAATTCGAAATCCGATAATAATTCAATATTACGGACCTAATGGAACTGGTTTCGTCGAATTCCGAGACTGTGCCTCGGAACGCTATTTTCAAATATCGATTCGAACGATATAATTTCAAAACTGAACAAATCTATTTCAAATTCGATTCTGAAGCTTCTATTATCTTCAGTACTATCCATACGAATTTTAAAAGCTTTCGAAATATTTTTCTTCAGCTTAAAACTGAAGATTCACATTTTTATTCAACATTCAATAGATTAAATTTTAAAGTTTAATCGCAAAATTCAGAGTTATATCGGGAATTCAAATTAAATCATCGTTCAAATATTTAAAATTAATTAAATATTTTCAATTTAATTTGTTCAAAATTCAGGGTCGTTACAGACTTCCCCCCTTAAAAGAATTTCGTCCTCGAAATTACAAGTCAGGAAGAAAAGGTCCTTAACTCGTCTATTATTTTCTCAAATTCAAATAGTTTTATCAAATTTTCAAAACAAATCTTTCTATTAAAGATTCGTTATCATTCAACTCGTTTCCAACTTCAATTATAAGTTTCAAACAACATTGTTTACTTAACAATTCAAATTTAAATTTAAATTCGAATTTCAACTTTCAAAAATTTCTCAAAAATTTTCTAACGCCCTAAATTTCCGAAAAATTTCGCCAGCGTCTCCTTTGCGCGGCTAATACGGTACGACTACAAAACGTCCCTACGGACTCTCAGATTTCAAAAAGAAAAGAAAAAGCCAAGCGGCTAGACAAGAAATCATCAAATTTCATATTGAAATTTAAATACTTACCTTTTGTCGAGCAATTCAAACTATCTTCGAAATCAAAATTCCAATTCCTTTTATAACACCTGTATGTCCTACTAGCCATAATATCTAGTTACACATTCAAACCATTTTGCAAATTCTATTACAAAATTTTCAATACTTACTTCTTATATCCTTTTTAAATTCACTATTGAAGTTACATATTCAATTTCGTTCAATTTTTCATTTCAATTTCATTTGAATTCACTTTTATCTTCTATTCTGAATATTGAATTTTTATCGATTATCTTTCATTTACTAATTCATATCACTCTTCATATTAGTTTCATTCACCAATTCATTTTAAATTTCAATTTCCAATATTCAGTTCTAATTCCAGTTTTATCTTCATCCAATCATCACTTAGAATAATTTCAATATCACATTTACTTATTAAATCACAATTGTAAATTTATTTATTCATTCACAATTTACTTCCAAAATTCAATATACTCGATTCCAATTTATTTGTTACTACTCCAAATTTATTTTCAACTTAATAAATTTTCTTTAAGTAATCTTTTCACTTTATTTGATTAATTCACTTGTACTTACATTAATTTAACTCCATTCTTTAAGTTAAATTTATTCTATCAAAATTCAATTTGTATAAGTCATCAATTTAATAATATTCCATAAATATTTTATAAAGTATTCCAGAGTTTTACCAACATTTCAAAAATCATTTTGAAAACAATTCAAATTATCCTTTGAATTCCAAAAACCAAACCCAAATTTTTCAAACAACTTCCATTTAAAACAATTTGGCAGCAATTCCTCTTTTGGAAACCCGAAAATGAACACCGGTGATGCCGCGGTCATCATCGAAGTTATTTTCCAGCGACCGAGAAGAGTTTAGAGCTTTCATCTCTTCGGAATACTTTTCAAAACCTTTGTAATTCATTTTCAAATCAAAAAGATTTAAACTTTCCAAATCTCCAAAATTTTCAAATTCTTTTCAAAACATTTCCAAAAACTTCTCTGGAATTCCGTTTTAAATTACAATTCACATTTATAATTTACATTCTTAAATTTCATTTGTATGTGAATTTTATTTCTTAACTTTGGAGTTATAATTTCAATTTCTTATTTAATTCCAATGAGAATAATTTAATATTATTACTTCTAGCAACCATGCAACCATATACTATAGTAATTCATAGAAAATCATTTCTTTTCTATACGAAAATAGTTTTGGGAAAAATTATCTCATTTACCCTATTCAAAAACAATACTGTGCCGAATTGTTCTATTCAAGTGTTTAGAAACCCCTTCGATCCAGTTGCGCAGACTGTGTCGACGAAGGTTCATATGCCACTCAATAAACCAATCATCACAATACAAAACAATTTTATATTCAATAACAAATACGCGCTCATATCTATTATTACACTCAACTCATTCTAGAGTACTACTGACTCTATCTCTAATGAGTAACACCCAACAGAGCAGGGTTGTCGCTTAACCATATGCTCTGATACCACGCTGTCACGTACAGGAATTTTCGACTTCCGAAAATCGACATCGATACGTCCACTGTATCAACTGCCGAGAAATCGAGTGCCGGAAACTCCAATAGTGAGGGTTTTAGAAAGAAGAAATAGAAGAAAAAGAGAAGAAGAAGAAAGTAGAGTAGAAGAAGAAGAGAAGAACAACAAGAAAGCAGAGTAGAAGAAGAAGAGAAGAACAACAGAACAACATCAGAAACAGAGACAATATAAGAATCTCACATATCGCAGCGGAACAATATATAATAGATAAATGAAAAATCTCTAAAACAAAGAACTATATCATTTTATACATTCATCAATCATCAGAGTCAATATACAATAATGGACAGTTATATAACTTGTCCTCATACAGAATACACAGCGGAATAAATACTATTAGATACAAATACTACGTCTCGTCATCCAGCTTATCTCCAAAGCTCCAGAATATCCTGATAACCTAGCTCTAGACTGCCCGTGTGGAAATTGGTGGGCACCCAGAGTTTAGAAGGGAAACAATAAACTCCGAGTCAGTCATGGTGACTGGTGTGAGATCGTAAAACAGTTATTTTTCACAAAGAAATTAAAACAAATTCGCAATGCTTTTGGAAAATGAAACTACCATAAGACCTCCCGCCACACACACAATGCAAACGCAGAATTGGAGGAGATTTCTTCTTATGATAGTCAAAGATGCTTACTACGCAAAATCAAATCATTTTGATATTATTATTAGTGCATAGTGGAAAACATTTCGAAAGTATAATATCAATCTTAGCCAGCATAGGTACCATTATACTATGCCTACTATAGCTGCCATATTAGATGGCAGGTTCTACAACTAAAACCGTACAAGTCACGTATTGGAGTTTGGATTTCCAACAAATGGTCAGGCTAAGGAACTTCCTATCCACGATGGGTACGTCCCTGGAATAGACGACCCGAGAAATAACCTAACATTACGGTTAGATCTCTGCCAACACAAGGCCGGGTTACCTCTGCAAAAATAGGTAACTACTGACACGCGTATGTCATCCCCCGATCGTAACCGATCTTCCCGAGGATCCCCGATTTCCAACAAACCACATAGTAAAAATGCAGCAACCACATAGGTTAAGTATCTGGGCTCCATACCATGATACCACCTCTATCCAGAAGGAATGACATACACTAAGGGGCGCTACTACCTAGAACCTTGCCGCATCCTTCCTGTTTTGACCATTTCCGGGGTGTGAGGCTCGATGAAGTCTCGTCCATAAAGCTACGCTTTCTACAAAGCCATGCTTCGGGTCAAACAAAATGATCAACCTATGATCACAAAGATATAAGATCAAACAAATGATCATATCACAAATGATCAAACACTGATCATTTCACAGCAACACTCAGTATGCCACGTTACCAAATTGGGATATATCGCTGATAAATTTCAACTACATAACCTTTGAGCTCGTACGTCTCAGAGAAGGGTGTTAAGCTAAGAGAATAAATTCTCCGCCACCAACAGAAATGTATTTGAAAGAAATCAGCTTTATATCTCAAATTGTAACGTCAGACATACAATCCATACAAGTCTGTTCCGGGATCGAACAGAACCGAAGGCACTTCTCACGAAGCCCTTGGGTATCCGGATAAATTTCTAATCACGTCCGGACTTCCCATCACTAAGGGTGATAAAAACCTCTAAATCGGAGATCAGCCGATGTAGAGTAACTCGACGGTAATCCTTCCGTTTTCAAAAATATCCGGTCTTCAACACCGGTCTTCGAATGCAATTCATAACGACGTATCACATATTCGGAATGGGTTATACGACCCCATGGTCCTTTCCCGGCTAACCCGAATAGTGAGCGTTTATTCAAAAATAAGTGTGGCATTCAAATTCACAACAAATACCATATTCAAGGTAATTATTGATAGTCGGTTATTTAACTATCAATAAAGATGCGCAACATCATCAGATTCCAAATAATTTTCCCAAATTATTTATTTTCCAAAATATCTTTACTAGATATAAAATTTCCACACTTCAAAATAAATCAACGTTTATTTTTAAACAACTTCCCTTTCTTTTATAAATTCCATAGTGAAGTTATATTTGTCGAATATCTACTAATATTCGATTTTCAATCGTTTTCAAATATTCATTTTCGATTTATCTTTAAGAAGATAAAATCTCAAAACGTTTCATTTCATTTTGGAAAACATTCCAAACTTATTTAATAATAAGTGTTTCACAAATCTTTTATTTTCAACATTTGAAAATATTCGATATACTTAAATCAAAATTTAAGTATAAATTCATTCTTTAAGGAAAACATTACTATAACAACATTTATTTGAGTCAAAACGAATGTTACGTAAAACATCGTTACGACGACTCAAAATCTCTAGTATAGGGATTCAGAATTTTAGATAGATGTATAAATCCCAATACTACATAAAAACATTTCCTTTTGGAAATCAGTTACTATAACAACAGTGTTATAGTCCACCATTTCCTTAAATTTCTCGAAAAAGTCTATCTCAATAACAAGTGTTGAAATCTATGCTTTCGATTCATAATACATTTTAAAACATTTTTAAAATGTTTAACTTCATTTTTAATATCACTTCTTCAAAAATAAATCCATTTTACTAAACAATATATTCACTGTCCAAAATCGTGAATATAATTCACTAATTACATTTCACTATTTTCTACACATTTTATTTCAATAGTTATCCACTATCCAAAATCGTGGATAAAATTCCCTTAATAACTTCTATATTAAAATCATCAAATTTGATTGATTTCGAATTTATAAAACAACGTTTATAAATTCTATTTCCATTTTATAACAACTTCGATTTATACATCTTCTTTAATGACCCATTCAATTTATAAGTTAATATAACTTAGAATTCATTTATTTTAAAAGAAATCGTTCTTTTAAACTTCACAAAATTTAAAAATTTCAGATTTCATTAACTTATGAAATCCCATTTACACTTCATTTTAACCCTTACAGAAACTTGTCTTATACTCCCAATATTTCAAATTCATAAATATCCAATTTTGTACATCTTTTAAATAAACCGTTTATAATACTAGAAATCCCAATTTAAACCATTTCTTAAATTTCTTAACTTTTATTTCAAAAATCACACTTTGATTTTATTTCACAAAAATCTTAACTTTTATAACTTTAAAATTTTAGATGTTTATTTATTTGAAATAAATCAATTCAAAAATTCAATAAAACGTCTACTTTCAAAAATCACTTTAAAAATCCTTTTAAAGTAAAAGTCGTTATTTTTAAACTTCGAAACTTGAATCCGATGATGCAACGCACCAATTAGTCAATCACAACAACAAACATCATATATCAATATGATAACAGAATATACATCAATATCTGTAAATAAATAAATACTGGTGAGGAATCCAGTTGGATCCCTCCAACCTGTTTCCCTGCATCCAAAGATGTTAGCACAATACCAATTCCACTTCGAGGTGGAATATCGCGGTATATGGGTTTTATAAAAATATCCGCTTACTAACGGCGCAATAGGGTCTCATCCGCTATACGAGGCGGGAAAATCAATCAATCCAATATATACATATGCCAATATGTATATATTGCTATATATAGATATATCCTATTATATCTAATATCACAACCAATAGCAATCAATCAGTCAATAAATAACTGCAAAACAAAATTTTATTTGAGTGAGAAAAATCTCACCTTAGCTTTTTATTTTGCAATCCAACCCAATCCTTCTTTCATTTTCTCGACTTTAACTGTGACGACAGCCCATGACCCCTGCAGTTAATCTAGAGATAGAGCACTGTAAAGTGTGCCAGGCGACCATGGACGATTGTCAAGGTAAGATTTAAAACAACAGAATCTATCGTATTACTCACAGCGCATGGACAAAATACAATAGAACATATGTATAGTGAAGCTTTACAGAATAAAATGACATCATATAAAACTCCATAATAGTTGAATACAAGCATCCACATAGTCAATACATCCAGCCTCACTACATATCTCTCAGAGAATACAAAACAGCGGAATATCCAATACATATAATAAGAAGATGATATGCAACCCTCTAGCTCGTCTTCGATATCAGCATCGTGAGAAGAGAACAGCACATGTCACCTGCTACCTAGTCTGCCCGTCCCAAAATGGACGAACAGCCCAAGGCAATAAGAATTAAACATAAAGCCTTGAGTCAGACAACAGTTTTAGTGAGCAGTAAATTAACTAACAACATACCAAAAGAGCATAAAGGAAAAGGAATAGGAATCCAACCCTCCCACTCCAACCTCATTCTACAGTGATAGCCCCCAGACACACTCTAAGCAGAAGCAAACATAGCAGAGCATACAATTTAAAGCAAAGCTACTATCACTCGAGTCAAGGGCGATGTTTTCCAAGTACCAAGGCCTAAATCAGATAAGCACCCAGAAAATACCGCTCTTGAGTCCGAAATGACGTTACAACCAAACATCCATGACTCTGGCTATCACTGATATCATTGCTTCGATATCACCGTTAATTGAATGACCGGCACATTCTTTCAGCCGTCCGTCAAGGGCTAATGGAAACCCCGGTTCTAGACATAACTCCCGCACGTCGTCGCAGCCCGTGCCTAGGACTATCGAATCTGCCCAGAGTACTCGACCATCAACAGTTAGCCGTTGGGACTATCGAATCTGCCCAAACGTACTCTTGCTTAGAGCATGCTAGAACCTTCAACAACGATGCTATCCAAGCCTCCTAGTCATCCTCCTCGACGACTATTCTCATATCCATTCATTATCCTCAACTCGAATCATATCACCGAGTTATCAACATGCTTGGAATGATCCCGTCTGGATTAGACCAAGTCTTCATCATATGATGCCTCGCTTCATTACATCCTCGCAAAGCCTCTTCTCAACTTCACATCATCAAATCTATGCATAAGAGCTTCATCATCCCGCTACATATGCCACGAGCAGCTTTCCCAATTCAAGAGCCTTTCCCTTAGCTTTTGAATCACCTTCGATCTGAATCTAATCATCAATCATCTAGTTCATAACAATCAATCAAATCAAACATCAATCCAAGCAATCAAGCATTCAAAAATAATCTAAGTAGACAATTATAACAATAATGGCATTTTCGTAATTAAAGAGTTGAAAGTCCAATAAGCATGAAAACATGGATTATATCTCTACAAACTTGATGAATGAACTTGCATAGGTTAACATATGATAAAATGGATGTAACATCATCATGAACAATGGATCTATATGGATCTACACTTAGGATGAAGAAAATGCATGGAAATCTCTATTTAACACCAAATCGAGCCAACGATCCGATATACTCCTTTGGATCCGTGTGAGAGATAATCACCACTCACCAAATCACCTAAACAAACCCAAATCAACACGCTTCAGATCTGGACAGCGAAGGATCAAGCTTGATCTAGCACGAATCCGCTTCAAACGATGAAATCTCTCTTGAAAAGATGAAGATCTTCAACTTTAGCTCTTGAATCTTCAATCTTGATCTTTGATTTGGATGGAAGGAAGCACAAGATTAGAGTGGATAAAAGAAGTGAAGAAGTGTAGAAGTCGAGCTCTCAAAATGGCAGCACTTCGTCGCTTCAAAATCCGGATCCCAAAAATGAAGAGAAGCTCTCCTATTTATAGCTGAAATCCTTATCTCGTCTGTCTCCATGAGTCGTTTACGACTCACGACTCAAAGCCCTACGACTCAACGACTTAACACACTTCAGCCTATGACTCACGACAAATCAGCTATCTCCTAAGTCGTCTCCGACTTATAGTATGCGCCTACGACTCACCAGACCCCCTGTCTACGACTTAAATGCGCACGCCTTACTTGGTTAGACGACTCAACTACTAACTCGTATACGACTCATCACAATGGCTACGACTCATCAGATAACAGGGTACGACTTATCAGATGACTTGGGTACGACTCATCAGATGACTTGGGTACGACTCATCAGATAACTCGGTCACGACTCATCAGATAACTCGGTCACGACTCATCAGATAACCTGGGTACGACTCATCAGATAACTCAGTCACGACTCATCAGATAACCTGGGTACGACTCATCAGATAACTCAGTCACGACTCATCAGATAACTCAGTCACGACTCATCAGATAACTCGGTCACGACTTAACTGCTACAACTTAAACCTTATCTCGCCCAGTCCTTAAGTCGCGCCTACCCCTTAAGTCGTTCAAACGACTTATCCTTACACCCTTAACTAGCCAAACCCCTGAGTCGCTCCTATCCCCTAAGTCGTATACGACTCACGACTTACACTAAGTCGTTCACGACTCAGGACTTAGCCATTTTCGCCTAAAATCTGAAATGGCTCAAAAACTCTAAAATTCCAGACTTTGTCGAACTTGTCGATCCGTAAAAATACGGGTCGTTACATTCTCTCCCCCTTAGGAATTTCGCCCCCGAAATTCCAAACAAACAAAGCAATCGAAGACTATTCTGTACGCCTACCAACCATAACAATCAGCAAACCATGCATCCAATTCTAGCTTAGCGTACAGAATTCTAAGACTTAGAACAAGTTACAATGTTGTTAGATGATACGACACCTTAGGGCCATACCTTGAAGAGTTCAGGATGAGCTGCCTTCATCCTCTCTTCCACCTCCCACGTACAGTCGTTATCATCGTCACTCCATTGTATCTTGAGCAACTTAACTACCTTCCTCCTAAGCTGTTTCGTGTCGGTTTCAACAACACGAAGCGGTTTACGAGGTCTTCTATCGATTGGATCAACTTCGAAGTCTTCACAGCTATCAGCAGAAACCACTGTATTCGAGTCGTGCACATACTTCCGTAGATATGATACATGAAAAACATTGTGCACACCCGACATCTTCTCAGGTAACTCCAACCTATATGCGAGCTTTCCAATTCGCTCGATGATCGGGAATGGTCCAACAAATCTCGGAGTCAGTTTTCCTTTCTTCCCGAATCGAATAACATTCTTTAGTGGAGAAATCTTCACAAAAACCATATCTCCTGCGTCGAATTCCAAATCCTTTCGACGCTTATCAGCATAACTCTTTTGACGGTCTTGGGCTGCCTTCATTCGTTGCCGAATGATCTCTATACAATCTGAAGTCTGACGAATCATCTCTGGCCCAAGCATCAGCTTTTCTCCAGTTTCCAACCAACATGTTGGAGAGTTACACGGTCTTCCATACAATGCCTCGTACGGTGCCATACCAATGCTTGACTGGTAACTGTTGTTGTACGCAAACTCCACCAAATGAAGGTGATCTTCCCATGATCCTCCGAAGTCCAAAACACATGCTCTTAGAAGATCTTCCAAAACTCGGTTGACTCTCTCGGTCTGACCATCTGTTTGGGGATGATAAGCTGTACTCAAACACAACTCGGTTCCCAAGACTTCCTGGAAGCTCTTCCAAAATCCACTAGTGAACAATGGGTCTCGATCGCTCACTATACTTTTCGGAATACCATGGAATCGAACTATCCACTTAACATACAACTCAGCCAACTTTGATGCAGTCCTAGTCGATCGAACAGGAATGAATCTAGCACTCTTAGTCAGACGATCCACAATGACCCAAATCCCTTCATTTCCCGTTCTGGTTCTGGGCAATCCATCGATAAAATCCATCGACACTTGTTCCCACTTCCATGTAGGAACTTCTAATGGCTGAAGCAATCCACTTGGCTTCTTCTGTTCGGCTTTTACCAACTGGCAGTTCATACATTTGGAAATAAAATTTCCAACATCCTTCTTCATACCTTCCCAATAGTAGGTTCTCTTCATATCCCGATACATCTTATTTCCACCTGGATGAATTGTCAACTTCGAGTGATGACTTTCCTTCAGAACTTCACTCCTCAATTCATCTATATCGGGAACAACTAGTCGTCCTTGCTTCCGAAGCCAACCCTCTCGATCGACCTCGAATCCTTTATCCTTTTCTGGATCCAATCCAAATTCCAATTCACGGATAATCTTGACAACCTTATCATCTCGCTTTTGGCCCTCGCCAATCCTTTCCACAAGAGTGGGTCTTATCGATAAGTTTGCCAACATCTCAGGTTCCAATTCGCATC
Source organism: Allium fistulosum (assembly GCA_030737815.1). NCBI lineage: Eukaryota > Viridiplantae > Streptophyta > Magnoliopsida > Asparagales > Amaryllidaceae > Allium > Allium fistulosum. Next base: position 54,661,910 of record CM060905.1, read on the forward strand.
TAGGCCTGAAGTCAAATCCAGCTAAATACTCGAGACTCTTCCATTCTGAAAACATGGCTCCCAATCCTGCATGTCTTCGACTTAACGCATCTGCCACTGCGTTACCTTTTCCCGGAGTATAAGCTATACCAAAATCATATGATGCTAAAAACTCTAGCCAACGTTGCTGCCGAAGATTCAAATCCTTTTGGGAGAAAAGATACTTCAAAGATTTATGATCTGTAAACAACTCGAATCGAACTCCCAATAGATAATGTCTCCACATCTTCAGACCAAATACAATCGCCGCTAACTCCAAATCATGAGTCGGGTAATTCCTTTCATGCGGCTTCAGTTGTCGACTGGCATACGCAATAACTTTATCCTTCTGCATCAGCACTGCTCCAAGTCCCGTACCACATGCGTCGGTGTAAACCACCATCTCATCATTCCCACTAGGAATAGTCAAAACAGGAGCACTCGTCAATCTCTCTTTCAGGATTCCGAAAGCTTGCTCACACTTAGCATCCCAACTGAACACTTGGTTCTTCTTCGTCAATCCTGTTAACGGTGCAGCTACCTTGGAGAAGTCTTTGATAAACCGTCGATAATATCCTGCTAATCCAAGAAAACTTCTCACATCAGATGCATTCTTAGGTCTAACCCAATCCTGGATTGCTGCCACCTTAGCGGGATCAACCGCTATTCCACTTCCAGAAATCACATGGCCTAAGAACCTCACTTCACTCTTCCAGAAGTGACACTTCGAAAACTTAGCCTTCAGCTGATGTTTCCGTAAGATCTCCAGAACAATACGCAAGTGCGTCTTGTGCTCTTCTTCCGTTCTGGAATAAATCAGAATATCATCCACGAACACAAGTACAAACTTGTTCAACTGATCTCTGAACACTCTATTCATAAGATCCACAAAATATGCTGGCGCATTAGTCAATCCAAACGGCATTACCAGCCACTCAAAGAAACCGGATGGTGTCCTAAAAGCAGTCTTCGGCACACTATCCTTCGCTACTCTCAACTGGTGAAATCCCGTTGCCAAATCCATCTGAGAAAACACCTTAGCTTCGTGAAGCTGATCAAACAAGTCATCTATTCTCGGCAATGGATACTTGTTCTTCTTAGTCACCTTATTCAGCTCACGATAATCGACGCACTATCTCAACGACCCATCTGCCTTGGTTGCAAACACAACTGGTGCACCCCACTCGGACACACTACGCCGAATGAATCCTTTCTGTAAAAGGTCATCAACTTGCACCCTCAACTCCTGCTGTTCCCTAGGCGCCATCCACCTAAGAGGCATCACAACAGGTCTGGCTCCTTCAACTAGATCTATACGAAACTCGATCTCTCTATGTGGCGGAAACCCTTTGACTTCGTCAAAGACATCCTCGAATCCATTTGAGATTGGCACTAAAGACAGTCCATCCCGTGGAACAACTAGCGAATACATGAAGCTCATGAAGACGCCTTCCTCATGCTTACATCGTATCACAATCTTTCGCCCTTCCATATTCTCGACTGTCACCTCCAGCCTCTCACAATCAACCTTAGCCGCATACTTCCTAAGCCAGTCCATACCCAAAATAATTCCGAACCCCGCAAAGTTCAGAACAAAACAATCACAAACAAAAGAGCAACCATGACTCGATACAACTAGACCACGGCATAACATACACAAACAAGACGAACCCCCAACCGGATTAGTCACAACCAATGGCCTATCAACAATATCCGGTGCCAAACCTAACCGGCCTACGAGTTCACTACAAACAAATGAATGCGACGCTCCAGTATCAAACAGAACTCTAACTGGAACACCACATAGGAAAAGAGTACCTTGAACAACCACACTCTTTCCCTTCTCTTCAGCAGTAGGAGCTTTCGAAGACGACGGAACAGCTCCTAAAGCATAGGCTTGCACAATCTGCCTGTCCTTCCTCGGTTCTGGACAATTCTTCCTGAAATGCCCCGGCTTGTCACAGTTGTGACACTTCATTGGCACCTTCGGATTCTTACAATCCTTCGAGAAATGGCCCTTCTGCTGACAATTGTAGCAAGTCACTTCGCCTTTCGGCTTCTTCTGGCCATCCTTACCCTTCTGCTGCTGCTTCCTTTTCTTGTTTCCACCCTGCTGGGGTTTAGACTCTTCCCTGGTCACAGCAACAACAGGTCCTTCCTTAGGAAACAGACTCTCATGCCTAAGAGCTTTCTCCACAAGCTTCTCAAATGAATCGTCCAAATGATCCACCAACTGTCTCCCAAGATAACTATCCAAGCCGGTCACAAACTTCTCATTCTTCTGATAAGCAGATTCAATATATGACCGGGCATACTTGGACAAAGCTTCAAACTCAGAAACATACTCAAGAACTGATCTTCCACCTTGCTTGAGCTCCACAAACCTCTTGAACAGAACAGACTTCTGAGCTGTAGAAATGAACTTAGCTTCAAATCTGACTTGGAATTGCTCCCAAGTAATCTCTTCTTCCGGAGTGGTGATGGTAATAGAGTTCCACCAATCAGAAGCTCTCCCCTGAAGCTGTCTCGATGCCAACTTCCTCTTAGTTGCATCATCAATTCCCAAATCACCAAAGATCCTTCTACAAGCATCTATCCATCTCTGGACTTCGATAGTTGATTCTATTCCCAAGAAAACCTTCCCTCCAAGAGCAGTATAGTCCTTACACAACTTAGCAAAATCCAACGGTTTTGGAGTTTGAACTTGAACTCCAACATCAACTGCCGCTCCCGGAACTGGTATCCTCCTCATGATCGAAGTCATCATAGCTTCGAACATGGGTGCATAATCAACAGTCTCTTCAGTAGCACGGCCTTCCCTAGCAGCTGGTCTCCCTCTTCGACTCATTCTCAATATCTATAAAAAGGAATGATTAGAACATCTAGAGAAACAACTGCATAAAGGACTCAAACTCTACTAAGCTACTATATTATATATAGTAATCATCCATCAAAATACAATTACGTCTCTCATACGTAGTTACGACGGCGAGCGTTGGGTAAAATCGATTAACCAATGCTCTGATACCAAATGTGACGACCGCCCATGACCCCTGCAGCTAATCTAGAGATAGAGCGCTGTAAAGTGTGCCAGGCGACCATGGACGATTGTCAAGGTAAGATTTAAAACAACAGAATCTATCGTATTACTCACAGCGCATGGACAAAATACAATAGAACATATGTATAGTGAAGCTTTACCGAATAAAATGACATCATATAAAACTCCATAATAGTTGAATACAAGCATCCACATAGTCAATACATCCAGCCTCACTACATATCTCTCAGAGAATACAAAACAGCGGAATATCCAGTACATATAATAAGAAGATGATATGCAACCCTCTAGCTCGTCTTCGATATCAGCATCGTGAGAAGAGAACAGCACCTGTCACCTGCTACCTAGTCTGCCCGTCCCAAAATGGACGAACAGCCCAAGGCAATAAGAATTAAACATAAAGCCTTGAGTCAGACAACAGTCTTAGTGAGCAGTAAATTAACTAACAACATACCAAAAGAGCATAAAGGAAAAGGAATAGGAATCCAACCCTCCCACTCCAACCTCATTCTACAGTGATAGCCCCCAGACTGTAACGACCCGACATTTTGGACCATTCGCATCCATTATAAGTGTATAGGTAGACACTCATGCCGGAGTTGAATTGCTCAAAATACCGCGTTGTTAATTTAAATTTGGCAAAACTGAACATATACAGTAAATAAATAATCACAGATCATAGACACAGAGTAATAAGTGCAGCGGAAATAAAAGAAATAGTAGTTCATGAAGCTACTATATGAATATATAAGATACATCAGAGTTTACAACAGAAGAGAAATACGATACATCAGTGTTAAACCAGATACAACGGAAGAGTAACATGATACATCAGATACAAATCAGAATACATCACTAGAATCATCGAATACGGAAAGCAGAATAGATGGCTGGATCTTCAAGCAAAGCTCCAACTCCAAAGGTGAGTCTCGAATACTGGATCACTCAGTCTGACCCGAGCGTAAAACAAAACACAAGACACTCGAGTCAGGATTAACATTCTTATATTAATAAATCCAACTCAAGTGAAATAGCAACTGAAATACAAGTAACTCAAAGGATGTTTGGAGTAACCATCCTTTAAGGATCCGTTAAACTATCTACTATGTAGTAGTGTACGATAAGTAGATAATGTCTATCAGTAATATAAAGATATCAAAATAGCGTTAAGTCATGGCCCATTCCACCCTTAACACATTTTTATTCCCAAAAGCATATACAAGACCGTAGTTTCCCCAAAACCGGAAGTCACCAGAGGGCAATCCATATACTAAAGGTACAAATCAAAATCGTAGTGGTCGCGCATAAATGGAATACAAGTATGACAAGGCACATGAGGCAATACCCAAGGTAGTGATACTACCGTTCGCCTGATCCGGACTGGTGAGAACGCAACGCCGCAACGCCCGCAACACCGTGAAACAACACTCCCAAAATCAAGGGTGCACCAATCGACAACAAGTAATAAGTAGTTCGAAGAAGTGTGTCCACTTGAGGTAGCTAATCCTCCATTGGCCCGGCACAGCTCCTGTTTTAGTCATTTCCAATTTGACACAAGTGTCAAGGCTATCCATCATCGTTCTCTTTCTTCAATCATCAACGTACATCATTCCAACCACTTCATTCTGGATCATCACTCCGCGTATAGTTATTAAAGTGGTTTCGGTTCAGATAGAGAGTATATCCATTACCGATCCCGGTCTCTTTAATAACTTTCGTAATTATTACACCGATTGGTCGTTGGTTTATTTCAAACCAAATCAATTTCAATTTCAATTTCAATTCGCAAATCAACATTTCATTTGTCTATCAAAACAGTTTCCATACTTTACGTTTCAAAACTTCCAAATTACCATTTCAAAATCTTATAATTTAATTTCAATCTTTATATTGAAAACAATTCAAATATTGATTCAAGTTCGTACAAAAGTTTCATTTCGAAATCATTAGAATCAATTTAGTTTTAACATTCAAATCAATTCATTTATCTATTTCATTCAATATTCATTAAGTAAATTTGCCGTCCAAAACAATTTCTATTAAACTTCCAATTCATTAAATCCATTATTTAAATTCAACTTCATTATATCAAAACTTACAATTTGAATTAAATTAAATTCATTAAATCAAATTTCTTTCAATTTCAAGTCTTACATCAATTTCAATAAATCACATTTTATTTCTTGTTAAAGAAATTCAATTTCACTTATTTACTTACTTAAATAATTTTCCAAAACTTAATTAATAAAGAAACTCAATTTCAATTATTTACAAAGTGAAATTCACTTATTCAAAAGTTCAATTTCTCTTATTAAAGAATTCAATTCAATTTGATCATTAAATCATTCAATCTTATTTAATTATTAAATAATTCAAAACTTAATTATTAAATAATTTCAAACTTAATTATTAAATCATTTCAAACTTAATTCAATCATTTCTCAAATTAATCAACATTCTTTCATCAATTACATCGTTAATAATTTGTTTCAGATTATTAAATATTAACATTTTCCTTTCCTTAAGAATTCAAATTTCAACTTCATTTCAAAACCATATTATTTTTCAAATAAAATCTTATTTTATTTTTAAATCAAAATTTTGACCAATCGGGTTTTTATTTAATTTCCTATCCTAGGTCAAAGTTTAATTTGGGCATTTATCATTTCAACCCGATTCCAATTCAATTCAAAATCAAAGCATAGCAAAGGGAACTTGCAGTGTGATAACTGGGATGATGTCAAAGTAAATAAACAAGCAATAACAACAATCAATATCAATCCAACAATCAATTCAAATAATCCCGAAATAACCGTATTAATTCGCATTGTTATTTGTACGAATTAATATAATTATCTCTAGAATCTACACTATCATTTCGCGTAGATTAAAGATTATTACATTACGGTTTTACTTGTCATTCAATTTCAAATTTTTTTACACTACAACAATTAATCCAATATACGTCGATGGTTCAATGTGTAATTATCACTATTTTACATGTCAATTAATTTAACAAATAAAAGGGGTCATATTCAACTAATCAAATTCAACATATATGTCAATTTTAATTATCCTACGTCAAATTTACTTACATAATATTTATCACATTAACATTTAACAATTTAACGTCCAATATAAACATCAACAATCAATCATTCAACAATCAAACTGGATTATCATTGCATATATAACAGATAATGGTGTCAGATGTCACAGGTGAACTAATACAGGTAATAACAGTGTAAATATCAAACAGCAGCATATTTCAATTGTCGTTTCAATTGAAATCAAATTTAATAAATAAAAGAACGTTAATCGTGAGTGAGTGCTCACCTTTTTACGCTGAAGTTTGCAAGGCAAACACACAAACAAAAATCCGGAAAGCACGAAAGCACGACTAGACACAATTCTGATTTGAATGGATAGAGAGCCTTGATATTTATCTTGTAAACAATAACCAAAACAAGACAATATACACATAAATATTCAACACAAAACAATGTTGAAACAATTTTAAATAAGGAGCAACAAAGAAATAGATGACTTGACCTTGCCTCAACCATTCAAGTGCTTGGCCATGACATCATTTGGCTCAGCCATGATCAGGTCTAGACCTGAAATACTCATCCACTGGTCAGCAAAAAGAAGGCAAAACAATGGAATGATGATGGTAGGAGTTACACATGAAGGAGATAAAGAGTCAAGGCCAAAAGGAGTGGTTTTGGTGCACACTAGGCTCGGCCTATGGCCTATAAGGGCTCGGTCATGCATGGTTCAGGTCAGGTCAGAGGAGAGGCTGATGGTTAGGGGTCAGGTCATGATGGTGGTGGAGCTAGGGAAGGTGGCCAAGGCAAGCTATGAAGGTGATGGTGGCATATAGGTCAGCTAGGCATTGTTTTGTGGAGTTTTGCAATGTTTTTGTGGTGCTTTGTTCAAGGAATGGTCATGGAACTTCTAGGTCAGAGGAGAAGGTTTATTGGTTGTGGATTAGGTGGGGAAGGAAGTGGTGGTGGTGGTGGTCGGAGGAGATGGTGGTGGCTAAGGCCAAGCAAGGCATGAAGAATCAAGGCAAAAATCAAGCAAAAACAATGGAAAAAGAAGAGAAAAAGTAGAAAAATTTGGAGAAGCCATTACCAAAATTTCAGAAATGAGTTAGGCCGAAATTTTTGATGGAATGAGAAGTCTTTTACGTGAAAAACAAAGATAAAACACACGGCTACAAAAGAAAATGAAAAGGCCAAGGCAAATGAAGAGTTTAGGCAATGAAAAGTCACACAAGTTAAAGCTTAAGTCCATTCAAATTTCCTTTTCTTTTAAATCAAATAAAACAAATAAAAATAAGTAAATGAATTACAGAAATGAAAACAAAACAAAATAAAATAATAAATAAATAAATAAATTTAGGAAAATAGGAAAAGAATTAAAGAAATTGCTTAAATATTGAAAACAGGGTCCAGAAATTACAAATAAATCACCATTGGCTTTGGAAAATATCTACTTCATTTAAAAATATGTTCTAAAGAAAAAATTTGAAATAAATAATTCATTTATCATTTATAAAGTGAAATAAATAATTAAATTTAGAGAAAATAGAAAAAGAATAAAGAAATAGTCTATTTAATTAAAACAAGGCTTAAAATTACAAATAAAACATCACTAGCTTTATAAAATTTCTATTTCATTTTAAAACAAATAAAAGTCAAATAAGTAAAATAAATGATGAACAAAATAAAGTGGAGATTAAATAAAATAAGTTCTTAAGGAAACAGAAAAATAAATAAAGATTTTCTTTAATTAATTGAAACTGGAAATTAGAAATTATAAACAAAATACAACTGACATTGGAAAATGTCAATTACACTTTGAAAAATGTTTTAAAACCAAAATATATACATAACAAGTTATTTTACCCATATATATAAACATAAATTAGAACATTACATGACCAAATAAAATATTATTTGTGTAATTTAAAATAAACAATTTAGTTAAATACAGCAAATTATACACAATATTCAAACGGGCATAACTTTCACATTATAAACCAGATTTCAACGAAACGAAAAGCAGTATTATTAAAATTTTATTTACTTTCATAATAATAGATAAAATTCAAAAATTCAAACTTTTTAAAATTTTAAATTAAAAGTCAAAGTTTGAACATATTGACCAAAATTCATATTTCTTGAAAATATTATATTTGTTCATGTTTGGGATTATAATTCACATACAAAACATAATTAATATTTAAAATAACAAAATTTTCCATTTTAATAAATAAAATAAAGTTTTTAAATCAGGAAATTCAATTTAAAATAATTACAAAATACAGGGTTGTTACACTCTCCTCCACTCAAAACTTTTCGACCCCGAAAAGGAATGAGGTACGGGAAGACACAGAAAAAGATAGAATGAGATAGAACTAAGACAATAAAAAAAAAAGATTGAAATTATACCTGGTAACAGTCGTTACAGGTAAATTCAACAAGACGGAGATGATCTTCCCAAGATCCTTTTAAATCAAGGACACAAGCACGAAGAAGATTCTTGAAAAGTTTTCCAAAACAGACTGGTAAATGTATTTTGGGAGGAAGAACTACAAATCGAACTTTAGGAGATAAGATCAATTTGGAATTCAATTCCCCGCTTAGGATGCAGGGGAATAGGAACAACCGAAGGATAAGAGATTGGAAAACAAAATAAGATGATAAATTTTAAAACCATAAAAGTTTCAACTTAAATTAATAATTGATTTCATCCATTTGATTTTTCCTAAGTTAATTAAATCTTATCTATTTATAATTTCATTATCTTATCACCCAATTAACAATTTCTAAAATCGTGAATTTGAGATCATTCATTATACTCAAAATTTTATTCAATAAGTTTCATGCTTCTTTATTCCAGATGGTTATTACATTTATTTCACTTAATATATGTCTAATCACATATATTAAGTATACTTACACTTATTATGACTTAGTCCAATTTATTCATAAGTTCCTTTAACATCACTTTATACTGTATATTATTCAATTAACTTTTTATTCCATTTACCTTTATTAATCCTTTATAACTAAAATTTAAGTGTATAACATTTATTATGACCACTCAAATTTTATTTATAAAATCTCCTTTATATTGTGTGTTCTCCAATTACATATTTAACTTTTAATAATTTAGGTAAGTTATATTGGAATGCAAGAGAATATTACACAAATAAAAATTTCTTAACTCAATTATCTAAGCTTCAATATTTATTCAAATTTTGATTTCCTTTTATAATTGAAATTATCCTTTAAGATAAAATTTAAGAATTAGATTTCTGATTAACTTCGAACTATTTTAGAGATAATTAAATATACACAATATATATCAAATCAACTCTTAAATCACATATATTATAAATCAAGTCATAATTAGAAAGCCAAATCAATTTAATTTTCCAAAACAAAACTATAGCAAGGCTACAAGATGGTCTATTCGCTTCGAAACTCGAAAATGAACGTCGATGATGCTTCAGTCATCACCGAAATTATTTTCCAGCGACAAAGAAAAGAGCACTGATTTACAAATTAAAAAAGATCCTTTGAAATAATTTCTACTAGAAATACTTTTAAATAATATATCCTTTTTAAAACTTTCAAAACAAAGTTCGAAATCATCGGAAATTAAATTCTCACATTCTTGATTTAAATCCATTTAAATTTCCAAATTAATTTATAACCATGTTTAATTATTTATATATGGAACTAAAGCCAATGATTATAAAATACATGCAAAGTTAAATATTATTTCTTAACACCCAATTCCATTAATTATCAAAAATTTAGAAAATTAACCTTATACATATTATAATTATACAAAATTTATCCATCTACTAAATTTAAAACCATATTGTGTCAGTTTGCTTTGTTCAAGTGTTTTGGAGATCCTATCAATAGCGTTGATCCGACAAACCGATCGGAAACCCAAATCAACATCAACAACTCAAACAACACAATATATAAAACATCTTTAAAATATAAAAATTTCAAATACAAGATTAATTTTTCAAAATAAGGATAGGGAATCAAATTGATGGACTCAAATCAAAGAGAAATTTGATTCGAGGATAAGTTCGAAACAAGATATGATGATTAATAGCAAAGTAGGAAGATGGATAAGTTTATATAAATCGTGGGCAACCTTAACCGGGTCGACCGTGACTACAAGCATAAGATCGATGTGGAATTCCGAGGTAAATCGACATTCGATCTCAAGAAATATAATTCAGGTATAGCAGGAGATAGATAGCATCGTAAACCGAGGATACAGAAATCTCCGGTAAATCAATGCCTATTGTAAAGGTGTTTCACCCATTTACAAAATCATTTGAAGTTTGGCGAGACCGCCAATTCATTATAAGGGTCATTCAAGATGGAGCTATGGGATACTCCGGAATTAGAAAGAAGACGAATAGTGAGGGACACGAATGAAATTTCGGAACCGAGGGGAACGTTCCAAAATTCAAGGGAATTGAGTCAAAGGAAGAGATTGAACTCGAATGAGAGTGATTCCGTAAATACATTTACCCTATATGTTTAGTTTTGCCTAGAGCTACCAAAGCTCTGATACCAATTGTAACGACCCGACATTTTGGACCATTCGCATCCATTATAAGTGTATAGGTAGACACTCATGCCGGAGTTGAATTGCTCAAAATACCGCGTTGTTAATTTAAATTTGGCAAAACTGAACATATACAGTAAATAAATAATCACAGATCACAGACACAGAGTAATAAGTGCAGCGGAAATAAAAGAAATAGTAGTTCATGAAGCTACTATATGAATATATAAGATACATCAGAGTTTACAACAGAAGAGAAATACGATACATCAGAGTTAAACCAGATACAACGGAAGAGTAACATGATACATCAGATACAAATCAGAATACATCACTAGAATCATCGAATACGGAAAGCAGAATAGATGGCTGGATCTTCAAGCAAAGCTCCAACTCCAAAGGTGAGTCTCGAATACTGGATCACTCAGTCTGACCCGAGCGTAAAACAAAACACAAGACACTCGAGTCAGGATTAACATTCTTATATTAATAAATCCAACTCAAGTGAAATAGCAACTGAAATACAAGTAACTCAAAGGATGTTTGGAATAACCATCCTTTAAGGATCCGTTAAACTATCTACTATGTAGTAGTGTACGATAAGTAGATAATGTCTATCAGTAATATAAAGATATCAAAATAGCGTTAAGTCATGGCCCATTCCACCCTTAACACATTTTTATTCCCAAAAGCATATACAAGACCGTAGTTTCCCCAAAACCGGAAGTCACCAGAGGGCAATCCATATACTAAAGGTACAAATCAAAATCGTAGTGGTCGCGCATAAATGGAATACAAGTATGACAAGGCACATGAGGCAATACCCAAGGTAGTGATACTACCGTTCGCCTGATCCGGACTGGTGAGAACGCAACGCCGCAACGCCCGCAACACCGTGAAACAACACTCCCAAAATCAAGGGTGCACCAATCGACAACAAGTAATAAGTAGTTCGAAGAAGTGTGTCCACTTGAGGTAGCTAATCCTCCATTGGCCCGGCACAGCTCCTGTTTTAGTCATTTCCAATTTGACACAAGTGTCAAGGCTATCCATCATCGTTCTCTTTCTTCAATCATCAACGTACATCATTCCAACCACTTCATTCTGGATCATCACTCCGCGTATAGTTATTAAAGTGGTTTCGGTTCAGATAGAGAGTATATCCATTACCTATCCCGGTCTCTTTAATAACTTTCGTAATTATTACACCGATTGGTCGTTGGTTTATTTCAAACCAAATCAATTTCAATTTCAATTTCAATTCGCAAATCAACATTTCATTTGTCTATCAAAACAGTTTCCATACTTTACGTTTCAAAACTTCCAAATTACCATTTCAAAATCTTATAATTTAATTTCAATCTTTATATTGAAAACAATTCAAATATTGATTCAAGTTCGTACAAAAGTTTCATTTCGAAATCATTAGAATCAATTTAGTTTTAACATTCAAATCAATTCATTTATCTATTTCATTCAATATTCATTAAGTAAATTTGCCGTCCAAAACAATTTCTATTAAACTTCCAATTCATTAAATCCATTATTTAAATTCAACTTCATTATATCAAAACTTACAATTTGAATTAAATTAAATTCATTAAATCAAATTTCTTTCAATTTCAAGTCTTACATCAATTTCAATAAATCACATTTTATTTCTTGTTAAAGAAATTCAATTTCACTTATTTACTTACTTAAATAATTTTCCAAAACTTAATTAATAAAGAAACTCAATTTCTATTATTTACGAAGTGAAATTCACTTATTCAAAAGTTCAATTTCTCTTATTAAAGAATTCAATTCAATTTGATCATTAAATCATTCAATCTTATTTAATTATTAAATAATTCAAAACTTAATTATTAAATAATTTCAAACTTAATTATTAAATCATTTCAAACTTAATTCAATCATTTCTCAAATTAATCAACATTCTTTCATCAATTACATCGTTAATAATTTGTTTCAGATTATTAAATATTAACATTTTCCTTTCCTTAAGAATTCAAATTTCAACTTCATTTCAAAACCATATTATTTTTCAAATAAAATCTTCATTTTATTTTTAAATCAAAATTTTGACCAATCGGGTTTTTATTTAATTTCCTATCCTAGGTCAAAGTTTAATTTGGGCATTTATCATTTCAACCCGATTCCAATTCAATTCAAAATCAAAACATAGCAAAGGGAACTTGCAGTGTGATAACTGGGATGATGTCAAAGTAAATAAACAAGCAATAACAACAATCAATATCAATCCAATAATCAATTCAAATAATCCCGAAATAACCGTATTAATTCGCATTGTTATTTGTACGAATTAATATAATTATCTCTAGAATCTACACTATCATTTCGCGTAGATTAAAGATTATTACATTACGGTTTTACTTGTCATTCAATTTCAAATTTTTTTACACTACAACAATTAATCCAATATACGTCGATGGTTCAATGTGTAATTATCACTATTTTACATGTCAATTAATTTAACAAATAAAAGGGGTCATATTCAACTAATCAAATTCAACATATATGTCAATTTTAATTATCCTACGTCAAATTTACTTACATAATATTTATCACTTTAACATTTAACAATTTAACGTCCAATATAAACATCAACAATCAATCATTCAACAATCAAACTGGATTATCATTGCATATATAACAGATAATGGTGTCAGATGTCACAGGTGAACTGATACAGGTAATAATAGTGTAAATATCAAACAGCAGCATATTTCAATTGTCGTTTCAATTGAAATCAAATTTAATAAATAAAAGAACGTTAATCGTGAGTGAGTGCTCACCTTTTTACGCTGAAGTTTGCAAGGCAAACACACAAACAAAAATCCGGAAAGCACGAAAGCACGACTAGACACAATTCTGATTTGAATGGATAGAGAGCCTTGATATTTATCTTGTAAACAATAACCAAAACAAGACAATATACACATAAATATTCAACACAAAACAATGTTGAAACAATTTTAAATAAGGAGCAACAAAGAAATAGATGACTTGACCTTGCCTCAACCATTCAAGTGCTTGGCCATGACATCATTTGGCTCAGCCATGATCAGGTCTAGACCTGAAATACTCATCCACTGGTCAGCAAAAAGAAGGCAAAACAATGGAATGATGATGGTAGGAGTTACACATGAAGGAGATAAAGAGTCAAGGCCAAAAGGAGTGGTTTTGGTGCACACTAGGCTCGGCCTATGGCCTATAAGGGCTCGGTCATGCATGGTTCAGGTCAGGTCAGAGGAGAGGCTGATGGTTAGGGGTCAGGTCATGATGGTGGTGGAGCTAGGGAAGGTGGCCAAGGCAAGCTATGAAGGTGATGGTGGCATATAGGTCAGCTAGGCATTGTTTTGTGGAGTTTTGCAATGTTTTTGTGGTGCTTTGTTCAAGGAATGGTCATGGAACTTCTAGGTCAGAGGAGAAGGTTTATTGGTTGTGGATTAGGTGGGGAAGGAAGTGGTGGTGGTGGTGGTCGGAGGAGATGGTGGTGGCTAAGGCCAAGCAAGGCATGAAGAATCAAGGCAAAAATCAAGCAAAAACAATGGAAAAAGAAGAGAAAAAGTAGAAAAATTTGGAGAAGCCATTACCAAAATTTCAGAAATGAGTTAGGCCGAAATTTTTGATGGAATGAGAAGTCTTTTACGTGAAAAACAAAGATAAAACACACGGCTACAAAAGAAAATGAAAAGGCCAAGGCAAATGAAGAGTTTAGGCAATGAAAAGTCACACAAGTTAAAGCTTAAGTCCTTTCAAATTTCCTTTTCTTTTAAATCAAATAAAACAAATAAAAATAAGTAAATGAATTACAGAAATGAAAACAAAACAAAACAAAATAATAAATAAATAAATAAATTTAGGAAAATAGGAAAAGAATTAAAGAAATTGCTTAAATATTGAAAACAGGGTCCAGAAATTACAAATAAATCACCATTGGCTTTGGAAAATATCTACTTCATTTAAAAATATGTTCTAAAGAAAAAATTTGAAATAAATAATTCATTTATCATTTATAAAGTGAAATAAATAATTAAATTTAGAGAAAATAGAAAAAGAATAAAGAAATAGTCTATTTAATTAAAACAAGGCTTAAAATTACAAATAAAACATCACTAGCTTTATAAAATTTCTATTTCATTTTAAAACAAATAAAAGTCAAATAAGTAAAATAAATGATGAACAAAATAAAGTGGAGATTAAATAAAATAAGTTCTTAAGGAAATAGAAAAATAAATAAAGATTTTCTTTAATTAATTGAAACTGGAAATTAGAAATTATAAACAAAATACAACTGACATTGGAAAATGTCAATTACACTTTGAAAAATGTTTTAAAACCAAAATATATACATAACAAGTTATTTTACCCATATATATAAACATAAATTAGAACATTACATGACCAAATAAAATATTATTTGTGTAATTTAAAATAAACAATTTAGTTAAATACAGCAAATTATACACAATATTCAAAAGGGCATAACTTTCACATTATAAACCAGATTTCAACGAAACGAAAAGCAGTATTATTAAAATTTTATTTACTTTCATAATAATAGATAAAATTCAAAAATTCAAACTTTTTAAAATTTTAAATTAAAAGTCAAAGTTTGAACATATTGACCAAAATTCATATTTCTTGAAAATATTATATTTGTTCATGTTTGGGATTATAATTCACATACAAAACATAATTAATATTTAAAATAACAAAATTTTCCATTTTAATAAATAAAATAAAGTTTTTAAATCAGGAAATTCAATTTAAAATAATTACAAAATACAGGGTTGTTACACAGACACACTCTAAGCAGAAGCAAACATAGCAGAGCATACAATTTAAAGCAAAGCTACTATCACTCGAGTCAAGGGCGATGTTTTCCAAGTACCAAGGCCTAAATCAGATAAGCACCCAGAAAATACCGCTCTTGAGTCCGAAATGACGTTACAACCAAACATCCATGACTCTGGCTATCACTGATATCATTGCTTCGATATCACCGTTAATTGAATGACCGGCACATTCTTTCAGCCGTTCGTCAAGGGCTAATGGAAACCCCGGTTCTAGACATAACTCCCGCACGTCGTCGCAGCCCGTGCCTAGGACTATCGAATCTGCCCAGAGTACTCGACCATCAACAGTTAGCCGTTGGGACTATCGAATCTGCCCAAACGTACTCTTGCTTAGAGCATGCTAGAACCTTCAACAACGATGCTATCCAAGCCTCCTAGTCATCCTCCTCGACGACTATTCTCATATCCATTCATTATCCTCAACTCGAATCATATCACCGAGTTATCAACATGCTTGGAATGATCCCGTCTGGATTAGACCAAGTCTTCATCATATGATGCCTCGCTTCATTACATCCTCGCAAAGCCTCTTCTCAACTTCACATCATCAAATCTATGCATAAGAGCTTCATCATCCCGCTACATATGCCACGAGCAGCTTTCCCAATTCAAGAGCCTTTCCCTTAGCTTTTGAATCACCTTCGATCTAAATCTAATCATCAATCATCTAGTTCATAACAATCAATCAAATCAAACATCAATCCAAGCAATCAAGCATTCAAAAATGATCTAAGTAGACAATTATAACAATAATGGCATTTTCGTAATTAAAGAGTTGAAAGTCCAATAAGCATGAAAACATGGATTATATCTCTACAAACTTGATGAATGAACTTGCATAGGTTAACATATGATAAAATGGATGTAACATCATCATGAACAATGGATCTATATGGATCTACACTTAGGATGAAGAAAATGCATGGAAATCTCTATTTAACACCAAATCGAGCCAACGATCCGATATACTCCTTTGGATCCGTGTGAGAGATAATCACCACTCACCAAATCACCTAAACAAACCCAAATCAACACGCTTCAGATCTGGACAGCGAAGGATCAAGCTTGATCTAGCACGAATCCGCTTCAAACGATGAAATCTCTCTTGAAAAGATGAAGATCTTCAACTTTAGCTCTTGAATCTTCAATCTTGATCTTTGATTTGGATGGAAGGAAGCACAAGATTAGAGTGGAGAAAAGAAGTGAAGAAGTGTAGAAGTCGAGCTCTCAAAATGGCAGCACTTCGTCGCTTCAAAATCCGGATCCCAAAAATGAAGAGAAGCTCTCCTATTTATAGCTGAAATCCTTATCTCGTCTGTCTCCATGAGTCGTTTACGACTCATGACTCAAAGCCCTATGACTCAACGACTTAACACACTTCAGCCTATGACTCATGACAAATCAGCTATCTCCTAAGTCGTCTCCGACTTATAGTATGCGCCTACGACTCACCAGACCCCCTGTCTACGACTTAAATGCGCACGCCTTACTTGGTTAGACGACTCAACTACTAACTCGTATACGACTCATCACAATGGCTACGACTCATCAGATAACAGGGTACGACTCATCAGATGACTTGGGTACGACTCATCAGATGACTTGGGTACGACTCATCAGATGACTCGGTCACGACTCATCAGATAACTCGGTCACGACTCATCAGATAACCTGGGTACGACTCATCAGATAACTCAGTCACGACTCATCAGATAACTCAGTCACGACTCATCAGATAACCTGGGTACGACTCATCAGATAACTCAGTCACGACTCATCAGATAACTCAGTCACGACTCATCAGATAACTCAGTCACGACTCATCAGATAACTCGGTCACGACTTAACTGCTACAACTTAAGCCTTATCTCGCCCAGTCCTTAAGTCGCGCCTACCCCTTAAGTCGTTCAAACGACTTATCCTTACACCCTTAACTAGCCAAACCCCTGAGTCGCTCCTATCCCCTAAGTCGTATACGACTCACGACTTACACTAAGTCGTTCACGACTCAGGACTTAGCCATTTTCGCCTAAAATCTGAAATGGCTCAAAAACTCTAAAATTCCAGACTTTGTCGAACTTGTCGATCCGTAAAAATACGGGTCGTTACATTAACCTTGTATAAAAAATTATACAATTTATCAAATTTCGAATAATTCGAATTACCAATTTTCGTTTAATAGATTTAATTAACTAATCATTTAATTTTTATTTAAATTCCGTTAATAAATTATTTTCTAGTAATTAACGAATTTAAATAAACCTATCAAACGAATCAATCTCCATATCGATTCAAAACAAAGATACTTTATTGTAAAATAATTCTTGCTATATAATACATATACCTTACTGTAAATTTTAAACAACTTTAAATTTCTAAAATTATTTGTATTTGATAGTTTTAATTCTCCAACGTATTTTTATTTCAGACAAATTTCTTTTTAAATAAACTTATTTAACTAATTATTAAATTTCTCTTTTTAATAAATTTAATTAACCAGAAATTATATTTTAAACTAAAAATCTTGGTTTGAACTAATTTCTCTTTAAATAAATTTTAATTAACTAACAAATTCTGATTTTTTGAACCAATGCTTTTAATTTTTACCATCCATTTAGAAATTTTAAATTTACTGATGATTTTTTTTTATTCTGTTAAATATCAAACATAAATACTTCACTATAATATCAATCGAATTCAAATAGTTTTAAACTTATTTTAACAATAAAAATTTAATTACCTTGCTGTGAAATCACCAGCTCGAACTCGAGCTTACGACCATCACCGCGACCTCGTCGCCAGAAAACGATGCGAACCCCCAAACCATCGCGATGTCGTGCCTAGCTTCGATTGACAAACTTCCTCGATTCCACCTCCAGTTGATAACGCGACATCACCTACGAATCGTTCGCAATCTTAGCTCGACCTGCCCCTCGCCTGCACACGCGCGCTGCTCCGACCTCGCACTCGCGTACGCCTTCCAGTCATTTGCGAAGCCCTCCATCACGCGAGCGTCTCGACCTTGAACTCGAAACCCTAGAAGACCACGACCCTGCCATTGACGAGTCGTTCGAGCGTCAAGAAGGAACGAAATCGCCTCGCTCGCACTGGCCTCGCGAGATTCAAGTCGAAGTCGATTTTGACTGCGATCATCCCAGGCTTCGGCCACTTTTAATCTCGAACTGAACTTTGATTTTTTTTTTCTTTTAAACGATTTTTGAAAGAGAGGGGAAGAGAGGGATCAGATGTTTTAAAAAAAAGAGAAGAGAGTGGGAGAGGGTACGAAGGTATGGGTTTTGCACGATTTCTTTTCGTGATATCAGCCGTGTTTCTCGGCGTGTTCAAAGGGAAGATAAACGTGTTGACGTTTGACCAATTACAAATTTAAATTTAAATTGAATCTCGACAAAAATTTAAATGAGTTTACACGTCGTATGTTCACATATCAGCTCCGAAAAATACGAAATTCGAAATCCGATAATAATTCAATATTACGGACCTAATGGAACTGGTTTCGTCGAATTCCGAGACTGCGCCTCAGAACGCTATTTTCAAATATCGATTCGAACGATATAATTTCAAAACTGAACAAATCTATTTCAAATTCGATTCTGAAGCTTCTATTATCTTCAGTACTATCCATACGAATTTTAAAAGCTTTCGAAATATTTTTCTTCAGCTTAAAACTGAAGATTCACATTTTTATTCAACATTCAATAGATTAAATTTTAAAGTTTAATCGCAAAATTCAGAGTTATATCGGGAATTCAAATTAAATCATCGTTCAAATATTTAAAATTAATTAAATATTTTCAATTTAATTTGTTCAAAATTCAGGGTCGTTACAGTATTGATAGATATAAGTTCGTATTTGTTAGTGAATATAAAATGTTTTATATTGCGTTGATTTACCTGTTGAATGGTTACGAATTTTGGTCGAATAGTGGGACACCACGAAATCGATGGGAATTTTTAAACGCTTGAACCAGGTAAACCGACACAGAATTGTTTTAAAACGGGTAAATGAAATAATTTTACCCAATTATATTTTGATATGAAAGAAAGAATTTTCAGAAATTATTATAGTATATTTGGAATGTTTGGATGATATTATTAAAATCAAACAAGGTTTTAAAAATTTGAAATGGTTTGTATAACTAAATAGAAATTGTATAAATATGATTTATACAAACGAGTTAAACTAAAAATGGATAAAACCAAAATTTGAAAATTTAAACCCGAAGATTTTTAAAAATGTTTTCCCAGGCATTTTGAAACAAATGATGATGATATTATTTTTGGAATATGAAATGCTTTAGATTGAATTTAAAAATGGATTTTGGAAGTGATAAAGCACGGAACTCACTTCAGTCGCTAGAAAATAATCTTAGTGATGACTGTGCGGCATCACTGGTATTCATTTTCGAGTTTCTAATGAAGGATTGCTACTGTGATTATTTAGGCTTCAAAATTGTTTTGGAAAAATCAGGTTTTGATTTAAAAATTCCAAAGGTAAGATTTAATTTGATATACACAAAGGAATATATATTCACATATGGAATTTCATAATGATTTGAAATGAAACGGGTGTTTGAATTTTGGAATATTCATTTGAATGTTTATGAAAATTGTGAAAAATAAGTTCTAATATATAACCTAGAATTATGAATTTCAATATGAAATTAAAATTTTACTTATGCAAGTTAAATAAATTGAATTTGTAAAGAAAAATTGTATGGGTTAGACTTTAACTTGAGATAAGTTAAATGAAAATTGAACTGAATATATAAACTTGAATTGTAAAGTGACTATATAACTATAGGTTATAAACTTTCAATGGAATAAATATACACTGAAGATATAAAGTGATGTAAATCTTGGGTTTTTTAAAATTTTTAAATGTGAATATACTCGAGTAAGCATCGACAAATGAAATCTGATTGGGAATTTAATCTTGAAAAGAAGAATTGGGCATAAGTAAAATTAAATGGAATGGAAAGTTATTACAATAAAAATGAACTTAAGTATAAAGTTGGAGTGTTTATATGATAACAAATTAACTTACGTTGATAGAAGTATTTTAATGGAAATTTTGACTCAAGTAAATTGGAAGTGAACGAATTAGACTAATAAATTAGTGAATTGAATTTAAATTGGAAATATTGAACAATTAAAGTGAATACGAACTTAAGTTTTAAATTAGTGTATAAACTTAAGAAATGGTATAAAATGTTTATAATAAGGCTTAAGAAATAATTGTGATAAAATGATTTCCGAAATAAACTTAACTCAAGCGGAGGAAATTAAAGTGAATACATGATGTGTTAAATGGAATTGGATTTGAAACTGAGAAAGGTAAGTAAGGAAAGTGTAAATTTTGAAATTGAACTTTAACTTAAGTTAAAATGGATTGTATGGATTGAAATTTAACTTAAGTCAAATAAAAATTGAATTAGCATTGGAATTATATAGAATTGAATTAAATATATTTTGAAATGTTGTCGAATAAAATAGAAATGGATTGAAATGGTTTATAAATAAATTCAATTTAAGTGTAAATAAATTGAATATGGCTTTGGGATATTACTTAAATGAATTCAAGTATGGAATTAAGTTTTGAAATGGAAATGCAAACAAATCGAAGGTAGATAAATTGAATGAGAATCAACTTAAATGAAATGAAATTTTATTGCAATGGAAATGAACTTAAGTTATATAGTTGAAATGATTGGAAATAAATAAATTAACTTAAGTTAATTATTTGGATGGAAACTTGGGCCAAATAAATTTATGAAATGATTCATAAGTAAATAGCATGGATTGAATTGTCATTCGACATAAATAGAAGTAAACAAAATTTTGTGAAATCATGGAAAGTGAATAAATCGGTTTAGAACCAATTTGTAATGGGTATGAATATATTGTGTATAGATATTAATTGAATGCAAGTAAATTTGGTTGTGAACCATTTGAATTGAATGAAAAGATATATAAATCGATTGAAATAAATAATCGAATGTTGGAACCTTGTTATTATTGATAAATTCATGCTATAACATGTTTGGTTATGAAATCTATGTGTTTGCGCTCGTTAAATAAATGAATGAAATTAAATTTTCATGTTTTGGTACTTACGTGTTTAAATTAAGTAAGTACAGGTACAAGGAGATTATTGGACTAGATTTGGGTTGCGAAATTGCACATAAATTAAGCGAACTTGCTTAATAACGCTAATATAAGGTACGCTTACATGTTAAAAGCAAAAATGAGATAAATATTGATATATATTGTGTTTCCAACCGTGTAGGTCGATGATATCATTTTTATTATATTTGTGATATTGCAAAAGGCTCTCCGTACAATGGAGACTCTGCCAAAAAATTTCAGAAATTTAGGGTGTTAGAAAGTTTTTGAAAATTTTTGGAAAATTTTTGTTAACTTAAAAAGGTTGGTTTTTGAATTGTATTTAAAAGAACGGGTTTTGAATTAGAAATGAAAGCAAATTGTTTTGATTGGAACTAAAGGATTTAGAAAAGTTAAATTTCGAGTTTTAACTATGTGGGTTCTGATAAGTAAATTAGTTTGAAACATTTTTCCTACCTTAGCAGTTTCGGGGACGAAATTCTTTTAAAGGGGGAGGAATGTAACGACCCGGATTTTTCAACATTTAATTTTGATTATTTAAATGGTTTTAAAAAGTGGGATTTGAAATATAAATTGATTTTTGAATATTATGATTTTGGTTGAAATTTTAAAATGAATTTTAATTTCAAATATAGCGATTTATTGAAATATGGAAATGGGGAATAATTGAAATTTGAGTTATATACGAATCAAAATGATTTCTAATGTGAATATAAATTTTATTTGAGTTAGAATTGATTTATTAAGTTTTTAAAACTGAAATTTGGCGTGACTTCGTTAATTTTTGAAATAGTCGATTTAATCGACGCGTTAAAATAGCTTTCCAAGGCACGGTCTCGAAAATCGATGAAACCAGTTCCATTGGATATGTAATAGTGTATTATTATCGGATTTCAATTTTTGTAGCGTTTAGAGTTACCATTTGGTCGTACAGGATAGAAATGCGTTGAAATTAATATTGAAAATTAATTTAATAATTGAATTTAAAAGGCTATCTTCCACATACGATCAAATTGGGACTCAAGACTTATTCCATTGTGTTAGGAATAGGGGTATAACATTAGGAACGCCGGGCGACATGCCTCGATAGGAGTTTGAAATCTTAAGTTATAATAAATGAGATATTTTGGGAATTTAATAATATTTTTAATTGGATAAGTCAAACCCTATTATATCTATCGGCCGACCTAACCTGAAGCCAGCCACCTTACCCACGTAATACTCATTTAAATCCCGTATTTTCTTCCCCTTGTTTTCAAACCGAAAATCAATTCAAGAAATCCAAATAAAAAAAGAAACCATGTCATGGTCGAAGAATAGGAGAGGCAACCTCGAAGGCGCGCACGTATGCGTGGTGGTGAGGCATTGTAAGGCCGAGCGTAATGGAAAACTAAGGGTGGCAGTCGATTAGGGTTGAGCGACGTTTATGGCTGTTGGAGGAGAGCGTAAGGCGTTTGGTTATTGGGTGGTTTGGCTATGTGAATTCACGGGTTTCGATTTTGAGCTGGCGAAGAGCCTGGTGGTCGCGGTGGCTTCAGATGGACGGCTGCGGTGGAGGTCGAATCTTTGGCGATCGATGATATATAAAAAAGGAAAAGAGCAAAGCGGCAATCGTGACCTAGAAGATGCTGAGTGAGATTAGGTTTTAAATTACATAATTAATTTTTTAGTTACCTTAATTTAAGATTTAATTGTTATATATATAAATCGAAAAACTTATAAATCGTGTAATTTTCACACACGAGGTCGAAATCACATGAAACAAGCGGCATCAAAATCGTATCAAAGAATATCATGCAATAAATTTGATTTAGGATTTTTCGGAGTCGGTTGGGATTTTATAAAATTTAAAATCTGGATATTTAGCAATTTAAAAATTAAGGTGAGTAAATCTCACTCATTTGGATTATTGGATTTAATTTATAATAATTAAAATTTATTATTGGATGATTGGTTGAGTTGATATATTATTATCAGTTGAATGTTATATAATATATATAGTAGTATATATATTAGTAGTTTGTTATATTCCCACCGATTGGAGCAGATGAGACACTATGCGCCCCACATAATAGCAGATGACTCTATGATGCAGCGTAACCCACAACTTTCAAAGGCATAAGTCGTACACGACTTAAGGAAGTAGACATGAATCGTCCACGACTTAAGGGAGCGCCACGAGATAACAAAGTAGTAGCGCGTGCTAAAGGCCTAAGTCGGCTACGACTTAAAGGAAAGGTTTTGAGTCGTCCACGACTTAGCTGGAAACCAGAGGGAGAAGTTACGTTGAGTTCACGACCTAACAAAGCGGCCAAAAGTCGGAAACGACTTAATGAAGCTGAAGGTATAAGTCGTCCACGACTTAACAAAAAGCAAGAAGAAGAAGCGGGTTACGACTTAATTGAGTCATTGAATGCTAAGTCGTAAGTCGGGAAGTTGCATTCGCTTTAGGTCGTTTGTTGGTGAGTCGTAAGTCGCGGCACCTGTTAACTCGCGAGCTTTGTTAAATCGTCATGTTTTAGGTCGTGTGTCGTTGATACTTTACTGTGATATGTTGCACATATTGTTAAGTCGCTATGATCTATATGTTGTATTGTTTCTTTGTACATATTGTTAAGTCGTTCTGTTATAAGTCTTAAGTCGTGATGTTTGTGTTGTAATCTGATAAGTCGTGAACGACTTATGGTAAGTCGTCTCTTTTGAGTCGTCTATTTTAGGTCGTGGTGTGATGAGTCGGAGACGACTTAAGTGTTGTACATTTTTGTTTGCGTGAGTTGTAACTTCTATAAATAGGCCGGTGATGCCATTTGTAATAGTTTAGTTGATTTGAAATAAAAACTTTGTTTTGTTAGCTTTGTGCTTTCACCAAATTGGTAGTTGAGTGTAATCTCCTATCACCACTCTCGGATAATCGAGTGCGCTCGATTCAACGACAGTTGAAGCCGATTCACGGAATCTAGTGCGCTAGATCAACGTGTGAAGAATCGCAGATCTTTGAACCCGGTATCGTGCGCGATCAACGAGTTCGGGATAGCTAGAATTCGGTATCTTTGGATCAACGAATTTGGGCATTTCAGTATTCATCAATCCACCGATTGCTACTTTCATCGATCTACATTGTTTTTGTGTAATCCGCTGCGCCATTTTGGTATCAGAGCTTGTTTTAGCCAATCATAGCTAAATCGAGTCTTGGAGCCAATTCTATTTGAAGAAGTTTGGAGAAGTTGTGTTCATCGTGTTCATCGCAAATTGCAACAAAGTGGGAATTTCCGATCCATATCATTTTGGATCAAAGTTCGAAAGGTGTTTGAATTTTGAAGTGTTGAAGAGTTTTGGCCGAGCTAAGCAAGAAAGGTCGTGTACATCATTTTGAAAGTCAAAGCCGAGAATTGAGGAGTTTATAAAGTTTCAAATCATGCCGCCGAGAAGAGCTAATCGTCACCAAAACGTAGAAGCATTGTATCGCAGAGAAGAAGCTGATGAGATGGAGCAAAGAATTAATGAAAACTTTAGTGAAAAGCTTAATGAAGGTATTGGGAGGTTAGAGAAGCTTATGACGGAGATGAATCGAAATTAGAGGAGGGTTTCACCTGAATCTAACCATGGGGGAAGTAGAGTCTCACCACATTCCAATCGGGAAAGAAGTGTTGATGATGATCGGAGGCGTGATAGGAATGTGAATGATCGAGAACGGAGGAACGTAGATAGAAGGGATGATGGTCGAAGACGTGATGGTAGTAGAGATGTTGGTGGTCAGGATCGACATCGATATACATCTGATTTTGAAGAGGAGTATGACGGTGGTAGTGTTCAAGGGCAAGGACAAGGTCAAGGAAGAAACTATTCAGAGTATGATCACAAGTGGGAATCGGGAATGAAAACTGAAGTTCCTGAATTCAAGGGTGGTATGCAAGCTGAAGAGTTTTTGGATTGGGTGGCTAATGTTGAAGAAATTTTTGATTTCAAGGAAGTTCCAGAACATCGTAGAGTGAAGTTGGTTGCTACAAGGTTGAGGGGTAGAGCTTTGGCATGGTGGCAGCAAACCAAACTTACACGTGAACGAATGGGGAAGTCAAAAGTTGAATCTTGGGAGAAGATGAAGAAATTTATGAAAGCAACGTTCTTACCTTACAATTATCAATCTCTGATGTATCAACATTTGCAGAACTTGAGGCAAGGCACAAAGACTGTTAATGATTACGCGGATGAGTTTTATCAGCTTATTGCGAGGAATGATATTATGGAAATGGAAGAACAATTGACAGCTAGATTTGTTGGAGGATTGAGAATACAGATTCAGGATATGGTGAATATGTTCGATCCAAGATCTGTGGCGGAAGCACATCAAAAGGCATTGGCCTGGGAGAAACAGGGACGACGAGGAGGAGGTGTGTTTATTAATTCCAACAATCAAGTGAAGGGTGTTAGTGGGAGTTCTAATGTTTCTAAACCTATCAGTAAACCAGTGGTGAAGGAGGCTGAGAAGGCAAAGGTTAACAACGGTTTCAAATGTTACAATTGTCAGGAATTGGGTCATAAAAGCAATGAGTGTCCAAAGCCAAAGAAGAGAACCATGGTTGCAGAAGTTGAGGATGTTGATGGAGATTATTCTAGTCCAGTTGAGGAGGATGAATAGGATATTGCGTCAGGAGATGAAGGTTGTAATCTAATGCTGAGGAGATCGTGTTTGACACCGAAATAGGAAGAAGCTAGTTGGTTGAGGAGTAATATCTTTCAGTCGACATGCACTATACTGGGAAAGGTGTGTAAATTTGTGATTGACGCAGGAAGCTGTGACAATATCATTTCAACCGAGGCTGTGACAAAGTTGAAGTTGAAGGCAGAGAAACATCTGAATCCATATAAGTTAGCATGGTTGAGAAAAGGAGGAGAAGTGAAAGTGGATAAACGAGTTCGTGTTCCATTCTCTATTGGGAAGAAATACAAAGACGATATCTGGTGTGATGTAGTAGAGATGGATGTTTGCCACTTACTTTTGGGAAGACCATGGCAGTATGATCGAGCAGTACAGCATGACGGTCGGACCAATAGCTACAGTTTTATGTTTGAAGGTACGAAGATTATCTTAGTTCCAAAGAAAAGACAACAAGGAGAAAGTAAGTCAGAAGAGATTGAAGAGCTGAAAACTTTATTATCTCTGAAGGAGTTTGTTAAGGAGGTCGAGGAAGAGCCGGAAGTATTCTTGTTGATTGGGCGTGAGAGCACTGAAGAGATTGAAATTCCAGAGGAAGTGAAACCAGTATTGAAAGAATTTGAGGATGTATTTCCATGGGAGTTACCCAAGGAGTTACCGCCACTGAGAGACATTCAACACCAAATTGATCTAGTTCCGGGAGCAATGTTGCCACATAGACCACATTATCGAATGAGTCCGAAGGAACATGAAGAGTTGCGAAGGCAGGTGGAAGAATTGCTTGAACATGGGCGTGTGCAGGAGAGTTTAAGTCCTTGTGCTGTACCAGCTTTATTGGTACCCAAAAAGGATGGGACGTGGAGAATGTGCACTGACAGTCGAGCATTGAATAAGATTACTGTGAGATATAGATTTCCAATGCCGAGGTTGGATGACTTGCTAGATCAATTGAGCGGAGCTACTATCTTTTCGAAGATTGATTTGAAGAGCGGATATCATCAAATTCGTATCAGGCCAGGTGATGAGTGGAAGACTGCTTTTAAAACCAGGGAGGGTCTATACAAATGGTTGGTAATGCCATTTGGCTTATCAAATGCGCCAAGTACATTTATGCGGGTGATGAATCAGATTTTTAGACCATTCATTGGGAAGTTTGTGGTGGTGTATTTCGATGATATTCTGATATATAGTGGAAGTCCAGAGGAACATTTGAATCATCTGAGAGAAGTGCTAATGGTACTGCGACAAGAACAATTTTATGCTGCAACGAAGAAATGCGTGTTCATGACGCATAGTGTTTTATTTCTGGGATATGTTGTATCGAGAGAAGGGATACAGGTGGACCGGAGTAAAGTGGAAGCGATTAGAGATTGGCCACAACCCAAGACGATAACAGAGGTTCGGAGTTTTCATGGGTTGGCTTCATTTTACAGAAGATTTATTCCACACTTTAGTAGTGTGATGGCACCTGTTACAGATTGTATGAAGGGTAAACAGTTTTCATGGTCAGAGGA
Source organism: Allium fistulosum (assembly GCA_030737815.1). Lineage (NCBI taxonomy): Eukaryota > Viridiplantae > Streptophyta > Magnoliopsida > Asparagales > Amaryllidaceae > Allium > Allium fistulosum. The sequence goes on from CM060905.1 coordinate 54,689,798, forward strand.
AGCAGGGGATGCTTTTGGGAAGATCAAGGAGTTGCTGACATCTGCACCAATTCTAATATTACCAGATTTTCAATTGTTGTTTGAGCTACACACTGATGCATCAAAGGTTGGGATTGGAGGAGTGTTGAGTCAGAGGGGACGTCCAATTGCATTTTTTAGCGAGAAGTTATCAGGAGCAAAGATGAGATATAGTACATATGATGTGGAATTTTATGCTATTGTACAAGCTATTAAACACTGGAGACATTATCTATTTCAAAAAGAGTTTGTTCTTTACACTGATCATGAAGCGTTAAAGCATTTACAGGGGCAAGACAAGATTTCAGCGAGACATGCATCATGGATTGCATATCTGCAATAGTTTACTTTTGTTGTTAAACACAAATCAGGAGTGACGAATCGTGTGGCTGATGCTTTGAGTAGAAGGAATCATTTATTAACAACAATGAAGGTTGAAGTGAAGGGGTTTGAATTATTGCCAGAAATATTTGTCGATGATCCTTACTTTGCGAAGTTTGTTGATGAAGTCAAGGAGGGAAAGACGGATGAGTTCGTAATGGTAGATGGTTTTCTGTTCAAAGGAAATCGATTGTGCATACCTGATTGTAGTCTGAGAATGAAGATTGTAAAAGAGCTACATGAAGAAGGACATGTTGGGAGAAACCGTACATTACAGTTGATTTCACAGTCTTACTTTTGGCCATCAATGAGGAAAGAAGTGGAAAGGTTTGTGGAGCGATGTCATATCTGTCAGGTTTCGAAAGGAACTGCGACTAATGCTGGATTATATATGCCGTTACCTGTACCAACTAAACCATGGGTTGATGTGAGTATGGACTTTGTGTTGGGGTTGCCGAGAACACAGCGTGGAAATGATACCATTTATGTGGTGGTTGACTGATTTTCGAAAATGGCACATTTTATTGCTTGTAAGAAGACGGCGGATGCTGTTCATGTTGCTCAGTTATTTTTCAAAGAAATATATCGACTTCATGGATTGCCAGAATCTATTGTGTCGGATAGAGATACTCGTTTTCTGAGTCATTTTTGGCTAAGTTTGTGGAAGATGGTTGGAACGAAGTTGAATTTTAGTAGTGCTTACCATCCACAATCTGATGGGCAAACGGAGGTGATTAACAGATCGCTGGGAAATCTATTGCGATGTCTGGTAAAAGATAATCTGAAGAGTTGGGATATGAAGTTATGTCAACCTGAGTTTGCTCATAATCATGCTATAAACCGTAGTACGGGTTTCAGTCCATTTCAGATAGTGTATTCAAGCTTACCGAAGGGACCGTTGGATTTAACGATAATACCACAACCAAAGCAGATAGTTAAAAAGGCTGCTGAATTTGTTGATGGGTTGACTGAATGTCATAAAATCGTCCAGGAACGATTAGAAAAGGCGAATAAGAAGTATAAACGCTCTGCAGACTTGAAGCGAAGAAATGTTGAGTTTAATGAAGGAGATATGGTATATGCTGTGTTAACAAAGGATCGTTTTCCAGTGGGCGTTTATAACAAGTTAAAAGCCAGAAAAATTGGTCCTGTAGAAGTCGTGAAACAGATTAATGAAAATGCTTATAAGTTGAAACTGCCGGAGGATGTGTATACATCTGATGTGTTTAATGTTAAACATCTCATGCCATATCATGGGGATGAACGAGCTGATGTGGAAGAAATTACAAATTCGAGGAGGAATTTTTCTCAACCTGGGAAGGATGATGCAGCGCAACCCACAACTTTCAAAGGCATAAGTCGTACACGACTTAAGGAAGTAGACATGAATCGTCCACGACTTAAGGGAGCGCCACGAGATAACAAAGTAGTAGCGCGTGCTGAAGGCCTAAGTCGGCTACGACTTAAAGGAAAGGTTTTGAGTCGTCCACGACTTAGCTGGAAACCAGAGGGAGAAGTTACGTTGAGTTCACGACCTAACAAAGCGGCCAAAAGTCGGAAACGACTTAACGAAGCTGAAGGTATAAGTCGTCCACGACTTAACAAAAAGCAAGAAGAAGAAGCGGGTTACGACTTAATTGAGTCGTTGAATGCTAAGTCGTAAGTCGGGAAGTTGCATTCGCTTTAGGTCGTTTGTTGATGAGTCGTAAGTCGCGGCACATGTTAACTCGCGAGCTTTGTTAAATCGTCATGTTTTAGGTCGTGTGTCGTTGATACTTTACTGTGATATGTTGTACATATTGTTAAGTCGCTATGATCTATATGTTGTACTGTTTCTTTGTACATATTGTTAAGTCGTTCTGTTATAAGTCTTAAGTCCTGATGTTTGTGTTGTAATCTGATAAGTCGTGAACGACTTATGGTAAGTTGTCTACTTTTGAGTCGTCTATTTTAGGTCATGGTGTGATGAGTCGGAGACGACTTAAGTGTTGTACATTTTTGTTTGCGTGAGTTGTAACTTCTATAAATAGGCCGGTGGTGCCATTTGTAATAGTTTAGTTGATTTGAAATAAAAACTTTGTTTTGTTAGCTTTGTGCTTTCACCAAATTGGTAGTTGAGTGTAATCTCCTATCTCCACTCTCGGATAATCGAGTGCGCTCGATTCAACGACAGCTGAAGCCGATTCACGGAATCTAGTGCGCTTGATCAACGTGTGAAGAATCGCAGATCTTTGAACCCGGTATCGTGCGCGATCAACGAATTCGGGATAGCTAGAATTCGGTATCTTCGGATCAACGAATTTGGGCATTTCAGTATTCATCAATCCACCGATTGCTACTTTCATCGATCTACATTGTTTTTGTGTAATCCGCTGCGCCACCCTATATTACCACAATATCCCGCCTCGAAGTGGGATTGGTATTTTATGTTATATAACATCTATGGTGCAGGGAAACAGGTTGGAGGGATCCAACTAGATTCCTTAAAAATGTTGATTTTAATTTCATATTTAGTGATATATGATTTGTGTGAATAATCATATATAGATTATGTGACAATTTGAATGATTGGATGCTATAGTAGCACTGGCCTTAATTTTGGTATTTTAAATACCATAAATATTATATTGGAATAAAACGAGATTTTGGATATAAAAATATTTATATCGAAATTTGGATTATTTTAAAGGAAATTGATTTAGGTAAAACAATGAATTGACTTGGGGTTGTACTTAACCATTCGTAAGATGTTAAATAGAGGTTTTAAAATAATTTATACAGAGGATTTTTGAACAATGGATTTTTTTAATGATATTTCTAAAAAAATATGGAAAAAAAGTTAAAATCGATATTCAAAGTAGATTTGAAAAATAAATGGAATTTATAAAGAAATTATAAAATGGAATTTTATAAATGAGATTATTTTTATAAACAAGTAAAACCAAAATGAGTTTATAAATTTATAAACGATGTTTATAAATAAGGGAAATGATATCGGTTGATAAATTGGGAATATAATTTCACAGTGTGAATTTTCATCGTGATATGAAAATAGGTTTTTGGGAAAAATAATGGATTCTATTTTGAAAAGTGAGAATGGTGAGGGAATTAGAATGAAATCGATGTGTTGTGAATCGAGAGGGATTCATAAATTGAAATTGATTATTGGAATTTTAAAATATATTTTATCAAGAAGTTAAGTTTTGTTAAAAATTTATTTATGTAATTTAAAGCTGTTTTAGTTTTAAAATACTTCGAAAAATGAAAATTTTCAAATATCTAATATTAATTGAAATAAATTCTAATTATTAAAATCGGCTTTGTAAATCGCTTTGTTTATTTAAAAATGAATTGGAAATGAGTTATCGATGTTTATTTAAAGTGTTTTAATATTTTAAATAATTACTCAAACATGTCTTAAAAATAAATTATTATTCTTTAAAAATACTTATTTTATATATAGAGAGTTTAGAAATGATTTTGATTTATTTATAAATCCTCTCAAGATTTGTAAACAGGGTTTATTTAATGGATATGATTTTTATATAAGAGAATCTTGTGATAGAATTATGGAAACTTAAGGAAACCTCCGAAATGTTGAAATACGAAAACTTCGAAAATGAATTAGAATTCATAAAAGAAGTTAGAAATGGGTAGTTGGAATTACAGACAAATGTAATCGTTTTTGAAAATTTTAAAGGGAATTAATTTTTGAATTTCAGAAATTTATAGAATCCGTTATAAATGTGTTAAGGGATCTACAAGTAAATTGTAAAGGATTTTGAGAAATAGGAAATAAATGGAATATTTCCTAAGAATTGAAAATAAAATGATTTTAGGAAATATGCTTATAAATATTTCCTAAGTATTGGACTGGGAGGATTTAAAATATTTTAACTACGAGATTTTTATTATTGAAATATTTTTCAAAGTGTTGAATAGAAAAATGGAGTTCGAAATATTTCTAAATGTTGATATTGATTGAAAATACACCATTAAGGATATAAGGATTTGAAATTATTTTCAAAAGTTGGAAATGTTGGAAGTGTTTTAAATATATATATATATATATATATATATATCTTTGTAAAGATATTTTGAATGAATGTGTTGAAGATTTATAAAATAAGGCCTAGTGACTGCTTATGGATGTTATTGGATAGTTAAAAAACCGAATATCAAATCTGTCCAAATTCGTTGATCAGTTCGAAGAGACCGATAGCGGATTTAATTATCCAAAAACCACTTCGATCTGATTTGTGCGTTACGAGTTGTGATATCGTGAAGATAATGAAGACGGTGATTTTGGAGATTCGGTTTGTTTAGACCCAGAACAACTTGTATATATGAATGCTATCATTTGCATCATTGCCTGGAAGGCAGTGTTAACATTCCAAGAATGAATGCTATTCTTAAGGTAATACGTAGCCTCAAGCCTCATCAACCAGGAATAACTAAAACAGGGGAGATGCAGCAAGGCTAAGTGGGTCGCACCCAAGTAGGGCATGTTATCACTTTTCTAGATACCCTCGGATATATTATATTATAATTATGGATATGGTTGTGCATGGAAAAGAGAGTGCTCAATTAGGGCGGGAACACCCGAGGTGATAACATATTCGGTACTATCCAGGTCAGGGGTAGGCCGGTCCTTTATTGGAAAGAGATCCAGGCGAGGTCCTCAGTACATCTTTCTAGAGGTGTACTATGACGGCCAGTACCCTAGTAGCCCAGTCATTGTATGTAATCCAATATCCACTATGACCCTTTACGATTTTGATTGTAGAGCCTAGTATGCTGGAATTTAATTAATGTAACAATTTCAGCTATTTTAATACGTATTTGTACTTAGACACTATTACAATAGCACTGGATTTTCTATAAAAGTGTTTTGGTTATTGTAAGGTAAAAACCCCTCGTGTTTATGCGTGACATTGTCTTATGAGATACCTTTTTTTCCTAAGGATTTTGATAACAGTTATAAATTCAAATTGAGTGTGTCTTCTCATGTTGGTTTTCCAGACTGACTCGAGTGTTATTTTATTATAATGCTCAAGTCAAACCGAGTATTTCAGTTCAGATTAGGATGTTATGGAGCTAAGGAGACGAGCTGGAGGAGGCTCAGGTGTATCCTACGTACTTGATTATATTCCGCTGTGTATATAGACCATATAGTCAGCACTGGTGAGGACAAGTTATAATAACTGTCCTGTAACGAACGCGGATTTTGCCCGCTCGAAAATCGACATCCATACTTTACATCGTACTCGAATGCCGTAGCTTCGACCGTTCAAATCCGAGTCGCCGGAGCTTATAACAACATTAAGTAAATAACACAGCGGAATAAATGAATAATACATTGATATACAATATCTACTACAATAGAGTGATACAATGAATATCAATATACATCAGAGATATGATACAACAAATAGCAGCGGAAAAGAAAACGATAACATCAGCAGCGGATAATCTTCATCTTCCAAAGCACCAATCTGGATATAGCTCAACTCCCAATAACGAGGCACAAAGATAAGCAAGTGCAGTCCATATCCAAAGACTGAACTAGCTCTAGAAAATCTACTAATCCTGACTATCTGAAAAACCCAACTCTATACTGCTCGTGTAGAAAAATTTTAAGCATCCAGAGTTTAGGAAAGAAACAATAAACTCTGGATCAGTCATGGGACTGGTGTGAGCAACAAAAACAGTTTATCTTTAAAAACAAACAGCAGAGAATTTTAAAGTCAATTCGCAATGCTTTTGGAAAATGAAACTACCATAAGACCTCCCGCCACACACACAATGCAAACACAGAATTGGAGGAGATTTCTTCTTATGATAGTCAAAGATGCTTACTACGCAAAATCAAATCATTTTTGATATTATTATTAGTGCATAGTGTAGAAAACATTTCAAAAGTAGAATATAAATCTTAGCTAGCATATGTACCATTATATTATGCCTACTATAGCTACCATATTAGATGGCAGGTTCTACAACTAATACCGTACAAAGTTCGTATTGGAAGATGGATTTCCAACAAATGGTCAGGCTAAGGAACTTCCTATGCCACGAAGGAACGCCTCTGGAATGACGTCCCGAGAACCTGACCGGATCTCTGCCAACACAAGGCCGGGTTACCTCTGCAAAAATAGGTAACTACTGACACACATATGCCATCCCCCGATCGTAACCGATCTTCCCGAGGATCCTCGATTCCAACAACTACATAATAAGCAGTATCAACATAGGTTAAGTATCTGGGCTCCATACCATGATACCACCTCTATCTAGAAGGAATGACATACACTAAGGGGCGCTACTCCCTAGAACCTTGCTGCATCCTTCATGTTTTGACCATTTCCGGGGTGTGAGGCTCGACGAAGTCTCGTCCACAAAGCTACGCTTTGTCACAAAGCCATGCTTTGGGTCAAACAAATGATCAACCTATGATCACAAAGATATAAGATCAAACAAATGATCATATCGCAAATGATCAAACAATGATCATTTCACAGCAACACTCAGCATGTCACATTACCAAATTGGGAATATATCGCTGATAACCTTCAACTACATAACCTCTGAGCTCGTACGTCTCAGAGAAGGGTGTTAAGCTAAGAGAATAAATTCTCCGCCACAAAACAGAAATGTATTTGAAAGAAATCTGCTTTATATCTCAAAGTGTAATGTCAGACATGTAACCATACAAGTCTGTTCCGGGTTCGAACAGAACCGAAGGCACTTCCAAAGAAGCCCTTGTAATCCGGGTAATTTTCTAATCACGTCCGGACTTCCCATCACAAAAAGAGTGATATAAATCTCTATACCGGCGCGACTCAGTGCAGAGACATTCGACAGGTTGTCCTTTCATTTTCGAAAATATCCGGTCTTCAACACCGGTCTTCAAATGCTATCCATATACGACGTATCACATATTCGGAATGGGTTATACGACCCAAAGGTCCTTTCCCGGCTAACCCGAATAGTGAGCGAAATATTTAAAAACATATGGATATTGGGATTTCAATTAAGTCACAACTTAAATCCAAACTTTCTTTTCAAATGGTTTAACAAATTACCATTTTAATCTTTTTAAACAAAAAGATTCATTTACAGATTTTCCAAATCGATTTCCATTTCAATTTAATTAATTCGTTAAATCTTTAAATCAAAGATTTAACTAATAGTTTTCAAAACAATTTCATTTCGAATGGGTTAAATAAATCATCATTTTAAATCTGTTAAAAATAAACAGATTTAATTCATAGCTTTCAAAACAATTCATTCATAACTTGGAAAATCCATTTTTCAATTCACTTGAAATTCCTTTAATTAAACTTGGAATTTCATTTCTTATCTGAAAGCTTTTATTATTTGAAAACAAATAGTTTTATTTTAGAAAATCTGATTCATCCGTACGAGTTGAAATCCTTGGTTTAAATTCAAATTCCCAACTTATACTTTTAAAATGGTTAAATTCATACAAACACATTTGTATCATCTTTTATCCCTAGTTTCCAAATCATAGATTTAATTTCAAACTTGAATTCAAATTTAAAATCTAATTATTTAAATTTTCAAAACTCGATTAAGTTATTCAAAATAACTTTTATCTTTGAAATCCTATTTCAAAAGCTTTTCACTTTAAACCAAAATTTCCAATTTCAAAATCAATTGAAATTAAAATTTAAATTTCAAAAACATCAAATTTAAATTATCTGTGACTTAACCGATTTCCACGTGAAATCCATATTTGTGTGTGTAAAAGTGTAGTCCAGGGGTTTAACACAATAGTGCAACACAATGAATTATCACAGATCAAAATACAGGATATAGTTGATAAGCGGTATAAACTATATCGCTTATCGCTCATTCATAGATTCACAGATAATATATAGATGTATCATCAATAAATGAATAAATTATACATAGCACCATTCACAGAATCAAAATCGAGCATCCCATGTTAGCCTGGAACTCGAGACAGAACCCATTCCACAACCTGTCATTGCCTCGTCCCCGACACTCCGATCACCTGAACACCAGCGTCTCTGGCTACAGCTTCGCCTACGATCCCTCTACGCAATCCCAAACTCCGATCGAACTCGATGTCCCGTAGCATTCGAACGAGATCAAAATAAAATTATGTCAAAAACTAGGTTTACAAATAGAATTTCGTCGCCGTTGCCACCACGACGAACTACAGCGCCTTCCACCATTTTTCCCGGCCTCTCCGTTCACTCCTCCATCACCACAATGAACTCCAAGCATTCCAATCTACTTGGTCACCCAAAATCGACGAAAACTCTTTTTTTGTTCTACCCAAAACTGCACCCTAAATACAATGTTAAAAATGATGATGTTTGTTTTAAAAATCATGTTATAGGGTAGTGATTCAAACTGTGATCCTGAACCAATATTTTAAAATGTTTGAATTTACCTACTATTTAAGTTTGCCTGTTGTTCTTGAATCCCAGTGATGTTTAAATTTAAATTCAACTTAAATGAAATTTTTAAAACTTCACTATGATAAAACATACAAGTTTCGTTTAAAACTTACACCCTATCACAAACTAAATCAAAAGATATGGGTTTTGAACTAAAACTGAAGCTTGAAAACAACAGAGAGGTTACAAATATATAGATCATGCACACACATACGATTATAACCACTCAGGTAATCATATAAACATATCTATGCCCAGATGCAAACATGCAACCATCATATACTTAAGTAGTTTTTAACAAAAATGTTACTCACCTGAACTTGATGTTTGAAAGCAGAGAACTGAAAGCTTGAAACTGGAAAGAAATCATTTCTTCATCTCTGGTTTTCCATTGATTTGTTTTGATGTTTAAATTTGAGATGCTTGTTTTTGTTTACAAATGACATTCACTTCATTTTTTTTCTCAGGCCTTAGTTGTTTTGAACGAACTGATGTTGAGGAGTTGGTATATAGGAGAGAAGTTGACAGGGTATGGCTGAGGTGATCTTGCTTGTACATGTTTTGATATTTTGTTCCTATGCCTAGCCCATGCCTTTATAAACTAACATTTCTCATTTACTTGCATTATTTTACTCGGCTGAGAGATTTTGGTATGGCAGATCTTTGTTTGCTTAACTTGTTTGTCTCATACTTATGTATTGACTACCCTTTATATCGTTCACACTTAAATATATTGTATTTTTATTTTACTTAATTTATTTTTGTCATATGAACACATTCCTATTTTTTAATTATGTTGTTTTATTTGCATTTCGTTTGTTATTATTTTATCATATAGATGTTCATTTATATGCAATCTATCTTATATTTAAATTTCTAACTTAAGTATAAATTTTTACTTTATAAAATAAGTAAATTTCTATTTTATCTTACTTTATATTTTTATAAACTCAAATCATTATTAAACCATTTAGTTGAGATTTTTATTTCAAATCCAAATATATATATACATATATACAATATTTTTAAATTTAAAATGATTTATACAAAAGTTATTTCAATTCGGGGAAACTCGCATCACTTTGATCCATTTATAATAAATTTTACAAATTTAATTCAAAATTCATTTAAATTACCATTTAAATTCATTAAAAAAATCTGGGGTCGTTACAAAGTCCAGAATTGATTTGATGATTGTTGCACTCTGATGATGATATATATAAAAATAGTTATAGTTCTATTTGTATAAAGATATGTTATTATCTATTATATATTGTTCCGTTGGGATTGTGAGATTCTGTATTTTTTTTTTGTTTCTTCTTCTATCTCTTCTTTTTCACCCCTAATGATCTGGTATTTCTGGCACTCAATTTCTCGGCATGCTATACAGTAAACGTATTGATGTCGATTTTCGAGAGTCGAAAATCCCAGTTCGTTACAAATAAATTATAAAATATTAACCAAGCAAACTAAGTTTATAAAATTAACTAGATTTATAATAATGATAATAACAATTTAACTAAGTCAATTAAGTTTTATAAATAATAATAATAATAAATTAACTAAGTTAGTAATAATAATAACAAATTATAAAATTTTGCATCCTCATCCACATTGGAAATCATTTTTGGATATCAGATACGGATAGTCATGGAAAATTTTGCTTCTAACTATGCTTTTAAAAGTACTGCTCAGCGTATATTTTTCCTCTATACTAGAAAATAAGGTGATGATAGTATCAGTTGATGTAAATAATAGGTTGATGGGCTTTTTTCTAAATAACAGGTTTATAGTATCAGTTAGTAAGTATAGTATAGCACGATGTAAATAACGGGTTGATGGTATCAGTTGGTGTTAAAAACAAGGAAACTACCCAGTTAAGTCTTCTGAACTATCTACTACTAATGTTGTTGAACAATTGTACTTATCAATTTAGAACTGACCCAGTTAAGTCATCTACTTCATATAATATTTCCAATTTCTGTTTAATTATCTGCTCTTGCAATTATCATTTTGTATTTGAAAAAACATGTAACCATGAATACTTGATTCAAAGCGGATGGTTTGTATTTTCATGCTGACTTTGAGAGATTTTATAATCAAGGCATTAATTAAATTTGTCTATAGTACTGCCCAGCTAATAAAAAAAATTATACTAACAACTTGAGGATGATATATAATGCTTAAACATTGGTCTCATATAATAATAAGCTTCAACCTGATAAGAATGAGATTCCATCTAAGTCTAAGTTTTAGATAACTATTCACAAATTCTTGAACTACAAGTGAAACTCTACTGTAAATCAGAAAATTTCATATAACAGCCTCATATTACACATCAAAAAATTACAAATTACAATCAAAATTTTGTTACTCAAGCAGATGATGCTTCTCTCTTTTAACGTCTATTTAATTTACTTCTTTTCTCTTGCAATTTTACAGTCTTCTTGTCTTGCTTCATAATATCATATGAAGATCACTATGGTGGCATAGTTCTTGCATCAACAATTTTGCATCACAGCCAGCATCCTAGCTTCGTCCTAAACCTCCAAGAGGCTTATAATTTTAGCAAAAACTCTTTAAATGTACTTCGCAATCTGTCTTTACCAAGATCGATAGATTTTCACCCACTGTCACTGTTCTCTACCCAAACTACCAATGTTTTCAATGTTCGTGCTCTGCTTTCAGAAGTGACGCTTATAAGTACATAGCTTTAACCTTTCTGAGTTTATTCCACAACTTCTAGAGAGATTTGCGTGGTAGGCCAAGGAATTAACTGTTATTACGACTGCACCCAAGACCACTCGAATACAATCGCAATGCGCAACGCGGAAAAGCCAAATCGTGCTAGCTAGTGTAAATCAACCGATTATCTAACTCAACCAAACTCCAATCAATGACAAATAGCCCAACACAAGATCACAACACCAATACAAGCAATATATGAATGCAATAACAATAAGTAAATCACACACGATTTTATAGTGGTTCCACTAACGTTGTGTTAGTGTACATCCACTTGAGAGAGCTTTTATTATATCACCAATAGAAGAGTACAAGAGATTGTTGACAATGATCACAATATTCTAGAAAGAATATAATTTTGTGGAGATTAGAATTGAAGAAATAGGATTTGCCTAAACCCTAGATTTGGAGGATAAAACCCTTGATTAGATGAATGATCAGCTCTACCTTCTAAACCTGAACAAGAGAATATATACTATGGAGAAAACCCCCGGCGAAAGACCACTTTTCCCCTTCAACAAATCACAATGACTCGGCCCAGAAAAACAAGAAAACGCCGTTCCAGACGTCTGGTCTAGGGGTCAGACATCTGACATAAGTCACTGGAGTGACTGGCTCCAGATCAGATGTCTGACCCACTTGGTCAGACGTCTGAAAAAGTGCTCTGGAACCACTCCAGAAATTTTTAGACGTCTGAAGCTAATTTCAGACGTCTGAAATTAGCTGTTGTCTCCAAACAGCCCTCTCTGCCTTTTCTCTTATAACTTCCACCTCCGGACACCGATTTGCGAACCGTTTCCTCCGTTACGAAGCTACTTCCGACCTCTACAAATCCGCATATAGTGTCGCCAAAATTTAACACTCCACCTCGACACTATATCCATCTCCAAAACTAATGGTACCATACCATCAACAACAACCGATAGCACCAACTATCACTTTTTCTACCTTTAACCAAACATGAATGCTTTCCCAATGAGCTCTGGCAAAGCCACCACTCATTGCACTTCATCAACGAGTTCAGGCTACGCCCCCACCCGCCAACAAAGTGTTGAAAACATCCAAATCCAAAACCGTCTTACCAAAGACTTGAACACATAGGAGTGTAAACTAGTGCTCACCAATAGATAGAACCACAAACTCATACCCATACTCTTCCACATCTACAACCAAGCTACTCTCTCACTCGTGCCACCTAGTGGCACCTAGCACTTCTCCAAGCGAATCAAGTTCGAGCAATGCTCGAACTTCCCAAATGGCAATGTCTTCGTGAACATATCCGCCGCATTATCCTTTGTGTGCACTTTCCAAAGACATACTTGCTTATCCTCATCCATGGCTACCAAGAATGACTCCCTCACTTCAATGTGCTTAGTCCGTGAGCTAAATGCCAAATTCTCCGCCAAGTGAATAGCACTTTGGCTATCACATTGAACATCGATGCTATCGTGTCCAATCCCCAAGTCACACAACTAACGCTTCAAGTAGAGTGCCTCCTTAGCCGCCTCCACCGCGGCTATCAACTCCGCTTCCGTAGTGGATAAAGCTACTATGGTTTGCAATCTCGATCTCCAACTTATGGCCGTACCACCTAGTGTGAAGACATATCCGGAAGTTGATTTTCTCCTATCTCTATCACCGGCGTAGTCCGAATCACAATAACCAACTAAGTTGCAACTCCTTTTCCCACTACCGCCAAAAACAAGACCATGAGATGACGTACCCCTAAGGTATCTCAATATAAGCTTCACGGCTTCCCAATGCGATTTTCCCAGGTTAGACATAAAACGACTAACCACACCGACGGCATTTGCAATATCGGGTCTTGTACACACCATAGCATACATCAAACTACCAACCGCACTTGCATATGGCACCTTTGCCATATAAGCCTTGTCTTTCTCCAAGATAGGTGAATCCTTACTCGAAAGCTTCACGTGCAAAGGTAATGGTGTATTTGACACCTTTGCATTCTCCATGCTAAACCGGCAAAGCACCTTCTTTATGTACTCCTTTTGAGTCAATTTCAACTCAAAACGCTTTCGGTCCCTTTCAATCTCCATGCCCAATATCCTCTTTGCTTCTCCAAGGTCTTTCATTTCGAATTCCGACTTTAATTTCAATTTCAACTTGTTGATTTCATTCTTGTCCTTCGAAGCAATGAGCATGTCGTCCACATACAAGAGCAAGTACACCCAACAATCATTTCCCAACTTCTTGAAATAAACACAAGCATCTTTGATGCTCCTATCAAAACCACTTTCAAGCATAAAATGATCAAATCTCTTGTACCATTTCCTAGGTGATTGCTTCAACCTATATAGCGATTTCTTCAACTTGCACACCATATTTGACTTACCATTTACAACAAACGCTTGCAGTTGCTCCATGTAAATGTCTTCATCCAAGTCACCATGCAAGAAGGCGGTCTTCACATCAAGTTGCTCCAACTCCAAGTTGTGAATAGCAACTATGGCAAGTAATATCCGGATAGAAGTATGGCGCACAACCGGTGCGAATATCTCATCATACTCCTTTCCTTTCCTTTGTGCAAACCCCTTAGCCACTAACCTAGCTTTGTATCTTCCATCGTCCTTCACCTTGTAAATCCATTTGCACCCAATAGCACGGTTTCCTTTAGGAAGTGGAACCAAACTCCAAGTTTGATTCTTCATCAATGATTGCATCTCTTCCTCCATGGCACAAATCCACTTCGACCTATCACTCGAATTCATGACGTCTTCAAGGTCCATAGGCTCATCTTGGACTACATTGAGAGCATAGTCCAACCTATCACAAAAGCTAAGACAGTTCCAATCACCATATCTTTCGGGTGGCCTTATAGCACGACGACCAACCCGAGTACCAATATTATCACCCCAACCTCTTTTGGCTCGACCTTGAACCGAATCTTCTCTAGGTTCGTGTACATCACCAACACTACTAGACGCACCTTGTGGACTATGTGATGTATCATCAACCGCTTTCTCCTCACAAGCATCTTCAACTAATCTACTCTCTCTACTACTTGGACAAAATGTGGTAATAACTTCCTTCCCCTTCGATTCATCACGAACCAAGACCGGAATATCCGATGAGCTTTCATTCTCCTTGAACATAGCCGACTCATCAAAAGTAACATGACGAGAGTTGATTACCTTCTTCGTTTCCGGATGCCAAATCTGATAGCCTTTCACTCCATCCGTATAGCCAAGCAAAATCCCCTTGAAAGCTCTAGGTTCAAGCTTATCATTACCCGGATCATGCACATAAACCGGACTTCCAAAGACACGAAGATAGCTCAATTCAATACTCTTTCCCTTCCACACTTCCTCCAGAATTTTGTTATCAATAGCCGAGCACGGAATTCGATTAATGATATGCACCGCGGTTGACAATGCTTTGGCCCAAAATCCCTTAGACAAACCCGATGTCAATCTCAAGCATCGAGCTTTCTCTAGTAGAGTACGATTCATCCTCTCCGCAACTCCATTTGATTGCGGATCTCCCGGTGTAGTAAAATGTCTCCGAATCCCATGATGCTTGCAAAACTCTAAGAATTCTCCGGAAACATACTCCCCGCCATTGTCGGACCTAAGAACCTTCAAAGACTTACCACTCTCATTCTCAACAAGAGCCTTCCATACTTTGAACTTAGCAAATGCCTCCGACTTAGCCTTCATTACATACACCCAAACTTTACGAGAAAAATCATCAATAAAAGAAATATAATACCTTGCTCCACCTAAAGAAGCTACCGGTGCCGGTCCCCAAACATCCGTATGCACATACTCAAGAACGCTTCTTGAATCATGTTTTCCTTCACCGAATGAAACCTTTGTTTGCTTCCCCATGACACACTCTTCGCAAAACTCTAGCTTGTTGAAACTCTCACCACCAATCATCTCCCTTTTCCGAAGAATATCCAAACTCCTCTCCGAGACATGTCCTAACCTCAAATGCCACAATCTAGTTGCATCTAAGTCGCGAGAACTATCAACCCTAATGCTAGCTTCACCTTCTATGGTCACACCTTGAAGCAAATATATACCATGAGCCCTAGCACCTTTCATAACCACAAGCGCCCCCTTCGAAACCCTCAAGCCATCTCTCTCAATAGTGATCTTGCATCCCAAAGAATCTAATTGCCCCAAAGAGATAAGGGACTTCCTAAGTCCCGGAACATAGCGCACATTAGTGAGAGTACGAACTACTCCGTCAAACATTCCAATTTGCACGGAACCAATGCCCTTCGACTTACAAATAGCACCATTTCCCATAACAATCGAATTTCCCTCTCTAGCTTCGAAAGAAGAAAAACAATTCCTATTCGGCGTCGTATGATAAGACGCCCCCGAATCGAGAACCCATTCGCTACCCGAAACATTTAATGCTACCGCCGTCAATACATCCATGTCTCCCTTACCAACACCTCTCTCCACCGCGACCGATGAAGATGCTACTTCCTTCTTGGCCTTCTCCTTGTCCGGACACTCATTCTTCCAATGACCGGGCTTCTTACAAATATAGCACTTGCCTTTCTTTTCCTTCGACTTTCCTCTCCAACCGGGATTCCTAGATTTGGAACGCCCCCGATTCTCCTTCTTCGCATATCTCTCCTTCTCCACAAACAAACCTTGACCATTTCCGGCACTACTACCACCAACACTCAACTCCTTCATTTGATCTCTCAACTCCTCACTAAGAAGACCCGTCTTGACATCATCTAACGTCAATGTATCCCGGCTATAGATCAAGCTATTCGAGAAACCCGTATAACGGTCCGGCAACGAACATAACAATATCATCGCCTTTTGCTCTTCCTCAATCTTCAAATCTACCGCCTTCATCTTCATTAGCAAATCATCAAACACATTCAAGTGTGCCTTAAGCGAACTCCCCTCTTTCATCTTATACGTGAAAAACGTTCGCAACAAGATCAAACGATTAGTTAGAGACTTCTTCATATACAACTCCTTTAACTTGTCCCAAATGCCCTTAGCGGTCGTCTCACCACTAATTTCGGAGATCACATTCTCTCCCATAGCTAGTTGAAGTGTAGTGAATGCCCACTCTTCCATTTCCTCTCTCTCGACATCCGAGATGTCCACCGGCAACAAATGTGTATCAAACACTACCCTATGAACACGATTTCTCCTTAGAACCGCTTTCATCTTCCATTGCCATTTTTCAAAATCATTATCTCCATTCCACTTGTCGATTACCAATTGAGATCCCGATGCCACATATGACCCACGTACATACGGTGCTATACTACTTGGACTAACCATTGAATTTTCAGAGGTATCCGTTTCCGGCATTTCAACAACCACCTAGCAACACCAAAGCTCTGATACCAAATGTTATTACGACTACACCCAAGACCACTCGAATACAATCGCAATGCGCAACGCGGAAAAGCCAAATCGTGCTAGCTAGTGTAAAACAACCGATTATCTAACTCAACCAAACTCCAATCAATGACAAATAGCCCAACACAAGATCACAACACCAATACAAGCAATATATGAATGCAATAACAATAAGTAAATCACACACGATTTTATAGTGGTTCCACTAACGTTGTGTTAGTGTACATCCACTTGAGAGAGCTTTTATTATATCACCAATAGAAGAGTACAAGAGATTGTTAACAATGATCACAATATTCTAGAAAGAATATAATTTTGTGGAGATTAGAATTGAAGAAATAGAATTTGCCTAAACCCTAGATTTGGAGGATAAAACCCTTGATTAGATGAATGATCAGCTCTACCTTCTAAACCTGAACAAGAGAATATATACTATGGAGAAAACCCCCGGCGAAAGACCACTTTGCCCCTTCAACTAATCACAATGACTCGGCCCAGAAAAACAAGAAAACGTCGTTCCAGACGTCTGGTCTAGCGGTCAGACGTCTGACATAAGTCACTGGAGTGACTGGATCCAGATCAGACGTTTGACCCACTTGGTCAGACGTCTGAAAAAGTGCTCTGGAACCACTCCAGAAATTTTCAGACGTCTGAAGCTAATTTCAGACGTCTGAAATTAGCTGTTGTCTCCAAACAGCCCTCTCCGCCTTTTCTCTTATAACTCCCACCTCCGGACACCGATTTGCGAACCGTTTCCTCCGTTACGAAGCTACTTCCGACCTCTACAAATCCGCATATAGTGTCGCCAAAATTTAACACTAACATGTTAAGAAAAGGTAACACACTTTCAGTCTTTGCAATTGTTAAACTATCCTATCCTGTCAATTCAAGTATCACCAATTGTCTTGTTCATGGATGTTTAGCATGTCTTGATGCTTCTTGAAATCTCCATAACGAAATTTCAATCTTAGGCTACTCCACAAACAGTTATACTTATACCATGACTTCACAAGTAGCGTGTCACTTTGTTCAAACCCCTGTTTCGGAATCACTTTTATCAAATGCAAGCAAAGCTTGTAAATACCTTCAAAGTCTGCAGAACTTGTAGTTTGTTTCAGAATATAGTAAATTTTCTAGGTTTATGAGTTTTAGCAATTTACACGGTACTAAAGATGGAAAAGTAAACTTGCTTATAGGTTTCAAAATATAAGTATAGAAACTTACTACTCAAGCACGTTTAGTCCATTACATTCATTAATGAGTGAGGGACTCTGGGACTCTAAAAATAAGCGCTTACGGCTAATAACTTGTGAAATACATAAAGATTCATATATTGGCAATTTCCATAATGGATTAACCTTAATTTTTCCTTTCTTCACCCTTAAGAATATAAATACCTTTACTGGATATATGTGGAGTTTGAAGGAAAAATATCATCTAAGATATTTTATGAATATTTCATTTAGAAGTATCAACCGTGTACCTACGCATCCTAATCTTAGTTACATTACATAGAAAATAGCTGAACATGTCATGTGACAGTATAAGAAACCATACCTACACGGGAGATAAATTATTCACGAATGGTTATTTAAAGAGAAATTATATGGGATTCCAGTATTCCTTTAAAGAGAAATTATATGGGATTCCAGTATTCCTTTAGAGATTATGAGAACATTGCCTTAATTTCTTTTGCACACATGTAATGATTATATTATTAAGTAGAATTATATAGAGATATTTATTTTTCCCTTTCGGAATTTATTCCTTGTGTATTTTTTATATCTAACAGATGCTCTTCTTATATTTATATAAATAAAATAGTGAGATAATGAGATTTTATTCAATATATTCAAAATATAGAATAAAATTAGAATAAGGTATGGTTCTATCATATAATGATATATTTGTCTCCACATTATCCTTGTGACTTAATTTTACCAAACTTATTCGTTATGAATACAAGACAAACTAATATTCATTACAGAATCCATGATTTGGAACATACATGGCATCATCAATTTTTAAACCATCCATTTCGACATTCATGGAGAATAAAATGAATTTACTTGTTCGTAGCTAGCTGTAATGTCTGAATTTCTTGGTCCCAATCAGTTAGCAACAAAAAGTAAGCTAGACGGTGATCTATATGTCCGCCCATGGGTTAACAAATATCAAAGAAGTAGAGTGGCTGTATCACAAATGGATTATAAGGTGAGCTTTATTATTTAGATTATTAATTCATATTTGAATTTTCGGTGGTAAAATAATATTCTATATGTATACATGCATGCGTATGTACATGCAGTTTGAAGCCTCTACATTTTAGCCATCGGATTTGAGAAATAAACCGTTGGATAACATGGTACTTAATAGAGAATGTACAACTTGAAAATACTAAATACAAATGAATATGGACTTTTGAAATGTAGTTGAAGGAAGGTGTTGCTACTGAAATAATTGTTACTACTGTGTATAGGAATCACTAGTGTACCCATCATTTCCCTCGTCATTATTATTAAATATATGTCATTTCAAAATTTCATATTCTATCATATTTGTGCTCTTTTATTGCTAATCTATAATTGCATATTTTTTCATAGGCATATAGGAGTTTTGAAGGAGAAAGGCTTGGACTTTCCATGACTTATATTTTCTCCTTTAGTAAGCTCTTTTTGTAACATTTTATTTCGCTGACAATCATGCTTAAAACATATGAAATGTTGTATATGACTTAAATTTATGGTATATGAAATTTATGTAGCTTCGATTATGTATAACTTTTATAATTGCTAATAATATCAGGTTATACCTATTAATCTTTTATAAATAGAGTTGTTTGTTTTTTAATACATCATTCATGGTTTTATAATTGTTTTAAAACTGCTGCAGCAACTGTAAACTGCAGCAAATTGTTGATATATCGCAGCATTTCAAAAGGGTTGCAATACAAAAAGTAACAAAATGCTGTAGAAAATCAAAAAGAAGCAAAATGAAAACGTTGCACATTATTTTTGCAGCGTTTATAAACTACTGTAAATTACTGGTTCTACTTGAAACATGTTGTTAGACTACGTTATCTAAAACGCTGCTGAATATTTTTGCAGCATTTCAAAACTGCTATGTGTTACTGGTTCTACTTGAAACATGTTTTTAGGCTGCGTTCTCAAAAACGCCGCTAAATGATTTTTCCTCATTTAATAAACGTTGCTAATTTATTTACTACAGCGTTTCACAAAAGCTTTAGTAGCCTCTTTTTAGCAACATTTTAGAAATGCTGTAGTATTCCCTTCCTCTATAGGATGACATTAGTTAGCGTTCTTCGAAACACTGCAAATGATTATGGAAGCAATGATAAAACACTGCGAAAGTTCTTTGTTGTCGTGCTCGGTAGCACCAAATGCAAGTTCGTTTAGGACAATCTTTTGCTTCATGTCTTAGGTTCTTGCATCGGTGCAACCAATTATCTTCTTTGTTTTAATTCTTGGTTCTTCTTTGTTCTGGGCATTTATGTAGAAAATGTCCTTTCTCTTTATACTTGAAACAAACTATTTCTTTTTCTTCCTTTCCTTAATTTCACACATAACTGCATAATGCCCTTTCTTACCGTAATAGTAACCGTCAATGTCAACATAGCATCCTACTTTTACTTTTTCTTCAGCTTCTTCTGTTGCAAGCATTCTTCATGCTTGTTTTGGATTCATCCAATACTCATCACTAAGCATACAAAAAGCCATTATCAACCTATCAAAATACCATTATGAGTTTTATATGATTTCTATGTAATCTTATTTAAACATCTTTTATTCGAATAGCTTAATTTAGATTTTTTTTTATTTAAGCTTTTCCTTAGTCATACAATGGCAAGGAGAATAATTTACCAAGTGTTTGATACCATGCACCCAAGCTAACATTTGATCGATACTTAGAAGATTATTCTAATCATCACCAAACAAATTAAGAATTTATTCATCGAACTTTCCTAGGGGAATGTATCTTATAAATTTCCCTAATCATACAAATATCTATATCTTTTGAAGGATATTTTTTAATATAAAATATTAATTTTTCAAAGCAGTGTGTTAGTTTGTCTTGGTTAAGTATTTAGGAACCTATCAATCGCAGGGCGTCCCATGTATTGACCAGAATTTATAAACCACTTAATAGACCAATCAACAAAAAACACTTTATAGCCACTAAGAAATATGTACTCATATATACTCAAACTCATTCTAGAGCGTCAATTACCCTATCTTAAATGATTTACTCATCCTAGGGTATTACTAACTCTATCATTAATAAATTTTACCCCATCAAAGCCAAGGTGTTCGCTCAACCTAAGATCTAATACCAAATGTAACAAACCAGATTTTTGACCCTAAAGAATCGACACTAATACATCTTGGTATTCATGTGCTGGAAATTCAAGTGCCGGAAAAACCAATTGTTAGGGGAATAAGAAAATAAGGACAGAAACGAATCTCACACGAATAGAATAAACCAATAGTCCGGACCACATCATTCCCCAAATCATGTCCGGGTGTGAGGTTCGAGAGACGCACTAACTAACGTACTGGTTCCACTTTGAATGCCATAATGCCATTCCTAAATCACATAACTGATTTCTACAAACATATACATCCTGAGCTCGTATGTCTCAAGAAAGGATGTTAAGCTAAGAGAAGTTGCCTTCTCCACTACCAAACAGATGATACATTTTATAAAGATCAATTAATATGATTAGAAATACACTGTCAAACAGTTATCCATACAAGTTCATTTTGGAATTGAATGAAACTGAAGGCACTACTCTTACTATCTTTAGTAGCGAGTAGTCCTTGCAATCCAAAGATTTCAAAACACGATAGGAACTCTACTATAATAAATGTCTCTATTTTGGGAACTACCTAGAGAATGTCAACAAGCAGTCCTTTCGCGATAGAGCTCTTCTTTCTTCAATATAAAGAAGTTTCTAGAATGCAGACATCATTGTCATATAAATATAATATGGGGTAAACCCCTGGGACTCATGACAACAGTCCCTCCGATCTTCAGAAATCATCATCATCAACATGTTTTCACTTCTGAATGTATACATTGGTTCGATGTGGTTTTCAGATAGGAATTACTCAAATCTAACCCTGGATCCTACAAACCAATCTTCGATAAAAAATGTCAACTTCATATGAGATTATCAATCATCATACAATTTAATTCACCTTATTATTCATCCATTTATAAAATCCTATTGTAACAACCCGGGAGTTTGTAAATTTTTATCGTCGTCAAAGTGACGATCAAACTATTGCAAATTACTGTTGGAAGTTTTTAGTCAGAGCGAAATTCCTTGTATTGAATCGTCAAGTGACTATGCGAGCTTTATAAATTTAAAACTGGGCCCGTTCTCTTTTTTTTTGTTGGGCCGGGATAATTATCAAATAGGAAAGCCGTTCCCTTCTTATTCCAATTCGACCCGACCCCCTCTTTTAAAGTAACTCAACCCATACCACCCATACCCCAGCCCATACCGATCCCCTTACCCCTTCTTTTGTAAAACACGACGCACCCCCTCCCCTTTCTCTATTTCGATCAGATGAAAAAAAAAATCGAAAGCAAAATAAATGGCGACGAGAGGAAACTAGGGCTTCGGCTACTTTGTTCGACTTCGATCTTCTAACAAATGGCGACTTTGTTCGACTTCGATTGTTTCTTCATACTGGAAATTAGGGCTTGCGAAAAGAAGTGCCGCTCTGTCGAATTTGATGTTGATGCTTGCAATCTCGAATTGAAGGTGAGTAAAACTCACATCTAATTCATCTCTGCATTTCGTGTTTTGGGTTTGAATCCCCTGGTTTTTCGTTCGTATATATTTGGGATGATTGGGTTTTAAATTGATATTTCTGGTGATGTTTCGTTTATGTGAGTTTATCCCCTTATCTTCGACATATATATATATTGTTGTTGAATGCGTCGGTTGATTGGTTCTGGCACTTGATAATCGTTGGATGTTGAGATGATTCACGACTTATTCTTAGTCGTATATAATTTCGCTAATCACTGGTCACTGTTTTGATACATTTCGTGATGACCAAGGCTTGAAATTCTTGGCTTTGAACTTTTTCTTGCTCAATTTTTGTTGTTATGGCTTGCTATACATATACATATAAACTCAGATGCTTCAATCGTTCACTGAAATGTTGTATAACTTCGAACTTCTGGCCTGAGGCTTTGAGAAATTCAGTAGCTTGCATTTGTTAGTGATGTAGCCTTGTGGTTAGTTGCTGTCTACTCTGATTCACTCTTGTTCATGTATCTTTATAGGATTGTTATTCTGGTCATTCATATGTGCATTTGTATCCCTTGATCGATCTAGTTTCCTGACCTTTGTTCCCTGTTTCATTTGGTATACTTCATTCCTTGACTCGTCTCATTTTTAAACTGAAGTTGACAGTTACATTGTGATTTCATGTCTTTGATCACTTGAACTTAATTTGTAGTTTCGAGTCTTTGTAGTTGCTTGTGTTCTGGTTTTTGACCTGTTTGAATTTGCACTGCTTCATGTTGTATTTCATCCTTCACTTGAGCATTATGTTTCAGCTTGTCTGAGCTTGAATGTCACTGAGTGTGTATTGCTTTATGTTGCCTTGGCATTTGCTGTTGGTTCACTTGGTAGCATTTCTTAGAGTCACTATGTATGTCTTGACTTTGATTGTTCATTTCTTTGCCTTGTTGAGTCAGTTGCCATTGTATGTGTTCATTCGATATTCTGATGACTGCACTGTGTGCATGAATATTATTCTCTGACCTTGTCGATACATTGCACGTGTAGTTGCACTGTTTTCAGATGTGATCTTTGTGGTTGTTGTCCAGTTTGTACTTTTGTACTGACCAGTTGCTCCTTGATCATCTTGTTAAGTTTGAATGTGTAGTCTTCAGGGTATGTCTGCACTCACATCTGTTTTACCTTGTATTACATGCTGATGGTCTTTGATTTGTACAGTTTCACTATAGAGTTGCTCATGTAGACTTGAACATTGTGTTTTAGAGTAGCATTCCTGTATATGCTTCTAGTCATTGTAGCTGGTCTACCTGAAATCATATAGTTTTGAAGGAGATCATATTTGTCTGCACTTGCATTGTTTTTGTAGTTTCACTGTGTTGATGATGCTTTGACCGTTGAACTTGGTTGATCATCTGCACACTTGGTCTTGCAGTCTGGTGTATTTGATATATGCCCTTTTCCTTGTTTACTCAAGTCTGCATTAATCTCTGGTACGATGTTGCATTTGTTTTGATCTTTGATTTCTGGCCTTGGCTTCTTGATGCAGTCTTCATTGATATTGTTAACTTGGGTATGACGTTGGCACTGGTTCGTGACTATATGCAGTTGGTTGAGTCACTTGTATCTGCTGTTACTTGTTGTTCGATCTATTTGACTTCGACTTTGGTTATGATGCTTGCATTCATCTTGCAGGCTGGTTCATTGTTTTAATTATTCCTCTGTTGCCTTATCCTTGGTACACTGTCCAGTTCATGTTGTTGGCATTGATTTGTGTCAATTAATTCACTTCCACTCGAGTCTGTGCCTTTCTGCTCGAATCTGATACATTGCATTAATGCTTTGTATCCAATTGCATTTGGTCATCGTGCTTCACTGGTGACCTTATTTTGTTTAGAGTTGTTTGTAGAGGCGAGGCAGTACACGCGTGCGTGTACTGCAGCCCTAGTAGGATTGACAGATTTGGTTGATATTTCGATTGTTAAATTATTTCATTGGTTCAATTCAATATTTTGAAGTTTTATTTGAAATGGTTCACTTCGATTTGAGTTGTATCCGTTGGCTTTTGGATTCAATGATCTTCTGGGTATTTCATAGACTGTATTGGCGAGGCAGTACACGTTAGCGTGTACTACAGCCAATCAGCATCGTTGTTTTTAAATTGACATTTCAATTGTTTAAATTGATTTGGATTGCTGATTTGTTGTTTAACACTGTTCAGTGTTATATCTGCTGTTATTCGATTCTTTTATCGAGGAGTCGGATATATGAGATTTCTGTGACTGTCGTCTATTTGATGTTGATTACTATTGCTTCTATGCACTAATAACTGAGTTTGAATTAGACTGACCCGTGTATTATTTTCTTTTGAATGTAATACTCGGGTCAGACCCGAGTTATTTCAGGTTGTAGATTTTCTTCTTTGAGTTGCCGTTCAGGATATGAAGACTTTTCACATCTTCTGAAGTTGTCATTGTCCTTTTGTAGTAGTCGTGTCATTGTATAGAACGATATGTATTCATGTATATTAGTTGATAATGTACTTGTATATATAACTTCTAGAGTCGACGGTTGTAGTTGTATCATATGTATCGTGTCAACTATGTTGTAACTGACATCGGTTATATATATATGAGATTTTTGTTAATCTGTGTTCCGCATTTATATTATCTGTGTTATTGTTATATCTAATGTCCTAAACTATTATGAACTATCGTAGTTTGTTTTATACTGATAATTGGATATGTCGATGGGAGTAAATAAATAATAGATGAAAAATAAAAAGTATATACCACTCCTATCGAGATAACCAATATTAGTGTAAGGCCAATTACGGATGGTCGCTCCTATCCAGCCTTATTCTTCGTAATAATAGACAGTATTTCTTTTAATACTCTTTGTTATTATGAGCATAGAGGTGGGGCGTCACAGTTGGTATCAGAGCTTGGGGTTTATGGACATAAAATAAAACATAACTTGGATGGAACATATGTTACAACTATTAGTCGATGTTTTATTTGTGATTTGAGTCAAAACTAAAGTTTTGAAATTTCGATGAAATTTTTAAATACCTTTATTTAAAAATAAAAGGTGAATTTGTGTTCTGATGATTTGATTAATTTGAGTACTGTTTATCA
The DNA here is from genome assembly GCA_030737815.1 of Allium fistulosum. Classification (NCBI taxonomy): domain Eukaryota; kingdom Viridiplantae; phylum Streptophyta; class Magnoliopsida; order Asparagales; family Amaryllidaceae; genus Allium; species Allium fistulosum. The sequence goes on from CM060905.1 coordinate 54,715,683, forward strand.
GAGTGCGCAGCGGAAACAGTGAAACTGGCTTCGCTGAGTACCACTGATAATCTATTTGATTTAGAAATTGAAATAAATTTCATTGGTTGTTTACATAGCTGTAATTATTTTGTTTCTTTGAGAATTTCGAATCCGAATTGAGGATTCGAAGAAATTATAGATATGTGATTTTTGTTGAAATTTCCGCTGGCTTTCTTTTGTACTAATCCTCTATCGATTAGATTTTGTTGTTTTGAATTGTCTTCATTGAAGATACCTTCGAATGATTTCTTTGTTCATTTTGTAGTACGTGCAAAATTTGAATTGCACGTTATTGCATTTATTTTACGTTGAACCGATGCTAGGTTATGAAACGTATTTTGTTACCGTTATTTTTATAACGGGATTTTTACACCAAAGCTAAATTTTTGAAGCACGGTGTTTTGTGGCATTTTGATGAATGAAAATTCTCTGATATTACATTTTGATGTAAATTGTTTTGATGTGATTTTGACGTTTTAAAATTTCTGTTGCTTTGGCTTCAGTAACCGTCAAATTTTAAAAGTGGATTTTCTAGCGGTTATTCCGCAATGCTGTTTTGTGACCATTTTTACGGTATTTTGAGAAGTACAATTTCCTTATCGAAATTGTTACTGATTTGCTGCTTTAATCACGTGATTGGAAAATCGTTTTAAAATGAAAAGTGTTTTATGAATTTTTAACAGTTCGCGTTTTCAAATGAATGAGAAAGCGACTTAAACGATTCAGCAAAATCGAGGATTATGAACCCTTTCTTTTACTGTTTCGCTTAACTCCGGACTTGTCCAGTTGAGAATGTGAATTGTTATTTTTACAAAATAAATAAAATTGTTTTCAGAAATTTTAACAGTTTGCGCTTTCAAAAGAATGAGGAAGCGATTTAAACGTTTCAGCAAAATCGAGGACTATGACCCCTTTCTTTTACTGATTCGCTTAATTCCGGACTTGTCCGTTTGAGAATGTGAAATGTATTTTTACAAAATACACAATTTTGCACTTTGAAGGAAACGATGAAGAGAATCAAACGATTTAGTAAAACACGTGGTATGGGACATGTGCATTTGCTATTTCGGTTAATTCCGGACTCGTTAATTGAAATATTTGATGATTTTGTGTGCTTTCGAGCCACTATGAGGACCTTCGGGTCATTTGTTGGGCTTTCGGGCCACTCTGTGGACCTTCGGGTCAAATACCAGTACTAGACCTTCGGGTCACTCTGCGGACCTCCGGGTCAATCTGATGGGCGCCAAAATTATGTTGAGTACTTGGTAGGCTTCGGGCACTCTGAGATGCACGTGCGGCGAATTAAAAACTCGCCATCTGATGGGATCGATCCAAGCTTTTATGTTGATTTTCTAGTCTTCTTAATTGATTTCTAGATATTTGTTGTTTCTAATTATCTGTAGGTAATTAGATATCTGGTGTTATGAGATTTAATTATCGTATCGGTAATTAAATATTTGTTGATATGAGTTCTGATTATCGTTTTTGATAATCAGATATTTGTTGTTTCTAATTATCGCTTGTGATAATTAGATATTTGTTGATATGAGTTCTGATTATCGTTTTTGATAATCGGATATTTGTTGCTTTTAATTATCGCTTTAGATAATTAAATATTTGTTGCTTTGAGATTTAATTATCGCTTTAGATAATTAAATGTTTGCTGATTTCGAATTTAATTATCGCTTTAGATAATTAAATATTTGTTGCTTTGAGATTTAATTATCGCTTTAGATAATTAAATGTTTGCTGATTTCGAATTTAATTATCTCTTTAGATAATTAAATATATGTTGCTTTGAGATTTAATTATCGCTTTAGATAATTAAATACTTGTTGATTTTAGATTTAATTATCGTTTGGGATAATTAAATATTGTTGATTTGAGATTTAATTATCGCTTGAGATAATTAAATATTTGTTGATTTTAGATTTAATTATCGTTTGGGATAATTAAATATTTGTTGATTTGAGATTTAATTATCGCTTGAGATAATTAAATATTTGCTGATTTTAGATTTAATTATCGTTTGGGATAATTAAATATTTGTTGAATTTGAAATTTGATTATCGTTTTTGATAATCGAATATTTGTTGAATTTGAAATTTGATTATCGCTTTTGATAATCGAATACTTGTTGAATTTGAAATTTGATTATCGTTTTTGATAATCGAATATTTGTTGAATTTGAAATTTGGTTATCGTGTTTGATAATCGAATATTTGTTGAATTTGAAATTTGATTATCGCTTTTGATAATCGAATACTTGTTGAATTTGAAATTTGATTATCGTTTTTGATAATCGAATATTTGTTGAATTTGAAATTTGATTATCGCTTGTGATAATCGAATATTTGTTGATTTGAGAAATTTGATTATCGTTTTTGATGATTGAATAATTGCGATTTTTGAGATTTGAGCTTCGTCTTTTTCTCTGGCGATTCAGGTGAGTAATTTGATTTACTCACATTCAATTCGTGCTCTGTATGGGATTTCTGCTCTGTTTTTCCTTCTCTTTTAGTTGCTGGAACTCGATTGTTCTTGCTTGTGTTAGTCGTCTGATTTTGATCCTTGATTCCCACGATGTTGATTCTTTTGATCTGAAGCAGTCAAACCTTTTGATTTCTTATCTAATACTTCCCCGCTGACACTTGCTTTGCTTATACATTCGACATTGCCATGCTCTTTTGGTTGTTACCTTTTATCCATTTATTTCCTATGATTGCGTGGACGCAATTTCTTTAAGGAGGGGAGTCTGTAACAACCCGGGAGTTTGTAAATTTTTATCATCGTCAAAGTGACGATCAAACTATTGCAAATTACTGTTGGAAGTTTTTAGTCAGAGCGAAATTCCTTGTATTGAATCGTCAAGTGACTATGCGAGCTTTATAAATTTAAAACTGGGCCCGTTCTCTTTTTTTTTGTTGGGCCGGGATAATTATCAAATAGGAAAGCCGTTCCCTTCTTATTCCAATTCGACCCGACCCCCTCTTTTAAAGTAACTCAACCCATACCACCCATACCCCAACCCATACCGATCCCCTTACCCCTTCTTTTGTAAAACACGACGCACCCCCTCCCCTTTCTCTATTTCGATCAGATGAAAAAAAAAATCGAAAGCAAAATAAATGGCGACGAGAGGAAACTAGGGCTTCGGCTACTTTGTTCGACTTCGATCTTCTAACAAATGGCGACTTTGTTCGACTTCGATTGTTTCTTCGTACTGGAAATTAGGGCTTGCGAAAAGAAGTGCCGCTCTATCGAATTTGATGTTGATGCTTGCAATCTCGAATTGAAGGTGAGTAAAACTCACATCTAATTCATCTCTGCATTTCGTGTTTTGGGTTTGAATCCCCTGGTTTTTCGTTCGTATATATTTGGGATGATTGGGTTTTAAATTGATATTTCTGGTGATGTTTCGTTTATGTGAGTTTATCCCCTTATCTTCGACATATATATATATATTGTTGTTGAATGCGTCGGTTGATTGATTCTAGCACTTGATAATCGTTGGATGTTGAGATGATTCACGACTTATTCTTAGTCGTATATAATTTCGCTAATCACTGGTCACTGTTTTGATACATTTCGTGATGACCAAGGCTTGAAATTCTCGGCTTTGAACTTTTTCTTGCTCAATTTTTGTTGTTATGGCTTGCTATACATATACATATAAACTCAGATGCTTCAATCGTTCACTGAAATGTTGTATAACTTCGAACTTCTGGCCTGAGGCTTTGAGAAATTCAGTAGCTTGCATTTGTTAGTGATGTAGCCTTGTGGTTAGTTGCTGTCTACTCTGATTCACTCTTGTTCATGTATCTTTATAGGATTGTTATTCTGGTCATTCATATGTGCATTTGTATCCCTTGATCGATCTAGTTTCCTGACCTTTGTTCCCTGTTTCATTTGGTATACTTCATTCCTTGACTCGTCTCATTTTTAAACTGAAGTTGACAGTTACATTGTGATTTCATGTCTTTGATCACTTGAACTTAATTTGTAGTTTCGAGTCTTTGTAGTTGCTTGTGTTCTGGTTTTTGACCTGTTTGAATTTGCACTGCTTCATGTTGTATTTCATCCTTCACTTGAGCATTATGTTTCAGCTTGTCTGAGCTTGAATGTCACTGAGTGTGTATTGCTTTATGTTGCCTTGGCATTTGCTGTTGGTTCACTTGGTAGCATTTCTTAGAGTCACTATGTATGTCTTGACTTTGATTGTTCATTTCTTTGCCTTGTTGAGTCAGTTGCCATTGTATGTGTTCATTCGATATTCTGATGACTGCACTGTGTGCATGAATATTATTCTCTGACCTTGTCGATACATTGCACGTGTAGTTGCACTGTTTTCAAATGTGATCTTTGTGGTTGTTGTCCAGTTTGTACTTTTGTACTGACCAGTTGCTCCTTGATCATCTTGTTAAGTTTGAATGTGTAGTCTTCAGGGTATGTCTGCACTCACATCTGTTTTACCTTGTATTACATGCTGATGGTCTTTGATTTGTACAGTTTCACTATAGAGTTGCTCATGTAGACTTGAACATTGTGTTTTAGAGTAGCATTCCTGTATATGCTTCTAGTCATTGTAGCTGGTCTACCTGAAATCATATAGTTTTGAAGGAGATCATATTTGTCTGCACTTGCATTGTTTTTGTAGTTTCACTGTGTTGATGATGCTTTGACCGTTGAACTTGGTTGATCATCTGCACACTTGGTCTTGCAGTCTGGTGTATTTGATATATGCCCTTTTCCTTGTTTACTCAAGTCTGCATTAATCTCTGGTACGATGTTGCATTTGTTTTGATCTTTGATTTCTGGCCTTGGCTTCTTGATGCAGTCTTCATTGATATTGTTAACTTGGGTATGACGTTGGCACTGGTTCGTGACTATATGCAGTTGGTTGAGTCACTTGTATCTACTGTTACTTGTTGTTCGATCTATTTGACTTCGACTTTGGTTATGCTGCTTGCATTCATCTTGCAGGCTGGTTCATTGTTTTAATTATTCCTCTGTTGCCTTATCCTTGGTACACTGTCCAGTTCATGTTGTTGGCATTGATTTGTGTCAATTAATTCACTTCCACTCGAGTCTGTGCCTTTCTGCTCGAATCTGATACATTGCATTAATGCTTTGTATCCAATTGCATTTGGTCATCGTGCTTCACTGGTGACCTTATTTTGTTTAGAGTTGTTTGTAGAGGCGAGGCAGTACACGCGTGCGTGTACTGCAGCCCTAGTAGGATTGACAGATTTGGTTGATATTTCGATTGTTAAATTATTTCATTGGTTCAATTCAATATTTTGAAGTTGTATTTGAAATGGTTCACTTCGATTTGAGTTGTATCCGTTGGCTTTTGGATTCAATGATCTTCTGAGTATTTCATAGACTGTATTGGCGAGGCAGTACACGTTAGCGTGTACTACAGCCAATCAGCATCGTTGTTTTTAAATTGACATTTCAATTGTTTAAATTGATTTGGATTGCTGATTTGTTGTTTAACACTGTTCAGTGTTATATCTGCTGTTATTCGATTCTTTTATCGAGGAGTCGGATATATGAGATTTCTGTGACTGTCGTCTATTTGATGTTGATTACTATTGCTTCTATGCACTAATAACTGAGTTTGAATTAGACTGACCCGTGTATTATTTTCTTTTGAATGTAATACTCGGGTCAGACCCGAGTTATTTCAGGTTGTAGATTTTCTTCTTTGAGTTGCCGTTCAGGATATGAAGACTTTTCACATCTTCTGAAGTTGTCATTGTCCTTTTGTAGTAGTCGTGTCATTGTATAGAACGATATGTATTCATGTATATTAGTTGATAATGTACTTGTATATATAACTTCTAGAGTCGACAGTTGTAGTTGTATCATATGTATCGTGTCAACTATGTTGTAACTGACATCGGTTATATATATATGAGATTTTTGTTAATCTGTGTTCCGCATTTATATTATCTGTGTTATTGTTATATCTAATGTCCTAAACTATTATGAACTATCGTAGTTTTTTTTATACTGATAATTGGATATGTCGATGGGAGTAAATAAATAATAGATGAAAAATAAAAAGTATATACCACTCCTATCGAGATAACCAATATTAGTGTAAGGCCAATTACGGATGGTCGCTCCTATCCAGCCTTATTCTTCGTAATAATAGACAGTATTTCTTTTAATACTCTTTGTTATTATGAGCATAGAGGTGGGGCGTCACACCTATGATTACTTAAAACCTTTTTGAATCTTAGAATAATTCCAAATTATTTCATCCTTTACTTAGGAAAATATTTCCAAACCATTTATTTAAATATTTACAAAGATTTCCAAATCATAACCTTAAGCAGGTCAAAAACAATGTTATTTAAGACATAGCTTACCGCAAACCAAAAACAATTAATTTTAAGTATAGGAATTAAATTAATTCCAAACCATTTATTTAAATCTCATATTGGAAAACATTAGAGTAAAACGGATCATGGAAATTATACTAATTCTACTAAATACCAATTCCCGTATTCAACCTTTATTATTCGTCGAATAGTGGTGAAATCACCTTTTAAATTCACATGGATAGTACGAGTTCCCTCCTTGGAATTAACACCAAGTGTAAGAAGATTGTCTCCATGCAATCCAAGTTGTTTAAATTTGGAAAATTTATTCTTTTATACTTAACTCGTTTCCGACATTTCAACCTAATATATCCCTTGCCCATGAGAGGCTAGGTGAGCCAGTGAACTGGTTGCTCCTGAACATCTTTCTTATTTTAAGCCCCTTGCTTGGATCTCACAAACAGAATAATCCATTCTACTTGTCTGCTTTTAGAGCAAACATTAAATCACTTGATTTTGATAGTTTTTCTTTAAATAATCTATTTAAACCTTTTTAATATAGAACTTCCAAATCATTACCAAAACACTTAATTATTCATTTGAAAACATTTATAAAATATTTTGAAAAGAATTGTTAAGTTAAAATCCATATTTCAAAAGTTACCAAAGTGATGCAAAAAGTGCTGCGAACATGCTGCAAATAGTGTTTTCATAGCTTATTTGATTAAAATAAATTTTCGATCATATAGAAATACATTTTATAACTCAAATCTTCGTTAAAATTTTTTAAGAGATTTATAGGATTAATATTATATTTTTAAACATTTTAAAAAAAATATTTAGAAAATTTGCCACTTTGGCCACCGAACTACCAAAGCGCGATTTATCGAAAATTTGATTTGCCCATATTTTAAAATATGTTAACTGAAATCTCGACCATTTTCTTTTGTTTGAAAACTATAGTCATAGAGTTCGAAAAAAATTTATTGCAAAGAAATCCGACTCCGATTCCATCCTATAGAAGGATTTAACTTTTACGGCGTGAAATCATGGACTGCCGTTATACGACGCGCCTATTTTTCACTCCAAATTCATTGTTTGTCAAAAATTCTCCAAATCGAATTTTAATTTTTTTTAAACATTGATAAACCATTTTCAAACATTTAAACCAACATTTTCTATATTTAATCCCTTTTCACTTTAAATCATTTCATAATATTATATTATTATAATATTCTTTTTCAACCTTTTCGTATTTTCAAAATCATTAAGAGGCTCAATATACTCCATCCATATATTATATGAATTTATTTTCTATTAGTTAACCATGGTTAATTACTTAAATAATTTTAATATAATTTTTTATAATTTATCACAACCAAGTTATCAACAATATGAACATCCATATAATCAACCATATAATCATCCAATAAACTTCATCCATATATTTTTTTATAATTTATCCAAACCAAGTTATCAACGATATGAACAACCATATAATCATCCATATAATCAAAGAAAAGATAGAAAATGTGACCGAAGAACATTTTACAAAATTTCGACTTTTCGACACCAAAAAGTTGTCGGGAACGTTGTTCGTCTTTGTGCACTATATATATATATATATATATATATATATATATATATATTTAAGAGGTAATTAACTAGATAACGATACACTTATAAATAAATTATCTTATATTAATTTGGAGCAGAAAGTGATGTGACTAAACATAATATTATATATAAAAGAAAGTGATGTGACTAAACATAATAACTATATATATATGTATATATATAAGAAAGTGATGTAACTAAAAAATAATAATTATATATGTCACATACCGAAATTTTCGACTTTCGAAAATTCGACATTGATACTCACTTTATCGACTGCCGAGCAATCGAGTGTCGGAAACTCCAATAGTGATGGTTTTAAAAAGAAGAAAAGAGTAGAAGAAGAGGAAAGCAGAAGAAGAAAGAAGAAAAGAAGAACAACAGAACAACATCAGAACAGAAAACAATATCAGAATCTCACATATCGCAGCGGAACAATATATAATAAGTAATCACTAGTCTTTTATAAACAAAGAACTATATCAGTTTTTACATACATCAATCAGAGTCAATATACAACTCAATACAACAATGGACAGTTATATAAACTTGTCCTCATACAGAATACACAGCGGAATAAAAATATATCAGATACAAATACTACGTCTCGCCATCCATACTTGCTTCCAAAGCTCCAGAATATCATGAATATCCTGATAACATAACTCTAGGCTGCCCGTGTGGAAATTGATGGGCACCCAGAGTTTAGAAGGGAAACAATAAACTCCGAGTCAGTCATGGTGACTGGTGTGAGATCGTAAAACAGTTTATCTTTAAAATAACAACAAGATATATTTCAAAATAGATTCTCAATGCTTTTTGGAAAATGAGACTATCATAAGGCCTCCCGCACACACACATAATGCAAACGCAGAATCGGAGGAGATTTCTCCTTATGATAGTCAAAGATGCTTGATAAGCAAAATCAAATCATTTTTGATATTATTACTAGTGCATAGTGTGGAAAACTTTTCGAAAATATAATATAAATCTTAGCCAGCATAGGCATTCCGCACTTATGCCTACTATAGCTACTATGTTCAATAGTAGGTTACTGCCACATTCCATAGCAGGTAATACAACTAAAACCGTACATGTCACGTATTGTTTCTTTGGATTTCCAACAAATGGTCAGGCTAAGGAACTTCCTATTCCACGAATAGAACGCCTCTGGAACGACGTTCCGAGAAATAACCTAACATTACGGTTAGATCTCTGCCAACACAAGGCCGGGTTACCTCTGCAAAAATAGGTAACTACTGACACGCGTATGCCATCCCCCGATCGTAACCGATCTTCCCGAGGATCCCCGATTCGCAACAAACCACATAATAAAAATGCAGCAACCACATAGGTTAAGTATCTGGGCTCCATACCATGATACCACCTCTATCCAGAAGGAATGACATACACTAAGGGGCGCTACTCCCTAGAACCTTGCTGCATCCTTCCTGTTTCGACCATTTCCGGGGTGTGAGGCTCGTCGAAGTCTCGTCCACAAAGCTACGCTTTCTACAAAGCCATGCTTCGGGTCAAACAAATGATCAACCTATGATCACAAAGATATAAGATCAAACAAATGATCATATCACAAATGATCAAACACTGATCATTTCACAGCAACACTCAGTATGCCACGTTACCAAATTGGGAGTATATCGCTGATAAATTTCAACTACATAACCTCTGAGCTCGTACGTCTCAGAGAAGGGTGTTAAGCTAAGAGAATAAATTCTCCGCCACCAACAGAAATGTATTTGAAAGAAATCAGCTTTATATCTCAAATTTGTAACGTCAGACACACAATCCATACAAGTCTGTTCTGGGATCGAACAGAACCGAAGGCACTTCTCACGAAGCCCTTGCAATTCCAGATAATTTTCAATCACGTCTGGACTTCCCGTCACTAAGGGTGATAAAAACCTCTAAATTGGAGATCAGCCGATGTAGAGTAACTCGACGGTAATCCTTCCGTTTTCAAAAATATCCGGTCTTCAACACCGGTCATCAAATGCAATTCATAACGACGTATCACATATTCGGAATGGGTTATACGACCCCATGGTCCTTTCCCGGCTAACCCGAATAGTGAGCGATTATTCAAAAATAAGTGTGGCATTCAAATTCATCCAATTCACAACAAATGTCATTCAAGGTAATTATTGATAGTTGGTTATTTAACTATCAATAAAGATGCGTAACATCATCAGATTCCAAATAATTTACCAAATTATTTATTTCCAAAATATCTTTACTAGATATAAATTTCCACACTTCAAATAATTAAAACCAAATTTTCAAGTATTCACTTTTCAATTTATCTTTAAAAGATAAATTCTCAAAAACATTTCATTTCGTATTGGAAAACATTTTCCATACTTATTTAAAAATAAGTAATTCACAAATCTATTTATTTTCAACGCTTGAAAAATATTCGATATACTTAAATCAAATTAAGTATATTATTCATTCTTTAAGGAAAACATTTACTATAACAACATCTATTTGAGTCAAAAACGAATGTTACGTAAAACATCGTTACGACGACTCAAAATCACTAGTATAGGGATTCAGAATTAAGATAGACATATAAATCCCAATACTAGATAAAAAAAATATTTCCTTTCGGAAATCATTTACTATAACAACAGTGTTATAGTCCACCATTTCCTTATATTTTCAAAAACGTCTATTTCAACAAGAACTGTTGAAATCTATGCTTTCGATTCATAACACATTTTAAAACATCTTTAAAATGTTTAACTTCATTTTTAATATCACTTCTTCAAAAATAAATCCATTTTACTTAACAATATATTCACTGTCCAAAATCGTGAATATAATTCACTTAACCAAATTTCAATCTTTTCTACATATTTTATTTCAATAATAATTCGCTATCCAAAATCGCGAATATATCTCCTTTAACAACCTTCTATATTTAATTTATCAAATCCAATTGATTTCGAATTTATAAAACAACGTTTATAAATTCTATTTCTATTTTCTAACAACTTCAATTTAATAAAATTCTCCTTTTATTAACTTCTAAAATTACTTATCAAAATAAGTGATTTCGGATTTATAAACAACGTTTATAAATCACATTTATACTTCATAACAATTTCAACTTATAAAATCATTTTATTAGCAAATTCTGTTCAAATCTCATCTAAGTGCAAAAATCTAATTTATAAGCAAATTACTTATAAATCTTCTATTCTACAACTTCTATACAATTTATACTTCGCAATTTATAAATCTATAAATCTCATTCACATATGATTTTTTTATTATCACTTCATTTTTAACACTTATTAAAACTCGTTTTATAATTCCAATATCTCAATTTATAAAATGTCAATTTTATAAACCTTTTAAGTAAACCGTTTATAATACTTTAAAAATCTCAATTTAAACCATTTTATAAATCAATCAACTATTTATTCCAAAAATCACTTTTCGGTTATATTTCACAAAGATCTTAACTTTTATAACTTTAACATTTGAACGTTTATTTATTTAAAATAAATCACTTCAAAAATTTAATAAAACGTATAATTTCAAAGATCACTTTAAAAATCCTTTTAAATTAAAAGTCGTTATTTTTAAAACTTCAAAACTTGAATCCAATGATGCAACGCATCAATTAGTCCATCACAACATCAGACATCATATATCAATATGATAACAGAATCTACATCAATATATCTGTAAATAAATAAATACTGGTGAGGAATCCAGTTGGATCCCTCCAACCTGTTTCCCTGCATCCAAAGACGTTAGCACAATACCAATTCCACTTCGAGGTGGAATATCGCGGTATATGGGTTTTATAAAAATATCCGCTTACTAACGGCGCAATAGGGTCTCATCCGCTATACGGGGCGGGAAATCATCAATCCAATATATACATATGGCAATATGTATATATTGCTATATATATAGATATATCCTACTATATCTAATATCACATCCAATAGCAATCATATCAGTCAATTAAATAACTGCAATACAAAATATATTTTTGAGTGAGAAAAATCTCACCTTAGCTTTTTATTTGCAATCCCCTTTTCGTTCTCGGCTTGTTTTTCTCGATTTTAGACCTTGAATAAGCAATTTACGATTTATTAATATTTGAGATAATCGGATAACAAATTTTATTTTATTTTTGTGTTTGGTAATTTTAATTATCCAATGACTTTATTTTAAACCGAGTTCTTTAAATAAATTCATTTAACAAAATATTTTCTTTAATCATTCCCATTACTAATTTAACAAGTAAGTTAAATAAATTCATCTTCCTTTTGAATATATATATATATATATATATATAAACTGTCAATATTCCAAATTCGTATTTATTTATCTTTTCAAACTCAACTACATAAATAATTCCTGTTTTTATCTATTTATTAACTTTCTGTAAATCAAAGATGATATATAGTTTTTTTCTTCTCTACTATAAAAATAAACAGTAATAAATTTCACTATTAAATTCTTAAAACAGATTTCGTTTCTTTAAAACCTTACTGTTACTTGTATATTTTTCTAACAAATATGCACGTACGTATTTTACCATTCAACTTAACTAAACAACTTGCATACCTTACTGTAAAATTTAGAACCCAGATCGTTTGCTCGAAGGCTCCCCCTTCAGATTGCTCGCACTCGAGTCCATCCTTACTGACATCGAAGAAGACCCCAGCTTCACCACGTCGTGCCCTAGCTTGCACTTGTCGTTCCGTTCTTGCCGAGCTCGAGTCCTTGCTCGTTTCCAGATACTCGCGCACGCGACATGCCGAAGAACCCATCCTCCTCGAAAACTCCTCCGCGACCCAGATGTCACCACAAAGCGACCATCAACAAAGCCGCCTCCATCACCGCAATCATAGAGCCACCCAAAATCGAACGCGCCTACTCGTGGCAATCACCGATGCCCTAGCTCGAGATCGAGCTACCCCAAATCTCGCCCCCCCCAATCGAACGTATGCAATTCGATTTCATCATCATTTTTTTTATTTCACGAACGAGTACTCGTTCGATTTCACGAAAGAAGAAAAGGGAAAGAATGAGAGGGAAGCTACGATTGTTTTTTTTCTTCTTCTGATCGGCGTGTTAATTCCAAAGAGGAACGAAAAGTTTTCGTTTGTTTATTTGAATAACTAGAGCGGAATTTTCGGCCATTAATATTTTTTCTTTCTTCTGAATGATCGAAGTGGGGGAGCTTAGTTTAATTTATCGCGTACAGATAGAAGAAGATGGTTTGCACGATTTTTCGTTCGTGATTCTCGGCATGAACAACGGGGCGTGATTCTCTGCGTGTTTAATGGAAGAAAATGTGCTGACATCGACCCAATTTAAAATTTAAATTTTAAATTGAATTCAATTTAATTTCAACACGTCTATCTATCGTGTGCTCACGTATTAACACCGAAAAATACGAAATTTGAAATCCAGTAATAATACCATATTACGGACCCAATGGAACTGGTTTCGTCGAATTCCGAGACTGTGCCTCGGACGGCTATTTTTAAATATCGATTCGAACAATTAAATTCAAAACTGAGCAAAACAGTTAAAAATTCAATTCTGAAAGTTCGATTATCTTCGGTATTATCTATACGAATTTTAAAAGCTTTTGAAATATTTTTCTTCAGCTAAATATTGAAGATTCAAATTTTTATTCAACTTACAATAGATTAAATTTTATAATTTAATCGCCAATTTACCCCGATAATTTGAAATTCAAGTCAAACCATCATTCAAATATTTAAAATAAATTAAATATTTTCATTTTAATTTGTTCGAAATTCTGGGTCGTTACAAACTTCCCTCCTTAAAAGAATTTCGTCTCGAAATTACAAGTTAGGAAAAATGGTCCTTAATTCGTCTACTATTTTTCAACATCCAATAGTTTTATCAAATTTTCAAAACAAATCTTTCTACTAAAGATTCATTATCATTCAACTAAAAATTTTCCAACTTCAATTCTAAGTTTCAAACAACATTGTTTGCTTAACAATTCAAATTTAAATTTCAAATTCAAATTTAAACTTCCAAATTTTCTCAAAAATTTTCTAACGCCCTAAATTTTCGAAAAATTTCGCCAGCGTCTCCTTTGCGCGGCTAACACGGTACGACTACAAAACGTCCCTACGGACTCTCAGATTTCAAAAAGAAAAGAAAAATGCCAAGCGGCTAGAGAAGAAATCAGCAAAAACTCATATTATAATTCAAATACTTACCTTTTGTCGAGCAATTCAAATTTATCTTTGAAATCAAAATCCCAATTCCTTTATAACACCTGTATATCCTACTAGCCATAATATCTAGTTACATATATTCAAACCATTTTGCACATTTTATTATACAATTTTCAACATATACTTCTTATACATTTTTACTTCACTATTGAAGTTACATATTCCTTTTCATTTAATTTTTACATTTCAAATTACATTTGAATTCAATTCACAGTTTGAATTCTATTTGAATTCAGTTTATCTTCTGAATATTGAATTTATCAATTAACTTTCATTCATAACTGATTATTTTTAGATTAGTTTCAGTTACTAATTCATTACAAATTCTAATTCACTTATTCAAATTCGGTTTCAACATTCAGTTTTAATCTTATTTACTTCATTCAATTAGCCTCACTTACCAATTTTCAGTTTCAATTTCAGTTTCATTAAATCACAATTGTAAATTTATCTATTCATTCACAATTTACTTCCATAATTCAAATTTATTCACTTATACTTACTTTAATTTAACTCCATTCTTTAAGTTAAATTTATTCTATCAAAAATCAAATTGTATAAGTTACAAACTCATTTCTTGTTCCCATAAATATTTTAAATAGGATTCCAGAGTCTTTTCAACTTTTTCAAAACCATTTTTGAAAACAAATCAAATTACCCTTTTAATTTCCAAAACAAAACCCAAATTTTCAAACAACTTTTATTTAAAACAATTTGGCAGCAATTCCTCTTTTGGAAACCCGAAAATGAATTCTAATGATGTGGCCATCATCATCAGGATTATTTTCCAGTGACCTAAAAGAGTTTAGAGCTTTAGCCTCTCCAAAATACTTTTCAAAACCTTCGAAATTTATTTTCAACTCCAAAAATGATTTAAACTTTCCAAATCTCCAAAATTTTCAAATTCTTTTTAAAACATTTCCAAAAACTTCTCTGGAATTCCATTTTAAATTACAATTCACATTTACAATTTACATTCTTTAATTTCATTTGTATATGAATTTTATTTCTTAACTTTGGAGTTATAATTTCAATTTCTCATTAAATTTCAATGATAATAGTTTAATATTATCTCTAGCAACCATGCAACCATATACTATAGTAATTCATAGAAAAATATTTCTTTTCTATACAAAAATAGTTTTTGGGCAAAATTATCTCATTCACCCTATTCAAAAACAATACTGTGCCGAATTGTTCTATTCAAGTGTTTAGAAACCCCTTCGATCCAGTTTTGCAGACTGTGCCGACGAAGGTTCATATGCCACTCAATAAACCAATCATCACAATACAAAACAAATTTATATTAACTAACAAATACGCACTCATATCTATTATTACACTCAACTCATTCTAGAGTACTACTGACTCTATCTCTAATGAGTAACACCCAACAGAGCAGGGTTGTCGCTTAACCATATGCTCTGATACCACGCTGTCACATACCGAAATTTTCGACTTTCGAAAATTCGACATCGATACTCACTTTATCGACTGCCGAGCAATCGAGTGCCGGAAACTCCAATAGTGATGGTTTTAAAAAGAATAAAAGAGTAGAAGAAGAGGAAAGCAGAAGAAGAAAGAAGAAAAGAAGAACAACAGAACAACATCAGAACAGAAAACAATATCAGAATCTCACATATCGCAGCGGAACAATATATAATAAGTAATCACTAGTAACGACCCGTCATTTTGGACCATTCGCATCCATTATAAGTGTATAGGTAGACACTCATGCCGGAGTTGAATTGCTCAAAATACCGCGTTGTTAATTTAAATTGGCAAAACTGAACATATACAGTAAATAAATAATCACAGAACACAGATATAGAGTAATAATTGCAGCGGAAATAAAAGAGATAGTAGTTCATGAAGCTACTATATGAATATATAAAATACATCAGAGTTAGAACAGATACAACGGAAGAGAAATACAATACGTCAGATACAAATCAGAATACATCACTGGAATCATCGAATACTGAAAGCAGAATAGATGCCTGGATCTTCAAGCAAAGCTCCAACTTCAAAGGTGAGTCTCGAATACTGGTACACTCAGTCTGACCCGAGCGTAAAGCAAAAACACAAGACACTCGAGTCAGGATTAACATTCTTATATTAATAAATCCAACTCAAGTGAAATAGCAATTGAAATACAAGTAACTCAAAGGATGTTTGGGATAACCATCCTTTAAGGATCCGTTAAACTATCTACTAGGTAGTAATATACGCTAAGTAGATAATGTCTATCAGTAATATAAAAAGATATCAAAATAGCGTTAAGTCATGGCCCATTCCACCCTTAACACATTTTTATTCCCAAAAGCATATACAAGACCGTAGTTTCCCCAAAACCGGAAGTCACCAGAGGGCAATCCATATACTAAAGGTACAAATCAAAATCGTAGTGGTCGCGCATAAATGGAATACAAGTATGACAAGGCACATGAGGCAATACCCAAGGTAGTGATACTACCGTTCGCCTGATCCGGACTGGTGAGAACGCAACGCCGCAGCGCCCGCAACACCGTGAAACAACACTCCCAAAATCAAGGATGCACCAATCGACAACAAGTATAAGTAGTTCGAAGAAGTGTGTCCACTTGAGGTAGCTAATCCTCCATTGGCCCGGCACAGCTCCTGTTTTAGTCATTTCCAATTTGACACAAGTGTCAAGGCTATCCATCATCGTTCTCTTTCTTCAGTCATCACGTACATCATCCATCCACTTCATTCTGGATCAACACTCCGCGCATAGTTATTAAAGTGGTTTCGGTTCAGATAGAGAGTATATCCATTACCGATCCCGGTTTCTTTAATAACTTTCGTAATTATTACACCGATTGGTCGTTTATTTATTTCAAAACCAAATCAATTTCAATTTCAGTTTCAATTCGTAAATCAACATTTCATTTGTCTTTCAAAACCAATTTCCAATAATTTACGTTTCAAAACTTCCAAGTTACCATTTCAAAATCTCATAATTCAATTTCCATCTTCATTTAAAACAATTCAAATATCAATTCAAGTTCGTATATAAGTTTCATTCCGAAAATCATTTAAATTAATTTAATTCAACATTCAAATCAATTTAAATTCATTTGTCGATTTCATTCAATATTCGTTAAGTTACTTTATCATTCAAAACAATTTCTATTAAATTTCCAATTCATTAAATCAATTATTCAATTCAACTTCATTATATCAAAACTTACAATTTTGAATTAAATTAAATTCATCAAATCAAATCCTTTAATTTTCAAGTCTTACATTAATTTCAATAAATCACATTTTATTTCTTGTTAAAGAAATTCAATTTCACTTATTTACTTACTTAAATAATTTTCCAAAACTTAATTAATAAAGAAACTCAATTTCAATTATTTACGAAGTAAAATTCACTTATTCAAAAATTCAATTTCTCTTATTTAAGAATTCAATTCAATTTGATCATTAAATCATTCAATCTTATTTAATTATTAAATAATTCAAAACTTAATTATTAAATAATTTCAAAGTTTAATAATTTCAATCTCAATTATAATTTCAAACTTAATTATTAAATTATTTCAAAGTTTAATAATTTCAAACTTGATAATTAAATCATTTCAAACTTAATTCAATCATTTCTCAAATTAAACAATATTCTTCATCAATTACATTGTTAATAATTTGTTTCAGATTATTAAATATTAACATTTTCCTTTCATTAAAAATTCAAATTTTTAACTTCATTTCAAAACCATATTATTTATTCAAATAAAATCTTCGTTTTATTTTTAAATCAAATTATTGACCAATCGGGTTTTTATTTAATTTTCTATCCTAGGTCAAAGTTTAATTTGGGTATTTATCATTTCAACCCGATTCCAATTCAATTCAAAAATCGAAGCATAACAAAGGGAACTTGCAGTGTGATAACTGGGATGGTGTCAAAGTAAATAAACAATCAATAACAACAACCAATATCAATCCAATAATCAATTAAAATAATCCTAAAATAATCGTATTAATTCGCATTGTTATTTGTACGAATTAATGTAATTATCTCTAGAATCTACACTATCATTTCATGTAGATTAAAGATTATTACATTATGGTTTTCACTTGTCATTCAATTTCAATTTTATACATCATCAATTTAACAACATACATTCAGTGGTTCAAGATGTAATTAAACAAATCCTACGTGTCAATAAATTTAACAGTTAAAGGGGTCATATTATACAAATGTCACTTAATCAAATTTAACAATTAATTATCCTATATCAAGTTCAATTTAGCACTATTTATCATTTTAACATTAACAATTTTACGTCCAATATAAACATCAACAATCAATCAACTATCAGTCAAACTGTATTATCATCGCCTAAATAATTAACAGATAATAGTGTCAGATGTCACAGGTGAACTGATACAGGTAATAGCATAAATAACAGTGTAATTAACTAACAGCAGCATATTTCAATTGTCGTTTCAATTGAAATCAGATTTAATAAATAAAAGAACGTTAATCGTGAGTGAGTGCTCACCTTTCGAGGCTAGAGAGACAAGAAGATGATACAAACTTGAACATTGATACAGATACTAACTAGCGGGACAGCAACAGGTTAGGAATCACTGCGATAAATCCGATATAGAAACGTAAGTCAAGATGGCACGAATTTGACGGACAAAGGCGATAGATAGGGAATCATGAATCAATATTTATACAGAGATATTTGTTATTTTATAAAATCAATATTTTATGGAACAAAAGAATGTATACAGCTACTAAAATCAAAACTATATATCACTGTAAATATATACAGTATAATACTGATACCTTTAAGCTTCCAGACCATACCCATACCCAAAATATATATACACACTATAATTCAAATTCTAATAAAAATATTGATGTGGATATATAAGTAAACTGATCATATCTATATTTATCTCTTTAAGTCAATAATGTACATGTGAACAGATTAATACATATAATAAATAAGTAGACTTTACTAATATAGTTCATAATTTGTATAAATAACATGTTATAATTGTAATATAAATGTACAGGCAAACTATCATGCAAATGTTAATCTAACCTTTGAATATAAATATGCAAACTAACAGGTTTATGTACACTACCACCATGTGAATTACAACATGCAGCCAGTTATGAAAACAATACCCTTCTAAATATACTTACCTTTATAATATTATATATATACTTTAAATCAAAATGTACAACTCACTAATGTATATAAACCAATATTTATCATATCAAACCCATATTTTTAAACTCACGCAATTCCTTGATCATAACATGGCATACATAATATAATCTAGAAAAAATACATACTACAGAAACGACCATCACATATATAACTACTATAACTTTTATATCATAAATAACAAATATTTTATACTAATAGATTATAGATGTACCTATTATATAAACTTATATACTCATATATAGGTTGCGCGCGCACTAGAGCTGCAGTGGTGATCGGATCAAGGAGATCTGGGTTGGAGGCACACAAGGCGGGGCTCGGTTGAGAGGGGAGAGTCGAGGTGCCGAGTGAAAGGTGGCGGTGTCGGCAAGCAAGGGTCGGGTGGTTCGACAATATTGATGGCTGTGAGGCTAAGAAGCCTGGGCTGTGCTCGGGTTTAAATGGGCGGCTGCTAGCTTTGGCAGTGGAAGGCTATAGGGCTGCGACTGGAGAAGAAGGCGGGGCCGAGGGTGGGAAGCAACGCATGGACGTGGAGAGTGGTGTAGGTGACGTGGCGTGGTGGGTTGGTCCGATGGTGGGACTGGGCGAGGCTGCAGAGGAATGGAAGGTGGTCGGCGCGTGGGGTAGCGTGCTAGCATGGGGAAAGGGTCGGAGATGCGGTGTCGGGTTGGAGGAGTGGGAAGGCGGAGCGGAAGAATCTGGACGGCGAGGAAGAGAAGAGGATTGCGGAGGTAGTGGTCGAGGCGGAGGAAGTGGAGGTGTTCGGGCTGGCGCTCGCTGCCTGGTGGCGGAGGTCGGAGGGGCGCGAGGCTGAGTGGAAGGTTGTGCGCGGTATGGGTGGGCTAGCATGAGTTTGGTTGCCATGTTTGTATGGGGAAAGCACTGTTAGAATATGGAGCAGGCTAATGCAATTTTTTTTTTGAGGGATGGAGTGGATCTCAGATCTGAAGGGGATGGGTTGGTTTTAGAGAGGAGGTTTGTTTTCAAGAGGTCGGCTACAGAAAACAACATATAATAAATTAAAGGTGGAAGATAACAGTTGACAGAGCAAAGTATAATTAATAGGAATGGCAACGGTACTTCCTAGACCCAGCTGAAAAGTTACGATGATTTATTGCTTGCCTGGGTTGCACGTTTCCAATTTGAAGGGATAAAAGAAATAAAGGGTCACAAATTTCGGTATGGCATGACGTACAGTTTTCTGTTTCCGTCGCGTACCGGAACTCAAAATATAGAGATGAATATACCGCTGGGATCAGCACGACGAGACGATCAAAACGGTATACGGATATTAGTGGTACGATTGAATTTTTAAAATTCGAATTTTTCTACTGGCGGAAAATGCAAGAAAAACGCTGAAAAATAAGATCGACGGAGCCACAGATGTCCGAATTTGGAAAAACGACAAACTGACTTCTTGCTCAGAAGATGGTTTAGAATTTTTCTATGTAAAAATATTTAGGTTTTGAAAACATTTTATTTTCATCGCTTTTTAACTGATTAAATTGAAGTAAATTTACGCGCGAAATAAACTTTCGTATTTTCGGACGAAAATTTACCAGTTGCTATGTTTAACTAGACGCATTTCAAATATCAAATTTATATTTCAAAATTTTATCGTTTAAAATTTCACAAAATTTCAACTAATTACGTTATTAAAACAGTTGAAATTTACGGGTCGTTACACTCTCCCCCACTCAAAACTTTTCGTCCCCGAAAAGAAACGAGGTAGGAGAATAGAAACAACCAGAAAGAAAACAGATTTGAAATACAAAATAACAATTAATTTAAACCATATAAATTCAAATTTAAATTAATGGATATTGAATAATTGATTTAATCCATTTGATTTCACTAAAATCAATCTCAACTATTTCTAAATTCATTATCTTATTATCCAATTATCTTCAATTTACAATTTCTAAAACCATAAATTTGAATAGTCTTTTATTATAATCATATTTTTCGGCAATTTAAATTCTTATTTCACTTAATATATCTTATTACATATATTTAAACCATATAAATTAATTTAAACCATTTAAATTTAAATTAATTTATATTCATTAATTGATTTCAATTTCAAGGTATTTCTATAAGTTGATCTAATTTCAATTTATTAATTAACCTTCAGAACAAAATTCATTTTTCAATTATCTTATTATTCTATTTATCTCTATTAACATCTTTATAATCAAAATTTAGTGTATAACATTTATTATAAACACTCAAATTTTATTTATAAATTCAATTTATCTTATATATTATCCAATTACATATTCGACTTCTGAATGATTTAGGTAAGTTGTATTAGGATGCAGTTGAACAATATACAAATAAAATTTCCCAATTCAATTATTCAAGTTTACATATTTATTCCAAATTTTGGTTTTATTTATAATTAAAATTATCCTTTAAAAAAAATATTTAAGAATTAGATTTCCGATTAACTTTAAACAATTTAGAGATATATATATAATATATTTATATCAAATCAAATTAAATTTTAAAATAAGATACCTATATATATGTAAATCAAAATATATTGAAGAAATTCAAATCAAAATATTTTTCAAAACAAAGCCGTAGCAAAGCTACAGAATGGTTTCTCCACTTCGAAACTCGAAATTGAATGTCGATGATGCGGCCGCCATCACCGAAATTATTTTCCAGCGACAAAGAGAAAAGCACTGATTTCAACATTTTAATAATTTTTGAAAACGGTTTCTATTTGAAAATACTTTAAATAATATACATTAGGATTCTTTGGAAACAAATTATAGTCAAAATACCTTTAAATAATGTGCATTTTAAACCTTTAAAACCATAGTTCGGAAATCATTGGAAATTAAATTCTCAAATTTCTGAATTAAATTCATTTCAAATTCCAAATCAAATTATAACTAAATTTATAAATTCATTTATTTATATTATGCAATAGTCAATGGTTTACAAAACAATAAATGAAAATCAAATATTATTATTTTCAGACAACAAATTTATTAACAATTTAATTTCAGAAAACTTATATTTATATATAATATAATCATACAAACTTTTATTTTATTTATCAAATTTGAAAACGATATTTAAAAATAAATTTTCAATACACTTCCTCACTCGACTATATAAGAATAGATTTCAAAACATGTATAGAGATTCAAATTTGATGGAAATCAAATCAAAGAGAATTTTGATTCAAAAATAAGTTTGAAACTGAAGATAAGATAATTCAATTATCAGAATCAGAAGATGGATAAGCTTATTAAATTCACGGGCAACCTTAACCGGGTCGTCCGTAACTTCAAGAGTAAGATCGATGTGGAATTTCGAGGTAAATCGACATTCGATCTCAAAAATAAAATTCAGGTATAGCAGGAGATAGATAGCATCGTAAACCGAGAATACAGAAATCTCCGGTAAGTCAATGCCTATTGTAAAGGAGTTTCACCCCTTTACACATCATTCGAAGTTGGCGAGACCACCGATTCACTATAAGGGTCATTCGAAGTGGAGTTATGTGATGCTCCAGAATTGAAAGGAGACGAATAGTGAGGGACACGAATGAAATTCGGAACCGTAGGGAACGTTCCCAAAATTCAAAAGAATCGAGTCAAGGGAAGAGATTGAAACTCGAATGAGAGTGATTCTGTAAATACATCTACCCTATATGTTAAGTTTTGCCTAGAGCTACCAAAGCTCTGATACCAACAGTAACGACCCGTCATTTTGGACCATTCGCATCCATTATAAGTGTATAGGTAGACACTCATGCCGGAGTTGAATTGCTCAAAATACCGCGTTGTTAATTTAAATTGGCAAAACTGAACATATACAGTAAATAAATAATCACAGAACACAGATATAGAGTAATAATTGCAGCGGAAATAAAAGAGATAGTAGTTCATGAAGCTACTATATGAATATATAAAATACATCAGAGTTAGAACAGATACAACGGAAGAGAAATACAATACGTCAGATACAAATCAGAATACATCACTGGAATCATCGAATACTGAAAGCAGAATAGATGCCTGGATCTTCAAGCAAAGCTCCAACTTCAAAGGTGAGTCTCGAATACTGGTACACTCAGTCTGACCCGAGCGTAAAGCAAAAACACAAGACACTCGAGTCAGGATTAACATTCTTATATTAATAAATCCAACTCAAGTGAAATAGCAATTGAAATACAAGTAACTCAAAGGATGTTTGGGATAACCATCCTTTAAGGATCCGTTAAACTATCTACTAGGTAGTAATATACGCTAAGTAGATAATGTCTATCAGTAATATAAAAAGATATCAAAATAGCGTTAAGTCATGGCCCATTCCACCCTTAACACATTTTTATTCCCAAAAGCATATACAAGACCGTAGTTTCCCCAAAACCGGAAGTCACCAGAGGGCAATCCATATACTAAAGGTACAAATCAAAATCGTAGTGGTCGCGCATAAATGGAATACAAGTATGACAAGGCACATGAGGCAATACCCAAGGTAGTGATACTACCGTTCGCCTGATCCGGACTGGTGAGAACGCAACGCCGCAGCGCCCGCAACACCGTGAAACAACACTCCCAAAATCAAGGATGCACCAATCGACAACAAGTATAAGTAGTTCGAAGAAGTGTGTCCACTTGAGGTAGCTAATCCTCCATTGGCCCGGCACAGCTCCTGTTTTAGTCATTTCCAATTTGACACAAGTGTCAAGGCTATCCATCATCGTTCTCTTTCTTCAGTCATCACGTACATCATCCATCCACTTCATTCTGGATCAACACTCCGCGCATAGTTATTAAAGTGGTTTCGGTTCAGATAGAGAGTATATCCATTACCGATCCCGGTTTCTTTAATAACTTTCGTAATTATTACACCGATTGGTCGTTTATTTATTTCAAAACCAAATCAATTTCAATTTCAGTTTCAATTCGTAAATCAACATTTCATTTGTCTTTCAAAACCAATTTCCAATAATTTACGTTTCAAAACTTCCAAGTTACCATTTCAAAATCTCATAATTCAATTTCCATCTTCATTTAAAACAATTCAAATATCAATTCAAGTTCGTATATAAGTTTCATTCCGAAAATCATTTAAATTAATTTAATTCAACATTCAAATCAATTTAAATTCATTTGTCGATTTCATTCAATATTCGTTAAGTTACTTTATCATTCAAAACAATTTCTATTAAATTTCCAATTCATTAAATCAATTATTCAATTCAACTTCATTATATCAAAACTTACAATTTTGAATTAAATTAAATTCATCAAATCAAATCCTTTAATTTTCAAGTCTTACATTAATTTCAATAAATCACATTTTATTTCTTGTTAAAGAAATTCAATTTCACTTATTTACTTACTTAAATAATTTTCCAAAACTTAATTAATAAAGAAACTCAATTTCAATTATTTACGAAGTAAAATTCACTTATTCAAAAATTCAATTTCTCTTATTTAAGAATTCAATTCAATTTGATCATTAAATCATTCAATCTTATTTAATTATTAAATAATTCAAAACTTAATTATTAAATAATTTCAAAGTTTAATAATTTCAATCTCAATTATAATTTCAAACTTAATTATTAAATTATTTCAAAGTTTAATAATTTCAAACTTGATAATTAAATCATTTCAAACTTAATTCAATCATTTCTCAAATTAAACAATATTCTTCATCAATTACATTGTTAATAATTTGTTTCAGATTATTAAATATTAACATTTTCCTTTCATTAAAAATTCAAATTTTTAACTTCATTTCAAAACCATATTATTTATTCAAATAAAATCTTCGTTTTATTTTTAAATCAAATTATTGACCAATCGGGTTTTTATTTAATTTTCTATCCTAGGTCAAAGTTTAATTTGGGTATTTATCATTTCAACCCGATTCCAATTCAATTCAAAAATCGAAGCATAACAAAGGGAACTTGCAGTGTGATAACTGGGATGGTGTCAAAGTAAATAAACAATCAATAACAACAACCAATATCAATCCAATAATCAATTAAAATAATCCTAAAATAATCGTATTAATTCGCATTGTTATTTGTACGAATTAATATAATTATCTCTAGAATCTACACTATCATTTCATGTAGATTAAAGATTATTACATTATGGTTTTCACTTGTCATTCAATTTCAATTTTATACATCATCAATTTAACAACATACATTCAGTGGTTCAAGATGTAATTAAACAAATCCTACGTGTCAATAAATTTAACAGTTAAAGGGGTCATATTATACAAATGTCACTTAATCAAATTTAACAATTAATTATCCTATATCAAGTTCAATTTAGCACTATTTATCATTTTAACATTAACAATTTTACGTCCAATATAAACATCAACAATCAATCAACTATCAGTCAAACTGTATTATCATCGCCTAAATAATTAACAGATAATAGTGTCAGATGTCACAGGTGAACTGATACAGGTAATAGCATAAATAACAGTGTAATTAACTAACAGCAGCATATTTCAATTGTCGTTTCAATTGAAATCAGATTTAATAAATAAAAGAACGTTAATCGTGAGTGAGTGCTCACCTTTCGAGGCTAGAGAGACAAGAAGATGATACAAACTTGAACATTGATACAGATACTAACTAGCGGGACAGCAACAGGTTAGGAATCACTGCGATAAATCCGATATAGAAACGTAAGTCAAGATGGCACGAATTTGACGGACAAAGGCGATAGATAGGGAATCATGAATCAATATTTATACAGAGATATTTGTTATTTTATAAAATCAATATTTTATGGAACAAAAGAATGTATACAGCTACTAAAATCAAAACTATATATCACTGTAAATATATACAGTATAATACTGATACCTTTAAGCTTCCAGACCATACCCATACCCAAAATATATATACACACTATAATTCAAATTCTAATAAAAATATTGATGTGGATATATAAGTAAACTGATCATATCTATATTTATCTCTTTAAGTCAATAATGTACATGTGAACAGATTAATACATATAATAAATAAGTAGACTTTACTAATATAGTTCATAATTTGTATAAATAACATGTTATAATTGTAATATAAATGTACAGGCAAACTATCATGCAAATGTTAATCTAACCTTTGAATATAAATATGCAAACTAACAGGTTTATGTACACTACCACCATGTGAATTACAACATGCAGCCAGTTATGAAAACAATACCCTTCTAAATATACTTACCTTTATAATATTATATATATACTTTAAATCAAAATGTACAACTCACTAATGTATATAAACCAATATTTATCATATCAAACCCATATTTTTAAACTCACGCAATTCCCTGATCATAACATGGCATACATAATATAATCTAGAAAAAATACATACTACAGAAACGACCATCACATATATAACTACTATAACTTTTATATCATAAATAACAAATATTTTATACTAATAGATTATAGATGTACCTATTATATAAACTTATATACTCATATATAGGTTGCGCGCGCACTAGAGCTGCAGTGGTGATCGGATCAAGGAGATCTGGGTTGGAGGCACACAAGGCGGGGCTCGGTTGAGAGGGGAGAGTCGAGGTGCCGAGTGAAAGGTGGCGGTGTCGGCAAGCAAGGGTCGGGTGGTTCGACAATATTGATGGCTGTGAGGCTAAGAAGCCTGGGCTGTGCTCGGGTTTAAATGGGCGGCTGCTAGCTTTGGCAGTGGAAGGCTATAGGGCTGCGACTGGAGAAGAAGGCGGGGCCGAGGGTGGGAAGCAACGCATGGACGTGGAGAGTGGTGTAGGTGACGTGGCGTGGTGGGTTGGTCCGATGGTGGGACTGGGCGAGGCTGCAGAGGAATGGAAGGTGGTCGGCGCGTGGGGTAGCGTGCTAGCATGGGGAAAGGGTCGGAGATGCGGTGTCGGGTTGGAGGAGTGGGAAGGCGGAGCGGAAGAATCTGGACGGCGAGGAAGAGAAGAGGATTGCGGAGGTAGTGGTCGAGGCGGAGGAAGTGGAGGTGTTCGGGCTGGCGCTCGCTGCCTGGTGGCGGAGGTCGGAGGGGCGCGAGGCTGAGTGGAAGGTTGTGCGCGGTATGGGTGGGCTAGCATGAGTTTGGTTGCCATGTTTGTATGGGGAAAGCACTGTTAGAATATGGAGCAGGCTAATGCAATTT
The DNA here is from genome assembly GCA_030737815.1 of Allium fistulosum. Taxonomy (NCBI): domain Eukaryota; kingdom Viridiplantae; phylum Streptophyta; class Magnoliopsida; order Asparagales; family Amaryllidaceae; genus Allium; species Allium fistulosum. The sequence continues at coordinate 54,743,308 of CM060905.1, forward strand.
TTTTTTTGAGGGATGGAGTGGATCTCAGATCTGAAGGGGATGGGTTGGTTTTAGAGAGGAGGTTTGTTTTCAAGAGGTCGGCTACAGAAAACAACATATAATAAATTAAAGGTGGAAGATAACAGTTGACAGAGCAAAGTATAATTAATAGGAATGGCAACGGTACTTCCTAGACCCAGCTGAAAAGTTACGATGATTTATTGCTTGCCTGGGTTGCACGTTTCCAATTTGAAGGGATAAAAGAAATAAAGGGTCACAAATTTCGGTATGGCATGACGTACAGTTTTCTGTTTCCGTCGCGTACCGGAACTCAAAATATAGAGATGAATATACCGCTGGGATCAGCACGACGAGACGATCAAAACGGTATACGGATATTAGTGGTACGATTGAATTTTTAAAATTCGAATTTTTCTACTGGCGGAAAATGCAAGAAAAACGCTGAAAAATAAGATCGACGGAGCCACAGATGTCCGAATTTGGAAAAACGACAAACTGACTTCTTGCTCAGAAGATGGTTTAGAATTTTTCTATGTAAAAATATTTAGGTTTTGAAAACATTTTATTTTCATCGCTTTTTAACTGATTAAATTGAAGTAAATTTACGCGCGAAATAAACTTTCGTATTTTCGGACGAAAATTTACCAGTTGCTATGTTTAACTAGACGCATTTCAAATATCAAATTTATATTTCAAAATTTTATCGTTTAAAATTTCACAAAATTTCAACTAATTACGTTATTAAAACAGTTGAAATTTACGGGTCGTTACAAGTCTTTTATAAACAAAGTACTATATCAGTTTTTACATACATCAATCAGAGTCAATATACAACTCAATACAACAATGGACAGTTATATAAACTTGTCCTCATACAGAATACACAGCGGAATAAAAATATATCAGATACAAATACTACGTCTCGCCATCCATACTTGCTTCCAAAGCTCCAGAATATCCAGAATTTCCTGATAACATAACTCTAGGCTGCCCGTGTGGAAATTGGTGGGCACCCAGAGTTTAGAAGGGAAACAATAAACTCCGAGTCAGTCATGGTGAATGGTGTGAGATCGTAAAATAGTTTATCTTTAAAATAACAACAAGATATATTTCAAAATAGATTCGCAATGCTTTTTGGAAAATGAGACTACCATAAGGCCTCCCGCACACACACATAATGCAAACGCAGAATCGGAGGAGATTTCTCCTTATGATAGTCAAAGATGCTTGATACGCAAAATCAAATCATTTTTGATATTATTACTAGTGCATAGTGTGGAAAACTTTTCAAAAATATAATATAAATCTTAGCCAGCATAGGCATTCCGCACTTATGCCTACTATAGCTACTATGTTCAATAGCAGGTTACCGCCACATTCCATAGCAGGTAATACAACTAAAACCGTACATGTCACGTATTGTTTCTTTAGATTTCCAACAAATGGTCAGGCTAAGGAACTTCTTATTCCACGAATAGAACGCCTCTGGAATGACGTTCCGAGAAATAACCTAACATTACGGTTAGATCTCTGCCAACACAAGGCCGGGTTACCTCTGCAAAAATAGGTAACTACTGACACGCGTATGCCATCCCTCGATCGTAACCGATCTTCCCGAGGATCCCCGATTCGCAACAAACCACATAATAAAAATGCAGCAACCACATAGGTTAAGTATCTAGGCTCCATACCATGATACCACCTCTATCCAGAAGGAATGACATACACTAAGGGGCGCTACTCCCTAGAACCTTGCTGCATCCTTCCTGTTTCGACCATTTTCGGGGTGTGAGGCTTGTCGAAGTCTCGTCCACAAAGCTACGCTTTCTACAAAGCCATGCTTCGGGTCAAACAAATGATCAACCTATGATCACAAAGATATAAGATCAAACAAATGATCATATCACAAATGATCAAACACTGATCATTTCACAGCAACACTCAGTATGCCACGTTACCAAATTGGGAGTATATCGCTGATAAATTTCAACTACATAACCTCTGAGCTCGTACGTCTCAGAGAAGGGTGTTAAGCTAAGAGAATAAATTCTCCGCCACCAACAGAAATGTATTTGAAAGAAATCAGCTTTATATCTCAAATTTGTAACGTCAGACACACAATCCATACAAGTCTGTTCCGGGATCGAACAGAACCGAAGGCACTTCTCACGAAGACCTTGCAATTCCGGATAATTTTCAATCACGTCTGGACTTCCCGTCACTAAGGGTGATAAAAACCTCTAAATCGGAGATCAGCCGATGTAGAGTAACTCGACGGTAATCCTTCCGTTTTCAAAAATATCCGGTCTTCAACACCGGTCATCAAATGCAATTCATAACGACGTATCACATATTCGGAATGGGTTATAAGACCCCATGGTCCTTTCCCGGCTAACCCGAATAGTGAGCGATTATTCAAAAATAAGTGTGGCATTCAAATTCATCCAATTCACAACAAATGTCATTCAAGGTAATTATTGATAGTTGGTTATTTAACTATCAATAAAGATGCGTAACATCATCAGATTCCAAATAATTTACCAAATTATTTATTTCCAAAATATCTTTACTAGATATAAATTTCCACACTTCAAATAATTAAAACCAAATTTTCAAGTATTCACTTTTCAATTTATCTTTAAAAGATAAATTCTCAAAAACATTTCATTTCGTATTGGAAAACATTTTCCATACTTATTTAAAAATAAGTAATTCACAAATCTATTTATTTTCAACGCTTGAAAAATATTCGATATACTTAAATCAAATTAAGTATATTATTCATTCTTTAAGGAAAACATTTACTATAACAACATCTATTTGAGTCAAAAACGAATGTTACGTAAAACATCGTTACGACGACTCAAAATCACTAGTATAGGGATTCAGAATTAAGATAGACATATAAATCCCAATACTAGATAAAAAAAAATATTTCCATTCGAAAATCATTTACTATAACAACAGCGTTATAGTCCACCATTTCCTTATATTTTCAAAAACGTATATTTCAACAAGAACTGTTGAAATCTATGCTTTCGATTCATAACACATTTTAAAACATCTTTAAAATGTTTAACTTCTTTTTTAATATCACTTCTTCAAAAATAAATCCATTTTACTTAACAATATATTCACTGTCCAAAATCGTGAATATAATTCACTTAACCAAATTTCAATCTTTTCTACATATTTTATTTCAATAATAATTCGCTATCCAAAATCGCGAATATATCTCCTTTAACAACCTTCTATACTTAATTTATCAAATCCAATTGATTTCGAATTTATAAAACAACGTTTATAAATTCTATTTCTATTTTCTAACAACTTCAATTTAATAAAATTCTCCTTTTATTAACTTCTAAAATTACTTATCAAAATAAGTGATTTTGGATTTGTAAACAACGTTTATAAATCACATTTATACTTCATAACAATTTCAACTTATAAAATCATTTTATTAGCAAATTCTGTTCAAATCTCATCTAAGTGCAAAAATCTAATTTATAAGCAAATTACTTATAAATCTTCTATTCTACAACTTCTATACAATTTATACTTCGCAATTTATAAATCTATAAATCTCGTTCACATATGATTTTTTTATTATCACTTCATTTTTAAAACTTATAAAAACTCGTTTTATAATTCCAATATCTCAATTTATAAAATGTCAATTTTATAAACCTTTTAAGTAAACCGTTTATAATACTTTAAAAATCTCAATTTAAACCATTTTATAAATCAATCAACTATTTATTCCAAAAATCACTTTTCGGTTATATTTCACAAAGATCTTAACTTTTATAACTTTAACATTTGAACGTTTATTTATTTAAAATAAATCACTTCAAAAATTTAATAAAACGTATAATTTCAAAGATCACTTTAAAAATCCTTTTAAATTAAAAGTCGTTATTTTTAAAAATTCAAAACTTGAATCCAATGATGCAACGCATCAATTAGTCCATCACAACATCAGACATCATATATCAATATGATAACAGAATCTACATCAATATATCTGTAAATAAATAAATACTGGTGAGGAATCCAGTTGGATCCCTCCAACCTGTTTCCCTGCATCCAAAGACGTTAGCACAATACCAATTCCACTTCGAGGTGGAATATCGCGGTATATGGGTTTTATAAAAATATCCGCTTACTAACGGCGCAATAGGGTCTCATCCGCTATACGGGGCGGGAAATCATCAATCCAATATATACATATGCCAATATGTATATATTGCTATATATATATATATATCCTACTATATCTAATATCACATCCAATAGTAATCATATCAGTCAATTAAATAACTGCAATACAAAATATATTTTTGAGTGAGAAAAATCTCACCTTAGCTTTTTATTTGCAATCCCCTTTTTCGTTCTCGGCTTGTTTTTCTCGATTTTAGACCTTGAATAAGTAATTTACGATTTATTAATATTTGAGATAATCGGATAACAAATTTTATTTTATTTTTGTGTTTGGTAATTTTAATTATCCAATGACTTTATTTTAAACCGAGTTCTTTAAATAAATTCATTTAACCAAATATTTTCTTTAATCATTCCCAATACTAATTTAACAAGTAAGTTAAATAAATTCATCTTCCTTTTGAATATATATATATATATAAACTGTCAATATTCCAAATTCGTATTTATTTATCTTTTCAAACTCAACAACATAAATAATTCCTGTTTTTATCTATTTATTAACTTTCTGTAAATCAAAGATGATATATAGTTTTTTTCTTCTCTACTATAAAAATAAACAGTAATAAATTTCACTATTAAATTCTTAAAACATATTTCGTTTCTTTAAAACCTTACTGTTACTTGTATATTTTTCTAACAAATATGCACGTACGTATTTTACCATTCAACTTAACTAAACAACTTGCATACCTCACTGTAAAATTTAGAACCCAGATCGTTTGCTCGAAGGCTCCCCCTTCAGATTGCTCGCACTCGAGTCCATCCTTACTGACATCGAAGAAGACCCCAGCTTCACCACGTCGTGCCCTAGCTTGCACTTGTCGTTCCGTTCTTGCCGAGCTCGAGTCCTTGCTCGTTTCCAGATACTCGCGCACGCGACATGCCGAAGAACCCATCCTCCTCGAAAACTCCTCTGCGACCCTGATGTCACCACAAAGCGGCCATCAACAAAGCCACCTCCATCACCGCAATCACAGAGCCACCCAAAATCGAACGCGCCTACTCGTGGCAATCACCGATGCCCTAGCTCGAGATCGAGCTACCCCAAATCTCGCCCCCCCAATCGAACGTATGCAATTCGATTTCATCATCATTTTTTTTCCATACGAACGAGTACTCGTTCGATTTCACGAAAGAAGAAAAGGGAAAGAACGAAAGGGAAGCTACGATTGTTTTTTTTCTTCTTCTGATCGACGTGTTATTTCCAAAGAGGAACGAAAAGTTTTCGTTTGTTTATTTGAATAACTGGAGCGGAATTTTCGGCCATTAATATTTTTTCTTTCTTCTGAATGGTCGAAGTGGGGGAGCTTAGTTTAATTAATCGCGTACAGATAGAAGAAGATGGTTTGCATGATTTTTCGTTCGTGATTCTTGGCATGAACAACGGGGCGTGATTCTCTGCGTGTTTAATGGAAGAAAATGTGCTGACATTGACCAAATTTAAATTTTAAATTGAATTCAATTTAATTTCAACACGTCTATCTATCGTGTGCTCACGTATTAACACCGAAAAATACAAAATTGGAAATCCAGTAATAATACCATATTACGGACCCAATGGAACTGGTTTCGTCGAATTCCGAGACTGTGCCTCGGACGGCTATTTTAAAATATCGATTCGAACAATTAAATTCAAAACTGAGCAAAACAGTTTAAAATTCAATTCTGAAAGTTCGATTATCTTCGGTATTATCTACACGAATTTTAAAAGCTTTTGAAATATTTTTCTTCAGCTAAATATTGAAGATTCAAATTTTTATTCAACTTACAATAGATTAAATTTTATAATTTAATAGCCAATTTACCCCGATAATTTGAAATTCAAGTCAAACCATCATTCAAATATTTAAAATAAATTAAATATTTTCATTTTAATTTGTTCGAAATTCTGGGTCGTTACAATATATATAAGAAATTTATGTGACCAGACATAATAATTATATATATAAGAAAGTGATGTGGCTAAACATAATAATTATATATATAAAAGAGTGATGTGACTAAACATTATATATATATATATTATAAAAGATTTATGATGTGACTAGATATAATTATGACATGTAATATTATTTAATTCATTTTATGCCTATATATATCCTGCCTCTCTCTCTTCTTTCTCACTTTCTCCTTTTCATTTCATGTCACATACCAGATTTTCGACTTTCGAAAATTCGACATCGATACTCACTTTATCGACTGCCGAGCAATCGAGTGCCGGAAACTCCAATAGTGAGGGTTTTAAGAAAAAGAAAAAGGTAGAAGAAGAAGATAGAAGAAAAAGAAAGAAGAACAACAACACAACATCAGATACAGAAACAGAAAACAATATCAGAATCTCACATATCGCAGCGGAACAATATATAATAGATAACACTAGTCTTTTAAAACAAAGAACTATATCAGTTTATACATACATCAATCATCAGAGTCAATATACAACAATGAACAGTTATATAAACTTGTCCTCATACAGAATATACAGCGGAATAAATATATCAGATACAAATACTACGTCTCGCCATCCAGCTTATCTCCAAAGCTCCAGAATATCCTGATAATCTAACTCTAGGCTGCCCGTGTGGAAATTGGTGGGCACCCAGAGTTTAGAAGGGAAACAATAAACTCCGAGTCAGTCATGGTGACTGGTGTGAGATCGTAAAACAGTTATTTATCTTTAAAATAATCAACAGAAAATTTTTAAAGTAAATTCGCAATGCTTTTCGGAAAATGAGACTACCATAAGACCTCCCACCACACACACAATGCAAACGCAGACTTGGAGGAGATTTCTTCTTATGATAGTCAAAGATGCTTGATACGCAAAATCAAATCATTTTTTATATTATTATTAGTGCATAGTGTAGAAAACATTTCGAAAGTATAATATTAATCTTAGCCAGCATAGGCATTCCGCACTTATGCCTACTATAGCTACCATCCAAACAGTGGTGACCACCATAAGTGAATGATAGGTTCTACAACTAAAACCGTACAAGTCACGTATTGTTTCTTTGGATTTCCAACAAATGGTCAGGCTAAGGAACTTCCTATCCACGATGGGTACGTCCCTGGAATAGACGACCCGAGAACCTAACCGGATCTCTGCCAACACAAGGCCGGGTTACCTCTGCAAAAATAGGTAACTATTGACACGCGTATGCCATCCCCCGATCGTCACCGATCTTCCCGAGGATCCCCGATTCGCAACAACCACAAAGAAATAAATTTTGCAGCAACCACAGAGGTTAAGTATCTGGGCTCCATACCATGATACCACCTTTATCCAGAAGGAATGACATACACTAAGGGGCGCTACTCCCTAGAACCTTGCCGCATTCTTCCTGTTTCGACCATTTCCGGGGTGTGAGGCTCGATGAAGTCTCGTCCACAAAGCTACGCTTTCTCAAAAAGCCCTGCTTCGGGTCAAACAAAATGATCAACCTAAGATCACAAAGATATAAGATCAAACAAATGATCATATCACAAATGATCAAACACTGATCATTTCACAGCAACACTCAGTATGCCACGTTACCAAATTAGGATATATCGCTGATGAATTTCAACTACATAACCTCTGAGCTCGTACGTCTCAGAGAAGGGTGTTAAGCTAAGAGAATAAATTCTCCACCACCAACAGAAATGTATTTGAAAGAAATCAGCTTTATATCTCAAATTGTAACGTCAGACACACAATCCATACAAGTCTGTTCCGGGATCGAACAGAACCGAAGGCACTTCTCACGAAGCCCTTGCATTTCCGGATAATTTTTAATCACGTCAGGACTTCCCGTCACTAAGGGTGATAAAACCTCTAAACCGGAGATCAGCCGATGTAGAGTAACTCGACGGTAATCCTTCCGTTTTCAAAAATATCCGGTCTTCAACACCGGTCTTCACATGCAATTCATAACGACGTATCACATATTCAAAATGGGTTATACGACCCCATGGTCCTTTCCCGGCTAACCCGAATAGTGAGCGATTATTCAAAAATAAGTGTGGCATTCAAATTCATCCAATTCACAACAAATACCTATTCAAGGTAATTATTAATAGTCGGTTATTTAACTATCAATAAAGATGCGCAACATCATCAGATTCCAAATAATTTTCCAAATTATTTATCTTCAAAAATATCTTTACTAGATATAAAATTTCCACACTTTAAAAATAAATCAACGCTTATTTTTAAAACAAATTCCCATTCCATTTATAAATTCCATAGTGAATTTATATCTTCAAAATATCTACTGATATACGATTCTCAAATCGATTTCAAATATTCAATTTCATTTTATCTTTGAGAAGATAAAATCTCAAAACGTTTCATTTCATTTTGGAAATGCATTTCCCTACTTATTTAATAAGTATTTCACAAATCATTTATTTTCAACACTTGGAAAATATTCGATATACTTAAATCAAATTAAGTATATATTTCATTCTTTAAGGAAATCTATTTTCTATAACAACATCAACTTGAGTCAAAACGAATGTTACGTAAAACATCGTTACGACGACTCAAAAATCACTAGTATAGGGATTCGAGATTAAAATAGATATGTAAATCCCAATACTAGATAAAACATTTTCTTTCGAAAATCATTTACTATAACAACAGTGTTATAGTCCATCATTTCCTTATTTCTCGAAAACGTCTATTTCAACAAGAACTGTTGAAATCTATGCTTCCGATTCATAATACATTTTAAAACATCTTTAAAACGTTTAACTTTATTTTTAATATCCCTTCTTCGAAAATAAGTCCATTTTACTTAACAATATATTCACTGTCCCAAAATCGTGAATATATTTCACTAACTAAATTTCAGTCTTTTCTACACATTCAATTTAAGGATAATTCGCTATCCAAAATCGTGAATATATTTCCTTTAATAACCTCCTACATTTAATTTATCAAATTCAATTGATTCCGAATTTATAAAAACAATGTTTATAAATTTCACCTTTTATATTTTTTTTACAACTTCGATTTGTAAATCTCCTTTATTAACGAATTCGATCAATATTTCATTTGTAGGCAAAAATCCAATTTATAAGTTAATTTCTTATAAATCTTCTATTCTACAATTTCATTCATCTTAACTTCCCGATTTATACATCTATAAATTTCATTCTTTTTAACTTCACAATTTATACATCTATAAATCTCATTCTTTTTAACTTCACAATTTATACATCTATAAATTTCATTCTTTTTAACTTCACAATTTATACATCTATAAATTTCATTCTTTTTACACTTATCATCTCATTTTAAAATTCCAATATTTTAAATTTATAAATATCAACTTTTTAAATCTTTTAAATAAACTGTTCACAAATATTCGAAAATCTCAGTTCAAACCATTTTATAAATTGCTTAAACTATTTATTTCAAAAATCACCTTACGGTCATAATTCACAAAAATCTTAACTTTTATAACTTCAAAATTTTAAACGTTTATTTATTTAAAATAAATCAATTCAACAATTCAATAAAACGTATAATTTCAAAGATCACTTTAAAAATCCTTTTAAATTAAAGGTCGTTATTTTTAAATTCCAAAACTTGAATCCGATGATGCTACAGCACCAATTGGTCAATCACAACAACAACATCATATATCAACATATGATAACAGAATATACATCAATCCTGTAAATAAATAACTACTGGTGAGGAATCCAGTTGGATCCCTCCAACCTGTTTCCCTGCATCCAAAGACGTTAGCACAATACCAATTCCGCTCCAGTATGGAATTATCGCGGTATATGGGTTTTATAAAAATCCGCTTACTAACGGCGCAATAGGGTCTCATCCGCTATACGCGGTGGGAAATCAATCAATCCAATATATACATATGCCAATATGTATATACTGCTATATATATAGATATATCCTATCATATCTAATAGCACATTCAAACAAATCAATCAATAACTGCAATTTAATTATAAATCTGAGTGAGAAGATCTCACCTTAGCTTTTTATTTGCAATCCATTTCTTTTTCGGCTCGACTTCCTTGATTTATACCTTGTATAAATATTTATACACACTTATTAATATTTGAAACAATTAATTAACCAATTTCCATTTTTAATTGTTTAATTCTGATAGTCCCGTTCTAAACCAATTTCTTAATTAAAAATTTTATTTAACCACCCTTTAAATTTCTTTAAACCCATCTCCTTTTTATAAATTTATTTAACCAAAATTAAATTTCATTTTTTAGTAATTTTAATTATCCAATGATTTACTTTCAACATTATTCTCTTTAACAAATTTTCTTATTTTAAAATAACACCTCAAATCTTAAACAAACTTCTATTTGATAATTTATATTAACCAATGATTTTATCTTAACAAATTTTTTTCTTTTCCCTTAAATAAATCTTTTTATCCAATAAATTAAATTTCTAACGAATCTTCTTTTACAAAATACTTTAAACAAATTTTCTTTACTGTAAATATGCATACATATATATTTTTAAGATTAAATAAATTTTCACTTTAACTTGATATTAATTCGAGATCAACAACAAAATATACTTCACTGTAATCAAAAAAATTAAATCAAGGCAATGAAGTTCGTATACCTCTCTTACGAACCCAGATCAGACTCTCTGTCGATGCTCGAACGCGATTGCAACGTCTTCCCCCATAGCCATCGGCGAAGCCTCCATCCACATCGCCGTACGTGTGTTCCCAACCCGACCTTCGTCGCTGACATCTCCAAATACCATCGAGTCACCCCAACTTCGATCGCGAGCTTCCCAAATCTGCTTCGTGAGACTATCACCATTGTCAACACCCTCCTGTCGAGATCACCTCGCCCACGAATTCGCCCCACGCGATTCATCGCCTGCCATCGCCTGAGTCGAGCCCCAATTATCGCGACAATCAGACCCAATTCGAACTCGCGGAGGCTGCCTCCGCCACTTGCCGCCCACGCGTTCGCACGCGATTCAATCGCGACCTTGTCGCTTTTCCCCGTGCACCCAGTCGCATCGCGACATCATCCCAGATCCTCGCGCGCCCCATCGCTCGCGTTCGCGACATTTAATTGGTTTTCCAGTTGCCATTTTTATTTCGTTTGGCCATTGATTTGTTTTGAACGTAAATTTGTTTTTGAATCTGAAGAGGGATTTTTTAGGTTAGAAGAAGGCATGGGTTACGTGATGGGTTGCACGATAAATTCTCGTCATCTTCGGCGTGGTTTAAGGGAGAGAACGTGTTGCAGTTGACCCATTTTAAAATGTAAAATTTAAATCGAATTCGATTAAATTTCAACGTGTTAAATTTCCGTGTGCTCACATATCAACTCAGAAAATTATGAAAATTGAAATCCGGCAATAATACAACATTCCGGACCCAATGGAACTGGTTTCGTCGAATTCCGAGACTGTTTCAAAATTGACTATTTTATAAATATCGGTTCGAGTGATTATTTTCAAAACTAAACAAAACAGTTCGAAATTAAATTCTGAAGCTTCTATCATCTTCAGTATTATCAATACGAATTTTAAAAGCTTTCGAAATATTTTTCTTCAGCTTAAAATTGTAGATTCAAATTTTTATTTAACTTCAATCGATTAAATTTTATAATTTAATTGCCGATTTCAAAATTATATCGGGGACACAAATTAAATCATCGTTTAAATATTTAAAATAAATTAAATATTCTCAATTTAATTCGTTCAAAATTCTGGGTCGTTACAAACTTCCCCCCTTAAAAGAATTTCGTCCTCGAAATTACAAGTTAGGAAAAATGGTCCTTAACTCGTCTACTATTTTTCACAATCCAGTAGTTTTATCACATTTATCAAAACAAATCTTCCTACTAAAAATTCGTTATCATTTCAACTATCTTTCTAACTTCAATTATAGGTTTCAAACAACATTGCTTTACTTCAAAATTCAAATTCAAATTCAAATTCAAATTTAAACTTCCAAAATTTTCTCAAAATTTTCTAACACTCGAAATTTTCGAAAAATTTCGCCAGCTTCTCCTTTGCGCGGCTAATACGGCACGACTACAAAACGTCCCTACGGACTCTCAGATTTCAAAAAGAAAAAGAAAAAGCCAAGCGGCTGGACCAGAAATCATCAAAAACTCATATTGAAATTTAAATACTTACCTTTTGTCGAGCAATTCAAATTATCTTTGAAATCAAAGTTCCAATTTCCTTTCATAACACCTGTATATCCTACTAGCCATAATATCTAGTTACAACATTCAAACCATTTTGCAAATTTGATTACAAAATTTTCAATATAAACTACTTATATCATTTTTACTTCAATGTTGAAGCTACATATCTATTATCATTCAATTTTACATTTCAAATCTCTTATTTGAATTCAATTCGCAATTCAAATCTAATTTGGATTCAATTCAACTTCTGAATATTGAATTTTTGTCAATTGACTTTAGTTCGCTTCAAAATAATCTCAAAACTTCATTTAGTTTTACACAATTCAAATTCATTTTCAATATTCAGTTTTACTTACTTACAAATTCAAAATGAATTTTTAACATTCAACTTCATTTCCTTGCACTTACAATATCAAATTTTTATTTACTCATTCACTAATTCATTCGTTTTCATTTTGAATCTCATTTCTATCAGATTTCAAATATTTTATAAGTTATCAACTTATTTACATCTTGATCTATACAAATCATTTATACATTCAAATTTACAGTATCATTTCATTAATGAATTTTAATTTCAATTATCTTCTTGGAATTCCATTCCAAATCATAAATTCATTTACAATTTATGTTCACAACTTTATTCATATATGAATTCATCTCTTTAAGTTAGATTTTTATTTAAACTTTACAAGTTATCAACTTCATAATATTTCACAATTATTTTTATATAGTATTCCAGAGTCTTTTCAACCTTTTCAAAATCATTTTGAAAACAATTCAAATTCCATTTGAATTTCAAAAACAAAACCCAAATTTTTCAAAACAACTTCCATTTAAAACAATTTGGCAGCAATTTCCTCTTTTGGAAACCCGAAAATGAACACCGGTGATGTCGCGATCATCATCGGAATTATTTTCCAGCGACCGAAAAGAGTTTAGAGCTTTCAACTCTTCAAAAACATTTTTCAAAACCTTTGAAATTTATTTTCAAATCAAAAAGATTTAAACTTCCAAATCTCCAAAATTTTCAAATTCTTTTCAAAACATTTCCAAATACTTCTCTGGAATTCCGTTTTAAATTACAAATCACATTTATAATTTATATTCTTAAATTTCATTTATATGTGAATTCATCTCTTTATCTTTCAATTCACATTTATAAATTTCATTCGTTAAATGGATTTATTTCCAAATCTTTGGTTATTATTTTAATTTCTCATTTAATTTCAATTTCACATACAATTTCCACATATCTATTAATGAGAATAATTAACATCATTACTTCCTAACAACCATGCATCCATATATCATAATAATTTATAGAAAACCATTCCTTTTATATACAAAAATAGTTTTGGGTAAAATTATCTCATTTACCCTATTTTAAAACAATACTGTGCCTAACTGTTCTATTCGAGTGTTTAGAGATCCCTATCAATGATCGTTAATTACTCGTATTGACCAGAATCCATATACCACTCAATAAATCAATCATCACAATATAAAACAATTTTTATATTCACTAACAAATACGCGCTCATATATATTATTACACTCAAACTCATTCTAGAGTACTACTGACTCTATCTCTAATGAGTAACACCCAACAGAGCAGGGTTGTCGCTTAACCATATGCTCTGATACCACTTTGTCACATACCAGATTTTCGACTTTCGAAAATTCGACATCGATACTCACTTTATCGACTGCCGAGCAATCGAGTGCCGGAAACTCCAATAGTGAGGGTTTTAAGAAAAAGAAAAAGGTAGAAGAAGAAGATAGAAGAAAAAGAAAGAAGAACAACAACACAACATCAGATACAGAAACAGAAAACAATATCAGAATCTCACATATCGCAGCGGAACAATATATAATAGATAACACTAGTCTTTTAAAACAAAGAACTATATCAGTTTATACATACATCAATCATCAGAGTCAATATACAACAATGGACAGTTATATAAACTTGTTCTCATACAGAATATACAGCGGAATAAATATATCAGATACAAATACTACGTCTCGCCATCCAGCTTATCTCCAAAGCTCCAGAATATCCAGAATATCCTGATAATATAACTCTAGGCTGCCCGTGTGGAAATTGGTGGGCACCCAGAGTTTAGAAGGGAAACAATAAACTCCGAGTCAGTCATGGTGACTGGTGTGAGATCGTAAAACAGTTATTTATCTTTAAAATAATCAACAGAAAAATTTTAAAGTAAATTCGCAATGCTTTTCGGAAAATGAGACTACCATAAGACCTCCCACCACACACACAATGCAAACGCAGACTTGGAGGAGATTTCTTCTTATGATAGTCAAAGATGCTTGATACGCAAAATCAAATCATTTTTGATATTATTATTAGTGCATAGTGTAGAAAACATTTCGAAAGTATAATATTAATCTTAGCCAGCATAGGCATTCCGCACTTATGCCTACTATAGCTACCATCCAAACAGTGGTGACCACCATAAGTGAATGATAGGTTCTACAACTAAAACCGTACAAGTCACGTATTGTTTCTTTGGATTTCCAACAAATGGTCAGGCTAAGGAACTTCCTATCCACGATGGGTACGTCCCTGGAATAGACGACTCGAGAACCTAACCGGATCTCTGCCAACACAAGGCCGGGTTACCTCTGCAAAAATAGGTAACTACTGACACGCGTATGCCATCCCCCGATCGTCACCGATCTTCCCCAGGATCCCCGATTCGCAACAACCACAAAGAAATAAATTTTGCAGCAACCACAGAGGTTAAGTATCTGGGCTCCATACCATGATACCACCTTTATCCAGAAGGAATGACATACACTAAGGGGCGCTACTCCCTAGAACCTTGCCGCATTCTTCCTGTTTCGACCATTTCCGGGGTGTGAGGCTCGATGAAGTCTCGTCCACAAAGCTACGCTTTCTCAAAAAGCCCTGCTTCGGGTCAAACAAAATGATCAACCTATGATCACAAAGATATAAGATCAAACAAATGATCATATCACAAATGATCAAACACTGATCATTTCACAGCAACACTCAGTATGCCACGTTACCAAATTGGGATATATCGCTGATGAATTTCAACTACATAACCTCTGAGCTCGTACGTCTCAGAGAAGGGTGTTAAGCTAAGAGAATAAATTCTCCGCCACCAACAGAAATGTATTTGAAAGAAATCAGCTTTATATCTCAAATTGTAACGTCAGACACACAATCCATACAAGTCTGTTCCGGGATCGAACAGAACCGAAGGCACTTCTCACGAAGCCCTTGCATTTTCGGATAATTTTTAATCACGTCAGGACTTCCCGTCACTAAGGGTGATAAAACCTCTAAACCGGAGATCAGCCGATGTAGAGTAACTCGACGGTAATCCTTCCGTTTTCAAAAATATCCGGTCTTCAACACCGGTCTTCACATGCAATTCATAACGACGTATCACATATTCAAAATGGGTTATACGACCCCATGGTCCTTTCCCGGCTAACCCGAATAGTGAGCGATTATTCAAAAATAAGTGTGGCATTCAAATTCATCCAATTCACAACAAATACCTATTCAAGGTAATTATTAATAGTCGGTTATTTAACTATCAATAAAGATGCAAAACATCATCAGATTCCAAATAATTTTCCAAATTATTTATCTTCAAAAATATCTTTACTAGATATAAAATTTCCACACTTTAAAAATAAATCAACGCTTATTTTTAAAACAAATTCCCATTCCATTTATAAATTCCATAGTGAATTTATATCTTCAAAATATCTACTGATATACGATTCTCAAATCGATTTCAAATATTCAATTTCATTTTATCTTTGAGAAGATAAAATCTCAAAACGTTTCATTTCATTTTGGAAATGCATTTCCCTACTTATTTAATAAGTATTTCACAAATCATTTATTTTCAACACTTGGAAAATATTCGATATACTTAAATCAAATTAAGTATATATTTCATTCTTTAAGGAAATCTATTTTCTATAACAACATCAACTTGAGTCAAAACGAATGTTACGTAAAACATCGTTACGACGACTCAAAAATCACTAGTATAGGGATTCGAGATTAAAATAGATATGTAAATCCCAATACTAGATAAAACATTTTCTTTCGAAAATCATTTACTATAACAACAGTGTTATAGTCCATCATTTCCTTATTTCTCGAAAACGTCTATTTCAACAAGAACTGTTGAAATCTATGCTTCCGATTCATAATACATTTTAAAACATCTTTAAAACGTTTAACTTTATTTTTAATATCCCTTCTTCGAAAATAAGTCCATTTTACTTAACAATATATTCACTGTCCCAAAATCGTGAATATATTTCACTAACCAAATTTCAGTCTTTTCTACACATTCAATTTAAGGATAATTCGCTATCCAAAATCGCGAATATATTTCCTTTAATAACCTCCTACATTTAATTTATCAAATTCAATTGATTCCGAATTTATAAAAACAATGTTTATAAATTTCACCTTTTATATTTTTTTACAACTTCGATTTGTAAATCTCCTTTATTAACGAATTCGATCAATATTTCATTTGTAGGCAAAAATCCAATTTATAAGTTAATTTCTTATAAATCTTCTATTCTACAATTTCATTCATCTTAACTTCCCGATTTATACATCTATAAATTTCATTCTTTTTAACTTCACAATTTATACATCTATAAATTTCATTCTTTTTAACTTCACAATTTATACATCTATAAATTTCATTCTTTTTAACTTCACAATTTATACATCTATAAATTTCATTCTTTTTACACTTATCATCTCATTTTAAAATTCCAATATTTTAAATTTATAAATATCAACTTTTTAAATCTTTTAAATAAACTGTTCACAAATATTCGAAAATCTTAGTTCAAACCATTTTATAAATTGCTTAAACTATTTATTTCAAAAATCACCTTACGGTCATAATTCACAAAAATCTTAACTTTTATAACTTCAAAATTTTAAACGTTTATTTATTTAAAATAAATCAATTCAACAATTCAATAAAAAGTATAATTTCAAAGATCACTTTAAAAATCCTTTTAAATTAAAGGTCGTTATTTTTAAATTCCAAAACTTGAATCCGATGATGCTACAGCACCAATTGGTCAATCACAAAAACAACATCATATATCAACATATGATAACAGAATATACATCAATCCTGTAAATAAATAACTACTGGTGAGGAATCCAGTTGGATCCCTCCAACCTGTTTCCCTGCATCCAAAGACGTTAGCACAATACCAATTCCGCTCCAGTACGGAATTATCGCGGTATATGGGTTTTATAAAAATCCGCTTACTAACGGCGCAATAGGGTCTCATCCGCTATACGAGGCGGGAAATCAATCAATCCAATATATACATATGCCAATATGTATATACTGCTATATATATAGATATATCCTATCATATCTAATAGCACATTCAAACAAATCAATCAATAACTGCAATTTAATTATAAATCTGAGTGAGAAGATCTCACCTTAGCTTTTTATTTGCAATCCATTTCTTTTTCGGCTCGACTTCCTTGATTTATACCTTGTATAAATATTTATACACACTTATTAATATTTGAAACAATTAATTAACCAATTTCCATTTTTAATTGTTTAATTCTGATAGTCCCGTTCTAAACCAATTTCTCAATTAAAATTTTTATTTAACCACCCTTTAAATTTCTTTAAACCCATCTCCTTTTTATAAATTTATTTAACCAAAATTAAATTTCATTTTTTAGTAATTTTAATTATCCAATGATTTACTTTCAACATTATTCTCTTTAACAAATTTTCTTATTTTAAAATAACACCTCAAATCTTAAACAAACTTCTATTTGATAATTTATATTAACCAATGATTTTATCTTAACAAATTTTTTTCTTTTCCCTTAAATAAATCTTTTTATCCAAAAAATTAAATTTCTAACGAATCTTCTTTTACAAAATACTTTAAACAAATTTTCTTTACTGTAAATATGCATACATATATATTTTTAAGATTAAATAAATTTTCACTTTAACTTGATATTAATTCGAGATCAACAACAAAATATACTTCACTGTAATCAAAAAAATTAAATCAAGGCAATGAAGTTCGTATACCTCTCTTACGAACCCAGATCAGACTCTCTGTCGATGCTCGAACGCGATTGCAACGTCTTCCCCCATAGCCATCGGCGAAGCCTCCATCCACATCGCCGTACGTGTGTTCCCAGCCCGACCTTCATCGCTGACATCTCCAAATACCATCGAGTCACCCCAACTTCGATCGCGAGCTTCCCAAATCTGCTTCGTGAGACTATCACCATTGTCAACACCCTCCTGTCGAGATCACCTCGCCCACGAATTCGCCCCACGCGATTCATCGCCTGCCATCGCCTGAGTCGAGCCCCAATTATCGCGACAATCAGACCCAATTCGAACTCGCGGAGGCTGCCTCCGCCACTTGCCGCCCACGCGTTCGCACGCGATTCAATCGCGACCTCGTCGCTTTTCCCCGTGCACCCAGTCGCATCGCGACATCATCCCAGATCCTCGCGCGCCCCATCGCTCGCGTTCGCGACATTTAATTGGTTTTCCAGTTGCCATTTTTATTTCGTTTGGCCATTGATTTGTTTTGAACGTAAATTTGTTTTTGAATCTGAAGAGGGATTTTTTAGGTTAGAAGAAGGCATGGGTTACGTGATGGGTTGCACGATAAATTCTCGTCATCTTCGGCGTGGTTTAAGGGAGAGAACGTGTTGCAGTTGACCCATTTTAAAATGTAAAATTTAAATCGAATTCGATTAAATTTCAACGCGTTAAATTTCCGTGTGCTCACATATCAACTCAGAAAATTATGAAAATTGAAATCCGGCAATAATACAACATTCCGGACCCAATGGAACTGGTTTCGTCGAATTCCGAGACTGTTTGAAAATTGACTATTTTATAAATATCGGTTCGAGTGATTATTTTCAAAACTGAACAAAACAGTTCGAAATTAAATTCTGAAGCTTCTATCATCTTCAGTATTATCAATACGAATTTTAAAAGCTTTCGAAATATTTTTCTTCAGCTTAAAATTGTAGATTCAAATTTTTATTTAACTTCAATCGATTAAATTTTATAATTTAATTGCCGATTTCAAAATTATATCAGGGACACAAATTAAATCATCGTTTAAATATTTAAAATAAATTAAATATTCTCAATTTAATTCGTTCAAAATTCTGGGTCGTTACATTTCATTTTCTCTCTTCTTCTCCAAGCTTCCATCAATGGCTTCCACCTAGAGAATTTGAGAAGAAAATAGCTCAAAATAGCTTAACCCCTTAGATCTATACTTCTATCTTCATCACCATGACTTTGTAAGCACAAATATCTAAGTTTCATCACAATTAGAAGTTCGGCCACCCACTTTTTACCATGGCCAAAAGTTAAAGTGAAGAGGTGTAAAGTTTGAAAAGCTAGTACGTGTAGCAGAAGCTCCATCGAATCAGCCGAAGAAGCTATGGAGATGAGGGAGCTAAGAAGGTGAGATCTCGAGGAACATTTTCCTTTCTAGTTTATGATTAAAATGATTTGCAAGTTAGAAGCAAGTTAAGATTCTTATTTACAAGTTTATAAAAGTTATTGACATGATCATACATGAACTGGCATGTTTGTTCGGATGTTTATATGGATGTATACTTGATTGTTAACATTGGATGTTCACTTGGATGAATGAAAAGGAAGAATGAATTAATAATGTGAAGTTTATGATGATAGCTAGCGTGTTAACTATAATTAATTCATGAAGGAATTAATGGTGGTATATATGGAATGTTAAGTCTCGAAATGTTTTGAAATCATAAAAGAGGAATGGTTTAAAACGATTTAAAAATTAAAAGGTTTCATTTAGAAAAGGAAAGGTAACATTTTTATAATGTTTAAGGGATGATATTTAATTTATGCGGATATATAAATTAAATAGTTGGAAGATAGATAATAAATAACTTTCTATGTTAGAGAATGTTTTGAAAAGTGAAAAAGGAATTTAATATGATTTTATAATCATCTATGAAGTCGAATATAATATTATAACAGTATAATATTATATAAGTTTAAATAGCGGAAAATAACATTTAAAAGTGAAAAAGAGATTTAATATGAAAAATATAATTTAAATGTTTGAAAATGGTTTATAAATGTTTTATAAACATTAAACTTTGAATTGGAAACGTTTTGTTAAATAATGAATTTGGAGTCATAAATAGGCGCGTCGCGTAACGGTAGTTCGCGATTTCGCGCCGTAAAGGCTAAATCCTCCTGTAGGATGGAATCAGAGTCAGATTTCTTTGCAACAATAGTTTTCTAAACTCTCATGACTATTGTTTTTAAATAAAAGAAAAGGATCAAAATTTCATTAAATAGATTTTGAAATATGAGTAAAACAAGTTTTTGGAAAAATCGTTGTTTTGCAATTCGGAATTCATTACTGGATTTCTTTGAAAATTTTAAAATTGTTTAAAAATATGAATAAATCTTATAAATCTTTTAAAATGTTTTAAAAGTGATTTGGGTTATAAAAATGAATTTCCAAATGATAAAAGTCATTTTGATTAATATAGCTTAAAAAAATCATTTTTCGGGGCCTTTTTCCGTAGCACTTTTCTACAACTTTTGAAATACAATTTTAAATACAACCGTTCTTTTTCAAATCTTTTATAAATGTTTTCAAATGATTAATATAGTATTTAAAGGTAATTTTAAAGTAATTATGGAATGATTAAAGGTTTAATGATTTAGAGTCGACCAAATAACTTGACCCTTATGGGTGTTAGAGAGATAGTGTCTAGGCTTGAATTTGGAAAACCAGTTTCCTACTCTCCCTGGCTATCCGGACTGGTCCGAAAGAGGGGGTAGTAAATCTTTTTTACTTGGATCAAAATTTCCAAAGCATAAATATATAATTTTTTAAATATAAATAACTTGGATTTTGTGGAGATAATCTTCTTGTACTCGGTGTTAAACCCGGAAGAGGGAACTTGTACTATTCGTGGAATTTAAAAAGTGATTTCACAGTTATTCCGCCCATAGTATTTGTTGAATATGGGAATGATATTGAATAGAATTAGATGATTTCTATGGATTTTGCTCACTTAATATTTATTGGGTTTGGATCAACATCCTAGATAACATGGTTTTAAGTCAATCAAAATTTGAATTTTGAACAAAATAACTTATGTTTAGATTTAAAGAAAATGATTTGAAAATATTTTCCCAAGTGAAGAATGAAATTATTTTGAATTAGTCCTAGTTTTAAAAAGGTTTTAAACTTAACCAAATGATTTGACAAATGAGGCTTAATGATTCCATATACTCTAAAAAGCTAAAGGAATGATTCTATAATTTTATCTCTAAGGGATATCTATGAATGAATAAAAAGATGAATCAAATTGAATAATGATTGATAATCATATATGAACTTAACATCTTTTTAATCGATGATTGGTTCGAAGGAACCGGGATCGAATTTGGGTAACTCCTATCCGAAAACTACTTTGAACCAATGTATACATTCGAAAGTGAAGACATGTTGAAGAAGATTATTATTGAAGACCGAATATCTTTACAGCGAAAAGACTACTTGTTGACATTCTTTGGGTCGCTCCCAAAATAGAGACATTTATTATAGCAGTGGTCCTATCGTGTTTTGAAATCTTTGGATTGCAAGGACTATTCGCTACTAATGGTAGTAGGAGGAGTGCCTTCGGTTTCTTTCAGTCCCAGAACGAGCTTGTATGGATGAGCATCTGACATTGCATTTCTAAATCACGAACGTTGATTTTTACAAATGTACATCTATGGGTGGCATGGGAGGCAACTTCTATTAGTTTAACACCCTTTTCTAAGACATACAAACTCTGAGGTTGTATTTTTGTAGAAGTCAATTAATGATAAACAGAAATGGCAGTGTGGCATTCAAAATGGAACCAGTTGGTTAGTTAGAGCGTAGCCTCATGAACCTCACATCCCAGAAATGATACGGGATACTATATGGTCTGAAGAACACACATTCGGCTATTGGTTAATCTATATTGTGGTGTCCAGTAAGGGACCCATCAGGCGAAGGCATCTTTCAAGGCATTTATTTCCTATTTATTTGAATATAGTAGCTAGCTTACAAAATGTGATAAGGCTACCGGATATTGGTACTGTAGGTAGTACAGTTCCAAGTGACTAGCTTGAGAAAAGTGATTAAGGTACCGTGGGAACTATTTTTGCTATGCGTGGATCGAAGGAAAAGGCCACTAATTCTCTATCATGTTGGAAATCCAATTCCAAGATGAGATTTGCGGTTTTGATTGTATTCCCAAAATACTTGTAATGCTTTGCAAACATTTTAGCTACCTCTTTGATATCATATACTCCGTCCTGGTATATTCCGTTTGACCTAGTACATATATTACCATAGACTTGGGCCGAGTATTGATACAAGTTTTATATATATTTACTTGAAAAATATTTTCGAAACCCGTGTCATTAAAGATTATATCAAAGTGTTTTTCAGTATAAAGTATTTTGGTTACCATAAGGTAAAAACCCGTCTATGTTTATATGCGGTGTGGTCTTACGAGATACTATTCTTTTCAAAGGTTTTGTTTAGTACCCATCTATGACTCTATCATATGCTTATGGTTCGAGTATCTCATGCTAGTTTATCAAGCCTGATCTGGGTATTTTTAATACTCGGGTCAAATCCAAGTATTTTCAAGTTTAGCTGAAGATGCTTGGAGTATCCATATGAGAGCCAGAGATCTTCATCTACGTATGGACGTATTCTATTATCCGCTGCATCTATTGCATTTGTTTTTATTTTTCAACAATTCTAAGGACCGAGGATTTATAATTGTCCAGGCTGGATCTAGGTTAGTCTCTGATATTGTATTCAATTTTTTCCATTGTCAAGATTTTATATTGAGATAATATATGTTATTCCATTCATGTAAGATTATGTTCTATCTTTATTTTCTTTTTTCCTTACAATTGGGTTTTCCGGCACTTGGATTTGCGGCACATGAATCCGAGGATGTAGTAGTGTCGATTTTCAAGGGTTGAAAATCCCATTCACTATATTAGCAATACGTCTTGACCAGAATTCATAATCCACTCAACGGACAAATCAACACAATACACAACATTTTATAACAATAATAAATACATAGTTTCATTAATATAATACACTCAACTCATAATAAGGCATTACATTGCCCTATCTCTTAATGAGTTATACCCACCAAAGCCAATGTTATCGCTTAAATTTCTGCTCTGATACCAAATGTAATGGTTTGCCTTTTTATCCCCGACCATTGACACTGATACATCCATGGTATTCACGTACCAAGCACCTAAGTTCCAGAAAGATAGAACATTAGAGTAAAAGAAAAGGAAACATAACAAGAAATAAGAACCCAAATTCATAACCTCACATGCGGAACGCTAATATGTAATATCTCAAAAGGTCTTTTGCAAATGAAAACTTTGATATACGTACATTAATTAGAGTAAGCTAACATATCATCAGCTTAGATAGTCATAACAGCCTATCCTCACAAGCGTTGATAAATACAAAATAAGTGATGCAATGGAAAATAAATACGGTATGAAATCATCCAGCTCCTCTCCTAGAGCTCCAATGAACCACAACGAAATTTGGAAATATACATGGGTTGATACCAGTATTATAAGAAAATAAAACTTGGATCAGTCTGGTAAACCAGCATGAGAAACTCAAATCATATGGATTGCTATATTTATAAAACCCTTCAAAAATAAAGGTATATCGTAAAACCACACCGTAAATAAACATGAATGGGCTTTTACCTTATGATAAACAAATCATTTCTATTAAAAATCCAGTGATATTATAATAATGTCTAAGGTGTGAAATATAAATAATCACATAGTTATGATGCATGTGAGTGTACGTCACAGTAATAATAGGCATACAATCGAAATCGGCGCATTTGCTAATTGTGTAGGATTTCATGAAGGTGCCCCAATACCTTGAGAATGGTCCTCCTACACAAGGATCAAATATATCCTTCCAAATTGTCATACATTTATAGTGAATGTACCATAGGAAAAACATGGCTGGTCTTGCTAAGACCTGATGCATCGCTCCCACATGCATATCTATATAAGTAGCTCTAGAATGGAATCACGTGCACCCTATGGGTTTGCCAACCCTACTGGCTATGTCTCCCATCTCTGGTTTCTATCATTACCAATAGTATAGCCAAGTTCAACATCCCAGTACACGAGTCACAACTCGAATAGATCTTGACACGCAAGTCCCCAACTCGAACAGATCTCGAAACTACACATGGATTCCCATATCTTAAAAGATATCAGAATCACAGAGGGATTCCATATCCTAAATAGATCACGAACAACTACATGTGTTTGAGCATCTCATATAGATCTCAAACCTCCACATAAATTCCAACATCTTGAACTAACCACAAACCTCTTCCAAAGCATAGATGCGTATATAGTTTTGGAGTGGTTACAGTTTCAAGTCATCTCATATAAGTACACTCCCCCGCTTACTACGTGCTCCAAACCAATCGATCGATTTTCTGGTAAACTCAGCTTTGGTTTTGTGTGAAATAAATAGATAATACATAAGGATCACCTCCTAACCTTTTAAGCAGACGGATTTTCTTATCATTTGTCCTAGAAGAGCGAAACGATACTGTACATACAGCATCGTCGAAGATACCTATACAATATAATTCTCGTGTTTCTTCTAGATATTTTCAAATTCATGTTTTGGTCAATTTCAATAATAATGAGAATGATCACATAAGGGAAACTAAGTCCTGTATACTATCCATAAGCAAGTAACACATAAAACATGATCAACACACACAAGTACAATCAAGTTAGATAAATGACTTATAATTCCTTTTTTTAATTAATCTTCCTTTATTAAATCAAAAACCTTTTTTATTAGTAAAACTCATATATCTAACAATATATGTGGACGAGGGACTCTAGTGCGTGGGGGACTCTAGGACTCTATAAACAAGCGCTTATAGCTAATAAGTTATGAAATACATAAATATTCATATATTGGCGAATTCCACAAAGGATTAACCTTAAGTTTTCCTTTCTTCACCCTTAAGAATAGAAATACCTTTACTGGATATATGTGGAGTTTGAAGGAAAAATATCATCCGAGATATTTTATGAATATTTCATTTAGAATTATCAACCATGTACCTATGCATCCTAATCTTAGTTACAAGTACATAGAAAACTGTTATCTGAACATGCCTTATGACAGTATAAGAAACCATACCTACACGGGAGATAAATTATTCACAAATGGTTATTTGAAGAGAAATTATATGGGATTCCAGTATTCCTTTAGAGATTATGAGAACATTACCTTAATTTCTTTTGCACACATGTAATGATTATAATATTAAGTAGAATTATATGGAGATGTTTATTTTTCCCTTTCGAAACGTATTCCTTGTGTATTTTTTATATCTAACAAATGCTCTTCTTATATTTACATAAATAAAACAGTGAGATAATGAGATTTTATTCAATATATTCAAAATATATAATAAAATTGGAATAAGGTATGGTTCTATCATATAATGATTTATCTATCTCCACATTATCCTTATGACTTAATTTTACCAAACTTATTCGTTATGAATACAAGACAAACTAATATTCATTACAGAATCTGTGATTTGGAACATACATGGCATCACCAATTTTTAAACCATGCATTTCGACATTTATGGAGAATAAAATGAAATTAATTGTTCATAGCTAGCTGTAATGTCCGCATTTCTTGGTCCCAATCAGTTAGCAACAAAAAGTAAGCTAGACGGTGATCTATATGTCCGCCCATGGGTTAACAAATATCAAAGAAGTAAAGACGCTATATCACAAACTGATTATAAGATGAGCTTTATTATTCAGATTATTAACTCATATTTGAATTTTGGGTGCTAAAATAATATTCTATATGTATACATGCATGCATATGCACATGCACGCACATGCAGTTTGTAGCCTCTACATTATAGCCATCGGAATTGAGAAATAAACCGTTGGATAACATGGTACTTAATAGAGAATGTACAACTTGAAAATACCAACTACAAATGAATATGGACATTTGAAATGCAGTTGAAGGAAGGTGTTTCTACTGAAATAATTGTTATTACTGTGTATAGGAATCGCTAGTGTACGCATCATTTCCCTCGTCATTATGATTAAATATATGTCATTTAAAAATTTCATATTCTATCATATTTGTGCTCTTTTATTTCTAATCTCTAATTGCATATTTTTTCATAGGCATATAGGAATTTTGAAGGAGACGGGCTTGGACTTTCTATGACTTATATTTTCTCCTTTAGTAAGCTCATTTTGTAACGTTTTATTTCGCTGACATTCGTGCTTAAAACATATGAAATGTTGTGTATGACTTAAATTATGGTATATGAAATTTATGTAGCTTCGATTATGTATAACTTTTATAATTGCTAATAATATCAGGTTATATCTATTAATCTTTTATAAATTGAGTTGTTTGTTTTTTAATACATTGTTAATGCTTTTATAATTGTTTTAAAACTGCTGCAGCAACCGTAAATTGTAGCAAATTGTTGATATATCGCAGCGTTTCAAAAGGGTTGCAATACTAAAATTAACAAAACGCTGTAGAAAATCAAACAGAAGCAAAATGAAAATGTTGCACATTATATTTGCAGCATTTATAAACTGCTGTAAATTATTGGTTCTACTTGAAACATGTTGTTAGACTACTTCTCTAAAATGCTGTTGAATATTTTTGCAGCGTTTCAAATTGCTATGTGTTACTGGTTCTACTAGAAACATGTTTTTTGGTCGCGTTCTTAAAATGCCGCTAAATGATTTTTCCTCATTTAATAAACGTTGCTAATTTATTCATTACAGCGTTTCACAAAAACTTTAGTAGCCTATTTTTAGCAACATTTTAGAAATCCTGCAGTATTTCCTTCCTCTATAGGATGACATTAGTTAGCGTTCTTCGAAACACTACAAATGATTATGGAAGCAATGTTAAAACGCTGTGAAAGTTCTTTGTTGTCGTGCCCGGTAGCACAAATGCAAGTCCGTTTGGGACAATCTTTTGCTTCATATCTTAGGTTCTTGCATCAGTGCAACCAATTATCTTCTTTGTTTTAATTCTTGGTTTCTTCTTTGTTTTGGGGCATTTATGTAGAAAATGTCCTTTCTCTTTATACTTGAAACAGACTATTTCTTTTTCTTCCTTTCTTTAATTTCACACATAACTGCATAATGCCCTTTCTTACCGTAATAGTAACAGTCAATGTCAGCATAAGGTCCTGGTTTTACGTTTTCTTTTGCTTCTTCTGTTGCAAGCATTCTTTGTGCTTGTTTTGGATTCATCCAATACTCATCACTAGGCATATAAAAAGCCATTATCAACCTATCAAAATACCAATATGAGTTTTATATCATTTCTATGTTATCTTATTTAAACATCTTTTAATCGAATAGCTTAATTTAGATTTTTTTTTGATTTAAACTTTTCCTTAGTCATACAATGGCAAGGAGAATAATTTACCAAGTGTTTGATACCATTTTCCCAAGCAACATTTGATCGATACTTAGGAGATTATTCTGATCATCACCAAAAAAATTAAGAACTTATTCATTGAACTTTCCTAAGGGAATGTATCTTATAAATTTCCCTAATCACATAAATATCTATATCTTTTGAAGGATATTCTTTAATATAAAATAATAATTTTTGAAAGCAGTGTGTCAGTTTGTCTTGGTTAAGTATTTAGGAACCTATCAATCACAAGGCGTCCCATGTATTGACCAGAATTCATAAACCACTCAATAGACAAAACAACACAAAACACTTTATAGCCATTAACAAATACGCACTCATATATACTCAAACTCATTCTAGAGCGTCAATTACCCTATCTCCAATAAGTTACTCATCCTAGGGTGTCACTAACTCTATCATTAATAAATTTTACCCCACCAAAGCCAAGATGTTCGCTCAACCTAAGCTCTAATACCAAATGTATCAAACTGGATTTTCGACCCTCAAAAATCGATACTAATGCATCCTTGGTATTCATGTGCCGCAAATTCAAGTGCCAGAAAAACCAATTGTTAGGGGAATAAGAAAATAAGGACAGAACAAAATCTCACACGATAGAATAAACCAATAGTCCGGACCATATCATTCCCCATATCATGTCCCAAGAAAGGATGTTAAGCTAAGAGAAGTTGCCTTCTCCACCACCAAACAAATGATACATTTTATAGAGATCAATTAATATGATCAGAAATGTACTGTCAAACACTTATCCATACAAGTTCATTTTGGAATTGAATGAAACCGAAGGCACTACTCTTACTATCATTAGTAGCGAGTAGTTCTTGCAATCCAAAATTTCAAAACACGATAGGAACTCTGCTATAATAAATGTCTCTATTTTGGGAGCTACCTAGAGAATGTCAACAAGTAGTCCTTTCGCTATAGAGATCTTCTGTCTTCAATATAAGGAAGTTTCTAGAATGCAGACATCATTGCCATATAAATATAATATGGGGTAAACCCCCCGGACTCATGACAACAATCCCACCTATCTTTAGAAATCATCATCAACAACATGTTTTCACTTTTGAATGTATACATTGGTTCGAAGTGGTTTTCGGATAGGAATTACTCAAATCCGACCTTGGTTCCTCCGAACCAATCTTCAATAAAAAAAATGATAAGTTCATATGATATTATCAATCATCATACAATTTAATTCATCTTATTATTCTTCCATTTATCAAATACTTTAATTACTTAAAACCATTTTGAATCTTAGAATAATTCCAAATTATTTCATCCTTTACTTAGGAAAATATTTCCAAATCATTTATTTAAATATTTACAAAGATTTCCAAATCATAACTTTAAGCAGGTCAAAAACAATGTTATTTAAGACATAGTTTACTACAAACCAAAAACAATTAATTTTAAGTATAAGAATTAAAATAATTCCAAACCATTTATTTAAATCTCATATTAGAAAACATTATCGAGTAAAAAGGATCATGGAAATTATACTAATTCTACTCAATACCAATTCCCGTATTCAACCTTTATTATTCGTCTAAAAGTGGTGAAATCACCTTTTAAATTCACATGGATAGTACGAGTTCCCTCCTTGGAATTAACACCAAGTGTAAGAAGATTTTCTCCATGCAATCCAAGTCGTTTAAATTTGGTAAATTTATTCCTTTATACTTAACTCGTTTCGACATTTCGACCTTATCTATCCCTTGCCGATGAGAGGCTAGGCGAGCCAGTGAACTGGTTGCTCCTGAACATCTTCCTTAGTTTAAGCCCCTCACTTGGATCTCACTAATAGAATAATCCATTCTACTCGTTGGCTTTTAGAGCCAACATTAAATCACTTGATTTTGATAGCTTTTCTTTAAATCATCTATTTAAACCTTTTTAAATAAATTATAAAACTTCCAAATCATTATCAAAACACTTAATTATTCATTTGAAAACATTTATAAAATATTTGGAAAATAACTGTTAAGTTAAAATCCATATTTCAAAAGTTACCAAAGTGCTGTAAAAAGTGTTGCGAACATGCTACAAACAGTGTTTTCACAGCTTATTTGATTAAAATAAATTTTCGATCATTTAGTAATCCATTTTTATAACTCAAATCTCTGTTAAAATTTTTTAAAAGATTTATAAGATTTATATTATATTTTTAAACATTTTAAAAAATTATTTATAACATTTGCCACTTTGGCCACCGAACTACCGAAGCGCGATTTATCAAAAATTTGATTTGCCCATATTTTAAAATATGTTAAATTAAATCTCGACCATTTTCTTTTGTTTGAAAACTATAGTCACAGAGTCCAAAAAATTCTTATTGCAAAGAAATCTGACTCCAATTCCATGCTATAGAAGGATTTAACTTTTACGGTATGAAATCATGGACTGCCGTTACGCGACGCGCTTATTTTTGACTCCAAATTCATTGTTTTTCAAAACTTCTCCAAATTGAATTTTAATTTTTTTTAAACATTGATAAACCATTTTCAAACATTTAAACCAATATTTTCTATATTAAATCCCTTTTCACTTTTAAATCATTTCATAATATTATATTATTATAATATTGTTTTTCAACCTTTTCATATTTTCAAAATCATTAAGAGGCTCAATAAACTCCATCCAGATATTATATGAATTAATTTTCTATTAATTAACCATGGTTAATTACTTAAATATTTTTGTTATAAATTTTTATAATTTATCACAACCAAGTTATCAACGATATGCACATCCATATAATCAACCATATAATCAACCAAGTTATCAAATATTCATACAAATCATTAAGATATTAAATGGTTATATTATCATACTTAATAATAGTTATAGATATTATTTACCATTTAATAAACATTTAGTACTCACTATCACAAATGCTCCCTCCTTCCCAAGCTCAAGAAAATTCGGTAGAGCTTCCGCGGTACTTCGAACTTCTCATATCTTCTTTGAATGAAACTGATGGCACTTCCTTCTCTTTTTCTTGCTTTGGAGCTTCCGCGATCTGTTCCTAATCTCAATATGGTTTTGGCCTAGCCTTGATGAAGTAGTGGAGCTCGGCTAAGTGTGGATTTAGGTAAGGTCATGGGTTGTAGGAGGTAAGGGAGGTGGTTTGAACTTGTTTTGAGGTGGAATTGTCTTATTAAATAGTGTATATAAATTTGTTCTATTTTGGCACTATTTTGGCATTATTTTGCCATAACTTGTTCTAAGAAGAGAAGCCATTAAAGAAGCTTGGAGAAGGAGGATGGAGAGGTAGAAAATGGCTTAGAAATTTATGAAAGAGGGCAATGTATTTATAGGCACATTTGGAACAAAATATCCTAACATCAAATTAATTTTTACCCTCAACCCACACCGCTTCTTTCACCTCCAATGCACGGCCTCCGACCACCAGCACATGGCCATGTTGGTGTGCATGTTCATGTCCTTGCACATTGACTTATGTATGCTTAAGTGAGTAGGAAAAGAAAAATATCATTATATTTCTTATTTTTACCATATGTAAACTCAAATGCTAATGGTAACTTTTCTTATGTATACATGACATGTACATGTGCATATATATGTTATATACGTATACATGACATATAAATGAGGTTGTAACAACCTTTGAATGAATTTTGTTCGTTAAACGGTTGATAATCGAGAAATCGATTACCGGCCACATTTTCACTTATTAATTTATATACATATATTTGTAAACAAAATTTTAAAATATATTTCCAATTATTATTAATTAATTAAATTGATCACATTTTTGAATTATAAAACCACACAAATTAGTAATAACAATTATTTATAATAACTGCTATTATACCGATAAAGCGATATTGATTTTTCCTTATATTTTCAAACAGATTATATATCTTTATAAAACTATTATAAATTATTTATTATCACTTAATAACTATTTAAAATGAATTATTATCATTTAAAAACAAATATTTGAATAGTTATAGTAATTATTAAATCATTAAATATCAATTTAAAATCATAAATCAATTATTAAATATAAGGACATCACTGCTGATGTCATAAATACCATATTTTTCCCAAAAGTAAAATAAATAATTTTATTTCATATTCTTTTACAATTATAAAAATAAGTGTATGTATCTAGCTGCATGTGCGACATTTTACGATTATAGATCTGTTTATCGATAAAACGGTTTTCGGTCATTTTATCGCTTGTCCTTTAAAATTTATATTTTCATAATACTTATTCAAAATAAGATTACCATTGTTACTTTTTGTTCAAAACACCATAATCTATGTTTTTAAAAGCTTATATTTTAATATTTTAAAAATAAATATAATTTATCATATTGGTAAATTTACGAGTTCTTACATTCACTTTCAAATAATACTGGTTTTCTTTTCTTTTCACAAACTTTGAAAAACAATTTTCTAAAACACCTGGATTTAAGTTCTCAAATTCACAGTTTAAATCCTTTTCATTTTTATAAACTATACTTATCTAAAGTCATTTTCTTATATAAAACCATTTCACATATGTTTATCTTTAAAATATCTTGCCTTTTATTAAGACTATAATAAACAACTTTTATTAGGAATTACATTTTAACCTAATGTTATCATCGAGCGTCTTATTGTCAAACTATGAAATTTAATTCATAAGGTGTTCGTTTTAATGTTCCCACAATTACTATCCACCCACCCATGCAGTGAAAAGGTAAAACTACTCATAAACTGGTTGAGCACAACTAATCTAATTATAAATGATAAAAATTGAATGTTATCATTTCCTAATAAAAAACACATCATATATAACTATATCGGTTTTTTGAAAATTTATATATAAAATATAATCCGAGGTAATATTATTTCATTTACCAAATTTTAAAAATAATACGATGTCGGTTTGTTTGTTCAAGTGTTTAGATATTCTAGTAATGAACCAATTCAATTAACAAAAGCTCACAAAATATTTTTATTATCCAAACAAGCGTGAAACTAAACATTCATTTCAATGGTTTAAGCAATCATTCATCAAGGTAGCTTGGCATCCAATATATAATTGTTAGGCATCGATCTACATATATATAATTGTAACATATTTGCATGAAATTAAAAATAAGACGATAACAAGATTTAAGATATATTTCTTTCACCGATGTTGTACCCATAATATTTTATATTTACTAATAAATATATCGATACAATAAGTTGTAGGTGATATAATAAGATAATATTTGTACCCAAGCATTATGACAACCAATATTTTAAAATTACCAAAATCAATAATAATATAACTATTTTATTATTTTTATAAAAGGCGATGAATTATATATGCATATAATGCATATGTTTATATGAATGAATTAATATATTAAATCATGTAATTTAATTGAGTTAAATATCACAACTGTTTTACACATGTTTAACTTAGTTTAAATGGGTAATTGATTAGTCAAAATAGGCTAAAATAAAATATACCATGTATATGTCTTTTAGGCCATAAATTAAGTTAGCAATACTGGCTGATTACGTAATCTTGGCCGGTCCAACATGGGAAAATGAGGGGTCAAATGTGTTTGCTCCATATTGGAAATGAATGGAGATTTGCTACATATGGTGTAAACTTTTTTTAGTACTTATAACCAATTAAATATAAAGACCTTTTCTTATACTTATTTGCATAATTTTTACCCGCCATATATGGTTAAAAAGAAGGGTCAAATAGGGTTGTCAATGAGTACCTGAAAAATCCAAAATCCATGCATAATTGTATCACGAAAATAAAAATTATCTTATATATGATAATTATTCATTCGGTTTTTATCAAGATTGTAGCTAACTTTTTTATGTGTTTATTCCATAAACTGATTGTCAGTTTCTGTTTATTTTGGTAAAAATAATTTAAATGTGTATTAAAACCAATATCTAGTTAAAATTATTTGGTAAATTGTATTCATACACCAACCATCACTGAACATATATTGTTATTTTCCTACAAAAAGTTAATACTAAAATACTCTCTTATTCGTAATTGCATTTTTTTATCCTTTTTATTTTATCCATCAAATTAATCTTAAAATTAATGAAATTTGGTCCAACATAACATTATGATGAAAAAGTTAATGACTATTTTAGCGTGAAACCCAAACTATCATTTAAGATAATATTCACAACTAATCGCCATAATTAAAAAGCATACAACTTTTTAAAAAAAATTAGAGTTAATTTTGTTAAAATTGAAAAAAAAATATCAAAATGTTAAAATAGTAGTGCAAAGGATAAAGTTCATTTTGTGGAATTTTAACTTAGTTTAATATTCTTAATTTTCAATTTTGTATAAATGAGTTTTAAGTTTGAAAGAGGAAAGATAAAGAAGGTGTAAGCAAGGGTAATTTTGAAAAAGACGGGGTGTTTGTAAAGTGATATTGGATGTATAGTAGTTTTTTATATTTTTTGTGTACGTTAAGCAATTACTGGTGTATAAATAGAATTAGTCAAATTATTTTTCTTAGCATATTTAGTATTTTCAATATTTTTAGTACTGAAATAAATTTATAACGAACCAAAAATTTCTATTTATCTATTTAGATTTACTGGTAGTGAACAAGTCTAAGGATATCCGATAAATATCTAGTATCCGTCCATACCAACGGATGTGGATATCTAACTTTTGATAAATGATATCTAACTTTTGATATAAAATGCTCTATGTGCAACTAAATTAATTATACGTCAAAATTCCAATTTGTATTTATCTTTACGTTAGAAAGGCCAAATTGTCAACTTTTTTTTTACCTTTTAGTTCTATTGAATAGGAAAATGAACGTATCATCTTTTTATAGTGAATGTAGTAATATTACAATTTATGGTTCATAAAAAAATAAATGTGGTATGTTTTCAAATTTATGTTATACAAATGTTATCTTCATGTTACAATACACTGTCGGTGAACGTTGCTGAATTTTCATGTATAAACTACTCACATATTCATCTTCAATTAAATATTTAGATAGATTAATGTTTTCATCTTAATGCCATATACATCTTAATCAAACAGTCCAAAAATAACTCAATAAAAATAGTTAGAAAAAAAGGATACAATTGGAGATTACCTTTAATATTAACCAGTTAAATTTCAAAAGTAACGCCTGAATGATAATTGACCAAAAAAGTTCATGTTAAAATCAAACAATTAAGAATTTTGTAACATTTGATTCATTTAAATCACGTTGTTGCGTTCATAAACAACTGAAAAGAATAAACTAGCTGAGATCGTGTGAGATTTATTGCCTTTTGAGGGATCATATTTTGATATCAATCAGAGAATGTAATCGTACTGACGTCGAAGAGTAATTTCCATTTCACTGTCCTTATAACTAATAGAATTATAAACCTGGCCTGAAATTACAGATAGTTGCCACTGAAAACCGTGGAAAATAGGCACAAGGACAAATTTTCATAAAATTTTTGGTTGAAGGACAACAAGTTTTATTTTTTGGTTGAAGGACAAACTTTGGAAGATAATTAGGCTGAAGGACAATGCTAATACAACTAGCATTTTGTACAATGTAAAACTGGATATAATGCTAGTTATAATTAGCATTTTGTATAATGTTTGCACTATACAAAATGCTAAATATATTTAGCATTGTCCTTCAGCCTAATTTTCTTTCAAAGTTTGTCCTTAAGCCTAAAAATGAAACTTTGTGTCCTTCAGCCTAAATTTTTTACAAAGTTTGTCCTTGTGCCTAATTCCCTCCTGAAAACCCCTTTATACAAATTCTTAATTGATCCCCCCCTAACGATTCCATGGCAAATTAAATTTCATAAATACATACCTTAAAAGGATATAAATATAGCGTTTTAGCTAATCATCGGAAATTTCGAAATAAAATCTAGTAAAAGGAAAGTAAAAATCTAGAGATGCCTTATTTATCCAAAAATTGAAATGGTCAATAAAGTCAAAGATTTAATTACTAATTAGGAACATTAAAGTAACCTAAAATAAATGATGAGAAATTTTCCAATTTTTTTCGCACACAATGGAAATAAAGTTTCCCGAATTGTAAAATCTAAGCTATATATACATATGCATATAGTTAATAATGTCCTTCAACTTAATTCACTTAAGCATTTGTTAATTAACAACATTGACATTTTCATTATATCCCAACCAGTAAGTGTAACGACCCGATATTTTGGACCATTCGCATCCATTATAAGTGTATAGGTAGACACTCATGCCGGTGTTGAATTGCTCAAAATACCGCGTTGTTAATTTAAATTGGCAAAACTCAGCATATACAGTAAATTAATCACAGATCATAGACACAGAGTAATATAACAATAATGCAGCGGAAACAAAAGAATAGTAGTTCATGAAGCTACTATATATATAACAGAGTTAAACAAGATACAACAGAAGTCTCGAATACAATAGTCAAATACAATATCAGAATACATCACTGGAATCAACTGAATATCCGAAAGCTGGATAGATAGCTGGATCTCCAAGCGAAGCTCCAACTCCAAAGGTGAGTCTCGAATACTGGTACACTCAGTCTGACCCAAGCGTAAAGAAAACACAAAACACTTGAGTCAGGATTAACATTCTCATATCAATAAATCCAACTCAAGTGAAATAACGACTGAAATACAAGTAACTCAAAGGATGTTTGGGATAACCATCCTCTAAGGATCCGTTAAACTATCTACTAGGTAGTAATGTACGCTAAGTAGATAATGTCTAATCAGTAAAGTACGATATCAAAATAGCGTTAAGTCATGGCCCATTCCACCCTTAACACATTTTTATTCCCAAGAGCATATACAAGACCGTAGTTTCCCCAAAACCGGAAGTCACCAGAGGGCAATCCATATACTAAAGGTACAAAACAAAACGTAGTTGTCGCGAATAGGATAATCAGTATGACAAGGTACATGAGGCGATACCAACTAGGATACTAGTAGTTGCCTGATCCGGACTGATGTTGGGCATAGTAGCTACTACCCCAACACCGCGAAACAACACTCCCATAATCGAGGGGTGCACCCAAATCGAATCACAAAAGTAATAGATATGGTAACGAAGAAGTGTGTCCGCTAGAGATGGCGAACCTCAATGGCCCGGCGCGGCTCCTGTTTTAGTCATGTCAGGGGTCATCCAAAATCGTTCTCTTTCTTCAGTCAACGCGTTCACCAAAACCATCCACTTCGTTCTGGATCAACACTCCGCGTATATTAGTTATTAAAGTGGTTTCGGTATCGACAGAGAGTATGTCCATATCTGATCCCGGTCTCTTTAATAACTACGTATTATTACACCTATGGTCCTTTAATAAATTTTCAAAATAGTTATATTTCAAAACCGACATATCATTGCCTTTTCAGAACCATATAAAACGATATCACTTTTCCTTCAATAAATCCATTTCAAAATCATATCACTTTCCAAAGTTATATTGCTTTCGAAATCATAAGTCTTTTAAAATCATAACACTTTGGAAATCAAACTTGAAATTCATAACACTTTGAAATCCTAGCACTTTCCTCTTAAACAGTTTAGATATTCACAAATCAATTTACATAAACTCGAATTTCAAAATTAAAATTTGATTAAATCTCAAATCATCAATTTCAATTCAATTTAGTTTCTAAATAACCATTTCAATCTATCGATTTCAAATACATATTTAAACCATAAAATAACCCATTTCAATTTCAATATATTTTAAAGCTTTAAATATTCAACATTTCAATTATATCTAATACAACTTCAATTCACAATTTCAAATAAACCAAATATCCCATTTAAATTTATATCATTTGAAATATTCATTAAAGTCACTTTTAATCAAATTCAAGTTAAAACATATCTTTAGAATTTCAAATTTTATAAATTTCAAATCAAACTTTATTTAAGTATAATTCTTAAATAAATATAATTTCAAATCAATTTCAAATCATTATAAACTCTATATTTGAAAATATAGATAAATAAATACTTAAACATATTTCATATTGATTCAAATCAACTTTATTAAATCAACTTTAATAAATATTTAAAATCATTATTTATTAAAATCATATGTTTCTTTCAAAACCGTAGAAATGTTTTTCAAAAACATTTATATATAGACCAACGGTGTCTGTATATAATTTTCTATCCAATGGTCAAGTGATACGGATATTTATCATTTCAATCCGCAATTTAAAATATATTCGGGTATATATCTTTCAACCCGAAATCCCAAATTCAATTTAATTTGAAAATCGCTTGGGTTTATCATTTCAACCCATAACGATTTTCTCCTATTCTAAAGTCCGTTCGGGTATGTATCATTTCAACCCATAGTGATTCTATACTAACAAGGAACTTGCAGAGTGATAACAGATATGATAATAATATAACAACGGTAACAGGCATATATCATCAGTATAAATAACAGATAAGGGTGTCAGATGTCATAGGTGAACAGATACAGATGATGGCATATATATATCAATATAAATAACAGATAATGATGTCAGGTGTCACGGGTGAACAGATACAGATGATGTCATAGATATAGCAATATAAATAACTAACAGCGGTATATTTCAATTGTCGTTTCAATTGAAATCAAATTTAATAAATATAAGAACGTTAATCGTGAGTGATGCTCACCTTTCGAGGCTAGAGATGCACGAGAAGATGACACAGATACGCACACTGATACGGACATAGAGATTGAGTTACGAATCCAAGCAAAACAAATCGGCACGAATTCAACGATCAAAGCTGATAACAGAAATCGATGAAATCAAATCAAAACATTCAACATAGCAACAAATAAAACATGCCTTGCGTCAAAGTTTAACAATATAGTTCTATGTGCTACCGAGATCGAAATGGTCTGAAATTTGGTACGAATAAAGATCAAAACTTGTATTTTAAACTGCAAAAGATTCACTTGTTTTGGACAAGAGACGAGAAAAGTTACGACGTTACGAACATAGACTCAGGTCATGTTTGCAGCAGTGTAAAATAATTTCTAAGTACAAAAGAATAGCTGCCTGGGTCTAACTTCCAGATCCTCGACCACTAATCAAACGATGTTGGATTTGGCTGAAATTTGACAGGCATAAACTAGGTAACTTTGACTTCTTTTTAAAAATAAAATTAACCCATTCCGACGTAAGACAGAAGAGATACGATGCGTCAAACATGAACTCGGGTCGTGTTTGCAGCAGTGTAAAATAATTTCTAAGTACAAAAGAATAGCTGTCTGGGTCTAACTTCCAGATCCTCGACCACTAATCAAACGATGTCGGATTTGGCTGAAATTTGACAGGCATAAACTAGGTAACTTTGACTTCTTTTTAAAAATAAAATTAACCCATTCCGACGTAAGACAGAAGAGATACGATGCGTCAAACATGAACTCAGGTCGTGTTTGCAGCAGTGTAAAATAATTTCTAAGTACAAAAGAATAGCTGCCTGGGTCTAACTTCCAGATCCTCGACCACAAATCAAACGATGTCGGATTTGGCTGAAATTTGACAGGCATAAACTAGGTAACTTTGACTTCTTTTAAAAATAAAATTAACCCATTCCGACGTAAGACAGAAGAGATACGATGCGTCAAACATGAACTCGGGTCGTGTTTGCAGCAGTGTAAAATAAAATTTAAATTTGTATGAGCTAACATCATACAAGACTATTACATATATACGTATGAAAGTTTACTTTACTGTACTCATAAAGCAACTGCAAATGCACTAGGAAAAGCTACAACAAGTCATGGCTGATATATACACACTATAACATTATCTATATAACAACACCAGATGCCAAATATATATGTAACATACAAATAATATACAAACAACCTTCAATGTTTACAAATATAAACAACATCCTGTACCACAAACTATTATAACTTGATAGAATCATTTATACTTATATAACTTCTTTAATACGGTATATACATATATAAACAAATTAGCTGACATATATATAAAAGCTTATACATATCTATAAACAAACAGATTCAGCATATATAAGCTAATATAACATAAAATAAACCTTTATCTTATCTGTGAAGAATCCAACAGACAACTTATATCATAGTAGAAGTAAAAGTTTATAAACTATTATATTTAGTTAATATAAAGTGTATGCGTCCTTTCTCTTTTTTTTTTATCAAAATACTGCTACCTAAATATACTTTGCAAACTATATATGTATATATGAAAGCTGTACATATAACAATATTCAACAAGTTTTCACCTTGCTAAAACATCAACCGGGAAAGAGGAGACTACTGCACGCTAGGAAGAGAACGGGATGTTGATACGCGGCGGCTGCTCACGGATCTGAGATAGCCAAATGACGAGGCAAAGCTGGTCGCCTGCGGAAGGAGGATGGAAGAACGAGCTAGGCTGCGTGAGCTGTAGGGTGAATGGGCGGAGGCCGGAGTTGGTGGCTATCGGCTGGGAGAAGGGCGACTCGGCCATGGTGGTTGTGGTGGGCGTTCGGCGGGGATGGCGACGCCCGGGGCTGGAGCATGAAGACATGTGGAAGGTGGAGGTCGAGGTGGATGCTTGGGGATGAAGGCGGAGGTGGCGTGGTGGCTCTCAGGTGGTTTTGCTGGGCTAAAGACGATGTCGCTTCGGGAAGGGCGGAGCGGGTCGGGCTAGAGGAAGGAGTGGGTTCGGCCACGTGTGCAGAGAAGTTTCGGCTCGGTGACGTGATGGGAGGAGAATGGTGGGAGCTTGGTTGGCCGGAGATGTTGTTGGTTGGGTTTTGGCCGAGAGGAAGGACGTGAGAAGGAGGAGGGGAGTAGTGGGAGCATGGAGCAGGTGGGTGAGTTTCATTTTCTGCAGAGAAAAAAATAAAAGAATTATGAAGAGGAGGGAGAAGAGAAAAAGGAAGTAGCACGTAACAATAGCAGGGCGCAATAAATGAAGGCAGAGCAGTTAATGCGAGGCAGAGGGGATATATGCAGAGAAGTTTGTAGAGAAATGATGATTCACAGTGGTGGCTATTGGGTTTCTGAAGGGACAAGGCCTTTTTGAATTCTGAGCGGGGAAAGTGTAGGGTACCGGTTTGTGTGGCGTAACGGACCAGTTTGTACTCCGTTAACCAATTTATAACTTGCGACGCCGAACTCCGATTGACACAAACAAATATACCGTTTTGATCAGCGCGACGAGGCGGACACAACGGTATATAGATATCAGTGGTATGATTGAATTATAAAAATTCGGATTTTCTAATAGCGGAAAATGTAAGAAAAACGCTGAAAAATAAGATCGACGGAGCCAAAGATGTCCGAATTTGGAAAAACGACAAACTGAAATCCTGCTCAGAAGATGGTTTAGAATTTTTCTATGTAAAAATATTTAGATTTCGGAAACATTTTATTTTCAACGCTTTTTAACTGATTGAATTGAAGTAAATTTACGCGCGAAATAACTTTCATATTTTCGGACGAAAATTTACCGGTTGCTATGTTTAACTAGACGTATTCCAAATATAAATTTTTTTTTTATTTCAAAATTTTATCGTTTAAAATTTCCTAAAATTTCAATTAATAACGTTATTAAAACTGGTTAAATTTACGGGTCGTTACATTCTCCCCCACTCAAAACTTTTCGTCCCCGAAAAGGAACGAGGTAGGAGAATAGAAACAACCAGAAAGAAAACAGATTTGAAATACAGAATAACAGTTAATTTAAACCATATAATTTCAAATTTAAATTAATTGATATTCAATAATTGATTTAATCCATTTGATTTCACTAAAATCAATCTCAACTATTTCTAAATTCATTATCTTATTATCCCATTTTCTTCAATTTACAATTTCTAAAACCATAAATTTGAATAGTCTTTTATTATAATCATATTTTCTTCGACAATTTTAAATTCTTCTTTATTCCAAATTACTGTTAAATTTATTCTACTTAATATATCTACTCACATATATTTAACACATATAAATTAATTTAAACTATAAAAGTTTTGATTTAAATTAATTTATATTTACTAATTGCTTTTAAATTCAAGGTATTTTCATAAGTTGATCAAATTCAATTTGTTAATTCTTTCAGAACAAAATTTATTATATTCATCTCATTCAATTAATTATTTTATCATCTTTATTAGCATTTTTTTTTATAATTAAAATCTAGTGTATAACATTTATTATAAACACTCAAATTTTATAAAATCATTTTATATTGTATATTACCCAATTACATTTTAACTTCTGAATAATTTAGGTAAGTTATATTGAAATGCAATTTAGTACTATACAAATAAAATTTTCAAATTCAATTTTCAAGTTTAAATATTTATCCAAAAATTAGCTTTATTTATAATTGAAACAACCTTTAACATAATTTTAAGAATTTAATTTCCGTTTAATTTCAAACCCTTTAGAGATAATTATGTATATACTATATATATTAAATCAAATTAAATTTAAATAATATACCTATATATATATATAAATCAAGTCATACTTAAGAAATTCAAATTAAAATATTTTTTTCCAAACAAAACCTTAGCAAAGCTACAGAATGGTTTCTCCACTTCGAAACTCGAAAATGAATGTCGATGATGCGGCCGCCATCACCGAAATTATTTTCCAGCGACAAAGAGAAGAGTAATAATTTCAACATTTTAAAATTCTTTGAAAACGATTTCTATTCGAAAATACCTTTAATAATATACACTTTAAAACCAAAGTTGAAATCACCGGTAATCAAATTCTCAAATTTCCGATTTTTTTTTAAATTCATTTCGATTCCAAATCAATTTATAAACCATGTTTATAAATTCATTTAGAACAATAAATGATAATCAAATATTATCATTCAACAACCAATTTAATTAACTATTTAATTCCCGAAAATTTTTACTTATATATTTATAATATAATCATACAAAATTATTTCATTTACCAAATTTGAAAACAATATTGTGTCAGTTTGCTCTGCTCAAGTGTTTTGGAAATCCTATCGATAGCGTTGATCAGACGAATCGATCGGAAACCCAAATCAACATCAACAACTCAAACAACACAGTATATATTAAAAGCGTTTATATAGATTAATTTACACATATGTTTCTTTGCTCGATGATACATGAATGAATTTTCAAAATAAGGATAGGGTTTCAAATTTTGATGGACTTAAATCAAAGAGAAATTTGATTCGAAGATAAGTTCGAAACAAAGATATGATGATTAGT
Organism: Allium fistulosum; assembly: GCA_030737815.1. NCBI lineage: Eukaryota > Viridiplantae > Streptophyta > Magnoliopsida > Asparagales > Amaryllidaceae > Allium > Allium fistulosum. Next base: position 54,786,608 of record CM060905.1, read on the forward strand.
AACAAATAGGAAGATTGATAAATTTATATAAATCGCAGGCAACCTTAACCGGGTTGACCGTGACTTCAAGAATAAGACCGATGTGGAATTCCACGGTAAATCGACATTCGATCTCAAGAAATAAAATTCAGGTATAGCAGGAGATAGATAGCATCGTAAACCGAGGATACAGAAATCTCCGGTAAATCAATGCCTATTGTAAAGGAGTTTCACCCCTTTACAAATCATTCGATGATTGGCGAGACCGCCGATCTATTATAGATATCATTCAAAAATGGAGTTATGGGGTGCTCCAGAATTGAAAGAAGATGAATAGTGAAGGACACGAATGAATTTCGGAACCGAGGGGAACGTTCCAAAATTCAAAGGAATTGAGTCAAAGGAAGAGATTGAAACTCGAATGAGAGTGATTCTGTAAATACATTTACCCTATATGTTAAGTTTTGCCTAGAGCTACCAAAGCTCTGATACCAACTGCAACGACCCGATATTTTGGACCATTCGCATCCATTATAAGTGTATAGGTAGACACTCATGCCGGTGTTGAATTGCTCAAAATACCGCGTTGTTAATTTAAATTGGCAAAACTCAGCATATACAGTAAATTAATCACAGATCACAGGCACAGAGTAATATAACAATAATGCAGCGGAAACAAAAGAATAGTAGTTCATGAAGCTACTATATATATAACAGAGTTAAACAAGATACAACAGAAGTCTCGAATACAATAGTCAAATACAATATCAGAATACATCACTGGAATCAACTGAATATCCGAAAGCTGGATAGATAGCTGGATCTCCAAGCGAAGCTCCAACTCCAAAGGTGAGTCTCGAATACTGGTACACTCAGTCTGACCCGAGCGTAAAGAAAACACAAAACACTTGAGTCAGGATTAACATTCTCATATCAATAAATCCAACTCAAGTGAAATAACGACTGAAATACAAGTAACTCAAAGGATGTTTGGGATAACCATCCTCTAAGGATCCGTTAAACTATCTACTAGGTAGTAATGTACGCTAAGTAGATAATGTCTAATCAGTAAAGTACGATATCAAAATAGCGTTAAGTCATGGCCCATTCCACCCTTAACACATTTTTATTCCCAAGAGCATATACAAGACCGTAGTTTCCCCAAAACCGGAAGTCACCAGAGGGCAATCCATATACTAAAGGTACAAAACAAAACGTAGTTGTCGCGAATAGGATAATCAGTATGACAAGGTACATGAGGCGATACCAACTAGGATACTAGTAGTTGCCTGATCCGGACTGATGTTGGGCATAGCAGCTACTACCCCAACACCGCGAAACAACACTCCCATAATCGAGGGGTGCACCCAAATCGAATCACAAAAGTAATAGATATGGTAACGAAGAAGTGTGTCCGCTAGAGATGGCGAACCTCAATGGCCCGGCGCGGCTCCTGTTTTAGTCATGTCAGGGGTCATCCAAAATCGTTCTCTTTCTTCAGTCAACGCGTTCACCAAAACCATCCACTTCGTTCTAGATCAACACTCCGCGTATATTAGTTATTAAAGTGGTTTCGGTATCGACAGAGAGTATGTCCATATCTGATCCCGGTCTCTTTAATAACTACGTATTATTACACCTATGGTCCTTTAATAAATTTTCAAAATAGTTATATTTCAAAACCGACATATCATTGCCATTTCAGAACCATATAAAACGATATTACTTTTCCTTCAATAAATCCATTTCAAAATCATATCACTTTCCAAAGTTATATTGCTTTCGAAATCATAAGTCTTTTAAAATCATAACACTTTGGAAATCAAACTTGAAATTCATAACACTTTGAAATCCTAGCACTTTCCTCTTAAACAGTTTAGATATTCACAAATCAATTTACATAAACTCGAATTTCAAAATTAAAATTTGATTAAATCTCAAATCATCAATTTCAATTCAATTTAGTTTCTAAATAACCATTTCAATCTATCGATTTCAAATACATATTTAAACCATAAAATAACCCATTTCAATTTCAATATATTTTAAAGCTTTAAATATTCAACATTTCAATTATATCTAATACAACTTCAATTCACAATTTCAAATAAACCAAATATCCCATTTAAATTTATATCATTTGAAATATTCATTAAAGTCACTTTTAATCAAATTCAAGTTAAAACATATCTTTAGAATTTCAAATTTTATAAATTTCAAATCAAACTTTATTTAAGTATAATTCTTAAATAAATATAATTTCAAATCAATTTCAAATCATTATAAACTCTATATTTGAAAATATAGATAAATAAATACTTAAACATATTTCATATTGATTCAAATCAACTTTATTAAATTAACTTTAATAAATATTTAAAATCATTATTTATTAAAATCATATGTTTCTTTCAAAACCGTAGAAATGTTTTTCAAAAACATTTATATATAGACCAACGGTGTCTGTATATAATTTTCTATCCAATGGTCAAGTGATACGGATATTTATCATTTCAATCCGCAATTTAAAATATATTCGGGTATATATCTTTCAACCCGAAATCCCAAATTCAATTTAATTTGAAAATCGCTTGGGTTTATCATTTCAACCCATAACGATTTTCTCCTATTCTAAAGTCCGTTCGGGTATGTATCATTTCAACCCATAGTGATTCTATACTAACAAGGAACTTGCAGAGTGATAACAGATATGATAATAATATAACAACGGTAACAGGCATATATCATCAGTATAAATAACAGATAAGGGTGTCAGATGTCATAGGTGAACAGATACAGATGATGGCATATATATATCAATATAAATAACAGATAATGATGTCAGGTGTCATAGGTGAACAGATACAGATGATGTCATAGATATAGCAATATAAATAACTAACAGCGGTATATTTCAATTGTCGTTTCAATTGAAATCAAATTTAATAAATATAAGAACGTTAATCGTGAGTGATGCTCACCTTTCGAGGCTAGAGATGCACGAGAAGATGACACAGATACGCACACTGATACGGACATAGAGATTGAGTTACGAATCCAAGCAAAACAAATCGGCACGAATTCAACGATCAAAGCTGATAACAGAAATCGATGAAATCAAATCAAAACATTCAACATAGCAACAAATAAAACATGCCTTGCGTCAAAGTTTAACAATATAGTTCTATGTGCTACCGAGATCGAAATGGTCTGAAATTTGGTACGAATAAAGATCAAAACTTGTATTTTAAACTGCAAAAGATTCACTTGTTTTGGACAACAGACGTGAAAAGTTACGACGTTACGAACATAGACTCAGGTCATGTTTGCAGCAGTGTAAAATAATTTCTAAGTACAAAAGAATAGCTGCCTGGGTCTAACTTCCAGATCCTCGACCACTAATCAAACGATGTTGGATTTGGCTGAAATTTGACAGGCATAAACTAGGTAACTTTGACTTCTTTTTAAAAATAAAATTAACCCATTCCGACGTAAGACAGAAGAGATACAATGCGTCAAACATGAACTCGGGTCGTGTTTACAGCAGTGTAAAATAATTTCTAAGTACAAAAGAATAGCTGCCTGGGTCTAACTTCCAGATCCTCGACCACAAATCAAACGATGTCGGATTTGGCTGAAATTTGACAGGCATAAACTAGATAACTTTGACTTCTTTTTAAAAATAAAATTAACCCATTCCGACGTAAGACAGAAGAGATACGATGCGTCAAACATGAACTCGGGTCGTGTTTGCAGCAGTGTAAAATAAAATTTAAATTTGTATGAGCTAACATCATACAAGACTATTACATATATACGTATGAAAGTTTACTTTACTGTACTCATAAAGCAACTGCAAATGCACTAGGAAAAGCTACAACAAGTCATGGCTGATATATACACACTATAACATTATCTATATAACAACACCAGATGCCAAATATATATGTAACATACAAATAATATACAAACAACCTTCAATGTTTACAAATATAAACAACATCCTGTACCACAAACTATTATAACTTGATAGAATCATTTATACTTATATAACTTCTTTAATACGGTATATACATATATAAACAAATTAGCTGACATATATATAAAAGCTTATACATATCTATAAACAAACAGATTCAGCATATATAAGCTAATATAACATAAAATAAACCTTTATCTTATCTGTGAAAAATCCAACAGACAACTTATATCATAGTAGAAGTAAAAGTTTATAAACTATTATATTTAGTTAATATAAAGTGTATGCGTCCTTTCTCTTTTTTTTTTATTATCAAAATACTGCTACCTAAATATACTTTGCAAACTATATATGTATATATGAAAGCTGTACATATAACAATATTCAACAAGTTTTCACCTTGCTAAAACATCAACCGGGAAAGAGGAGACTACTGCACGCTAGGAAGAGAACGGGATGTTGATACGCGGCGGCTGCTCACGGATCTGAGATAGCCAAATGACGAGGCAAAGCCGGTCGCCTGCGGAAGGAGGATGGAAGAACGAGCTAGGCTGCGTGAGCTGTAGGGTGAATGGGCGGAGGCCGGAGTTGGTGGCTATCGGCTGGGAGAAGGGCGACTCGGCCATGGTGGTTGTGGTGGGCGTTCGGCGGGGATGGCGACGCCCGGGGCTGGAGCATGAAGACACGTGGAAGGTGGAGGTCGAGGTGGATGCTTGGGGATGAAGGCGGAGGTGGCGTGGTGGCTCTCAGGTGGTTTTGCTGGGCTAAAGACGATGTCGCTTCGGGAAGGGCGGAGCGGGTCGGGCTAGAGGAAGGAGTGGGTTCGGCCACGTGTGCAGAGAAGTTTCGGCTCGGTGACGTGATGGGAGGAGAATGGTGGGAGCTTGGTTGGCCGGAGATGTTGTTGGTTGGGTTTTGGCCGAGAGGAAGGACGTGAGAAGGAGGAGGGGAGTAGTGGGAGCATGGAGCAGGTGGGTGAGTTTCATTTTCTGCAGGGAAAAAAATAAAAGAATTATGAAGAGGAGGGAGAAGAGAAAAAGGAAGTAGCAGGGCGCAATAAATGAAGGCAGAGCAGTTAATGCGAGGCAGAGGGGATATATGCAGAGAAGTTTGCAGAGAAATGATGATTCACAGTGGTGGCTATTGGGTTTCTGAAGGGACAAGGCCTTTTTGAATTCTGAGCGGGGAAAGTGTAGGGTACCGGTTTGTGTGGCGTAACGGACCAGTTTATACTCCGTTAACCAATTTATAACTTGCGACGCCGAACTCCAATTGACACAAACAAATATACCGTTTTGATCAGCGCGACGAGGCGGACACAACGGTATATAGATATCAGTGGTATGATTGAATTATAAAAATTCGGATTTTCTAATAGCGGAAAATGTAAGAAAAACGCTGAAAAATAAGATCGACGGAGCCAAAGATGTCCGAATTTGGAAAAACGACAAACTGAAATCCTGCTCAGAAGATGGTTTAGAATTTTTCTATGTAAAAATATTTAGATTTCGGAAACATTTTATTTTCAACGCTTTTTAACTGATTGAATTGAAGTAAATTTACGCGCGAAATAACTTTCATATTTTCGGACGAAAATTTACCGGTTGCTATGTTTAACTAGACGTATTCCAAATATAAATTTTTTTTTTATTATTTCAAAATTTTATCGTTTAAAATTTCCTAAAATTTCAATTAATAACGTTATTAAAACTGGTTAAATTTACGGGTCGTTACAGTAAGTATTTTAATCTTATTTATGTCTTGATTTTCTTCTTCTTCTGTTTAATATCCACACTGCTTTTAGTATTTACTGTTACTTGCTAAAATTTTGGCTTTATAGATTAAATATGTATAAGAAAAATATGATGTTATAGATATTTATTTTTTCGTTGTATTCAAGATTCTAATGATGCCTTTGAATTAGTTTTACGATCTTAATGTTTCGACAAGTTTCAGAATATGATATGGAATTATATAGATTTAGCAAAATTATTTTTTATTGTTCGAACAAAACTAATATCAATAATATGCATGAATCTTTATTTAAAATGTCGTAAATTTTTTAACTGGAGATAGGAAATATGAAGATGTTTCTTAATTATATTAGATGACATATTAAACCTTAGAACCGATTGGTTTCGTAAATATTCCAATTAAAATTTAAGATTTAGCATGGTTTCCTGAACTGGAGTATCGATTGCAAGGATATTATACTTTCAGATTTAGTACTGTCTATCTTACACTCAGAAATATGATGTTGAAGCATTACCTCATTTAACAATTGGTATTAATAGTAGTTTTAACCCACTTATTTGACATAGTTTTTCTTGATTATATTTAACATGTGAATGTTATTGATTTTTTTAATTGCATGTTTCATACATTACGTATTGAATGCGACAACACACACGGTAATAGATTGCAAGATTGTGTTATGATATCTTGATTTTAAAATTGACTTTAGTGAGAAGTTAAAAGGAAAGAAGGGATAACCCAATTCATTTGTGTTTGCTATGAATAAAATCATTTTCCTACTGTAAATTAAATCATTTATGTCATATACGTTATGTGCATTTATTTTATCTCAAATCCATATTTCAAAGGAAAAACTAAAGTAGAAAATACTATATTTTTTCCAAATCTAAAAATGCTATGATAGGATCAGTAAACCTTTTAAAACAGTTTCATGAAGATAAATATTAACTATAAAATAATAATAATTATTATTATTATTATAAATACTCCAGTCAGTGAACTTCAGTCCTATAACCTTAAATATGCATAATTGCACTTTTGCATAGTAGGAAACTAGGTCATAACAATTACAATTGCTTAATCATGTAATTTTTGACATTTATTATAAAATTAGTGAAATGTTTAACTAAATAATTAAAAAGACACCCAGTCAATGATTTCATTGTTCTTAATAATTTTTCAAGTTATTCAGGGCAAGCATATTACAGTAGATTTTTTGTTCTCGCTTCCATTTTAAATGATATGGTGCTTTAGTATGACTAACCTAATAAATAGCTTTAGGATATCTACATTTCTGTATCATGGTGTTCCGTATCAAATTCAACGATCAATGTTCTAAAACTGAACAAATTTATTATAGGAAATATGAAATATACAACATGTCCACAAAATCGTAGTGTCGTTAACACAAACTTTGGTCGCATTTTATCTCTATCAAACCATAATATATCTATAGTGGACATAATCCTTGACACATGCTTATTGTTTTGGAGTGCTATTAGTGTGCCCATGCTTCCTAGCTAAACAACAGTACTCACAAATACAACGTATCACTCAGTTAACATTTTGTAAATTTGTATTATAATATGAACAATTTCGTGTAAACACTCTTGACATTTTTATTACCAGGACTAAAGTTTATTTATAAAATGTTTAATTTTATTTTGAAATTTTATAATATTTTTAATCCCAAAAAGATCAGTATCACATTGGACCATAATTTTAAGATGTAATACAATGTCCAGAACAAAAGTACATACCGACATCAAGTATAGTACATAAAATAGACAAATGAAGTATGTAATAATCTATAAAGAAAAAAAAATCATAAGACCACTACTAACTCATTCCATAATTTTTATTTTTTTTTGTTACTCTAGGAATAAATTCATCAATGAATTAAAAATAATTGGTATAAATATAGAGAAATTTCAAAGGCACACATATATTTAGTGTCGTATGGACAATACTATCAAAATTATCGAAAATTGTATGATCTTATCAGCTTTAACCATTGATTTGTTGTTATGTAAACCAAAATTCACCATATATAGGAATAGGAATATTTCTTACCTAATTGTAAATTGTTCTCCGTTTCACTCATTAGTTTTGTGTGTGATGTTAACCAATTTTTGATGCAAAATTCATTAACTTTAAACTGTATAGACAATATGTAATAAGAAATCATATAAACCTTCATCATAAAAAAAGTATATTAAACACTATGAATCAAATGGTCTCAAACCATTGAAAATAATTCAAAAGTAAAATTAGATTTAGATGTTACCTTTCAAAATGATGGCAAAGAAATAGAGGAAGTAACACTACGCGAGAAAGTAGATTTCTCGATTATAAATCCATTGGAACCCCAATGAAGGAAGAAAAAAGGAAATAGTCATCTCATGTTCTCGTAAATCATAATTAACTTGGGAAGTTATAAATTTTGAAGAAAATGATATATGATGATTTTTTTTATGGGTTTTATGTTTTTCTATTTAGTATTTTGGTTTCTTTAAATTTTTAAATTTTTTGTTTATTTAGAGCCTTTTCTGTCATATTGATTTTTACTAAAGATTTCTACACATTTCTTTTTCCATATTTTATGATTTTTTCAGAACTTTTTTACATTTTCTTTATTCGGTAATGTTTATGGAATGCACTATCTAGTATTATTATGACATTTTGCATTTAAATCATTTGGTTGTTTAATTTTTTCGTTCTATAAGTGGATAACATTAGCCGAATGTTTTGAAGGTTTCTTAAAGCTACCATTCATTTAAAAGTTCCACATCTCTAAGATAGTTATTTAATGGTAATAAAGTGATGGCTTTTACCGGTCGCACATGTTATTTTTATTTCATGGATTTGTCATTCATGTTAGAGGAACTCTTACTGCTTCTTTTTCAGAGTGCATCTTCGAGATTATAGTATGACATCACAGATTAAAAGAAAATCCCGTGTACCTGAGTCGAACGAGGTAACTATTTATTTTATTTTTATTGACAAATGAAATGTTGAACAATGTTTATGTGAAATGGTTCAAATGATCATGATTAATTTATGGTTTGTACTGATAGTTAGTATAAACAAAAAATTGAACATTTTTGTACGAACCTTCTAAATATAGGTTCCTTTTGGTCAAGAAAAACAGAACTTTTATGATGAATAACTGGTTATAATAAACTCATTAACCCATATCTTCCATTAGTACTTTTTTTTGAAAACATATTATCTTTCATCATTTTTTTTGAATATCAAGTTTTCAATTTATGTATTATTTCTTAGTAATATAGGTAATATTTCATTTTCACTTTTATTATATTTATTATTGTACAAGTTCTTACTCTCCATTCAAATTCAAGTAAAATTTTATATTCTTGCAGTAGTATATTGTATCAGTAGTATATTGCTTTCTCGATGTGAGATTTGGAAATGCACTTTCAATTTTGAACTTTATCGTTTTATTATTATCGATATTAAAATACATGGAATAAATTTTTTAATGAACCGGTTTATAATTTAATTTATATTTTTGTAACATGCTATGTATGTATGTATTTCTGTTAGAGAGTTGAAGTGGTTGAAAAAACCTTCTTTTTTTATGGTGGAATGTATAACGATGAAGAATATTCAGCTATCTCCGAGGAAGCTATTTTAGTTAGCGAAAGTTACACTGGTTTTGATAAAAGGGTAGAACGGCTTTTTACAGAAGTGGAAGATCTCTTTAAGGTGGGAGAAATCGGAACAATAAAATATCTCTTCGAAAAAGAGAAGCATCTCGATCTTCAGTTGGTGACTTACGATGGAACCCGGTTAGTACTTAAAATAAAGTACGACGACTTGTACTTGATTGGGTTAAGACGACAGCCCTAGGATGGTATGAGTTCAGAACACCGGATGAGCCAAAGAGAATCAAAGATGCAAAAGATACAGGATATTCTGCTAATTACAGTGAACTTGGTGGAGATAGCATTAGTACTATAAATATAAATACTTTTTACAATGCAGTTGAATTCATCAATCATAAACATGAGCCAAGTGAGTGGCGAAGATCCACAGCTGTAATAGCGAAATCAATTTGTGAGTCACTAAGGTTCAATCGTGTTCGAGCTCATTTTCTTGACCAAAGTAGAAATTTTGAAGGGAGGTGGGACGATCTAGAGCAACTGTGGAGCAAAATAAGCAAGACTGTTTGGGCTTACAAGGACAACAATGATACAAATATTAATTTAAGAATATCTAATTACCTTGTATTGAGGTCTTTTGCAGATTTGGAACGTGAAGTAACACTAATCAAAAACAGGCATAAAAAAGAACGGCGGTAAAAATGTAGATAAGTGTTTTTTTTTGTTTGGAAACATTGATGTACCGGTTTAGCAATATTTTTGATATCATCTTTTACCTTTTTGTGCCATATTGTTTTGGATGTACTGTTTAGCCCGGATTAGCATTTCTGCATTAGGGAAACTAAATTCTAATCTTGACCTTCTTATTAATGAAGTAGCCCAAAATTTGGCAATAAAAAAGAATATATATATAATGGTTGAAATTGACCGACCTTTTTTTTGTGTGGGCAATATAAAACAAATCCTTTGATTTCTTCATGAAAACCTGAAATTAGGCCGACTTTCTTCTTTTGCTAACTAACTATGGATGACTTTACTCAAGTTTGTACCTTCTGCACAGTGCTTTAAGTAGAAGCAAAGCTTTTTAGTGCCTTCTTATCCATTTGTGCCTCTAGTCTTGGGGTTTCCTTCAACCCATCGCAAGTGCTCGCTTATTTCATTTCGGAGAGTGGTGCTATATGCTTTTGCTTTAACTTTGCCATCATATAGTTGTGGCTTTAATGGCTAAGCACGCTATGCAATCATGATGGTAAACATTTATCATATATGTGTTCATTTATGATCTTATACTCCTTAGGATTTGTGATTTAATTATGTGAGGTGATAAGCCTCAAATATCATAACTGATAATAAAGTATCTAATTCTATCATAATTTGGTTTCACCAGTGTGGAATTATGTATTCTACAGCCATATTGTGAATGTTATATGATTCAGCATTCATAATGTGTAGTGATAGTGAAGAAAATCATCTAATATATCCATCAATAATGATTGAGAGCTATAGAATTCATGTGGTCATAAAACTAGCTGTAGAATTCATGGATTGAGAGCTGTAGAAATCATTAATGCATGGATTTAAAAAAGAAGTTATCCACTTTTCACTAGTTAAGCGCACAATAAGCATACAATGTAAATTAAACTTGTCACAAACCACCAAATATTCCTTCATCTATTTATGAGTTTGCTATATGCCTATCTGAAACATTAGATATGGAACAAGCTGTTGTTTCCAGGTTCGGTGAAATATCAACACATAACTAGTAGTTGCATCAATAAAATATACCCCTCAATCACTGCCCTTAAATGGAGACTCCTTAAATTGATACTTTGTGAACTCGAAGGTGCAGGATAATGCTGAAAAACAAACATAACAGATTTTAACAGCTAAATCACTAATACTTCCATATAATTGACCTTCCTCCATCTTCAAATCTCGTTACAGTTTGTGGTGTCTGGGAGAGCATTACTGTTGTAACTCCACTATCTTCAAATCGAAAGCATTATTATTGAAACTCCTATATTTTCATATAGAGAGCATTATTAAAGCAGGTCCTTTGCATATGTGCAGAACTAGTCTTAGAGCAAACACTAATCACAAACTCCCAAATGAAAAATGATAATTCTACTCGTCTCCTTTTATAAACAGGCATGTGAATGTATCGGTAAATAAATTTATATGGTTTTAAATTTGAATTATTTTCTTTCCAAGTTTGTGTGATTTCTTTATGTCACAAACCCATTAAATGGAACAATCAACTAATTAATATATTTTGGTCTGTTTTTCTTATAAATAAAAACAATAACAAAAAATTCTACTACTGCTATCTTATTTATATTAAAATCGATCGCGACCTATTTGGAGATACAGGAGGCGAAATAGGTTGCATTCAAGAAGATGATCAGCATTAGAGGGATTGTGACAAGTCTTGCAAACGTCTGCATTTTCTAAAGCAACCAAATTGGAGGTGGTGCCATTATTGTAAGTAGCAGTCATAGTAAAAAATAAAACCAACGTAATAGTTATATTCTTTATTATCCCCTAAAAAAGCAATACAAACCCTAAAATTTACTGTAATCGATCAAATTCAAAGTTGTTGATTACTTTCTGAATTACAGATAAAATAATCCTACAAATGCAAGACATATCTTTAAATTGGATGCTTAGAGAAATGCACAATTCGTACGTACAAAATAGTCATAACTTCTACAGTTTCCCGATTATTTGTTTCCATCTAATTGCCTTCTAAGTTGTAAATCCTATTATATAGACAGTACTGCCATTACTATCAAATTTGAAGTTTACCCAAAACCAATATCTTTCCTCGAATACTCTCAAATCTTGGTTTAGCATATTTTGGATTAAATTAAGATTCCGGTTTAGCATACTTTGAAACAAATATAACGTGACTAAGGATTTGTTTTTTCTTCAAAAACCTAGAACTGAGAAATTGTGATGCACATCACATACAACACACAAAAAAAACCTATCACTCTCAAACTAAATTGCCAATCATGCAAGTCATGTTCCGTTCATATGCCATGTTTAAGTTTACATGTAAGCCATGTTCTATTGTAGCTGCAGCACTAATTAGCACAACTGCAGTGCTGCTGAGCAAAGTGCAGCAGCAGAAGTGCTGCTTTGCTTAATTGCCAGCACAGTCTTGCTGTGCTCAGCAGTGTAGCCTTGCTTAAGATTCTTGAAGGTTGATTTCAAGTATTTTGAAGGTTGATAATGATTTTTTTTCCTCTTTGTCATGTTGTTCAATCAAAAGATTCAAAACTATCCAATTCGGACAACCGGTACTCATCAAAATAGCAAGTCATGTAAATCAAAGGCAAGTATATATAATCTTGCTTGAAGCTGTTTCTTTGTTCTTATGCATACTTTGCCTTAAAGTGTATGAATTCATATTACCTACAAGCTAGTTTATATAGTGGTACATTCAAGTAGTGGGAACTACGTGACTTTCACCCGTACCATTGACTTATTAACAGGTTACTTATACCGATACATATTATTTAAATATCATAAGAAAAGGGTAAAATAAAATACAAAATCGTGACAGTGTGGAAAAAGAGAGAAAACTCTTCCTGGGTTAAACCATCTTGGAAATAGTCGTTTGCTCAGTATTGTAAGCCAGTTTTAATTTGTTCTTTTATGACATTATCGACTGCTTTAGTAAATCAAACAATCAAATGGAAAATCAAATATTTACTGAAAATGCAAGCAACATATTATGTGGGTAACTGAGTATCATATGTAACTAGTAGTCTTAAAAGAAACCATTTAAATACCTCCATTGATGCTGTCAAATTTTCCTTCGTTATCGGAATCAAACAATGCCTTAATTAGTGCCAAATAAACTTTTATCTTTGCCTGTTACATCAATAGAACAAATCAACAAAAAATATTGTACTGTTCAGAAGACAATTAAACACAAAATATGAACAGTAAGACAACTAATTTTTGTTCATAATGTAAACCATTGTTGCACCACTTGAATTTCACAAATCACATAGTTCTTTGTATTCTTAACTGAACGCACTTTGCATGTTTTGGAGATTTGGAGTGCAACTGGATATAAAGTGGGTAATTTGATGACAATGGTGACAGCTTTGTTGCTGATGCTTAAACAATGATGGCCAATTGACCTCTTACTAATTGTTTTATGAGATGATAAAACCTTGCAGTTTTTTAGTATTTGACTTGAAATCCATTTGATTACCAATTGATATAAGATATACAAAATATAATATAATTTATGCTCAGGTTTTAACGCACAAACGATCAAAGAATCAGAGATTGTGTTGCAGCTATGATTAGTTGGGGTTCATTACGGCATTATTAGTATCAGCAAGCAGAGAAACCACCAACAATTCATTAGCCTACTCCATATTTGTTTCAGGCGTTTCAGGAAAACAATAGTCTACTGACACAACAACCCACTAAGCAAGCTTAATGCTCATATCTCACATCTCAGAGTGCTACCTCTCAGTGTCTCCAGAATCCCAGATGTGGCACTGGTGGTTGGTCATGCTACTGTCACATCAACAGGGTGGCTCATAAACAATGTTATTGAGATAAAATGAAATGAGCAGCCAAGCCAGATATCCCAAAGTAAAACATAGCTGCAACGGTTTGAGTATAAATGAATGAAGAAGAGGTCAAGGCCCAAAAGCCTAGTATGTTACATTATAAATACAATCAAATGTATCCGTATATACATTTTTGCTCTTAATAAAAATCAACTTCTTTCTCTTCAATATTTCAGTAATACATCAAATTCTAATATGATATCAGAACCAGAATGCGCTTAACAGCAAATCAACCGATTATATCAGAGAATCAAAGCTTCACACTAAGATTGAAATCATCCATCTGATTATCATCAGATAAGCTTCATCATTTGATAATCAGATAAACTTATCAGAGAATTTTCACCACTTTAGTTTTAGAGAATTTGATTAAAGAGCAATCAAGAAAACTAGTGTCCTACCAAATTTTTCTTCTTCAAATTCTTGGTAGCAACAAGCCATCTTTTCTCAATTAAGTAAATTCTAAGAAGAAAATTTAGAAAACAGAATCAAGAAGGCAAGAAAATCATGCAAAACAGAAAGAAAGTGCCCTCCCAAGAATTCATCCGAACAACATCATCAATTGAATATTGGCTGCAACATACCTGGCTTTCTGTTTTCTGAATCATCTCTTGCGAACCTCTGTATATGAATTTTCATCTTTTTTCTTGTGATTCTCATTCATCATGGCTGAAGGAAATGAAAACGCAGACACACTTCTGAAAATTCATCTACTTCACTGCATCATAGTGCAACTGCAACCGAAGAACTGATCAAGACTGTCATTAGCCCTCAAATTCAACTCATCATAGTGCATCTTGATGAAGATAACTATCTGCTTTGGAAGTTTCGGATAGAAACAACCATTCGAGGATATGGACTTAAAGGCTTTGTTCTTGGAACATTATCTGTACCACCATGATTTATGACAGATCAAGATAACAAGCCAATAAGGAATGATGAGTATACAAAGCATCAAAGCAAGATAGCCTGATAAGTTCATGGATGTTATCATCAATTGGTACAAACTTATTACCACAAATAGTAGGATGTAATAATGCATTACAAAAGGCAACTACAAAATATCAGGAAGGATAACATATCATTGAGGGAGTACTTATCAAAGATCAATACAATATATGATCTACTAGAGGCTACAAGACATAAGATATCTACGACAAAGCAGAAATTAACATTTTTATGTGGTCTAAATAAAGAGTACGAGTCAGTGGTTGCGGTAATTTCATCTAAGGAAACTCTACCATCGATGCAATATGTGCATTCTACGCTACTTGCACATGAAGGGAGGATAAACCAAGGTAAGCCACAAGAAATAGATCTACTAATAGACTATGCAAATAAACTATGCAGCTAATCAAGAAATAGAAATCAAAACTATAACAGATCAGATCAGTATTATCGGAGAGGTGGTCAGTCTAACTTGTCAAGAGGCAGAGGAAGGTGGAGCAATAGCAATAGACCTAAGTGTCAAATTTGTGAAAAGATTGGGACATACAACACCCAAATGCTAATTTAGGTTCAGTGCTTCATTCACACAAACCAAAACTCAAACCGTCAAAGATATAACAACCCAAGTGCAAATATGGTGCAAATATAACAAGAGTCAAATATCCAATCAGATAAGTCAAGAAACTGTCACCTGATAACAAAGCCAGAAGAGATACATGGTGAAAGCTAGTATCCTGACTTTGGAGCTATGTAACGACCCGATATTTTGGACCATTCGCATCCATTATAAGTGTATAGGTAGACACTCATGCCGGAGTTGAATTGCTCAAAATACCGCGTTGTTAATTTAAATTTGGCAAAACTGAACATATACAGTAAATAAATAATCACAGATCACAGACACAGAGTAATAAATGCAGCGGAAATAAAAGAGATAGTAGTTCATGAAGCTACTATATAAATGTATAAGTTACATCAGAGTTAAACAGATACAACGGAAGAGTAATACGTTACATCAGATATAAATCAGAATACATCACTGGAATCATCGAATGCTGAAAACAGAATAGATGGCTAGATCTTCAAGCAAAGCTCCAACTCCAAAGGTGAGTCTTGAATACTGGTACACTCAGTCTGACCCGAGCGTAAAGCAAAAACACAAGACACTCGAGTCAGGATTAACATTCTTATATTAATAAATCCAACTCAAGTGAAATAGCAATTGAAATACAAGTAACTCAAAGGATGTTTGGAATAAGCATCCTTTAAGGATCCGTTAAACTATCTACTATGTAGTAGTGTACGATAGGAAGATAATGTCTATCAGTAATATAAAAAGATATCAAAATAGCGTTAAGTCATGGCCCATTCCACCCTTAACACATTTTTATTCCCAAAAGCATATACAAGACCCTAGTTTCCCCAAAACCGGAAGTCACCAGAGGGCAATCCATATACTAAAGATACAAATCAAAATCGTAGTGGTCGCGTATAAATGGAATACAAGTATGACAAGGCACATGAGGCAATACCCAAGGTAGTGATACTACCGTTCGCCTGATCCGGACTGGTGAGAATGCAACGCCGCAGCGCCCGCAACACCGTGAAACAACACTCCCAAAATCAAGGGTGCACCAATCGACAACATATAATGAGTAGTTCGAAGAAGTGTGTCCACTTGAGGTAGCTAATCCTCCATTGGCCCGGCACAGCTCCTGTTTTAGTCATTTCCAATTTGACACAAGTGTCAAGGCTATCCATAATCGTTCTCTTTCTTCAGTCATCACGTACATCAATCCAACCACTTCATTCTGGATCATCACTCCGCGTATAGTTATTAAAGTGGTTTCGGTTTAGATAGAGAGTATATCCATTACTGATCCCGGTCTCTTTAATAACTTTCGTAATTATTACACTGATTGGTCGTTTATATATTTCAAAACCAAATCAATTTCAATTTCAATTCGTAAACCAACATTTCATTTCTCTTTCAAAATCAATTTCCAAATTTACGTTTCAAAAACTTCCAAATTCATAATTTCAAAATCTTATAATTCAATTTCAATCTTCATTTAAAACAATTCAAATATCAATTCAAGTTCGTATATAAGTTTCATTCCGAAAATCATTTAAATTAATTTAATTCAACATTCAAATCAATTTAAATTCACTTGTCGATTTCATTCAATATTCGTTAAGTTACTTTATCATTCAAAACAATTTCTATTTAATTTCCAATTCATTAAATCAATTTCCTAAGTTCACTTCATTAAATCAAAACTTACAATTTTGAATTAAATTAAATTCGTCAAATCAAATTCTTCCAATTACAAGTCTTACATTAATTCCAAAAATCACATTTTCATTTCTTGTTAAAGAAATTCCATCTCACTTATTTACTTCCTTAAATAATTTTCCAAAACTTAATTAATAAAGAAAACTCAATTTCAATTATTACAAAGTAAAATTCACTTATTCAAAAATTCAATTTCACTTATTAAAGGATTCAATGCAATTTAATCATTAAATAATTCAATCTTATTTAATTATTAAATAATTCAAAACTTAATTATTAAATAATTTCAAAGTTTAATAATTTCAACTTAATTATAATTTCAAACTTAATTATTAAATCATTTCAAAATTTAATAATTTCAAACTTAATTATAATTTCAAACTTAATTCAATCATCTCTCAAATTAAACAACATTCTTTCATCAATTACATTGTTAATATTTTGTTTCATATTATTAAATATTAACATTTTCCTTTCATTAAAATTTAAATTTCAACTTCATTTCAAAACCATATTATTTATTCAAATAAAATCTTCGTTTTATTTTTAAATCTAATTATTGACCAATCGGGTTTTATTTAATTTCCTATCCTAGGTCAAGGTTAAATTTGGGTATTTATCATTTCAACCCGATTCCAATTCAATTCAAAATCAAAGCATAACAAAGGGAACTTGCAGTGTGATAACTGGGATGGTGTCAAAGTAAATAAACAAGCAATAATAACAATCAATATCAATCCAATAATCAATTCAAATAATCCCGAAATAATCGTATTAATTCACATTGTTATTTGTGTAAATTAATAAAATTATTTCTAGAATCTACACTATCATTTCATGTAGATTAAAGATTATTTCATTACGGTTTTCACTTGTCATCTATTTACAATTTCATACATTATAAATTTATACATTCAGTGGTTCAAAATGTAATTAAGCAAATCCTACGTGTCAATAAATTCAACAGTTAAAGGGGTCATATAATACAAATGTCAGTTAATCAAATTTAACATTTAATTATCCTATATCAAGTTCAATTTCATACTATTTATCATTTTAACATTAACAATTTAACGTCCAATATAAACATCAACAATCAATCAATTATCAGCCAAACTGTAATATCATCGCATAAATAATTAACAGATAATGGTGTCAGATGTCACAGGTGAACTGATACAGGAAATATCATATATAACAGTGTAGCAGCATATTTCAATTGTCGTTTCAATTGAAATCAAATTTAATAAATAAAAGAACGTTAATCGTGAGTGATTGCTCACCTTTCGAGGCTAGAGAAATTTGAAACAAAACCAGCTATGAATTAGATCACGATCTAGGGAATCGAACCATCCAAGCAACTGCCTCAAA
The DNA here is from genome assembly GCA_030737815.1 of Allium fistulosum. Taxonomy (NCBI): domain Eukaryota; kingdom Viridiplantae; phylum Streptophyta; class Magnoliopsida; order Asparagales; family Amaryllidaceae; genus Allium; species Allium fistulosum. Next base: position 54,805,160 of record CM060905.1, read on the forward strand.
GTGAAGTAAGTTGGAAGCGAATTTGACGAACAAAGAAGCTGATAGATAAGAATCGATGAGAAACGAATCAGAATCAATTTGATAGACAGCAATGCTATACATATTATCATTATTTTAATATATATATACCTTTTAAAATATATAAACAAATGTTTTATATCCATATCAAAACAAACGTACTATACAACTTTTTATGTAAACCACTTGATTTATGTAAACAACAGATGTACAAAATGACCTGTTCAGAATCTTATGTGAACTTTATATTTATAACCAACATATAATATATTACTAGTATATTTTAGATATAAGTATAACTGACGTAACTGTAAACATAGGAAAATAACCGTAAGTATTAAGGATACAGTATTTTATATTTTAACATCAAGATTTTTAAGTAAGGCAGAGAGGGTCCAACGTAAAAATTGAAACAAAATATTTTTGAACACGACTTCCATTCAAATCTTTTCATACTTAAAACGTAAATTGAAATAAACTGTCTATATATGGATATCTTTCATATTCATATACCCCTAACATATCATGTATTAAACCATCAACCATTATACTTTATAAACTTTTAGCAGTATAAACAGCTATCCCATATTTACACATTACAGACATATCAACTAATTAAAATATAATATATTTAATAATATATACAAACCATTTTTATAACTTACTATAGTACTATGTAACTATTCACTTTCGCATATAACAAAACCTCTGCAAATCATATAACTTAACCTCTATAGTATTGTATATATACTTAAAAATGAACAACTGTTGTCTATATATAAAATCAAAATACTAACAAACTTGCTTTCTCATAAACGAACAAGCTAAACGCGACTTATATATAGCTAATAGGTTCTTTTTTTTATATATATACTTTAACAACCGGTCAGAAATTTAAATAGTATAATAAGTATAATACTTTTCTTAAAAACAGACCCTACCCTTGTCCAAATATACAAGCTAGTGCAAAACAGTTCAAAATATAAGTAACACCTTTATATTGGAAACCTGACACACTATTATCACCTAAGTCTAATTTAATACTACATAATATTTTAAAACGTATAAACTGACATAGGCTATAGACATAATGTATACAAATCTATTTATAAACAAACATATATAAAACCAAACGTATGCAAATCATGTTTATAACATATTACATAAATATATGATACTAACATATATATAACCGAAAATATATATATATAAACTACCTTTTTCAAAGAAAAGAGGAAAGTTGTAGAGGGGGAGGCAAAGTGAGTCAGGCTCGAGCTTGAAAGTGACACACGCGGAGAGGGATAGGCGTGGAGGGTGGTGTGCTTGGCGTAGGCGTGTAGTGGTGGCGGCTATCGGTTGGAGGTGGATCCGGTGGGTGTGCTTGCACGGTTGGAGGAGGGACGCTGGCGGTGGCATGGATCTGGAGGTGGAGAATAAAGTGGCGAGGGTGGTCGGATCCTCTGGGTTGCTGGGTGGTGCTCCGGTCGGTGACTGGGTGGGCACGGGCTGCGAGGTGGTGCGCGCGTAGGTCAGAGCGTGGGGAGAAGTCTTGAAGGCGGGCTGTAGGATGGTGGGGTTTTCGAGGCACGGTGGTCGGCAAGGGAAGCAAGAGGAGGCAGGGTTGGGGACTAGGTGGAGAGGTTCGGTGAGAGGAAGGATATGAGAGGTGAATTTAGGAATAAGGCATGTCAGAGAAAATGAAATGATATTGAGGCAAGAAGAGGAATGGGTTACGTTATATTCATTTTCTTTTTTTTTTGTATTCTTGGAGAACTAAACAGGGCAGTAAATACTTTTTGTTGAAATATGTAACGTGCTTCCCATTTTTCCAAATTTTTCATCTTCCTATGTCATTATCTCAGCTGCCAACTAACCTATTGAATCCACCCATCAGCTAAGAGTCATTTCCAAATTTAAATGAATATGGGCTGTGAAATACAGGGATAAACACGCATTTACCAGTCCATTTGGAACGGTAAACTTTAACGCGACGTATAACGTCAAACCCCGATTTGTACAAATGAATATACCGTTTTGATCAGCGCGACAAGACGATCAAAACGGTATACAGATATCAATGGTACGATTGAATTATAAAAAGTCGAATTTTCTAATAGCGGAAAATGCAAGAAAAACGCTGAAAAATAAGATCGACAGAGCCAAAGACGTCCGAATTTGGAAAAACGACAAACTGACATCTTGCTCAGAAGATGATTTATAATTTTTCTATGTAAAAATATTTAGGTTTCGGAAACATTTTATTTTCATCGCTTTTTTTTACTGATTAAATTGAAGTGAATTTACGCGCGAAATAAACTTTTGTATTTTCGGACGAAAATTTACCAGTTGCTATGTTTAACTAGACGTATTCCAAATATCAAATTTTATTTCAAAATTTTATCGTTTAAAATTTTACAAAATTTCAACTACTTACGTTATTAAAACAGTTGAAATTTACGGGTCGTTACACTCTCCCCCACTCAAAACTTTTCATCCCCGAAAAGGAACGAGGTAGGAGAATAGAAACAACCAGAAAGAAAAACAGATTTGAAATACAAAATAACAATCAATTAAAACCATATAAATTTAAATTAATTGATATTCAATAATTGATTTAATCCATTTGATTTCACTAAAATCAATCTCAACTATTTCTAAATTCATTATCTTATTATCCAATTTTCTTCAATTTACAATTTCTAAAACCATAAATTTGAATAATCTTTTATTATAATCATATTTTATTTCAATAGATTTAATTCTTTAATTCCAAATTATTATTAATTTTATTCTACTTAATATATCTACTCACATATATTTAACCCATATAAATAAATTTAAACCATAAAAGTTTCGATTTAAATTAATTTACATCTATTAATTTCTTTTAAATTCAAGGTATTTTCATATGTTGATCAAATTTCAATTTATTAATTTTTCAAAACAAATTTATTAATTCTTTCAAAACAAATTTACTTCATTATTAACTGAGTTTACTTATTATCCTATCTAACTCTATTAACATCTTAATAATCAAAATTTAGTGTATAACATTTATTATAAACACTCAAATTTTATTTATAAATTCAATTTATCTTATATATTATCCAATTACATATTCAACTTCTGAATGATTTAGGTAAGTTGTATTAGAATGCAGTTGAACAATATACAAATAGAATTTTCCCAATTCAATTACTCAAGTTTAAATATTTATTACAACTTTGGTCTTATTTAATTGAAATCGTCCTTTAACAAAATTTAAGAATTAGATTTCCGATTAACTTTAAACAGTTTAGAGATATATAACATATATTTATATCAATCAAATTTAAATTTTGAAATAAGATACTTATATATATATAAATCAAATTATACTAAAGAAATTCAAATCAAAATATTTTTCAAAACAAACCGTAGCAAAACTACAGAATAGTATCTCCACCTCGAAACTCGAAAATGAATGTCGATGATGCGGCCGCCATCACCGAAATTATTTTCCAGCGACAAAGAGAAGAGCACTGATTTCAACATTTTAAAAATTCTTTGAAAACGATTTCTATTCGAAAAATACTTCCAATAATATATACTTTAAAATTATAAAATCAAAGTTCGAAATCACCGGAAACTAGATTCTCAAATTTCTGAATCAAATTCATTTCAAATTTCAAATCAATTTATAACCAAGTTTATGAATTCATTTATTTATATTATGCAATAGTCAATGGTTTACAAAACAATGAATGAAAATCAATATTATTATTTCAGACAACAAATCCATTAAAAATTTATTTCAGAAAACTTATATTTATATATAATATAATCATTCAAAACTATTTTGTTTATCAAATTTGAAAACAACATTTTAATATAAATTTAGAAATACATTTCTTTGCCCGATGATACAGGAATGGATTTTCAAAATAAGGATAGGGATTCAAATTTGATGGACTTAAATCAAAGAGAAATTTGATTCGAAGCTAGGTTTGAAACCAAGACGAGATAATTAAATAACAAAATAAGGCGATGGATAAATTTATATAAGTCGCGGGCAGCCTTAACCGGGTCAACCGTGACTTCAGGAATAAGATCGATGCTGGATTCCGAGGTAAATCAACACTCGATCTCAAGAGATAGAATTCAAGTATAGCAGGAGATAGATAGCATCGTAAACCGAGGATACAGAAATCTCCAGTAAATCGATGCTATTGTGAAGGAGTTTTCACTCCTTTTACAAATAATTCGATGATTGGCGAGACCGCCGATCTATTATAGATATCATTCAAATGGAGTTATGGGGTGCTCCAGAACTGAAAGAAGACGAATAGTGAGGGACAAGAATGAATTTTTTTTTTGGAACCGCAGGGAACGTTCCAAAATTCAAAGGTATCGAGTCAAAAGGAAGAGATTGAAACTCGAATGAGAGTGATTCTGTAAATACATTTACCCTATATGTTAAGTTTTGCCTAGAGCTACCAAAGCTCTGATACCAACTGTAACGACCCGATATTTTGGACCATTCGCATCCATTATAAGTGTATAGGTAGACACTCATGCCGGAGTTGAATTGCTCAAAATACCGCATTGTTAATTTAAATTTGGCAAAACTGAACATATACAGTAAATAAATAATCACAGATCACAGACACAGAGTAATAAATGCAGCGGAAATAAAAGAGATAGTAGTTCATGAAGCTACTATATAAATGTATAAGTTACATCAGGGTTAAACAGATACAACGGAAGAGTAATACATTACATCAGATATAAATCAGAATACATCACTGGAATCATCGAATGCTGAAAACAGAATAGATGGCTGGATCTTCAAGCAAAGCTCCAACTCCAAAGGTGAGTCTCGAATACTGGTACACTCAGTCTGACCCGAGCGTAAAGCAAAAACATAAGACACTCGAGTCAGGATTAACATTCTTATATTAATAAATCCAACTCAAGTGAAATAGCAATTGAAATACAAGTAACTCAAAGGATGTTTGGAATAAGCATCCTTTAAGGATCCGTTAAACTATCTACTATGTAGTAGTGTACGATAGGAAGATAATGTCTATCAGTAATATAAAAAGATATCAAAATAGCGTTAAGTCATGGCCCATTCCATCCTTAACACATTTTTATTCCCAAAAGCATATACAAGACCCTAGTTTCCCCAAAACTGGAAGTCACCAGAGGGCAATCCATATACTAAAGGTACAAATCAAAATCGTAGTGGTCGCGTATAAATGGAATACAAGTATGACAAGGCACATGAGGCAATACCCAAGGTAGTGATACTACCGTTCGCCTGATCCGGACTGGTGAGAACGCAACGCCGCAGCGCCCGCAACACCGTGAAACAACACTCCCAAAATCAAGGGTGCACCAATCGACAACATATAATGAGTAGTTCGAAGAAGTGTGTCCACTTGAGGTAGCTAATCCTCCATTGGCCCGACACAGCTCCTGTTTTAGTCATTTCCAATTTGACACAAGTGTCAAGGCTATCCATAATCGTTCTCTTTCTTCAGTCATCACGTACATCAATCCAACCACTTCATTCTGGATCATCACTCCGCGTATAGTTATTAAAGTGGTTTCGGTTTAGATAGAGAGTATATCCATTACCGATCCCGGTCTCTTTAATAACTTTCGTAATTATTACACCGATTGGTCGTTTATATATTTCAAAACCAAATCAATTTCAATTTTAATTTCAATTCGTAAACCAACATTTCATTTCTCTTTCGAAATCAATTTCCAAAATTTACGTTTCAAAAACTTCCAAATTCATAATTTCAAAATCTTATAATTCAATTTCAATCTTCATTTAAAACAATTCAAATATCAATTCAAGTTCGTATATAAGTTTCATTCCGAAAATCATTTAAATTAATTTAATTCAACATTCAAATCAATTTAAATTCATTTGTCGATTTCATTCAATATTCGTTAAGTTACTCTATCATTCAAAACAATTTCTATTTAATTCCAATTCATTAAATCAATTTCCTAAGTTCACTTCATTAAATCAAAACTTACAATTTTGAATTAAATTTAATTCGTCAAATCAAATTCTTCCAATTAAAAGTCTTACATTAATTCCAAAAATCACATTTTCATTTCTTGTTCAAGAAATTCCATCTCACTTATTTACTTCCTTAAATAATTTTCCAAAACTTAATTAATAAAGAAAACTCAATTTCAATTATTACGAAGTAAAATTCACTTATTCAAAAATTCAATTTCACTTATTAAAGGATTCAATGCAATTTAATCATTAAATAATTCAATCTTATTTAATTATTAAATAATTCAAAACTTAATTATTAAATAATTTCAAAGTTTAATAATTTCAACTTAATTATAATTTCAAACTTAATTATTAAATCATTTCAAAGTTTAATAATTTCAAACTTAATTCAATCATTTCTCAAATTAAACAACATTCTTTCATCAATTACATTGTTAATATTTTGTTTCATATTATTAAATATTAACATTTTCCTTTCATTAAAATTTAAATTTCAACCTCATTTCAAAACCATATTATTTATTCAAATAAAATCTTCGTTTTATTTTTAAATCAAATTATTGACCAATCGGGTTTTATTTAATTTCCTATCCTAGGTCAAGGTTAAATTTGGGTATTTATCATTTCAACCCGATTCCAATTCAATTCAAAATCAAAGCATAAAAAAGGGAACTTGCAGTGTGATAACTGGGATGGTGTCAAAGTAAATAAACAAGCAATAATAACAATCAATATCAATCCAATAATCAATTCAAATAATCCCGAAATAATCGTATTAATTCACATTGTTATTTGTGTAAATTAATAAAATTATTTCTAGAATCTACACTATCATTTCATGTAGATTAAAGATTATTACATTACGGTTTTCACTTGTCATCTATTTACAATTTCATACATTATCAATTTATACATTCAGTGGTTTAAAATGTAATTAAGCAAATCCTACGTGTCAATAAATTCAACAGTTAAAGGGGTCATATAATACAAATGTCAGTTAATCAAATTTAACATTTAATTATCCTATATCAAGTTCAATTTCATACTATTTATCATTTTAACATTAACAATTTAACATCCAATATAAACATCAACAATCAATCAATTATCAGCCAAACTGTATTATCATCGCATAAATAATTAACAGATAATGGTGTCAGATGTCACAGGTGAACTGATACAGGCAATAGCATATATAACAGTGTAGCAGCATATTTCAATTGTCGTTTCAATTGAAATCAAATTTAATAAATAAAAGAATGTTAATCGTGAGTGATTGCTCACCTTTCGAGGCTAGAGAAATTTGAAACAAAACCAGCTATGAATTAGATCACGATCTAGGAAATCGAACCATCCAAGCAACTGTCTCAAAGTGAAGTAAGTTGGAAGCGAATTTGACGAACAAAGAAGCTGATAGATAAGAATCGATGAGAAACGAATCAGAATCAATTTGATAGACAGCAACGCTATACATATTATCATTATTTTAATATATATACCTTTTAAAATATATAAACAAATGTTTTATATCCATATCAAAACAAACGTACTATACAACTTTTTATGTAAACCACTTGATTTATGTAAACAACAGATGTACAAAATGACCTGTTCAGAATCTTATGTGAACTTTATATTTATAACCAACATATAATATATTACTAGTATATTTTAGATATAAGTATAACTGACGTAACTGTAAACATAGGAAAATAACCGTAAGTATTAAGGATACAGTATTTTATATTTTAACATCAAGATTTTTAAGTAAGGCAGAGAGGGTCCAACGTAAAAATTGAAACAAAATATTTTTGAACACGACTTCCATTCAAATCTTTTCATACTTAAAACGTAAATTGAAATAAACTGTCTATATATGGATATCTTTCATATTCATATACCCCTAACATATCATATATTAAACCATCAACCATTATACTTTATAAACTTTTAGCAGTATAAACAACTATCCCATATTTACACATTACAGACATATCAACTAATTAAAATATAATATATTTAATAATATATACAAACCATTTTTATAACTTACTATAGTACTATGTAACTATTCACTTTCGCATATAACAAAACCTCTGCAAATCATATAACTTAACCTCTACACTATTGTATATATACTTAAAAATGAACAACTGTTGTCTATATATAAAATCAAAATACTAAAAAACTTGCTTTCTCATAAACGAACAAGCTAAACGCGACTTATATATAGCTAATAGGTTCTTTTTTTATATATATACTTTAACAACCAGTCAGAAATTTAAATAGTATAATAAGTATAATACTTTTCTTAAAAACAGACCCTACCCTTGTCCAAATATACAAGCTAGTGCAAAACAGTTCAAAATATAAGTAACACCTTTATATTGGAAACCTGACACACTATTATCACCTAAGTCTAATTTAATACTACATAATATTTTAAAACGTATAAACTGACATAGGCTATAGACATAATGTATACAAATCTATTTATAAACAAACATATATAAAACCAAACGTATGCAAATCATGTTTATAACATATTACATAAATATATGATACTAACATATATATAACCGAAAATATATATATAAACTACCTTTTTCAAAGAAAAGAGGAAAGTTGTAGAGGGGGAGGCAAAGTGAGTCAGGCTCGAGCTTGAAAGTGACACACGCGGAGAGGGAAAGGCGTGGAGGGTGGTGTGCTTGGCGTAGGCGTGTAGTGGTGGCGGCTATCGGTTGGAGGTGGATCTGGTGGGTGTGCTTGCACGGTTGGAGGAGGGACGCTGGCGGTGGCATGGATCTGGAGGTGGAGAATAAAGTGGCGAGGGTGGTCGGATCCTCTGGGTTGCTGGGTGGTGCTCCGGTCGGTGACTGGGTGGGCACGGGCTGCGAGGTGGTGCGCGCGTAGGTCAGAGCGTGGGGAGAAGTCTTGAAGGCGGGCTGTAGGATGGTGGGGTTTTCGAGGCACGGTGGTCGGCAAGGGAAGCAAGAGGAGGCAGGGTTGGGGACTAGGTGGAGAGGTTCGGTGAGAGGAAGGATATGAGAGGTGAATTTAGGAATAAGGCATGTCAGAGAAAATGAAATGATATTGAGGCAAGAAGAGGAATGGGTTACGTTATATTCATTTTCTTCTTTTTTTTTGTATTCTTGGAGAACTAAACAGGGCAGTAAATACTTTTTGTTGAAATATGTAACGTGCTTCCCATTTTTCCAAATTTTTCAACTTCCTATGTCATTATCTCAGCTACCAACTAACCTATTGAATCCACCCATCAGCTAAGAGTCATTTCCAAATTTAAATGAATATGGGCTGTGAAATACAGGGCTAAACACGCATTTACCGGTCCATTTGGAACGGTAAACTTTAACGCGACGTATAACGTCAAACCCCGATTTGTACAAATGAATATACCGTTTTGATCAGCGCGGCAAGATGATCAAAACGGTATGCAGATATCAATGGTACGATTGAATTATAAAAAGTCGAATTTTCTAATAGCGGAAAATGCAAGAAAACGCTGAAAAATAAGATCGACGGAGCCAAAGATGTCCGAATTTGGAAAAACGACAAACTGACATCTTGCTCAGAAGATGATTTAGAATTTTTCTATGTAAAAATATTTAGGTTTCGAAAACATTTTATTTTCATCGCTTTTTTTTACTGATTAAATTGAAGTGAATTTACGCGCGAAATAAACTTTCGTATTTTCGGACGAAAATTTACCAGTTGCTATGTTTAACTAGACGTATTCCAAATATCAAATTTTATTTCAAAATTTTATCGTTTAAAATTTTACAAAGTTTCAACTAATTACGTTATTAAAACAGTTGAAATTTACGGGTCGTTACAAGCTACAAATCACATCACAATCAATTTAGATAACTTAAATCTTGGCAACAAAGAATATAAAGATAATCAGTCCATACATATGAGCAATGGTGAGCCAGTTAAAATCTCACAAACTGGAATTGCTTGCATCAAAGGTGAAAGACAATTATATCTAAATAATTTATTAAGAGTACCACGAATAAAGAAAAATCTTATGAGTGTGTCACAATTTTCAAGTGACAACAATGTATATTTTGAATTCTATCCTGAATATTGTTTGGTTAGATACATTCTAACTAGAGAAATTCTATTGTGGGGTGAAGCTGTAAGGGGACTGTACAAGTTCAATCTTGTTAATTCAAAAAATTCTCAAAAAGGAAATAGTTGCAATCTTTCTGAAATTACAGAAAGAAATTGAATTTGTTCGATTTATGGCACTACAAATTAGGCCATCCTAACGTAAATGTTGTGAAGCAGGTTTTAGTTGAAAATAAAATTTCATTTGAAAATATTTCTTTATCATATGTTTGTACATATTGTCAAATGGGTAAAAGTCATAAACTTACTTTCTCTGACTCACAGATCAAGTCTAGTAAACCGCTTGAAATGGTTGCTACTGATTTATGGGGCCTATAACATATCAGTTCAGACTATGGTTTCTGAATATTTTATATCATTTATTGATGCCTACACTAGAGACACATGGATTTATTTTCTTAGTGCAAAGTCTGATACATGTAAAGTAGTAGTAGACTTTATTACTCAAGTCAAAAAACAAACTGACCATTAGGTTAAAATCATACAAATTGATGGTAGTACTGAGTATAAACTAGTGAGTAATTTATTTCAAAAGAAAGGGATAATTCATAGAATTACATGTCTATATACATCTGAGCAGAATAAATTAGTGCAAAGAAAACACAAATATATAGTGGAATCAAGTCTTACATTTTTTGCACAAGCATCTCTTCGTCTAAATTTTTTGCCAGACTCATTCAATACAATAACATATTTTAATAATAGACTGCCAACCAAAGTTTTGAAAGATAAATGCCCAATTGAGAAATTATTCAATATAAAACCGGCTTATCAATATTTAATAACTTTTGGATGCTTGTGTTTTTCTTGCTTAAGACGATACAATAGTCATAAATTAAATTTTAGATCAATTCCTTGTAATTTTTTAAGGTATTCAACAAATCAAAAAAGATACAAATGTTTAGACATAAATGGAAATGTATTTGTGAGTAGACATGTAACGATCCGGGTTTTTCGTCGTTTGATTTTTAATATTTAAATGGTTTAAATATTGAATTTGGAATTTTAATTGAGTTAATAAGTTTTTAAAACTGGAATTTCATACGATTTCGTAAATTTTGAAATCGTCGATTTAATCGATGCGTTAAAATAGCGATCAAGAACACAGTCTCGGAATTCGACGAAACTAGTTCCATTGGATCCGTAATAGTGTATTATTATTGGGTTTCAAATTTCGTAGTGTTTGGATGTAACGATCCGGATTTTGCCCGCTCGAAAGTCAACATCCGTACTTCACATTGTACTCGAATGTCGTAGATTCGACCGTTCAAATCCGATTCGCCGGAGCTATAACACAGTTAAGTAAATAACACAGCGGAAGAAAAGAATAATACATTGATATACAATATCTGATACAATAGAATGATACAATGAATATCAATATACATCAGAGATGATACAACAAATAGCAGCGGAAAGAAAAGATAACAACAGCAACGGATATAATATCTCCAATACAATGCTCCAATCCATAGCTAGCGAAAAGCAAGGTCAGTCGTCCATAGACTGACTAGCTCCAGATAATATACTCAACCTGAATATCTGAAAAGAAACCCAACTCTAGACTGCTCGTGTGGAAAATTATGAGCACCCAGAGTTTAGGAAAGGAACAATAAACTCCGGATCAGTCATGGGACTGGTGTGAGCAACAAAAACAGTTTATCTTTAAACAAACACAAAAGGCTTTTAAACATTGAAATCCGCAATGCTTTTCGAAAATGAAACTACCATAAGGCCTCCCGCCACACACACAATGCAATCGCAGAATTGGAGGAGATTTCTCCTTATGATAGTCAAACATGCTTACTACGCAAAATCACTCGATATTATTATCATTAGTGCATAGTGTCGAAAACCATTTCGAAAATATAATATTAATCTTAGCCAGCATACAACATTATTGTATGCCTACTATAGCTACTACGTTCAATAGCAGGTTACCGCCACATTCCATAGCAGGTAATACAACAAAAACCGTATAGGGTTCGTATTGTTTCTTTGGATTTCCAACAAATGATCAGGCAAAGGAACTTCCTTACCGAAATAGAAACGCCTCTGGAAAGACGCCCCGAGAACCTAACCGGATCTCCGCAAACAAAAGGCCGACGCTACCTCACGCTCTAACCGAGCTGTAACTAGGTAACTAACACACGAGTCATGTCATCCCCCGGTCGTTACCGACCTTTATCCGAGACGTCTCGATCATAAAGCAACAACCACAAAGTATAATAACTGTGCAGCATCCACATAGGTAAAATATCTGGGCTCCATACCATGATATCACCTTTTATCCAGAAGGAAATGACATACCCTAGGGGCGCTACCCCTACAAACCTTTGTCGCAACATTCCTGTTTCGACCATTACCGGGTTGTGAGGCTCGATGAAGTCTCGTCCACAAAGCTACGCTTTTTCACAAAGCCACGCTTTTTCACAAAGCCACGCTTTTTCACAAAGCAACGCTTCGATCAACAAATGATCAGCAGCACTTCGTATGCCACATTACCAAATTGGGAATGTATCACTAGTAACCATCAACTACATAACCTCTGAGCTCGTACGTCTCAGAGAAGGGTGTTAAGCTAAGAGAATAAATTCTCCGCCACCAACAGAAATGTATTTGATAGAAACCAGCTTTACATCTCAAAGTGTAATGTCAAACACACATCCATACAAGTCTGTTCCGGGTTCGAACAGAACTGAAGGCACTTCTCACGAAGCCCTTGCAAATCCGGATAATTTCCAATCACGTCCGGACTTCCCGTCACTAAGGGTGATAAAACCTCTATATCGGGGATCAGCCGATGCAGAGTAACTCGACGGTAATCCTTCCGTTTTCAAAAATATCCGGTCTTCACCACCGGTCTTCAAATGCTATCCATATCGTCGTATCACTATTCGGAATGGGTTATATGACACAAAGGTCCTCTCCCGGCTAAACCGAATAACGAGTGCAATTAAAAAATCATATGGATACTGGGGTCTCAGTTAAATCACAGCTTAAAGCCCAAAACTTTTCATTCGAATGGTAAAACAAATTACCATTTCCAATATTTTAAACAAAAAGATTCAATTCAAAAACCTTCAATGGTTTAAACAATTTCCACACTTTTAATCTTTTAAACAAAAAGATTCAATTCACAAAGTTTACCATGTTCACAAATTTTCAAATCAATTTCCATTACAACATGGGTTAACTCGTTAAATCTTTAAGTCAAGATTTAACTTATAGCTTTTAAAACAATTCCATTTCAAGTTGGATTAACTCGTTCGGTCTTTGAATCAAAGACTCATTTCATAAATTTCAAAACATTTCAATTCCATTTCAAACTTGAAATTCTTTCAACACAAATTGGAAGTTCATTACTTTTGTGAAAGCTTTTACTATTTAAAAACAAATAGTTTCGTTTCATAAAAATCCAGTTATATTTACACGAGTTAAAACCCTTGAATTAAATTCAAATTCCCAAATCAATACATTTAAAATGGTTTAACCCATATATAACTTGTTCAACATCTTTAATCCTTAGCTTCAAATCGTAGAATTCAATTTCAAACTTGAATTCAAATTTAAATCAAATTATTTAAATTTCAAAACTTGATTAAGTTATTCGAAATAGCTTTTATCTTTGAAATTCCATTTCAAAAGATCTTCACTTTAAACCCAAATTTCCAATTTCAAAATCAATTGAAATTAAAATTTAAATTTCAAAAACATTAAATTTACATCATCTGTGATTTAACCGATTTCAACGTGAAATCCATATTTGTGTGTGTATGGTGTAGTCCAGGGATTTTACACACAATAGTGCAACATCAATCATCACAGATATATCGATAAGAGGTATAATCGATAACGCTTATCTTCATTCACAGATTCATAGATGAAATAAATTTATCAGTCACAGATTCATCATTACACTTCGATGTGGGTTTCGGATAACCAACTGGAATCCGACTCCCTGTCGCATCGAAATTCAAATGTCGTTTACGGGTCAAGGGTTTTCATATTCATATAACAGTATATTTATCACAGATATAACAGCTCAATACAAAGCAATTTATATCACAAAGCATCATATCACAAAGCATTATATCATAAAGCATTCGATAATAATCAATCATCTACAATTAAGATGAATTAATTGAGTAATTATAACTAATTAATCACATTAATAAATTAACCCTTTAATTAATTTCATTAAGTAATTATCTTTAGTTAATTAAGGCCCTCATTAATTTAAAGATAAACCATTTATCTTAATAAATTACTTAATTAACAAATAAATTCTTATTTAATTCAAATGCTTGAAATTAATTTGTTATTAACAAACAAAATCACTTGAGTAATTAACCTTTAATTATTTTAAACCTTTTATTTCATTTCAAATTTGAATTCAAAAATAAATTTAAATTCGCACTCCAACTGAATTTAAACTTTTCTTAAATCTGGCATACAAATTTAGAATTCAACTGGGACAACAGTTTACTCGAGACGACCCAAAATCTGCTTCGAGTCTTCCCTCCCTCTACTTCGAGTCACAACTCGAAATAACCCGAGTATGCACTCGAGTTCAAACCACGATCAGACTACTGACATACACACGCGCCACTGTGCACGTGTACGCTCACCGGAGCTCCCTCCGATCATCGATGAACACCCCAACACCTCGCCTAACCATGCAGCAACCCACTACGATCACCCAAACATTCGCACGAGACTCGAATCGAAATCGAGCGTAAAACCCAATCCTGGAAACGTAAACTATAACCACCATCAACCTGGAAACTGCCGCCGTTCTCCCAGCCTCGACCACCTGAATTCGCACGACTTCGGCCACGTCTTCGTGGATCACCCACGCAGCCATTTTCCAAACCCCAAGCGACTCGATCCCTCTATGGTGACGAAATCACCATTCTTCCTACTCACGGTAAAACTCAGGGTTAAACCCTAAATTCGAGTCGACCCACTAATTCTTGCATTTGAAAATTTATCTAACATTTTTCCAATAATCAACGAGTATCAAGAGAGCTCCAAAACGAATTACGACATCTAAGATTTGTCAAACCAACGAGAATCGATAAAAATGCAATTTTAGTTCATATAGGAACTGCACCACGCATACCGATCGAAATATCATCATTGTTGCCTTAAAGATCCTATTTTTGAGTAAGTATTCAAGTTATATAATTGAATTTGTAAATCATTATACTCGAATTTGATCATCATTTGGATTTTCTCTGCAAAAACAAATTTATTCATACTGTATATTCTTTTATTTCCTTGAAACTATTTTTAAAAGATAATTCATACTTAGACTCACCTATTTTGTTTTGAAACAAAACCCTCGTAATGATTAGAAAATAAGGAATTGAATTTTTTACTTGTTTACTTGAAACCTGTAACTCAGACAAAAGAGCAGAGGAGGTGAAGAAGAAAGCATCCTACAGATCAACTTCACAATACAAACAGAGCTTCATAGACAATACATATAATTACACAAACTTGATGATATTTATGTATTAATAAAAATGGGTTTACTCACCTACTTACTGACATGCATCATCAACTTGTACACATATGAGCACACATGTGTACATTCAAACAAGTTACCAAATTCACTCATTTCATTCATCATTGCTGAGCACAATTTTAAGATAGAAAGTGGGGTTTTTAAGGAGAGTTGCTCACTTGAAACAAATGAGAACAGAGCCTTTACTTTGAAAACTTGAAACAGGCTTTTGAAAACAGTTTTGGATTTTCTAACAGAAGCTCCTCTTGATCTCTGTTTTGTTGAGTTGCTGATGGTTGTTGAATCTTTGTTTAAGTTTCAAATGGAGTTTTATCTTACTTTTGTTTAGTTAGAACTGAAAATGAAACTGGTATGGGAAAATAGTTCACAGGTTGATGATTTTAAAACAAGTTACAGGGTATCATTTCTTTAGGCAAAACAGTGTACACTTTGTACAAATTTTCAGAGATTTTTTCTATATTTTGGTGGCCGAGATTGTATACTAATGTACTAGAAAAGATATTTGCTTTTATCTCATTTAATGCTACGTCCTTTATGTTTTTATTTTAAGCTTATCTTATTATTTTATACTTGCCTGCATCTTGATTTACAAACACATGCAAACTATATTTCTACTTTGCTTTTGATTCTTATCTTAGCACATTTTCTTCTTACCAGCCTACATACCTACTTAGACTTAGTTATACTCAAGTCTGCATACCCATACTCGAGCCATTGTTTACATACTTGAATAAAATTTATACTTTGTATTTTGTTTGTTTGGTTTCTAACTTGTCTGCATACTTATATTGTTATGTTTTGTATGTATTTTATTTTGTCTTTGTCTTGTTTTATACACTTTCATTTTTATTTCTATTTTAAATCTTTTATTTATCTGGTATCCAAAGTGTGTGTGTGCATGTATATATATATATATTTATTTATTTATTTATTTATTTATTTTTAAAACCATTTATTTAAGATTTAAACACAAATCAAATATATATTATATTATTTCAAATTTAGTCAGATCTGTTCAAATACAGATATATATATTCTCATATATACAATAATTTAAATTTTTAAACAATTTATACAAATATACTTAGATATCGGGGAAACTCGCATCACCTCATCGAATTATTTCACAAATTTTATTCAAAAACTAATTTAATTATAAATTTAAATTTATATAAAATTTGGGATCGTTACAGATTTCCCCCCTTAAAAGAATTTCGTCCTCGAAATTGCCAAGGAGACACAAAAATAGATGAAGAAGATTTCATCAAATCAAACTGATTATCTATTCTGCATTTGGCCTACTAAATCAGAATATCAAAAATAGATACAAGATCGAATCTATTTAACACTTCACAAGATACTCGGGTTATCCAGATCTACGAAATATGCAGTGACATCGGTCAGTTCGAAAGGATAACTAACCATTCGTAGAATATACTGGGACCCAAAGAATAGATAGATAGATATATGGATACAATTTTCGAAACTTTTAATTTAAAAACTAAATTATACCTATCAACCATAGCAAACAAAGCAACCAATTCATCCAAACAAACAATTTTGGTCCATCCGGAGTTTACGTCCCATATCAAATATATCGAATTTCTTCTCTCTGGATCTACCAGGAATTATCGAAGAATTGAGAAAAGATGACGAACAAAATAGATTGATAGAGAAAGATTGTTTCCACTGTTGCAGGGTATTGACCATTTATAGTCGTATTTCCCTGTCCCCTATCCAATCCTCTCCTTGCACTCATACTCACTATCAGTGGATAGTAAGAGAATTTACTGAGGCTTTCGAACGGATATCTGAGAATTACTCATTCTAGAGTTTACTTCACCCTATCTCTAATGAGCTACTTAATGTGTTATACTCCTGAGCTAAAGTTCAACCTTAGCTCTTGTAACAACCCGACTTTTTCTCCACAAAAAGTCGTGTCATCATGAAGAAAGAAAGGGATAGAAGAAGAAAGAAGAGAAAGAAAGAACAACAACACATCAGAAATCTCACAGCGGAACGAGAATATATTATATCACATAAGATATTACATAGTATCATATACATCAGAGTACACAACTTATACATCACAATATAGACAGTTATAAACTTCTGTCTATTATACAACACAACTATATCAATACAATACATCATATACAGCGGAAACTCTATATATCTACACGCTGAAGCCTCCTGCTCCACAGCTCCTCCAGTATTCGTCAAGACTAACCTGAATCCCTCGACTACTCAATACAATATTGAGTACCCAAGAGTTTAATAAAACAGAAAATAAACACTTGGGTCAGACATGGGTCTGGTGTGAGTAAACGGGTTAAAATTATTTAACTTCAAAACCTTTTGAAAACAAAGGTATCACGTAAGACTTCCCACACATAAACATGGAAAAGTTTTTACCTTACGCTAACAAAAACATTTGATAGGAAATCCAGTTATATTATAATAGGGTCTAGGGTTTTCAAGTAAAATACAGAAATAGCTGAAATGCTTACATCTCACATTCCAACATAGTTGGGCACAACTAATACGTACGGCACTTATTGGAGTTTGGATTCCATACAATGGCAGGGCTACTGGGGTACCGCCCGTCACAGTACGTGGCCTAGATCACCGTACCGAGGAGTACGCCCGCTCCCCTGCAACACAAAGCCGGAACCATCCCTTACTGGATAATCCCGAACAAGATAATCCCGTAGTTGGCGCGACCAACCACACACTAAGCCGAATAAAAGAAAAGGGACCTCTAGACAGGGATCTATCTTGCTCTCAGTGGGTGCTACCCACGAAGCCTTGCTGCACCTCCCCTGTTTTAGCCATTCCCGGTTGATGAGGCTTGAGGTTACGATTACCTTTAATCAGAACATATCTCTTAGAATGCTCATCGTCCGCCTGACGATGTGCTGAAAGCATTCAATCCATATAAGTTCGTTCCGGGTTCGAACGAAACCGAAGGCATTATCTCGTTACACTCGTTTTGGAATCACCCTCAGAGTTAACGACAATAACCCTTGCACTCTGAATCTTCATCTTCACTTGAGATTCACGACCTATCGTTAATTTGGATCGATGTGGTATTCGGGTCTCCAGACCTGGAATTCCGGTATACGGAAACCCGATCCCGGTCTCATCGAAATCCAAAACGTATCTTTTAAGGCCAAGTTGTTTAAAGGTTTAAACATTTAAACTTATATTCTGAATGATATAAACAGATAGATAAATAACATTATCACAATAGATAATTCATATCAACATTCATCTCATAAAGCAGCATATCACATATCAGAGATATCAAATCCAAATCATCCAGTATTAATCAATCATTCAAAAGCAGAATTGATTAACTCCAAATCAATTTAATTAACCTTTAATTAAATTAATTACTATCCTTTAATTACTTGGATTACCTTAATCCTGCTTACTAGCATTAATTAATTACAAATTAATTAATTAATCATCTCTTAATGATCTTCCCTAATTAATCTTCCTTGATTAATTATACTTTAATTACATTCAAGTAATTATTCTTAACCATATACAGTAATTAACCTTTAATTACTATCATTAATTACAATAATTAATGAACCTTCATTAATTAATTAACTATAATTAATTATATTAATCCTTAATTAATTACAATTAATTAATCATACTTAAATTAATTGCTTTTATTAATCAACCTTGATTAATTAATAATCCTCTAATTACTTCATTAATTAATTACCTTTTTATTAATTACCTTAACAAATAATTAATTACTTTATAATTAATATTAATCCTTTAATTAACTTAAGTAAATAAATTATTTAATTAATAACACTAGGTAATTAACCTTTAATTACTTCTTATTTAATTATTTTCATAAAATAATTATCCTCTAATTATTTTATTAAATAACTTCCCTTTTACTTAATTACATTCAGTAATTATTCCTTAATTACTTCATCAAGTAATTATACTAAATTTATTTATAAATGATTATCTCTAATAAATCACAAATTAATTAACTTAACTTAATCATTTAATTTAATTAAATGATTCTTAACTTACTATATTAAAGATTCTTAATTAAGAACTATTATCCTAATTTAATCAATTATTTACCAATAACACTTGATAATTAAAATAATTTAATTATCTAAATTCCCTTTTCAAATTTAATTAACTTTAATTAAATCAACATTCTAAATACTTAAGACAAATCCTTATTTAAATTGATTACTAAATCTTAATCAATAAACCTTAATTAATTTAAAATATAAGATTTTAGAAATCAATTAATAATCAACACATTTCAGATTAAACCTTTAAATCTTTAAATTTTTCCAAAGTTATTAAATATAATTAAATACAAATTTATTTCAAAATCTACTTATTTTATTTTGAAACTTAATATTATAAAATATATAAACTTGTTTAACTTTTGTTTAAACTCAGAAAATATTACGAAACAAAATTTCTTTTGTTTCAAATTTAAAAACATTTCTTGGATTTTCTTAAAATCTGCCTTTACTAACAACCCGAGTAAAAGTTTAGCAAACTCGAAGTAACACTCGAGCAAAAACTTCAGAAACCCGAAGGTTCTCTCGCGTCAAAACCTACTTCACCCTGCTTCGAGAAAAACTCGATAAATCACGAACGAACACCCGAGCACCAGCTTTCTTCCCCAACCCCTCGTTCCCAGATGCACAGACTTGCTCGTGCACGTGCACGCTACGGCTGGACGTCGACGAACTTCATTCAGTGCTCCGGCAAGTCAGACTTCATCACCTCATCACGTTCGACAATTCCAAACTTCTCGATTCGATCGAGATTCAACTTCGACCATTTCGAACCCAACAGTTAAAACAATCACCATCAGACAATCAACTCGCCACGGCAACCCAAGCTTCGAGACCACCCACGATTCCCATCGTAGCTGCGCCACAACCTCCAGAACCTACGTCCCAAGTGCGATCAACTCCGGTTGTCCTTCGTTGCCGTGAAATCCATATGAACATCACGAGAAAAGCAGGGTCTTAAACCCTAACTTGATCAATTTCAGCCACCACGATCATCAATAAAATACCAAACTATTTTTCTGATGATTGCCATTGTCCCATTCACCTTCATGCTCACCCTCGATGGCCATCTCATCGTCGTTCGCCATGAATCGACCAAAATGCCCAAAACAGAAAATCCCAAAATCCTCTTCAATTACCAATCTAAAAATCTTGATATAAACACTAAAATTCATAGTTTTCATCCTCGAATTCATTTATGCAAACCAAATCTGTAATTTAATTAGTTGATTCCTGACATAAAAATGTATTCACTGTTATTCATAAGATTTCCAGGCAAATAATTTATAGAAAATTCCATATCTTATTTCCAGTAGCGATATTTTATGATTTTAAACATTTCTCATTTACAACTAAATGGCTACAGTGATTAGATGATGAGATATAGATTTAAAAAGAAAATCAAACTCTGTAAAATATTCAGAGTTCATATATTAATTTTTCACAGGCAGTAAATACTTATATACATGCATGCATCCATTTCAATTCAAATATTAAGGCTATCACATGAATTATATTCACATAACAAAGTGGAGACAAGATTTTAAAACTGTTTTTTTTTTAAACTTAAGTTTACTCACTGTTATTTAAAACAGAGGCTTATGTAAACTACAGACATTCAAAAAAATGTATAATTCAAACATGCATCCAATTTAACTCAAGTATTCAGATAACAGGAAGATGTTCATTCACAAGAACAAGTAGAAATCCAAGATTAAAACTGTTTTTAAAAATCCATTTACTCACCAAGGAACAGAGAGCAGAAAACACTACAGGCTGATGGTTTCCAGACTTGTCCCAGATTTTAAACTTGATTTTGAACTCCCTTTCTTTAGTTGAATTTGAATCTTGATGTTGATCTTTGAATTTAATTGCTTGTTGATTGATTTAGAACTGCTACTGAATTGCCTTTGATCTCCTTTAAGTTTGCATTAGAATTTCCAGTTTTTACATTTCTTCTTTGCAATTTGATTTCAGGTTTCATCCTTCTTTGCATTTTTAGATTCGAATTTCTTTTGGTTGAGAAAAGAAGAAAAGATAATCTTAAAACTGAAAAGAGAAAAACAGATTTTTCTTCTTTTATTAAATTATCAAGAGAATTGACACTTGTCCCCTTAATACTCTACTTTGCTTACACATATGCTATTAAATTTACAAATGTTTTTACCAAGTATTAAAATGTTTACAAGTGTTAATCTTGTTTTAATAAATTTACAAGTATTAATTCCTTTTTATTTTGATATATTTAAATCCTACATGTATATTAAAAAAAAAATATCTATATGTATAAAAATGTATTTATCCATTTATAAATAAGCTTTAAGATTTCTAATAAATATACAAATGTGAGAAACAATTATTTAAAATAACTTATGCTTTGATCAAATATTTATAATATATTTTTATATGCTTGAGAAACTTATTTTAACTTTATATATATTTTTACAAATCAATTTATCTTATGTTTGAATTTTATAACATAACTCCAATCACAATATATATACATATATATTATAATTTGAAAACATATCCTTTATTAAATTAAAGACTCCCTATTTATAATATATACATCAATATATATGTACATTATAAATAGAAAACATTTATATAAGCTTTGGAAGATAAATCTTACCAATTTTAAATTGTTTAGAAAAGATATTAATAAGTATTGCCAATTTAAAATATTATTAACTTTTAAAAGAATTAAACTTGTCAATTTACAAAATAAAATCAACAATCAATTTAATTATTTATAAAGATTATTAAATTGATATTGCCAAAATTCCGGGATATCACATTCCTCCCCCCTTAAAATAATTTCGTCCCCGAAATTTAAAAGCAAAGATAATTTAATAACCCAGCAAATTTTAATTTCAAACAACAACCATACATATCAATCATACTCTAACAATCATAGCAAACAATTTAATCAAACAAATTTAACTATCCAGACAAATTCTGGATAGAATTTCCTCGAGTTTCCCCAAGTATATATATATACCGGGATACTCGTTCTACAGGATCTTAACTAACTATCTACAATAGTCTAGAACTCCTTCCCATCTAGATTACAAATCTGAACAAAATATCAGACTAAACTCAAAACCATCTCAACTACCAAATCCTTCTGAATTGCTGATTCCATCCCTCGATGAATCATACACATATTCCTCAGAGATATGTGAAATAAAATGAATTCCAGTTATCCGAACTGGCCATTCAATTCTGGGGATCAAAATCTAATCTCCAGAGAACACAGAAAAATCTCAAAATACATCCGGAGCTAGCTTCCCAACCTTACCAAATTTTAATCTCCTTTGATTGGAGAAAACTTAAACAATATCCAATTTTCAACTTTAAATTCCAAATTCCATCAATTCTTAACTGCATAACTCTCCTAACGATCCTAAGTCATTTCATCCTTCCTGATCAGCTTAGCTCTTGCTGATACCTCTTTAAAACAATATTGTGTCCGTTGGCCTGGTTCAAGTGTTTAGAGATCCCTATCAATAACGTTAGCTACTCGTATTGACCAGAATCCATATACCACTCAACCGATCAATTAACACAATATAAAATCATTTTTATATAACTAACAATTACGCGCTCTCAAGATAGACACCACTTCAGAGCTTAGGCATTCACTCAACCTATGCTCTGATACCAACTGTAACAACCCGACTTTTTCTCCACAAAAAGTCGTGTCATCATGAAGAAAGAAAGGGATAGAAGAAGAAAGAAGAGAAAGAAAGAACAACAACACATCAGAAATCTCACAGCGGAACGAGAAATATATTATATCACATAAGATATTACATAGTATCATATACATCAGAGTACACAACTTATACATCACAATATAGACAGTTATAAACTTCTGTCTATTATACAACACAACTATATCAATACAATACATCATATACAGCGGAAACTCTATATATCTACACGCTGAAGCCTCCTGCTCCACAGCTCCTCCAGTATTCGTCAAGACTAACCTGAATCCCTCGACTACTCAATACAATATTGAGTACCCAAGAGTTTAATAAAACAGAAAATAAACACTTGGGTCAGACATGGGTCTGGTGTGAGTAAACGGGTTAAAATTATTTAACTTCAAAACCTTTTGAAAACAAAGGTATCACGTAAGACTTCCCACACATAAACATGGAAAAGTTTTTACCTTACGCTAACAAAAACATTTGATAGGAAATCCAGTTATATTATAATAGGGTCTAGGGTTTTCAAGTAAAATACAGAAATAGCTGAAATGCTTACATCTCACATTCCAACATAGTTGGGCACAACTAATACGTACGGCACTTATTGGAGTTTGGATTCCATACAATGGCAGGGCTACTGGGGTACCGCCCGTCACAGTACGTGGCCTAGATCACCGTACCGAGGAGTACGCCCGCTCCCCTGCAACACAAAGCCGGAACCATCCCTTACTGGATAATCCCGAACAAGATAATCCCGTAGTTGGCGCGACCAACCACACACTAAGCCGAATAAAAGAAAAGGGACCTCTAGACAGGGATCTATCTTGCTCTCAGTGGGTGCTACCCACGAAGCCTTGCTGCACCTCCCCTGTTTTAGCCATTCCCGGTTGATGAGGCTTGAGGTTACGATTACCTTTAATCAGAACATATCTCTTAGAATGCTCATCGTCCGCCTGACGATGTGCTGAAAGCATTCAATCCATATAAGTTCGTTCCGGGTTCGAACGAAACCGAAGGCATTATCTCGTTACACTCGTTTTGGAATCACCCTCAGAGTTAACGACAATAACCCTTGCACTCTGAATCTTCATCTTCACTTGAGATTCACGACCTATCGTTAATTTGGATCGATGTGGTATTCGGGTCTCCAGACCTGGAATTCCGGTATACGGAAACCCGATCCCGGTCTCATCGAAATCCAAAACGTATCTTTTAAGGCCAAGTTGTTTAAAGGTTTAAACATTTAAACTTATATTCTGAATGATATAAACAGATAGATAAATAACATTATCACAATAGATAATTCATATCAACATTCATCTCATAAAGCAGCATATCACATATCAGAGATATCAAATCCAAATCATCCAGTATTAATCAATCATTCAAAAGCAGAATTGATTAACTCCAAATCAATTTAATTAACCTTTAATTAAATTAATTACTATCCTTTAATTACTTGGATTACCTTAATCCTGCTTACTAGCATTAATTAATTACAAATTAATTAATTAATCATCTCTTAATGATCTTCCCTAATTAATCTTCCTTGATTAATTATACTTTAATTACATTCAAGTAATTATTCTTAACCATATACAGTAATTAACCTTTAATTACTATCATTAATTACAATAATTAATGAACCTTCATTAATTAATTAACTATAATTAATTATATTAATCCTTAATTAATTACAATTAATTAATCATACTTAAATTAATTGCTTTTATTAATCAACCTTGATTAATTAATAATCCTCTAATTACTTCATTAATTAATTACCTTTTTATTAATTACCTTAACAAATAATTAATTACTTTATAATTAATATTAATCCTTTAATTAACTTAAGTAAATAAATTATTTAATTAATAACACTAGGTAATTAACCTTTAATTACTTCTTATTTAATTATTTTCATAAAATAATTATCCTCTAATTATTTTATTAAATAACTTCCCTTTTACTTAATTACATTCAGTAATTATTCCTTAATTACTTCATCAAGTAATTATACTAAATTTATTTATAAATGATTATCTCTAATAAATCACAAATTAATTAACTTAACTTAATCATTTAATTTAATTAAATGATTCTTAACTTACTATATTAAAGATTCTTAATTAAGAACTATTATCCTAATTTAATCAATTATTTACCAATAACACTTGATAATTAAAATAATTTAATTATCTAAATTCCCTTTTCAAATTTAATTAACTTTAATTAAATCAACATTCTAAATACTTAAGACAAATCCTTATTTAAATTGATTACTAAATCTTAATCAATAAACCTTAATTAATTTAAAATATAAGATTTTAGAAATCAATTAATAATCAACACATTTCAGATTAAACCTTTAAATCTTTAAATTTTTCCAAAGTTATTAAATATAATTAAATACAAATTTATTTCAAAATCTACTTATTTTATTTTGAAACTTAATATTATAAAATATATAAACTTGTTTAACTTTTGTTTAAACTCAGAAAATATTACGAAACAAAATTTCTTTTGTTTCAAATTTAAAAACATTTCTTGGATTTTCTTAAAATCTGCCTTTACTAACAACCCGAGTAAAAGTTTAGCAAACTCGAAGTAACACTCGAGCAAAAACTTCAGAAACCCGAAGGTTCTCTCGCGTCAAAACCTACTTCACCCTGCTTCGAGAAAAACTCGATAAATCACGAACGAACACCCGAGCACCAGCTTTCTTCCCCAACCCCTCGTTCCCAGATGCACAGACTTGCTCGTGCACGTGCACGCTACGGCTGGACGTCGACGAACTTCATTCAGTGCTCCGGCAAGTCAGACTTCATCACCTCATCACGTTCGACAATTCCAAACTTCTCGATTCGATCGAGATTCAACTTCGACCATTTCGAACCCAACAGTTAAAACAATCACCATCAGACAATCAACTCGCCACGGCAACCCAAGCTTCGAGACCACCCACGATTCCCATCGTAGCTGCGCCACAACCTCCAGAACCTACGTCCCAAGTGCGATCAACTCCGGTTGTCCTTCGTTGCCGTGAAATCCATATGAACATCACGAGAAAAGCAGGGTCTTAAACCCTAACTTGATCAATTTCAGCCACCACGATCATCAATAAAATACCAAACTATTTTTCTGATGATTGCCATTGTCCCATTCACCTTCATGCTCACCCTCGATGGCCATCTCATCGTCGTTCGCCATGAATCGACCAAAATGCCCAAAACAGAAAATCCCAAAATCCTCTTCAATTACCAATCTAAAAATCTTGATATAAACACTAAAATTCATAGTTTTCATCCTCGAATTCATTTATGCAAACCAAATCTGTAATTTAATTAGTTGATTCCTGACATAAAAATGTATTCACTGTTATTCATAAGATTTCCAGGCAAATAATTTATAGAAAATTCCATATCTTATTTCCAGTAGCGATATTTTATGATTTTAAACATTTCTCATTTACAACTAAATGGCTACAGTGATTAGATGATGAGATATAGATTTAAAAAGAAAATCAAACTCTGTAAAATATTCAGAGTTCATATATTAATTTTTCACAGGCAGTAAATACTTATATACATGCATGCATCCATTTCAATTCAAATATTAAGGCTATCACATGAATTATATTCACATAACAAAGTGGAGACAAGATTTTAAAACTGTTTTTTTTTTAAACTTAAGTTTACTCACTGTTATTTAAAACAGAGGCTTATGTAAACTACAGACATTCAAAAAAATGTATAATTCAAACATGCATCCAATTTAACTCAAGTATTCAGATAACAGGAAGATGTTCATTCACAAGAACAAGTAGAAATCCAAGATTAAAACTGTTTTTAAAAATCCATTTACTCACCAAGGAACAGAGAGCAGAAAACACTACAGGCTGATGGTTTCCAGACTTGTCCCAGATTTTAAACTTGATTTTGAACTCCCTTTCTTTAGTTGAATTTGAATCTTGATGTTGATCTTTGAATTTAATTGCTTGTTGATTGATTTAGAACTGCTACTGAATTGCCTTTGATCTCCTTTAAGTTTGCATTAGAATTTCCAGTTTTTACATTTCTTCTTTGCAATTTGATTTCAGGTTTCATCCTTCTTTGCATTTTTAGATTCGAATTTCTTTTGGTTGAGAAAAGAAGAAAAGATAATCTTAAAACTGAAAAGAGAAAAACAGATTTTTCTTCTTTTATTAAATTATCAAGAGAATTGACACTTGTCCCCTTAATACTCTACTTTGCTTACACATATGCTATTAAATTTACAAATGTTTTTACCAAGTATTAAAATGTTTACAAGTGTTAATCTTGTTTTAATAAATTTACAAGTATTAATTCCTTTTTATTTTGATATATCTAAATCCTACATGTATATTAAAAAAAAATATCTATATGTATAAAAATGTATTTATCCATTTATAAATAAGCTTTAAGATTTCTAATAAATATACAAATGTGAGAAACAATTATTTAAAATAACTTATGCTTTGATCAAATATTTATAATATATTTTTATATGCTTGAGAAACTTATTTTAACTTTATATATATTTTTACAAATCAATTTATCTTATGTTTGAATTTTATAACATAACTCCAATCACAATATATATACATATATATTATAATTTGAAAACATATCCTTTATTAAATTAAAGACTCCCTATTTATAATATATACATCAATATATATATACATTATAAATAGAAAACATTTATATAAGCTTTGGAAGATAAATCTTACCAATTTTAAATTGTTTAGAAAAGATATTAATAAGTATTGCCAATTTAAAATATTATTAACTTTTAAAAGAATTAAACTTGTCAATTTACAAAATAAAATCAACAATCAATTTAATTATTTATAAAGATTATTAAATTGATATTGCCAAAATTCCGGGATATCACAGCTCTGATACCAAATGTAACGATCCGGATTTTGCCCGCTCGAAAATCAACATCCGTACTTCACATTGTACTCGAATGCCGTAGATTCGACCGTTCAAATCCGATTCGCCGGAGCTATAACACAGTTAAGTAAATAACACAGCGGAAGAAAAGAATAATACATTGATATACAATATCTGATACAACAGAATGATACAATGAATATCAATATACATCAGAGATGATACAACAAATAGCAGCGGAAAGAAAAGATAACAACAGCAACGGATAGAATATCTCCAATACAATGCTCCAATCCATAGCTAGCGAAAAGCAAGGTCAGTCGTCCATAGACTGACTAGCTCCAGATAATCTACTCAACCTGAATATCTGAAAAGAAACCCAACTCTAGACTGCTCGTGTGGAAAATTATGAGCACCCAGAGTTTAGGAAAGGAACAATAAACTCCGGATCAGTCATGGGACTGGTGTGAGCAACAAAAACAGTTTATCTTTAAACAAACACAAAAGGCTTTTAAACATTGAAATCCGCAATGCTTTTCGAAAATGAAACTACCATAAGGCCTCCCGCCACACACACAATGCAATCGCAGAATTGGAGGAGATTTCTCCTTATGATAGTCAAACATGCTTACTACGCAAAATCACTCGATATTATTATCATTAGTGCATAGTGTCGAAAACCATTTCGAAAATATAATATTAATCTTAGCCAGCATACAACATTATTGTATGCCTACTATAGCTACTACGTTCAATAGCAGGTTACCGCCACATTCCATAGCAGGTAATACAACAAAAACCGTACAGGGTTCGTATTGTTTCTTTGGATTTCCAACAAATGATCAGGCAAAGGAACTTCCTTACCGAAATAGAAACGCCTCTGGAAAGACGCCCCGAGAACCTAACCGGATCTCCGCAAACAAAAGGCCGACGCTACCTCACGCTCTAACCGAGCTGTAACTAGGTAACTAACACACGAGTCATGTCATCCCCCGGTCGTTACCGACCTTTATCCGAGACGTCTCGATCATAAAGCAACAACCACAAAGTATAATAACTGTGCAGCATCCACATAGGTAAAATATCTGGGCTCCATACCATGATATCACCTTTTATCCAGAAGGAAATGACATACCCTAGGGGCGCTACCCCTACAAACCTTTGTCGCAACATTCCTGTTTCGACCATTACCGGGTTGTGAGGCTCGATGAAGTCTCGTCCACAAAGCTACGCTTTTTCACAAAGGCACGCTTTTTCACAAAGCCACGCTTTTTCACAAAGCAACGCTTCGATCAACAAATGATCAGCAGCACTTCGTATGCCACATTACCAAATTGGGAATGTATCACTAGTAACCATCAACTACATAACCTCTGAGCTCGTACGTCTCAGAGAAGGGTGTTAAGCTAAGAGAATAAATTCTCCGCCACCAACAGAAATGTATTTGATAGAAACCAGCTTTACATCTCAAAGTGTAATGTCAAACACACATCCATACCAGTCTGTTCCGGGTTCGAACCGAAGGCACTTCTCACGAAGCCCTTGCAAATCCGGATAATTTCCAATCACGTCCGGACTTCCCGTCACTAAGGGTGATAAAACCTCTATATCGGGGATCAGCCGATGCAGAGTAACTCGACGGTAATCCTTCCGTTTTCAAAAATATCCGGTCTTCAAATGATATCCATATCGTCGTATCACTATTCAGAATGGGTTATATGACACAAAGGTCCTCTCCCGGCTAAACCGAATAACGAGTGCAATTAAAAAATCATATGGATACTGGGGTCTCAGTTAAATCACAGCTTAAAGCCCAAAACTTTTCATTCGAATGGTAAAACAAATTACCATTTCCAATCTTTTAAACAAAAAGATTCAATTCAAAAACCTTCAATGGTTTAAACAATTTCCACACTTTTAATCTTTTAAACAAAAAGATTCAATTCACAAAGTTTACCATGTTCACAAATTTTCAAATCAATTTCCATTACAACATGGGTTAACTCGTTAAATCTTTAAGTCAAGATTTAACTTATAGCTTTTAAAACAATTCCATTTCAAGTTGGATTAACTCGTTCGGTCTTTGAATCAAAGACTCATTTCATAAATTTCAAAACATTTCAATTCCATTTCAAACTTGAAATTCTTTCAACACAAATTGGAAGTTCATTACTTTTGTGAAAGCTTTTACTATTTAAAAACAAATAGTTTCGTTTCATAAAAATCCAGTTATATTTACACGAGTTAAAACCCTTGAATTAAATTCAAATTCCCAGATCAATACATTTAAAATGGTTTAACCCATATATAACTTGTTCAACATCTTTAATCCTTAGCTTCAAATCGTAGAATTCAATTTCAAACTTGAATTCAAATTTAAATCAAATTATTTAAATTTCAAAACTTGATTAAGTTATTCGAAATAGCTTTTATCTTTGAAATTCCATTTCAAAAGCTTTTCACTTTAAACCCAAATTTCCAATTTCAAAATCAATTGAAATTAAAATTTAAATTTCAAAAACATTAAATTTACATCATCTGTGATTTAACCGATTTCAACGTGAAATCCATATTTGTGTGTGTATGGTGTAGTCCAGGGATTTTACACACAATAGTGCAACATCAATCATCACAGATATATCGATAAGCGGTATAATCGATAACGCTTATCTTCATTCATAGATTCATAGATGAAATAAATTTATCAGTCACAGATTCATCATTACACTTCGATGTGGGTTTCGGATAACCAACTGGAATCCGACTCCCTGTCGCATCGAAATTCAAATGTCGTTTACGGGTCAAGGGTTTTCATATTCATATAACAGTATATTTATCACAGATATAACAGCTCAATACAAAGCAATTTATATCACAAAGCATCATATCACAAAGCATTATATCACAAAGCATTCGATAATAATCAATCATCTACAATTAAGATGAATTAATTGAGTAATTATAACTAATTAATCACATTAATAAATTAACCCTTTAATTAATTTCATTAAGTAATTATCTTTAGTTAATTAAGGCCCTCATTAATTTAAAGATAAACCATTTATCTTAATAAATTACTTAATTAACAAATAAATTCTTATTTAATTCAAATGCTTGAAATTAATTTGTTATTAACAAACAAAATCACTTGAGTAATTAACCTTTAATTATTTTAAACCTTTTATTTCATTTCAAATTTGAATTCAAAAATAAATTTAAATTCGCACTCCAACTGAATTTAAACTTTGCTTAAATCTGGCATACAAATTTAGAATTCAACTGGGACAACAGTTTACTCAAGACGACCCAAAATCTGCTTCGAGTCTTCCCTCCCTCTACTTCGAGTCACAACTCGAAATAACTCGAGTATGCACTCGAGTTCAAACCACGATCAGACTACTGACATACACACGCGCCACTGTGCACGTGTACGCTCACCGGAGCTCCCTCCGATCATCGATGAACACCCCAACACCTCGCCTAACCATGCAGCAACCCACTACGATCACCCAAACATTCGCACGAGACTCGAATCGAAATCGAGCGTAAAACCCAATCCTGGAAACGTAAACTATAACCACCATCAACCTGGAAACTGCCGCCGTTCTCCCAGCCTCGACCACCTGAATTCGCACGACTTCGGCTACGTCTTCGTGGATCACCCACGCAGCCATTTTCCAAACCCCAAGCGACTCGATCCCTCTATGGTGACGAAATCACCATTCTTCCTACTCACGGTAAAACTCAGGGTTAAACCCTAAATTCGAGTCGACCCACTAATTCTTGCATTTGAAAATTTATCTAATATTTTTCCCATAATCAACGAGTATCAAGAGAGCTCCAAAACGAATTACGACATCTAAGATTTGTCAAACCAACGAGAATCGATAAAAATGCAATTTTAGTTCATATAGGAACTGCACCACGCATACCGATCGAAATATCATCATTGTTGCCTTAAAATCCTATTTTTGAGTAAGTATTCAAGTTATATAATTGAATTTGTAAATCATTATACTCGAATTTGATCATCATTTGGATTTTCTCTGCAAAAACAAATTTATTCATACTGTATATTCTTTTATTTCCTTGAAACTATTTTTAAAAGATAATTCATACTTAGACTCACCTATTTTGTTTTGAAACAAAACCCTCGTAATGATTAGAAAATAAGGAATTGAATTTTTTACTTGTTTACTTGAAACCTGTAACTCAGACAAAAGAACAGAGGAGGTGAAGAAGAAAGCATCCTACAGATCAACTTCACAATACAAATAGAGCTTCATAGACAATACATATAATTACACAAACTTGATGATATTTATGTATTAATGAAAATGGGTTTACTCACCTACTTACTGACATGCATCATCAACTTGTACACATATGAGCACACATGTGTACATTCAAACAAGTTACCAAATTCACTCATTTCATTCATCATTGCTGAGCACAATTTTAAGATAGAAAGTGGGGTTTTTAAGGAGAGCTGCTCACCTGAAACAAATGAGAACAGAGCCTTTACTTTGAAAACTTGAAATAGGCTTTTGAAAACAGTTTTGGATTTTCTAACAGAAGCTCCTCTTGATCTCTGTTTTGTTGAGTTGCTGATGGTTGTTGAATCTTTGTTTAAGTTTCAAATGGAGTTTTATCTTACTTTTGTTTAGTTCGAACTGAAAATGAAACTGGTATGGGAAAATAGTTCACAGGTTGATGATTTTAAAACAAGTTACAGGGTATCATTTCTTTAGGCAAAACAGTGTACACTTTGTACAAATTTTCAGAGATTTTTTCTATATTTTGGTGGCCGAGATTGTATACTAATGTACTAGAAAAGATATTTGCTTTTATCTCATTTAATGCTACGTCCTTTATGTTTTTATTTTAAGCTTATCTTATTATTTTATACTTGCCTGCATCTTGATTTACAAACACATGCAAACTATATTTCTACTTTGCTTTTGATTCTTATCTTAGCACATTTTCTTCTTACCAGCCTACATACCTACTTAGACTTAGTTATACTCAAGTCTGCATACCCATACTCGAGCCATTGTTTACATACTTGAATAAAATTTATACTTTGTATTTTGTTTGTTTGGTTTCTAACTTGTCTGCATACTTATATTGTTATGTTTTGTATGTATTTTATTTTGTCTTTGTCTTGTTTTATACACTTTCATTTTTATTTCTATTTTAAATCTTTTATTTATCTGGTATCCAAAGTGTGTGTGTGCATGTATATATATATATATTTATTTATTTATTTATTTATTTATTTTTAAAACCATTTATTTAAGATTTAAACACAAATCAAATATATATTATATTATTTCAAATTTAGTCAGATCTGTTCAAATACAGATATATATATTCTCATATATACAATAATTTAAATTTTTAAACAATTTATACAAATATACTTAGATATCGGGGAAACTCGCATCACCTCATCGAATTATTTCACAAATTTTATTCAAAAACTAATTTAATTATAAATTTAAATTTATATAAAATTCGGGATCGTTACATTGGAGTTATTGTTTGACCGTATGAAATATAAACGCCTAGAAATAATTTAATTAAATGAAATTTAAATAGTCGATTCAAAAAGCTATCTTCTCCATAAGATCGAATTAGGAGTCGAAACTTGTTCCATTGGGTTCGTAATAGGGGTATAACTTAAGAAAAGTCAGGCGGCACACCTGAATAGGAGGTCGAGGTTTCACGGTATGTGATTCGTGATATTTTGAATAATAAAAAAAAAGTAAAATCAAATCAATGTCAAATCGAACTGCCTCTTCATCCTTTTAAATCATGACTTATTCCCTCACGTAAGAAAAAAATCAAATCGTGTCTTTCTCCTTTTCATTTCTTTCAGTTTGCTTATAAATGAAGATTGAAATCGATCTTCTGATATAAAAAAAAGAGGAATCAAAATCGCGCCCCTCTGCTCTCTCATTTCTCTGCCATTCAAAATTCATGAAATCAAAATTCATTCTTTGCAGAAGAAAAAAAGAAAAGAAATCGGAATCAAACCCAAACTTCAGAAAAGAGGAAAAGAAACTCTTGCGATCTCGCGATGGCGTTCGGCAGTGCAAGCATGGCCGATTTAAGGAATGATGGCCGACGCCTGGACGCGATTGGGAGGACGGACGACAGCGAGGTGGGCTTCGAAGAGGAATTGGAGAAATCAAGAAGAGGCTGAGGTGTGCAAGCGACATGATCTGGTGGGCAGAGGAATTGTCGCGACTTAGGGTTGGGCAGCGGCAGTGGTTCCAGGTCGCGAATGGAGGATAGGTGTTCGAGCTCCTAGAGGGGAATCTCAATGCATAGTCGGTGGTTGGATTCAGGGAGGAACGATCGAGGGAGGGAGAGAGGAAGTTCGATCGGGTCTGGGTGGTTTCTGTCTTAGACAGGGTTGGTCGAGTGATTTTCGCATTCGAAAGGGGGAGGCACGCGAACTAATGGCGATAGTGGTTGGTTGCGAAAGTCGAGAAAGAAGGATTACTATTAGAAGGCAATATAAATTAGTTATATGATTGGTTAATTATGTTATAAATTAAAATAATCGACAACTTATATATTTGATAAAATTTATATGGAATTGGACTTAAGTAAAATTAAATAGAATGGAAATTGATTACAATAAAAATGAACTTAAGTATATAGTCGAAGTGTTTATATGATAATAATTTAATTTAAGTAAATAGAAATATTTGAATTGTAATTTTGACTCAAGCAAATTGGAAGTGAACTAATTATACTAATAAATTGGTGAATTGAATTTGAATTGGAAATATTGGACGATTAAAGTGAATATGAACTTAAGTTTTAAAGTTGTATGTAAACTTAAGAAATGGTATAAAATGTTTATAATAACGCTTAAGAAATAATTTTAATAAAATGATTTCTGAAATAAACTTAACTCAAGTGGAGGAAATTAAAATGAATACAGGATGTGTTAAATGGAATTGGATTTGAAATTGAGAGAGGTAAGTAAGGAAAGTGTAAATTTTGAAATTTGAAATTGAACTTTAACTTAAGTTGAAATGGATTGTATGGATTGAAATTTAACTTAAGTTAAATAAAAATTGAATTGTAATTGGAATTTTATCGAATTGAATTAAATATATTTTGAAATGTTGTCGAATAAAATAGAAATGGATTGAAATAGTGATGACTTAAGTTATAAATTCAATTGAAGTGTAAATAAATTGAATATGTCTTTGGATTTTATTTAAATTAATTCAAGTATGGAATTAAGCTTTGAAATGGAAATGCAAACCAATCGAAGGTAGATAAATTGAATGAGAATCAATTAAAATGAAACGAAATTTTATTGCAATGGAAATGAACTTAGGTTATATAGTTGAAATGATTGGAAATAAACGAATCAACTTAAGTTAATTATTTGGATTGTAACTTGGGCCGAATGAATTTATGAAATGATTCATAAGTAAATAGCATGGATTGAATTGTCATTGGACATAAATTGAAGTAAACAAAATTTTGTGAACTCATGGAAAGTTAATAAATTGGTTTAGAACCAATTTGTAATGGGTATGAATATATTGTGTATAGATATGAATTAAATGTAAGTAAATTTAGTTGTGAAACATTCAAATTGAATGAAATGATATATAAATCGATCAAAATAAATAATCGAATGTTGGAACATTGTGATTATTGATAAATTCATGCTATAACATGTTTGGTTATGAAATCTATGTGTTTGCGCTAGTTAAATAAATGAAATGTTATTAAATTTTCATGTTTTGATACTTACGTGTTCAAATTAAGTAAGTACAGGTACAAGGAGGCTACTGGACTAGATTTTGGTTGCAAAATTGCATATAATTTAAGCGAACTCGCTTAATAACGCCAATATAAGGTACGCTTACGCAATAAAAGCAAAAATGAGATAAATATTGATATATATTGTGTTCCGACCATGTGGGTCGATGGTATCATTTTTATTATATTTGTGAAATTGCAAAAGGCTCTCCATACAAGGGAGACACTGCGCGAGGTTTGGTTTTAAATTAAGTAATTTGTTTGTTAATTACCTTAATTTAAGATTTAATTGTTATATATATAAATTGAAAAACTTATAAATCGTGTAATTTTCGCATATGAGGTCGAAATTTCATGAAACAAGCAGCACCGGAATCGTACCGAAGAATATCATGAATAAAATTGATTTGGGATTTTACAGAGTCAGTTGATATTTTAGAAAAATTAAAAACTGGATGTTTGGTAATTTAAAAATCAAGGTGAGTAAATCTCACCCATTTTGGCAACTGGATTTAAATTATAATAATTAAAATTTATTATTGGATGATCGGTTGAGTTGATATACTATTATCGGTTGAATGTTATATAATATATATAGTAGTATATATATTAGTAATTGGTTATATTCCCGCCGATTGGAGCGAATGAGACAATATGCGCATTGCATAATCGCAGATGACCATATATTACCACGATATCCCACCTCGAAGTGGGATTGGTATTTTATGTTATATAACATCTGTGGTTGCAGGAAAACAAGTTGGAGAGATCTAACTGGATTCCTAAAAAATGTTTTAATTTCATATATAGTGATACCCTCGGATATATTATATTACAATTATTGATATGGTTGTGCATGGAAAAAAGAGCGCTCGATTAGTGTGGGAACACCCGGCGTGATAACATAATCATACTATCCAGGTCAGGGGTAGGCCGGTCCTGTGTTGGCAGGGGATCCAGGCAAGGTCCTGTAGAATAAAATAGCCTATGATTTTTGTTTGATGATAATAAACATATATATATATGTATATGTATATATATTCGTTTAAATGTATTTGTTATTGTACTATTCGAATTTCCACATGAGTAAATAAATATTTGTTGAATAAATAAAATAACTCGAAATTCATATTTAAACAAAATTTTATTCAAACAAATATTTTATTACAAATTTGAATAGTTCAAATATAAGCTCTCACTATACAAGTTTCAATTACAACAAAATATTCAATATACAATTTTTCATACAAATTTCACCTCACTCCATAATTCACTCAACCCTCGTATTTGGTCTTTAACTCTATTCCAGTCTGTATCCTGCATCTGAACTATCTGCAAAATAAACACTGATGCAGTAAAATTGAAAAAGAATTTATTTTGTAGTGCATAATAAAGTGTGTGTTTTGAAAATATTATTTGCCTCGATTATTTGGGTTGTTCGTCGTCATTTATTTTTTAATTCATCTTACACGAACAACTTGTGACAAGCATAGTGTATAACTACACATGCCACAAGTCGTGCACCCTGATATACGCTTGCTCGTTAAAATTGCAGGGACAGGTGAGCATAAGGTCAAACCCAAGCCAAGGCTGGATTCAACACAGGTGCAATCCTAAACACAAAACAAAATTCAGTTCACAAAGCCACAAAGTTTCAGGCATGGTCAGGTGCAAATGAAAACATGCACACACATGAATGCTCAAAACAACAAGCCAGTGGAACAAGCTCACCAGCAGTTCAAAACATGCAAAAGACAAGCAGTGGTGAACACAAAGTGAACGCATACTAGAACACAACAGTGCAGATTTCAAATGCAACCGGTTGCAACATGTACAAATGGAACAAGACCACAATAACAACCTTACCTGATAGATCAGTTCAACATGCTCATAGGTACAAAGTGGTGAATGCAACATTTCAACCCAGACATGTAGGCATTGGAGCAATGAAATGGAGATCAAACCAAACTTCAAGTGCAATAATACCACCAGACATGAAGACCAACAGACTCAAGTGGAACCACATCAGACTATCATAATTCAAGTGGTGAACACAGACTTGAATTCAAAGTGACAAAAAACATGACAACATGAAACCACTTTAATAACAAGTCAACAAGCAACCAGAATTGAGGACAGACAACCAGACTTCAAGTCAAAACATTTCAGAAATGCAGATACATGAAGACTTCAACATGAAACCATACATGCACAATGCAGCAGATCAATACAATGGCAGTCAAAGGCACCAAGTGTATCAACCCAGATAAATGAATTGCAACATGAAGTCTCAAATCAAGACATGCACACAGTGCAGACCATACAAATACAACAATCCAGACTAGAACCAAGTGCAACATGAAAAAACCACCAAATGCAACCAAGTACAAAGAAAAACGCTAAGGGATCACATGTTAACATGAATGCAAAATACTTGAACATATATGCATACATTCAGTAATGAACACATTAGAGCTGCAGAAATCACACACATATATACATACATATATGTATGTATGTATATACATGGAGATGACACACAACAGAACAATAATATGACAGTGAAGCAGCATGTATATACATATGATAGCAAGGCACCAAAGCAATCACAAACATATATACATACATGTATGTATATATGTATGGAGACCATAATTTTACTCGAAGCTAATCACAATACAACAAATATGACGAAGAAGCCGTGGGTCATGAACAAGAGCAAAGTGCAGAGTAAGAGACACAAGAAATGCACACCCATACAACAAAAGAAGTCAAAATTTCACGAAAATTATCTACAGCGGTTTTGAATCAGAAGTCATAAGAATCACGAATTGAACAAGTCAAGCTTCAGAAAGACCGGATCATCTCAAAATTCAAACTACCAAAGTCATAGGAGAAGAAAGAACAGAACAAAATTCAAATATATCAGAGATGAACAAGTCAGGAATCACACTTATCGTTCGATAAAAAATCCATGGCCGAGAAAAGCAATTGACAAGTTCAAATAGAAATATACAAATGAAAATATAGGGAATCAAACCCCATATAAACCCATGTCATCATCGGCATTAAAATCATTCGAGTTCAAGCAAATACCAAAACAAGCCTTGAAGTAAATCACGAACCAATTTCTAACTCGAATCGAAGTCGAGCATAATCAAAAATTGAAAAAGGGAAAATCATGTACCAATTCACAACATCCATTCGAGCCTGACAAAAT
Source organism: Allium fistulosum (assembly GCA_030737815.1). Lineage (NCBI taxonomy): Eukaryota > Viridiplantae > Streptophyta > Magnoliopsida > Asparagales > Amaryllidaceae > Allium > Allium fistulosum. Next base: position 54,844,622 of record CM060905.1, read on the forward strand.
TGAAGCGACCGCAAGCTATCAAAGCCATAGGATCAATTAACAAGGCAAATCAAAGTGAATTCATCGCTTTAATCGATCAAGTGTTTCGGCGTCTTCAATTTTCACCGAAACCCTAGTTTGTGAAGAGAAACATAAAGGAACGGCTGAAGAGAGTACTCGAACAAAAAATAAAAAGGGAGACAATCTTTAATTTCTTTGGGCTGGTCTTATTATTGGGCTCTGTATTTTTTTAATAAAAGGGTTCTGAGTTTTAGTTGTTTATTTGTAATTTTTCTCTTTTAATTTTGTATAGATTCTAGTTTAACTAGGTTACGAACTACGGTTTTGTTGTTCGAGAATTCGCAACTCGGTGGCTGAGTTATGGCAGGGTTTTAAGCTTAGAGTTAGGTTAATCAAGTAGCGGGTATCGCAAGTTTACATGTGTTTGTAAGCGTCTGATTACTTAATTTCTAGTATAAACCTGGGGGCAGCACGTAGGTACGTTTTTGTCGAAGCTGGATAACTCTGTTTGTGATCTATACAGCGTTACTTTCTGTTATTATTTTTATTTCTGCATTAACTTTTAGTATCACCCTATTCACCCCCCTCTAAGGTGAAAACTATCCTACAAGTGGTACCAGAGCTAGGAACAAAAACCAATTTCTGATTTTAGAAATTCGATTTTAAAAAAAATGGCTTCTTTTAATAATGCTTTTGCTGAAGGTCAGTCCATAGCTAGACCACCTATGTTCAATGGTGAATAGGCTTATTGGAAAACTAGAATGAAAATTTTTCTGAAAACCAAAGATGCATGGAATATTGTTGAAACGGGATATAGCACACCAACAATAATAGTAGATAATCAAGAAGTTGAAAAACCTATGGATCAATGGACAGATCTTGAAAATAAACAGCAAATTGCTAATGCTAAAGTTGTGAATTCTATTATTTTCACATTATATCAAATTGAATCCAACCGTGTCTCACATTATCTAACTGCACAGGAAATTTGGCACACGTAGGAAATTTGCTCATTATATCAAAGATGTATGGTCGACTTCCTATTCTCATACACAAATCAAAATCTCTAAGAAGACCATACACAAAGCTGGAAAGTGTCCGAAAAAATCCTCAGAATCCTTCTATGAAATTTTGAAGCAAAAGTGACTGCCATTCAAGAATCAAAGGATTTAAAACAGGTTAAAGTTGAAGAACTCATCGGAAATCTCACCACTTATGAGCTAGAAATCAAATTCAAGGAAGAACGTAAAGGAGGAGATACGCATAAGAAATCAAAAGCTCTCAAAGGAACAATAGAAAGTGAAGATGATGATGATGATGGAGCAGCTGAACTGGCATAGATAGTAAAGAGATTCAAAAGGTGGAACCGAAAATATGAAAATCCTCCTTTAAATCAACAACTGAAGAACAGAACCGTCAAAGTTCTAGACAACAATGAAGTGCAGGAGATCACTTGTCACATGTGCAATAAACCTGGTCATATCAAGCCAAATTGTCCTTAAAATCAATTCAGCAAAGGAAAGAAACCGAAAAGGAGAAGTTTTGCAGCAGCTTGAGATAAAAGGATGAATAAGTTAAAAGCACTGACAGTGAGAGTGAAAGAGCGAATCAATGTTTTTCAGGAGAAACAAGTGACAACGATGATGATGAGCCAAGTGAGGTATCAAATCTTACTCACTCACAATTACTTATATATTTCCATGAAGTAAATGGCTGTTTTAAAAGACTTAGGAAGAAGTATGCTAAAATTGAATCACAAAGAGATAGTTTGATAGAACTAAATAAGCAACTTGATCAATTGGTTCCAAACTACAGAAATAAAAGCCCTAAGTGTGATAAGTGTCCATCATTAGAAGAGGAAATAAAAAAAAATTAGAAACTATTATTAAATCGCTTGAAAATGAAATTCTGATTTTGAAAGAAAGTGAAAATAATAGGATAGAAAATTCTATTAAAAAGTGCACGTTGTTATTGAATGAAAATGAATCTCTCAAGTCACAAGTCCAACAATTGTCTACAACTTTAGAAAAATTTTCCAAAGGAGAAAGATCACTAAATATGCTATTAGGGAAACAAACTGTTAATACTGGGAGACAAGGACTTGGGTATACTCAATCTAAAAGAGTTAGAAGTGAAACTAATCATGAAAACTCCAAGTGCACGATTTGTAGGAAAATTGCACACAATCAAAACAATTGCTGATTTAGACCCAAACACACGAAAACCATACCAATTTGGGTTCCTAAAGACATGAATGTAAAATCCCTTCGAATTAAACAAATCTGGGTGCCAAAAGGAACTAAAATAGACTGTCTTAGTTCTACACAAACTTTTTTTTAAATTATTTGTCAATAACAATCATGGACATATAAAAACAGATAGGTCATAAAAATCTTCTCTTGTGTAGGTGTGTTGGCAGGCTAAGAAACAACAATAGTGGTACCTGGATTCAGGCTGTTCCAGGCACACGACGGGTGACAAATCAAAGTTCCTTAGCCTAGAGAAGTAGAAAGGTGGCAGAGTCAGAATGGACAACAACGATAAATATTGGTAAAGGTAAAGTAGGTAATGGTACATTTACCTTAAACGATGTATTGAAAATCTGCACCATAATCTGATTTCAATCAGCCGGTTTTGTGATAATGGAATGAATGTTATTTTTGATTCTGATTTGTGCAAAATTGTTGACCAATCATCAAAACAAACAATATTTTAGGTAAAAGGATTGTAAGATATCTGTTGCACACCCCACGATTTGGTCTAGTATCCAACTTATAATAACTTTGAGTTAAAGGGGTATACTGCTGGTAGTCTAGTTGATAGAAAAAGTACTAGTGGAACGTATTTTATGTTGGAACATTCGTTAGTTGCATCACATTTCCAAAGAAAATATCTGCATAAATTTCATTTCAACTGATTTTCAATTGGCAGACATTTTTACAAAACCCCTTCCAGAAAATAGTTTTTGTCGACTTCATCTTAGTTTAGGCATTTTAGAAATTTGATTTTATATTTTTGAATTTGATCTTAAATGCCTATGTTAACTACTCTAACTCCCTACTGATTATCGAAAAGATAAATAGTGACTGAAAAACGGTGATGAGTGTTGATATTAATCATACATTATGATTTGAAACGGTATATTTAGTAAATTTCTTTAAAAATTTAAACTAAATTTGTAATAACTTTGGTTGGTAAAAATTCCATGACCATCTCTATTCCTATCATATTTCTATGACAATCACTCATCAAATTCCAATATGGTATGTCAAAATATGATATTTAAACAAGAAATTATTCATTTTTTAATTAGCAATAAAATCATCCAAAAGTATTCACTCTCATTTAAAAGTCCTCATGTTATGCATGGGTGAATTAATTGGAATCTTTAATTATGTGCTTTCATACTCATTTAAAAGTCCTCACGGTTATGCATGTATGGAACACATATCAAAATTGATTATTAAATAGGCGAGTTGATTATAATCCCATTTAAAAGTCCTCACGGTTATGCGTAGTCAGAAGATGCTTGAAATTCATTTTTTAATAAAAATTGGGAATACTACTAATCTCATTTAAAATTCCTAACGGTTATGCATGGTTAGTAAGTATTCAAATTCCTGTCATAAATATACCACATATAGACACAACTATATGGTTTTCTATACTGACATCATCCCTATCACTCTAAAATAATATATGCGCCTAATAGAGTATTTATGATTTGTTTGATTTTTTATTGAAAATTTAATATTTATACTCGATTAGGTATTAATGTTGTATTAATGTCTATCACTTTATCACTCTTTTCTAGCACTGTTACTCTTTTGCTGATAACAAAAGGGGGAGAGAAGTTAAGATTTTATCAAATAAGTTCAAAAATTTTATTTGCATATTCCCATCTAGGTTCATTGCATTTTTATTTGTTATTTTTTATTTTCATGCATATGTGAAGGGGGAGCTTTATTGTAGGGGGAGTATTCAAATATGGGGAGCTAATAGAATTAATCAAAACTAAATACATTTAATAGAGTCAAAATCTTAATATATGTTTGTTAAGATCAAAAGGAGGAGATTGTAGAATACAATAGCCTATGATTTTTGTTTGATGATAATAAACATATATATTCATTTAAATGTATTTGTTATTGTACTATTTTATTTTTCCACATGAGTAAATAAATATTTGTTGAATAAAATAAATAACTCGGAATTCATATTTAAACAAATATTTTATTCAAACAAATATTTTATTACAAATTCGAATTGTACAAATTCAAGCTCTCACTATACAAGTTTCAATTACAACACAATTTTCAATATACAATTTTTCATACATATTTCACCTCACTACATAATTCACTCAACACTCATATTTGATCTTCAACTCTGTTCTAGTCTGTATCCTGCATCTGAACTATCTGCAAAATAAACACCGACGCAGTAAAATTGAAAAAGAAATTACTTTGCACTGCATAATAAAGTGTGTGTTTTGAAAATATTATTTGCCTCAATTATTTTCGTTGTTCGTCATCATTTATTTTTTAATTCATCTTACACGAACAACTTGTAACATGCAAAATGTATCACTGTAGATGCCACAAGATCGTGCACACCGATATATGCTTGCTCGTTAAAATTGCAGGGACATGTGAGCATAAGGTCAAACCTAAGATGATTCTGGATTCAACATAGGTGCAATCCAAAATACAAAAAAAAAAATCAGTTCAGAAAGCAACAAAGTTTCAGGCATGGTCAATTGCAAATGAAAACAACATGTACACACATGAATGCTCAAAACAACACGCCAGTGGAACAAGCTCACCACCAATTCAAAACATGCAAAAGACAAGCAGTGGTGGACACAACAGTGCAGACTTCAAATGCAACCAGTTACAACATGTACAAATGGAACAAGACCATAATAACAACCAGACCAGACACATCAGTTCAACATGCTCACTTGTACAAAGTGGTGAATGCAACATTTCAACCCAGACACGTAGGCAATGGAGCAATGAAATGGAGATCAAACCAAACTTCAAGTGCAATAAGGCCACCAGACATGAAGACCAACAGACTCAAGTGGAACCACATCAAACTATCATAACTCAAGTGATGAACACAGACCTGAATTCAAAGTGATAAACAACATGACAACATTAAACCACTTGAATAATAAGTCAACAAGCAACCAGAGTTGAGGACAGACAACTAGATTTCAAGTCAAAACATTTCACAAATGCAGATACATGAAGACTTCAACATGGAATCAGACATGCACAATGCAGCAGATCAATACAACAACAGTCAAAGAAATCACACACATATATACATACATGTATGTATGTATATATGGATACCACAATTTAACTCGAAGCTAATCACAATACAGCAAATATGATGAAGAAGCCGTGGGTCATGAACAAGAGCAAGGTACAGAGCAAGATACACAAGAAATGCACACGCATACGACAAAAGAAGTCAAAATTTCACGAAAATTATCTGTAGCAGTTTTGAACAAAATCAGAAGTCATAAGAATCACGAATTGAACAAGTCAAGCTTCATAAAGACCGAATCATCTCAAAATTCAAACTGCTAAAGTCGTAGGAGCGAAAAGAACGGAACAAAATTCAAATATATTAGAGATGAACAAGTCAAAAATCACACTTATCGTTTGATAAAAAATCCATAGCCAAGAAAAGCAATTGACAAGTTCAAATAGAAATATACAAATGAAAATACAGGGAATCAAACCCTATATAACTCCATGTCATCATCGACATTAAAATCATTCGAGTTCAAGCAAATACCAAAACAAGCCTTGAAATAAATCACGAGCCAATTTATAACTCGAATCGAAGTCGAACATAATCAAAAATTGAAAAAAGGAAAATCATGTACCAATTCACAACATCCATTCGAGCCTGAAAAAATTGAAGCGACCGCAAGCTATCAAAGCCAGAGAATCGATTAACAAGGCAAATTTAAGTGAATTCATCGCTACAATCGATCAAGTATTTCAGCGTCTTCAATTTTCACCGAAACCCTAGTTTGTAAAGAGCAATATAAAGGAACGGTTGAAGAAAGTACTCGAACAAAAAATAAAAAGGGAGACAATCTTTAATTTCTTTGGGCTGATCTTATTATTGGGCTCTGTATTTTTTTTAATAATAGGGTTCTGAGTTTTAGTTGTTTATTTTTAATTTTCTATATACTCTAGTTTAACTGGGTTACAAACTATGGTTTTGTAGTTCGAGAATTCACAACGTCGTGGCAGGGTTTTGAGCTTAGAGTTAGGTTAATCGAGTAGCGGGTATCACATGTTTACATGTGTTTGCAAGCGTCTGATTACTTAATTTCTAGTAGAAACCCTGGGGGAAAGCATGTAGGCAGGTTTTTGCCAAAACTGGGTAAATCTATGTGTGATCTCTACTGCATTACTTTCTGCTATTATTTTTATTTCTGCATTAACTATTAGTATCACCCTATTCGCCACCCTTTGGGTGAAAACGATCCTACGGGTCCTCGATACATCTTTCTAGAGGTGTATTGTGACGGGCGGTACCCCAATAGTCCAGTCATTGTATAAAATCCAATATCCACTACGAGCCTTTACGATTTTGATTGTAGAGCCTAGTATGCTGGAATTTAATTAATGTAACAATTTCGGATATTTTAATAAGTATTTGTACTTAGATACTATTATAATATCATTGGATTTTCTATAAAAGTGTTTTGGTTATTGTAAGGTAAAAAACCATCGTGTTTATGTGTGGCGTGGTCATACGAGATACCTTTGTTTTTCAAAGGATTCTGATTAATGAAGTAAATTCAAATTGATTGTGTTTTTAGACGATGGTTTCCAGACTGACTAGGGTGTTATTTTATTATAATGCTCAAGTCAGACTGAGTATTTCAGTTTAGGTTAGGATGCTATGGAGCTAAGGAGACGAGCTGGAGGAGGCTTAGGCATATCCCACGTACTTGATTATATTCTGCTGTGTATGTAGACTGTATAGTCAACACTAGTGAGGATAAGTTATATTAACTGTCCAGAATTGATTTGATGATTGTTTACTCTAATGACGATATGTATAAAAACAGTTATGGTTCTTTTTGTATAAAGATATATTATTATCTATTATATATAATTCCGCTGCGATTGTGAGATTATGTATTGTAGTTTCTGTTGTTTCTTCTTATATCTCTTATTCTTCACCCCTAATGATCTGCTATTTTCGGCACTCTATTCCTCGGCATGCTATATAGTGAACGTATTGATGTCGATTTTCGAGAGTCGAAAGTTCAGGTTCTTTACAGTGGTATTAGAGCTAAAGGTTAAGCAAGAACCTTGGCTTTGGTGGAGATGACTCATTAGAGATAGGGTCAGTAGTACCCTAGAATGAGTTTGTGTGTATTGATAGATATAAGTTCGTATTTGTTAGTGAATATAAAATGTTTTATATTGTGTTGATTTACCTGTTGAATGGTTACGAATTTTGGTCGAATAGTGGGACACCACGAAATCGATGGGAATTTTTAAATGCTTGAACAAGGTAAACCGACACAGAATTGTTTTGAAACGGGTAAATGAAATAATTTTACCCAATTATATTTTGATATGAAAGAAAGAATTTTCAGAAATTATTATAGTATATTTGGAATGTTTGGATGATATTATTAAAATCAAAACAAGGTATTAAAAATTTGAAATGGTTTGTATAACTAAATAGAAATTGTATAAATATGATTTATACAAACGAGTTAAACTAAAAATGGATAAAACCAAAATTTGAAAATTTAAACCCGAATATTTTTAAAAATGTTTTCCCAGGCATTTTGAAACAAATGATGATGATATTATTTTTGGAATATGAAATGCTTTAGATTGAATTTAAAAATGGATTTTGGAAGTGATAAAGCACGGAACTCACTTCAGTTGCTGGAAAATAATCTTAGTGATGACTGTGCGGCATCACCAGTATTCATTTTCGAGTTTCTAATGAAGGATTGCTACTGTGATTATTTAGGCTTCAAAATTGTTTTGGAAAAATTAGGTTTTGATTTAAAAATTCCAAAGGTAAGATTTAATTTGATATACACAAAGGAATATATATTCACATATGGAATTTCATAATGATTTGAAATGAAACCGGGTGTTTGAATTTTGGAATATTCATTTGAATGTTTTATGAAAATTGTGAAAAATAAGTTCTAATATATAACCTAGAATTATGAATTTCAATATGAAATTAAAATTTTACTTATGCAAGTTAAATAAATTGAATTTGTAAAGAAAAATTGTATGGGTTAGACTTTAACTTGAGATAAGTTAAATGAAAATTGAACTGAATATATAAACTTGAATTGTAAAGTGACTATATAACTATAGGTTATAAATTTTCAATGGAATAAATATACACTGAAGATATAAAGTGATGTAAATCTTGGGTTAAAAATTTTAAATGTGAATATACTCGAGTAAGCATCGACAAATGAAATCTGATTGGGAATTTAATCTTGAAAAGAAGAATTGGGCATAAGTAAAATTAAATGGAATGGAAAGTTATTACAATAAAAATGAACTTAAGTATACAGTTGAAGTGTTTATATGATAACAAATTAACTTACGTTAATAGAAGTATTTTAATGGAAATTTTGACTCAAGTAAATTGGAAGTGAACGAATTAGACTAATAAATTAGTGAATTGAATTTAAATTGGAAATATTGAATAATTAAAGTGAATACGAACTTAAGTTTTAAATTTGTGTATAAACTTAAGAAATGGTATAAAATGTTTATAATAAGGCTTAAGAAATAATTGTGATAAAATGATTTCCGAAATAAACTTAACTCAAGCGAAGGAAATTAAAGTGAATACATGATGTGTTAAATGGAATTGGATTTGAAACTGAGAAAGGTAAGTAAGGAAAGTGTAAATTTTGAAATTGAACTTTAACTTAAGTAAGTTAAAATGGATTGTATGGATTGAAATTTAACTTAAGTCAAATTAAAATTGAATTAGCATTGGAATTATATAGAATTGAATTAAATATATTTTGAAATGTTGTCGAATAAAATAGAAATGGATTGAAATGGTTTATAAATAAATTCAATTTAAGTGTAAATAAATTGAATATGGCTTTGGGATATTACTTAAATGAATTCGAGTATGGAATTAAGTTTTGAAATGGAAATGCAAACAAATCGAAGGTAGATAAATTGAATGAGAATCAACTTAAATGAAATGAAATTTTATTGCAATGGAAATGAACTTAAGTTATATAGTTGAAATGATTGGAAATAAAAGAATTAACTTAAGTTAATTATTTGGATGGAAACTTGGGCCAAATGAATTTATGAAATGATTCATAAGTAAATAGCATGGATTGAATCGTCATTCGACATAAATAGAAGTAAACAAAATTTTGTGAACTCATGGAAAGTGAATAAATCGGTTTGAACCAATTTGTAATGGGTATGAATATATTGTATATAGATATTAATTGAATGCAAGTAAATTTGGTTGTGAACCATTCAAATTGAATGAAAAGATATATAAATCGACTGAAATAAATAATCGAATGTTGGAACCTTGTGATTATTGATAAATTCATGCTATAACATGTTTGGTTATGAAATCTATGTGTTTGCGCTCGTTAAATAAATGAATGATATTAAATTTTCATGTTTTGGTACTTACGTGTTTAAATTAAGTAAGTACAGGTACAAGGAGATTATTGGACTAGATTTGGGTTGCGAAATTGCACATAAATTAAGCGAACTTGCTTAATAACGCTAATATAAGGTACGCTTACACGTTAAAAGCAAAAATGAGATAAATATTGATATATATTGTGTTTCCAACCGTGTAGGTCGATGATATCATTTTTATTATATTTGTGATATTACAAAAGCCTCTCCGTACAATGGAGATTCTGCCAAAAAATTTCAAAAATTTAGGGTATTAGAAAGTTTTTGAAAATTTTTGGAAAATTTTTGTTAACTTAAAAAGGTTGGTTTTTGAATTGTATTTAAAAGAATGGGTTTTGAATTAGAAATGAAAGCAAATTGTTTTGATTGGAACTAAAGGATTTAGAAAAGTTAAATTTCGAGTTTTAACTATGTGGGTTCTGATAAGTAAATGAGTTTGAAATATTTTTCCTACCTTAGCAATTTCGGGGACGAAATTCTTTTAAGGGGGGGAGGAATGTAACGACCCGGATTTTTCAACATTTAATTTTGATTATTTAAATGGTTTTAAAAATTTGGATTTGGGATATAAATTGATTTTTGAATATTAAGATTTTGGTTGAAATTTTAGAATGAATTTAAATTTCAAATATAGCGATTTATTGAAATATGGAAATGGGGAATAATTGAAATTTGAGTTATATACGAATCAAAATGGTTTCTGTTGTGAATATAAATTTTATTTGAATTAGAATTGATTTAGTAAGTTTTAAAAACTGAAATTTGAAGTGACTTCGTTAATTTTTGAAATAGTCGATTTAATCGACGCGTTAAAATAGCTTTCCAAGGCACGGTCTCGAAAATCGACGAAACCAGTTCCATTGGATATGTAATAGTGTATTATTATCGGATTTCAATTTTTGTAGCGTTTAGAGTTACCGTTTGGTCGTACGGGATAGAAATGCGTTGAAATTAATATTAAAAATTAATTTAATAATTGAATTTAAAAGGTTATCTTCCACATACGATCAAATTGGGACTCAAGACTTATTCCATTGTTTAGGAATAGGGGTATAACATTAGGAACGCCGGGCGGCATGCCTCGATAGGAGTTTGAAATCTTAAGTTATAATAAATGAGATATTTTGGGAATTTAATAATATTTTTAATTGGAAAAGTCAAACCCTATTATATCTATCGGCCGACCTAACCTGAAGCCAGCCACCTTACCCACGTTATACTCATTTAAATCGCGTATTTTCTTCCCCTTGTTTTCAAACCGAAAATCAATTCAAGAAATCCAAATAAAAAAAGAAACCATGTCATGGTCGAAGAATAGGAGAGGCAACCTCGAAGGCGTGCACGTATGCGTGGTGGTGAGGCGTTGGAAGGCCGAGCGTAATGGAAAACTAAGGGTGGCAGTCGATTAGGGTTGAGCTACGTTCATGGCTGCTGGAGGAGAGCGTAAGGCGTTTGGTTATTGGGTGGTTTGGCTATGTGAATTCACGGGTTTCGATTTCGAGCTGGCGAAGAGCCTGGTGGTCGCGGCGGCTTCAGATGGACAGCTGCAGTGGAGGTCGAATCTTTGGCGATCGATGATATATAAAAAAGGAAAAGAGCAAAGTGGCAATCGTGACCTAGAAGATGCTGAGCGAGATTAGGATTTAAATTACATAATTAATTTTTTAGTTACCTTAATTTAAGATTTAATTGTTATATATATAAATCAAAAAACTTATAAATCGTGTAATTTATATGCAATCTATCTTATATTTATATTTCTAACTTAAGTATAAATTTTTACTTTATAAAATAAGTAAATTTCTATTTTATCTTACTTTATATTTTTATAAACTCAAATCATTATTAAACCATTTAGTTGAGATTTTTATTTCAAATCCAAATATATATATACATATATACAATATTTTTAAATTTAAAATGATTTATACAAAAGTTATTTCAATTCGGGGAAACTCGCATCACTTTGATCCATTTATAATAAATTTTACAATTTTAATTCAAAATTCATTTAAATTACCATTTAAATTCATAAAAAAAATCTGGGGTCGTTACAAAGTCCAGAATTGATTTGATGATTGTTGCACTCTGATGATGATATATATAAAAATAGTTATAGTTCTATTTGTATAAAGATATGTTATTATCTATTATATATTGTTCCGCTGGGATTCTGAGATTCTGTATTCTTTTTTTTTTTGTTTCTTCTTCTATCTCTTCTTCTTCACCCCTAATGATCTGGTATTTCTGGCACTCAATTTCTCGGCATGCTATACAGTAAACGTATTGATGTCGATTTTCGAGAGTCGAAAATCCCAGTTCGTTACAAATAAATTATAAAATATTAACCAAGCAAACTAAGGTTATAAAATTAACTAGATTTATAATAATGATAATAACAATTTAACTAAGTCAATTAAGATTTATAAATAATAATTATAATAAATTAACTAAGTTAGTAATAATAATAACAAATTATAAAATTTTGCATCCTCATCCACATTGGAAATCATTTTTGGATATCAGATACGGATAGTCATGGGACTGGTGTGAGCAACAAAAACAGTTTATCTTTAAAAACAAACAGCAGAGAATTTTAAAGTCAATTCGCAATGCTTTTGGAAAATGAAACTACCATAAGACCTCCCGCCACACACACAATGCAAACGCAGATGGAGGAGATTTCTTCTTATGATAGTCAAAGATGCTTACTACGCAAAATCAAATCATTTTTGATATTATTATCAGTGCATAGTGTAGAAAACATTTCAAAAGTAGAATATAAATCTTAGCCAGCATAGGTACCATTATATTATGCCTACTATAGCCACCATATTAGATGGCAGGTTCTACAACTAATACCGTACAAAGTTCGTATTGGAAGATGGATTTCCAACAAATGGTCAGGCTAAGGAACTAATTATGCCACGACGGAACGCCTCTGGAATGACGTCCCGAGAACCTGACCGGATCTCTGCCAACACAAGGCCGGGTTACCTCTGCAAAAAAAGGTAACTACTGACACGCATATGCCATCCCCCGATCGTAACCGATCTTCCCGAGGATCCTCGATTCCAACAACTACATAATAAGCAGTATCAACATAGGTTAAGTATCTGGGCTCCATACCATGATACCACCTCTATCCAGAAGGAATGACATACACTAAGGGGCGCTACTCCCTAGAACCTTGCTGCATCCTTCCTGTTTTGACCATTTCCGGGGTGTGAGGCTCGACGAAGTCTCGTCCACAAAGCTACGCTTTGTCACAAAGCCATGTTTCGGGTCAAACAAATGATCAACCTATGATCACAAAGATATAAGATCAAACAAATGATCATATCGCAAATGATCAAACACTGATCATTTCACAGCAACACTCAGCATGTCACATTACCAAATTGGGAATATATCGCTGATAACCTTCAACTACATAACCTCTGAGCTCGTACGTCTCAGAGAAGGGTGTTAAGCTAAGAGAATAAATTCTCCGCCACCAAACAGAAATGTATTTGAAAGAAATCTGCTTTATATCTCAAAGTGTAATGTCAGACATGTAACCATACAAGTCTGTTCCGGGTTCGAACAGAACCGAAGGCACTTCCAAAGAAGCCCTTGCAATCCGGATAATTTTCTAATCACGTCCGGACTTCCCATCACAAAAAGAGTGATATAAATCTCTATACCGGCGCGACTCAGTGCAGAGACATTCGACAGGTTGTCCTTTCATTTTTGAAAATATCCGGTCTTCAACACCGGTCTTCAAATGCTATCCATATACGACGTATCACATATTCGGAATGGGTTATACGACCCAAAGGTCCTTTCCCGGCTAACCCGAATAGTGAGCGAAATATTTAAAAACATATGGATATTGGGATTTCAATTAAGTCACAACTTAAATCCAAACTTTCTTTTCAAATGGTTTAACAAATTACCATTTTAATCTTTTTAAACAAAAAGATTCATTTACAGATTTTCCAAATCGATTTCCATTTCAGTTTAATTAATTCGTTAAATCTTTAAATCAAAGATTTAAATAATAGTTTTCAAAACAATTTCATTTCGAATAGGTTAAATAAATCATCATTTTAAATCTGTTAAAAATAAACAGATTTAATTCATAGCTTTCAAAACAATTCATTCATAACTTGGAAAATCCATTTTTCAATTCACTTGAAATTCCTTTAATTAAACTTGGAATTTCATTTCTTATCTGAAAGCTTTTATTATTTGAAAACAAACAGTTTTATTTCAGAAAATCTGATTCATCCGTACGAGTTGAAATCCTTGGTTTAAATTCAAATTCCCAACTTATAATTTTAAAATGGTTAAATTCATACAAACACATTTGTATCATCTTTTATCCCTAGTTTCCAAATCATAGATTTAATTTCAAACTTGAATTCAAATTTAAAATCTAATTATTTAAATTTTCAAAACTCGATTAAGTAATTCAAAATAACTTTTATCTTTGAAATCCTATTTCAAAAGCTTTTCACTTTAAACCAAAATTTCCAATTTCAAAATCAATTGAAATTAAAATTAAAATTTCAAAAACATCAAATTTAAATTATCTGTGACTTAACCGATTTCCACGTGAAATCCATATTTGTGTGTGTAAAAGTGTAGTCCAGGGGTTTAACACAATAGTGCAACACAATGAATTATCACAGATCAAAATACAGGATATAGTTGATAAGCGGTATAAACTATATCGCTTATCTCTCATTCATAGATTCACAAATAATATATAGATGTATCATCAATAAATGAATAAATTATACATAGCACCATTCACAGAATCAAAATCGAGCATCCCATGTCAGCCTGGAACTCGAGACAGAACCCATTCCACAACCTGTCATTGCCTCGTCCCCGACACTCCGATCACCTGAACACCAGCGTCTCCGGCTACAGCTTCGCCTACGATCCCTCTACGCAATCCCAAACTCCGATCGAACTCGATGTCCCGTAGCATTCGAACGAGATCAAAATAAAATTATGTCAAAAAGTAGGATTACAAACAGAATTTTGTCGCCGTTGCCACCACGTCGAACTACAGCGCCTTCCACCATTTTTCCCGGCCTCTCCGTTCACTCCTCCATCACCACAATGAACTCCAAGCATTCCAATCTACTTGGTCACCCAAAATCGACGAAAACTCTTTTTTTGTTCTACCCAAAACTGCACCCTAAATACAATGTTAAAAATGATGATGTTTGTTTTAAAAATCATGTTACAGGGTAGTGATTCAAACTGTGATCCTGAACCAATATTTTAAAATGTTTGAATTTACCTACTATTTAAGTTTGCCTGTTGTTCTTGAATCCCAGTGATATTTAAATTTAAATTCAACTTAAATGAAATTTTTAAAACTTCACTATGATAAAACATACAAGTTTCGTTTAAAACTTACACCCTATCACAAACTAAATCAAAAGATATGGGTTTTGAAATAAAACTGAAGCTTGAAAACAACAGAGAGGTTACAAATATATAGATCATGCACACACATACGATTATAACCACTCAGGTAATCATATAAACATATCTATGCCCAGATGCAAACATGCAACCATCATATACTTAAGTAGTTTTTAACAAAAATGTTACTCATCTGAACTTGATGTTTGAAAGCAGATAACTAAAAGCTTGAAACTGGAAAGAAATCATTTCTTCATCTCTGGTTTTCCATTGATTTGTTTTGATGTTTAAATTTGAGATGCTTGTTTTTGTTTACAAATGACATTCACTTCATTTTTTTTTCTCAGGCCTTAGTTGTTTTGAACGAACTGATGTTGAGGAGTTGGTATATAGGAGAGAAGTTGACAGGGTATGGCTGAGGTGATCTTGCTTGTACATGTTTTGATATTTTGTTCCTATGTAGCCCATGCCTTTATAAACTAACATTTCTCATTTACTTGCATTATTTTACTCGGCTGAGAGATTTTGGTATGGCAGATCTTTGTTTGCTTAACTTGTTTGTCTCATACTTATGTATTGACTTCCCTTTATATCGTTCACACTTAAATATATTGTATTTTTATTTTACTTAATTTATTTTTGTCATATGAACACATTCCTATTTTTTAATTATGTTGTTTTATTTGCATTTCGTTTGTTATTATTTTATCATATAGATGTTCATTTATATGCAATCTATCTTATATTTATATTTCTAACTTAAGTATAAATTTTTACTTTATAAAATAAGTAAATTTCTATTTTATCTTACTTTATATTTTTATAAACTCAAATCATTATTAAACCATTTAGTTGAGATTTTTATTTCAAATCCAAATATATATATACATATATACAATATTTTTAAATTTAAAATGATTTATACAAAAGTTATTTCAATTCGGGGAAACTCGCATCACTTTGATCCATTTATAATAAATTTTACAATTTTAATTCAAAATTCATTTAAATTACCATTTAAATTCATAAAAAAAATCTGGGGTCGTTACAAAGTCCAGAATTGATTTGATGATTGTTGCACTCTGATGATGATATATATAAAAATAGTTATAGTTCTATTTGTATAAAGATATGTTATTATCTATTATATATTGTTCCGCTGGGATTCTGAGATTCTGTATTCTTTTTTTTTTGTTTCTTCTTCTATCTCTTCTTCTTCACCCCTAATGATCTGGTATTTCTGGCACTCAATTTCTCGGCATGCTATACAGTAAACGTATTGATGTCGATTTTCGAGAGTCGAAAATCCCAGTTCGTTACAAATAAATTATAAAATATTAACCAAGCAAACTAAGGTTATAAAATTAACTAGATTTATAATAATGATAATAACAATTTAACTAAGTCAATTAAGATTTATAAATAATAATTATAATAAATTAACTAAGTTAGTAATAATAATAACAAATTATAAAATTTTGCATCCTCATCCACATTGGAAATCATTTTTGGATATCAGATACGGATAGTCATGGGACTGGTGTGAGCAACAAAAACAGTTTATCTTTAAAAACAAACAGCAGAGAATTTTAAAGTCAATTCGCAATGCTTTTGGAAAATGAAACTACCATAAGACCTCCCGCCACACACACAATGCAAACGCAGATGGAGGAGATTTCTTCTTATGATAGTCAAAGATGCTTACTACGCAAAATCAAATCATTTTTGATATTATTATTAGTGCATAGTGTAGAAAACATTTAAAAAGTAGAATATAAATCTTAGCCAGCATAGGTACCATTATATTATGCCTACTATAGCTACCATATTAGATGGCAGGTTCTACAACTAATACCGTACAAAGTTCGTGTAACAACCCGACATTTCGTACCCATTTAATTATCGCCTCTTGACGATCTAATCTAGTTGCTAATAAGCTATTGGCATTTTGATCGAATTGAAATTCTCTTCTTATCCGGTTTGAATTCTTTTCAAATTGGATTGAAATTCAATTATAAGATTTTTGTTAAAAGGATTTTTGGGCTTTATAAAAATCGTGACCCATATGTGTTTGGGGCCGTGAAAATTTTCAAGACAAATAATCGATCCCCCTCTCAATTTTCGTTCATTCAATAACTCGTTCCCTCCCTCTTTTATTTTCATTTTCACGAACCCTAAATCACAAATGAAAAGAATGGCGGCCACAATCCTTTTCGTTCGTTCTCGCGTGTCCCCCTGAATCAAGTTAGGGCATCGGAATCGAAGGCAACGGCCGTAAGGGGTTCGAACTTCGCTCGTCTTCCCTCGATTGCTACAGCTTCGACTCGTTTCTGGACTTCGTGTAGCATCACTCGAGACTGTTCCAAATTGTGGCTAAGGTGAGTGGCTTTCCACTCACATCTAATTCAAGTCGTCTTGATTCATTTATTGTTTTGAAAACTACGTTTATGATGATATTTACTTCGGTTTTGACATCGAAGTTGTCTTCTTGTCCTTGATGCATTGTTTCTCAGCTGCTCTTGATTCCGAGTCATTGAGTAGTCTTGCTACTGTGATTTCTTTTGTGAGTCGCCCAATTGAAATGATTTCTGTAGTTCATTCGAATTAGTATATTTCGTAGTTATTAGCTTTATAGTTATTGTTTCGTGAATTTTGGGGACTTTGGCATGTCTATCTCCATATATGCATTTATCTTTGCACTGACCAGTTGTATGGTTGCATATATGTTGTATCATTGTGAAGTTTGGTTTACTGGTGGGTTTTCTTGGCACTGTTCCACTTGGATTACGAGGGTCTTTGTAGTTTGTTTCTTTCAGGTTGCCAGTTTGCATTTCTTGATCTTTACTTCCCTGTTGCCAGTCTTGGTTGCACTGGTCATTTCCAGTGCTTGATCATTTGTATATACTTCTTGCCTGCAGTGATAATTTTGCTTTCTTGACCTGGGCTTGAGTTTTGTCAATTGAACATCACTGAGTTGATTTTTAGCTTGAGTCTGATACAGTGCATTGATGCATTGTATTATTTGCATTTGGTTCACTTTGTAATTTCGACTTGTCTTTCCTATTCCACTGGTTACTGTCACTTTGAATTCACTTGCTGACAGCCTTGTACCTGCATCCATGTTGATGTTGTCATTTTGTTCCAGTGTGGTTTGCACATGTCATTCTGAACTTGTTATAATTTTTTCTCGTGAGTTTGGAGTTGGTTTCTCTGGCACTTGTGAGCTTTGTTCTCTGGCCATCTTTACTGCGCATGTAGTTGCTTATGTTGTTTGTGTCAGTTGCTTCATTTGCTTAGTGCATTGCTCCCTGGCATTCATTTTCAGATTGCTTATCATATAGTTTGCATCCACACTGGGTTGACATCTTTTGTATAGTCTGTGCTGGCTTTTGATCTGTTATGTCTACTGTCCAGTAGCCTTCATGACTTCACTTGATTTCAGTTGCATATGTTAGCTCTTTGGTTCGACTACTGCATATATGTGTCAGTTGAAATGTTGGGTCTGTGGTTCAAGTTGTATATCATATTGAACTGGTTCATCTTTGTTGTATTTCACTGATTTGTACTGGTGCTGCAGTGTCATCTCTGTAGCTTACTTGGTGCATCCAAGTGTATTGGTTCAGATTTCATTTATGTTGGTTTGTGTTTGTTCTTTTTCTTGAGTCTAACTTGGAGCATTCTGTTGCTTCATTCTTTGGTTCCTGTACGTCGACTATTTTAGAACTGCTTCGGCTAGATCATTTAACACCACCTGTATATATTGTTGCTTGATATAATCTTGAGTCTGCATAATACTTGGTCACTGTTGTCTTTGTTGTGGCCTTTGTATTTGTGTACTGGTACACATTCTGGTCATTGTTGCCATCTTAGCCTGGCATTTGTTTCAGTTTGGTTTGGTAACTTGTGCAGTTTACTGGTCTTTGATTTGGTTGTTGCATCACTATAGCTTTGCAGTTGCAGTTTTACATTTATACAGTAGCCATTGTAGCTATGTGTTTTGTTGCAGTTGACATTTCAATTGCTTAAACTGCTTTGGATTTCTGTTTTGTGGAGTAACACTGTTTAGTGTTATATCTGCCGTTATCCAATTCTCGTATCGAGAGTTGGATATACGAGATTTCTGTGACTGTCATCTATATTGAGATTGATTATTATTGCTTCTATGCTCTAATAACTGATTTTGAATTAGACTGATCCGAGTATTATTTTCTTTTGAATGTAATACTCGGGTCAGACCGAGTATTTACAGGTTGTAGATTTTTAGCTTTGGGTTGCTGCTAGAGCTATGAAGACTTTTTATATCATTTGAAGAGGTCTTCGTCGTGTTGTAGTAGTCAGTGTGTCTGTTTTAAGATGATAATGTATTCATGTATATTAGTCGATAATGTACGTGTATATATAACTTTTTGAGTCGACAGTTGTAGTTGTATCATTTGTATTGTGTCAAAAGTATTGTAACTGATATCAGTTATTATATATATGAGACTTTTCGTTCCATCTGTATTCCGCATTTATGTTTTCTGTGTTATTTTTATATCTATTGTCCTAAACTATTATAGCCACTGTGTAGTAGCTTTGAGTTTGTATCGAAATGTCGGGTTTCCTCTAAAAAAATGAAATGCAATGTTTTATTATCTGACATATCGGTGCTCGCACAAAGCAATTACATAGATGGTTGCTCCTCAACAGCCTTATTCTCCGTGCTAGTTGACAACACTACACCGTAGTGTTCTTGGCTAGCGTGGGTATAGAGGTGGGGCGTCACAGCTTGGTATCAGAGCCTGGGGTTTAGGACAATTATAAAACATAACTTAGATGGAACATGTGTTACAACTATCTGTCGATGTTTTATCTCTCATCTTTACCTATGATTATTTTTGACTGTTAGGTATGAATTCCTAACGCTTATTCTTGTGTTTTCGGCTTTGAATTGATTTAGCCGATGTTGATTTTGTTTTAATTTGGCAAATTAAAGCCATTTTGACTTTTGGACTTTGTTCCACTTTTGTTCTATGCTATGAGTGTCATTGTGTACCTGTTACACTGTGATGAAAAATAGCTGGACCAGTTGCAAATTGAGTGATTTTGATTTCTCATTCACATTTAGTTTGAATCTCAGCGATTTTAAACTTGATATTTTGTGTTTTCCTCATCTTGGATTTCCCTTCGACTTCGGTCACTTTGTTTTTGAGAAATTGCTAATTTCTTGATTTTTTAGACTCTGATTTTGTTTGCCGTTGGTTTCTTTGATAATGATGATTGAATCATTTTGTACTCGACTACGGCTATTAATTGTTGACTTCGACATTGACTTGATTCTTACTTTGGTTGAAGTCATTTATGCATTTCTGCTCGTTTTGCTTTGTTTTTCCAGTTGATAATCGATTCTTCATTTCTAATTAGTTGTTATCACCTTTGTCGATTTTGATAACTTCTATTTCTGGAATTTTTGGGTATTCCTACTTTGATGAATTTGGAATCGAATTCTTTGGATTTTATTCACGTCTTCGAATGTGAAATTTTAGTGAACTGGCTTGGTTTCCTAATTTAATCGATTCTTGATCATTTCCCCGATTTGTTGCTATCATTTATTAGCAACTTTGATGACATTTTCTTCGGGATTTTTGTGAACATACTTTCTGATGGATTCAGTATCGATTTCTTTGGATTCCATTCACATCTTCGTATGTGAATTCTTGTGATTGATTGTTTCTACAATCATTTTTGTGATTTGTCACTTTAAAAATATAAAGGTTTTCTATACTAGTAGTAAATATTAAAATCCTTTTTCTCCAAACGATTTCAAAACTATTTTTACTACAAAGCTCTTTTTCTTAAACCGTTTTCCAATCTATTAGTATATACAAACCTTTACTTCACTCGAATGAGAAATCGACTTAAACGACTTAGTAAAACGAGTGGTATGAAACGCTTGCGTTCACTTTGTCGGTTAGCTCTTGGACTTGTTCGATTGAACCCTCTTGTGACAAATTTTCTAGTGCAGATCTACAATCTGTTCGTAAATATTTGAGTTAAGCAAGTGGTTATGGGACATGAAGCTAAACTCATATATTTACTAGCTTAGTGTAATCGACACTTCCTTATGATCGATGATGATCATTTTATGATTTAGACTAGCAATTGTTCGATGTCTCTTTGTCCGTATGAAGGACTGTACTTCATTTTATTGAGCTTCGTCTCATTTCTTTGTGGGTTGGCAACCCAAGTACTTTTAATGTGTTTCGATTCATCTGATGTACCGTTTGTACTACATCGATGTCTCTGACTTTCCGATTCATTGGACGTACCGTTTGCACTGCGTCAATGTTCGATTCATCTGATGTACCGTTTGTACTACATCGATGTCTCTGTCTTTCTGATTCATTGGACGTACCGTTTGCACTGCGTCAATGTTCGATTCATCTGATGTACCGTTTGTACTACATCGATGTCTCTGTCTTTCTGATTCATTGGACGTACCGTTTGCACTACGTCAATGTTCGATTCATCTGATGTACTGTTTGTACTACATCGATGTCTCTATCTTTCTGATTCATTGGACGTATCGTTTGCACTGCATCAATGTTCGATTCATCTGATGTACCGTTTGTACTACATCGATGTCTCTGTCTTTCTGATTCATTGGACGTACCGTTTGGACTGCGTCAATGTTCCAAATTTTCATGTGTTTCGATTCATTTGATGTACCGTTTGTACTACATCGATGTCTCGACTTTCCGGTTCATTGGACGTACCGTTTGCACTGCGTCAATGTTCCAAATTGTTTGTGATACACGTGTTTTGGAGTTTTCATACTCCCATTTTTATGCTAGGCCTCCCCCCCTTCATGTGTTTTCTGGATTTCTTGTGATGATTTCTAGAATTTGTGCTTCACCAATTTTCGTGATTTCTATTGACAAGTTTTGTCAATTTTTGTGTATTGGTGAATTCATGTGTTATTAACTTGTTATGAATACAAGTTTAGGGTATGATATCCCTTTCTATCTTTGAGAAGATTCTTGTGACATTTTTGATGAATGAAATTTCATTTGGCATTATATTTTGATGCCAGTTATTTTGATGAGATTTTGACGTGTTAACTTCAGTACTCGTCAATTTTGAAATGGATTTACAAGCGGTTCTCCCGCAATACTGATATTACTAATTTAATCACGTATTTTCAAAATTTCTATTTTAAAAAAAAAAAGTTGTTTCAAAAATATAAATTAAAATTGTTTTCAAAAATTTTTACATTTTCAAAAGAACGAGGAAGCGATTTAAACGTTTCAGAAAAATCGAGGACTATGACCCCTTTCTTTTACTGATTCGCTTAATTCCGGACTTGTCCGTTTGAGAATGTGAAATGTTATTTTTAAAACACACAATTCTGCACTTTCAAGGAAACGATAAAGAGATTTAAACGATTTAGCAAAAGTACGGAGTATGAAACCATACTTTTACTACTTCGGTTAATTCCGGACTCGTTAATTGAATATTTATGACTTCTGATTATCGTTTTTGATAATCAGATATTTGTGTTTCTGATTATCGTTTTTGATAATCAGATATTTGTGAAATTTGATTATCATTTGTGATAATTAAATATTTTCCAATTTAATTATCGTTTGAGATAATTAAATATTTTTCGATTTGATAATCGAATATTTCTGATTTCTGATTATCGTTTTTGATAATCAGGTATTTGTGAAATTTGACTATCGTTTGAGATAATTAAATATTTTTTGATTTGATAATCGAATATTTGTGATTTCTGATTATCGTTTTTGATAATCAGGTATTTGTGAAATTTGATTATCGTTTGAGATAATTAAATATTTTTCGATTTGATAATCGAATCTTTGTGATTTTTGATTATCGTTTTTGATAATCAGATATTTGTGAAATTTGATTATCGTTTGAGATAATTAAATATTTTTCGATTTGATAATCGAATCTTTGTGATTTCTGCTTATCGTTTTTGATAATCAGATATTTGTGAAAATTCGATTATCGTTTTAGATGATTGAATATTTGCAATTTTGAGATTCGAGCTTCGTCTTTTTCTCTGACGATTCAGGTGAGTAATTTGATTTACTCACATTCAATTCGTGCAGTACGTGATTTCTGCTCTGATTCCTTTTCTTTCAATTGCTAGAACTCGATTGATTCTTGCTTTTGATAGTCGTCTGATTTTGATTCCTTGATCCCCTCGATGTTGATTCTTTTGATTTTAAGCAATCGAATCTTTTGATTTTTATCTGATACTTCCATAATTCTAATGCTTCCCTGTGGCATTTGCTTTGCTTATGCATTCAACATTGCCATGTTCTTATGGTTGTTACCTTTTGTCCATTTATTCCTTATGATTGCGAGGACACAATTTCTTTAAGGAGGGGAGTCTGTAACAACCCGACATTTCGTACCCATTTAATTATCGCCTCTTGACGATCTAATCTAGTTGCTAATAAGCTATTGGCATTTTGATCGAATTGAAATTCTCTTGTTATCCGGTTTGAATTCTTTTCAAATTGGATTGAAATTCAATTATAAGATTTTTGTTAAAAGGATTTTTGGGCTTTATAAAAATCGTGACCCATATGTGTTTGGGGCCGTGAAAATTTTCAAGACAAATAATCGATCCCCCTCTCAATTTTCGTTCATTCAATAACTCGTTCTCTCCCTCTTTTTATTTTCATTTTCACGAACCCTAAATCACAAATGAAAAGAATGGCGGCCACAATCCTTTTCGTTCGTTCTCGCGTGTCCCCCTGAATCAAGTTAGGGCATCGGAATCGAAGGCAACGGCCGCAAGGGGTTCGAACTTCGCTCGTCTTCCCTCGATTGCTACAGCTTCGACTCGTTCCTGGACTTCGTGTAGCATCACTCGAGACTGTTCCAAATTGTGGCTAAGGTGAGTGGCTTTCCACTCACATCTAATTCAAGTCGTCTTGATTCATTTATTGTTTTGAAAACTACGTTTATGATGATATTTACTTCGGTTTTGACTTCGAAGTTGTCTTCTTGTGCTTGATGCATTGTTTCTCAGCTGCTCTTGATTCCGAGTCATTGAGTAGTCTTGCTACTGTGATTTCTTTTGTGAGTCACCCAATTGAAATGATTTCTGTAGTTCATTCGAATTAGTATATTTCGTAGTTATTAGCTTTATAGTTATTGTTTCGTGAATTTCGGGGACTTTGGCATGTCTATCTCCATATATGCATTTATCTTTGCACTGACCAGTTGTATGGTTGCATATATGTTGTATCATTGTGAAGTTTGGTTTACTGGTGGGTTTTCTTGGCACTGTTCCACTTGGATTACGAGGGTCTTTGTAGTTTGTTTCTTTCAGGTTGCCAGTTTGCATTTCTTGATCTTTACTTCCCTGTTGCCAGTCTTGGTTGCACTGGTCATTTCCAGTGCTTGATCATTTGTATATACTTCTTGCCTGCAGTGATAATTTTGCTTTCTTGACCTGGGCTTGAGTTTTGTCAATTGAACATCACTGAGTTGATTTTTAGCTTGAGTCTGATACAGTGCATTGATGCATTGTATTATTTGCATTTGGTTCACTTTGTAATTTCGACTTGTCTTTCCTATTCCACTGGTTACTGTCACTTTGAATTCACTTGCTGACAGCCTTGTACCTGCATCCATGTTGATGTTGTCATTTTGTTCCAGTGTGGTTTGCACATGTCATTCTGAACTTGTTATAATTTTTTCTCGTGAGTTTGGAGTTGGTTTCTCTGGCACTTGTGAGCTTTGTTCTCTGGCCATCTTTACTGCGCATGTAGTTTCTTATGTTGTTTGTGTCAGTTGCTTCATTTGCTTAGTGCATTGCTCCCTGGCATTCATTTTCAGATTGCTTATCATATAGTTTGCATCCACACTGGGTTGACATCTTTTGTATAGTCTGTGCTGGCTTTTGATCTGTTATGTCTACTGTCCAGTAGCCTTCATGACTTCACTTGATTTCAGTTGCATATGTTAGCTCTTTGGTTCGACTACTGCATATATGTGTCAGTTGAAATGTTGGGTCTGTGGTTCAAGTTGTATATCATATTGAACTGGTTCATCTTTGTTGTATTTCACTGATTTGTACTGGTGCTGCAGTGTCATCTCTGTAGCTTACTTGGTGCATCCAAGTGTATTGGTTCAGATTTCATTTATGTTGGTTTGTGTTTGTTCTTTTTCTTGAGTCTAACTTGGAGCATTCTGTTGCTTCATTCTTTGGTTCCTGTACGTCGACTATTTTAGAACTGCTTCGGCTAGATCATTTAACACCACCTGTATATATTGTTGCTTGATATAATCTTGAGTCTGCATAATACTTGGTCACTGTTGTCTTTGTTGTGGCCTTTGTATTTGTGTACTGGTACACATTCTGGTCATTGTTGCCATCTTAGCCTGGCATTTGTTTCAGTTTGGTTTGGTAACTTGTGCAGTTTACTGGTCTTTGATTTGGTTGTTGCATCACTATAGCTTTGCAGTTGCAGTTTTACATTTATACAGTAGCCATTGTAGCTCTGTGCTTTGTTGCAGTTGAGCCACTGATGCACTGCATCATCTTCTACCTGTTGCACTTGCAATGATGTTCCTCATTTCATGTTCGAATTCATACTTGTCCGCACTCGCCTTCAGTTTGCTATTTCTCTGTGCCTTGCTTTGCGACATGTTGATCTTGTTTCACTTGTTGCCTCTTTCACTGGATACACTGTTTCATTTCACTGATGCAGTCTTGCCCTTAAATACAAGTGGTGGCTGCATTTTCGTAGCAGTTTTTTTCCCTTGTCCCTTGTGGTGACTTTATATTCTGTCGTGGCGAGGCAGTGCACGCGTGCGTGCACTGCAGCCACACCGAATTGACAGATTTTAATCGATATCTCTTTTATTCTTAATTCATCGACCTGTTGCGTAATTCGTAGGCTGTATTGGCGAGGCAGTACACGTTAGCGTGTACTGCAGCCAATTAGCATTGATATTTTTAAATTGACATTTCAATTGCTTAAACTGCTTTGGATTTCTGTTTTGTGGAGTAACACTGTTTAGTGTTATATCTGCCGTTATCCAATTCTCGTATCGAGAGTTGGATATACGAGATTTCTGTGACTGTCATCTATATTGAGATTGATTATTATTGCTTCTATGCTCTAATAACTGATTTTGAATTAGACTGATCCGAGTATTATTTTCTTTTGAATGTAATACTCGGGTCAGACCGAGTATTTACAGGTTGTAGATTTTTAGCTTTGGGTTGCTGCTAGAGCTATGAAGACTTTTTATATCATTTGAAGAGGTCTTCGTCGTGTTGTAGTAGTCAGTGTGTTTGTTTTAAGATGATAATGTATTCATGTATATTAGTCGATAATGTACGTATATATATAACTTTTTGAGTCGACAGTTGTAGTTGTATCATTTGTATTGTGTCAAAAGTATTGTAACTGATATCAGTTATTATATATATGAGACTTTTCGTTCCATCTGTATTCCGCATTTATGTTTTCTGTGTTATTTTTATATCTATTGTCCTAAACTATTATAGCCACTGTGTAGTAGCTTTGAGTTTGTATCGAAATGTCGGGTTTCCTCTAAAAAAATGAAATGCAATGTTTTATTATCTGACATATCGGTGCTCGCACAAAGCAATTACATAGATGGTCGCTCCTCAACAGCCTTATTCTCCGTGCTAGTTGACAACACTACACCGTAGTGTTCTTGGCTAGCGTGGGTATAGAGGTGGGGCGTCACAGTTCGTATTGGAAGATGGATTTCCAACAAATGGTCAGGCTAAGGAACTAATTATGCCACGATGGAATGCCTCTGGAATGGCGTCCCGAGAACCTGACCGGATCTCTGCCAACACAAGGCCGGGTTACCTCTGCAAAAATAGGTAACTACTGACACGCATATGTCATCCCCCGATCGTAACCGATCTTCCCGAGGATCCTCGATTCCAACAACTACATAATAAGCAGTATCAACATAGGTTAAGTATCTGGGCTCCATACCATGATACCACCTCTATCCAGAAGGAATGACATATTCTAAGGGGCGCTACTCCCTAGAACCTTGCTGCATCCTTCCTGTTTTGACCATTTCCGGGGTGTGAGGCTCGACGAAGTCTCGTCCACAAAGCTACGCTTTGTCACAAAGCCATGCTTCGGGTCAAACAAATGATCAACCTATGATCACAAAGATATAAGATCAAACAAATGATCATATCGCATATGATCAAACACTGATCATTTCACAGCAACACTCAGCATGTCACATTACCAAATTGGGAATATATCGCTGATAACCTTCAACTAGATAACCTCTGAGCTCGTACGTCTCAGAGAAGGGTGTTAAGCTAAGAGAATAAATTCTCCGCCACCAAACAGAAATGTATTTGAAAGAAATCTGCTTTATATCTCAAAGTGTAATGTCAGACATGTAACCATACAAGTCTGTTCCGGGTTCGAACAGAACCGAAGGCACTTCCAAAGAAGCCCTTGCAATCCGGATAATTTTCTAATCACGTCCGGACTTCCCATCACAAAAAGAGTGATATAAATCTCTATACCGGCGCGACTCAGCGCAGAGACATTCGACAGGTTGTCCTTTCATTTTCGAAAATATCCGGTCTTCAACACCGGTCTTCAAATGCTATCCATATACGACGTATCACATATTCGGAATGGGTTATACGACCCAAAGGTCCTTTCCCGGCTAACCCGAATAGTGAGCGAAATATTTAAAAACATATGGATATTGGGATTTCAATTAAGTCACAACTTAAATCCAAACTTTCTTTTCAAATGGTTTAACAAATTACCATTTTAATCTTTTTAAACAAAAAGATTCATTTACAGATTTTCCAAATCGATTTCCATTTCAGTTTAATTAATTCGTTAAATCTTTAAATTCAAGATTTAACTAATAGTTTTCAAAACAATTTCATTTCGAATAGGTTAAATAAATCATCATTTTAAATCTGTTAAAAATAAACAGATTTAATTCATAGCTTTCAAAACAATTCATTCATAACTTGGAAAATCCATTTTTCAATTCACTTGAAATTCCTTTAATTAAACTTGGAATTTCATTTCTTATCTGAAAGCTTTTATTATTTGAAAACAAACAGTTTTATTTCAGAAAATCTGATTCATCTGTACGAGTTGAAATCCTTGGTTTAAATTCAAATTCCCAACTTATAATTTTAAAATGGTTAAATTCATACAAACACATTTGTATCATCTTTTATCCCTAGTTTCCAAATCATAGATTTAATTTCAAACTTGAATTCAAAATTAAAATCTAATTATTTAAATTTTCAAAACTCGATTAAGTAATTCAAAATAACTTTTATCTTTGAAATCCTATTTCAAAAGCTTTTCACTTTAAACCAAAATTTCCAATTTCAAAATCAATTGAAATTAAAATTAAAATTTCAAAAACATCAAATTTAAATTATCTGTGACTTAACCGATTTCCACGTGGATTTAACACAATAGTGCAACACAATGAATTATCACAGATCATAATACAGGATATAGTTGATAAATGGTATAAACTATATTGCTTATCGCTCATTCATAGATTCACAGATAATATATAGATGTATCATCAATAAATGAATAAATTATACATAGCACCATTCATAGAATCAAAATCGAGCATCCCATGTCAGCCTGGAACTCGAGACAGAACCCATTCCACAACCTGTCATTGCCTCGTCCCCGACACTCCGATCACCTGAACACCAGCGTCTCCGGCTACAGCTTCGCCTACGATCCCTCTACGCAATCCCAAACTCCGATCGAACTCGATGTCCCGTAGCATTCGAACGAGATCAAAATAAAATTATGTCAAAAACTAGGTTTACAAACAGAATTTTGTCGTCGTTGCCACCACGTCGAACTACAGCGCCTTCCACCATTTTTCCCGGCCTCTCCGTTCACTCCTCCATCACCACAATGAACTCCAAGCATTCCAATCTACTTGGTCACCCAAAATCGACGAAAACTCTTTTTTTTGTTCTACCCAAAACTGCACCCTAAATACAATGTTAAAAATGATGATGTTTGTTTTAAAAATCATGTTACAGGGTAGTGATTCAAACTGTGATCCTGAACCAATATTTTAAAATGTTTGAATTTACCTACTATTTAAGTTTGCCTGTTGTTCTTGAATCCCAGTGATATTTAAATTTAAATTCAACTTAAATGAAATTTTTAAAACTTCACTATGATAAAACATACAAGTTTCGTTTAAAACTTACACCCTATCACAAACTAAATCAAAAGATATGGGTTTTGAAATAAAACTGAAGCTTGAAAACAACAGAGAGGTTACAAATATATAGATCATGCACACACATACGATTATAACCACTCAGGTAATCATATAAACATATCTATGCCCAGATGCAAACATGCAACCATCATATACTTAAGTAGTTTTTAACAAAAATGTTACTCACCTGAACTTGATGTTTGAAAGCAGAGAACTGAAAGCTTGAAACTGGAAAGAAATCATTTCTTCATCTCTGGTTTTCCATTGATTTGTTTTGATGTTTAAATTTGAGATGCTTGTTTTTGTTTACAAATGACATTCACTTCATTTTTTTTCTCAGGCCTTAGTTGTTTTGAACGAACTGATGTTGAGGTGTTGGTATATAGGAGAGAAGTTGACAGGGTATGGCTGAGGTGATCTTGCTTGTACATGTTTTGATATTTTGTTCCTATGCCTAGCCCATGCCTTTATAAACTAACATTTCTCATTTACTTGCATTATTTTACTCGGCTGAGAGATTTTGGTATGGCAGATCTTTGTTTGCTTAACTTGTTTGTCTCATACATGTATTGACTTCCCTTTATATCGTTCACACTTAAATATATTGTATTTTTATTTTACTTAATTTATTTTTGTCATATGAACACATTCCTATTTTTTAATTATGTTGTTTTATTTGCATTTCGTTTGTTATTATTTTATCATATAGATGTTCATTTATATGCAATCTATCTTATATTTATATTTCTAACTTAAGTATAAATTTTTACTTCATAAAATAAGTAAATTTCTATTTTATCTTACTTTATATTTTTATAAACTCAAATCATTATTAAACCATTTAGTTGAGATTTTTATTTGAAATCCAAATATATATATACATATATACAATATTTTTAAATTTAAAATGATTTATACAAAAGTTATTTCAATTCGGGGAAACTCGCATCACTTTGATCCATTTATAATAAATTTTACAATTTTAATTCAAAATTCATTTAAATTACCATTTAAATTCATAAAAAAAATCTGGGGCCGTTACAAAGTCCAGAATTGATTTGATGATTGTTGCACTCTGATGATGATATATATAAAAATAGTTATAGTTCTATTTGTATAAAGATATGTTATTATCTATTATATATTGTTCCGCTGGGATTGTGAGATTCTGTATTGTTTTTTTTGTTTCTTCTTCTATCTCTTCTTCTTCACCCTTAATGATCTGGTATTTCTGGCACTCAATTTCTCGGCATGCTATACAGTAAACGTATTGATGTCGATTTTCGAGAGTCGAAAATCCCAGTTCGTTACAAATAAATTATAAAATATTAACCAAGCAAACTAAGGTTATAAAATTAACTAGATTTATAATAATGATAATAACAATTTAACTAAGTCAATTAAGTTTTATAAATAATAATAATAATAAATTAACTAAGTTAGTAATAATAATAACAAATTATAAAATTTTGCATCCTCATCCACATTGGAAATCATTTTTGGATATCAGATACGGATAGTCATGGAAAATTTTGCTTCTAACTATGCTTTTAAAAGTACCGCTCAGCGTATATTTTTCCTCTATACTAGAAAATAAGGTGATGATAGTATCAGTTGATGTAAATAATAGGTTGATGGGCTTTTTTCTAAATAACAGGTTTATAGTATCAGTTAGTAAGTATAGTATAGCACGATGTAAATAACGGGTTGATGGTATCAGTTGGTGTTAAAAACAAGGAAACTACCCAGTTAAGTCTTCTGAACTATCTACTACTAATGTTGTTGAACAATTGTACTTATCAATTTAGAACTGACCCAGTTAAGTCATCTACTTCATATAATATTTCCAATTTCTGTTTAATTATCTGCTCTTGCAATTATCATTTTGTATTTGAAAAAACATGTAACCATGAATACTTGATTCAAAGCGGATGGTTTGTTTTTTCATGCTGACTTTGAGAGATTTTATAATCAAGGCATTAATTAAATTTGTCTATAGTACTGCCCAGCTAATAAAAAAAATTATACCAACAACTTGAGGATGATATATAATGCTTAAACATTGGTCTCATATAATAATAAGCTTCAACCTGATAAGAATGAGATTCCATCTAAGTCTATGTTTTAGATAACTATTCACAAATTCTTGAACTACAAGTGAAACTCTACTGTAAATCAGAAAATTTCATATAACAGCCTCATATTACACATCAAAAAATTACAAATTACAATCAAAATTTTGTTACTCAAGCAGATGATGCTTCTCTCTTTTAACGTCTATTTAATTTACTTCTTTTCTCTTGCAATTTTACAGTCTTCTTGTCTTGCTTCATAATATCATATGAAGATCACTATGGTGGCATAGTTCTTGCATCAACAATTTTGCATCACAGCCAGCATCCTAGCTTCGTCCTAAACCTCCAAGAGGCTTATAATTTTAGCAAAAACTCTTTAAATGTACTTCGCAATCTGTCTTTACCAAGATCCATAGATTTTCACCCACTGTCACTGTTCTCTACCCAAACTACCAATGTTTTCAATGTTCGTGCTCTGCTTTCAGAAGTGACGCTTATAAGTACATAGCTTTAACCTTTCTGAGTTTATTCCACAACTTCCAGAGAGATTTGCATGGTAGGCCAAGGAATTAACATGTTAAGAAAAGGTAACACACTTTCAGTCTTTGCAATTGTTAAACTATCCTATCCTGTCAATTCAAGTATCACCAATTGTCTTGTTCATGGATGTTTAGCATGTCTTGATGCTTCTTGAAATCTCCATAACGAAATTTCAATCTTAGGCTACTCCACAAACAGTTATACTTATAGCATGACTTCACAAGTAGCGTGTCATTTTGTTCAAACCCCTGTTTCGGAATCACTTTTATCAAATGCAAGCAAAGCTTGTAAATACCTTCAAAGTCTGCAGAACTTGTAGTTTGTTTCAGAATATAGTAAATTTTCTAGGTTTATGAGTTTTAGCAATTTACACGGTACCAAAGATGGAAAAGTAAACTTGCTTATAGGTTTCAAAATATAAGTATAGAAACTTACTACTCAAGCACGTTTAGTCCATTACATTCATTAATGAGTGAGGGACTCTGGGACTCTAAAAATAAGCGCTTACGGCTAATAACTTGTGAAATACATAAAGATTCATATATTGGCAATTTCCACAATGGATTAACCTTAATTTTTCCTTTCTTCACCCTTAAGAATATAAATACCTTTACTGGATATATGTGGAGTTTGAAGGAAAAATATCATCTAAGATATTTTATGAATATTTCATTTAGAAGTATCAACCGTGTACCTACGCATCCTAATCTTAGTTACATTACATAGAAAATAGTAATCTGAACATGTCATGTGACAGTATAAGAAACCATACCTACACGGGAGATAAATTATTCACGAATGGTTATTTAAAGAGAAATTATATGGGATTCCAGTATTCCTTTAGAGATTATGAGAACATTGCCTTAATTTCTTTTGCACACATGTAATGATTATATTATTAAGTAGAATTATATAGAGATGTTTATTTTTCCCTTTCGGAATTTATTCCTTGTGTATTTTTTATATCTAATAGATGCTCTTCTTATATTTATATAAATAAAATAGTGAGATAATGAGATTTTATTCAATATATTCAAAATATAGAATAAAATTAGAATAAGGTATGGTTCTATCATATAATGATATATTTGTCTCCACATTATCCTTGTGACTTAATTTTACCAAACTTATTCGTTATGAATACAAGACAAACTAATATTCATTACAGAATCCGTGATTTGGAAAATACATGGCATCATCAATTTTTAAACCATCCATTTCGACATTCATGGAGAATAAAATGAATTTACTTGTTCGTAGCTAGCTGTAATGTCTGAATTTCTTGGTCCTAATCAATTAGCAACAAAATGTAAGCTAGCCGGTGATCTAGATGTCCACCCATAGGTTGACAAATATTAAAGAAGTAGAGAGGCTGTATCACAAATGGATTATAAGGTGAGCTTTATTATTAAGATTATTAATTCATATTTGAATTTTCGGTGGTAAAATAATATTCTATATGTATACATGCATGCGTATGCACATGCAGTTTGAAGCCTCTACATTTTAGCCATCGGATTTGAGAAATAAACCGTTGGATAACATGGTACTTAATAGAGAATGTACAACTTGAAAATACCAAATACAAATGAATATGGACTTTGGAAATGTAGTTGAAGGAAGGTGTTGCTACTGAAATAATTGTTACTACTGTGTATAGGAATCACTAGTGTACCCATCATTTCCCTCGTCATTATGATTAAATATATGTCATTTCAAAATTTCATATTCTATCATATTTGTGCTCTTTTATTGCTAATCTATAATTGCATATTTTTTCATAGGCATATAGGAGTTTTGAAGGAGAAAGGCTTGGACTTTCCATGACTTATATTTTCTCCTTTAGTAAGCTCTTTTTGTAACATTTTATTTTGCTGACAATCATGCTTAAAACATATGAAATGTTGTATATGACTTAAATTTATGGTATATGAAATTTATGTAGCTTCGATTATGTTTAACTTTTATAATTGCTAATAATATCAGGTTATATCTATTAATCTTTTATAAATAGAGTTGTTTGTTTTTTAATACATCATTCATGGTTTTATAATTGTTTTAAAACTGCTGCAGCAACTGTAAACTGCAGCAAATTGTTGATATATCGCAGTGTTTCAAAAGGGTTGCAATACAAAAAGTAACAAAATGCTGTAGAAAATCAAAAAGAAGCAAAATGAAAACGTTGCACATTATTTTTGCAGCGTTTATAAACTACTGTAAATTACTGGTTCTACTTGAAACATGTTGTTAGACTACGTTCTCTAAAACGCTGCTGAATATTTTTGTAGCATTTCAAAACTGCTATGTGTTACTGGTTCTACTTGAAACATGTTTTTAGGCTGCGTTCTCAAAAACGCCGCTAAATGATTTTTCCTCATTTAATAAACGTTGCTAATTTATTTACTACAGCGTTTCACAAAAGCTTTAGTAGCCTCTTTTTAGCAACATTTTAGAAATGCTGCAGTATTCCCTTCCTCTATAGGATGACATTAGTTAGTGTTCTTCGAAACACTGCAAATGATTATGGAAGCAATGTTAAAACACTGCGAAAGTTCTTTGTTGTCATGCTCGGTAGCACCAATTGCAAGTTCGTTTAGGACAATCTTTTGCTTCATGTCTTAGGTTCTTGCATCGGTGCAACCAATTATCTTCTTTGTTTTAATTCTTGGTTCTTCTTTGTTCTGGGCATTTATGTAGAAAATGTCCTTTCTCTTTATACTTGAAACAAACTATTTCTTTTTCTTCCTTTCCTTAATTTCACACATAACTGGATAATGCCCTTTATTACCGTAATAGTAACCGTCAATGTCAACATAGCATCCTACTTTTACTTTTTCTTCAGCTTCTTCTGTTGCAAGCATTCTTCATGCTTGTTTTGGATTCATCCAATACTCATCACTAAGCATACAAAAAGCCATTATCAACCTATCAAAATACCATTATGAGTTTTATATGATTTCTATGTTATCTTATTTAAATATCTTTTATTCGAATAGCTTAATTTAGATTTTTTTTTGGATTTAATCTTTTCCTTAGTCATACAATGGCAAGGAGAATAATTTACCAAGTGTTTGATACCATGCGCCCAAGCTAACATTTGATCGATACTTAGAAGATTATTCTGATCATCACCAAACAAATTAAGAATTTATTCATCGAACTTTCCTAGGGGAATGTATCTTATAAATTTCCCTAATCATACAAATATCTATATCTTTTGAAGGATATTTTTTAATATGAAATATTAATTTTTCAAAGCAGTGTGTCAGTTTGTCTTGGTTAAGTATTTAGGAACCTATCAATCGCAGGGCGTCCCATGTATTGACCAGAATTTATAAACCACTTAATAGACCAATCAACAAAAAACACTTTATAGCCACTAAGAAATACGTACTCATATATACTCAAACTCATTCTAGAGCGTCAATTACCCTATCTTAAATGAGTTACTCATCCTAGGGTATTACTAACTCTATCGTTAATAAATTTTACCCCATCAAAGCCAAGGTGTTCGCTCAACCTAAGATCTAATACCAATGTAACAAACTAGATTTTTGACCCTAAAGAATCGACACTAATACATCTTGGTATTCATGTGCTGGAAATTCAAGTGCCGGAAAAACCAATTGTTAGGGGAATAAGAAAATAAGGACAGAAACGAATCTCACACGAATAGAATAAACCAATAGTCCGGACCACATCATTCCCCAAATCAAGTCTGGGTGTTAGGTTCGAGAGACGCACTAACTAACCTACTGGTTCCACTTTGAATGCCATAATGCCATTCCTAAATCACATAACTGATTTCTACAAACGTATACATCCTGAGCTCGTATGTCTCAAGAAAGGATGTTAAGCTAAGAGAAGTTGCCTTCTCCACCACCAAACAGATGATACATTTTATAAAGATCAATTAATATGATTAGAAATGCACCGTCAAACAGTTATCCATACAAGTTCATTTTGGAATTGAATGAAACCGAAGGCACTACTCTTACTATCTTTAGTAGCGAGTAGTCCTTGCAATCCAAAGATTTCAAAACACGATAGGAACTCTACTATAATAAATGTCTCTATTTTGGGAACTACCTAGAGAATGTCAACAAGCAGTCCTTTCGCGATAGACCTCTTCTTTCTTCAATATAAGGAAGTTTCTAGAATGCAGACATCATTGTCATATAAATATAATATGGGGTAAACCCCTAGGACTCATGACAACGGTCCCTCCGATCTTCAGAAATCATCATCATCAACATGTTTTCACTTCTGAATGTATACATTGGTTCGATGTGGTTTTCAGATAGGAATTACTCAAATCTGACCCTGGATCCTACGAACCAATCTTCGATAAAAAATGTCAACTTCATATGAGATTATCAATCATCATACAATTTAATTCACCTTATTATTCATCCATTTATAAAATCCTATGATTACTTAAAACCTTTTTGAATCTTAGAATAATTCCAAATTATTTCATCCTTTACTTAGGAAAATATTTCCAAACCATTTATTTAAATATTTACAAAGATTTCAAAATCATAACCTTAAGCAGGTCAAAAACAATGTTATTTAAGACATAGTTTACTACAAACCAAAAACAATTAATTTTAAGTATAGGAATTAAATTAATTCCAAACCATTTATTTAAATCTCATATTGGAAAACATTAGAGTAAAAAGGATCATGGAAATTATACTAATTCTACTCAATACCAATTCCCGTATTCAACCTTTATTATTCGTCGAATAGTGGTGAAATCACCTTTTAAATTCACATGGATAGTACGAGTTCCCTCCTTGGAATTAACACCAAGTGAAAGAAGATTGTCTCCATGCAATCCAAGTTGTTTAAATTTGGAAAATTTATTATTTTATACTTAACTCGTTTCCGACATTTCAACCTAATATATCCCTTGCCTATGAGAGGCTAGGTGAGCCAGTGAACTGGTGGCTCCTGAACATCTTTCTTAGTTTAAGCCCCTCGCTTGGATCTCACGAACAGAATAATCCATTCTACTTGTCTGCTTTTAGAGCCAACATTAAATCACTTGATTTTGATAGCTTTTCTTTAAATAATCTATTTAAACCTTTTTAAATACATTATAGAACTTCCAAATCATTACCAAAACACTTAATTATTCATTTGAAAACATTTATAAAATATTTTGAAAAGAATTGTTAAGTTAAAATCCATATTTCAAAAGTTACCAAAGTGCTGCAAAAAGTGCTGTGAACATGCTACAAATAGTGTTTTCACAGCTTATTTGATTAAAATAAATTTTCGATCATATAACAATACATTTTATAACTCAAATCTTCGTTAAAATTTTTTAAGAGATTTATAGGATTTATATTATATTTTTAAACATTTTAAAAAAAATATTTAGAAAATTTGCCACTTTGGCCACCGGACTACCAAAGCGCGATTTATCGAAAATTTGATTTGCCCATATTTTAAAATATGTTAAATGAAATCTCGACCATTTTCTTTTGTTTGAAAACTATAGTCATAGAGTTCGAAAAAAATTTATTGCAAAAAAATCCGACTCCGATTCCATCCTATAGAAGGATTTAACTTTAACGGCGCGAAATCATGGACTGCCGTTACACGATGCCCCTATTTTTGACTCCAAATTCATTATTTATCAAAAATTCTCCAAATTGAATTTTAAATTTTTTTTAAACATTGATAAACCATTTTCAAACATTTAAACCAACATTTTCTATATTTAATCCCTTTTCACTTTAAATCATTTCATAATATTATATTATTATAATATTCTTTTTCAACCTTTTCGTATTTTCAAAATCATTAAGAGGCTCAATAAACTCCATCCAGATATTATATGAATTTATTTTCTATTAGTTAACTATGGTTAATTACTTAAATAATTTTAATATAATTTTTTATAATTTATCACAACCAAGTTATCAACGATATGAACATCCATATAATCAACCATATAATCATCCAATAAACTCCATCCATATAATTTTTTATAATTTATCCAAACCAAGTTATCAATGATATGAACAACCATATAATCATCCATATAATCAAAGAAAAGACAGAAAATGTGACCGAAGAACATTTTACAAAATTTCGACTTTTCGACACCAGAAAGTTGTCGGGAACGTTATTCGTCTTTGTGCACTATATATATATATATATATATATATATATATATTTAAGAGGTAATTAACTAGATAACGATACACTTATAAATAAATTATCTTATATTAATTTGGAGCAGAAAGTGATGTGACTAAATATAATAACTATATATATATATATAAGAAAGTGATGTAACTAAAAAATAATAACTATATATATAAGAAAGTTATGTGACCAGACATAATAATTATATATATAAGAAAGTGATGTGGCTAAACATAATAATTATATATATAAAAGAGTGATGTGACTAAACATTATATATATATATATATTATAAAAGATTTATGATGTGACTAGATATAATTATGACATGTAATATTATTTAATTCATTTTATGCCTATATATATCCTGCCTCTCTCTCTTCTTTCTCACTTTCTCCTTTTCATTTCATTTCTTCATTTTCTCTCTTCTTCTCCGAGCTTCCATCAATGGCTTCCACCTAGAGAATTTGAGAAGAAAATAGCTCAAAATAGCTTAACCCCTTAGATCTATACTTCTATCTTCATCACCATGACTTTGTAAGCACAAATATCTAAGTTTCATCACAATTAGAAGCTCGACCACCCACTTTTTACCATGGCCAAAAGTTAAAGTGAAGAGGTGTAAAGTTTGAAAATCTAGTACGTGTAGTAGAAGCTCCATCGAATCATCCGAAGAAGCTATGGAGATGAGGGAGCTAAGAAGGTGAGATCTCGAGGAACATTTTCCTTTTTAGTTTATGATTAAAATGATTTGCAAGTTAGAAGCAAGTTAAGATTCTTATTTACAAGTTTATAAAAGTTATTGACATGATCATACATGAATTGGCATGTTTGTTCGGATGTTTATATGGATGTATACTTGATTGTTAACATTGGATGTTCACTTGGATGAATGAAAAGGAAGAATGAATTAATAATGTGAAGTTTATGATGATAGCTAGCGTGTTAACTATAATTAATTCATGAAGGAATTAATGGTGGTATATATGGAATGTTAAGTCTCGAAATGTTTTGAAATCATAAAAGAGGAATGGTTTAAAACGATTTAAAAATTAAAAGGTTTCATTTAGAAAAGGAAAGGTAGCATTTTTATAATGTTAAAGGAATGATATTTAATTTATGCGGATATATAAATTAAATAGTTGGAAGATAGATAATAAATAACTTTCTATGTTAGAGAATGTTTTGAAAAGTGAAAAAGGAATTTAATATGATTTTATAATCATCTATGAAGTCGAATATAATATTATAACAGTATAATATTATATAAGTTTAAATAGCGGAAAATAACATTTAAAAGTGAAAAAGAGATTTAATATGAAAAATATAATTTAAATGTTTGAAAATGGTTTATAAATGTTTTATAAACATTAAAATTTGAATTGAAAACGTTTTGTTAAATAATGAATTTGGAGTCATAAATAGGCGCGTCGCGTAACGGTAGTTCGCGATTTCGCGCCGTAAAGGCTAAATCCTCCTGTAAGATGGAATCAGAGTCAGATTTCTTTGCAACAATAGTTTTCTGAACTCTCATGACTATTGTTTTTAAATAAAAGAAAAGGATCAAAATTTCATTAAATAGATTTTGAAATATGAGTAAAACAAGTTTGTGGAAAAATCGTTGTTTTGCAATTCGGAATCCTTTACTGGATTTCTTTGAAAATTTTAAAATTGTTTAAAAATATGAATAAATCTTATAAATCTTTTAAAATGTTTTAAAAGTGATTTGGGTTATAAAAATGAATTTCCAAATGATAAAAGTCATTTTGATTAATATAGCTTAAAAAATCATTTTTCGGAGCACTTTTCCGCAGCACTTTTCTACAACTTTTGAAATACAATTTTAAATACAACCGTTCTTTTTCAAATCTTTTATAAATATTTTCAAATGATTAATATAGTATTTAAAGGTAATTTTAAAGTAATTATGGAATGATTAAAGGTTTAATGATTTAGAGTCGACCAAATAACTTGACCCTTATGAGTGTCAGAGAGATAGTGTCTAGGCTTGAATTTGGAAAACCAGTTTCCAACTCTCCCTGGTTATCCAGACTAGTCCGAAAGAGGGGGTAGTAAATCTTTTTTACTCGGATCAAAATTTCCAAAGCATAAATATATAATTTTTTAAATATAAATAACTTGGATTTTGTAGAGATAATCTTCTTGTACTCGATGTTAAAGCCGGAAGAGGGAACTTGTACTATTCGTGGAATTTAAAAGGTGATTTCACCGTTATTCCGCCCATACTATTTGTTGAATATGGGAATGATATTGAATATAATTAGATGATTTCTATGGATTTTGCTCACTTAATATTTATTGGGTTTGGATCAACATCCTAGATAACATGGTTTTAAGTCAATCAAAATTTGAATTTTGAACAAAATAACTTATGTTTAGATTTAAAGAAAATGATTTGAAAATATTTTCCCAAGTGAAGAATGAAATTATTTTGAATTAGTCCTAGTTTTAAAAAGGTTTTAAACTTAACCAAATGATTTGACAAATGAGGCTTAATGATTCCATATACTCTAAAAAGCTAAAGGAATGATTCTATAATTTTATCTCTAAGGGATATCTATGAATGAATAAAAAGATGAATCAAATTGATTAATGATTGATAATCATATATGAACTTAACATCAATTTAATCGATGATTGGTTCGAAGGAACCGAGATCGAATTTGGGTAACTCCTATACGAAAACTACTTTGAACCAATGTATACATTCGAAAGTGAAGACATGTTGAAGAAGATTATTATTGAAGACCGAATATCTTTACAGCGAAAAGACTGCTTGTTGACATTCTTTGGGTCGCTCCCAAAATAGAGACATTCATTATAGTAGTGGTCCTATCATGTTTTGAAATCTTTGGATTGCAAGGACTATTCGCTACTAATGGTAGTAGGAGGAGTGCCTTCGGTTTCTTTCAGTCCCAGAACGAACTTGTATGGATGAGCATCTGACATTGCATTTCTAAATCACGAACGTTGATTTTTACAAATGTACATCTATGGGTGGCATAGGAGGCAACTTCTATTAGTTTAACACCCTTTTCTAAGACATACAAGCTCTAAGGTTGTATTTTTGTAGAAGTCAATTAATGATAAACAGAAATGGCAGTGTGGCATTCAAAATGGAACCAGTTGGTTAGTTAGAGCGTAGCCTCATGAACCTCGCATCCCAGAAATGATATGGGATACTATGTGGTCTGAAGAACACACATTCGGCTATTGGTTAATCCATATTGTGGTGTCCAGTAAGGGACCCATCAGGCGAAGGCATCCTTCAAGGCATTTATTTCCTATTTATTTGAATATAGTAGCTAGCTTACAAAATGTGATAAGGCTACCGGATA
The DNA here is from genome assembly GCA_030737815.1 of Allium fistulosum. Taxonomy (NCBI): domain Eukaryota; kingdom Viridiplantae; phylum Streptophyta; class Magnoliopsida; order Asparagales; family Amaryllidaceae; genus Allium; species Allium fistulosum. The sequence continues at coordinate 54,886,178 of CM060905.1, forward strand.
TTGGTAGTGTAGGAAGTACAGTTCCAAGTGACTAGCTTGAGAAAAGTGATTAAGGTATCGTGGGAACTATTTTTGCTATGCGTGGATCGAAGGAAAAGGCCACTAGTTCTCTATCATGTTGGAAATCCAATTCCAAGATGAGATTTGCGATTTTGATTGTATTCCCAAAATACTTGTAATGCTTTGCAAACATTTTAGCTACCTCTTTGATATCATATACTCCGTCCTGGTATATTCCGTTTGACCTAGTACGGATATATTACCATAGACTTGGGCCGGGTATTGATACAAGTTTTATATATATTTACTTGAAAATATTTTCGAAACCCATGTCATTAAAGATTATATCAATGTGTTTTTCTGTATAAAGTATTTTGGTTACCGTAAGGTAAAAACCCGTCTATGTTTATATGCGGTGTGGTCTTACGAGATACTATTCTTTTCAAAGGTTTTGTTTAGTACCCATCTATGACTCTATCATATGCTTATGGTTCGAGTATCTCACGCTGGTTTATCAAGCCTGATCCGGGTAATTTTAATACTCGGGTCAGATCCAAGTATTTTCAGGTTTAGCTGAAGACGCTTGGAGTATCCAGATGAGAGCCGGAGATCTTCATCTATGTATGGACGTATTCTATTATCCGCTGCATCTATTGCATTTGTTTTTATTTTTGTACAATTCTAAGGACTGAGGATTTATAATTGTCCAGGCTGGATCTTGGTTAGTCTCTGATATTGTATTCAATTTTTTCCATTGTCAAGATTTTATATTAAGATAATATATGTTATTCCATTCATGTAAGATTCTATTCTATCTTTATTTTCTTTTTTCCTTACAATTGGGTTTTCCGGCACTTGGATTTGTGGCACATGAATCCGAGGATGTAGTAGTGTCGATTTTCAAGGGTTGAAAATCCCAATCATTATATTAGCAATACGTATTGACCAGAATTCATAATCCACTCAACGGACAAATCAACACAATACAAAACATTTTATAACAATAATAAATACATAGTTTCATTAATATAATACACTCAACTCATAATAAGGCATTACATTGCCTTATCTCTTAATGAGTTATACCCACCAAAGCCAATGTTATTGCTTAACTTTCAGCTCTGATACCAAATGTAATGGTTTGCCTTTTTATCCCCGACCATTGACACTGATACATCCATGGTATTCACGTACCAAGCACCTAAGTTCCAGAAAGATAGAACATTAGAGTAAAAGAAAAGGAAACATAACAAGAAATAAGAACCCAAATTCATAACCTCACATGCGGAACGCTAATATGTAATATCTCAAAAGGTCTTTTGCAAATGAAAACTTTGATATACGTACATTAATTAGAGTAAGCTAACATATCATCAGCTTAGATAGTCATAACAGCCTATCCTCACAAGCGTTGATAAATACAAAATAAGTGATGCAATGGAAAATAAATACGGTAAGAAATCATCTAGCTCCTCTCCTAGAGCTCCAATGAACCACAATGAAATTTAGAAATATACACGGGTTGATACCAGTATTATAAGAAAATAACACTTGGATCAGTCTGGTAAACCAGCATGAGAAACTCAAATCATATGGATTGCTATATTTATAAAACCCTTCAAAAATAAAGGTATATCGTAAAACCACGCCGTAAATAAACATGAATGGGCTTTTACCTTATGATAAACAAATCATTTCTATTAAAAATCCAGTGATATTATAATAATGTCTAAGGTGTGAAATATAAATAATCACATAGTTATGATGCATGTGAGTGTACGTCACAATAATAATAGTCATACAATCGAAATCGACGCATTTGCTAATTGTGTAGGATTTCATGAAGGTGCCCCAATACCTTGAGAATGGTCCTCCTACACAAGGATCAAATATATCCTTCCAAATTGTCATACATTTCTAGTGAATGTACCATAGGAAAAACATGGCTGGTCTTGCTAAGACCTGATGCATCGCTCCCACATGCATATCTATATAAGTAGCTCTAGAATGGAATCACGTGCACCCTATGGGTTTGCCAACCCTACTGGCTATGTCTCCAGTCTCTGGTTTCTATCATTACCAATAGTATAGCCAAGTTCAACATCCCAGTACACGAGTCACAACTCGAATAGATCTTGACACGCAAGTCCCCAACTCGAACAGATCTCGAAACTACACATGGATTCCCATATCTTAAAAGATATCAGAATCATAGAGGGATTCCATATCCTGAATAGATCACAAACAACTACATGTGTTTGAGCAACTCAAATAGATCTCAAACCTCCACATAAATTCCAGCATCTTGAACTAACCACGAACCTCTTCCAAAGTATAGATGCGTATATAGTTTTGGAGTGGTTACGGTTTCAAGTCATCTCATATAAGTACACTCCCCCGCTTACTACGTGCTCCAAACCAATCGATCGATTTTCTGGTAAACTCAGCTTTGGTTTTGTATGAAATAAATAGGTAATACATAAGGATCGCCTCCTAACCTTTTAAACAGACGGATTTTCTTATCATTTGTCCTAGAAGAGCGAAACGAGACTGTACATACAACATCGTCGAAGATACCTATACAATATAATTCTCGTGTTTCTTCTAGATATTTTCAAATTCATATTTTGGTCAATTTCAATAATAATGAGAATGATCACATAAGGGAAACAAAGTCCTGTATACTATCCATAAGCAAGTAACACATAAAACATGATCAACACACACAAGTACAATCAAGTTAGATAAATGACTTATAATTCCTTTTTTTAATTAATCTTCCTTTATTAAATCAAAAACCTTTTTTATTAGTAAAACTCATATATCTAACAATATATGTGGATGAGGGACTCTAGTGCGTGAGGGACTCTAGGACTCTAAAAACAAGCGCTTATAGCTAATAACTTATGAAATACATAAAGATTCATATATTGGCGAATTCCACAATGGATTAACCTTAAGTTTTCCTTTCTTCACCCTTAAGAATAGAAATACCTTTACTGGATATATATGGAGTTTGAAGGAAAAATATCATCCGAGATATTTTATGAATATTTCATTTAGAAATATCAACCATGTACCTATGCATCCTAATCTTAGTTACAAGTACATAGAGAACAGTTATCTGAACATGCGTTGTGACAGTATAAGAAACCATACCTACACGGGAGATAAATTATTCACAAATGGTTATTTGAAGAGAAATTATATGGGATTCCAGTATTCCTTTAGAGATTATGAGAACATTACCTTAATTTCTTTTGCACACATGTAATGATTATATTATTAAGTAGAATTATATGGAGATGTTTATTTTTCCCTTTCGAAACGTATTCCTTGTGTATTTTTTATATCTAACAGATGCTCTTCTTATATTTATATAAATAAAACAGTGATATAATGAGATTTTATTCAATATATTCAAAATATATAATAAAATTGGAATAAGGTATGGTTCTATCATATAATGATTTATCTGTCTCCACATTATCCTTATGACTTAATTTTACCAATCTTATTCGTTATGAATACTTGACAAACTAATATTCATTACAGAATTTGTAACGACCTGATATTTTGGACCATTCGCATCCGCACATGTCGGACTTGAATTGCTAAAAATACCACGTTGTAAATAAAATTTGACAAATCTCAGAATATACAGTAAATAAATAAAATCACAGATCACAAACACAGAGTAAAATAATGCAGCGGAAGTAAAAGAAATAATAGTTCATGAAGCTACTATATAAATATATCAGAGTTACATAAGATATAACAGAAGAAATAAAATACAATAGAAGTCTCAATAAAATAACCAAGTACAAGCTGAGTAGAACAACGGAACTGAAATAGATAGGACAAGACAAGCAGATAATCTCAAGTGATTCAAATCTCTAAGAGAGTGGAAATCCAAATCTGTGAATAACTCAGGCTGACCCGAGCGTAAAGCAAAACACAAAACACTCGAGTCAGGACAATATATACTTATATAATGTAAACCAACTCAAGTGAACTGTAATAAGGTACAAGTAACTTAAAGAATGCTTGGGATCGCCCATTCCTTAAGGATCCGTTAAACTATCTACTATGTAGTAATATTCGCTATTATAATAATGTCTAGTTAGTAAAGTATAATCATATAGAAAATAGCGTTAAGGGGATGGTGAACCTTAACGATGTCGGATCTTTAAACCAAAATCGTAGTGGGCTCGATATGGTAGGTGACACGGCACACAAGGCAATGCCAGGGTAGATATACCAATTACGCATCCGGACTGGTGGTGACGCATAGCAGCCACTACCTCCCACCTCGAACTACACTCCCAAATCAAGGGTGCGCACCAAATCAATCACAAGTAATAGAATGGTATCGAAGAAGTGTGTCCGATCAGAGGTGCTACCTCCTTGGCCCGTCGATCGCTCATGTTTTAGCCACCTTATGCCAACTCACGGGAGTTGGGTCCACGTATATACCTTAGGATCGTCGCCACCATCCTACTTCATTCTGGAAACTCCACCGCGTACACAGTTGTCAAAGTGGTTTTCGGTATCGACAGAGAGTATGTCCATATCCGATCCCGGTCTCTTTAACAACCAATCGTTATTATAACCCGTGGTTATAATTTAAAAATAGTTTATACTTCGAATAGAAATTTAAATCCAAATCTTTATCAAAATAAAGATTAAATCAATTCCAAACCATTTCAATATATTTAAAATATCATATCATTTCAAAACTTCATTTCAAATCATTTTAATATATCAAAATATCATATCTTTCCAAAACTTCATTTCAAATCATTTTAATATATCAAAATATCAATCTTTCCAAAGCTTCATTTCAAATCATTTTAATATATCAAAATATCAATCTTTCCAAAACTTCATTTCAAATCATTTTAATCTATCAAAATATCAATCTTTCCAAACTTCATTTCAAATCATTTTAATATACCAAAATATCATTTGAGTTCAAATCTAAATATTCAACTTAAAATACTTTTTAAATTTAAAGATATCATTCATTCATTATCATTTCAAGTCACCTTTTAAATAGTTTATATTTCAATCAAAATAATTCATCTAAACCATTTAAAAGTGTAAATATTATACTTTCAAATCAAGTATTAAAATTTTCAAAGTTTTGATTCAATTCAATCATTTATTTCAATTAAATTTCCGTAGACCATTCCAAATCTTATAAATTTCAAATATAGATTTAATCCACAAAATAACTATTCAAATTATAAAATAAATTCCAAAGCTTTATTATCCTATATTTCATAAGTCCAATATCTTTTAAATAGATTCAAATTACAAGTAAACCAATTATTTTTCATACTAATATAAACTTCAATTATTTATTCCAAGATTTAGTATAATTTCAAATTCATTTCGAAATATCAAAATATCATTTCAAAACATCATCTATTTAATTTAAATTTAAATACCATTTAATCATATTTCAAAATAGTTGTATTTACCAAATCAACTATTCCATTTAAATCATTTAAAGTCAATTCATTATATTTAATAATTAAATATTTAATTTCCAAAATTTAATCTTTTTCAAAGATCATTTATCCATTTGAATTTATTAACCAAAGAAAATTCAACTTTCGCAGCACTTAGAAAATGCTACGAAATGTTATGTTTAAAAACAGTTCATTAACAAGAGACGACATTTAAAAATGCTGTAATATCTTAATTTAGTTTCAATTAAAATTTTAGTTAAATTTAACAACTATAGCACTAATAAAGTGCTATAATAACCTTTAGTTCAAATTTGCTATATGGTTCATTTAAAACAACTACAGCATTTTCCAATGCTGTAATATCTTTACGTTACATTTCAAAAATGATGTCAAATCAAATTCAGAGGTTTATTTACAATTTCACACATAATTAACTTTTAATATAAATCATTTTAACTTATAAAATCATATATTTTCACATTTAAAAACAATCATTTAAATTCGTTTATTTCTATGATTTTATAAAGTCAAATTTCCATACAAAAATCAAATTAAATAACAATTAAATTTTCATTTCTTTAATTAAATTCTTAACTTAACAACTAAGTTTAAGTTTCCAAAATATAACTTATTTCCATTTATTTTACTTAATTAAAATTTCACTTTTGAACAAATTTCACAAAATTCAATTTAAGTTATATTTCCAAATTCAGCTTAAATATTCATTTATTTCATATTTTAATTTATACAAAATCATTAACACTTTTAAAAAAAATTATTACTTAATAAAAATCATTAAATTCATCTTTTAAATCAAATTTGTCATATTTTCTTACTTTACATAAATTCCATTTATAAACAAAATCATAAATTCCAAAATTAACTTATATTTCAAATTCTACTTCACCATTTACTTAATTCACTTATTTAATTTGTATAAAATCACAAATATTTAATAGAAATCATTTTAATAAAATTTTAAATCAAAATATCATAATATTTAAATTTTTAAAATATTTTAAATTTTTTAGAAAAATATATAAACCACGGGTCTGTATACAATTTTCTAGCCTAGGTCAAGTGATACGGATATGTATCATTTCAATCCGCAGTTTACAAAGAAAAACCGGGTTCTATCATTTCAAACCCGCAATCCCAAGTAATATGAAATGTATAAAAATCGTTCAGGCTTATCATTTCAGCCCATAACGATTTTTCCCTATTCTAAAGTCCGTTCGGGTATTTATCATTTCAACCCATAGTGATTCTAATCTACAAGGAACTTGCAGTGTGATAAACTGATATAAATAAATAGTATACAATATATAACAGTAACAGATGATATAACATGTGTATAAACAGGGATGAACATCATATAATCATAATATAACAGTTATAACATGATGATATAAATTTACAGATTCAAGTGATGTCAGTTTATCAATTATATAAGTACATATTAGTCTGGTGAGATTTACTCACTTGTTTAAGCTGGAGACACAACAACGAATGCACACAAAAGAGATCCACACAAGCACGATAGCACGACAAGATATGAGTGAGAGAGTCACAAGATTAATTTCCTTAAAAACAAATCAAACAAAACAATATAACAATTATAAGCTTTCAATTCAAAAATACGATTAAACAATGTTAGAAATGAATGCATAAATCATCTCCAAACCACTTGCACTTGCCTTCTACCACTAATGCTTCAGCCATAGGTCAGGTTAGCACGGCCAAACTGTGTGTTAGGGTCTGGTTTTGGGTTCAATAGGGTCGGCCAAACATGTATGGTGGTGGGGCAAAGGTGATACAAAGAGATATGTGCATGGATTTCAACTACAAAGGCAAAATACAAGGATTCAATGCAACATTGGACTCAGTCCAATCAAGACCAGGCCTGGACATCTCTGTAGTGGGCTGGAGAATGGTGTGGCAGAGGGTTTTAGGTTGTCCATGGGTGGTGGAGGTGGAGTAGGTGGTGGCCAAGGGGTGGTTGAAGGTGATGAAGGCATAGGTGATAGGTGAAGTTCGTGTAGATATTGTTGGATTTTGTCACATGGGTGCATGGCCAGTGGTTTGGAGCTGTAGAGGAGGTGGTGGAGGCTGGCTCAAGTGGTGGTGGTGGTAGCCATGGTGAAGGAGTGGAGAGGAGCCTAGCATAGAAGGTGAGAAAGCAAGTGAAAACAACATAAACAAGAAGAAAACAATGGAAAAGAAGTAAAAGAATTTACCAAACTCTTGGAGATGATGGAGGCCGAACTTTTTTTTCAGAAATGAGAAGAAAATTCACGTGAAAAATGGTAGGGAGAAGTGGTCGGCTGAAGGAAATGAAGAGATATGACCAATTGAGTGAAAAGTAAGGTTGAAATGTGAAAAGATGGAAGATAAAAGGCCATAGGAAAACTAAAAGTCATAAACCTTTCAAATTACTTTTAATTTCTTTATATAAATTTAAATTACTGAAATTAATAATAATCTCAGTCATAATTTCGAAAATATAACAAAATATAATAGATATATAAATAATTATTAATTATATAAGGTTAAAATAAGAAAATAGCACAAAATTGCAAACTAGTCTAGAAAATTTGAAAATAAACAGAATAAATTTTGGAAAATTCATATGGACTTGTAAAACATTTATAAACAAAGATAATAACATAAAATAAAAATGCATTCACAAAATGAATAAATAAATTTTAATTAAATATAATTTAATTGAAGAAAATAGCAGAAAAATAGAAACTAGCCTTTAAAAATAGAAAATAAATTCATTACGCTTTGGAAAAATTATATAATCACTTTAAATTATTTAAAAGACAAAATTATACATAAAATAAAATATTAACACATATTAGAACAAAATATGACAAATAAAATATAATTTAAAATAGACAATATTGCTAAATACATCAATTTACACACAATATTGAAATATACATAACTTTTACAGTTTAACTCCGTTTTCAACGAAACAAAAAGCAGTGTTCAAGTTATTACATCTATTTTCATAATAAAAGATAAAATTTAAGATTTTATAAAATTTAAATTTGAAGTTTAAAAGTCAAAGATTGAACAGTTTGACCAGAATTTCACTTTTCAGTAAAATATTCAATTTATATCAGTTTGAAACTATAACTCGCATAATAATCAACATTTATATTTAAAAATGAAATGTTTGAAATGAAACAAGTTTAAAAATAATTTCAAAATAAAATAAAGTTTTTAAATCAAAAATTCAAATTAAAATAATTGAAATATACAATAAAAATAGTTACAAAATGCAGGGTTGTTACAGAATCTGTGATTTGGAACATACACGGCATCACCAATTTTAAAACCATGCATTTCGACATTTATGGAGAATAAAATGAAATTACTTGTTCGTAGCTAGCTGTAATGTCCGCATTTCTTGGTCCCAATCAATTAGCAACAAAAAGTAAGCTAGACGGTGATCTAGATGTCCACCCATGGGTTGACAAATATCAAAGAAGTAAAGACGCTGTATCACAAACTGATTATAAGATGAGCTTTATTATTCAGATTATTAACTCATATTTGAATTTTGGGTGCTAAAATAATATTCTATATGTATACATGCATGCATATGCACATGCACGCACATGTAGTTTGTAGCCTCTACATTATAGCCATCGGAATTGAGAAATAAACCGTTGGATAACATGGTACTTAATAGAGAATGTACAACTTGAAAATACCAACTACAAATGAATATGGACTTTTGAAATGTAGTTGAAGGAAGGTGTTTCTACTGAAATAATTGTTATTACTGTGTATAGGAATCGCTAGTGTACGCATCATTTCCCTCGTCATTATGATTAAATATATGTCATTTCAAAATTGCATATTCTATCATATTTGTGCTCTTTTATTGCTAATCCCTAATTGCATATTTTTTCATAGGCATATAGGAATTTTGAAGGAGACGAGCTTGGACTTTCCATGACTTATATTTTCTCCTTTAGTAAGCTCATTTTGTAACGTTTTATTTCGCTAACATTCGTGCTTAAAACATATGAAATGTTGTGTATGACTTAAATTATGGTATATGAAATTTATGTAGCTTCGATTATGTATAACTTTTATAATTGCTAATAATATCAGGTTATATCTATTAATCTTTTATATATTGAGTTGTTTATTTTTTAATACATTGTTCATGGCTTTTATAATTGTTTTAAAACTGCTGCAGCAACCGTAAATTGTAGCAAATTGTTGATATATCGCAGCGTTTCAAAAGGGTTGCAATACTAAAAGTAACAAAACGCTGTAGAAAATCAAACAGAAGCAAAATGAAAACGTTGCACATTATTTTTGCAGCATTTATAAACTGCTGTAAATTATTGGTTCTACTTGAAACATGTTGTTAGACTACTTCTCTAAAACGTTGTTGAATATTTTTGCAGCGTTTCAAATTTCTATGTGTTACTGGTTCTACTAGAAACATGTTTTTAGGTCGCGTTCTTAAAATGCCGCTAAATGATTTTTCCTCATTTAATAAACGTTGCTAATTTATTCATTACAGCGTTTCACAAAAGCTTTAGTAGCCTATTTTTAGCAACATTTTAGAAATCCTGCAGTATTCCCTTCCTCTATAGGATGACATTAGTTAGCGTTCTTCGAAACACTACAAATGATTATGGAAGCAATGTTAAAACGCTGCGAAAGTTCTTTGTTGTCGTGCCCAGTAGCACAAATGCAAGTTCATTTGGGACAATCTTTTGCTTCATATCTTAGATTCTTGCATCAGTGCAACCAATTATCTTCTTTGTTTTAATTCTTGGTTTCTTCTTTGTTTTGGGGCATTTATGTAGAAAATGTCCTTTCTCTTTATACTTGAAACAGACTATTTCTTTTTCTTCCTTTCTTTAATTTCACACATAACTGCATAATGCCCTTTCTTACCGTAATAGTAACAGTCAATGTCAGCATAGGGTCCTAGTTTTACGTTTTCTTCTGCTTCTTATGTTGCAAGCATTCTTTGTGCTTGTTTTGGATTCATCCAATACTCATCACTAGGCATATAAAAACCCATTATCAACCTATCAAAATACCAGTATGAGTTTTATATCATTTCTATGTTATCTTATTTACACATCTTTTATTCGAATAGCTTAATTTAGATTTTTTTTTGGATTTAAACTTTTCCTTAGTCATACAATGGCAAGGAGAATAATTTACCAAGTGTTTGATACCATTTGCCCAAGCTAACATTTGATCGATACTTAGGAAATTATTCTGATCATCACGAAAAAAATTAAGAACTTATTCATTGAACTTTCCTAAGGGAATGTATCTTATAAATTTCCCTAATCACATAAATATCTATATCTTTTGAAGGATATTCTTTAATATAAAATAATAATTTTTGAAAGCAGTGTGTCAGTTTGTCTTGTTTAAGTATTTAGGAACCTATCAATCACAAGGCATCCCATGTATTGACCAGAATTCATAAACCACTCAATAGACAAATCAACACAAAACACTTTATAGCCATTAACAAATACGCACTCATATATACTCAAACTCATTCTAGAGCATCAATTACCCTATCTCCAATAAGTTACTCATCCTAGGGTGTCACTAACTCTATCATTAATAAATTTTACCCCACCAAAGCCAAGATGTTCGCTCAACCTAAGCTCTAATACCAAATGTATCAAACTGGATTTTCGACCCTCAAAAATCGATACTAATGCATCCTTGGTATTCATGTGCCGCAAATTCAAGTGCCAGAAAAACCAATTGTTAGGGGAATAAGAAAATAAGGACAGAACCAAATCTCACACGATAGAATAAACCAATAGTCCGGACCACATCATTCCCCAAATCATGTCTGGGTGTGAGGTTCGAGAGACGCACTAACTAACCTACTGGTTCCACTTTGAATGCCACAATGCCATTCCTAAATTAGATAACTGATTTCTACAAACGTATACATCCTGAGCTCGTATGTCCCAAGAAAGGATGTTAAGCTAAGAGAAGTTGCCTTCTCCACCACCAAACAGATGATACATTTTATAGAGATCAATTAATATGATCAGAAATGTACTGTCAAACACTTATCCATACAAGTTCATTTTGGAATTGAATGAAACCGAAGGCACTACTCTTACTATCATTAGTAGCAAGTAGTTCTTGCAATCCAAAATTTCAAAACACGATAGGAACTCTGCTATAATAAATGTCTCTATTTTGAAAGCTACCTAAAGAATGTCAACAAGTAGTCCTTTCGCTATAGAGATCTTTTGTCTTTAATATAAGGAAGTTTCTAGAATGCCGACATCATTGCCATATAAATATAATATGGGGTAAACCCCCCGGACTCATGGCAACAATCCCACCTATCTTTAGAAATCATCATCATCAACATGTTTTCACTTTTGAATGTATACATTGGTTCGAAGTTGTTTTCGGATAGGAATTACTCAAATCCGACCTTGGTTCCTTCGAACCAATCTTCAATAAAAAAATGATAAGTTCATATGATATTATCAATCATCATACAATTTAATTCATCTTATTATTCATCCATTTATCAAATACTTTAATTACTTAAAACCTTTTTGAATCTTAGAATAATTCCAAATTATTTCATCCTTTACTTAGGAAAATATTTCCAAATCATTTATTTAAATATTTACAAAGATTTTCAAATCATAACTTTAAGCAGGTCAAAAACAATGTTATTTAAGACATAGTTTACTACAAACCAAAAACAATTAATTTTAAGTATAAGAATTAAAATAATTCCAAACCATTTATTTAAATCTCATATTGGAAAACATTATCGAGTAAAAAGGATCATGGAAATTATACTAATTTTACTCAATACCAATTCCCGTATTCAACCTTTATTATTCGTCTAAAAGTGGTGAAATCACCTTTTAAATTCACATGGATAGTACGAGTTCCCTCCTTGGAATTAACACCAAGTGTAAGAAGATTTTCTCCATGCAATCCAAGTCGTTTAAATTTGGAAAATTTATTCCTTTATACTTAACTCGTTTCGACATTTTGACCTTATCTATCCCTTTCCCATGAGAGGCTAGGTGAGCCAGTGAACTGGTTGCTCCTAAACATCTTTCTTAGTTTAAGCCCCTCACTTGGATCTCACTAATAGAATAATCCATTCTACTCGTTGGCTTTTAGAGCCAACATTAAATCACTTGATTTTGATAGCTTTTCTTTAAATCATATATTTAAACCTTTTTAAATAAATTATAAAACTTCCAAATCATTATCAAAACACTTAATTATTCATTTGAAAACATTTATAAAATATTTGGAAAAAAATTGTTAAGTTAAAATCCATATTTCAAAAGTTACCAAAGTGCTGTAAAAAGTGCTGTGAACATGCTGCAAATAGTGTTTTCACAGCTTATTTGATTAAATTAAATTTTCGATCATTTAGAAATCCATTTTTATAACTCAAATCTCTGTTAAATTTTTTTAAAAGATTTATATTATATTTTTAAACATTTTAAAAAATTATTTAGAACATTTGCCACTTTGGCCACCGAACTACCGAAGCGCGATTTATCGAAAATTTGATTTGCCCATATTTAAAATATGTTAAATTAAATCTCGACCATTTTCTTTTGTTTGAAAACTATAGTCACAGAGTCCGAAAAATTCTTATTGCAAATAAATCTGACTCCATTTCCATGCTATAGAAGGATTTAACTTTTACGGCATGAAATCATGGACTGCCGTTACGCGATGCGCCTATTTTTGACTCCAAATTTATTGTTTGTCAAAACTTCTCCAAATTGAATTTTAATTTTTTTTAAACACTGATAAACCATTTTCAAACATCTAAACCAATATTTTCTATATTAAATCCCTTTTCACTTTTAAATCATTCCATAATATTATATTATTATAATATTGTTTTTCAACCTTTTCATATTTTCAAAATCATTAAGAGGCTCAATAAACTCCATCCAGATATTATATGAATTAATTTTCTATTAATTAACCATGGTTAATTACTTAAATATTTTTATTATAAATTTTTATAATTTATCACAACCAAGTTATCAACGATATGCACATCCATATAATCAACCATATAATCAACCAAGTTATCAAATATTCATACAAATCATTAAGATATTAAATGGTCATATTATCATACTTAATAATAGTTATAGATATTATTTACCATTTAATAAACATTTAGTACTCACTATCACAAATGCTCCCTCCTTCCCAAGCTCCAGAAAATTCGGTAGAGCTTCCGCGGTACTTCGAACTTCTCCTATCTTCTTTGAATGAAACTGATGGCACTTCCTTCTCTTTTTCTTGCTTTGGAGCTTCCGCGATCTGTTCCTAATCTCAATATGGTTTTGGCCTAGCCTTGATGAAGTGGTGGAGCTCGGCTAAGTGTGGATTTAGGTAAGGTCATGGGTTGTAGGAGGTAAGGGAGGTGGTTTGAACTTGTTTTGAGGTGGAATTGTCTTATTAACTAGTGTATATAAATTTGTTCTATTTTGGCATTATTTTGGCATAACTTGTTCTAAGAAGAGAAGCCATTAAAGAAGCTTGGAGAAGGAGGATGGAGAGGTATAAAATGGCTTAGAAATTTATGAAAGAGGGCAGTGTATTTATAGGCACATTTGGAACAAAATATCCTAACATCAAATTAATTTTTACCCTCAACCCACATTGCTTCTTTCACCTCCAATGCACGGCCTCCGACCACCATCACATTGGCCATGTGGGTGTGCATGTTCATGTCCTTGCACATTGACTTATGTATGCTTAAGTGAGTAGGAAAAGAAAAATATCATTATATTTCTTATTTTTCCCATATGTAAACTCAAATGCTAATGGTAACTTTTCTTATGTGTACATGACATGTACATGTGCATATATATGTTATATACGTATACATGACATATAAATGAGGTTGTAACAACCTTTGAATGACTTTTGTTCGTTAAACGGTTGAAAATCGAGAAATCGATTACCGACCACATTTTCACTTATTAATTTATATACATATATTTGTAAACAAAATTTTAAAATATATTTCCAATCATTATTAATTAATTAAATTGATCACATTTTTGAATTATAAAACCACACAAATTAGTAATAACAATTATTTATAATAACTGCTATTATACAGATAAAGTGATATCGATTTTTCCTTATATTTTCAAACAGATTATATATCTTTATAAAACTATTATAAATTATTTATTATCACTTAATAACTATTTAAAATGAATTATTATCATTTAAAAACAAATATTTGAATAGTTATAGTAATTATTAAATCATTAAATCTCAATTTAAAATCATAAATCAATTATTAAATATAAGGACATCACTGCTTATGTCATAAATAACATATTTTTCCCAAAAGTAAAATAAATAATTTTATTTCATATTCTTTTAAAATTATAAAAATAAGTGTATGTATCTAGCTGCATGTGCGACATTTTACGATTATAGATCTATTTATCGATAAAACGGTTTTCGGTCATTTTATCGCTTGTCCTTTAAAATTTATATTTTCATAATACTTATTCAAAATAAGATTACCATTGTTACTTATTGTTCAAAACACCATAATCTATGTTTTTAAAAGCTTATATTTGAATATTTTAAAAATAAATATAATTTATCATATTGGTAAATTTACGAGTTCTTACATTCACTTTCAAATAATACTGGTATTATTTTCTTTTCACAAACCTTGAAAAACAATTTTTCAAAACAACTGGATTTAAGTTCTCAAATTCATAGTTTAAATCCTTTTCATTTTTATAAACTATACTTATATAAAGTCATTTTCTTATATAAAACCATTTCATATATTTAAACCTTTTTTAATAAATTATAAAACTTCCAAATCATTATCAAAACACTTAATTATTCATTTGAAAACATTTATAAAATATTTGGAAAAGAATTGTTAAGTTAAAATCCATATTTCAAAAGTTACCAAAGTGCTGTAAAAAGTGCTATGAACATGCTGCAAATAGTGTTTTCACAGCTTATTTGATTAAATTAAATTTTCGATCATTTAGAAATCCATTTTTATAACTCAAATCTCTGTTAAATTTTTTTAAAAGATTTATATTATATTTTTAAACATTTTAAAAAATTATTTAGAACATTTGCCACTTTGGCCACCGAACTACCGAAGCGCGATTTATCGAAAATTTGATTTGCCCATATTTAAAATATGTTAAATTAAATCTCGACCATTTTCTTTTGTTTGAAAACTATAGTCACAGAGTCCGAAAAATTCTTATTGCAAATAAATCTGACTCCAATTCCATGCTATAGAAGGATTTAACTTTTACGGCATGAAATCATGGACTGCCGTTACGCGATGCGCCTATTTTTGACTCCAAATTCATTGTTTGTCAAAACTTCTCCAAATTGAATTTTAATTTTTTTTAAACACTGATAAACCATTTTCAAACATCTAAACCAATATTTTCTATATTAAATCCCTTTTCACTTTTAAATCATTCCATAATATTATATTATTATAATATTGTTTTTCAACCTTTTCATATTTTCAAAATCATTAAGAGGCTCAATAAACTCCATCCAGATATTATATGAATTAATTTTCTATTAATTAACCATGGTTAATTACTTAAATATTTTTATTATAAATTTTTATAATTTATCACAACCAAGTTATCAACGATATGCACATCCATATAATCAACCATATAATCAACCAAGTTATCAAATATTCATACAAATCATTAAGATATTAAATGGTCATATTATCATACTTAATAATAGTTATAGATATTATTTACCATTTAATAAACATTTAGTACTCACTATCACAAATGCTCCCTCCTTCCCAAGCTCCAGAAAATTCGGTAGAGCTTTCGCGGTACTTCGAACTTCTCCTATCTTCTTTGAATGAAACTGATGGCACTTCCTTCTCTTTTTCTTGCTTTGGAGCTTCCGCGATCTGTTCCTAATCTCAATATGGTTTTGGCCTAGCCTTGATGAAGTGGTGGAGCTCGGCTAAGTGTGGATTTAGGTAAGGTCATGGGTTGTAGGAGGTAAGGGAGGTGGTTTGAACTTGTTTTGAGGTGGAATTGTCTTATTAACTAGTGTATATAAATTTGTTCTATTTTGGCATTATTTTGGCATAACTTGTTCTAAGAAGAGAAGCCATTAAAGAAGCTTGGAGAAGGAGGATGGAGAGGTAGAAAATGGCTTAGAAATTTATGAAAGAGGGCAGTGTATTTATAGGCACATTTGGAACAAAATATCCTAACATCAAATTAATTTTTACCCTCAACCCACACTGCTTCTTTCACCTCCAATGCACGGCCTCCGACCACCATCACATTGGCCATGTGGGTGTGCATGTTCATGTCCTTGCACATTGACTTATGTATGCTTAAGTGAGTAGGAAAAGAAAAATATCATTATATTTCTTATTTTTACCATATGTAAACTCAAATGCTAATGGTAACTTTTCTTATGTGTACATGACATGTACATGTGCATATATATGTTATATACGTATACATGACATATAAATGAGGTTGTAACAACCTTTGAATGACTTTTGTTCGTTAAACGGTTGAAAATCGAGAAATCGATTACCGACCACATTTTCACTTATTAATTTATATACATATATTTGTAAACAAAATTTTAAAATATATTTCCAATCATTATTAATTAATTAAATTGATCACATTTTTGAATTATAAAACCACACAAATTAGTAATAACAATTATTTATAATAACTGCTATTATACAGATAAAGTGATATCGATTTTTCCTTATATTTTCAAACAGATTATATATCTTTATAAAACTATTATAAATTATTTATTATCACTTAATAACTATTTAAAATGAATTATTATCATTTAAAAACAAATATTTGAATAGTTATAGTTATTATTAAATCATTAAATCTCAATTTAAAATCATAAATCAATTATTAAATATAAGGACATCACTGCTGATGTCATAAATACCATATTTTTCCCAAAAGTAAAATAAATAATTTTATTTCATATTCTTTTAAAATTATAAAAATAAGTGTATGTATCTAGCTGCATGTGCGACATTTTACGATTATAGATCTATTTATCGATAAAACGGTTTTCGGTCATTTTATCGCTTGTCCTTTAAAATTTATATTTTCATAATACTTATTCAAAATAAGATTACCATTGTTACTTATTGTTCAAAACACCATAATCTATGTTTTTAAAAGCTTATATTTGAATATTTTAAAAATAAATATAATTTATCATATTGGTAAATTTACGAGTTCTTACATTCACTTTCAAATAATACTGGTATTATTTTCTTTTCACAAACCTTGAAAAACAATTTTTCAAAACACCTGGATTTAAGTTCTCAAATTCATAGTTTAAATCCTTTTCATTTTTATAAACTATACTTATATAAAGTCATTTTCTTATATAAAACCATTTCACATATGTTTATCTTTAAAATATCTTGCCTTTTATTAAGACTATAATAAACAACTTTTATTAGGAATTAAATTTTAACCTAATGTTATCATCGAGCGTCTTATTGTCAAACTATGAAATTTAATTCATAAGGTGTTCGTTTTAATGTTCCCACAATTACTATCCACCCACCCATGCAGTGAAAAGGTAAAACTACTCATAATCTGGTTGAGCACAACTAATCTAATTATAAATGATAAAAATTGAATATTATCATTTCCTAATAAAAAACACATCATATATAACTATATCGGTTTTTTGAAAATTTATATATAAAATATAACCCGAGGTAATATTATTTCATTTACCAAATTTTAAAAATAATACGATGTCAGTTTGTTTGTCCAAGTATTTAGATATTCTAGTAACGAACCAATTCATTTAACAAAAGCTCACAAAATATTTTTATTAACCAAACAAGCGTGAAACTAAACATTCATTTCAATGGTTTAAGCAATCATTCATCAAGGTAGCTTGGCGTCTAATATATAATTGCTAGGCATCGATTTATATATATATATATATAATTGTAACATATTTGCATGAAATTAAAAATAAGACAATAACAAGATTTAAGATATATTTCTTTCACCGATGTTGTACCCATAATATTTTATATTTACCAATAAATATATCGATATAATAAGTTGTAGGTGATATAATAAGATTATATTTGTACCCAAGCTTTATGACAACCAATCATTTAAAATTACCAAAATCAATAATAATATAACTATTTTATTATTTTTATAAAAGGCGATGAATTATATATGCATATAATGCATATGTTTATATGAATGAATTAATATATTAAATCATTTAATTTAATTGAGTTAAATATCACAACTGTTTTACACATGTTTAACTTAGTTTAAATGGGTAATTGATTAGTCAAAATAGGCTAAAATAAAATATACCATGTATATGTCTTTTAGGCCATAAATTAAGTTAGCAATACTGGCTGATTACGTAATCTTGGCCGGTCCAACATGGGAAAATGAGGGGTCAAATGTGTTTGCTCCATATTGGAAATGAATGGAGATTTGCTACATATGGTGTAAACTTTTTTTAGTACTTATAACCAATTAAATATAAAGACCTTTTCTTATATACTTATTTGCACAATTTTTACCCGCCATATATGGTTAAAAAGAAGGGTCAAATAGAGCTGTCAATGAGTACCTGAAAATCCAAAATCCATGCATAATTGTATCACGAAAATAAAAAATTATCTTATATATGATAATTATTCATTCGGTTTTTATCAAGATTGTAGTTAACTTTTTTATGTGTTTTAGTCCATAAAATGATTGTCAGTTTCTGTTTATTTTGGTAAAAAAATTTTAAATGTGTATTAAAACCAATATCTAGTTAAAATTATTTGGTAAATTATATTCATACACCAAACATCACTGAACATATATTGTTATTTTCCTACAAAAAGTTAATACTAAAATACTCTTTTATTCGTAATTGCATTTTTTTAATCCTTTTTATTTTATCCATCAAATTAATCTTAAAATTAATGATATTTGGTCCAATCATAACATTTTGATGAAAAAGTTAGTGACTATTTTATTGTGAAACCTAAACTATCATTTAAGATAATATTCACAACTAATCACCATAATTAAAAAGCGTACAACTTTTTAAAAAAAATTAGAGTTAATTTTGTTGAAATTGAAAAAAAATATCAAAATGTTAAAATAGTAGTGCAAAGGATAAAGTTCATTTTGTGGAATTTTAACTTAGTTTAATATTATTAATTTTCAATTTTGTATAAATGAGTTTTAAGTTTGAAAGAGGAAAGATAAAGAAGGTGTAAGCAAGGGTAATTTTGTAAAAGACGGGGTGTTTGTAAAGTGATATTAGATGTATAGTAGTTTTTTTATATTTTTTGTGTACGTTAAGCAATTACTGGTGTATAAATAGAATTAGTCAAATTATTTTTCTTAGCATATTTATTATTTTCAATATTTTTAGTACTGAAATAAATTTATAATGAACCAAAAATTTCTATTTATCTATTTAGATTTACTGGTAGTGAACAAGTCTAAGGATATCAGATAAATATCTAGTATCCGTCCATACCAACGGATGTGGATATCTAACTTTTGATAAATGATATCTAACTTTTGATATAAAATGCTTTATGTGCAACTAAATTAATTATACGTCAAAATTCCAATTTGTATTTATCTTTACATTAGAAAGGCCAAATTGTCAACTTTTTTTTACCTTTTAGTTTTATTGAATAGGAAAATGAACGAATCATCTTTTTATAGAGAATGTAGTAATATTACAATTTATGGTTCATAAAAAAATAAATGTTGTATGTTTTCAAATTTATGTTATACAAATGTTATCTTCATGTTACAATACACTGTAGGTGAACGTTGCGGAATTTTCATGTATAAACTACTCACATATTCATCTTCAATTAAATATTTAGATAGATTAATATTTTCATCTTAATGTCATATACATCTTAATCAAACAGTCCAGAAATAACTCAATAAAAATAGTTAGAAAAAAAGGGATACAATTGGAGATTACCTTTAATATTAACCAGTTAAATTTCAAAAGTAACGCCTGAATGATAATTGACCAAAAAAGTTCATGTTAAAATCAAACAATTAAGAATTTTGTAAAATTTGATTCATTTAAATCACGTTGTTGCGTTCATAAACAACCGAAAAGAATAAACTAGCTGAGATCGTGTGAGATTTATTGCCTTTTGAGGGATCACATTTTGATATCAATCAGAGAATGTAATCGTACTGACATCGAAGAGTAATTTCCGTTTCACTGTCCTTATAACTAATAGAATTATAAACCTGACCTGAAATTACAGATAGTTGCCACTGAAAACCCCTTTATACAAATTCTTAATTGATCTCCCCTAACGATTCCATGGAAATTAAATTTCATAAATACATACCTTAAAAGGATATAAATATAGCGTTTTAGCTAATCATCGGAAATTTCGAAATAAAATCTAGTAAAAGGCAAGTAAAAATCTAGAGTTACCTTATTTATCCAAAAATCGAAATGGTCAATAAAGTCAAAGATTTAATTACTAATTAGAAACATTAAAGTAACCTAAAATAAATGATGAGAAATTTTCCAATTTTTTTCGCACACAATGGAAATAAAGTTTCCCGAATTGTAAAATCTAAGCTATATATACATATGCATATAGTTAATAATGTGCTTCAACTTAATTCTCTTTAAGCATTTGTTAATTCACAACATTGACATTTTCATTATACCCCAACCTGTAAGTATTTTTATCTTATTTATGTCTTGATTTTCTTCTTCTTCTGCTTTTAGTATTTACTGTTACTTGCTAAAATTTTGGCTTTATAGATTAAATATGTATAAGCAAAATATGATGTTACAGATATTAATTTTTTCGTTGTATTCAAGATTCTAATGATGCCTTTGAATTAGTTTTACGATCTTAATGTTTCGACAAGTTTCAGAATATGATATGGAATTATATAGATTTAGCAAAATTATTTTTTATTGTTCGAACAAAACTAATATCAATAATATGCATGAATCTTTATTTAAAATGTCGTAAATTTTTTAACAGGAGATAGGAAATATGAAGATGTTTCTTAATTATATTAGATGACATATTAAACCTTAGAACCGATTGGTTTCGTAAATATTCCAATTAAAATTTAAGATTTAGCATGGTTTCTTGATTATATTAGATGACCTGAACTGGAGTATCGATTGCAAGGATATTATACTTTCAAATTTAGTACGGTCTATCTTACACTCAGAAATATGATGTTGAAGCATTACCTCATTTAACAATTGGTATTAATAGTAGTTTTAACCCACTTATTTGACATAGTTTTTCTTGATTATATTTAACATGTAAAGGTTATTGATTTTTTTAATTGCATGTTTCATACATTACATATTGAATGCGACAACACACATGGTAATAGAGTGCAAGATTGTGTTATGATATCTTGATTTTGAAATTGACTTTAGTGAGAAGTTAAAAGGCAAGAAGGGATAACCCAATTCATTTGTGTTTGCTATGAATAAAATCATTTTCCTACTGTAAATTAAATCATTTATGTCTTATACGTTATGTGCATTTATTTTATCTCAAATCCATATTTCAAAGGAAAAACTAAAGTAGAAAATACTATATTTTTGCCAAATCTAAAAATTCTATGATAGGATCAGTAAACCTTTTAAAACAGTTTCATGAAGATAAATATTAACTTTAAAATAATAATAATTATTATTATCTATACTATATTATTATTAATGAGTTAAATTTCAAGCTCACACAGGCTCCCTTGAAATTTGACAACTGAACAGTCGCGTTTTTATTTCTTTCTATTCGTTCCCAGCTTTCCCCTTCCTTCGTTATCTTTCAACCTTAGATATTAAAGTTCTCCTCCCGATTCATTTATTTCTCCATCTGGCGACGTTGCCCTCCCCTTCTCTTCTCCCGTCCCTCCCTTTTTCCAGACCAAAAAATAACAAAGCAACCGATTTCATCCTTCTCTGCTCCGCCCACCGTGGTTGTCGATTACTTCCAACGTCGCCTTCCAGAGTGGGCGTGGTCGAAACCAGTTCATTTAAGGGGCGTCTTCGGGTTTGCGAGCTCTTCTCCGATTTAAACAACGCCTTCATCATTCATACATGTTTGGAAAATTGCTTCCAAATTCTTCCTGCTTCTTGACCTAGGGTATTGTTCTTTCGTATAAACAATTTGAAATTTTGGTATGTGTTTTTCCTTTTTTTTCCTTCGAATTCGTCTTTATTTTGAAAATCATAGTTGCCCCATTTTTCACCATTATATCTCCTCATTTTCTAACTACCTGCTCCATACGGTTCAATAGTGTAGATTTATATCAATTACCAAAATTTGGGATTTGTCAATGGGTAATTAGATCTATTGTAATGTGGATTTGATGCATTAGTCTACTTTTATGTATTGTAATGGCAAGTTTGTTAGATTTGAATTTCGATTTTATGACCATATTCTTGATATTTTTGAATTTTTAATCTCGAGGTCTAGCATTAATTGAAGCTGGACTACGCTTTGTATAATAGAGGAATTGTCCATGTAAAACTCGATTATAGGTTGAGTTCTGAATCACTGAGACGTCATCAAACTTGAGGTTGGTGTTTACTGTATTCCAGTTGTAATTTATTAAATGATATATTGACCATTTGTTCAATGTTCATTTCAATTTGTTGAGTGAATGTGTATATGTCTTTGGATTGCCTAATGAGATGCATCCATGTCGGGTGCAGTATGTTTATTGTCATTATTATACACTTTATTTCCCTCCTATAAATATTTTTCCCTAGATATTCAAAGATTACAAATCAATTTCCCATCAGATCCTTCCTTATTAGGTTAGTTTTTTAAAGAATATAAATCATTTCTACCGCTTTCCTCTTATACAGTTTTAGGATATCATTTAGCATTCTTTTGATATTAGTTGAAAGGAAGTCTGCTTTAGCGAGTAATTAAGTGATTATTAAGGCATTGCTTAGGGGGAGTCTATATAATATTAAAATGTCACTATCAGGATAAAGATGAATTAATTTATAACCAACATTGCGATACAATGAGTTGGTATGAAAATTGAATGCTTTTCTTCGTGTTGCATTACGGGTATATGGTACCATTAGCCAACATTTGATATTGTTCACTTTCAAAAGCACTAGACACAGTAATGTTTTCAATATATTATTTGATACCGTGCATTATTTTATAGTTTACATTATTTCATATGGTTAATTAAATTGCTAATATTGGTGGTTTTTTTAAATTATATACTTTTTCCCTATATAACTAGCTTTAATATTTTGAATTAACTTTTTTTTGCAAATTTTTGACAATTCAATCTTTTATTGCATTATTCCCCTCAGGCATAAATGTCGCAGTTTATCGTTTGTTTTCTAGCTCTCTTTCATCTTATACATTTGATTAATTATTTCTCCAAATCTGCCTATTTGACTTAGAAAACCTTTAAAGCTTATTTTCTCCTACACTAAGCCTAGCTACACGGTTTACTAAAATGAGAATGTAATGAATTATTGTTTACCCAGATATTTGATTATATTTTTCTTGCAGGTTACCTTCTTCCCACCTAAATGATATTGATAATACTTGCGATCTATTAAAGATATTCTGCTTCACTTCCTCTTTACCTTAGGCTTAATTTAGATGAGTGACTAACAGGTACAACCTACTGATTATTACATTCCGACATGACTTTTACCTGAATTATGGATTGTTGTAAAACACCTCTAAAGATAACTCAGTGGGCATATCCTTGAAAACTTATCTATTTATCAAGTTTCACATTTAACCAGCCGAAATGATAACAACACTTCAGTGGTCAAGACTGATTTTTTTCGAAATGATGGGTCAGTGAACCAATAATTTTTATTGGGGTTACAATTGGGACCAACTCAAGAGCAGATGAGTTGGATCTCTCCTTAGGAGCAAGCCAAAATCTACTGATAGAATTATTACATTGTGTGTTTACCATTCTATTTTTAATTATTTTGATTGGCAACTTTTCGTTTGGGATCATAAGTTCGTTATCTATTCATTGTGATTTTTGTATCTTATATCCTTTGATTTATGCAAAGAAACTGAAGAGTAAATTTGTTAGAATATTGTAGGATTTATTATTACTGTGTCGTAATAAAAAACTTGATTTAACATATTTCTTTTACCGATAGTAATATGGTACAAGCCTAGGTTTGCGGCTAGAGAGATAAAGAATTTAATTGACTTTTTGGACTTGGTCTAATAACAAAGAATTGTATATTGACAATTTGATATATGGTATGCAATATTAATTCATATTCCACTTTTATGGAAACTTTAAAATTAGATGTTGAAAGAGCATTGACTTAAACATCATTTTGGAATTCTTTTAGCCATCACATGCAAATATACTCTCTTTTACCCATGCACATACTCAAGTTTGTAAACAGAAAAGATAACTAAAGAGATTATGTTTGTCGTACAATAGACTGACAAAATGCAAATAAGATTTTTAAAAATACAAATAAGGTTTAGAAAAATGAAAACTATGTTTGCAACTCCAACATAAAGTGAAGAACAATGCTTACATGTAGTAACAAAGAGAGCCGAGATCCATAAATTCAGTGTGTGCAAGTTATAAAATCTAACGAACTTGATTTTGTTTTCAAATATATCATATATAAAAACTACAGTACCCAATGTATCATAAGTTTTCTTATCCCATTAGTCGATATATTAGTTCAATATAGTCATGCGAGAGTATGTACTTTTTGATGTGCAATGTACGGATCATTGGCGTTTCCTCTTCTTTTCTCTACACACTTCACACTTTTTTCTTTTTTCTTTTTTCTTTATAGAATATATCAAGATTTGGGATAAAATATATGAACTTCAATGTTATTTTATTATGTACGGTGGTAATTTTTATGTTGGTTGTGGTAAATCTAAATGAAACATTGCAGTCTAACATTTTTTTTATTTCTGTTTCATTTTTCTATTCATTTATTGTTGTTGGTTTATGTAGACAATTTTACAGTACGCAAGTAAGAAACCATTAATACTAAGTTAAAATTACTAACATAGTCATGCTAATAACGAAAACAGCTAATTAATAAGGCGGATCGATCAGAAGAGGTGTAACTAACACATACACTCACAATGTTAAAAAAACAAGATGTAACTTGGTTTTGTGCTCTCCTGGAATAAATAAGGCTTTACTGCTATTTGATTTTTAATTAATACGTACATAGGTACAAACTATTGAATAGTTCCAATTTAATGGAAATGAAGTAATTTATGGTAAATCATCAGCCTTCAAAATAAATAGTTGATATTTGTCACGATCATTGCTCTTTACTAGGAAGATCAACTTTCATATATTATGTATGAATATGATGTATTTACAAGTCCATGATTCAGATAATTGGAACCTGCTATAACAAAATAGTATAAATACACTATAATGAAAAAAAATTTACTTAAGGAAACATAATGTTTTGGTACTCAAATGACCAGTTGTAATTTCCTATGTTATTATCTTAAACAAAACTAATATTGATTTGTATGTAATATATATTACCAAAATTTAAACTTCCATTTGATCATCTTTGGAACCAGTTATGAAAATGCTTGCATATGTCCATTGCAAAATTATATAGTAGTTATTATGTTGACTTCAATTTGACATTCTAGCTTTTTGTTTAGTTTCAATCTCTAGGTATCTATACTGTCTATACTATTAAAAGCCGAGTAGAGCTTCCTTAGCTCTGAAGTCCCCTTCAATTCCTTGGTAAAATTTGATGTTGGTTTGCCACGTGTGATTAAATTGAAGCGTCAATGTTTCTGCTTGACCAAATATATCTTTTCCTTTTCTCCATTTACAGCTTAATACTATGTCGTCCCGTGTAGGTAATATCCTCCGCCATTTCTTTGTAGTTTCGTTTTCTAGAAGATATGTGTGAATCATGGATGATTGAACTGACTTTTTTTGGACGACAAGGTCTTTGTTTTCTTGCTGCTTAGAACGAAAGCCGTATTTGATAAATAAGCATACTATGTGTAATATAATCCTATTTGATGATGGAAAAGGTTCTGTTTGTGGTTTCTGATAATAGAAATCCGATGTTATGCACACATGCCCTGAGCGTTTAAGGTTTAAAGTTGTGTCTAATAATACGTCTTCTTCTCTAACTGCAGTTCTCATTTTTCCGTGCTGAATTTTGTTCAATAACTTGAATTTTGATTTTTCATAAATTGAACCTTTTTAGATGCATCTAGCTGACTTAAAATAGTAATCTCACTTTATTGCTCCTTCCTTAATCTTTTGCTCCTTGCTTAATTCTTTTTTCAAAATTTTCTACCATTACTGAGGACTTTGAGCCAGAGAAGAGGAAGTTTTATGGTTTGATAAGAGAAAATTTGTTGACCTAAAGGTTTGATTTCTTTGAAAATTTTCAATTCTAAATTATGATTTTATCATCAGATGATGTATTAATATCTATGAAGATTCATTTGTTATATGCAGTAACTTTATATTTTTAACCCTGGTAGTTGTGCTGGTTTGCCAAAATAAAAAGCAGGCACGAAAGAAATGAAGCTAATATCACTAGAGTTTTGAATAGCTATTCCTTCATTTTTGTAGAACTCTTTCTTTGCACTATTATCTCATCGTCAATAATTTTAGCCAGTAAGAATTGGATCATAAATTCATATTACTTGCAATTTAAGCGTTTCAATAAAAGCTATTAATAATATGAATCTGTCACTCTAAAAAAAGGGAATTTCTAACTTATCTCAAAACATGCATGCCCTTTGTTAAGGAGAATGACTAATGTGCACTGAGAATCTTGAACATTTACACAACATAGCTAGCTAATGTTCCTATAACCCTGTTTTGTTTTAAATTTTCCAGATTTAAGTGTAGAGTTAATACAAAATGAATATGGAACTTTTATCAACCACCTACGTTTGAGAATACAATTTTTGTCAGGCATATTGCATTAAATGGTATATATGCATGGTTGATTTTTACCTTGGTTTATAGTAAAGCGATTTCTTACACTGAGCATCCAAACTAAATCTTGATTACATCTTTAGTTTAAGCGGTATCTGTATATTTTCTTACAACTATTATTTCCTTAACGGATTAAATATTTTAGCAGAAAATAGTGTTCCAATCTTGAAGTTATATTATTTTCACAAAACAATTGAAGTAAAATTATTATCACAACCTTCTATAATTGGTATTGTTTATTTCACGTTTAGTTATCAAGGCTTTGGCATGATAACCTTCTTATTTTTTTAAGGTAACTTATTTATTCAAGGGTGTTTAACTATTTTCGAATGCTTCATCGGTTAGAAGTTTGAAACCATTTACATTTGCAACCAATGTCATAATTTTGATGCCCATCCTTATGCTTTATAGCCACTAAGCTGGTATACTACTGCACTTTCTTTACCATTTTTATAAATCGGTTTTGATTTTAGATATAAATTAAAAAATTAATCAAATATAATATATGTTGTAGTTGAAATATTTTTACTATCGACACATCCGAATACCGATTGTTTGAGTGTTTGTTTTTTGTTTAAGTGTTTCTTTCTTGAATATTTTTACATATATTGTTACATCCGAATATTTTTACATATATTGTTTGGGTGTTTCTTTTTTGCTATACTAAACCTTAATTTTGATTTATAACATACTTTCTTATTCAACTCTTGATTTTTTATACTGCAAACAAATAGACAGATTGTCTTAATATAATGTAACGACCCGGTATTTTGGACCATTCAAATCGACAATAAATCCACACATGTCTGACTTGAATAATTCAAAATATCAGATTGTTAATTTAAATTTGGCAAAACTTAGCATATGCAGTAAATAAATCAATCACAGAATCACAGACACAGAGTAATACAATAATACGCAGCGGAATAGATAAATTAGTAGTTCATGAAGCTACTATATAAACATCAGAGTTAAATAAAATACAGCAGAATATCTCAAATGTAGTGAAGTCTCCAATACAACAGATGACTTCTCTGAACGAATCAACTAGAAGAGCTGAAAGCTGAGGCGATAGTTGGATCTCCAAAGGAAGCTCCAAACTCCAAAGGTGAGTCTCAAATGCTGTTTCACTCGGTCTGACCCGAGCGTAAAGCAAAACACAAAACACTCGAGTCAGGATTAACATTCTTATATAAATAAATCCAACTCAAGTGGAATATCAACTGAAATACAAGTAACTTAAAGGATGTTTGGGATAACCATCCTCTAAGGATCTGTAGAACTATCTACAAGATGGGAATATACACTATGACACCTTGGCCATTTCAATTTAATTTATACTTCAAAACCCCAGATATCATTTCATTTCAAATATAACTATTTTCCAAAATAGTATATATAGGTTAAATAATTTATAAAATAAAGTATTTATAATTTCCTTAAGTTCCATAAATCGGTTCAAATCAACTCAATTTCCAAATTCAAATTTATTCAAAGTTCAATTCATCAATTTAATTCATTTCTAAACAGATCATTTAAATTTTCAATATATATTTCAAAGCTTTAATATTCAACAATTTCAAAGTTAAATTTAACAGTTTCAAATAGCTCTTGATTTAACTTCATTTATTATTTAATCAGGGAATATTCACTTAATAAATTCAATATCATTTAACTAGCCTTAAATTTCATTTTTTTACTAAATATTTCCTTAAATTTATTTAAACAAGAAATATTCATTAAATTATTTAAATCAAACTCAAGTTATAAATCATATCTTACATCTCAATTTCAATAAGTTTCAAATCGGTTTAATTAAATAAAATTCTTTATTGAATACAATTTCAACTAAATTCAAATTATCTTCCCCACCTCAACTTATTCAAATTATTACAAAATCTATTTTGAAATGTATTTTAAATACTCAACATATTATATGTATTTAAATCCATCATTCCCATTTATAAATAATAATTTAAGGCTCAACATTTATTAAAACCATATGTTTCTTTCCAAAACCAAAAAATTCATTTTCAAAATATTTTATATATGGACCAACGGTGTCTGTATATATACATCATATGGTTAAGTGATACGGATATTTATCATTTCAATCCGAAATTTAAATATATACGGGTAGATATCATTTCGACCCGTAATCCCAATTTCAATTCAAATGAAAATCGCTTGGGTTTATCATTTCAACCCATAACGAAATTCTCCTATTCTAAAGTCCGTTCGGGTATGTATCATTTCAACCCATAGTGAATTCTATACTAACAGGGAACTTGCAGAGTGATAACAGATAATACAATAGATAACAGGCATATATCATCAATAACAGTATAATACAAACAACAGGATATGGTGTCATATCCTGCAGGTGAACAGTTACAGATAATAGCATATATTTAAATAACTACAGCAGCATATTTCAATTGTCGTTTCAATTGAAATCAAATTTAATAAATAAAAGAACGTTAATCGTGAGTGATAGCTCACCTTTCGAGGCTAGAGGGACGAAGGAGAGTGAGATGAGCTACAAATCCAAGCATGAATTCCATAGTAAAACAGAATTGGCATGAATTGGCCGGACAAAGCTGATAATGAGGAATTTATAAACAATTCAAATCAGAACAGGGTCTATGCAGATATATGGTAGAAGCGAACTTATGTATATACCAGAATATAACTATTTTCATATATAAAACATATGCTAAATACAAACACATTTTAAATTGAATATATATATATATATATTTTTTTCAAAATCATTATTTTAAATTAAACACATATATAATATATTTTAAAATCAACTCAAGCGTACTAATGTGTGGTAGATATATATATATATATAATACAAAATTTATACAACACATAATATATTATATACAATACAAATATAGGCTAGTACATACCCATCAAATAAGATTTACAACAGATAATCTAATACGCTTATAAGCTTGTATATATACAGTATATAAATTAATATAACTAGCACACAAACTTATATATATAAAAGAAAAACGAGCATAAACACTGCAACTTAAAAATTTCGAACACCAAATCTATAACTGTACTATCACTATGTATAAATACTATAGCTTTTATAAACTCATACCTAGACCTTATTATAAATAACAGTTGTCATATGTATAACTAACGCACACATATATAAATAGTTTATATCCAAATCTGCATATACAAATCCCGTACGTAAGATAATATATATGCAAATTACACAATATATCTACAGTAATTGAGAACTTGTAATACCCATTTATATATAATATATATATATATACATATCAAATCAGTAAACGACTTGTAATACAAAGTATATATAATATGTCCATCAGTAGTCGAAACTTGAAAATGCAAATTATATAAAGTATATATTAACGGTAAAAGAAACTTGTTAACAACTTTAATTAATACTTAAACTTATATATCACTGTAATTACATAAATACTTATATAACTAACATGTTTAAAGATTTATAAAACTGATATCTAGGAACTAACCGGTACATAAACATATATATACGATGTAAATTCGTATGCCTTTATAATACAACCGTATGCAGGAAAATTATAACACACCGGAACCCAAAATTTTGGAAAAAGTACACATATAAAAATATGCAGATCTATATATGGTCAATTTATACAACCAAGGGCCGAAACTTATAGCATGATAAAATATAATATAATTTTTTTTTTTTTTTTTTTACATATATAGAAGAATATAGAGTAAACAAACAAGTTTATTTACACATACATATAATATATATCAACTGAGTTATATAAATATAAACACAACGCATATAAATATAAACCATATTTTCTAAAACCAATATAATTCTCTATACTATAAAATACAAGACAAAGGATAAAGTAGTTTTCAGATTGAAAGAAAGAAAAACTGCAGGCTCGAACAAGGACATATATCATAAATATAAAGGTAAAGATGATATGCATACCGCATAGACAAGAGAAGCTCGGTTAGATTGCAGGGATGAAGGACACGCAAGATGGGAGGATAGGGGGCCTTGTGAGTGGAGAGCGATTTCCTGGTGGGCCGTGAGTGGCTGACGCGTCGAGGAGGTCGGGTGCTGGCATCGAGAGAGAGAAGGTGATTGGCTGTCAAGGAAACGAAAGGTGGTTAAACGGTGGTTGCGAGCTGCGTGCTGCGTGAGGGAGAGAGGCGGATGGGTAGGTGGAGATGGATGCGTGGTGAAGCGAGGACGTAGGGAAGCAGCCATAAGAAAACAAGAGGAGGTGGAAGCTAGGCTTTAGGTTGGAACACGTTAAAAGCAAAAGGAAGTGAAAGAACGAAGTTAGAAAGGCAAACGAAAACAAGGTGAACCGTTCAAAATAAATGCAAACGTATACAAATTTACACGTTGATTTTTGAAATGGTCATGGGATGGAAATGGTCACCCTCTAATTCAGCAAATTAATTAAAACAATTAATTATGGTATGAAGAGCACGTTAGAAATTTGAACTGAATTAATGAGTAAAGTCAGAAATTTATGGTACCGTTACAACGAACCGTTTATCACTTCCGTCGCGTACCAGACCCTAAAATACTGAAATAAATATACCATTGAGATCAACACGATGAGAGGATCAAAACGGTATACAGATATTGGTGGTACAGTCATCCGATCAAAAGCCGATAACCGGTACCAGAAATGCTGCTATTTTTGCCAGAATTAAGATAAACGGAGCAGTAGAAGTCCAAATTTGGAAAAACGAATTTCGCAGTCTGATTCAGAATAGTCTGAATAAATTTTCTCCTGTTGACATATTTTGGTTTCGGAAAACTTTTAAATTCACTTTTATTAACCGGTTTGATTTGAAATAAAATTTCACAGGAAAATAAACTTCAATATTATCAGATGAAAATTTACCAGTTGCTATATTAAAATAGACGTATTCCAAATAATAAATTTTTATTTCCAAATTTTATTGTTTAAATTTCACAAAATTTCAATTAATTTAATAAATAAAATCACTAAAATTTTGGGTCGTTACACTCTCCCCCACTCAAAACTTTTCGTCCCCGAAAAGGAAGGAGGTAGAAGAATAGAAACAACCAGACAGAAAAGATAGATTGAAAGTCAAAATTAAACAATAAATTTGAACTATATAAATTTTACTAAAAATTTTAAAACTTCATTTGCAATTCAATTATCCTATATACTTTAAAACCTTTCAAAAATCCATTTGTAAAATTTCTTGCTTCCTTTATACTACCATTTATGTTTAAATGACACCTTTATAAATGTATGAAAACCATTTGAAAACAATTATTTACATTATTACTTATATTTACAAAGAAGCTATTAAATCCACAATTCATAAATTTATTAATTCTATCTAAAACCTTTCAAATATTATAAATAAATCAATAATCATTTCTTTAAATCTGTTTTATTTAATTAATAACTTCTAAAATATTTATAACACTAAAATTTCTATTAAACCATGTTTAAAAGGATATAGTCAACAAGGAAAAGAAGGAGGACTTGGAAAAACCGAATATAGGTGAATAAATAAAGCTGAGCAGATAAGGTAGATTCAAAAGAACAGAATCGGGCATGAATAATTAATTCAAACCATTAGAATTTCAAATATTAATATAGAATTTCTTTGTTAGAAATACTTTTATAATAAAATATTTTTTTTTTTTTTTTATAACGAAACAAATTTCATTTCGAAAATACTTTTATAACTCGATGTTTCGACAAGTGTATCCTTGTTCCTGTAGACTCTGGTAGTGCGTTGATCAGGCGCAAAACTAGAATTCTCCAAGTACTTAGTAGACCTGTTTCAACACCCAGTGAAAATACTGGAAAAACTTTTAAAAACAGATATGGAAAGTACAATCCAATCAAAACACAAACAAAACCTTTGTCTAACCATGGTTCGCAGATACACAATGGTTACGCCTGGTTCCCCCAGGAAACAATCCATATCCGTAGGCTTTCTCAGCCCTGCGAGTTACGCCATGATGACTAGTAGAATGCAGGATACACAATGGTTACGCCTGGATCCCCCAGGAAACAATCCGTACCCCCAGGCAAGACTCAGCCAAGCATTTGCGCTACTATTCGCGACCTACATAGATTGCAGGATACACAATGGTTACGCCTGGATCCCCCAGGAAACAATCCGTACCCCTAGGCAAGACTCAGCCAGGCAGTTGCGCTATGCAGTCACGAGAGAACGATAAGACCATGGGTAACGCCATGGAATTCGAAGGACACTCGAGTATCATATCCGGAAAACCAAAATCAGAGAGAATAATATCGATAGAATGAATCCAAGATGTGGCCACAAATCGGATATCAAGCAGAAGGCACTTTCCATATCTTTACTTCGAAAATATGTATCATATAGTACCTTTTCAAATCACTTTCAAATATCGTACTTATATAAAATCCATTATATATAAGATTTAATTTTCAAATCAATTACTTTCCCAAAATCAAAAGTATATCAAATCATACTTATATAGACTTCAATTATATAAGATTTCACTTTCAAATCTATAGTTTTCGAATCAATTTCATACTCATACAAATCAATTTTATATAAGTTCGACAACTCCCAAATCAAGTGTTTAGTAACATAAGGTTCTCAATTTCAATTTGTTTCAATATCAATTCAATTTCAAAGCCATATCCAATTTCACCAAATTATTTCTTCTCAAATTAATTATCTTTAGTTCCAAAGTTTCCAAAATAATAAATTTAGGAAATAAATCCAAATTTCCAAATCAATAATTTAAGTCAACCAATTCATTTCTAAAATCAAATGTTTTCAAAATCATCTATATTTACGTAAGGTCCGTCTTTTATAAGGTTCAAATTTTACAAAATAAATTTCGCTGTATGAAGAGCCATATGGGGTTGAATATCTTTGCTTTTATGGGTTATATATCTTTGTAATTTAAATTGGAAATTTTCTTTTAGTAAGCAAAGATATTCTACTTGACAGCTTTCAATTTCAGCGTCAAAATATATCAATGATATTAGGATATAAGATGTACATACGTCATCATTTCGCAAAATCACATTTGGTCGCTCGCTTGATCACACAAGTTTGCTTTCGAACTAGTATTGTCCATTCGACTTCCCTAATGCGGATTTCGATATAGTTTCTCGACTAGAAGCCATCGGTCTCCTTGCATAGCCATATACTACGATAGAGAATTCAAGAATCAAGCCCAAAATCCATATCAAATATTCGCCATCAAGAATCGGATGAAAAATCCTAACACGAAATGGTGTAATCCACCTCGAACTTGTATACTCAAACTTGGATCAAATTAATTATGCGAATAAACAGCATACGTACAACTTATATATTTATTCCAACTTGTTACATATATAGTTTCATAAAGATGTTACTAAATTAAAACATTTAACTAAATTTTATTCAAAATATATTGAAGCCCAAATTCTTTCAAAATATTTCAAATCTAAATTCCATATTTAGAAAAAATTCAAAATAGCCTTATTCATTTACTTAACAAAACAGTTTCAACTTATTTAAATCATATTACTTCATACTTAAACATTCAAACAAATTTATACACTTTATCAAATAATTCATGCTTTTCAAAAATTTAGCTTTGAAAAGTTAACCTTGATTTGGAAGTGCTCGAACCTTCGAAATAGTTGAAGAAATCATTTTCAAATTCAAGAGTTGGAAATCAACAAATCAGTAAATCAATTTTAATATATGGGATTATATCAAATCCGAAACTCAAGGAATGAACACCGGTTTACTTCAAATCATTTCAAATATATATACATATATATACTTTGAATATCAAATCTTACTTCGGAATTTGGAATCAAAATTGGTTTCGCAAAATCACTCGCATAGCAAAGCTATTTAAGTGGCCTATCCCTCACTCTGAAACTCGAAAATCAATGTCGATGATGCGTGCACTCATCCCCGAAATTATTTTCCAGCGACATAAGTGAGTTCTGGACTTCTATTTTCTCAAACCTCTTTTGAAATTTCTTTGAAATCATTCGAAACTTATTAA
This sequence comes from Allium fistulosum, assembly GCA_030737815.1. NCBI lineage: Eukaryota > Viridiplantae > Streptophyta > Magnoliopsida > Asparagales > Amaryllidaceae > Allium > Allium fistulosum. The sequence goes on from CM060905.1 coordinate 54,921,805, forward strand.
AATCATTTGAAACATTTCTCATTCGGAAAATACTTTTAAATCATATTATTATTATATATTTCAAAAACTTAAAACCAATTTCAAAATACCGGAGTTCAAGTCTCGAATTTCAAATTTAAAATCCTTTAGTCATAAATCATTTTTAGATAAACCAAATTTCTTATATAATTTTTCAAAATTACAAATCCTTTCGAAACCTCAAATTCTCATTTTTAAAAAAGGTATTAAATCTTTATCGAAAACATTTCACTTTTATATGTATAATATAATCATACTTGTCAAAATAATAATTTCGATATATAAAACAAATTCAAAATACAAACAAACCCGACTATTCAAAAGATGATTTAAGAATGGAGTTCAAACAAAGATAGAGATTCAAATTAGAGGAACTCTTAATCAAATAGAATTATGATTCGAAGTTAAGCTCGGACGAAAATGAGATAATTAAATTTCAAAATAGAAGATGAATATACTTATATAAATCGCGGACGACCTTAACCTGGCCAACCGTGACTTCAGGAACAAGATCGATGCAGAATTCCAAGAAAAATCAACATTCGATCGCAAGAGATAGCGGCATCTAAACCAAAGATATAGGAATCTCCGGTGAATCAATGCCAATTGTGAAGGAGTTTCACCACTTCACAAATCATTCAAAGATTGGTGGGATCTCCTATTCTTATAGAGATCATTCGAAGTGGAGTTATGGGATACTCCAGAATCACAAGAATACAAAGAGGGAGAGATAATAATGAATTTTGGAACCGCAAGGAACATTCCAAAGTTCAGAGGAAATCGAGTCAAAAGGAAGGGATTCAAACTCGAACGAAAGTGATTCTGTAAATAAATTTACAATATATGCTAAGTTTGCCTAGAACCTGGCTCTGATACCAACTGTAACGACCCGGTATTTTGGACCATTCAAATCGACAATAAATCCACACATGTCTGACTTGAATAATTCAAAATATCAGATTGTTAATTTAAATTTGGCAAAACTCAGCATATGCAGTAAATAAATCAATCACAGAATCACAGACACAGAGTAATACAATAATACGCAGCGGAATAGATAAATTAGTAGTTCATGAAGCTACTATATAAACATCAGAGTTAAATAAAATACAGCAGAATATCTCAAATGTAGTGAAGTCTCCAATACAACAGATGACTTCTCTGAACGAATCAACTAGAAGAGCTGAAAGCTGAGGCGATAGTTGGATCTCCAAAGGAAGCTCCAAACTCCAAAGGTGAGTCTCAAATGCTGTTTCACTCGGTCTGACCCGAGCGTAAAGCAAAACACAAAACACTCGAGTCAGGATTAACATTCTTATATAAATAAATCCAACTCAAGTGGAATATCAACTGAAATACAAGTAACTTAAAGGATGTTTGGGATAACCATCCTCTAAGGATCTGTAGAACTATCTACAAGATGGGAATATACACTATGACACCTTGGCCATTTCAATTTAATTTATACTTCAAAACCCCAGATATCATTTCATTTCAAATATAACTATTTTCCAAAATAGTATATATAGGTTAAATAATTTATAAAATAAAGTATTTATAATTTCCTTAAGTTCCATAAATCGGTTCAAATCAACTCAATTTCCAAATTCAAATTTATTCAAAGTTCAATTCATCAATTTAATTCATTTCTAAACAGATCATTTAAATTTTCAATATATATTTCAAAGCTTTAATATTCAACAATTTCAAAGTTAAATTTAACAGTTTCAAATAGCTCTTGATTTAACTTCATTTATTATTTAATCAGGGAATATTCACTTAATAAATTCAATATCATTTAACTAGCCTTAAATTTCATTTTTTTACTAAATATTTCCTTAAATTTATTTAAACAAGAAATATTCATTAAATTATTTAAATCAAACTCAAGTTATAAATCATATCTTACATCTCAATTTCAATAAGTTTCAAATCGGTTTAATTAAATAAAATTCTTTATTGAATACAATTTCAACTAAATTCAAATTATCTTCCCCACCTCAACTTATTCAAATTATTACAAAATCTATTTTGAAATGTATTTTAAATACTCAACATATTATATGTATTTAAATCCATCATTCCCATTTATAAATAATAATTTAAGGCTCAACATTTATTAAAACCATATGTTTCTTTCCAAAACCAAAAAATTCATTTTCAAAATATTTTATATATGGACCAACGGTGTCTGTATATATACATCATATGGTTAAGTGATACGGATATTTATCATTTCAATCCGAAATTTAAATATATACGGGTAGATATCATTTCGACCCGTAATCCCAATTTCAATTCAAATGAAAATCGCTTGGGTTTATCATTTCAACCCATAACGAAATTCTCCTATTCTAAAGTCCGTTCGGGTATGTATCATTTCAACCCATAGTGAATTCTATACTAACAGGGAACTTGCAGAGTGATAACAGATAATACAATAGATAACAGGCATATATCATCAATAACAGTATAATACAAACAACAGGATATGGTGTCATATCCTGCAGGTGAACAGTTACAGATAATAGCATATATTTAAATAACTACAGCAGCATATTTCAATTGTCGTTTCAATTGAAATCAAATTTAATAAATAAAAGAACGTTAATCGTGAGTGATAGCTCACCTTTCGAGGCTAGAGGGACGAAGGAGAGTGAGATGAGCTACAAATCCAAGCATGAATTCCATAGTAAAACAGAATTGGCATGAATTGGCCGGACAAAGCTGATAATGAGGAATTTATAAACAATTCAAATCAGAACAGGGTCTATGCAGATATATGGTAGAAGCGAACTTATGTATATACCAGAATATAACTATTTTCATATATAAAACATATGCTAAATACAAACACATTTTAAATTGAATATATATATATATTTTTTCAAAATCATTATTTTAAATTAAACACATATATAATATATTTTAAAATCAACTCAAGCGTACTAATGTGTGGTAGATATATATATATATATAATACAAAATTTATACAACACATAATATATTATATACAATACAAATATAGGCTAGTACATACCCATCAAATAAGATTTACAACAGATAATCTAATACGCTTATAAGCTTGTATATATACAGTATATAAATTAATATAACTAGCACACAAACTTATATATATAAAAGAAAAACGAGCATAAACACTGCAACTTAAAAATTTCGAACACCAAATCTATAACTGTACTATCACTATGTATAAATACTATAGCTTTTATAAACTCATACCTAGACCTTATTATAAATAACAGTTGTCATATGTATAACTAACGCACACATATATAAATAGTTTATATCCAAATCTGCATATACAAATCCCGTACGTAAGATAATATATATGCAAATTACACAATATATCTACAGTAATTGAGAACTTGTAATACCCATTTATATATAATATATATATATACATATCAAATCAGTAAACGACTTGTAATACAAAGTATATATAATATGTCCATCAGTAGTCGAAACTTGAAAATGCAAATTATATAAAGTATATATTAACGGTAAAAGAAACTTGTTAACAACTTTAATTAATACTTAAACTTATATATCACTGTAATTACATAAATACTTATATAACTAACATGTTTAAAGATTTATAAAACTGATATCTAGGAACTAACCGGTACATAAACATATATATACGATGTAAATTCGTATGCCTTTATAATACAACCGTATGCAGGAAAATTATAACACACCGGAACCCAAAATTTTGGAAAAAGTACATATATAAAAATATGCAGATCTATATATGGTCAATTTATACAACCAAGGGCCGAAACTTATAGCATGATAAAATATAATATAATTTTTTTTTTTTTTTACATATATAGAAGAATATAGAGTAAACAAACAAGTTTATTTACACATACATATAATATATATCAACTGAGTTATATAAATATAAACACAACGCATATAAATATAAACCATATTTTCTAAAACCAATATAATTCTCTATACTATAAAATACAAGACAAAGGATAAAGTAGTTTTCAGATTGAAAGAAAGAAAAACTGCAGGCTCGAACAAGGACATATATCATAAATATAAAGGTAAAGATGATATGCATACCGCATAGACAAGAGAAGCTCGGTTAGATTGCAGGGATGAAGGACACGCAAGATGGGAGGATAGGGGGCCTTGTGAGTGGAGAGCGATTTCCTGGTGGGCCGTGAGTGGCTGACGCGTGGAGGAGGTCGGGTGCTGGCATCGAGAGAGAGAAGGTGATTGGCTGTCAAGGAAACGAAAGGTGGTTAAACGGTGGTTGCGAGCTGCGTGCTGCGTGAGGGAGAGAGGCGGATGGGTAGGTGGAGATGGATGCGTGGTGAAGCGAGGACGTAGGGAAGCAGCCATAAGAAAACAAGAGGAGGTGGAAGCTAGGCTTTAGGTTGGAACACGTTAAAAGCAAAAGGAAGTGAAAGAACGAAGTTAGAAAGGCAAACGAAAACAAGGTGAACCGTTCAAAATAAATGCAAACGTATACAAATTTACACGCTGATTTTTGAAATGGTCATGGGATGGAAATGGTCACCCTCTAATTCAGCAAATTAATTAAAACAATTAATTATGGTATGAAGAGCACGTTAGAAATTTGAACTGAATTAATGAGTAAAGTCAGAAATTTATGGTACCGTTACAACGAACCGTTTATCACTTCCGTCGCGTACCAGACCCTAAAATACTGAAATAAATATACCATTGAGATCAACACGATGAGAGGATCAAAACGGTATACAGATATTGGTGGTACAGTCATCCGATCAAAAGCCGATAACCGGTACCAGAAATGCTGCTATTTTTGCCAGAATTAAGATAAACGGAGCAGTAGAAGTCCAAATTTGGAAAAACGAATTTCGCAGTCTGATTCAGAATAGTCTGAATAAATTTTCTCCTGTTGACATATTTTGGTTTCGGAAAACTTTTAAATTCACTTTTATTAACCGGTTTGATTTGAAATAAAATTTCACAGGAAAATAAACTTCAATATTATCAGATGAAAATTTACCAGTTGCTATATTAAAATAGACGTATTCCAAATAATAAATTTTTATTTCCAAATTTTATTGTTTAAATTTCACAAAATTTCAATTAATTTAATAAATAAAATCACTAAAATTTTGGGTCGTTACATATAAAATATGAGTTACTTTTTAAATGGTGTTAAGGCTTTGGTTTTTGTATAACTTAGTTGTTAACTATTAGTACACAACATGATCCATTCTATGGAAAATTTACACCAGGTTGCTCGGCGTCATATATGTGTGTGTATGCACACATGTATTGACTGTTATATTGTATACTTAATACATGTCTTCATAATTCATTTGGGTCTTCACCTTATTAATAAGTTGTTCTGTTTAAAAAACAATGTGTGCTAACCAGTTTGAATTTGAAGAAGGTTACCTCACATTGATATTATAATTGAAACTCTCCACTACTATCAGCAAACTGAATTGAAAACGACACCCATATTATTGAATTTGGAATAATGTCTTAAAGAAAAGTGTATAAATTGGTTTAACATGCTCATGATATATTGAGCATAGTTATAACGTTTGACTTCACGGATGTAAACATTATATAAACCATATATTTGTGTATACGAGGATGCACATTCTTAATACAGTGATTGTTACCACACTGTATATCATGTTATTTAACACGATTATCCTTTGTTACTAAAGGTTGATTATAAATTATTGAGTTTTCACTAAGTAAACTGTCTGGTCTTAAGGGCATTATATGATTCTAGAACGATTTCAATATTGCATGTACTTTTTAACTTTGTCCACCTACAAGTGACTAAAGTACAATTGTTGGCAAACACATCAATGACAACTAACTCTTAATCAGGTTCTGCAACTGTAAGCATCTCATTACAAAGTTTTTTTTGTTGTTCACGGAGTATAGAATAGTCTGCTAATTTGTGATAATGATCTTCCTCGACTTTTGTCTACTTAGGATGAGGAGAATTTGTATGAATGTGAGAAAACTTACGACCTGAATATGATATCCATGGTCAGTAAGGGAAGAAAAAGATGGATCTAATTGACATACGTGCGTAACTATTTTAATACATACTTTACTTAATGACACAAATATTTTTAACATAAAAAATAGTTGAAAGTTGAGATGTTTAAGTACCTATGTTGATTGTTGTTTCAGCAAAAGCTATAGCATTAAATATGCACACAACATGGATTACCAACACTTACAGATATACTACTTGACTGTCAACAACCTTAGCAGGATATTCAAAAGTGGCTAATATTTCCACATGCAACAGCGATAAGCATGTTGAGAAAGAAAAGAAGCCTGAGCATACCATCTTTGTTGATGAACCAACCACCATCATTAGCCCATGTATTTATTTTTATTTTACGTTCTATGCATGTGTTTATGCTTAAACTCTAGCAGTCTATAACTTATGTTTGAACTAAGCATCAATTCATGCTTTGTACTTGAGTACTTGTGTAATTCACGTGAAGTTTAAACTGTATCTTGCGTAACCGATTGATATTTTTTTCCTTGGTAGGTCTTTTGATAATGCATGTGCCAGCTCAAATACTTTATCCACAACTCCTTGCATACCCATGTGCCCTCTTAGTCTGCTTCATTCATTGTTAATTTATCTATAATTTTTTTTTAATAAATATATAAATGAATGGATATGCTTTTTATGGGATATGAGGCACATAGAATTTGGAAACATAGAATCTCACATGTGAACATACAAACCTTGCATCTCATACTCTGTTCATTATGGTTCAATATACATATATCGCCATTTTACATATAATTTTTGTTATTTCATAAAACTCTTAGTTATAAATGATATTGCCCATGCAACATATAAAAGAAACTAATATATATAAATTTCAACTAATTGTGATCAGTAATATTTAATACGAGTTTAAACTAATCGGGGAATTAACTACAATTAAATCTCTTTAACTGAACTTACCTCTAATAAATAAAATAAGTTATATATTAATTCTTTTTAATGCTAATCATTTAAAAAATTGATTTCTAATTAATTAATTCTTGATTAATTCCTTTTAATAACCACATTCCAAAAGTATGGTAAGTTGCCACGTTATGAGAGACACGTAATGTGAATTGTTATATAAATTTAACAAATGATTTTTTTACTATTAAAAATAATAAAGTAGAAACACACTATCCATTCTTTACAAATATATTTCATTTCTTTCACACTATAAGCAAAAAAATGAGAAAAAATATTTATAGATGTTCGTTTTAAATAAACAAACAAAATATTACTAGGGTCATATTTGTTTATACTTTTAAAGGTGCCATTATGTGTTACGTATTTTTGTTGCTTGAAATAAGATATCATATATTCAATATATAACAAACCATGTTTATAATCATCATCTTACATGCATGACATACAAATTGGATTAAAATCATATTGGGTTGATATTTGGTTGCAAAAAAGAAAAAATAGTCTGAGCATTCATATCGATGTCGAGTTAATGCTCCTAATAATGCCCAGTGTTTGAATAGGCCCCAGATGAAAACTTGCTATCAATGTTTAGACCATGATATCATATGATGAATAAAAATGAATGAAAGCTCTTCAAAAAAGTTAAGGAGGTGATGAATTGTTAAATAAGAGTTTAAATGAAAGTTATGTTTGAATGTAGGTGAGGCATTACGCAATGCCAGTTTTTTGAAGGAGGAGAAGTTTATAGATGTTTCCATTGAGTTAATTATTTGGACAAATTTGTAAGAACAGAATGTAGATTAGTAATGTGCACAATTGTTATTGAAATTTTAACTTTTCTTTCTGATGGAAATCAATACAATTTATCTCTGAATAACATACATATTTTGGTTAATAATTGAGTGAGATCGACTTTGGGTCCTTCTTGCATTTTAGAGGTCATTATTTTATTATATATAATTTCTACTTTCACTTCGGGATTTTTAGCTTCTGCGCATATTTAGGTTCATGTTTTGTATGTACCAATGATTGAATGTGTTTTTTTGCCACCATTCGATATAAAAAATTTCATTGAAATTTTATCTTCAATGATATCCAACAGAATTTTGTTTAATAGGTTGAGTTACGCTTATTATCATATTATTTTAGCTATTATATTTGCATATATATATATATATATATACGAGTGGTACGGCACGCGCTTCGCGCGTGATGATGGCACGCACTTCGTGCGTGAATTGTTTTTTTATAAATTGTATATGTTTGACTCCATCGAAAAAATATGATTTGCTCAAATATTTAACCGAATTTTTGTGTTGAAATGATATGTAATTAGTTTTAATTTTATTTTCTAAATTGTAACATCTTTTTTTTTAGTTTAAATTTTTGTTTCTATTATTAATTAATGAAGAATGAATTTAATTTTTTATTAGTTTGAATTTTTATTTCTGTTATTAATTAATAAAAAACGATTTTGAAAAAAATATTATTTGTTAGATCCTATTTTTAAGTGATATTAGGATTTCGATAATATCCATAAATAGACGTTTTGAATTGGTAAAGAAAACTTATCCGTTAGATCCTATTTTTAAGTGATATTAATATTCAATAATATTTGTAAATGGGCATTTTTGGTAGTTAACGGTGATACCAAAAAAGTGAGACACCAAAGATATTACAACTGTTATTAAAGATATTTGTAAAGGGGTATTGTTGGTAGTTCACGTTGATACCAAAAAAGTGTGACACCAAAGATATTACAACTATTATTGAAGATATATGTATGTATGTATATGTATATATATATGTATATGTATATGTATATATATTATTCTGTATTATGTTATCTATATTAGAAAATATAATGTTTCAAATCTACTATAATATTTTCACTAATTTGATTATTATTGTGCAAAGTCATAAAGTGCAAATGTTAGTTAATGCAATTTCTTTAAACCTAATTTTAAGATTGTTTCACTTTGATCATAGTTTCACTATTCCATGTTTAGAATGCTACTATCAAATTAAATTGTGTATATATTTAAATTTATGTGTTAAATGTAGGATAAAATTATATATCACTTGCATTTGAAAATTAACAAATAAGCATGCTTAATAAGACAATATTTACACGTTTAGAAACAATTGATATTGGATGTTATCTTTTGTTGTATAAAACCAACGTTCTTTAAGTATTAATTATACTTTATATGTTCTGAGATTAATTAAACAAATTTATCAAAAAACTTCTGTTGTTAGCGCTAGATAAAAAACTAACTAAAAGAATTACATTTCATAAACATCAACTTCATATAACTTTAAATTTCAAAAAATGCAATGTTAAAACTATATCGTGAAACCCGTGTGCGTAGCACGGGTTCACACTAGTTATTATAAATACTCCAGTCAGTGAACTTCAGTCCTATAACCTTAAATATGCATAATTGCACTTTTGCATAGTAGGAAACTAGGTCATAACAATTACAATTGCTTAATCATGTAATTTTTGACATTTATTATAAAATTAGTGAAATGTCTAACTAAATAATTAAAAAGACACCCAATCAACGATATCATTGTTCTTAATAAATTTTCAAGTTATTTAGGGCATGCATATTACAGTAGATTTTTTGTTCTCGCTTCCTTTTTAAATGATATGGTGCTTTAGTATGACTAACCTAATAAATAGCTTTAGGATATCTACATTTCTGTATCATGGTGTTCCGTATCAAATTCAACGATCAATGTTCTAAAACTGAACAAAATTATTATAGGAAATATGAAATATACAACATGTCCACAAAATCATAGTGTCGGTAACACAAACTTTGGTCGCATTTTATCTCTATCAAACCATAATATATCTATAGTGGACATAATCCTTGACACATGCTTATTGTTTTGGAGTGCTATTAGTGTGCCCATGCTTATTGTTTTGGAGTGCTATTAGTGTGCCCATGCTTCCTAGCTAAACAACAGTACTCACAAATACAACGTATCACTCAGTTAACGTTTTGTAAATTTGTATTATAATATGAACAATTTCGTGTAAACACTCTTGACATTTTTATTACCAGGACTAAAGTTTATTTATAAAAGGTTTAATTTTATTTTGAAATTTTATAATATTTTTAATCCTAAAAAGATCAGTATCACATTGGACCATAATTTTAAGAAGTAATACAATGTCCAGAACAAAAGTACATACCGACATCAAGTATAGTACATAAAATAGACAAAAGAAGTATGTAATAATCTATAAAGAAAAAAAAATCATAAGACCACTACTAACTCATTCCATAATTTTTTATTTTTCTTTGTTACTCTAGGAATAAATTCATCACTGAATTAAAAATAATTGGTATAAATATAGAGAAGTTTCAAAGGAACACATATATTTAGTGTCGTATGGACAATACTAACAAAATTATAGAAAATTGTATGATCTTATCAGCTTTAACCATTGATTTGTTGTTATGTAAACCAAAATTCACCATATATAGGAATAGGAATATTTCTTACATAACCGTAACTTGTTCTCCATTTCACTCATTAGTTTTGTGTGTGATGTTAACCAATTTTTGATGCAAAATTCATTAACTTTAAACTGTATAGACAATATGTAATAAGAAATCATATAAACTTTCATCATAAAAAAAAGTATATTAAACACTATGAATCAAATGGTCTCAAACCATTGAAAATAATTCAGAACTAAAATTAGATTTAGATGTTACCTTTCAAAATGATGGCAAAGAAAGAGAGGAAGTAACACTATGCGAGAAAGTAGATTTCTCGATTATAAATCCATTGGAACCCCAATGAAGGAAGAAAAAAGGAAATAGTCATCTCATGTTCTCGTAAATGATAATTAACTTGGGAAGTTATAAATTTTGAAGAAAATGATATATGATGATTCTTTTTTTTATGGGTTTTATGTTTTTCTATTTAGTATTTTGGTTTCTTTAAATTTTTTAAATTTTTGTTTATTTAGAGCCTTTTCTGTCATATTGATTTTTACTAAAGCTTTCTACACATTTCTTTTTCCATATTTTATGATTTTTTCAGAAATTTTTTACATTTTCTTTATTCGGTAATGTTTATGGAATGCACTATCTACTATTATTATGACATTTTGCATTTAAATCATTTGGTTGTTTAATTTTTTTGTTCTATAAGTTGATAACATTAGCCGAATGTTTTGAAGGTTTCTTAAAGCTACCATTTATTTAAAAGTTCCACATCTCTAAGATAGTTATTTAATGGTAATAAAGTGATGGCTTTTACCGGTCGCACATGTTATTTTTATTTCATGGATTTGTCATTCATGTTAGAGGAACTCTTACCGCTTCTTTTTCAGAGTGCATCTTCGAGATTATAGTATGACATCACAGATTAAAAGAAAATCCCGTGTACCTGAATCGAACGAGGTAACTATTTATTTTATTTTTATTGACAAATGAAATGTTGAACAATGTTTATGTGCAATGGTTCAAATGATCATGATTAATTTATGATTTGTACTGATAGTTAGTATAAACAAAAAATTGAACATTTTTGTACGAACCTTCCAAATATAGGTTCCTTTTGGTCAACAAAAACAGAACTTTTATGATGAATAACTGGTTATAATAAACTCGTTAACCCATATCTTCCATTAGTACTTTTTTTTGAAAACATATTATCTTTCATCATTTTTTTTGAATATCAAGTTTTCAATTTATGTATTATTTCTTAGTAATATAGGTAATATTTCATTTTCACTTTTATTATATTTATTATTGTACAAGTTCTTACTCTCCATTCAAATTCAAGTAAAATTTTATATTCTTGCAGTAGTATATTGTATCAGTAGTATATTGCTTTCTCGATGTGAGATTTGGAAATGCACTTTCAATTTTGAACTTTATCGTTTTATTATTATCGATATTAAAATACATGGAATAAATTTTTTAATGAACCGGTTTATAATTTAATTTATATTTTTGTAACATGCTATGTATGTATGTATTTCTGTTAGAGAGTTGAAGTGGTTGAAAAAACCTTCTTTTTTTATGGTGGAATGTATAACGATGAAGAATATTCAGCTATCTCCGAGGAAGCTATTTTAGTTAGCGAAAGTTACACTGGTTTTGATAAAAGGGTAGAACGGCTTTTTACAGAATTGGAAGATCTCTTTAAGGTGGGAGAAATCGAAACAATAAAATATCTCTCCGAAAAAGAGAAGCATCTCGATCTTCAGTTGGTGACTTACGATGGAACCCTAGGATGGTATGAGTTCAGAACACCGGATGGGCCAAAGAGAATCAAAGATGCAAAAGATATAGGATATTCTGCTAATTACAGTGAACTTGGTGGAGATAGCATTAGTACTATAAATATAAATACTTTTTACAATGCAGTTGAATTCATCAATCATAAACATGAGCCAAGTGAGTGGCGAAGATCCACAGCTGTAATAGCGAAATCAATTTGTGAGTCACTAAGGTTCAAACGTGTTCGAGCTCATTTTCTTGACGAAAGTAGAAATTTTGAAGGGAGGTGGGACGATCTAGAGCAACTGTGGGGCAAAATAAGCAAGACTGTTTGGGCTTACAAGGACAACAATGATATAAATATTAATTTAAGAATATCTAATTACCTTGTATTGAGGTCTTTTGCAGATTTGGAACGTGAAGTAACACTAATCAAAAACAGGCATAAAAAAGAACGGCGGTAAAAATGTAGATAAGTGTATTTTTTGTTTGGAAACATTGATGTACCGGTTTAGCAATATTTTTGATATCATCTTTTACCTTTCTGTGCGATATTGTTTTGGATGTACTGTTTAGCCCGGATTAGCATTTCTGCATAGGGAAACTAAATGCTAATCTTGACCTTCTTATTAATGAAGTAGCCCAAAATTTGGCAATTAAAAAGAATATATATATATAATGGTTGAAATTGACCGACCTTTTTTTTGTGTGGGCAATATAAAACAAATCCTTTGATTTCTTCATGAAAACCTGAAATTAGGCCGACTTTCTTCTTTTGCTAACTAACTATGGATGACTTTACTCAAGTTTGTACCTTCTGCACAGTGCTTTAAGTAGAAGCAAAGCTTTTTAGTGCCTTCTTATCCATTTGTGCCTTTAGTCTTGGGGTTTCCTTCAACCCATCGCAAGTGCTCGCTTATTTCATTTCGGAGAGTGGTGCTATATGCTTTTGCTTTAACTTTGCCATCATATAGTTGTGGCTTTAATGGCTAAGCACGCTATGCAATCATGATGGTAAACATTTATCATATATGTGTTCATTTATGATCTTATACTCCTTAGGATTTGTGATTTAATTATGTGAGGTGATAAGCCTCAAATATCATAACTGATAATAAAGTATCTAATTCTATCATAATTTGGTTTCACCAGTGTGGAATTATGAATTCTACAGCCATATTGTGAATGTTATATGATTCAGCATTCATAATGTGTAGTGATAGTGAAGAAAATCATCTAATATATCCATCAATAATGAATTGAGAGCTGTAGAATTCATGTGGTCATAAAACAAGCTGTAGAATTCATGGATTGAGAGCTGTAGAAATCATTAATGCATGGATTTAAAAAAGAAGTTATCCACTTTTCACTAGTTAAGCGCACAATAAGCATACAATGTAAATTAAACTTGTCACAAACCACCAAATAATCCTTCATCTATTTATGAGTTTGCTATATGCCTATCTGAAACATTAGATATGGAACAAGCTGTTGTTTCCAGGTTCGGTGAAATATCAACACATAACTAGTAGTTGCATTAATAAAATATACCCCTCAATCACTGCCCTTAAATGGAGACTCCTTAAATGGATACTTTGTGAACTCGAAGGTGCAGGATAATGCTGAAAAACAAACATAACAGATTTTAACAGCTAAATCAATACTTCCATATAACTGACCTTCCTCCATCTTCAAATCTCGTTACAGTTTGTGGTGTCTGGGAGAGCATTACTGTTGTAACTCCACTATCTTCGAATCGAAAGCATTATTATTGAAACTCCTATATTTTCATATAGAGAGCATTATTAAAGCAGGTCCTTTGCATATGTGCAGAACTAGTCTTAGAGCAAACACTAATCACAAACTCCCAAATGAAAATGATAATTCTACTCGTCTCCTTTTATAAACAGGCATGTGAATGTATCGGTAAATAAATTTATATGGTGTTAAATTTGAATTATTTTCTTTCCAAGTTTGTGTGATTTCTTTATGTCACAAACCCATTAAATGGAACAATCAACTAATTAATATATTTTGGTCTGTTTTTCTTGTAAATAAAAACAATAACAAAAAATTCTACCACTGCTATCTTATTTATATTAAAATCGATCGCGACCTATTTGGAGATACAGGAGGCGAAAAAGGTTGCATTCAAGAAGATGATCAGCATTAGAGGGATTGTGACAAGTCTTGCAACCATCTGCATTTTCTAAAGCAACCAAATTGGAGGTGGAGCCATTATTGTAAGTAGCAGTCATAGTAAAAAATTAAACCAACGTAATAGTTATATTCTTTATTATCCCCTAAAAAAGCAATACAATCCCTACAATTTACTGTAATTGATCAAATTCAAAGTTGTTGATTACTTTCTGAATTACAGATAAATATAATCCTACAAACGCAAGACATATCTTTAAATTGGATGCTTAGAAAAATGCACAATTCGTACGTACAAAATAGTCATAACTTCTACAGTTTCCATCTAATCTATCTATTTATTACTTAAATAAGAAAAGAGAAACCACACTATTTATACGACGACACCTGTCCTAATTAGCAAACACCAAAATTTGCTAATATACCCATTCGTACGTAACCGCTGCTGTTAATTCTATTTTATTCCATCAAATTTACCCTCTCTTCTCATTTTCTCCTATCTTCCCAATTTCATAGTCGCAAATCAAGAAACCCTATTACCGCCTCTCTCTTGCTTACCGACTATTTGTAACTATCCAACGTCTGCATTAGCAATCTCCACCCATTGCTCAAACCACAAATCTGGCCAATTCGGAAACTAGGGTTTTCTCAGGTTTGTAATTTGGTACATTTGTTATTAAAATCCGAGATTATTTAGAGATTTAAGGGCTCACTGAGTAGGATGTGTTGTACTGCATAACTTTATGATTTGTTGTTACCGCCCTGTTAGGTCATGTATGGTTTTTTTCCTTCAGATTTAATATCGTGCATAAATCAAAAGAGGTAGTTGATAGGGTTTGTTTAAAGTTCTATTTCTGTTCGACAATTTAATTTCGAATATCAAAATTTTCACATTCAAAAATAAATTTATATCAGTATGTAATATATTAATTTTCAATGCAAGTTATTAATTGGTTGGTATTATCCGATCAATTTCTAATTATCTGTTCAACTTCTAATTAGTTTTCCAACTTCTCATTGATCCTTTTGGGTTGGTTGGTTTTAGAAATTATTTCTCTGGGCTTATGTTGCTTTAACATTTAATTTACCAATTTAACAAAAAAATGTATGCTGATCATAGGGAGAGCAAATCCCATACGATTAAAATTGCAGATTTTCCTGCTATATGATTTTATTACCACTTAGCGGTTTTATGTGCTGATATATAATGCTTTTACCAAAAAGTTTAATATCGCTGTATATTAATGTTACTATCTTTTGTAAGTTTTTTTCCCTGGAAAACAATTCATATCTTTTTTACTACTTAATAAATAGCACAATCAATCGGTATATTTTCTATTATTGAACAATATTGTTTTGTGCATTGCATAGTTACCTCCGGACTAGGCTGGTGGAGGATGAAGTAAATTCCATTTCTTCTTCCTGTAACCATAGACTGTATGAACTATCTTCAGTTTATGTTTCAATTTTTAGCATTGTAGATCAGATCCAAAAAATATATAATGCTGTAGCATTTTTCTAACTATTTTTTTGTTAAAAATTAAATTTGCTTGCTTCTAATTAATCAAATTTATGTCTTCACATTACGTTAACAATCTAACTAAATATTATTTTTTGTATGCATCTTACTATAAGTTACTTTGTGCATCATTTCGACTTTAATTTCTGTGCTACTGTAACAACTATTTCAGTATCAATTTCAAGACTGAAAAATATTCTTTGTCGTATTTTTAAGCGTTCAACAACAATTTATTTGTAGACCCTAATTTGTTATTTTTACTTTTAATTGGTCAACTTTAATTTCCCAACGCCCATTACCTTTCATTTACTTGAGTTATTGATTCCATCGATCTTTCAACTCCATCAATCTCGAGTTTCAAATCTTACTTTTCATTACCTTTATTTTTACCTTATGATTAATTCATATGCTTCAATTTATTAGCACATTACCGTACAAATTACGTCATTTAATTCATTAAGGAGTTTATTACTGTTTTCATTATGTAAGTTTCATCTCTTTTGCCTTCTCAATGGCACTAAAAACATTAGTAAATATGAATGATTATAAACCAATTACTTGGAAAAACCTTTTGCTATGTTACTACTTAAGGTCCACTATCATTTTACATATTTAATATTACTGAATATATGCGTTTGTTTACGTTCATTTACAAACTAATTTGTTTAAAAAATTTAAACATCATTCTTATTTCCCTTTAGTTAATCTCTATTGGTACTCAAGAAGAAGCACCAAAAACCAGCATATGAAGGTTTTTGAAGAATATGGGGATTGTACTTTGGAAACTGAAAAGTTCTATATGCTCAACAATCATCTTAGAACATGCTGGTACATTTTTCATAGTTATTGCAGACTTGTTCATGTCTTAGACATAATAAGAATAGTGACCATTTTTTGATGGACTGTGACTATTTGCATTTGTGCATTTCCAAGTATCGTTTGTACAGAGTTTTTCTTTTTGAAAAATTGCTCTAGTGCTGTTTGAATCAACTTCACTGCATGATTAGTTTTCAAACAAAAGAAGTGGGTACGTTTTCAAACACTAAAATTATGAGCTGTTACTGCAAGAATATAGTGCCTTCTAGCCAACTTAAGATAGAAGACTATATTAGTGCATAGTTTGTAATTTGACTAAATAAATTACAAATTGTCGAGAATGGTATAAATTTAGAGAACTCCTGGAAAATATTTTACGTTTTTAGTGTTATGAATATATTAAGATGCAAAAAGTGGTTTATATATACATACATACATATATATATATACATACATATATACATACATATATATATATATATATATATATATATCTATAAATTATATATTATTGTAATAATTTTCATCTTATTATACCTATAATTAGTCTCATTTATGGCCATTCTAAAGTACTGAAATTATTTATCTCAAGAATAGTATAACAAGAATACATACACATACACCCACACCTATATATATGTGTGTGTGTGTGTGTGTGTGTGTGTGTCAGTTACATATTACAATTATGGTGCACATAAGTTAGATAACACCACTGCTGTTATTGCTGAGGCAGTTGCATATGATCATATATCAGCTAAGGAAGTGTTGATCATTTTGGTGTTCGTATTCTCAATATTGTTTATTTGTATTATTATGTTTGTTTCCTTTATTTAACATGAAAAAAGTTTATAATATACGTTTTTGTACTCAAATTGCTAACTTTCTGAGAAGCTAATAGTAGTGATTAAGTAAAACGTTGACTAATTTTTTCCAGCAAAGATAATGACTCGAAATTTAGTCATTAAACCTTAAC
The DNA here is from genome assembly GCA_030737815.1 of Allium fistulosum. Classification (NCBI taxonomy): domain Eukaryota; kingdom Viridiplantae; phylum Streptophyta; class Magnoliopsida; order Asparagales; family Amaryllidaceae; genus Allium; species Allium fistulosum. The sequence continues at coordinate 54,939,540 of CM060905.1, forward strand.
GACTAAACTTCACTAATAGTCCATCTTTTTTAAAAACCGGCGTTAATAAGATGTTCCATGATATTTTCAATCTAATCAAGGGAAAAGTATAGTTTACTCTATCAATTACATCACCAAATACTGCATATAAACTATACTCAAATAAGTTTCGTTACACATTGATACTATATGTAAATACTTGAGTTTCAATCAGCAACCTTTTTTTTCTCCCAATTTTCGAATGTTGGTGCTACATTATAAATACTTCAGTTAAACATATTGGTCCGCTATTAATTTCTATTTTACCCCATCTCCAATTCAATATAATTTGCAAATTCATTTTACACATATGAACTCAGTTGTACTCCGCTTTACACATGTAAGACGACCAAAATTTATTGCATGCCAATTCTTTCATTAGCCATTCAAAACCATCATAAACATTAGCATGTATTTCAGGCTATTGTAAACTATTTTAAACTAACATATTTTTACTCTTTACATTAAATGCAAGGTTTGAGGTTTTGACCGAAACACCGAGATTCTGATCGTTCCATTTAGGTTTCAATAGGGACCGAAACCAAACCAAACCAAAATTCTAGTTCAACAATTTTTTTATTGAACTTCAAATTATATAGAAAAAACTCAAAAAATGAATTAATTTGAATTTCTAATATATGAATATTCTAAAACTGAAATTAACTTAGAAAACATTCAAATTCACAAAATATACAAATGATGTAACAAAAAAAGTTGAAAATAAAGTATGAATAAATATTTTTTAAGTGTTTTGAATATTTATAATTAATCGGTACCGTTCATGTATATCTTCATTTTCAGTTAAATTTAAATTATACGTTTTGTTTCAATAAATTAAATAAATATATGTATAGTTATATGAAAAATAAATAACGAGATTCAAAACCGAAACTTGAATCGTAATTTTTGAATTTTACAGCTTTGTTCGAAATTCCTAGAATTATAAAAAACCGAAACCGAGACCGAAACCGAGATCTTGAACCTTGATTAAATGTATTACCCATATTGATGGATTAGTGAAACATTTAAAAGTCATGAAATAAAATTTAAAGTAGTAAAAACTCTTCCTCTCTCCTTTAATATATCGGCGTAATTCCTAAAACGAACATCTTCTCTAATCTATAGTAAAAATCATTAAACCTTATAAGGATATATTTTAAGATTAAAAAAATTCACTGTTGTTGTGCAAAGATCGGTATTTCTCACTAAGGTTTAGTTTCATTTGTCTTCGATGCTCTAATTTTCATTCATGTTCATTTTTACTAATTATTTAATGGCACCTACCATTACAAATAGTTTAAATAATCATGCGACTATTGCTCATTTATAGCCCACCTTGATTATATAACATGTGTGGTAATCCTACAACTAATAAGTTCTATATAATTACAAGTATAAACTTGCAACTTTGATTGCATTAATTGAAAATTTGAGAGCTTTAGATAATTGAAGAGCAATGATATTTACTGTTTGGACATAAAGTCAAGTTAGTAGTATTAAACTAAAAAGTACTTTATCCGATTTTCTTGATCTTTTACAATATAAAATTTTGTATACATGAATCAACTATTATAAGAATTCTCCAAATTTATTATGATGCTAATGCATTGACTAACATCCATAATTAGTTGTATAACTCTTTTAGAAGTTTAAATGTAGGTCAGGCTATTAATTTTCAATAATTTTCCTAACAGTTGGTCACTGTCATGTGTACTTCATTTGTTATGTTAACTGAGACTACCAGTTGCCTGATAATTCTTTAAGTTAACATGTATCCATGATCTATATTATTCATTCAGGTCAATATACAAGTAGTTATACCATGGATATCGGAGCACATATAGATGTACATATATCTAAAGGCCACTAATACTTTTGTTGGATGATTTTGGAGTGAGTTGTTCCACATTCATAACGAAGCATTGTGCAGTTAAAGGTAAATCGTTCAAATCTTGATAACGACTATTTTTTTTCCAATCATATTTTCTATGCTTCCATGTCGTGAAGTCATCATTCAAACTATTTATAAATATCTTTTACTATAGAAATGTGGTGCTTTGATTATATGGCATTTAGATACAACCTGCTATAATTTGTGGGCACCACGTGGCCAAATATATAGCCATATTAACCATGTAAATAAATCCATAATTTTATACCAATGAATGAACTATGTGCTCATGGTTCTCTGTAATAATAATGGATAAAAAACTGTAACATTAGATTAGAACTTTGTTTAGTTGGACAAGCCGTAATTGCCGCCTAATGTAAAGCCTTATAATTGACATCTGTTTAATTAGTGAAGCGTTTTTTGATGTTTCAACAAGAACGATTACAATTTGAGTAGGTCATCAGTTATCATAGGATTTGTGGTCATCATGAAAATATCTAACTTGACATTATTTCCTTTTATGAACTTTCTATAGTTACTTTGTTCCTTTTTGTTTCTAACAAAGATCATGCTCAACAACTTACATATAGATTACAGTTTAAAAGTTACCCAGGCTATCTTTTGTATTAGTGTTAAAAACCATTTTTACATGCATTCAGCATGTACTGGAATAAATCCCTTAATAATATTACAGTTTAAAATTTACCAGGCTATCTTTTGCATTAGTGTTAAAACCAATTTTCACATGCATTCAGCATGGATTGGAATAAGTCCCTTAATAAAATTAATTTATATATGTCTACTAAAATGCTCGCCATTTACGCAATAAACCAAAGCTAACACTTATTTCCAACATTAAACACAATTTTCTTATGCACACGTCCATCGGACATTAATGTGTGGTATAAAGATAATGCTACGATGGTTGCATGGACGACCACTCCATGAACACTACCAAGAAACCTTGCTCTGTGCATCAATGAAAAATTTGTTTATATCAAGGCATCAGAAGTGCCACTTTTGCTACGTACACCTTCTTACTTCATTTTATTACTCCTTATAATCCCCCAAACTAGCTTTGGTTTTTGAAACCACTCTATTTTTAGATAAAACCAAACAAATAAGGATCTAGAGAAATATATGTACTATGCATATCAGCATATAAGAGTATACAGTACATATGTTTCAAGAAGTTTCCTGTAAAAATTGCATTTGTGATGAAACGGTAATAAAATTTCTCTATCTTGAAACAAACATAGAATAGATAGACTAACATATTATGCACTTTGCATAAGGAAACGCTGATTTCTTGGTATAATTTGCTTTTCAAACTTATTTTTATAGTTTATGATCTCACTGTGCTATATATGTACATATAAAACAGGTTACAGACAAGCTTAGTGGGACAACCTACATCGTTGCTAAATCGTGGTTTTCACATCTTCCAATCAAGAAGGTGAAAGCAAATGGAGGAGCAAGTGGTACAAAGCATAATTATGCAAACTCAAAATCCAATACCACAAACACTTCAGATGGCAAGACCATTGATAAAGTGGATTTTTGTTCACGGCATTACAAATGCTTATTCATTTATTTGCATCAATGTAAAAATTAAAGTATAAAGTTACTGTACCTTTGCTACTGTCTGGCTCATTCGGTTTGTTTCTTTGAATCAATCATTACATATTTTCTTACTTGCATTCCAATTTAAAATTATTGCTATACTTAATTAAAAAAAAAGCTAAGAAGATAAAATTGAACTGTTAGAACACCATTTGTGTTTTAGGCTGAGATGTACAAATGCTAACGTATGTCCATAAAATTGGAAAAATGGAAAAATGTTGTCCTCTTTTCTTGAAATATAAATTCGAAATTGTATTCAAAACCAAGTACTCAATTTATAAAATAAATCATTATAGTTGATAACCAATATCCTAATTACATAAAAGATAAAATAACAAACTTTGTTTCCGCAAATACCATACATTGCTATTTTCTCCTTCATATTTAATACAAAGCATTTTCAATCTCCAACGTACTTCCTTCAAAACTGCTCAACGCATGAGGCACTAGCTATACAACACATAAAAAATAAAGTATTAACAATATCACAACAAGATATCTATCTGTTATTACATAACTCAAAAACTAGAAAGTGGAACACATTTCAAAGACTATAGCAACTCAACTGCCCGTGTGCGCGTAGCATGGACCACAAACTAGTTGCCTTCTAAGTTGTAAATCCTATTATAAAGACAGTACTGCCATTACTATCAAATTTGAAGTTTACCCAAAACCAATATCTTTCCTCGAATACTCTCAAATCTTGGTTTAGCATATTTTGGATTAAATTAAGATTCCGGTTTAGCATACTTGGAAACAAATATAACGTGACCAAGGATTTGTTTTTTCTTCAAAAACCTCGAACTGAGAAATTGTGATGCACATCTCATACAACACACAAAAAAAACCTATCACTCTCAAACTAAATTGCCAATCATGCAAGTCATGTTCCGTTCATATGCCATGTTTAAGTTTACATGTAAGCCATGTTCTATTGTAGCTGCAGCACTAATTAGCACAACTGCAGTGCTGCTGAGCAAAGTGCAGCAGCAGAAGTGCTGCTTTGCTTAACTGCCAGCACAGTCTTGCTGTGCTCAGCAGTGTAGCCTTGCTTAAGATTCTTGAAGGTTGATTTCAAGTATTTTGAAGGTTGATAATGATTTTTTTTCCTCTTTGTCATGTTGTTCAATCAAAAGATTCAAAACTATCCAATTCGGACAACCGGTACTCATCAAATTAAAATAGCAAGTCATGTAAATCAAAGGCAAGTATATATAATCTTGCTTGAAGCTATTTCTTTGTTCTTATGCATACTTTGCCTTAAAGTGTATGAATTCATATTACCTACAAGCTGGTTTATATAGTGGTACATTCAAGCAGTGGGAACTACGTGACTTTCACCCGTACCATCGACTTATTAACAGGTTACTTATACCGATACATATTATTTAAATATCATAAGAAAAGGTAAAATAAAATACAAAATCGTGACAGTGTGGAAAAAGAGAGAAAACTCTTCCTGGGTTAAACCATCTTGGAAATAGTCGTTTGCTCAGTATTGTAAGTCAGTTTTAATTTGTTCTTTTATGACATTATCGACTGCTTTAGTAAATCAAACAATCAAATGGAAAATCACATATTTACTGAAAATGCAAGCAACATTTATGTGGGTAACTGAGTATCATATGTAACTAGTAGTCTTAAAAGAAACCATTTAAATACCTCCATTGATGCTGTCAAATTTGCCTTCGTTATCGGAATCAAACAATGCCTTAATTAGTGCCAAATAAACTTTTATCTTTGCCTGTTACATCAATAGAACAAATCAACAAAAAATATTGTACTGCTCAGAAGACAATTAAACACAAAACGTGAACAGTAAGACAACTAATTTTTGTTCATAATGTAAACCATTGTTGCACCACTTGAATTTCACAAATCACATAGTTCTTTGTATTCTTAACTGAACGCACTTTGCTTGTTTTGGAGATTTGGAGTGCAACTGGATATAAAGTGGGTAATTTGATGACAATGGTGACCGCTTTGTTGCTGATGCTTAAACAATGATGGCCAATTGACCTCTTACTAATTGTTTTATGAGATGATAAAACCTTGCAGTTTTTTAGTATTTGACTTGAAATCCATTTGATTACCAATTGATATAAGATATACAAAATATAATATCATTTATGCTCAGGTTTTAACGCACAAACGATCAAAGAATCAGAGATTGTGTTGCAGCTATGATTAGTTGGGGTTCATTACGGCATTATTAGTATCAGCAAGCAGAGAAACCACCGACAATTCATTAGCCTACTCCATATTTGTTTCAGGCGTTTCAGGAAAACAATAGTCTACTGACACAACAACCCACTAAGCAAGCTTAATGCTCATATCTCACATCTCAGAGTGCTACCTCTCAGTGTCTCCAGAATCCCAGATGTGGCACTGGTGGTTGGTCATGCTGCTGTCACATCAACAGGGTGGCTCATAAACAATGTTATTGAGATAAAATGAAATGAGCAGCCAAGCCAGATATCCCAAAGTAAAACATAGCTGCAACGGTTTGAGTATAAATGAATGAAGAAGAGGTCAAGGCCCAAAAGCCCAGTATGTTACATTATAAATACAATCAAATGTATCCGTATATACATTTTTGCTCCTAATAAAAATCAACTTCTTTCTCTTCAATATTTCAGTAATACATCAAATTCTAATATGATATCAGAACCAGAATGCGCTTAACAGCAAATCAACCGATTATATCAGAGAATCAAAGCTTCACACTAAGATTGAAATCATCCATCTGATTATCATCAGATAAGCTTCATCATTTGATAATCAGATAAACTTATCAGAGAATTTTCACCACTTTAGTTTTAGAGAATTTGATTAAAGAGCAATCAAGAAAACTAGTGTCCTACCAAATTTTTTTTCTTCAAATTCTTGGTAGCAACAAGCCATCTTTTCTCAATTAAGTAAATTCTAAGAAGAAAATTTAGAAAACAGAATCAAGAAGGCAAGAAAATCATGCAAAACAGAAAGAAAGTGCCCTCCCAAGAATTCATCCGAACAACATCATCAATTGAATATTGGCTGCAACATACCTGGCTTTCTGTTTTCTGAATCATCTCTTGCGAACCTCTGTATATGAATTTTCATCTTTTTTCTTGTGATTCTCATTCATCATGGCTGAAGGAAATGAAAACGCAGACACACTTCTGAAAATTCATCCACTTCACTGCATCATAGTGCAACTGCAACCGAAGAACTGATCAAGACTGTCATTAGCCCTCAAATTCAACTCATCATAGTGCATCTTGATGAAGATAGCTATCTGCTTTGGAAGTTTCAGATAGAAACAACCATTCGAGGATATGGACTTAAAGGCTTTGTTCTTGGAACATTATCTATACCACCATGATTTATGACAGATCAAGATAACAAGCTAATAAGGAATGATGAGTATACAAAGCATCAAAGCAAGATAGCCTGATAAGTTCATGGATGTTATCATCAATTGGTACAAACTTATTACCACAAATAGTAGGATGTAATAATGCATTACAAAAGGCAACTACAAAATATTAGCAAGGATAACATATCATTGAGGGAGTACTTATCAAAGATCAATACAATATATGATCTACTAGAGGCTACAAGACATAAGATATCTGCAACAAAGCAGAAATTAACATTTTTATGTGGTCTAAATAAAGAGTACGAGTCAGTTGTTGCGGTAATTTCATCTAAGGAAACTCTACCATCGATGCAATATGTGCATTCTACGCTACTTGCACATGAAGGGAGGATAAACCAAGGTAAGCCACAAGAAATAGATCTACTAATAGACTATGCAAATAAACTATGCAGCTAATCAAGAAATAGAAATCAAAACTATAACAGATCAGATCAGTATTATCGGAGAGATGGTCAGTCTAACTGGTCAAGAGGCAGAGGAAGGTGGAGCAATAGCAATAGACCTAAGTGTCAAATTTGTGAAAAGATTGGGACATACAACACCCAAATGCTAATTTAGGTTCAGTGCTTCATTCACACAAACCAAAACTCAAATCGTCAAAGATATAACAACCCAAGTGCAAATATGGTGCAAATATAACAAGAGTCAAATATCCAATCAGATAAGTCAAGAAAGTGTCACCTGATAATAAAGCCAGAAGAGATACATGGTTTGAAAGACTCATTCAATACAGTAACATATTTTAATAATAGACTGCCAACCAAAGTTTTGAAAGATAAATGCCCAATTGAGAAATTATTCAATATAAAACCGGCTTATCAATATTTAATAACTTTTGGTTGCTTGTGTTTTCCTTTCTTAAGACCATACAATAGACATAAATTAAATTTTAGATCAATTCCTTGTAATTTTTTAGGGTATTCAACAAATCAAAAAAGATACAAATGTTTAGACATAAATGGAAAGGTATTTGTGAGTAGACATGTAACGATCCGGGTTTTTCGTTGTTTGATTTTGAATATTTAAATGGTTTAAATATTGAATTTGGAATTTTAATTGAGTTAATAAGTTTTTAAAACTGGAATTTCATGCGATTTCGTAAATTTTGAAATCATCGATTTAATCGACGCGTTAAAATAGCGATCCGGAACAGAGTCTCGGAATTCGACGAAACTAGTTCCATTGGATCCGTAATAATGTATTATTATTGGATTTCAAATTTCGTAGTGTTTGAAGTTATTGTTTGACCGTACGAAATATAAACCCCTAGAAATAATTTAATTGAATTAAATTTAAATAGTCGATTCAAAAAGCTATCTTCTCCATTCGATCGAATTAGGAGTCGAAACTTGTTCCATTGGGTTCGGAATAGAGGTATAACTTTAGGACGTCAGGCGGCACACCTCAATAGGAGGTCGAGATTTCACGGTATGTGATTCGGGATATTTTGAATAATAATAATAATAATAAAAGTAAAATCAAATCAATGTCAAATCGAGCTGCCTCTTCATCCTTTTAAATCGTGACTTATTCCCTCACGCAAGAACAAAATCAAATCGCATCTTTCTCCTTTTCGTTTCTTTCAGTTCGCTTATAAACGAAGATCGAAATCGATCTTCTGATATAAAAAAAAGAGGAATCAAAATCGCGCCCCTCTGCTCTCTCATTTCTCTGCCATTCAAAATTCAGGAAATCAAAATTCATTCTTTGCAGAAGGAAAAAAGAAAAGAAATCGGAATCAAACCCAAACTTCAGAAAAGAGGAAAAGAAACTCTTGCGATCTCGCGATGGCGTTCGGCAGTAGGCAATGCAAGCATGGCCGATTTAAGGAATGATGGCCGACGCCTGGCCGCGATTGGGAGTATGGACGACAGCGAGGTGGGCTTTGAAGAGGAATTGGCGAAATCAGGAAGAGGGTGAGGTATGCAAGCGACGTGATCTGGTGGGCAGAGGAATTGTCGCGACTTAGGGTTGGGCTGGTCTTGTTATTGGGCTCTGTATTTTTTAATAATAGGGTTCTGAGTTTTAGTTGTTTATTTTTAATTTTCTCTTTTAATTTTCCATAGACTCTAGTTTAACTAGGTTACGAACTACGGTTTTGTAGTTCGAGAATTCGAACTCAGTGGCTAAGTTGTGGTAGAGTTTTGAGCTTAGAGTTAGGTTAATCAAGTAGCGGGTATCACAAGTTTACATGTGTTCTTAAGCGTTTGATTACTTAATTTCTAGTAGAAACCTTGGGGGAAGCACGTAGGCAGGTTTTTGCCAAAACTGAGTAAATCTGTGTGTGATCTCTACTGCATTACTTTCTGTTATTATTTTTATTTCCGCATTAACTTTTAGTATCACCCTATTCACCCCCCTTAGGGTGAAAACGATCCTATGGGTCCTCGATACATCTTTCTAGAGGTGTACTGTGACGGGCGGTACCACAATAATCCAGTCATTGTATGAAATCCAATATCCACTACAAGTCTTTATGGTTTTGATTGTAGAGCCTAGTATGCTGGAATTTAATTAATGCAACAATTTTGGCTGTTTTAACAAGTATTTGTACTTATATACTATTATAATATCACTGGATTTTCTATAAAAGTGTTTTGGTTATCGTAAGGTAAAAAACTCATCGTGTTTATGTGTGGCGTGGCCATACGAGATACCTTTGTTTTTCAAAGGATTCTGATAAATGCAATAAATTCAAATTGAGTGTGTTTTTAGACGATGTTTTTCCAGACTTACTAGGGTGTTATTTTATTATAATGCTCGAGTTAGACCGAGTATTTCAGTTTAGGTTAGGATGCTATGGAGCTAAGGAGACGAGCTGGAGGAGGCTTAGGCATATCCCACGTACTTGATTATATTCCGCTGTGTATGTAGACCGTATAGTCAGCACTAGTGAGGACAAGTTATATTAACTGTCTAGAATTGATTTGATGATTGTTTACTCTAATGATGATATGTGTAAAAACAGTTATGGTTCTTTTTGTATAAAGATATATTATTATCTATTATTGTAATGACCCTGAAATCGACCTTCAAAAATCGGCACCCGTACTTCGCTTGTACTCAAAATGCCGCAGATTCAAACGCTGAATCTGGTTCACCGGAGCATATAACACAGTAAGTATAACAACACAGCGGAAAAAGAAAACAATGATATCATATACAACTCTAATGAATACAATATCCAGAATGATATACAACAATGATATCAATAAGATACAAGAAATCAGAGATAAATAATGATACAGCGGAAATAACAGAAGTGATAACTTCAAATGATCTCTAAAAGAAGATGAATCCAATAAATCCAATATCAAGCTCGAACCACAAAGAGAAGCAAGTGCAGTCCTGAACTCCAAGAACTGAACCAACTCCAGATAATCCACTAAACCTGAATATCTGAAAAACCCAACTCTAGACTGCCCGTGTGGAAAATGGTGGGCACCCAGAGTTTAGGAAGGGAATAATAAACTCCGGATCAGTCATGGGACTGGTGTGAGCAACAAAAAGCAGTTTATCTTTAAACAAACACAAAAGGCTTTTAAACATTGAAACCCGCAATGTTTTTGGAAAATGAAACTACCATAAGACCTCCCGCCACACACACAATGCAAACGCAGAATTGGAGGAGATTTCTTCTTATGATAGTCAAACATGCTTACTACGCAAAATCATTGGATTATTATTATTAATGCATAGTGTGAAAATCCTTTCGAAAGTATAATATTAATCTTAACCAGCATACAACCATTATTGTATGCCTACTATAGCTACCATCTAAACAGTGGTGACCACCATAAGTAAATGGCAGTTTCTACAACTAAAACCGTACAGGCTCGTATTGTTTCTTTGGATTTCCAACAAATGGTCAAGCAAAGGAACTTCCTTACCGAAATGGGAACGCCTCTGGAAAGACGCCCCGAGAACCTAACCGGATCTCTGCAAACACAAGGCCGACGCTACCTCACGCTGTACAGCTGTAACTAGGTAACTAACACACTAACGCTACCTCACGCTGTACAGCTGTAACTAGCTAACTAACACACGAGCTATGTCATCCCCTGGTCGTCACCGACGTTTATCCGAGGTACCTCGATCACAAAGCAACAACCACAAAGTATAATAACTGTGCAGCATCAACATAGGTAAAATATCTGGGCTCCATACCATGATATCATCTTTTATCCAAAAGGAAATGACATACCCTAGGGGCGCTACCCCTACAAACCTTTGTCGCAACATTCCTGTTTCGACCATTACCGGGTTGTGAGGCTCGACGAAGTCTCGTCCACAAAGCTACGCTTTTTCACAAAGCCACGCTTTTTCACAAAGCCACGCTTTTTCACAAAGCCACGCTTTTTCACAAAGCCACGCTTTTTCACAAAGCCACGCTTTTTCACAAAGCCACGCTTTTTCACAAAGCCACGCTTTTTCACAAAGCCACGCTTTTTCACAAAGCCACGCTTTTTCACAAAGCCACGCTTTTTCACAAAGCCACGCTTTGATCAACAAATGATCAACATCACTTCGTATGCCACATTACCAAATTGGGAATGTATCACTAGTAACCATCAACTACATAACCTCTAAGCTCGTACGTCTCAGAGAAGGGTGTTAAGCTAAGAGAATAAATTCTCCGCCACCAACAGAAATGTATTTGATAGAAACCAGCTTTACATCTCAAAGTGTAACGTCAGACACACATCCATACAAGTCTGTTCCGGGTCCGAACAGAACCGAAGGCACTTCCGAAGAAGCCCTTGCAATCCGGGTATTCACAATCCCGATCGGACTTCCCATCACTTAGGGAATCTCTATACCGTAGCTACTCAATGCAGAGACAATCGATAGGTCATCCTATCGCTCTCGCAAATACCCAGTCTTCACCACCGGTCTTCAAATGCTATCCATATCGTCGTATCACTATTCGGAATGGGTTATATGACACATAGGTCCTTTCCCGGCTAAACCGAATAACGAGCGCAATTATAAATCATATGGATACTGGGGTCTCAGTTAAATCACAGCTTAAAGCCCAAAACTTTTCATTCGAATGGTTAAAACAAATTACCATTTCCAATCTTTTAAATAAAAAGATTCATTTCAAAAACCTTCAATGGTTTAAACAAATTTCCACACTTTTAATCTTTTAAACAAAAAAGATTCAATTCACAAAGTTTACCCCGTTCACAAAGATCCATTCATGGATTTCAAAACAATTTCCATTTCAATTGAATTAACTCGTTAAATCTTTAAGTCAAGATTTAACTTATAGCTTTCAAAACTGGTTTCCAAAGATTCATTCATAGCCTTTCAAAACAATTCCATTTCAAGTTGGATTAACTCCTTCGGTCTTTTAATTAAAGACTCATTTCATAAAACATTTCAATTCTATTTCAAACTTGAAACCCTTCAACAAAAATTGGAAGTTCATTACTTATGTGAAAGCTTTTACTACTTGAAAACAAATAGTTTCGTTTCGAAAAAATCCAGTTATATTTACATGAGTTAAAACCCTTAAATTAAATTCAAACCCTCAAATCAATACCTTTAAAATGGTTTAACCCATATATAACTTGTACAGCATCTTTAATCCCTAGTTTCAAATCATAGGATTCAATTTCAAACTTGAATTCAAATTTAAATCAAATTATTTAAATTTTCAAAACTCGAATAAGTTATTCAAAATAACTTTTATCTTTGAAATTCCATTTCAAAAGCTTTTCACTTTAAACCCAAATTTTCAATTTCAAAATCAATTGAAATTAAAATTTCAATTTCAAAAATATTAAATTTAAATCATTTGTGACTTAACCGATTTCCACGTGAAATCCATATTTGTGTGTGTAAGAGTGTGGTCCAGGGGTTTCACACACAATAGTGCAACAACATTCAATCATCACAGATCATAGATAATTAACTACACAAATCGTAATATGTCACAAAGCATCACAATTCAGAGATATCAAACAATTCAATTATTCAGTCAAGTCCAAACATTCACAAGTAGGACCAATTTAATTATCTGATTTAATTGTCCTTAATTAATTAACTTTAATTACTTTCCTTAATTAATTAATCTTAATTAATTACTTACCCTCAAATTAATCTCTTTAATTAATTAACCCTATTAATTAATTAGGCTTTAATTAATCACTTTGATCATAAATTAATTACTTTCAATTAAGTAATTATCTTTAATTAATCTCCTTTAATTAATAAACCCCTTAAATTGATTATATTAAGTAATTAATCTTTTAATCACTTTATTAATTAAATCATTAATCATCAAAACCTTAATCAACTTTAAGATAATCATTATCTTAATTAATCACTTAATTAAATCATTTTAATTTGAAAACAATTCCATATTAATTCAATTAATTAACCTAATATAAAATTTTCAAATCAAAACAAATTAAATTTCAAACCATATGACTTTAAAATTTATTAAAAACTTGTTAACCAACTTATGTTTTCATTTAAACTTGTTATTTTGCTTTATTTTAAACTGGATATCATAACAAGAGAAAACCCGAGCTTAACCCATCATTTCCCTGAGCCCAGCCCCATGTATTCCTCACATCATCTCGACTTCGAGACAAACTATGCTCCGCTTCGAGCCAAACCCGAGGAAGATGCTTCTTCCCCAAACAACGAACGAACCCAGAATATCAACTCGTGCACGTGTACATGCACCATCACTCCGACCATCGTTGATCGTCGCTGAGTCCCCAAACGAGTCGCCTATGACCCCAGCAGCTACTCCGACCACCCGTATCGCCTTAACAAGGTCGAACTCGAAATCGAACTAGTCGACGTTCGTTGGAACCTAACTTTGATCCATTCAATCGCCTCGCATCATCAATCCTGATCATTAGAGTCGCTGCCACCCCAGTCATAGTTACACCACTGACCCACGCTCCTTTTCCCCCTGGGTCCGGATCATTCCGATCAACCCACGACGCTGCAAACACCATCAAAACCCAATCAACCAAACCAGGTTTCAGAACCCTATATCACCGTCGCCCCGCCACCTCGGCAACATATAAATTGTCCAACCAATTTTCTCGAGCTCCTCGACCAACGAGCCTGCCCCAGCAACGAACTCGACTTCCCTAAAACCCTCGATTGCCAGGAATTGATGAAAACCTAACTCCCGTTCATCATTCAATTTCTCCCAAAATAACTTAAAAATCCTCATTTTACTTTTAAAAATCATAGATATTGATAGCGAATCAGATTATATACCTGAAACAAGAAATCATTGAAGTCGAATTTTAACATGGTTTTGAGATTTCACTGTATTTTTTTCTTTTCAAAATATTCACTCAATATTTTTACTTGATATCTTTTCTAGAAATGATGTTACACTATTACAATCATTTTTTGTTTAGAGATCAAGACCTAACATTGATTATATGAGGAGATATTGAATTTAGTTTAGGGGATTTAAACTTGTAATTCAACAGAGTAATATATACTTGCACATATATCTACAAGCATGCAGACATAATTAACAACTAACAACATTTTTCACAACAAAACTTCAAGTATCAATACAGATATCAAAACATATAGATGGGTTCAAGTGAGTTTGCTCACCTTAGTTAACAGAGAACACTACAGGCTTTTCTTTTGATTCCCTGGAACTGTAAATTTGAAATTTTGCTTTGCTAATGAAGTTGAACTCTTTGCATGCTTGATACTTCTTACAGCTTTGAAAATGTTTGAAGAATTTGAGAAAATGTTTACAAGTATGCTCAGCCTTGTGAACGAAAGCTGTACACATATAGAAAGAAAGAGGTGTGCAGGTACAAGATTTTCTTTTATTTGGTCAGGGATATTTCTTTCTTATGGAGGCTGAGGTGATTTCTTTGCTTGTACTAGAGATGATGGCATTAAATGCCTTGGTCTCTTTTCAAGTTTACATATACCATTTCTTTATTTTTGCATGTACAATCTTGCTTATTTTATTTTCCTTTACTTGCTTGTCTCGGCTGAGATGATAAGGTTGTGGTGCTAGCATTAATTACTTTGTCTATGTTCTTGCACTTGCATGCATATTTTATCTTTTTTGCTTTTCTTTATGTTGTCTGTTTTCTTTTGCAGGCCCTTTACTTTGAAATATGAGTGAAGTTCCATAGTTTATTTACCCCTAGAGTTATCTAAGTGTTCACTTATGTGGCTGAGATAAAAAAAATTGTACATAGATATTTTTATTTTCTTTTGTTCAGACTTATCTTATTATTCTTGTACATGAATAAACATATCTTTGTTTTGCATTACTTTAACTCGGCTGTACATATATGAATATATTTTGATGTCTTCCTTTACCTGCTTTATTCATGTGTATATTATTATCTCAAGTGTTCATACTTATGTGTATAACTTGAATGTATATGGTTCTTGTTCCCCTTTCTTTTTGCCTTCACTTCTTGCTTGTATATCTAAATGAGATTCTCTAGTCAATATGCTGTTGGAATTTGACAAATTATTTCTAACTTTAAATATTTATTTTATCTTGCATACAAATTGTCTTGTATTTTCCTATTTAATATGTTGTTATAATTTATTTATTGTGTTATAATTTATTTATGTATTTATTTTATTTTAGTTTATAATTTATACTTTTGTAATATAAATGAATTCCTAATTTAATATATCGTTATATTTAATTAAATTGGTTTACTATATATAATTTCATTTCTAAACCATTTCTTCATGATTTAAATTCATATACAAAAATTTAAATTTAAACGATTTATACAGAATTTATTTTACTTCGAGGAAACTCGCATCACTAAAATCAATTGATTTTACAGATTTCATTCAAAGACTAAATAAATTATCAATTTAAATTCATATAAAATTCGGGGTCGTTACAGACTTCCCCCCTTAAAAGAATTTCATCCTCGAAATTTTCCAAGGAGACACAAAGATAGATGAAGAAGATTTCATCAAATCAAATTGAACGTCTATTCTGCATTTGGCTTACCAAATTAGAATATCAATAATAGATACAAGAACAAATCTGTTTTAACACTTCAGAATATACTCGGGTTATCCAGATCTATGAAATATGCAGGGGCATCGGTTAGTTCGAAAGGATAACTAACCATTCGTAGAACATATCCAGACCCAAAGAATAGATAGATATATGGATACAATTCCAAAACTTTCAGTTTAGAAACCAAATTATACCTATCAACCATAGCAATCAAAGCAAACAATTCATCCAAACAAACAATTTTGGTCCATTTGGAGTTTACGTCCCATATCAAATATATCGAATTTCTTCTTCCTGGATCTACCAGAAACCATCAAAGAATTGAGAAAAGAAATGCTGAACAAAGAGATTGATAGAGAAAATATTGTTTCCTTTTTGTTACAGGGTATTGACCATTTATAGTCGTATTCCCCTGTCCCCTATCTCATCCTCTTCTTGCACTCATACTTACTATCATTGGATAGCAAGAGAATTTACTGAGACATACGGACGGATATCTGAGAATTACTCATTCTAGGCTATACTTCACCCTATCTCTAATGAGCTACTTAATGTGTTATACTCCTGAGCTAAAGTTCAACCTTCAGCTCTAATACCAAATGTAATGACCCTGAAATCGGCCTACGAAAATCGGCACCCGTACTTCACTTGTACTCAAAATGCCGCAGATTCAAACCCCGAATCTGGTTCACCAGAGCTTATAATACAGTAAGTATAACAACACAGCGGAAAAAGAAAACAATGATATCATATACAACTCTAATGAATACAATATCCAGAATGATATACAACAATGGTATCAATAAGATACAAGAATATCAGAGATAAATAATGATACAGCGGAAATAACAGAAGTGATAACTTCAAATGATCTCTAAAAGAAGATGAATCCAATAACTCCAATATCAAGCTCAAACCACAAAGAGAAGCAAGTGCAGTCTTGAACTCCAAGAACTGAACCAGCTCCAGATAATCCACTAAACATGAATATCAGAAAAACCCAACTCTAGACTGCCCGTGTGGAAAATGGTGGGCACCCAAAGTTTAGGAAGGGAACAATAAACTCCGGGTCAGTCATAGGACTGGTGTGAGCAACAAAAAGCAGTTTATCTTTAAACAAACACAAAGGCTTTTAAACATTGAAACCGGCAATGCTTTTGGAAAATGAAACTACCATAAGACCTCCCGCCACACACACAATGCAAACGCAGAATTGGAGGAGATTTCTTCTTATGATAGTCAAACATGCTTACTATGCAAAATCATTGGATTATTATTATTAGTGCATAGTGTGAAAATCCTTTTGAAAGTATAATATTAATCTTAGCCAGCATACAACCATTATTGTATGCCTACTATAGCTACCATCTAAACAGTGGTGACCACCATAAGTAAATGGCAGGTTCTACAACTAAAACCATACAGGGCTCGTATTGTTTCTTTGGATTTCCAACAAATGGTTAGGCAAAGGAACTTCCTTACCGAAATGGGAACGCCTCTGGAAAGACGCCCCGAGAACCTAACCGGATCTCTGCAAACACAAGGCCGACGCTACCTCACGCTGTACAGCTGTAACTAGGTAACTAACACACTAACGCTACCTCACATTGTACAGCTGTAACTAGGTAACTAACACACGAGCTATGTCATCCCCCGGTCGTCACCGACCTTTATCCGAGGTACCTCGATCACAAAGCAACAACCACAAAGTATAATAATTGTGCAGCATCAACATAGGTAAAATATCTGGGCTCCATACCATGATATCACCTTTTATCCAGAAGGAAATGACATACCCTAGGGGCGCTACCCCTACAAACCTTTGTCGCAGCATTCCTGTTTCGACCATTACCGGGTTGTGAGGCTCGACGAAGTCTCGTCCACAAAGCTACGCTTTTTCACAAAGCCATGCTTTTTCACAAAGCCATGCTTTTTCACAAAGCCACGCTTTTTCACAAAGCCACGCTTTGATCAACAAATGATCAACAGCACTTCGTATGCCACATTACCAAATTGGGAATGTATCACTAGTAACCATCAACTACATAACCTCTGAGCTCGTACGTCTCAGAGAAGGGTGTTAAGCTAAGAGAATAAATTCTCCGCCACCAACAGAAATGTATTTGATAGAAACCAGCTTTACATCTCAAAGTGTAACGTCAGACACACATCCATACAAGTCTGTTCTGGGTCCGAACAGAACCGAAGGCACTTTCGAAGAAGCCCTTGCAATCCGGGTATTCACAATCCCGATCGGACTTCCCATCACTTAGGGAATCTCTATACCGTAGCTACTCAGTGCAGAGACAATCGATAGGTCATCCTATTGCTCTCGCAAATACCCGGTCTTCACCACCGGTCTTCAAATGCTATCCATATCGTCGTATCACTATTCGGAATGGGTTATATGACACAAAGGTCCTTTCCCGGCTAAACCGAATAACGAGCGCAATTATAAATCATATGGATACTGGGGTCTCAGTTAAATCACAGCTTAAAGCCCAAAACTTTTCATTCGAATGGTTAAAACAAATTACCATTTCCAATCTTTTAAATAAAAAGATTCATTTCAAAAACCTTCAATGGTTTAAACAAATTTCTACACTTTTAATCTTTTAAACAAAAAAGATTCAATTCACAAAGTTTACCCCGTTCACAAAGATCCATTCATGGATTTCAAAACAATTTCCATTTCAATTGAATTAACTCGTTAAATCTTTAAGTCAAGATTTAACTTATAGCTTTCAAAATTGGTTTCCAAAGATTCATTCATAGCCTTTCAAAACAATTCGATTTCAAGTTGGATTAACTCCTTCGGTCTTTGAATTAAAGACTCATTTCATAAAACATTTCAATTCTATTTCAAACTTGAAACCCTTCAACAAAAATTGGAAGTTCATTACTTATGTGAAAGCTTTTACTATTTGAAAACAAATAGTTTCGTTTCGGAAAAATCCAGTTATATTTACACGAGTTAAAACCCTTAAATTAAATTCAAACCCCCAAATTAATACCTTTAAAATGGTTTAACCCATATATAACTTGTACGGCATCTTTAATCCCTAGTTTCAAATCATAGGATTCAATTTCAAACTTGAATTCAAATTTAAATCAAATTATTTAAATTTTCAAAACTCGATTAAGTTATTCAAAATAACTTTTATCTTTGAAATTCCATTTCTAAAGCTTTTCACTTAAAACCCAAATTTTCAATTTCAAAATCAATTGAAATTTCAAAAATATTAAATTTAAATCATCTGTGACTTAACCGATTTCCACGTGAAATCCATATTTGTGTGTGTAAGAGTGTGGTCCAGGGGTTTCACACACAATAGTGCAACAACATTCAATCATCACATATCAGAATACAGAAATATAGTTGATAAGCGGTATAAACTATAACGCTTATTGTTCATTCACAGATCACAGATATATATCACAGATAATAAATTATATCATAGATAATTAACTACACAAATCGTAATATGTCACAAAGCATCACAATTCAGTGATATCAAACAATTCAATTATTCAGTCAAGTCCAAACATTCACAAGTAGGACCAATTTAATTATCTGATTTAATTGTCCTTAATTAATTAACTTTAATTACTTTCCTTAATTAATTAATCTTAATTAATTACTTACCTTCAAATTAATCTCTTTAATTAATTAACTCTATTAATTAATTAGGCTTTAATTAATCACTTTGATCATAAATTAATTACTTTCAATTAAGTAATTATCTTTAATTAATTAATCTCCTTTAATTAATAAACCTCTTAAATTGATTATATTAAGTAATTAATCTTTTAATCAGTTTATTAATTAAATCATTAATCATCAAAACCTTAATCAACTTTAAGATAATCATTATCTTAATTAATCACTTAATTAAATCATTTTAATTTGAAAACAATTCCATATTAATTCAATTAATTAACCTAATATAAAATTTTCAAATCAAAACAAATTAAATTTCAAACCATATGACTTTAAAATTTATTAAAAACTTGTTAACCAACTTATGTTTTCATTTAAACTTGTTATTTTTCTTTATTTTAAACAGGATATCATAACAAGAGAAAACCCGAGCTTAACCCATCATTTCCCCGAGCCCAGCCACATGTATTCCTCACATCATCTCGACTTCGAGACAAACTATGCTCCGCTTCGAGCCAAACCCGAGGAAGATGCTTCTGCCCCAAACAACGAACGAACCCAGAATATCAACTCGTGCATGTGTACGTGCACCACCACTCCGACCATCGCTGATCGTCGCCGAGTCCCCAACAAGTCGCCTACTACCCCAGCAGCTACTCCGACCACCTGTATCGCCTTAACAAGGTCGAACTCGAAATCGAACTAGTCGACGTTCGCTGGAACCTAACTTCGATCCATTCAATCGCCTCGCATCATCAATCCCGATCATCAGAGCCGCCGCCACCCTAGTCATAGTTACACCACAGACCCACGCTCCTTTTCCCCCTGGGTCCGGATCATTCCGATCAACCCACGACGCCGCAAACACCATCAAAACCCAATCAACCAAACCAGGTTTCAAAACCCTATATCACCATCGCCCCGCCACCTCGGCAACATATAAATTCTCCAACCAATTTTCTCGAGCTCCTCGACCAACGAGCCTGCCCCAGCAACGAACTCGACTTCCCTAAAACCCTCGATCGCCAGGAATTGATGAAAACCTAAAACCCGTTCATCATTCAATTTCTCCCAAAATAACAACTTAAAAATCATCATTTTACTTTTAAAAATCATAGATATTGATAACGAATCAGATTATATACCTGAAACAAGAAATCATTGAAGTCGAATTTTAACATGGTTTTGAGATTTCACTGTATTTTTTTATTTTCAAAATATTCACTCAATATTTTTACTTGAAATCTTTTCTAGAAATGATGTTACACTATTACAATCATTTTTTGTTTAGAGATCAAGACCTAACATTGATTATATGAGGAGATATTGAATTTAGTTTAGGGGATTTAAACCTGTAATTCAACAGAGTAATATATACTTGCACATATATCTACAAGCATGCAGACATAATTAACAACTAACAACATTTTTCACAACAAAACTTCAAGTATCAATACAGATATCAAAACATATAGATGGGTTCAAGTGAGTTTGCTCACCTTAGTTAACAGAGAACACTACAGGCTTTTCTTTTGATTCCCTGGAACTGTAAATTTGAAATTTTGCTTTGCTAATGAAGTTGAACTCTTTGCATGCTTTATACTTCTTACAGCTTTGAAAATGTTTGAAGAATTTGAGAAAATGTTTACAAGTATGCTCAGCCTTGTGAACGAAAGCTGTACACATATTGAAAGAAAGAGGTGTGCAGGTACAAGATTTTCTTTTATTTGGTCAGGGATATTTCTTTCTTATGGAGGCTGAGGTGATTTCTTTGCTTGTACTAGAGATGATGGCATTAAATGCCTTGGTCTCTTTTCAAGTTTACATATACCATTTCTTTATTTTTGCATGTACAATCTTGCTTATTTTATTTTCCTTTACTTGCTTGTCTCGGCTGAGATGATAAGGTTGTGGTGCTAGCATTAATTACTTTGTCTATGTTCTTGCACTTGCCTGCATATTTTATCTTTTTTGCTTTTCTTTATGTTGTCTGTTTTCTTTTGCAGGCCCTTTACTTTGAAATATGAGTGAAGTTCCATAGTTTATTTACCCCTAGAGTTATCTAAGTGTTCACTTATGTGGCTGAGATAAAAAAAATTTATACATAGATATTTTTATTTTCTTTTGTTCAGACTTATCTTATTATTCTTGTACATGAATACACATATCTTTGCTTTGCATTACTTTAACTCGGCCGTACATATATGAATATATTTTGATGTCTTCCTTTACCAGCTTTATTCATGTGTATATTATTATCTCAAGTGTTCATACTTATGTGTATAACTTGAATGTATATGGTTCTAGTTCCCCTTTCTTTTTGCCTTGACTTCTTGCTTGTATATCTAAATGAGATTCTCTAGTCAATATGCTGTTGGAATTTGTCAAATTATTTCTAACTTTAAATATTTATTTTATCTTGCATATAAATTGTCTTGTATTTTCCTATTTAATATGTTGTTATAATTTATTTATTGCGTTATAATTTATTTATGTATTTATTTTATTTTAGTTTATAACTTATACTTTTGTAATATAAATGAATTCCTAATTTAATATATTGTTATATTTAACTAAATTGGTTTACTATATATAATTTCATTTCTAAACCATTTCTTCATGATTTAAATTCATATACAAAAATTTAAATTTAAACGATTTATACAGAATTTATTTTACTTCGGGGAAACTCGCATCACTAAAATCTATTGATTTTACAGATTTCATTCAAAGACTAAATAAATTATCAATTTAAATTCATATAAAATTCGAGGTTGTTACAATTATACATTATTCCGCTGCGATTGTGAGATTATGTATTGTAGTTTCTATTGTTTCTTCTTATATCTCTTACTCTTCATCCCTAATGATCTGGTATTTCCGGCACTCGATTTCTTGGCATGCTATATATTGAACGTATGATGTCAATTTTCGAGAGTCGAAAATTCAAGTTCTTTATAGTGGTATCAGAGCTGAAGGTTAAGCAAGAACCTTGGCTTTGGTGGGGATTACTCATTAGAGATAGGGTCAGTAGTACCCTAGAATGAGTTTGAGTGTATTAATATATATAAGTTCGTATTTGTTAGTGAATATAAAATGTTTTATATTGTGTTGATTTACCTGTTGAATGGTTTACGAATTTTGGTCGAATGGCGGGACACCACGAAATCGACGGGAATTTTTAAACACTTGAACTAGGTAAACCGACACAGAATTGTTTTGAAGCGGGTAAATGACATAATTTTACCCAATTATATTTTGATATGAAAGAAAGAATTTTCAGAAATTATTATAGTATATTTGGAATGTTTGGATGATATTATTAAAATCAAAACAAGGTTTTAAAAATTTGAAATGGTTTGTATAACCAAATAGAAATTGTATAAATATGATTTATACAAACGAGTTAAATTAAAAATGGATAAAACCAAAAATTTGAAAATTTAAACCCGAAGATTTTTAAAAATGTTTTCCCAGGCATTTTGAAATAAATGATGATATTATTTTTGGAATATGAAATGCTTTAGGTTGAATTTAAAAATGGATTTTGGAAGTGATAAAGCATGGAACTCACTTCAGTCGCTGGAAAATAATCTTGGTGATGACTGTGCAGCATCATAGTATTCGATTTTGAGTTTCTAATGATGGATTGCTACTGTGATTATTTAGCCTTCAGAATTGTTTTGGAAAAATCAGGTTTTGATTTAAAAATTCCAAAGGTAAGATTTAATTTGATATACACAAAGGAATATATATTCATATATGGAATTTTATAATGATTTGTAATGAAACCGGGTGTTTGAATTTTGGAATATTCATTTGAATGTTTTATGAAAATTGTGAAAAATAAGTTCTAATATATAACCTAGAATTATGAATTTCAATATGAAATTAAAATTTTACTTATGCAAGTTAAATAAATTGAATTTGTAAAGAAAAATTGTATGGGTTAGACTTTAACTTGAGATAAGTTAAATGAAAATTGAACTGAATATATAAACTTGAACTGTAAAGTGACTATATAACTATAGGTTATAAATTTTGAATGGAATAAATATACACTGAAGATATAATGTTACGACCCGATATTTTGGACCATTCGCATCCTGACATGTCGGACTTGAATTGCTCAAAATATCGAATTGTAAATATAATTTGGCAAAAACTCAGAATATACAGTAAATAAATAATCATAGATCACAGACACAGAGAAATATTATAATGCAGCGGAAGCTAGAAATAGTAGTTCATGAAGCTACTATATTTACATACATCAGAGTTAATAAGATACAACAGAAGTCTTAATATGAAAATCAAGTACAAGAAGATCTAAATACATCATTGGAATCAACTAAATAACTGAAAGCGAAATAGATAGCTGGATCTCCAAGAAAGCTCCAACTCCAAAGGTGAGTCTCGAATGTTGTATCACTCAGTCTGACCCAAGCGTAAAGCAAAAATAAACACTCGAGTCATGACATACATACTTATACAATGTAAACCAACTCAAGTGAACTGTAATAGAAAGTACAAGTAACTTAAAGAATGCTTGGGATCGCCCATTCTTTAAGGATCCGTTAAACTAGTTACTATGTAGTAATATTCGCTATTATAATAATGTCTAATAGTAAAATAAACTTACTTATTAATAGCATTAAGGGGTTACCCATATAGCTCTTAACATGTAATAGTCCTAGTAGTCCATCCAGTATCAGCGTACCCCAGATCGGGAGCTACCCTAAATACTCCATGGGCTACGGGAGAAAACCAAACTCGTAGTAAAGCTCACTATTGTAGGTGACACGGCACAACTAGGCAATGCCAGGGTAAATATACCAATTACGCATTCGGGCTGGTGGTAACGCATAGCAGCCACTACCGCCCACCTCGGAACACACTCCCAATCAAAATCGAAGGGTGGCCACCAAAACAATCACAAGGTAATAGAATGGAATCGAAGAAATGTGTCCGATAGGAGGAATGACCTCACTTGGCCCGTCAATCGCTCATGTTTTAGCCACCTTATGCCAACTCACGGGAGTCGGGTCCACGTTCATACCTCAATAGGATCGTCACCACCATCCTACTTCATTTTGGAATCTCCACCGCGTACACGGTTGTTAAAGTGGTTTTCGGAGTTGGTAGAGAGTATGACAACTTCCGATCCCGGTCTCTTTAACAACCCAACATTATTATAACCCATGGATATTTATTTCAAACATTTCTATTCCAAAACCATTTCAATCAAATACCATTACTCTCCAAAATAATATCCATTTCAAAACTAAATACTATCTTATTTCATTTCAAAACCAAATCAATATATTATTTAAATAAAACCCAAATTTCCATATCATTGAATATTTCTTTAAATTTATTTAACTTGAAATATTCCTTTAAATCATCTTAAACCAAACCTCTTTATAAGGTCACACTCTTAAATCTTAAATTCTAATAAGCTTCAAGCTAATATATTGTAAAGACCCGCAAATCCGTCTTCCGAAAACTCGAAACCGATACGTCCACTGTACCAAATATCGAAAAATCGAATGGCGAAAACGTGAAACTTTAGGGTTAAAAGAAGAGGTAGAAGAAAAGATAGAAGAAAAAGAAAGAAGAACAACACAGAAAACACAGAACAGGAACAATATCAGAATCTCACATATCGCAGCGGAACAATATATAATAGATAAATCAATAATCATTAAAACAAAAGACTATATCAGTTTATACATACATCAATCATCAGAGTTTACAACAATGGACAGTTATATAAACTTGTCCTCATACAGAATACACAGCGGAATAAACAACAAGTACGATAGTACGCTTCGCCATCCAGCTCATCTCCAAAGCTCCAGAATATCCTGATAACATAACTCTAGGCTGCCCGTGTGGAAAATTATGGGCACCCAGAGTTTAGAAAGGGAACAATAAACTCCAGGTCAGTCATGGTGACTGGTGTGAGATCGTAAAACAGTTATTTTCGCAAAGAAAATAAAACAGCTTCGCAATGCTTTTGAAAAATGAAACTACCATAAGGCCTCCCGCCACACACACAATGCAAACGCAGAATTGGAGGAGATTTCTCCTTATGATAGTAAAAAATGCTTACTACGCAAAACCAGTTGATATTATTATTAATGTCTAGTGTGGAAAACATTTCGAAAGTATAATATCAATCTTAGCCAACATACAACTATTGTTGTATGTCTACTATAACTACCACGTTCAATAGCAGGTTACCGCCACATCCCATAGCAGGTAATACAATTAAAAATCGTACAGGGTTCGTATTGTTTCTTTGGATTTCCAACAAATGGTCAGGCTAAGGAACTTCCTTATACCGAAATAGAAACGCCTCTGGAAAGATGCCCCGGATCCTAACCGGATCTCTGTAAACAAAGGCCGACGCTACCTCACGCTGTACAGCTGTAACTAGGTAACTAACACACTGACGCTACCTCACGCTGTACAGCTGTAACTAGGTAACTAACATACAAATATGCCATCCCCCGGTCGTAACCAACCTTTATCTGAGGATCCTCAATCAAAACGCAACAGCCACAAAATATAATCAACATAGGTAAAATATCTGGGCTCCATACCATGATATCACCTTTTATCCAGAAGGAAATGGCATACCCTAGGGGCGCTACCCCTACAAACCTTTGCCGTAACATTCCTGTTTCGACCATTACCGGGTTGTGAGGCTCGACGAAGTCTCGTCCACAAAACTACGCTTTTTCACAAAGCCACGCTTTTTCACAAAGCCACGCTTTGACCAACAACTGATCAACAGCACTTCGTGTGCCACATTACCAAATTGGGAATGTATCACTAGTAACCATCAACTACATAACATCTGAGCTCGTACGTCTCAGAGAAGGGTGTTAAGCTGAGAGAATAAATTCTCCACCACCAACAGAAATGTATTTGATAGAAACCAGCTTTACATCTCAAAGTGTAACATCAGACACACATCCATACAAGTCCGTTCCGGGATCGAACGGAACCGAAGGCACTTCCAAAGAAGCCCTTGCAATCCGGATATTCACTAATCACGTCCGGACTTCCCATCACAAAAAGAGTGATATAAATCTCTATACCGGAGCAACTCGGTGCAGAGACATTCGACAGGTTGTCCTTTCATTTTCACAAATATCCGGTCTTCACACCGGTCTTCAAATGCAATCCATTCACGACTTATCACTATTCGGAATGGGTTATATGACACAAAGGTCCTCTCCCGGCTTAACCGAATAATGAGCGTTTGTTTTAAAAACAAATCAAGTGCCATTTCAAAGGCAAATATTGATAGTCGGTTATTTAACTATCAACAACATTCACAACAATCAATCAATTCAAATAATTTTTCCCAAATTATTTATTTCAAAATATCTTCAAAGGATATATACATTTTCCACACTTCACATTTGAAAATCAATTTCAAATCATATTTCACACTTCACATTTGAAAAATCAATTTCAAATCATATAATGGTCCATTTAAACCAATTAGATAAATCCTTATCGATTTATTTCAAATTTACATTTCAAATTTGTAAATTTATTTCCACACTTCATCACTTTGAAAATCCAATTTCAAATCATATTTTCCACATTTTAAAAATAAATCAATATTTATTTTTAAAACAAATTTCCCTTTCCTTTACAACTTCTATTCGGAATTTACATTCCTAAAAATCCACTTTTACCCGATTTTCAAATCGTTTTCCAAATATTTATTTTCAACCCCGAATCAACTTTAAAAATTGATTTCTCCATTTTATTTCAAATCCCAAATCAAATTTCAAATTGATTTCTGAATTTACTTCAACACCGAATCACATTTCAAATTGATTTTAACTTTTAATCCCAATTACCAAATCATTTTACAAATCGATTCCCAAATTTATTTTCAACACAAAAATCAATTTTTCATTCAACATTAAATAAGTTTTCATATCGATTCCTCAAAGATTTATTTTAAATACCCAATCAATTATCACTTTGATTTCAAATAAATTTATCTCCTTTAAAACAAATTCTTTTATTTTCCCAAACCATCAAAAATTCAATTTTAATTTCAGAAATCCAATTTCATTTATTTCTGGTATCCAACGATACCAAAAATACATTCGGCTAAATTATAGCCTTCAACAAATTCAATCACAGATATAATCATACACAGATTATAAATAATCAATCAAACAACATATGAAATCAATTCAAATGTTTTGAGGAATCCTGTTGGATCCCTCCAACCTGTTTCCCTGCATCCACAGATGTTAGCACAATACCAATTCCACTTCGAGGTGGAATATCGCGGTATATGGGTTTTATAAAAATATCATCCGCTTACTAACGGCGCAATAGGGTCTCATCCGCTATATAATTGCGGGAAATCAATCAATCCAATATATACATATGCCAATATGTATATATTGCTATATATATAGATATATCCTACTATATCTAATATCACATTCAAACAGCAAACAAACAATAACTGAAAATTCCACTTTTCAATTTTGAGTGAGAAGATCTCACCTTTGCTTTTAATTTGCCATCCCATTTTCATTCTCGGCTTGATTTCTCGATTTATACCTTGTATAAATATTTACACAATTTATTAATATTCGAACAGATCGAATAATAAATTTTCATTTGATAATTTCGATTCACCGGTGATTTTATTTTGACCCAATTTCTTTTAAATAAATTTATTTTTAATGCTAATGATTTAATTTTAAACCAATTTCTTTTTATAACTCCTATATATATACATTTATTTTCTTTTTCATAAAATAACCAAATCAGATTTGTTCTACTGTTGGGTCATGAAATAAAATTTAAATTAAATTTAAAAGTTTCAAACATACTTAACTAAAATGTTTTAGAAATTGAAATTACCTCTAACGGTCATTACGAACAGCATGCGAACAAGTCGCGATCCAGACTTCGACAATCGGCGATGTCACGAACCTCGTCGCCGACCCCACTCTTCCTGCCTGCTCGAGTGTGCCACGCACCTGCCACCTCGCGATCCCATTCACGCGATTACCTTGCCGTCGATTTGAAGTTGCTTGCGTACATCACAACCATCGCCAGAGCTAGCACACTCCACTTCTTCGAGCGAACGCGCTTCCTTTCCAGAACTACCCAAACGAGCCTCCACAAACCCTAGCTAGAACTTCGACCACTTGCCGATGAGCTCGAGTGCGAGCTTCATCTTTCCTTGTCTCCAATTCACGGCCATCGACGAACCCCACTTCTTCTCGTACGCGAGATCGCGAGCACCCTACAGCAAACCACGCGACCCATTACACTCGCCTGCGAATCTTATGGAATTGAAGAGGAGGGATTCACGAAAAGGAAGGGAACTCGTGGCCCTCAATCGAACAGCTTCGATTCGAAACGAAAAGGAACGGAGGAGGGAGATGCGATTTTTTAAAGGAATGTTTTGCTCGGCCATTGTTATTATTTTGAAGCTTCTGTTTTTTTGTTTTTAATTGAATGAGATGTTGTTTTCTTTGAATTGCTCGCGTGATAAAGAAACAGAAGGGGACAGAGTACGTGATGTCTCAGGGAATAGGTCTGCTAAAGAAAACCTAGGGTGGCTGATATTGACAAATTTTAAAATTTAAAATTCAATTTGAATTCGATTAAATCCCAACGCGTTTTTCTCAACGTACGCTCACACGACAACTCCGTTAAATACGAAATTTGAAATTCGAAAATAATTCAATATTTCGGACCCAATGGAACTGGTTTCGTCGAATTCCGAGATTGTACCCCGGAACGCTATTTATAAATATCGATTAAACGATAAAATTCCAAAATTAAACAATCCACTTTCAAATTAAATTCTGAAGCTTCTATTACCTTCAGTATTATCAATATAGATTTTACAATCCTTTGAAATATTTTTAATCAGCTTAAGATTGAAGATTCAAATTATTATTCAACTTTCAATAGATTAAATTTAAAATTTAATTGCCAATTTATCCTGATAATTTGAAATTCCAAATAAACTATCATTCGAATATTTAAAAATCAATTAAATATTCTATTTCAAATGTTCAAAATTTCAGGGTCGTTACAATCTTCCCCCCTTAAAAGAATTTCGTCCCGAAATTACAAGTTAGGAAAAATGGTCCTATTCCCATTAACTATTTTCCCAAATCCAAATAGTTTTATCAAATTTTCAAAACAAATCTTTCTACTAGAGATTCGTTATTAATTCAACTAATTTTCCAACTTCAATTATAAGTTTTCAAACAACATTGTTTACTTCTCTATTCAAATTTAGATTTAAATTCAAATTTTAAACTTTCAAAATTTTCTCAAAAATTTTCTAACACTCGAAATTTCCGAAAAATTTCGCCAGCGTCTCCTTTGCGCGGCTAATACGGTACGACTACAAAACGTCCCTACGGACTCTCAGATCTCAAAAGAAAACAAAATGCCAAGTGGCAAAATCAGAAACTCATCAAATTTCATATTGAAATTTAAATACATACCTTTGCCGAGCAAATTCAATTTTATCTTCAAAATTTAATCCAATTCCATATACCCTGTATGTTTTACCTAACAACAATGGCCAAATTTACTTATTGGATTCTCAATACCCGTTTTACTTAAGAATTTCATTCATTCATTTCTTAAGTGCAATATAAGTATTACATACTTCTTATATTTGTTTTCACTTTACTAACAAAGTTATATACTCATTTCCATTCAACTTTGCATTTCAATTTCATTTGAATTCAATTTGACACTTCCAATTCTATTTGGAATTCATTTCAAATCTCAATACTCTTACTTTCAAATTTTTCATTCAGATTTTCATTTCGAATTTTACTTGAATTCGATTCATCTTCTAATTTCGCAATATTGAGTTTCATTTACCTTTATCTCAATTCCCAATTTTAAATCTTTTGCCTTTAGTCAAAAATTTCCAAAAATTTCAAAAATTTTCTAACTCCAAGTGAAAAAACTTAAAAATCATTTTTAAAATGGATATGGAAAGCACGTTCCCCTATGGATCACAGTTACTCGGCGGTTTCGCTACTATCCCAGTAGAATCACTTGTAACTGTAAATTTCACATCTCTTGAATTTCGCCATGGTTGTTGCCATAGATCGTAGTTCACACGGCGGTTACACCACTATCCCAGTGGAATCGCTTGTAACCATAGGCATCTCGCCCCTCGAATTTCGTTGTGGCATCTAGATCGCAGTTTACACGGCGGTTGGCCACTATCCCAATGGAATCGCTTGTAACTGTGGGTATCACACCCCTCGAATTACGCTAGCATACATCGTGATCAATCAATATGACCACATCCCAATCAAATGGATACTCATACTGAGTTCCAACACCTTCACAATTTTTCAATGGAAGGTACTTTTTCATATCCTTAGTTTAGAAAACATAATATGTCATATATGTATAGTACTTCATTTCCAATTGATTCCATTCAATTTTAATTGACATTCCATAAATCAAATCTCATTGAAAACCATTCAAATTTATTCCATCTACTAATTTAATTAGTATATTCACTCATCCAATTTAAATTTCAAATTTCCATATTCAATTCGTCTCGAATTTATTTTATCAATAACAAGGAAATTTCAAATTATTTTTTTTCTTTCTTACTTGAATTTATATACAAATTCAAACAATTTCATTCGACTCACAATTTAACCAATTAAACCTCCAATTCATTATTTCATGAATTAATAATTTATCAAGTTAGTTTACTTGAATTCAATCCATTTTATTTTATTCCTCCAAGTTTGGATTTTTATTCAACTTGATTCAAATCAATCTCATTTCATTTATTTACAAATGTAACTTCATTTGTTCAATCATAAATTCATTCATTTTTCAATTTGAATCTTATTCCAATCAGATTTCAAATATTTTATAAGTTATCAACTTATTTACATTCCATTAATGAATTTATTTTCAAATATTTCTCTCTGGAATTCTATTTCAATTTGTAAATTACATTTACAATCTATACTTACAAATTTCATTCGTATATGAATTTATTTCCTTATCTTCCAATTCATATTTATAAAATTCATTTGTTAAATGAATTTATCTTCAAATCTTTGGTTATACCATTTTAATTTCTTATTCAATTCCATATAACAATAATAATTCAATATTATCTCTTCCTAACAACCAAGCATCCATATACTATGATAATTCATAGAAAATCATCTCTTTTCTATACAAAAATAGTTTTGGGAAAAATTATTTCATTTACCCTATTTAAAACAATACTGTGTCGGTTTATCTTGTTTAAGAGTTTAGAAACCCCTATTGATTACAGTTGGCCACCCTGCATCGACCAGAATCTATAAACAATCAATCGATAAGTCAACACAATACAAAACAAATTTTATATTCACTAACAAATATGCGCTCATATCTATTATTACACTCACACTCATTCTAGAGTACTACTGACTCTATCTCTAATGTGTAACACCCAACAGAGCAGGGTTGTCACTTAACCGGATGCTCTGATACCACTTGTAAAGACATGCAAATCCGTCTTCCGAAAACTCGACACCGATACGTCCACTGTACCAAATGTCGAAAAATCGAATGGCGAAAACGCGAAACTTTAGGGTTAAAAGAAGAGGTAGAAGAAAAGATAGAAGAAAAAGAAAGAAGAACAACACAGAAAACACAAAACAGGAACAATATCAGAATCTCACATATCGTAGCGGAACAATATATAATAGATAAATCAATAATCTTTAAAACAAAAGATATATCAGTTTATACATACAACAATCATCAGAGTTTACAACAATGGACAGTTATATAAACTTGTCCTCATACAGAATACACAGTGGAATAAACAACAAGTACGATAGTACGCTTCGCCATCCAGCTCATCTCCAAAGCTCCAGAATATCCTGATAACATAACTCTAGGTTGCCCGTGTGGAAAATTATGGGCACCCAGAGTTTAGAAAGGGAACAATAAACTCCAGGTCAGTCATGGTGACTGGTGTGAGATCGTAAAACAGTTATTTTCGCAAAGAAAATAAAACAGCTTCGCAATGCTTTTGAAAAATGAAACTACCATAAGGCCTCCCGCCACACACACAATGCAAACGCAGAATTGGAGGAGATTTCTCCTTATGATAGTCAAAAATGCTTACTACGCAAAACCAGTTGATATTATTATTGATGTCTAGTGTGGAAAACATTTCGAAAGTATAATATCAATCTTAGCCAACATACAACTATTGTTGTATGTCTACTATAACTACCACGTTCAATAGCAGGTTACCGCCACATCCCATAACAGGTAATACAATTAAAAACCGTACAGGGTTTGTATTGTTTCTTTGGATTTCCAACAAATGGTCAGGCTAAGGAACTTCCTTATACCGAAATAGAAACGCCTCTGGAAAGACGCCCCGGATCCTAACCGGATCTCTGCAAACAAAGGCCGACGCTACCTCACGCTGTACAGCTGTAACTAGGTAACTAACACACTGACGCTACCTCACGCTGTAACTAGGTAACTAACACACAAATATGCCATCCCCCGGTCGTAACCAACCTTTATCCGAGGATCCTCAATCAAAACGCAACAGCCACAAAATGTAATCAACATAGGTAAAATATCTAGGCTCCATACCATGATATCACCTTTTATCCAGAAGGAAATGGCATACCCTAGGGGCGCTACCCCTACAAACCTTTGCCGCAACATTCCTGTTTCGACCATTACCGGGTTGTGAGGCTCGACGAAGTCTCGTCCACAAAACTACGCTTTTTCACAAAGCCACGCTTTTTCACAAAGCCACGCTTTGACCAACAACTGATCAACAGCACTTCGTGTGCCACATTACCAAATTGGGAATGTATCACTAGTAACCATCAACTACATAACCTCTGAGCTCGTACGTCTCAGAGAAGGGTGTTAAGCTGAGAGAATAAATTTTCCGCCACCAACAGAAATGTATTTGATAGAAACCAGCTTTACATCTCAAAGTGTAACGTCGGACACACATCCATACAAGTCCGTTCCGGGATCGAACGGAACCGAAGGCACTTCCAAAGAAGCCCTTGCAATCCGGATATTCACTAATCACGTCCGGACTTCCCATCACAAAAAGAGTGATATAAATCTCTATACCGGAGCAACTCGGTGCAGAGACATTCGACAGGTTGTCCTTTCATTTTCACAAATATCTGGTCTTCACATCGGTCTTCAAATGCAATCCATTCACGACGTATCACTATTCGGAATGGGTTATATGACACAAAGGTCCTCTCCCGGCTTAACCGAATAATGAGCGTTTGTTTTAAAAACAAATCAAGTGCCATTTCAAAGGCAAATATTGATAGTCGGTTATTTAACTATCAACAACATTCACAACAATCAATCAATTCAAATAATTTTTCCCAAATTATTTATTTCAAAATATCTTCAAAGGATATATACATTTTCCACACTTCACATTTGAAAATCAATTTCAAATCATATTTCACACTTCACATTTGAAAAATCAATTTCAAATCATATAATGGTCCATTTAAACCAATTAGATAAATCCTTATCGATTTATTTCAAATTTACATTTCAAATTTGTAAATTTATTTCCACACTTCATCACTTTGAAAATCCAATTTCAAATCATATTTTCCACATTTTAAAAATAAATCAATATTTATTTTTAAAACAAATTTCCCTTTCCTTTACAACTTCTATTCGGAATTTACATTCCTAAAAATCCACTTTTACCCGATTTTCAAATCGTTTTCCAAATATTTATTTTCAACCCCGAATCAACTTTAAAAATTGATTTCTCCATTTTATTTCAAATCCCAAATCAAATTTCAAATTGATTTCTGAATTTACTTCAACACCGAATCACATTTCAAATTGATTTTAACTTTTAATCCCAATTACCAAATCATTTTACAAATCGATTCCC
Source organism: Allium fistulosum (assembly GCA_030737815.1). Classification (NCBI taxonomy): domain Eukaryota; kingdom Viridiplantae; phylum Streptophyta; class Magnoliopsida; order Asparagales; family Amaryllidaceae; genus Allium; species Allium fistulosum. The sequence continues at coordinate 54,974,147 of CM060905.1, forward strand.
AAATTTATTTTCAACACAAAAATCAATTTTTCATTCAACATTAAATAAGTTTTCATATCGATTCCTCAAAGATTTATTTTAAATACCCAATCAATTATCACTTTGATTTCAAATAAATTTATCTCCTTTAAAACAAATTCTTTTATTTTCCCAAACCATCAAAAATTCAATTTTAATTTCAGAAATCCAATTTCATTTATTTCTGGTATCCAACGATACCAAAAATACATTCGGCTAAATTATAGCCTTCAACAAATTCAATCACAGATATAATCATACACAGATTATAAATAATCAATCAAACAACATATGAAATCAATTCAAATGTTTTGAGGAATCCTGTTGGATCCCTCCAACCTGTTTCCCTGCATCCACAGATGTTAGCACAATACCAATTCCACTTCGAGGTGGAATATCGCGGTATATGGGTTTTATAAAAATATCATCCGCTTACTAACGGCGCAATAGGGTCTCATCCGCTATATAATTGCGGGAAATCAATCAATCCAATATATACATATGCCAATATGTATATATTGCTATATATATAGATATATCCTACTATATCTAATATCACATTCAAACAGCAAACAAACAATAACTGAAAATTCCACTTTTCAATTTTGAGTGAGAAGATCTCACCTTTGCTTTTAATTTGCCATCCCATTTTCATTCTCGGCTTGATTTCTCGATTTATACCTTGTATAAATATTTACACAATTTATTAATATTCGAACAGATCGAATAATAAATTTTCATTTGATAATTTCGATTCACCGGTGATTTTATTTTGACCCAATTTCTTTTAAATAAATTTATTTTTAATGCTAATGATTTAATTTTAAACCAATTTCTTTTTATAACTCCTATATATATACATTTATTTTCTTTTTCATAAAATAACCAAATCAGATTTGTTCTACTGTTGGGTCATGAAATAAAATTTAAATTAAATTTAAAAGTTTCAAACATACTTAACTAAAATGTTTTAGAAATTGAAATTACCTCTAACGGTCATTACGAACAGCATGCGAACAAGTCGCGATCCAGACTTCGACAATCGGCGATGTCACGAACCTCGTCGCCGACCCCACTCTTCCTGCCTGCTCGAGTGTGCCACGCACCTGCCACCTCGCGATCCCATTCACGCGATTACCTTGCCGTCGATTTGAAGTTGCTTGCGTACATCACAACCATCGCCAGAGCTAGCACACTCCACTTCTTCGAGCGAACGCGCTTCCTTTCCAGAACTACCCAAACGAGCCTCCACAAACCCTAGCTAGAACTTCGACCACTTGCCGATGAGCTCGAGTGCGAGCTTCATCTTTCCTTGTCTCCAATTCACGGCCATCGACGAACCCCACTTCTTCTCGTACGCGAGATCGCGAGCACCCTACAGCAAACCACGCGACCCATTACACTCGCCTGCGAATCTTATGGAATTGAAGAGGAGGGATTCACGAAAAGGAAGGGAACTCGTGGCCCTCAATCGAACAGCTTCGATTCGAAACGAAAAGGAACGGAGGAGGGAGATGCGATTTTTTGAAGGAATGTTTTGCTCGGCCATTGTTATTATTTTGGAGCTTCTGTTTTTTTGTTTTTAATTGAATGAGATGTTGTTTTCTTTGAATTGCTCGCGTGATAAAGAAACAGAAGGGGACAGAGTACGTGATGTCTCAGGGAATAGGTCTGCTAAAGAAAACCTAGGGTGGCTGATATTGACAAATTTTAAAATTTAAAATTCAATTTGAATTCGATTAAATCCCAACGCGTTTTTCTCAACGTACGCTCACACGGCAACTCCATTAAATACGAAATTTGAAATCCGAAAATAATTCAATATTTCGGACCCAATGGAACTGGTTTCGTCGAATTCCGAGACTGTACCCCGGAACGCTATTTATAAATATCGATTAAACGATAAAATTCCAAAATTAAACAATCCACTTTCAAATTAAATTCTGAAGCTTCTATTACCTTCAGTATTATCAATATAGATTTTACAATCCTTTGAAATATTTTTAATCAGCTTAAGATTAAAGATTCAAATTATTATTCAACTTTCAATAGATTAAATTTAAAATTTAATTGCCAATTTATCCTGATAAATTGAAATTCCAAATAAACTATCATTCGAATATTTAAAAATCAATTAAATATTCTATTTCAAATGTTCAAAATTCAGGGTCGTTACATATATTTAAAGACAATTCTTAATTAAATACTATTTCAAATAAATTCATTTCCAAACCATTTAAAAGTAAAGTCATTATACTTACAAATCAAATATTCAATTCCCAAAAATTTAGCCTTGTCTGAGTTCATTTATTCACTTAAATACTTTAAAACATTGAAATTTCAGCTTTCGCGGCACTTAGAAAAATGCTGTGGTAAGTTATATTTGAAACAATTCATTTCTGCAAAGACAGCATTCATAAACTGCCGTAGTAGTTCAGTTTCATTTGAAAACTAGTTCAGTTAAGAAAAGACAGCATTTACAAAATTGCTGTAGTAGTTCAGGGTTCAATTACATTTGAAACTCTCATTTCAGCAAACTGCAGCACTTATCAAGTGCTATTGTGGCTCTTTTATTAGTTTCAGGTTTTAGTTTTAATTCAGCAACCTCAGCACTTACCAAGTGCTGCAGTAGCCCTTAGTTAATTTAGCCTATTGTTCATTTGCATCAACCACAGCACTTACAAAGTGCTGCAGTATCCTTTACTTCAGATTTTAAGTTAGTTTCAGAAATGATAGCATTTCTGAAGTGCTATTAATTCAATTTCCAAATTTATAATAAAATTTCAGAAACAATTAAACTTCAATTTAAACCATTTTAACTTATAAAAATCATATTTTTCCATTTCAAAAATGTTTATTTAAATACCCTTTAATTTATGATTTTATAAAGAAAATTTTTATAATAAAATCACATTTTCCAATAATTTCACTTATTAAATTCAAGTGTACCATTTTCCCATTCTTTGAATTTTTTCAATTAACATAACACTTAAATTTAAATTACCATTTCATAAATAAAACTTAATCTCCATTTTTATTTGATTAACTTAAACTTTCATTTTTAAACCAAATCACAAATTTCCAAATTGAGATATACTCAAATTCCAATTTTTCCATTCATTTATTTCACATTTTTAACTTGTAGAAAAATCACTAACACTTTATAAAAATCATTTTTAATTCAATTTAAATCAAAATATCATAATCTACAATTTAAAATACTTAAAAATTTCCAGAAGAATATATAAAATAACCATGGGTCAGTATAATATTTTCTAACCTAGGTCAAGTGATACGGATAATATATCATTTCAATCCGTAATTTACAAAGAAAAATCCAGGTTCTATCATTTCAAACCCGCAATCCCAAGTTAAATAAAATAAATAAAAATCACTCGGGCCTATCATTTCATCCCATAACGATTTTTCCCTATTCTAAAGTCCATTCGGGTATGTATCATTTCAACCCATAGTGATAGGGAACTTGCAGTGATGATAAGCAGGAAAATAAATAATAGTATACAAATAATATTATAACAGATGATATAACAGGCATATAAACAGTATTTAACATCATATAAATATATCACAGGCATGTATGAACATAACACATTATTTTATACAATTAACTTATCATCAATTCACAATTATAAAAGTACGTATGTCTAGAGTGAATAACTCACCTTTTTTAAAAGCTGAAGATAATAATTCAAAATATGCAATTGAAACTCCGAAAAGCACGACAAGGCATGACTATATTTTTGAGTGATGGAGAGTCAAGATCCAATCTTGCAAACCAATTAAATATAACATACTTAAATAACTATATAATACAAAGAATATGAATCAAACAAAATCAAATATGAACCAAATATTAAAGCAAAAGGCTTGACCTCTTCAAGTGGGCTCGACCACTTCACCATTGGCTAGACCATGGTCCAAAGGGCTCGGCCATGATTGGATTCAAGGCAAGTATGCACTGCTAGGTTAGGAATTGAAGAGGATGGTAGGTTACAAATGGTGGAAGGCAAAAGTCAAGCATTGGAAGGTTACAAGCCAACATAGGGTTCGGCCATGGCTTGGATCTTGGTCAAGGTTTTGGTGATGTTGTCTTCATGGTGGTCATGGCCTTGGATGGTGGTGAGGAGGAGGGATGATGGTCGGTCATGGCGATGTGGTGGAGATGGTGAGGTCGGCAATAGCATGGAGGCCAAGCAATAGTGTAACGACCCAGAATTTTGAACAAATTAAATTGAGAATATTTAATTTATTTTAAATATTTGAACGATGATTTAATTTGAATCCCCGATATAACTCTGAAATTTGCGATTAAACTTTAAAATTTAATCGAGTGAATGTTGAATAAAAATTTAAATCTTCAATTTTAAGCTGGAGAAAAATATTTCAAACACTTGTAAAATTTATATTGATAACACTGAAGATAACAGCAGCTTCAAAATTGAATTTAAAACTGTTTTGTTCAGTTTTTGAATTTATATCGTTTAAACCGAATTTAAAAATAGAGTCCCGAGGCACAGTCTCGGAATTCGACGAAACCAGTTCCATTGGGTCCGTAATATTGAATTATTGTCGGATTTCCAAATTTCATATTTTTCGGTATTGTTACGTGAGCACACGACACATTAACGCGTTGAAAATTTAAATTGAAATCGATTTTAAATTTAAATTTTCAACTAAGTCAAACAGCAGCACGTCTTCTTCCCATACCTCACGCCTTAAAACACGCCGAGAATCAATAAATTATCGTGCAACCATGCCTCCACTGTTTTTTTTAAACACTCCTCTCCCTCTTCCATCAGTTCGAACGAAAAAAAGAGGAAAAATCATCTCGTTCCAAAACAGTTTATAAAAAAATGGCCGAACAAATAAAACTAAATCCCCTTTCCTCATTCTCTGTCCTTAACAAATCAAAAGCGTGCTCGTTCAAATGGGGCAACAATCGGCAGACAAAGTCGAGCATCATTCGAACACGTGATATCGATTCGAGCCTTCATGGTCGCGTCATTCGAGTTGGATAATGGGCAGATTGGGGATGGGCGCGCGACAGAATGGCGACATCGATTGTGGCGTCGCGATCTATAGGCAAGGCACGGCGACGGCAGCGTGGGTTTCGAGTTGAGTATGAGATCGATGGCGATTTCTATGCGTTCGCGTGGAACTGTCAGGAAGAGGCGATGTCAATTTGGGGCTCGAATTGGAGGGAGGATCGTTCGAGGACATTAAGGGGCACGTCAATGGTAAATCAGGTGACGCGCGAGTTCGATGTCGCGAGGGCGGCAGGCGGCGGAGTTAGAGCTGGAAGCTCGTGAAACTGGAAGTGTTTGGAGAACAGTCGAGCAAGGTGGGTATCGCGAAGCTGGTCTAGGATGTGGGTGGGCCACTAGGGCTTTGGGTTTGTGATGGCAGTAGCGTTCAGCGAGGCTAGGGATGCGAGCACTCGCGTGCGAGGCTGGGACTTCGGCAGCATGTATTGGGAAAGTAGGGGATCGAGGTCTGTTGTTTTCGATGGGTACGAATTCTTTTTCTTTTCTGTTGTTTGAAAAAAATATATAAGAAAATTTGTTTGAAATTAAATTAATTAGGTAAAATAAATTTATTAGGTGAAAACTGCTATGTCGATTGTCTCGCATATTAATAAATCATAGGATTATAGCAAAGAATTTAAATAAAGTTTATATATATATATAATTTTCAAAAGGAAGATGAATTTGTTTAATTTACTTATTCAGTTTATTTTTAGGAATGATTAAAGAAGAAAATTAGTTTAAAAAGAATCATCAGTTAATCAAAAAAACTATTTAAACAGAAGTTAATTATTCAGTTGATTCGAATATTAATAAACTGTGTAAATATTTATACAAGGTCTATAAAATGAGAAATCAAAGCATAAATTGGAATCGAAGTGTGATTGCAAAATAAATGCTAAGGTGAGATTTTTCTCACTCAAATTGAATGTGGAATTTTTGCAGTTATTGATTTGATTGCTATTGGATGTGATATTAGATATAGTAGGATATATCTATATATATATAGCAATATATACATATTGGCATATGTATATATTGGATTGATTGATTTCCCGCCTCGTATAGCGGATGAGACCCTATTGCGCCGTTAGTAAGCGGATATTTTTATAAAATCCATATACCGCGATATTCCACCTCGAAGTGGAATTGGTATTGTGCTAACGTCTGTGGATGCAGGGAAACAGGTTGGAGGGATCCAACTGGATTCCTCAACAGTATTTATTTATTTATAGATATTGTGATGTATATTCTGTTATCATATGTTGATATATGATGTTGTTGTTGTGATTGACTACTTGGTGCTGTTGCATCATCGGATTTAGTTTGGAAGTTTAAAAATAACGAATTTTACTTTAAAAGAATTTTAAAGTGATTTTTGAAAATATACGTTTTATGGAATTTTTGAATTGATTTATAAACGTTAAGATTTTAAAGTTATAAAAGTTAAGATTTGTGAATTATAACCGAAAAGGTTATTTCTTTTGAAATGAAAGTTAAGAAATTTATAAAACGGTTTAAATTTGGATTTTCGAAATTATTAAAAACGATGTATGTAAAAGATGTATAAGGTTGATATTTATAACTTTAAAATGTTGGTATTATAAAATGAGTTTTTTAAGCGTTAAAATGAATTTTTAAGAATTTATAAATAAATGGAATTTATAAATTATGAACTTATAAATGGAAATGATTTTGTAAAATAAAGGAATTATAAGTATTTAACGTATAATATGGATTGTTGGTATAAGATTTGAGTTATGAATCGAATCGTTAATAAAGGGGATTTATTAAATTGAAGTTGTTACAAAATAGAAATAGAATTTATAAACGTTGTTTTTTATAAATTCGAAAATAAATCAAATTTGATTGATTTTAAATATAGAGATTATTAAGGGAATTTTATCCACGATTTTGGACAGTGGATAATTCTTGAAATAAATGTGTAAAAAAGATTGAAATTTGGTTATTGAAGTATATTCACGATTTTGGACAGTGAATATATTATTGAGAAAAAAATAGTTATGTTTGGAAAAGCGATATTATAAATGAAGTTAATTGTTTTAAAAGATGTTTTAAAATGTGGGAAATATCGAAACCATAGATTTCAACATTCATTGTTGAAATAGACGTTTTCGAGAAATATAAGGAAATGGTGGACTATTGTGACGACCGCCCATGACCCCTGCACCGAATCTAGAGATAGAGCGCTGTAAAGTGTGCCAGGCGACCATGGACGATTGTCAAGGTAAGATTTAAAACAACAGAATCTATCGTATTACTCACAGCGCATGGACAAAATACAATAGAACATATGTATAGTGAAGCTTTACAGAATAAAATGACATCATATAAAACTCCATAATAGTTGGATACAAGCATCACATAGTCAATACATCCAGCCTCACTACATATCTCTCAGAGAATACAAAACAGCGGAATATCCAGTACATATAAGAAGATAATATGCAACACTCTAGCTCGTCTTCGATATCAGCATCGTGAGAAGAGAACAGCACCTGTCACCTGCTACCTAGTCTGCCCGTCCCAAAATGGACGAACAGCCCAAGGCAATAAGAATTAAAACATAAAGCCTTGAGTCAGACAACAGTCTTAGTGAGCAGTAAATTAACTAACAACATACCAAAAGAGCATAAAGGAAAAGGAATAGGAATACAACCCTCCCACTCCAACCTCATTCTACAGTGATAGCCCCCAGACACACACTAAGTAGAAGCAAACATAGCAGAGCATACAATTTAAAGTAAAACTACTATCACTCGAGTCAAGGGCGATGTTTTCCAAGTACCAAGGCCTAAATCAGATAAGCACCCAGAAAATACCGCTCTTGAGTCCGAATGACGATACAACCAAACATCCATGACTCTGGCTATCACTGTTATCATTGCTTCGATATCACCGTTAATTGAATGACCGACACATTCTTTCAACCGTCCGTCAAGGGCTAATGGAAACCCCGGTTCTAGACATAACTCCCGCACGTCGTCGCAGCCCGTGCCTAGGACTATCGAATCTGCCCAGAGTACTCGACCATCAACAGTTGGCCGTTGGGACTATCGAATCTGCCCAAACGTACTCTTGCTTAGAGCATGCTAGAACCTTCAACAACGATGCTATCCAAGCCTCCTAGTCATCCTCCTCGACGACTATTCTCATATCCATTCATTATCCTCAACTCGAATCATATCACCGAGTTATCAACATGCTTGGAATGATCCCGTTTGGATTAGACCAAGTCTTCATCACGTGATTGCTTCGCTTCATTACATCCTCGCAAAGCCTCATCTCATCATCACATCATCAAATCTATGCATAAGAGCTTCATCATCCCGCTACATATGCCACGAGCAGCTTTCCCAATTCAAGAGCCTTTCTCTTAGCTTTTGAATCGTCTTCGGTCTAAATCTAATCATCAATCATCTAGTTCATAAAAATCAATCAAATCAAACATCAATCCAAGCAATCAAGCATTCAAATATGATCTAAGTAGACAATTATAACAATAATGGCATTTTCGTAATTAAAGAGTTGAAAGTCCAATAAGCATGAAAACATGGATTATATCTCTACAAACTTGATGAATGAACTTGCATAGGTTAACATATGATAAAATGGATGTAACATCATCATGAACAATGGATCTATATGGATCTATACAAAGGATGAAGAAAATGCATGGAAATCACTATTTTAACACCAAATCGAGCCAACAATCCGATATACTCCTTTGGATCCGTGTGAGAGATAATCACCACTCACCAAATCACCTAAACAAACCCAAATCAACACGCTTCAGATCTGGACAGCGAAGGATCAAGCTTGATCTATCACGAATCCGCTTCAAACGAAGAAATCTCTCTTGAAAATATGAAGATCTTCAATCTAAGCTCTTGAATCTTCAATTTGGATGGATGGAAGCACAAGATTAGAGTGGAGAAAAGAAGTGAAGAAGTGTAGAAGTCGAGCTCTCAAAATGGCAGCACTTCGTCGCTTCAAAATCCGGATCCCAAAAAGTGAGAACAACCCCTCCTATTTATAGCTGAAAACTGCCTAAATCGTAACTCGGCTATCTCCTTAAGTCGCTGCCGACTTAACACTATGCCGACCTACGACCTAAAAACCCCCACGACTTAACAGAGCCTCCGACCTAACCCTTGACCAACAACTCCGACCTAACAGACAGGCCTACGACTTAACATGTGCGCTCCCTCCTAAGTCGCCTGGACGACTTAACAACTTAGCACCATTCGACCTAGCACTTATACGACTTATAAAACCTTGCGACCTAACAACTTAGCAACTCACGCGACCTAACAGTGTTACGACCTAACACATAGCCTCTCATAAGTCGCCAACTTGTTAACTCCTTAGATCGCTAACCCACCCAGTCGACTTAACTACTAAGTCGCTAACTCGTCCCAGTCCTTAAGTCATAATCTCTTAAGTCGGTCATTCCTATAGGTCGGTCATTCCACTGAGTCGCCCCACCGACCTAAACTCCACACAAGCTAACTCTAGGTCTTTGCCGACCTAACCATAACTACATCCTATAGGTCGCTCGAAACCTTAACTCGAACTGCCGACCTAACACTTAACACCCAAACACTTAGGTCGCTCACAACATTCTCTTAGGTTGTTGCCGACCTAACTCTAACCCAGAATACTTAGGTCGCCTAAACCTCCTAAGTCGGTCACGACTCATCTCCTAGGTCGGTCACTGCCCTAAGTCGGTCAACCATATTCCCTTAACTCGGTGAACTCCTTGAGTCGGCAACTCGACCCAGACTTGTTGCTTAACTCGTCCAAACTCCTAGGTCGGCTACGACTTAGGACTTAAGCAAAATTCTGCCAAAACCTGAAATGACTTAACAACCATACAACCAAAGGTCAAACATTTTAGAATGTTTTGATCCGTAAAAATACGGGTCGTTACATTCTCTCCCCCTTAGGAATTTCGCCCCCGAAATTCCAAACAAACAAGGCAATCAAAGCTATTCTGTACGCCTATCATCCATAACAATCAATAAACCATGCATCCAATTCTAGCTTAGCGTACAGAATTCTAAGACTTAGAACAAGTTACAATTTCGTTAGATGACACGACACCTTAGGGCCATACCTTGAAGAGTTCAGGATGAGCTGCTTTCATCCTCTCTTCCACCTCCCACGTACAGTCGTTATCATCGTCACTCCATTGTATCTTGAGCAACTTAACTATCTTCCTCCTAAGCTGTTTCGTGTCGGTTCCAACAACACGAAGCGGCTTACGAGGTCTTCTATCGACTGGTTCAACTTCGAAGTCTTCACAGCTCTCAGCAGAAACCACTGTACTCGAGTCGTGCACATACTTCCGTAGATACGATACATGAAAAACATTGTGCACACCTGACATCTTCTCCGGTAACTCCAATCTGTAGGCGAGCTTTCCAATTCGCTCGATGATCGGGAATGGTCCAACAAATCTCGGAGTCAATTTTCCTTTCTTCCCGAATCGAATAACATTCTTCAGTGGAGAAATCTTCACAAAAACCATATCTCCCACGTCGAATTCCAAATCCTTTCGACGCTTATCGACATAACTCTTCTGACGGTCTTGGGCTGCCTTCATTCGTTGCCGAATGATCTCTATACAATCTGAAGTCTGTCGAATCATCTCTGGCCCAAGTATCAGCTTCTCTCCAGTTTCCAACCAACATGTCGGAGAGTTACACGGTCTTCCATACAATGCCTCATACGGTGCCATACCAATGCTTGACTGGTAACTGTTGTTGTATGCAAACTCTACCAAATGAAGGTGATCTTCCCATGATCCTCCGAAATCCAAAACACAAGCTCTGAGGAGATCTTCCAAAACTCGGTTGACTCTCTCAGTCTGACCATCTGTTTGAGGGTGATAAGCTGTACTCAAACACAACTCGGTTCCCAAAACTTCCTGGAAGCTTTTCCAAAATCCACTAGTGAACAATGGATCTCGATCACTCACTATACTCTTCGGAATACCATGGAATCGGACTATCCACTTAACATACAACTCAGCCAACTTTGATGCAGTCCTAGTTGATCGAACAGGAATGAATCGTGCACTCTTAGTCAGACGATCCACAATGACCCAAATTCCTTCATTTCCCGTTCTGGTTCTAGGCAATCCATCGATAAAATCCATCGACACTTGTTCCCACTTCCATGTAGGAACCTCTAATGGCTGAAGCAATCCACTTGGCTTCTTCTGTTCGGCCTTTACCAACTGGCAGTTCATACACTTAGAAATAAAATTTCCAACATCCTTCTTCATACCTTCCCAGTAGTAGGTTCTCTTCATATCCCGATACATCTTATTTCCACCTGGATGAATTGTCAACTTCGAGTGATGACTTTCCTTCAGAACTTCACTCCTTAATTCATCTATATCAGGAACAACTAGTCGTCCTTGCTTCCGAAGCCAACCCTCTCGATCGACCTCGAATCCTTTATCCTTTTCTGGATCCACCCCAGATTCCAAATCACGGATAATCTTGACAAGCTTATCATCTTGCTTTTGACTCTCGCCAATCCTTTCCACAAGAGAAGGTCTTATCGATAAGTTTGCCAACATCTCAGGTTCCAATTCGCATCTAGGCCTGAAGTCAAATCCAGCTAAATACTCGAGATTCTTCCATTCAGAAAACATGGCTCCCAATCCTGCATGTCTTCGACTTAACGCATCAGCCACTGCGTTACCTTTTCCCGGAGTATAAGCTATACCAAAGTCATACGATGCCAAAAATTCTAGCCAACGTTGCTGCCGAAGATTTAAATCCTTCTGGGAGAAAAGATACTTCAACGACTTATGATCCGTAAACAACTCGAATCGAACTCCCAACAGATAATGCCTCCACATCTTCAGAGCAAATACAATCGCCGCCAATTCCAAATCATGAGTTGGATAATTCCTTTCATGCGGCTTCAGTTGTCGACTGGCATACGCAACAACTTTATCCTTCTGCATCAGCACTGCTCCAAGTCCAGTACCACATGCGTCGGTGTAAACCACCATCTCATCATTCCCACTTGGAATAGTCAAAACAGGAGCACTCGTCAGTCTCTCTTTCAGGATTCCGAAGGCTTGCTCACACTTAGCATTCCAACTGAACACTTGGTTCTTCTTCGTCAATCCTGTTAACGGTGCAGCTATCTTGGAGAAGTCTTTGATAAACCGTCGATAATATCCCGCTAATCCAAGAAAACTTCTCACATCAGATGCATTCTTAGGTCTAACCCAATCCTGGATTGCTGCCACCTTAGCGGGATCAACCGCTATTCCACTTCCAGAAATCACATGGCCTAAGAACCTCACTTCACCCTTCCAGAAGTGACACTTCGAAAACTTAGCCTTTAGCTGATGTTTCCGTAAGATCTCCAAAACAATACGCAAGTGCGTCTTGTGCTCTTCTTCCGTTCTGGAATAAATCAGAATATCATCCACGAACACAAGTACGAACTTGTTCAACCGATCTCTGAACACTCTATTCATAAGATCCACAAAATATGCTGGCGCGTTAGTCAATCCAAACGGCATTACCAGCCACTCATAGAAACCGGATGGTGTCCTAAAAGCAGTCTTCGGCACACTATCCTTAGCTACTCTCAACTGGTGAAATTCCGTTGCCAAATCCATCTGAGAAAACACCTTTGCTTCGTGAAGCTGATCAAACAAGTCATCTATTCTCGGCAATGGATACTTGTTCTTCTTAGTCACCTTATTCAGCTCACGATAATCGACACACAATCTCAACGATCCATCTGCCTTGGTTGCAAACACAACTGGTGCTCCCCACTCGGACACACTACGCCGAATGAATCCTTTCTGTAAAAGATCATCAACTTGCACCTTCAACTCCTGCTGTTCCCTAGGCGCCATCCGCCTAAGAGGCATCACAACAGGTCTGGCTCCTTCAACTAGATCTATACGAAACTCGATCTCTCTATACGGCGGCAACCCTTTGACTTCGTCAAAGACATCCTCGAATCCATTAGCGATCGGCACTGATGACAGTCCATCCCGTGGAACAACTAGCGAATACATGAAGCTCATGAAGACGCCTTCTTCATGCTTACATCGTATCACAATCTTTCGCCCCTCCACATTCTCGACTGTCACTTCCAACCTTTCGCAATCAACCTTAGCCGCATACTTCCTAAGCCAGTCCATACCCAAAATAATTCCGAACCCCGCAAAGTTCAGAACAAAACAATCACAAACAAAAGAGCAACCATGACTCGACACAACTAGACCACGGCATAACATACACAAACAAGACGAACCCCCAACTGGATTAGTCACAACCAATGGCCTATCAACAATATCCGGCTTCAAATCTAACCGGCCTACCAGTTCATTACAAACAAACGAATGCGATGCTCCAGTATCAAACAAAACTCTAACTGGAATACCACATAGGAAAAGAGTACCTTGAACAACCACACTCTTTCCTTTCTCTTCAGCAGTAGGAGCTTTTGAAGACGACGGAACAGCTCCCAAAGCATAAGCTTGCACAATCTGCCTGTCCTTCCTTGGTTCTGGACAATTCTTCCTGAAATGTCCCGGCTTGTCACAGTTGTGACACTTCATCGGTGCATTCGGATTCTTACAATCCTTAGAGAAATGGCCCTTCTGCTGACAATTGTAGCAAGTCACCTCGCCTTTCGGCTTCTTCTGGCCATCCTTACCCTTCTGCTGCTGCTGCTTCCTCTTCTGGTTTCCACCCTGCTGTGGTTTAGATTCTCCCTTGGTTGCAGCAACAACAGGTCCTTCCTTAGGAAACAGACTCTCATGCCTAAGAGCTTTCTCCACAAGCTTCTCGAATGAATCATCCAAATGATCCACCAACTGTCTCCCAAGATAACTATCCAAGCCGGTCACAAACTTCTCATTCTTCTGATAAGCAGACTCAATATATGACCGGGCATACTTGGACAAAGCTTCAAACTCAGAAACATACTCAAGAACAGATCTTCCACCCTGCCTGAGCTCTACAAACTTCTTGAACAGAACAGACTTCTGAGCTGTAGAAATAAACTTAGCTTCAAATCTAGCTTGGAATTGCTCCCAAGTAATCTCTTCCTCCGCAGTATCGATGGTAATAGAGTTCCACCAATCAGAGGCTCTCCCTTGAAGCTGCCTCGATGCCAACTTCCTCTTAGTTGCATCATCAATTCCCAAATCACCAAAGATCCTTCTACAAGCATCTATCCACCTCTGGACCTCGATAGTTGATTCTGTTCCCAAGAAAACCTTCCCTCCAAGAGCAGTATAATCCTTGCACAACTTGGCAAAATCCACTGGTTTCGGAGTTTGGACTTGAACTCCAACATCAACTGCTGCCCCCGGAACTGATATCCTTCTCATGATCGAAGTCATCATAGCTTCGAACATGGCTGCATAATCAGCAGTCTCTTCAGTAGCACGGCCTTCCCTAGCAGCTGGTCTCCCTCTTCGACTCATTCTCAATATCTATAAAAAGGAATGATTAGAACATCTAGAGAAACAACTGCATAAAGGACTCAAACTCTACCAAGCTACTATATTATATATAGTAATCATCCATCAAAATACAATTACGTCTCTCATACGTGGTTACTTCAGCGAGCGTTGGGTAAAATCGATTAACCAATGCTCTGATACCAAATGTGACGACCGCCCATGACCCCTGCACCGAATCTAGAGATAGAGCGCTGTAAAGTGTGCCAGGCGACCATGGACGATTGTCAAGGTAAGATTTAAAACAACAGAATCTATCGTATTACTCACAGCGCATGGACAAAATACAATAGAACATATGTATAGTGAAGCTTTACAGAATAAAATGACATCATATAAAACTCCATAATAGTTGGATACAAGCATCACATAGTCAATACATCCAGCCTCACTACATATCTCTCAGAGAATACAAAACAGCGGAATATCCAGTACATATAAGAAGATAATATGCAACACTCTAGCTCGTCTTCGATATCAGCATCGTGAGAAGAGAACAGCACCTGTCACCTGCTACCTAGTCTGCCCGTCCCAAAATGGACGAACAGCCCAAGGCAATAAGAATTAAAACATAAAGCCTTGAGTCAGACAACAGTCTTAGTGAGCAGTAAATTAACTAACAACATACCAAAAGAGCATAAAGGAAAAGGAATAGGAATACAACCCTCCCACTCCAACCTCATTCTACAGTGATAGCCCCCAGACACACACTAAGTAGAAGCAAACATAGCAGAGCATACAATTTAAAGTAAAACTACTATCACTCGAGTCAAGGGCGATGTTTTCCAAGTACCAAGGCCTAAATCAGATAAGCACCCAGAAAATACCGCTCTTGAGTCCGAATGACGATACAACCAAACATCCATGACTCTGGCTATCACTGTTATCATTGCTTCGATATCACCGTTAATTGAATGACCGGCACATTCTTTCAGCCGTCCGTCAAGGGCTAATGGAAACCCCGGTTCTAGACATAACTCCCGCACGTCGTCGCAGCCCGTGCCTAGGACTATCGAATCTGCCCAGAGTACTCGACCATCAACAGTTGGCCGTTGGGACTATCGAATCTGCCCAAACGTACTCTTGCTTAGAGCATGCTAGAACCTTCAACAACGATGCTATCCAAGCCTCCTAGTCATCCTCCTCGACGACTATTCTCATATCCATTCATTATCCTCAACTCGAATCATATCACCGAGTTATCAACATGCTTGGAATGATCCCGTCTGGATTAGACCAAGTCTTCATCACGTGATTGCTTCGCTTCATTACATCCTCGCAAAGCCTCATCTCATCATCACATCATCAAATCTATGCATAAGAGCTTCATCATCCCGCTACATATGCCACGAGCAGCTTTCCCAATTCAAGAGCCTTTCTCTTAGCTTTTGAATCGTCTTCGGTCTAAATCTAATCATCAATCATCTAGTTCATAAAAATCAATCAAATCAAACATCAATCCAAGCAATCAAGCATTCAAATATGATCTAAGTAGACAATTATAACAATAATGGCATTTTCGTAATTAAAGAGTTGAAAGTCCAATAAGCATGAAAACATGGATTATATCTCTACAAACTTGATGAATGAACTTGCATAGGTTAACATATGATAAAATGGATGTAACATCATCATGAACAATGGATCTATATGGATCTATACAAAGGATGAAGAAAATGCATGGAAATCACTATTTTAACACCAAATCGAGCCAACAATCCGATATACTCCTTTGGATCCGTGTGAGAGATAATCACCACTCACCAAATCACCTAAACAAACCCAAATCAACACGCTTCAGATCTGGACAGCGAAGGATCAAGCTTGATCTATCACGAATCCGCTTCAAACGAAGAAATCTCTCTTGAAAATATGAAGATCTTCAATCTAAGCTCTTGAATCTTCAATTTGGATGGATGGAAGCACAAGATTAGAGTGGAGAAAAGAAGTGAAGAAGTGTAGAAGTCGAGCTCTCAAAATGGCAGCACTTCGTCGCTTCAAAATCCGGATCCCAAAAAGTGAGAACAACCCCTCCTATTTATAGCTGAAAACTGCCTAAATCGTAACTCGGCTATCTCCTTAAGT
This sequence comes from Allium fistulosum, assembly GCA_030737815.1. Taxonomy (NCBI): domain Eukaryota; kingdom Viridiplantae; phylum Streptophyta; class Magnoliopsida; order Asparagales; family Amaryllidaceae; genus Allium; species Allium fistulosum. The sequence continues at coordinate 54,990,833 of CM060905.1, forward strand.
CGCTGCCGACTTAACACTATGCCGACCTACGACCTAAAAACCCCCACGACTTAACAGAGCCTCCGACCTAACCCTTGACCAACAACTCCGACCTAACAGACAGGCCTACGACTTAACATGTGCGCTCCCTCCTAAGTCGCCTGGACGACTTAACAACTTAGCACCATTCGACCTAGCACTTATACGACTTATAAAACCTTGCGACCTAACAACTTAGCAACTCACGCGACCTAACAGTGTTACGACCTAACACATAGCCTCTCATAAGTCGCCAACTTGTTAACTCCTTAGATCGCTAACCCACCCAGTCGACTTAACTACTAAGTCGCTAACTCGTCCCAGTCCTTAAGTCATAATCTCTTAAGTCGGTCATTCCTATAGGTCGGTCATTCCACTGAGTCGCCCCACCGACCTAAACTCCACACAAGCTAACTCTAGGTCTTTGCCGACCTAACCATAACTACATCCTATAGGTCGCTCGAAACCTTAACTCGAACTGCCGACCTAACACTTAACACCCAAACACTTAGGTCGCTCACAACATTCTCTTAGGTTGTTGCCGACCTAACTCTAACCCAGAATACTTAGGTCGCCTAAACCTCCTAAGTCGGTCACGACTCATCTCCTAGGTCGGTCACTGCCCTAAGTCGGTCAACCATATTCCCTTAACTCGGTGAACTCCTTGAGTCGGCAACTCGACCCAGACTTGTTGCTTAACTCGTCCAAACTCCTAGGTCAGCTACGACTTAGGACTTAAGCAAAATTCTGCCAAAACCTGAAATGACTTAACAACCATACAACCAAAGGTCAAACATTTTAGAATGTTTTGATCCGTAAAAATACGGGTCGTTACAACTATAACATTGTTGTTATAGTAAATGATTTCCGAAAGGAAATGTTTATATAGTATTGGGATTTACATATTTATCTTAAATTTCGAATCCCTATACTAGTGATTTTGAGTCGTCGTAACGATGTTTTACGTAACATTCGTTTTGACTCAAATAAATGTGCTTAAGAGAATGATTTCCTTAAAGAATGAAATGTATACTTAATTTTGATTTAAGTATAACGAATATTTTCAAATGTTGAAAATAAATGATTTGTGAATTACTTATTATTAAATAAGTATGGAAATGCTTTTCCAATATGAAATGAAACGTTTTGAGATTTTATCTTCTTAAAGATAAAATGAAATTGAATATTTGAAATCGATTTGAGAATCGTATATCAGTAGATATTTTGAAAATATAAATTCACTATGGAATTTATAAAGGAAAGGGAAACTGTTTAGAAAAATAAATGTTGATTTATTTTTGAAGTGTGGAAATTTTATATCTAGTAAAGATATTTTGGAAGATAAATAATTTGGAAAATTATTTGGAATCTGATGATGTTGCGCATCTTTATTGATAGTTAAATAACCGACTATCAATAATTACCTTTAGATGGTATTTGTTGTGAATTGGATGAATTTGAATGCCACACTTATTTTTTTGAATAATCGCTCACTATTCGGGTTAGCCGGGAAAGGACCATGGGGTCGTATAACCCATTCCGAATATGTGATACGTCGTTATGAATTGCATTCGAAGACCGGTGTTGAAGACCGGATATTTTTGAAAACGGAAGGATTACCGTCGAGTTACTCTACATCGGCTGATCTCCGATTTAGAGGTTTTATCACCCTTAGTGACGGGAAGTCCGGACGTGATTAGAAATTTATCCGGATGTGCAAGGGCTTCGTGAGAAGTGCCTTCGGTTCTGTTCGATCCCGGAACAGACTTGTATGGATTGTATGTCTGACGTTACAAATTGAGATATAAAGCTGATTTCTTTCAAATACATTTCTGTTGGTGGCGGAGAATTTATTCTCTTAGCTTAACACCCTTCTCTGAGACGTACGAGCTCAGAGGTTATGTAGTTGAAATTTATCAGCAATATACTCCCAATTTGGTAACGTGGCATACTGAGTGTTGCTGTGAAATGATCAGTGTTTGATCATTTGTGATATGATCATTTGTTTGATCTTATATCTTTGTGATCATAGGTTGATCATTTGTTGGACCCTAAGCATGGCTTTGTAGAAAGCGTAGCTTTGTGGACGAGACTTCATCGAGCCTCACACCCCGGAAATGGTCAAAACAGGAAGAATGCGGCAAGGTTCTAGGGAGTAGCGCCCCTTAGTGTATTTCATTCCTTCTGGATAAAGGTGGTATCATGGTATGGAGCCCAGATACTTAACCTCTGTGGTTACTGCATTATTATTATCTATGTGGTTTGTTGCGAATCGGGGATCCTCGGGAAGATCGATGACGATCGGGGGATGGCATACGCGTGTCAGTAGTTACCTATTTTTGCAGAGGTAACCCGGCCTTGTGTTGGCAGAGATCCGGTTAGGTTCTCGGGTCGTCTATTCCAGGGACGTACCCATCGTGGATAGGAAGTTCCTTAGCCTGACCATTTGTTGGAAATCCAAAGAAACAATACGATCTTGTACGGTTTTAGTTGTAGAACCTATCATTCACTTATGGTGGTCACCACTGTTTGGATGGTAGCTATAGTAGGCATAAGTGCGGAATGCCTATGCTGGCTAAGATTAATATTATACTTTCAAAATGTTTTCTACACTATGCACTAATAATAATATCAAAAAGGATTTGATTTTGCGTAGTAAGCATCTTTGACTATCATAAGAAGAAATCTCCTCCAATTCTGCGTTTGCATTGTGTGTGTGGCGGGAGGTCTTATGGTAGTTTCATTTTCCAAAAGCATTTCGAATTGACTTTGAAAATTATCCCCTTTTTATTTTAAAAATAACTGTTTTACGATCTCACACCAGTCTCCATGACTGACTCGGAGTTTATTGTTCCCTTCTAAACTCTGGGTGCCCACCAATTTCCACACGGGCAGCCTAGAGTTATATTATCAGGATATTCTGGATATTCTGGAACTTTGGAAGCAAGCTGGATGGCGAGACGTAGTATTTGTATCTGATATATTTATTCCGCTGTGTATTCTGTATGAGGACAAGTTTATATAACTGTCCATTGTTGTATCGAGTTGTATATTGACTCTGATTGATGTATGTATAAACTGATATAGTTCTTTGTTTTAAAAGACTAGTGTTTATCTATTATATATTGTTCCGCTGCGATGTGTAAGATTCTGATATTGTTTTCTGTTTCTATTGTTGTTCTGTTGTTCTTCTCTTTTTCTTCTACTCTTTTCTTCTTCTTCTACCTTTTTCTTCTTCTTAAAACCATAACTTTTCGGGTTTCCGGCATTCGATGGCTCGGCAGTCGATAAAGTGAGTATCGATGTCGAATTTTCGAAAGTCGAAAATTGTGGATGTTACATTTGGTATCAGAGCATATGGTTAAGCGACAACCCTGCTCTGTTGGGTGTTACTCATTAGAGATAGAGTCAGTAGTACTCTAGAATGAGTTGAGTGTAATAATAGATATGAGCGCGTATTTGTTAGTGAATATAAAATTATTTTGTATTGTGATGATTGGTTTATTGAGTGGTATATGAACCTTCCTCGGCACAGTCTTGCAAAACTGTATCGAAGGGGTTTCTAAACACCCGAATAGAACAATTCGGCACAGTATTGTTTTAAAATAGGGTGAATGAAATAATTTTACCCAAAACTATTTTTGTATATAAAAGAAATGATTTTCTGTAAATTATTACAGTATATGGTTGCATGGTTGCTAGAAGTAATAATATTAAATTATTCCCATTGGAATTAAGTAAGAAATTGAAATCATAACTCCAAAGTTAAGAAATAAATTCACATACAAATGAAATTTAAAGAATGTAAATTATAAATGAGAATTGTAATTTAAAATAGGATTCCAGAGAAGTTTTTGGAAATGTTTTGAAAAAAATTTGAAAATTTTGAGGATTGGAAAGTTTAAATCTTTTTTGATTTGAAAATGAATTTCAAGGGTTTTGAAAAATGTTTTGAAGAAATGAAAAGCTCTAAACTCTTTTCGGTCGCTGGAAAATAATTCCGATGATGACCATGGCATCACCGGTGTTCATTTTTGGGTTTCCAAAAGAGAAATTGCTTTTAAATGAAAGTTGTTTGGAAAATTGGGTTTGGTTTTTGAAATTCAAAGAATGATTTGAATTGTTTTCAAAAATGGCTTTGAAATGATGGTAAGACTTTGGAATACTATATATAAAAATATTTATGAAATATTATGAAGTTGATAACTTGTAAAGTTTAAATAAAAATCCATTTAACGAATGAAATTTATAAATGTGAATTGAAATATAAAGAGATGAATTCATATATGAATAAAATGGTGAATATAAATTGTAAATGAATTTATAAATGAAAATAGAATTCCAAGAAGATAATTGAAAATAAAATCCCTTAATGAAATGGAATTGTGAATGTGAATGTATAAATGATTGTATAAATCAAGATGTAAATAAGTTGATAACTTATAGAATATTTGAAATCTGATTGGAATGAAATTCAAATTGAAGACGAATGAATTAGTAGATGAAACTAATTTAAAATAGTGCGGTTATGAATGAAAGATAACTGATAAATTCAATATTCAGAAGTTAAATAGAATTCAAATTGAATTGTAATTGTGAATTGAATTCAAATGAAAATTGAAATGCAAAATTGAATGATAATGGATATAACTTCAATAGTGAAGTAAAAATGTATAAGCAGTTCATATTGAAAAATTCGTAATGGAATTTGCAAAATGGTTTGTATATGTAACTAGATATTATGGCTAGTAGGATATACAGGTGTTAAAAAGAAAATTGGGATTTTAATTTTGAAGAGAATTTGAATTGCTCGACAAAAAGGTAAGTATTTGAATTATAATATGAGTTTTTGATGATTTCTTGTCTAGCCGCTTGGCTTTTTCTTTTTCTTTTTGAAATCTGAGAGTCCGTAGGGACGTTTTGTAGTCGTACCGTATTAGCCGCGCAAAGGAGACGCTGGCGAAATTTTTCAAAAATTTCGGGTGTTAGAAAATTTTGAAAATTTAAATTTGAATTTTGAAGTTAAACAATATTGTTTGAAAACTATGAAAGGTTTGGAAAACTAGTTGAAATAATAATGAATCTTTAGTAGAAAGATTTGTTTTGATAAATTGATGAAACTATTGGATATTAAAAATAGTAGACGAGTAGGGACTTTTTCTTCCTGACTTGAAATTTCGGGACGAAATTCTTTTAAGGAGGGAAGTCTGTAACGACCCAGAATTTTGAACAAATTAAATTGAGAATATTTAATTTATTTTAAATATTTGAACGATGATTTAATTTGAATCCTCGATATAACTCTGAAATTTGCGATTAAACTTTAAAATTTAATCGAGTGAATGTTGAATAAAAATTTAAATCTTCAATTTTAAGCTGGAGAAAAATATTTCAAACACTTGTAAAATTTATATTGATAACACTGAAGATAACAGCAGCTTCAGAATTGAATTTAAAACTGTTTTGTTCAGTTTTTGAATTTATATCGTTTAAACCGAATTTAAAAATAGAGTCCCGAGGCACAGTCTCGGAATTCGACGAAACCAGTTCCATTGGGTCCGTAATATTGAATTATTGTCGGATTTCCAAATTTCGTATTTTTTGGTATTGTTACGTGAGCACACGACACATTAACGCGTTGAAAATTTAAATTGAAATCGATTTTAAATTTAAATTTTCAACTAAGTCAAACAGCAGCACGTCTTCTTCCCGTACCTTACGCCTTAAAACACGCCGAGAATCAATAAATTATCGTGCAACCATGCCTCCACTGTTTTTTTTAAACACTCCTCTCCCTCTTCCATCAGTTCGAACGAAAAAAAAGAGGAAAAATCATCTCGTTCCAAAACAGTTTATAAAAAAAAATGGCCGAACAAATAAAACTAAATCCCCTTTCCTCATTCTCTATCCTTAACAAATCAAAAGCGTGCTCGTTCAAATGGGGCAACAATCGGCAGACAAAGTCGAGCATCATTCGAACACGTGATATCGATTCGAGCCTTCATGGTCGCGTCATTCGAGTTGGATAATGGGCAGATTGGGGATGGGCGCGCGACAGAATGGCGACATCGATTGTGGCGTCGTGATCTATAGGCAAGGCACGGCGACGGCAGCGTGGGTTTCGAGTTGAGTATGAGATCGATGGCGATTTCTATGCGTTCGCGTGGAACTGTCAGGAAGAGGCGATGTCAATTTGGGGCTCGAATTGGAGGGAGGATCGTTCGAGGACATTAAGGGGCACGTCAATGGTAAATCAGGTGACGCACGAGTTCGATGTCGCGAGGGCGGCAGGCGGCGGAGTTAGAGCTGGAAGCTCGCGAAACTGGAAGTGTTTGGAGAACAGTCGAGCAAGGTGGGTATCGCGAAGCTGGTCTAGGATGTGGGTGGGCCACTAGGGCTTCGGGTTTGTGATGGCAGTAGCGTTCAGCGAGGCTAGGGATGCGAGCACTCGCGTGCGAGGCAGGGACTTCGGCAGCATGTATTGGGAAAGTAGGGGATCGAGGTCTGTTGTTTTCGATGGGTACGAATTCTTTTTCTTTTCTGTTGTTTGAAAAAAAAATATAAGAAAATTTGTTTGAAATTAAATTAATTAGGTAAAATAAATTTATTAGGCGAAAACTGCTTTGTCGATTGTCTCGCATATTAATAAATCATAGGATTATAGTAAAGAATTTAAATAAAGTTTATATATATATATATAATTTTCAAAAGGAAGATGAATTTGTTTAATTTACTTATTCAGTTTATTTTTAGGAATGATTAAAGAAGAAAATTAGTTTAAAAAGAATCATCAGTTAATCAAAAAAACTATTTAAACAGAAGTTAATTATTCAGTTGATTCGAATATTAATAAACTGTGTAAATATTTATACAAGGTCTATAAAACGAGAAATCAAAGCAGAAATTGGAATCGAAGTGGGATTGCAAAATAAATGCTAAGGTTAGATTTTTCTCACTCAAATTGAATGTGGAATTTTTGCAGTTATTGATTTGATTGCTATTGGATGTGATATTAGATATAGTAGGATATATCTATATATATATATAGCAATATATATATATTGGCATATGTATATATTGGATTGATTGATTTCCCGCCTCGTATAGCAGATGAGACCCTATTGCGCCGTTAGTAAGCGGATATTTTTATAAAACCCATATACCGCGATATTCCACCTCGAAGTGGAATTGGTATTGTGCTAACGTCTGTGGATGCAGGGAAACGGGTTGGAGGGATCCAACTGGATTCCTCAACAGTATTTATTTATTTATAGATATTGTGATGTATATTCTGTTATCATATGTTGATATATGATGTTGTTGTTGTGATTGACTAATTGGTGCTGTTACATCATCGGATTTAGTTTTGAAGTTTAAAAATAATGACTTTTACTTTAAAAGAATTTTAAAGTGATTTTTGAAAATATATGTTTTATGGAATTTTTGAATTGATTTATAAACGTTAAGATTTTAAAGTTATAAAAGTTAAGATTTGTGAATTATAACCGAAAAGGTTATTTCTTTTGAAATAAAAGTTAAGAAATTTATAAAACGGTTTAAATTTGGATTTTCGAAATTATTAAAAACGATGTATGTAAAAGATGTATAAGGTTGATATTTATAACTTTAAAATGTTGGTATTATAAAATGAGTTTTTTAAGCGTTAAAATGAATTTTTAAGAATTTATAAATAAATGGAATTTATAAATTATGAACTTATAAATGGAAATGATTTTGTAAAATAAAGGAATTATAAGTATTTAACGTATAATATGGATTGTTGGTATAAGATTTGAGTTATGAATCGAATCGTTAATAAAGGGGATTTATTAAATTGAAGTTGTTACAAAATAGAAATAGAATTTATAAACGTTGTTTTTTATAAATTCAAAAATAAATCAAATTTGATTGATTTTAAATATAGAGATTATTAAGGGAATTTTATCCACGATTTTGGACAGTGGATAATTCTTGAAATAAATGTGTAAAAAAGATTGAAATTTGGTTATTGAAGTATATTCACGATTTTGGACAGTGAATATATTATTGAGAAAAAAATAGTTATGTTTGGAAAAGCGATATTATAAATGAAGTTAATTGTTTTAAAAGATGTTTTAAAATGTGGGAAATATCGAAACCATAGATTTCAACATTCATTGTTGAAATAGACGTTTTCGAGAAATATAAGGAAATGGTGGACTATAACATTGTTGTTATAGTAAATGATTTCCGAAAGGAAATGTTTATATAGTATTGGGATTTACATATTTATCTTAAATTTCGAATCCCTATACTAGTGATTTTGAGTCGTCGTAACGATGTTTTACGTAACATTCGTTTTGACTCAAATAAATGTGCTTAAGAGAATGATTTCCTTAAAGAATGAAATGTATACTTAATTTTGATTTAAGTATAACGAATATTTTCAAATGTTGAAAATAAATGATTTGTGAATTACTTATTATTAAATAAGTATGGAAATGCTTTTCCAATATGAAATGAAACGTTTTGAGATTTTATCTTCTTAAAGATAAAATGAAATTGAATATTTGAAATCGATTTGAGAATCGTATATCAGTAGATATTTTGAAAATATAAATTCACTATGGAATTTATAAAGGAAAGGGAAACTGTTTAGAAAAATAAATGTTGATTTATTTTTGAAGTGTGGAAATTTTATATCTAGTAAAGATATTTTGGAAGATAAATAATTTGGAAAATTATTTGGAATCTGATGATGTTGCGCATCTTTATTGATAGTTAAATAACCGACTATCAATAATTACCTTTAGATGGTATTTGTTGTGAATTGGATGAATTTGAATGCCACACTTATTTTTTTGAATAATCGCTCACTATTCGGGTTAGCCGGGAAAGGACCATGGGGTCGTATAACCCATTCCGAATATGTGATACGTCGTTATGAATTGCATTCGAAGACCGGTGTTGAAGACCGGATATTTTTGAAAACGGAAGGATTACCGTCGAGTTACTCTACATCGGCTGATCTCCGATTTAGAGGTTTTATCACCCTTAGTGACGGGAAGTCCGGACGTGATTAGAAATTTATCCGGATGTGCAAGGGCTTCGTGAGAAGTGCCTTCGGTTCTGTTCGATCCCGGAACAGACTTGTATGGATTGTATGTCTGATGTTACAAATTGAGATATAAAGCTGATTTCTTTCAAATACATTTCTGTTGGTGGCGGAGAATTTATTCTCTTAGCTTAACACCCTTCTCTGAGACGTACGAGCTCAGAGGTTATGTAGTTGAAATTTATCAGCAATATACTCCCAATTTGGTAACGTGGCATACTGAGTGTTGCTGTGAAATGATCAGTGTTTGATCATTTGTGATATGATCATTTGTTTGATCTTATATCTTTGTGATCATAGGTTGATCATTTGTTGGACCCGAAGCATGGCTTTGTAGAAAGCGTAGCTTTGTGGACGAGACTTCATCGAGCCTCACACCCCGGAAATGGTCAAAACAGGAAGAATGCGGCAAGGTTCTAGGGAGTAGCGCCCCTTAGTGTATGTCATTCCTTCTGGATAAAGGTGGTATCATGGTATGGAGCCCAGATACTTAACCTCTGTGGTTACTGCATTATTATTATCTATGTGGTTTGTTGCAAATCGGAGATCCTCGGGAAGATCGGTGACGATCGGGGGATGGCATACGCGTGTCAGTAGTTACCTATTTTTGCAGAGGTAACCCGGCCTTGTGTTGGCAGAGATCCGGTTAGGTTCTCGGGTCGTCTATTCCAGGGACGTACCCATCGTGGATAGGAAGTTCCTTAGCCTGACCATTTGTTGGAAATCCAAAGAAACAATACGATCTTGTACGGTTTTAGTTGTAGAACCTATCATTTACTTATGGTGGTCACCACTGTTTGGATGGTAGCTATAGTAGGCATAAGTGCGGAATGCCTATGCTGGCTAAGATTAATATTATACTTTCGAAATGTTTTCTACACTATGCACTAATAATAATATCAAAAAGGATTTGATTTTGCATAGTAAGCATCTTTGACTATCATAAGAAGAAATCTCCTCCAATTCTGCGTTTGCATTGTGTGTGTGGCGGGAGGTCTTATGGTAGTTTCATTTTCCAAAAGCATTTCGAATTGACTTTGAAAATTATCCCGTTTTTATTTTAAAACTAACTGTTTTACGATCTCACACCAGTCTCCATGACTGACTCGGAGTTTATTGTTCCCTTCTAAACTCTGGGTGCCCACCAATTTCCACACGGGCAGCCTAGAGTTATATTATCAGGATATTCTGGATATTCTGGAACTTTGGAAGCAAGCTGGATGGCGAGACGTAGTATTTGTATCTGATATATTTATTCCGCTGTGTATTCTGTATGAGGACAAGTTTATATAATTGTCCATTGTTGTATCGAGTTGTATATTGACTCTGATTGATGTATGTATAAACTGATATAGTTCTTTGTTTTAAAAGACTAGTGTTTATCTATTATATATTGTTCCGCTGCGATGTGTAAGATTCTGATATTGTTTTCTGTTTCTATTGTTGTTCTGTTGTTCTTCTCTTTTTCTTCTACTCTTTTCTTCTTCTTCTACCTTTTTCTTCTTCTTAAAACCATAACTTTTCGGGTTTCCGGCATTCGATGGCTCGGCAGTCGATAAAGTGAGTATCGATGTCGAATTTTCGAAAGTCGAAAATTGTGGATGTTACAAATAGCAATGAAACAAAGGAGAAACAAAAGAGAAATGGAAAGGAGGAAGAGAAGGAAGCCATAGCTTTCTGTAAAATTTTCTAGATGCAAAATGAAACTTGAGATGAGAAGTTATTCACGTGAATTGCAAAACTAGATTCCGGCTAGGGTTAGAAGCAAGGAACGACTAAGATGAGTAAATGATAGGAAAACAAAAAGGCAAGAATTAAAGAGAGAGGAACATATACATATAATTTATTCTTAAATGCAAATGGAAATGAGGAAATGAGATAATGAGAATATTATGTGCTTGATTTGATAAGGGAATACACGGCTAGAATAGGTGAATGGCTAGGGTTTGAAATAAAGAGGGTAAGTAAATAAAAGGCAAGAAATTAAAAAGGCACAATTTAAGGAGGAAGAATCTTGTATATTTTTTTCTTTGTTTGCACGCAAATGAAAAGGCAACAAATACACAAAACAGGTAACCTATATCTCTTGAAATTCCTAAGCTATTATTAAAAGTAAAATCAATCAAAAATCAAATGAATATATTCAAAGTTTATACAAATAAAATAGAAAATAAAAATTAGAGAAATAAACATAGGGAAATAGAAAATAAAATATAGAAAGTCATTGCATGTAAACACTGTATTTTTATCTAATTTAAAAGTATAAGTTTAAATTCCCAATAAATCCATATTAACATTGGTTTAGATACTGATACATTAATAACTTCCCAATTCATCCAAATTTCAATTAGCAAAGTAATTAATTTCATTCTCTTACCATAAATCTATTTGTTATGAATTGAATTCCCATATGTTATAATAAATTCCAAATAAACTGATTTGATTCAATTCTAATCCATTTATTAAGTTTATACTACTCTACAAACCTCGTTAATATTTGTTTATCTTTCATTACACTAATATATATTCAAATATCCATCTTTCCTTTTTATTAACAGTTGTTCTCAATTATATTGAATTTGTTAAATGTATACATTTATTATGATTGAATCCTCAATTAATTTATTCAGATAGGTTTCATTCTTTTATATTATCTTATGAATAAAATATGCATTTCCATTGCTCATTACATTCACACTTTACAATTACTGTCCTATCTCAAATTAATGAAGATTTACTTACATTTAAATGTAATTGATTTCCAACTAAAGTTTTTTTTGCAGCCTAAATAAAATGTAACTTGCACTAAATGTTATCATTATCTATATATTACACTCAAGTTTATTATGTCCACTAATTATCATAATTTCTTATATAATGTTGAATTCATTCAATTACCATACATTTATTTACTTATATTCAATTTTATACCTAAATGTAACATTTACAACTAAATTAATAGACCAATTAAATAGTAACTTACAACCGTTACTATAACTTTTAATCACCCTTTTGAATTCATTGTTCACAAACATATGTTACCATTCTTATATACCTAATCTTTATTCAATGGTCATTTATTTCATACTAAATCATTTATAAATTTTTAATGTTTGCATTTGTTTTCTTACATAAATTTATAGCCAAGTATAACAATTTACATTACTTCAATAAATTGTAATTTCATTTCAATTGTTAATAATTAGTTTTTAAATACATTGTTACATTTCATTTTGGCATCCATTTCATTATTTACAAAGTTTTTATTCCTTCTAAATTTATTTACCAAAATCTTATTAAATTGACAACTTTAATTATTGAAAATTTACGGGTCGTTACATATAAAGTGATGTAAATCTTGGGTTAAAATATTTAAATGTGAATATAATCGAGTAAGCATTGACAAAATGAAAACTGATTAGGAATTTAATCTTGAAAAGAAGAATTGGACATAAGTAAAATTAAATGGAATGGAAAGTGATTACAATAAAAATGAACTTAAGTATACAGTCGAAGTGTTTATATGGTAACAAATTAACTTAAGTTAATAGAAGTATTTTGATGGAAATTTTGACTCAAGTAAATTGGAAGTGAACTAATTAGACTAATAAATTAGTGAATTGAATTAAATTGGAAATATTGAACAATTAAAGTGAATACGAACATAAGTTTTAAATTTGTGTATAAACTTCAGAAATGGTATAAAATGTTTATAATAAGGCTTAAGAAATAATTATGATAAAATGATTTCCAAAATAAACTTAACTCAAGTGGAGGAAATTAAAGTGAATACATGATGTGTTAAATGGAATTGGATTTGAAACCGAGAAAGGTAAGTTAGGAAAGTGTAAATTTTGAAATTGAACTTTAACTTAAGTAAGTTAAAATGGATTGTATGGATTGAAATTTAACTTAAGTCAAATAAAAATTGAATTAGCATTGGAATTATATAGAATTGAATTAAATATATTTTGAAATGCTGTCGAATAAAATAGAAATGGACTGAAATGGTGATGACTTAAGTTATAAATAAATTCAATTTAAGTGTAAATAAATTGAATATGGCTTTGGGATATTACTTAAATGAATTTGAGTATGGAATTAAGTTTTGAAATGAAAATGCAAACAAATCGAAGGTAGATAAATTGAATGAGAATCAACTTAAATGAAATTTTATTGCAATGGAAATGAACTTAAGTTATATAGTTGAAATGATTGGAAATAAATGAATTAACTTAAGTTAATTATTTGGATGGAAACTTGGGCCAAATGAATTTATGAAACGATTCATAAGTAAATAGCATGGATTGAATTGTCATTCGACATAAATAGAAGTAAACAAAATTTTGTGAACTTGTGGAAAGTGAATAAATCGGTTTAGAACCAATTTGTAATGGGTATGAATATATTGTGTATAGATATTAATTGAATGCAAGTAAATTTGGTTGTGAACCATTCGAATTGAATTAAATGATATATAAATCGATTGAAATAAACAATCGAATGTTGGAACCTTGTGATTATTGATATATTCATGCTATAACATGTTTGGTTATGAAATCTATGTGTTTGCGCTCGTTAAATAAATGAATGGTATTAAATTTTCATGTTTTGATACTTACGTGTTTAAATTAAGTAAGTACAGGTATAAGGAGATTATTGGACTAGATTTGAGTTGCGAAATTGCACATAAATTAAGCAAACTTGCTTAATAACGCTAATATAAGGTACGCTTACACGTTAAAAGCAAAAATGAGATAAATATTGATATATATTGTGCTTCCGACCGTGTAGGTCGATGATATCATTTTTATTATATTTGTGATATTGTAAAAGGCTCTCCGTACAATGGAGACTCTGCCTAAATTTTTTAGAAATTTAGGGTGTTAGAAAGTTTTTGAAAATTTTTGGAAAATTTTTGTTAACTTAAAAAGGTTGGTTTTTGAATTGTATTTGAAAGAATGGGTTTTGAATTAGAAATGAAAGCAAATTGTTTTGGTTGGAACTAAAGGATTTATAAAAGTTAAATTTCGAGTTTTTACTAAGTGGGTTCTGATAAGTAAATGAGTCTGAAACATTTTTCCTACCTTAGCAATTTCGGGGACGAAATTCTTTTAAGGTGGGAGGAATGTAACGATCCGGATTTTTCGACATTTAATTTTGATTATTTAAATGGTTTTAAAAAGTTGGATTTGGAATATAAATTGATTTTTTAATATAAAGATTTTGGTTGAAATTTTAGAATGAATTTAAATTTCAGATATAGCGATTTATTGAAATATGGAAATGGTGAATAATTGAAATTTGAGTTGTATATGAATCAAAATGATTTCTAATGTGAATATAAATTCTATTTGAATTAGAATTGATTTAGAAAGTTTTTAAAACTGAAATTTGAATTGATTTTGTTAATTTTTGAAATAGTCGATTTAATCGACGCGTTAAAATAGCTTTCCAAGGCACGGTCTCGAAAATCGACGAAACCAGTACCATTGGATCTATAATAGTGTATTATTATTGGGTTTCAATTTTCATAGAGTTTGGGGTTACCGTTTGGTCGTACGGGATAGAAATACGTTGAAATTAATATTGAAAATTAATTTAATAATTGAATTCAAAAGGCTATCTTCCACATACGATCAAATTGGGACTCAAGACTTATTCCATTGCGTAAGGAATAGGGGTATAACATTAGAAACGCCGGGCAGCATGCCTTGATAGGAGTTTGAAGTCTTAAGTTATAATAAATGAGATATTTTGGGAATTTAATAATATTTTTAATTGGAAAAGTCAAACCCTATTATATCTATCGACCGACCTAACCTGAAGCCAGCCACCCTACCCATGTTATACTCAATTAAATCGCGTATTTTCTTCCCCTTGTTTCAAACCGAAAATAAATTCGAGAAATCCAAATAAAAAAAGAAACCATGTCATGGTCGAAGAATAGGAGAGGCAACCTCGAAGGCGCGCATGTACGCGTGGTGGTGAGGCGTTGGAAGGTCGAGCATAATGGAAAACTAAGGGTGGTAGTCGATTACGGTTGAGCGACGTTCATGGCTGCTGGAGGAGAGCGTGAGGAGTTTGGTTATTGGGTCATTTGGCTGTGTGAATTCACGGGCTTCAATTTCGAGCTGGCGAAGAGCCTGGTGGTCGCGGCGGCTCAGATGGACGGCTACGGCGAAGGTCGAATCTTTGGTGATCGATGATATATAAAAAAAGGAAAAGAGCAAAGCGGCAATCGTGACCTAGAAGATGCTGAGCGAGATTAAGTTTTAAATTACATAATTAATTTGTTAGTTACCTTAATTTAAGATTTAATTGTTATATATATAAATCGAAAAATTTATAAATCGTGTAATTTTCGCACACGAGGTCGAAATCGCATGAAATAAGAGGCATCGAAATCTTACGAAGAATATCATGCAATAAAATTGATTTGGGATTTTTCGGAGTCGGTTGGGAATTTAGAAAATTTAAAATCTGGATATTTAGCAATTTAAAAATTAAGGTGAGTAAATCTCACTTATTTGGATTATTGGATTTAATTTAAAATAATTAAAATTTATTATTGGATTATTGGTTGAGTTGATATATTATTATCAGTTGAATGTTATATAATATATATAGTAGTATATATTAGTAGTTGGTTATATTTCCACTGATTGGAGCGGATGAGACACTATGCGCCCGCACATAATAGCGAATGACCCTATATTACCACGATATCCCGCCTCGAAGCGGGATTGGTATTTTATGTTATATAACATCTATGGTGTAGGGAAACAGGTTGGAGGGATCCAACTAGATTACTCAAAAATGTTGATTTTAATTTTATATAGTGATACATGATTTGTGTGAATAATCAGATATAGATTATGTGACAATTTGAATGATTGGATGCTATAGTAGTACTGGCCTTAATTTTGGTATTTTAAATACCATAAATATTATATTGGAATCAAACGAGATTTTGGATATAAAAATATTTATATCTAAATTTTGATTATTTTAAAGGAAATTGATTTAGGTAAAACAATGAATTGACTTGGGTTGTACTTAACCATTCATAAGATGTTAAATAGAGGTTTTAAAATAATTTATACAGAGGATTTTTGAATAATGGATTTTTAAATGATATTTCTAAAAAAAATATGGAAAAGAAGTTAAAATCGATATTCAAAGTAGACTTGAAAAATAAATGGAATTTATAAAGAAATGGATTTATAAAATGGAATTTTATAAATGAGATTATTTTTATAAACAAGTAAAACCAAAATGAGTTTATAAATTTATAAACGATGTTTATAAATAAGGGAAATGATATCGGTTCATAAATTAGGAATATAATTTCACAGCGTGAATTTTCATCATGATATGAAAATAGGTTTTTGGGGAAAATAATGGATTCTATTTTGAAAAGTGAGAATGGTTGGGGAATTAGAATGAAATCGATGTGTTGTGAATCGAGAGGGATTCATAAATTGAAATTGATTATTGTATTTTTAAAATATATTTTATCAAGAGGTTAAGTTTTGTTAAAAATTTATTTATGTAATTTAAAGCTGTTTTAGTATTAAAATACTACGGAAAATGAAAATTTTCAAATATCTAATATTAATTGAAATAAATTCTAATTATTAAAATCAGCTATGTAAATCGTTTTGTTTATTTAAAAATGAATTGGAAATGAGTTATCGATGTTTATTTAAAGTGTTTTAATATTTTAAATAATTACTCAAACATGTCTTAAAATAAATTATTATTCTTTAAAAATACTTATTTTATATATAAAGAGTTTAGAAATGATTTTGATTTATTTATAAATCCTCTTAAGATTTGTAAACAGGGTTTATTTAATGGATATGGTTTTTATATAAGAGAAATCTTGTGATAGAATTCTGGAAACTTAAGGAAACCTCCGAAATGTTGAAATACCAAAACTTCGAAAATGAATTAGAATTCTTAAAAGAAGTTAGAAATGGGTAGTTGGAATTATAGACAAGTGTAATCATTTTTGGAAATTTTAAAGGGAAATTTTAAATGGAATATTTCCTAAGAATTGGAAATAAAATGATTTTAGGAAATATGCTTATAAATATTTCCTAAGTATTGGAATGGGAGGATTTAAAATATTTTAACTACGAGATTTTTATTATAGAAATATTTTTCAAAGTGTGGAATAGAAAAATGGAGTTGGAAATATTTCAAAATGTTGATATGGATTGAAAATACACCATTAAGGATATAAGGATTTGAAATTATTTTCAAACTTTGGTAATGTTGGAAGAGTTTTGAATATATATATATATATATATCTTTGTAAAGATATTTTGAATGAATGTTTTGAAGATTTATAAAATAAGGCCTAGTGACTGCTTATGGATGTTATTGGATAGTTAAAAAACCGATTATCAAATCTGTCCAAATTCGTTGATCATTTCGAAGAGACCGATATCAGATTTAATTATCCAAAAACCACTTCGATCTGATTTGTGCGTTACTAATTGTGATATTGTGATATCGTGAAGATAACGAAGATGGTGATTTTGGAGATTTGGTTTGTTTAGACCCAGAACAATTTGTATAGATGAATGCTAACATTTGCATCATTGCCTGGAAGGCAGTGTTAGCATTCCAAGAACGAATGCTATTCTTAAGGTAATACATAGCCTCAAGCCTTATCAACCAGGAATAATTAAAACAGGGGAGATGCAGCAGGGCTAAGTGGGTCACACCCAAGTAAGGCATGTTATCACTTTTCTAGATACCCTCGGATATATTATATTATAATTATGGATATGGTTGTGCATGGAAAAGAGAGTGCTCGATTAGGGTTGGAACACCCGGGGTGATAACATATTCGGTACTATCCAGGTCAGGGGTAGGCCGGTCCTTTATTGGAAGGGGATCCAAGCGAGGTCCTCGGTACATCTTTCTAGAGGTGTACTATGATGGCCAGTATCCCAGTAGCCCAGCCATTGTATGTAATACAATATCCACTATGAGCCTTTACGATTTTGATTGTAGAGCCTAGTATGCTGGACTTTAATTAATGTAACAATTTCAGCTATTTTAATACGTATTTGTACTTAGACACTATTATAATAGCACTGGATTTTCTTTAAAAGTGTTTTGGTTATCGTAAGGTAAAACCCCCTCGTGTTTATGCATGTCATGGTCTTATGAGATACCTTTTTTCAAAGGATTTTGATAATGGTTATAAATTCAAATTGAGTGTGTTTTCTCACGTTGGTTTTCCAGACTGACTCGGGTGTTATTTTATTATAATGATCAAGTCAAATCAAGTATTTCAGTTCAGATTAGGATGTTATGGAGCTAAGGAGACGAGATGGAGGAGGCTCAGGCATATCCCACATACTTGATTATATTCTGTTGTGTATGTTGACCATATAGTCAGCACTGGTAAGGAAAAGTTATAATAACTGTCCATAATTGATTTGATGACTGTTGCACTCTGATGATGATATATATATAAAAACAATTATAGTTCTTTTTGTATAAAGATATGTTATTATCTATTATAAATTGTTCCGCTGCGATTGTGATATTCTGTATTGTTGTTTTTTTGTTTCTTCTTCTATCTCTTCTTCTTTACCCCTAATGATCTGGTATTTCTGGCACTCAATTTCTCGGCATGCTATACAGTAAACGTATTGATGTCGATTTTCGAGAGTCGAAAATCCCGGTTCGTTACAAATAAATTATAAAATATTAACCAAGCAAACTAAGTTTATAAAATTAACTAGATTTATAATAATGATAATAACAATTTAACTAAGTCAATTAAGTTTTATAAATAATAATAATAATAATAATAATAATAAATTAACTAAGTTAGTAATAATAATAATAAATTATAAAATATTCGCCAAACTAACTAAGTTTTATAAAAATTAACTAAATTTATAATTATAATACTAATAATAATTTAACCAACTTAGCTAAGTTTGTAAATAATAATAATAATGTTAACCAAGTTTTAGAAAAATTAACTTAGTTTATAATAATAATAAATTATAAAATAGTAACCGAATTAATTAAGTCTTATAAAAGTTAACTAAATTTATAATAATAAGAATAATAATTTAGCTAAGCTAACTAAATTCTATAAATAATAATAATAAATTAACCAAATATTATAAAAATTATCTAAGTTTGCAACAACAATAATAAATTATAAAATATATTTCATATTGGTGCCTAATAGTTTTGGGTAGTAAATTTTGCTTTTGCTGCTTAGACATGGTTTCTACCGACAAAATTTATGCAATAAAATTTACTAGCAATCCATTTGTCAATGTTTATTTTGTAGAGTCTCTATTTTTATTAGATAGTGATGAACCAGCCTTTAGCTCTCTGTATTCTTCCATAGAGATCAGTATCTTCCTCACATCCTTTTTCACTTATGGCTTCACCACCCAATTTGTTCCAAACTATTCATCCTTTACCTTTGTTCTAACATCCTGTTGAATTGTTCGTTTAATTCGAGTTCTGTTAGTCATGCTCACGCAGCTACATTAAGTCCTATTAACTATGATTGGATGCTAGTTTTAATCACTACAATTGAAGAATTCATATGTTAACAAAGTTTTAAGTAAGAATTTATCCGGATGTTGAAAAATATATGCTTAGGGTGTATATATATGGATCTCTGAAGCTTAAATTAAATTGCCGAGCTTATCAGCTCTTTCTTTTAGGTTACAAATGGTTGAATTTATGCATAGAGGTTCATTTAATATAATTTTTAGATTTAAATGGAAGATTTTTAAGAGCCTTTCCAAAATTGTATATTGAATATCATTAATTTGTTAAACAAAAATTAATGAAGCAACCATATAGCATTAGTATTATGCACACTAATATTTAGTTTAATTTTGATTTAAAAATTTATTGCATTTTTAGTTTGATTTTATTAGTTTTGTACATCATATTTAAACCACTAGAATAATCATACTGTTACATGAATTCAATTTCAAATATCAACCACCAAATTAGTGTTTTCGAGGAAGTTACAAGTGTTAGAAATAGAAGATTCATTTTCATTGTATAGTTTACAAATGAAATTACAACAAATAATCAACATGATTATGTAGATATAATTAGGCATGTAAACAGATACTTTCGGATATGGATAATGTCATATCTGCATCCTCATCCACATTGGAAATCATTTTTGGATATCAGATACGGATATTCATTGATAATTTTGCTTCTAACTATGCTTTTAAAAGTATCGCTCAGCGTATATTTTTCCTCTATACCAGAAAATAAGGTGATGATAGTATCAGTTGATGTAAATAGTAGGTTGATGGGCTTTGATATAGTATCAGTTAGTAAGTATTGTATAGCACGATGTAAATAACGGGTTGATAGTATCAGTTGGTATTAAAAACGGGGAAACTGAACCAGTTAAGTCTTCTGAACTATCTACTACTAATGTTGTTGAACAATTGTACTTATCAATTTAGAACTGACCCCGTTAACTCATCTACTTCATATCGTATTTCCAATTTTTGTTTAATTATCAGCTCTTGCAATTATCATTTTGTATTTGAAAAAACATGTAACCATGAATACTTGATTCAAAGCAGATGGTTCGTATTTTCATGCTAACTTTGAGATTTTTAATCAAGGCATTAATTAAATTTGTCTGTAGTACTGCCCAGCTAATTAAAAAAATTATACCAACAACTTGAGGTTGATATATAATGCTTAAACATTGGTCTCATATAATAATAAGCTTCAACCTGATAAGAATGAGATTCCATCTAAGTCTATGTTTTAGATAACTATTCACAAATTCTTGAACTACAAGTGAAACTCTACTTTAAATTAGAAAATTTCATATAACAGCCTCATATTACACATCGAACAAATTACAATCAAAATTTTGTTACTCAAGCAGATGATGCTTCTCTCTTTTAACGTCTATTTAATTTACTTCTTCTCTCTTGCAATTTTACGGTCTTCTTGTCTTGCTTCATAAATATCATATGAACATCACTGTGGTGGCATAGTTCTTGCATCAACAATTTTGCATCACAGCCAGCATCCTAGCATCGTCCTAAACCTCTAAGAGGCTTATAATTTCAGTAAAAACTCTTTAAATATACTTCGCAATCTGTCTTTACCAAGATCCTTAGATTTTCACCCACTGCCACTATCCTCTACCCAAACTACCAATGTTTTCAATGTTCGTGCTCTGCTTTCAGAAGCGACGCTTATAAGTACTTAGCTTTAACCTTTCTGAGTTTATTCCATAACTTCCGGAGAGATTTGCATGGTAGGCCAAGGAATGAACATGTCAAGAAAAGGTAACACACTTTCAGTCTTTGCAGTTGTTAAACTAGCCTATCCTGTCAATTCAAGTATCACCAATTGTCTTGTTTATGGAGATCTGATGAATACACGGTACTTCATTTCTTTTAAATGCCCTGACTTGCCCAAACGCTTTCTCTTAAATGCCCCCCTCAACAAGTACAACCGGTTCACATTTTATACCCAGGACTCCGTTATCGGCTACACCGACTATCCCTTTCTTGAAGACCTCCCTGAAGAGAAGGAGGATCAGGTTCAGGCTTGATTTTGATAATTACCTTATTCTTCTTCTTCTGCCTTCTTCACTGCATGTATCTTTAAGGCAAGAGGAGCCCTTTGCTGTCTGTGTACTTACTCTATTTATTCAGTCAAATGTATTGGAAACTGAAGTTTCCATCTATTTCATCGTTATATTTTTATCATATATCATTTATTGTTTAGAATGAGAGTTCATCATCATATATCATGTATCCCATCCCCACTTTTTGTTATCTTTATATTCTTCTTTTACTGTAAGTTACCACTATCATGTAGCCTTTTCCTGGCAATAGATGCATTCTTCTTTCTCCTTCTCTATATTTCTGTCTTCTTCATTTTCAGTCAGCTTTACATATGATTTCCAGTTGTAAATTCGATATTTTTGCTCATCTCTGAATATTACAAATTAACTTGTACAACAGCACCAAAGTCATCATGCACAGTAATCATAATGCTCTAATTAAAGTTGGTATTGCGTCACTGAAATCCACTTGACAGTGTTGATATTCCAATTTCTACTGTTCATGCGTCACTTAACCATGTCCTCGCGCTTTTATTAAATTAGATCATGATCATTCTCCTACTTTTATTAACAATAATCCCCCCCCCCCCCCCCCCCCTTTTTTGGAGCATTGTTTTGTGTGTTTTTTTATCAACAATGTTAATCTTACAAAATAAAACAACACATATGCTGCTGCTAAACTTGTAAGTACCACGGCGGACCCACATTGATTTAAAAGTTTGCATCCACGGTTGCGGCGCAGTGGAAAGAAGGTTTGAGTTCTGGTAAAAGGACCAAGGTTTGATTCCTTAAAAGAAATGAAGTCTTGAAATCTCCGTAACGAAATTTCAATCTTAGGCTACTCCACAAACAGTTATACTTATACCATGACTTCACAAGTAGCATTCATTTTGTTCAAAATCCTGTTTCGGAATCACTTTTATCAAATGCAAGCAAAGCTTGTAAATACCTTCAAAGTCTGCAGAACTTGTAGTTTGTTTTAGAATATAGTAAATTTTCTAGGTTTATGAGTTTTAGCAATTTACACTGTACCAAAGATGGAAAAGTAAACTTGCTTATGGGTTTCAAAATATAAGTATAGAAAGTTACTACTCAAGCACGTTTAGTCCATTACATTCATTAGTGAGTGAGGGACTCTAGGAATCTAAAAACAAGCGCTTATGGCTAATAACTTGTGAAATACATAAAGATTCATATATTGGCGAATTCCACAATGGATTAACCTTAAGTTTTCCTTTCTTCACCCTTAAGAATATAAATACCTTTACTAGATATATGTGGAGTTTGAAGGAAAAATATCATCCAAGATATTTTATGAATATTTCATTTAGAAGTATCAACCGTGTACCTACGCATCCTAATCTTAGTTACAAGTACATAGAAAATAGTTATCTGAACATGTCTTGTGACAGTATAAGAAACCATACCTACACGGGAGATAAATTATTCACGAATGGTTATTTAAAGAGAAATTATATTGGATTTCAGTATTCCTTTAGAGATTATGATAACATTGCCTTAATTTCTTTTGCACACATGTAATGATTATATTATTAAGTAGAATTAGATAGAGATGTTTATTTTTCCCTTTCGAAATTTATTCCTTGTGTATTTTTTCTATTTAACAGATGCTCTTCTTATATTTATATAAATAAAACAGTGAGATAATGAGATTTTATTCAATATATTCAAAATATAGAATAAAATTAAAACAAGGTATGGTTCTATCATATAATGATATATTTGTCTCCACATTATCCTTGTGACTTAATTTTACCAAACTTATTCGTTATGAATACAAGACAAACTAATATTCATTACAGAATCCGTGATTTGGAACATACATGACATCATCAATTTTTAAACCAAACATTTCGACATTCATAGAGAATAAAATGAAATTACTTGTTCATAGCTAGCTGTAATGTCCGCATTTCTTGGTCCCAGTCAATTAGCAACAAAAAGTAAGCTAGCCGATGATCTAAATGTCCGCCCATGGGTTGACAAATATCAAAGAAGTAGAGAGGCTGTATCACAACCGGATTATAAGGCGAGCTTTATTATATAGATTATCAATTCATATTTGAATTTTGGGTGATAAAATAATATTCTATATGTATACATGCCTGCGTATGCACATGCACGCACATACAGTTTGTAGCCTCTACATTTTAGCCATCGGATTTGAGAAATAAACCGTTGGATAACGTGGTAGAGAATGTACAACTTGAAAATACCAACTACAAATGAATATGGACTTTTGAAATGTAGATCACCGTACCGAGGATTACTCCCAATCCCCTGCAACACAAAGCCGGAACCATCCCTTACTGGATAATTCCGAATAAAATCACCCCACAGATGGCCGTCGCCAACTGCACCACTAAACCGAAATAAAGGAACTCTCTAGACAGGGATGACCTTACTCTCAGTGGGTGCTACCCACGAAGCCTTGCTGCACCTCCCCTGTTTTAGCCATTCCCGGTTGATGAGGCTTGAGGTCACGATTACCTTTAATCAGAACACATCACTTAGAATGCTCATCGTCCACCTGACGATGTTCTGAAAGCATTCAATCCATACAAGTTCGTTCCGGGTTCGAACGAAACCGAAGGCATTATCTCGTTACACTCGTTTTGGAATCACCCTCAGAGTTAACGACAATAACCCTTGCATTCTGAATCTTCGTCTTCACTTGAGATTCACGACCTATCGTTAATTTGGATCGATGTGGTATTCGGATATCCAAATCTGGAAACCCGATCCCGGTCTCATCGAAATCCAAAACGTATCTTTTAAGGCCAAGTTGTTTTAAAGTTAAAACAATTCAATTCTTTATCTATATACACATAGATAGATAACTCAATAGATAATTCTACATTATCATCACAAATAGATAATTCACATTATCATTACAATTCAACTAAACATCCATATCATAGATCAGCACATATCTCATCAGAGGTATCAAACAATGCAGAGCATTCAGTATTATTCATCCATCATAAGTAATGATTTATACCATATCTAATTAATTTAAAGTGAATTAAATTAATTACTTTATTTTATAAATCATGCTTACTTAATCATTAATTAAACCGATTAATTAATCATACTCTAAGTATCTATCTTAATTAATCATTCTTGATTAATTATCCTTTAATTACTTTAAGTAATTAATCCTTAATTGATTTCACAAATTAATTATCTTAAACCATTACAGTAATTAATCTTTAATTACTTCATTAATTAATTAACTATACTTAATTACATTAATCCTTAATTAATTACAATTAATTAATTAATCTTTAATCACTTATTATTGATTAATTAGTTTAATTAATCAACTCTTAATTACATCATTAATTATATTAATTAATTAATGATCCTTAATTACTCTTAATTAATTATATTATTTAAATTAATTACATTTAATAATTAATCTTTAATTAGTCACATTTATTAACCACCTTTGATTAATCTCAATTAGTAATTAACTTCCCTTAATTACTCCATTTCATAAATTAATTACTCCTTAATTAATTATCTTTTAATTAATCCCTTGATTAATTATTCAAAGTAATTAAAATCTAATTACTTCATTATCTTCATTCATTTACATCCAGTAATTACCTTTAATTACTTTCCTAAGTAATTACACTTCATTAATTACATTTAAGTAATTATACTTATCAAATCACCAAGTGATTATCTTAAATTAATTTAATTAATTAATTTAACTTATCAAATTTATTTAATTAATTACCTTAAGTAATTAATTCTTTAATTACTTCCATTAAGTAATTTACACTTAACCAATTTCTTATTAATTAATAAATCTAATTGATTATTAAAATTAATCATATTAATTAATTATTTAATAATCTCTAATTAATGATCTCTCATTAACTAACAATTCTTTACTTACATTCTTTAAGTATTAAAACCTAAATCAACCATTATTAATTCAAATTAATTAATTCTTAATTACCAATTAATAAATCTCTAATTACTCAATTAATTTCTTAATTAATCTTTAATCACTTGATTAATTAATTCCTAATCATTTATTAATAATCTATACTTATCTAATTAAATGATCCTTAATTTCCAAATTAATTAACCCTTAATTAATTTACTTATAATCTTAATTAATTAACACCAAATCATTAACTAATTAAATTATTAAACTACTCTTTAATTCCTTATTAATTTAATGAATCCTAAATCATTAAATCTTAATTAATCTTTAAATTAAAATATTAGCCTTTATAACAACTTTAATTATTATTAACAAAAGACTTAAAACATTTCACTTCTAAACTTTCTTTTAATTCATTTTAAATTAAAGATTTAAATTTGAATTACAAATTTAACCTTAAAAAATTTTAAATCAAATTTACAAAACCTTTTTAACACTACAAGGGAGACAGCGCTTTCCAACGGCTCCAAGCCGTTGGCGGCCGTTGGTACGCCGTTGGAAGCCGTTGGAAAGGCCGTTGGAATACAATTCAACGCCTTCCAATGGCTTCCAATGCCTCCAACGGCGTTATACCAACGTTTACCAACGGCTCATCTGGCCACGTGGCAAACTTCGTTGACCAACTTGCCGTTGGTACGCCGTTGGAAAACGTTGGTTATGGCCGTTGGTAGCCGTTGGAAGCCGTTGCCTATGAATAACCAAATAGCCGTTGGAAGCCGTTGGAAATCTGAAACTTTTTTTTTACCCAGCAGCTCCTACTCACCTCCGGCCACACACAATATCATAAATATCAAAACTGCTCCATTTTGAGCGTATATCCAATAACAATCACATATATATAACCAAACACAATATAATAATCAAATCATACACATAAACAACCAAACCATCAAAACAAACTAAATTCTACATCCATCAAATTAGTTTCTACATCAAAACCAAACGTCATCCAAACCAAACGTCATCCAAACCAACCGTCATCATATATACAAACAAAACACATAAAAAGCCATCACCAATCGTCATCCAAACCATCACCAAATGTTTAAGACATCCAAACACATAACCAAATGCCTAACACATCCAAACCATCACCAAATGTCTAACACCATACAACAATATATACAAACCATCACCACTCCATACATAAGAAAACATCTCAAACATACATCAACTCACTCGCCAGCAGAACCACCGGATGAAGGAAACCGCCCGTATTTGTAACGATCCCGAATTTCTAAACCATTTTAAATTGAAATTTGAATTAAATTTTGATTTAAATTATGAAATTGTTTGAATTTGTTAAGTTTAAAATGAGAAATATATTTGAATCTAAAATTGAATCGGGATTTATATAATAATAAGACAATGTGCTTTAAAATTTTAAAATATAAAATCTTTGGATTTTTAAAATCGTATTTATCTTATTCAATTAAAATAAAAACTCCACATTTTGAAATTGATATTAGATATAGGCAAATTAAAATAATATAGATAAAGATGTCTAAAAAAGGGATAAATTTTATCTACAAAATTCAATAGCATAAGTTATTAGTAATTTATGAAAACAAAACAAAGTAAATAAAAATAAAAACAAAAATAAAATAAAATAAAATAATACCATACCCTAAAAACTACACCAGCCCATACTCCTTAAATCATGCCTTAAGCAATGCCGAGAATCACGATTTCTTTTTCCTCTTTTCTCTGATAAAACGACATCCCCATCCCCTCTCATTCATTCGTATACCCAAACGAATCATACGAACAAAAAGAAAAAAAAATGGCGGCGAGTTCTTTGATTTTCGCTCGTCTTCAAAATTAGGGCTTCGGCTTTGCGCAAATTAGGGTTCGTTCTTCCTCGATTCGCCCCGAGAAACTAGAGCTCATTCAAAATCAAAGGAGTCGGCTTTATTCGAGGTTGCTTCGATCTGAAAATTTGGGCTTCGTCTTCGTTCTTGCTCGCGACCGCTTCATCAAAAGGTGAGTGTTCACCACTCACATCTATTTCATACGAAAGTCTGGATTTCGTTTATCTGAGTGCAATCCCCTCCATTGCGTTCGAATGATTTGTCGTTTTAGCTCGTACCTTTTTGCCGATGATGATTTGGGTGTTTATATAGGGTTCGCAACCCTAATTCTTCGTTCGCCTGATTTGTGTTTTGGCCGTTTGATATTATTTGGATGATTGCGATGATTTCAGCCCTTTTCCATATGCGTAGATTTGATTGTTTCTTTGCTTGGTTGACTTGGTTTTGGGAGATCTCGGTTTTGAATCTTGACTTGATTTTTGATTTATCTCTGACCTTGTCAAAAAAAATACAGATACTACCTTGATTTCTTCTGATGATTTTTACTTTCACCTCACCCATTTTTGATTTCGAAATTTTGGCTTCGGCCACTGTCTTTATTCCTGTAGTGGCTTTGTTCATAGGTGGACTATGGCTTGACTTGGTGTTGTGATATTTTCTATTTTAACTTGTTCTTTACTTTGCCATTGCTTGTCTCACATGTTAGCTCTGCCATTAATTTATCTGTGTAGCCTAGGTCTGCATCCCTTAGTAGATATTCTTTGGTTTGATGTTGCATCCATTGTTGTTACATTTATTCCTGTTGCACTTGCAATGACACTGCTTGTGGTGGCTAGACTGGCTCGAGTTCATATATCTTGATTTGGTCATTTTTGAAAATGATGTTGTTACATCCGGTTTTGATATTCATTGAAAGTTTGCATCTTGATATTGTCACTGTCACTGTAATCTGTATCCATGATGATATTTTCATCTTAGTTGTTTCAAGTTGGTCTGCATATTGGTTTGGCTTCATCTTGTAGTCGATTTCTTTGTTGTTGGTAGTTGTCATGTGAGTTAGCTGTTTTGATTCATTCTATTTCATCTATACCTTGTAGTTGTATATATCGACAACATTTGGGGTCTGGTCATTCATGTAACTAGTCTGCATTTATATTCTTTAAGGTGAGATTGCCACTGCCTATTTCAAATTGCATTTTGTTGTTCACTGCACTTTGATGGCTGATCATTTGTATACATACATTCTTGTATGTATATATGTGTGTGGCCACTGCAATCTGAAATCCTGTATTTGGGTTTGACATGTGTATTTCATTTTGTCTCTGGTCTTATTTATATTGAACTCGTATTTGGCCTTGTTGTGCCTTTCTTGTATTTGTTATGATTTGTGGCTGTGTTACTTTATCTTGAGTACACATGCTATTATCATTTGTTGCCTTGTTCTAGACTATGAAATTTATACTGTCCAGTTACAGTATTAAATATAAATGTACAATTAGTACATTCATGCTTTGGAAACTGTTTGCACCCAGTTGCATTCTAGTCTTCATACATATATATGCAGTAACGCATGTATATACATTAATTGATATGTATATATGTATGTTCGAATTGCATTTTCTTTTCTCTTGGAATGATTGACTTTGTTTTGGAAACGATTCATTTTACTTGTATCAGTATAGGCTAGAACCTTACCATTCTGGCTCATGTATTCACTGTGCATTCATTGTTTGCCAAATTAGTTCACTGCATCTCCACATACCTGTTACACTTGTTGTAGTGTACCATGTTGATTACCATAGTAGATTTATGTCTGCACTTGAACATAGTCTTGTATTTCTTCACTGTATCAATT
This sequence comes from Allium fistulosum, assembly GCA_030737815.1. Taxonomy (NCBI): domain Eukaryota; kingdom Viridiplantae; phylum Streptophyta; class Magnoliopsida; order Asparagales; family Amaryllidaceae; genus Allium; species Allium fistulosum. The sequence goes on from CM060905.1 coordinate 55,020,215, forward strand.
TGAGTTTCTTCAGTCAGTTGCCATTGTGCATCTGGATTTGAGTTTATTCATTCTTATATTGTTGCGTAGTTTTTGTTGTTGTTGCAGTTGCCCTTGAATACTTGTGGTTACACTGCACTTGGGTCTGATTTTCGTTGCTCTTTGTAGGAGCACATGACTAGTTCATGTGTCTTCGACCGTGACCTTGTTTACACATTGCTTTGTTTCACTGTCCGGCTTGTCACTGCGAGTTGGTCTTGTAGCTTTGTTATATCACTGTATTATTGACATGAACTAGCAATGTCACTTGTTGTAGTTGCAGTTTGTATATTCGTCGTGCCCTTAAATTCATGTGGTGGCTGCATTTTTCGTTGCAGTTTTACCCTTGATCCCTTGTGGTGACTTTATATTCGGTGTTGGCGAGGCAGTGCACGCGTGCGTGCACTGCAGCCCCCCAGAATTGACAGTTTTGAATTGATATTTCTTTGCGTCGTGATGCATTGATTTTTATGCCATATTGGCGAGGCCGTGCACGCGTGCGTGTACGGCAGCCAATCAATATTTTTGATAGCTTTAAAGTGACAATTTCAATTGTTTTAAATTGATTTAGTCGATTTGATAAATTGTTTATTTATCTCTGTTGATGATTTAAATCTGCTGATTTATTGTTTAACACTGTTTAGTGTTAAAATTTTCGTTATCCGATTTCTTTGTTAAAAGGATTGGATAGACGGGAATTATTGTGACTGTCGTTTATTTAAATTATTATTGCCTCTATGCACTAATAAACTGGTTTGAATTAGACTGACCTGTGTATTATTTTCTTTTGAATATAATACTCGGGTCAGACCGAGTATTTTTACAGCTTGAAGATTTTCGAGCAGCGAAGTTAGAGAGAGAGAGTAAAGAATCATTTATTTCGAGAAAATTGTATTTTAAGATATTTCGCTGTATCAGTATTAAATTGTATAAACTCTGATGTATAAAAAAAAAGATTTATAGTATTGAAATAAAGATTCATTTGTTTTTAATTCATTGTTATTATTCTGTGTTTTTGTGGCTGATTCTGTTTAAACCTTATAAACTAAATAACAATTCGTCTTTTTGAACGTTTTGAGTTGGTTTAATTACCGACTGGAGGCGGTCAGAAGGGGGAATGTTACAGAGTGGTATCAGAGCTTTGGTTTACACAAAGCTTAGTTTATGACGTTTAATATGAATAGTTACTAGAAACACTTTAAAAAGGAAACGTTTTTCAAATCCAAAGAAGTATAAAATTATTTTTGAAAATTAAGATTTTTAACTTAAGAAAAGTTAAATTGAATTGAGTTGGTATTAATAAATATATGATTTGAAATTTAACTAAAGGAAGTTAAATAAAATTGAACTTGATTTGATAAATTATTGAGATGAAAATTTAAACATGAAAGATAAGTGATTATATGATATGAATTGGGAAGTTTAAATTTAAATAAGTTGTTTAACTTATAAAATGAGAAGTTTAAGTAAAACCAATTGTTAAAATGGTTAAACAGTTTTGTTAAGTAAAACAAAATCTGAATTTCTGAAATGTGATATGAATTTGACTTTAGTAAAAGTTAAATAAAATGATTTGAGAAATGAAATCTAAGTAAAGTTAAATAAAATAGAATTTTAAATAAATTTGAAGCGAACTTAAGTTGTATGGTGAAAATAAATACAAGTAAAGATAAAATGAAACATTGCTTAAGTAATAGTGAATCAAATTGAATTTGATATCAAAATGAATTAATAAAGTGATGTAATGAATATGAATTTGAATTATATAAAGGAAATTCAACTTTAATTGTAAAAGTGAATTTGTGAATATGGCGAGTATAAGAATTCAATCAGAATTAGAATATAAACCAATTGAAATTAAGTGTGTTAAACCAAATTGAATGTAAGCAAAGTAAATAAATTTGGTTAAGTTGAATGTGCATTGGTTGCTAGTTGATCGTATGGAAATTCATTAAGTATTAATGAAATTGAATTAATGGAAATTGGAAGCTATGTAAATTGAATTCAAATAGAAAGATAAGAAAATTTAAATAGAATCAAATTTGATTTGAATTGAAAGCAAACTAACTTGAATATAAATTAGTGAAAGTGAACTAATTTAATATTAATGAATGTTAGTAAAATCCAATGTAAATGAATCAAATGCGATTAGATTGAAAATCAATTCAATGATGATTTACTAAAGAACTAGTTGATTATTTTGGAAAATGGAAAACTGATAAATTTATATAATAGTTTAAATTGGAATTTTTGAATTATTATAAACGGTTTAAATAGAAGATTTGAAAAGATTGATATTATGTTGGAATTATAAAATGAATTTGTATAAGTGTTAAAAATGAAATATTAATGGATTTCATAAGTTAATGAAATTTAAAAGTTTATAATTGTGAAGTTATAAAAGGAATCGATGTTGTAAGATAAAAGAGTTTATAAGTAATTTACTTATAAATTAAATTCTGATATAAAACCGAGTTATAAAGGAATGGTTAATAAAGTGATTTGTTATAAATGGAAGTCTTTATGAATAGGAATAGAATTTATAAACATTGTTTATAAATCCAAAACTGACTTATTTTGATAAGTAAATTCTTATAGCTGGTTAAAAGTAGTATATTCACAATTTTGGACCGTGAATATATTATTGAATAAAATGGACATGTTTTTGGGAAAGTGATATTTTTAAAACGAAGTTAATTGTTTTAAAAAGATGTTTTCAAAGGCATTAAATATCGAAACCATAGATTTCAACATTCATTGTTGAAATAGACGTTTTCGAATATAAGGAAATGATGGACTATAACACTGTTGTTATAGTAAATGATTTCCGAAAGGAAATGTTTTGTATAGTATCGGGATTTATACATCTATCTAAATTTCGAATCCCTATACTAGTGATTTTGAGTTGTCGTAACGATGTTTTACGTAACATTCGTTTTTGACTCAAATAAAAATGTGAAAGAGAATGATTTCCTTAAAGATGAAATATATACTTAATTTTGATTTAAGTATATCGAATATTTTCAAATGTTGAAAATAAAATGGATTTGTGAATTACTTATTTTTAAATAAGTATGGAAATGTTTTTCCAAATATGAAATGTTGTGAATATATTCCGTAAGGAATAAATGATTTGAAATTCATTTTTGAAGTCGAAGTTGAAAAGTTAAATGAGAATTTGAACAATTTGTTCAATTTGAAATTTTTCAAAAAGATTGAATCGTTGAGTTAAAATTGAGTTTAACTTCGACATCAAAGACAATATAAGTTGAGCTTTGAATTTCAGATGATGATTTGGATTGTATGTCTAACATTGTGAATTGATGACATAGCAATTGATCTCTATTAAATATATATCTGTTGGTGGCGGAGAATTTATTCTCTTAGCTTAACACCCTTCTCTGAGACGTACGAGCTCAGAGGTTATATATCGATAGACATCAATTCTGTGTTGAGAATTGACGATGTAAGCGTGAAATCCAAATTGAATGTGAAAGTCGATAATGAATGGAATTATGAATATGAATTAGGTTTGAGATAACCTTAAATTTCCAAATCGACTTAGAGGAAAATTTTGAAATCCTCTATTTTGTTATGAATATGGGATATGTAGGTTTTCAGAACTTATATATATGAATACGGTAAATTTGAAACCGTTAGTTTAGAAAGACATTGTTATGGAAATCTTATGTATGTTTACATAGATGTTATATGTACGAAATGTGAAATGAAAATACTACATATATGATATTATGTTTTCTAAACTGAGGATATGGAAAAGTACCTTCCATTTATTATTTGAGAAGGTTTTGGAACTCTCGATGAGTGTCCATTTGAAATTCGTAGCTACGTAGAATTTCCATTTAGTCAGAGTGACTATTTGAATCGGAAATCCCTCACGATGGATCATCGTGATGAGATTAGATTGATTGATGATTAGCGTAATTTGAGGGGCGAGATGCCCACAGTTACAAGCGATTCCACTGGGATAGTGGAGTAACCGCCGGGTAAACTGCAATCTAATGCCAAGCGAAATTTGAGGGGCGTGATGCCTACAGACACAAGCGATTCTACTGGGATAGTAGCGTAACCGCCGTGTGTACTGCAATCTATGGCGACAACCATGGCGAAATTTAAGAGATGTGAAATCTACAGCCACAAGCGACTCTACTGGGATAGTAGCGTAACCGCCGGGTGGAACTGTAATCCATGGGGGAACGTGCTTTCCATATCCATTTTTTAAAAGAATTTTTAAAAGTATTTTCACTGGGAATTGAAGCAAGTATGTTTAGTACTTGGAGATTTTTAGACCTGCGCCTGGCCAGCGTATGCCTAATGTCTGTGAGAACGAAAATGGACTTGTTAAATTTCGAGTTAGCAAGTATTTTCAAACTGTAAATAGCAAATCAATGATCTGAAAGTAAAATTTCATAATTCCTACTTAATGAACTAAGGAAGAAGATCTTTGAAATGTTTTGAAAGTCCACAGCTTTGGAAGAGATATATTGTATAAATCTCTAACGTGAAGAATTTTAAGTTTGAATCTGAGTGTTGTAAATTAAAAATTTAGTAAAAGACTTTTGGGTTTTGATTTTTGAAAATCAATGAACAAAAGAGAAGATAAACAAAACTAGTGAGATTAAACAAATGAAATGAATCCTATATTCATTTATTTGTAATAAGTTTTAAGTTTAGTAAAAATTGACTAGAGTATAAATATCGATGAAATTTTAACAACCTTTCCTTTTCGTGGACGAAAAGTTTTTAAGGAGGGGAGTTTGTAACGATCCCGAATTTCTAAACCATTTTAAATTGAAATTTGAATTAAATTTTGATTTAAATTATGAAATTGTTTGAATTTGTTAAGTTTAAAATGAGAAATATATTTGAATCTAAAATTGAATCGGGATTTATATAATAATAAGACAATCTGCTTTAAAATTTTAAAATATAAAATCTTTGGATTTTTAAAATCGTATTTATCTTATTCAATTAAAATAAAAACTCCACATTTTGAAATTGATATTAGATATAGGCAAATTAAAATAATATAGATAAAGATGTTTAAAAAAGGGATAAATTTTATCTACAAAATTCAATAGCATAAGTTATTAGTAATTTATGAAAACAAAACAAAGTAAATAAAAATAAAAACAAAAATAAAATAAAATAATACCATACCCTAAAAACTACACCAGTCCATACTCCTTAAATCATGCCTTAAGCAATGCCGAGAATCACGATTTCTTTTTCCTCTTTTCTCTGATAAAACGACATCCCCATCCCCTCTCATTCATTCGTATACCCAAACGAATCATACGAACAAAAAGAAAAAAAATGGCGGCGAGTTCTTCGATTTTCGCTCGTCTTCAAAATTAGGGCTTCGGCTTTGCGCAAATTAGGGTTCGTTCTTCCTCGATTCGCCCCGAGAAACTAGAGCTCGTTCAAAATCAAAGGAGTCAGCTTTATTCGAGGTTGCTTCGATCTGAAAATTTGGGCTTCGTCTTCGTTCTTGCTCGCGACCGCTTCATCAAAAGGTGAGTGTTCACCACTCACATCTATTTCATACGAAAGTCTGGATTTCGTTTATCTGAGTGCAATCCCCTCCATTGCGTTCGAATGATTTGTCGTTTTAGCTCGTACCTTTTTGCCGATGATGATTTGGGTATTTATATAGGGTTCGCAACCCTAATTCTTCGTTCACCTGATTTGTGTTTTGGCCGTTTGATATTATTTGGATGATTGCGATGATTTCAGCCCTTTTCCATATGCGTAGATTTGATTGTTTCTTTGCTTGGTTGACTTGGTTTTGGGAGATCTCGGTTTTGAATCTTGACTTGATTTTTGATTTATCTCTGACCTTGTCAAAAAAAATACAGATACTACCTTGATTTCTTCTGATGATTTTTACTTTCACCTCACCCATTTTTGATTTCGAAATTTTGGCTTCGGCCACTGTCTTTATTCCTATAGTGGCTTTGTTCATAGGTGGACTATGGCTTGACTTGGTGTTGTGATATTTTCTATTTTAACTTGTTCTTTACTTTGCCATTGCTTGTCTCACATGTTAGCTCTACCATTAATTTATCTGTGTAGCCTAGGTCTGCATCCCTTAGTAGATATTCTCTGGTTTGATGTTGCATCCATTGTTGTTACATTTATTCCTGTTGCACTTGCAATGACACTGCTTGTGGTGGCTAGACTGGCTCGAGTTCATATATCTTGATTTGGTCATTTTTGAAAATGATGTTGTTACATCCGGTTTTGATATTCATTGAAAGTTTGCATCTTGATATTGTCACTGTCACTGTAATCTGTATCCATGATGATATTTTCATCTTAGTTGTTTCAAGTTGGTCTGCATATTGGTTTGGCTTCATCTTGTAGTCGATTTCTTTGTTGTTGGTAGTTGTCATGTGAGTTAGCTGTTTTGATTCATTCTATTTCATCTATACCTTGTAGTTGTATATATCGACAACATTTGGGGTCTGGTCATTCATGTAACTAGTCTGCATTTATATTCTTTAAGGTGAGATTGCCACTGCCTATTTCAAATTGCATTTTGTTATTCACTGCACTTTGATGGCTGATCATTTGTATACATACATTCTTGTATGTATATATGTGTGTGGCCACTGCATTCTGAAATCTTGTATTTGGGTTTGACATGTGTTTCATTTTGTCTCTGGTCTTATTTATATTGAACTCGTATTTGGCCTTGCTGTGCCTTTCTTGTATTTGTTATGATTTGTGGCTGTGTTACTTTATCTTGAGTACACATGCTATTATCATTTGTTGCCTTGTTCTAGACTATGAAATTTATACTGTCCAGTTACAGTATTAAATATAAATGTACAATTAGTACATTCATGCTTTGGAAACTGTTTGCACCCAGTTGCATTCTAGTCTTCATACATATATATGCAGAGACGTATGTATATACATTAATTGATATGTATATATGTATGTTCGAATTGCATTTTCTTTTCTCTTGGAATGATTGACTTTGTTTTGGAAACGATTCATTTTACTTGTATCAGTATAGGCTAGAACCTTACCATTCTGGCTCATGTATTCACTGTGCATTCATTGTTTGCCAAATTAGTTCACTGCATCTCCACATACCTGTTACACTTGTTGTAGTGTACCATGTTGATTACCATAGTAGATTTATGTCTGCACTTGAACATAGTCTTGTATTTCTTCACTGTATCAATTTGAGTTTCTTCAGTCAGTTGCCATTGTGCATCTGGATTTGAGTTTATTCATTCTTATATTGTTGCGTAGTTTTTGTTGTTGTTGCAGTTGCCCTTGAATACTTGTGGTTACACTGCACTTGGGTCTGATTTTCGTTGCTCTTTGTAGGAGCACATGACTAGTTCATGTGTCTTCGACCGTGACCTTGTTTACACATTGCTTTGTTTCACTGTCCGGCTTGTCACTGCGAGTTGGTCTTGTAGCTTTGTTATATCACTGTATTATTGACATGAACTAGCAATGTCACTTGTTGTAGTTGCAGTTTGTATATTCGCCGTGCCCTTAAATTCATGTGGTGGCTGCATTTTTCGTTGCAGTTTTACCCTTGATCCCTTGTGGTGACTTTATATTCGGTGTTGGCGAGGCAGTGCACGCGTGCGTGCACTGCAGCCACCTAGAATTGACAGTTTTGAATTGATATTTCTTTGCGTCGTGATGCATTGATTTTTATGCCATATTGGTGAGGCCGTGCACGCACGCGTGCACGGCAGCCAATCAATATTTTTGATAGCTTTAAAGTGACAATTTCAATTGTTTTAAATTGATTTAGTCGATTTGATAAATTGTTTATTTATCTCTGTTGATGATTTAAATCTGCTGATTTATTGTTTAACACTGTTTAGTGTTAAAATTTTCGTTATTCGATTTCTTTGTTAAAAGGATTGGATAGACGGGAATTATTGTGACTGTCGTCTATTTAAATTATTATTGCCTCTATGCACTAATAAATTGGTTTGAATTAGACTGACCTGTGTATTATTTTCTTTTGAATATAATACTCGGGTCAGACCGAGTATTTTTACAGCTTGAAGATTTTCGAGCAGCGAAGTTAGAGAGAGAGAGTAAAGAATCATTTATTTCGAGAAAATTGTATTTTAAGATATTCCGCTGTATCAGTATTAAATTGTATAAACTCTGATGTATAAAAAAAAGTTTATAGTATTGAAATAAAGATTCATTTGTTTTTAATTCATTGTTATTATTCTGTGTTTCTGTGGCTGATTCTGTTTAAACCTTATAAACTAAATAACAATTCGTCTTTTTGAACGTTTCGAGTTGGTTTAATTATCGACTGGAGGCGGTCAGAAGGGGGAATGTTACAGTATTGCTCCATGAACTTCGCCACTTTATTGTTTAGCTGCTCCATTTGTTCTTCACGGCGGCGATCGCGGTCTTGAAGCGTGGCGATCTGGGCTCGTGGCTGTGCGATCTCCTCCTTATCTTGAGCCCTCTGGTAGTTCTTCTGCATTACGTCAACCTGTAAATATTAGTAAATATGTGTAAATATATGTGTAAATACGTTTAAATATTTACTCTAGCTAAGCTCACATCTAAAGTGTTTATATATATGATATCGAAATGAACATGCTTCATAAAAATTATTTTAAATTTAAATTAAATTACCGATTGGCTTCCAAATCCAAAGCGCCTTCCGTGGGTCATTGAATCCATGACAGACTCAAATATTGCGTTCTCCTCATCAATGGTCAACTCTGCTCTTCCGGTGTCCTGGAGCATCAATGTCCGTGCGTCCTGAAACTTTTCCTAGTATGCAAAATACAATTGAATTTAGATAATGCTATTTTAATAGACTTAAAACTTTTAGTTCATTATCTTATACTTACATATGCGGTCCTTGCTTTGTCATTACTTTCCCAGGTGTACGAATATGAGCCTGAATCGTCAATCTGAGTCACCGCATGCGTATGCGCAAATACATCCCAACGACTGACAGGACCACCGCGCTGTTTTTCCTGAAATATGCACATATAAATATATATTAAATATTTTTATATAAATGTTTATGTTAATTAATAAATATACCAAGTCCTCGCGGTGATGCTGGAATGACTTAGAATCACCGCGATGTATGACGGGGTTCTTGCTCCTGTTAGCAGAATTCCTAGTTGACTCTTTCTGCAAATTTAAGTTGAAAAAAAAATTGTTTTATAGTTTTAATTTAAATATTATTTGCGTAGAACAATTTAAATTAAATATATGCTAAATTTACCTGAAATTCCTCATTGGCCCACCAGCGGATAAACTGTTCCCACACAACAGCGCTCATCCAATTTGGCTTGCTTCCACTTGATTTCACAGCATTTAAAGTCTCCCTGTAGTTCTTTGCAATCTTACTCTGCCAATGACGCTGTACAACGGAAAGATCTGCATCCTGGATGTCCACATGGCCCTGCACGTTTGATTACATAAGAGTTATATAGTTTTTATGCGTAGTGTAAACATGATTAGATATTTAAACCTAACAAGTAATATCACTCATACCAAAAAGTCCTGCCAAATAGCTTCCTTCACGTTCTCTGGAATCAAGGACCATTTGGGCCAACATTCATTCATCCGACTCTGGTATGCATGCTTAGATAATGAAAGAACTATATTTGATGGCTCTAACGTAAAACCACTGTGTTTAACAGGAAAAAAAAGCATTTACTATTTTATGACTACTATACTTATAATACACTGTACGAGAATAAGATTTAATTTTGAAACTTAATACTTACCCAGATCCGTCGGCTTTTGGCTTTAGCCAAATTGCAGTGCGTGGCATCTCCTTTGATGGACCACCGCGATCACGATCTGTAGGACGAATAGTCCCTCTCTGTGAAGAGGAGGGAGACCCAGAATGTGTAGACCCAGATCGTCTACGTGAAGACATATCTATAGAACATGTTACAGACAAACATTATATGAGAACATTAAATGACTATATGTAAAACATACATTATGGCATAACATAAGAAGAGTACGTGACACATATCATACATTAGCATAACATTTTTAATGAAAACATTATAATGTTAAATATAATTACCTTCAAAATGTAGATTATTGATCAGTCCTCGTCAGTTTCGGTTTCAGACTCTATTTCGTACTCTATATTTTGTTCCTCTGTACTCTCAAATGCTTCAATTAATGCATTTGAATCATCGTTTAGAGGTCCAAAATCTGTTTGATCATCTGTTATTATTATTCCTCTACTTTCCTCGATATCTGCTTGGTAAGCTTGTTCATCGGGAATGTTCCGTCCATCAAATGTAAATCTTGCCTTTGTTTTAAAAACAGCCGACCAATTTACTTTATCTCTTCTTAGAGATGGGTAAGAAGCATAATAAACTTGAAGAGCTTGTTTGGCAAGTACAAAAGGATCGTAGTTATGATAATGCGAAGTATGTTTTATTTCTATAAGATTATATTTTGGATGCACGTTTATTCCAGAACCTGGAACGTTGCTGAACCAGTTGCATTTAAACAAAAATACTTCTTCTGCAGGTCGTGTGAAATACGACAATTGCAAAACTTGGGTTAGCACGCCATAAAAATCATGTATATGATCATTTGGATCATCACTACCTTTAACAAATACACCAGTATTGTTAGTTAATTTTTCAGCACCGTATTCTTTGGTATTAAATTTATATCCATTCACAAAGAATATTGGATAGGTCTTGACTATCCTTTTTGGTCCCAAAGCTAAATGTTTCAATCCTTCGTCTACAACACCATTTGTCGTATCAAAAACGTACTTAGAAAACCATTTAGAGAATTCTTTGCTGATATCTCCGTTCGGATGTTGTGATTCGTAAACACTGCAATTATACAAGAAATGTTATATTTTGATTAAGATACATGTGTGCATTTTTGTATATTTATTAATTAAGATACAAGAAATGTTACATATATAAGTATATTACCTAACAAATGGTGTAACTTCAGCACAGTTGAGAAGAATATATGTGTGTGCTACGTGATAATCTCTGTCATCCAACCATACTTCCACACATTTACCAGAAGGCCGACCATGCTTTTTAAAAATAGATATAGTCGATTGACAATCATCTTGATCAATGCCTTCATCATTACGCGGAGCACTTTCAAATGATATGTTCACATGGTCACTAAAATAATGAGAGAAAAAAAATGAAGCTTCTTCTTCAATGTATGATTTGCAAATCGAGCCTTCAACTCGAGCTTTCTGCCTCACTTTTTTCTTTAGATGATTTAAATATCTATTTCAAATTATTTTAAATTAATTTTTTTATACATATAATTAAACCAATATTTAATGAACTAAATATGAATATACCTTTCAAATGGATACATCCATCCATATTGCACAGGCCCTCGAAGACGTGCTTCAAATGGAAGATGAATAGGTAAATGCTCCATAACATTGAAAAAACCAGGAGGAAATATTTTTTCCAATTTGCATAGCAATATCGGGATTCCTTCCTCAAGTTTACGTAGACGATCAACTTTTAATGTAGTAGAACAAATCTCTTTATAAAACAGACTAAGTTCTGTTAGAACAGTCCAAACTTTTACGGGCAATAGTTCTTTAAAAGCGACGGGTAATAAATTTTCCATCATAACATGACAATCATGACTTTTCATCCCGCTAAGTTTATTGTTCTTATAGTCCACACATCTACGAAGATTAGAAGATATACCATCCGGGAATCTTAATCCTTCCACCCATTTAAAAATATTTTAACTTGATTATTGTCTAGCTCATAGCACGCTTTTGGCTTTTTTGTTTCATTTGGTTTCATATGAAGCTCAGGACGATTACATAATACTTCGATATCACGCCTTGATTTCAAATCATCTTTCGTCTTCCCCTTGACATTCAAAACTGTATTAAACACATTATCAAACATGTTTTTCTCATTGTGCATCACGTCAATATTATGACGAATCAGGAGATTTTTCCAATAAGGCAACTCCCAAAATATGCTTTGTTTGCACCAGTTATGAATCGATGATTTACCTTGAATTTCAATTTGCTTTCCGATTTCATGTATTTTTGGATAATCCTTTACAAGTTCATAAATATCTTCGCTTGACCAAACCGTAGGTGCGCTTAAAGTTTCAACTCTATTAGCTGTAAAGTTTTTCTTATCTCTTCTAAATGGATGATTAACATGAAGAAAACATCGATGACAGTTAAACCACGAAATTTTTTTTCCATGAGGTAAAGGAAATGCTCTTGTTTCTTCCATGCAGTAAGGACAAGCTAGGCGACCAGCCGTACTCCAACCTGAAAGCATTGCATACGCAGGAAAATCGCTGATTGTCCATAACAAAGAAGCATACATGCGAAAGTTTTTTTTTTAGAAATATCATATGTTTCTACTCCTTCGTACCACAATGTTTTTAATTCTTCAATCAAAGGTTGTAAATAAACATCGATTCCTTGTGTCGGATCATCAGGACCAGGAACAACAACTGTAAGAAACATGTATGGAGTTTTCATACACATCCAAGGAGGTAAATTATAAGGTGTGACAATTATAGGCCAGGACGAATATTTAGAACCAAATTGAGAAAATGGTGAAAATCCATCCGTACATAAACCAAGTCTAACATTACGACTCTCGGATGCAAAATCAGGATACTTTTGGTCAAAATGCTTCCATGCTTCCCTATCAGCCGGGTGTGTTAACGTACCTTCCTCTCGTATTCTCATACTATGCCATCTCATATGTTGCGCAGTTACAGAAGATGCATATAACCTTCTAAGTCTAGGAGTAATTGGTAAATAATGCATACGCTTATACGGGACTTCCTTTCCCTTTTTCTTTCTTGGTTTGTACCTTTCCTGATTGCATATTTTACAATGTCTAAGATTGATATCTTCCTTCCAAAACAGCATGCAACCGTTTAGACATGTATCTATTTTTTGATATGGTAAACCAAAAGCCGACATTAGTTTTTTTACTTCATAATGATTTTCGCACATTAAATTATTGGGAGGCATATGTCGTTTCGCAGCTTGTACAACAGCTGTAAATCCAGATTCTGTGAGGTTGTATTTAGTTTCATCGCAATGTACTCAGCAGTCACTGACAATTGGGTTCCGCTTGTGCAACCTTCTCAAATGGGTTTCTTCGCCGCTTCTAACAAATCATATATTTTTTTTGCACCAATATTTGGTTCGTCTTCAGTATTACCATCATCATCGGTTAATTGAGAAACAGGGAACATTGAACGTGCAGCATCTTCAACCATATGTTCTACGAGATTTGTCGTATCAATTTCATTACTCAATACCTCCTCAGCTTCAACACGATTAGATGCTAACGGTTCTCCATGACGATCCCAAACCAAATAGTTCGACACGAAACCGAACTGACGCAAATGAACTCTTACCATTTCTGGTACCAAATGCTTTAACAATTTGCATTTAGTACATGGACAACGGATTTCTTTGTCGTTTCCGTTATTACTTAAAGCGAAATCAATAAATACGCGAACACCATTATTAAAATGTTCACTAATTGACGTTCCACTTTCAACTCTTCGTTTTTTGTACATCCAGCTCCGATCAGTAAAATAATTGTCCATTAACCTACGTATATAGTTAAAAAGTACGATATTAATTTGCATTGACATATTATTAAAACAGTTTACAAGTGAATTTTATAATAACTGATCATTGACTCTATGGTGATGGATCGTCCTACCTCCCATTACAAATACAATAACGTAATTAAATCGCGTAAATTATTTCAATTTAAACGATTCAACAAAATTTCGGCAGTGCTTCGCTTTAGTTCCCTGAACAGTACACATTTGCGTGTACACAGGGAACATAAACGAAGCGCTGTCGAAATTTTGTGAACCATTTAAAATGAAATAATTTACGCGATTTAATTACGTTATTGTATTCGTAACTTGTCCAATACAGGGACAAATCCAACAAATACTGTATAAGATGAATACAGATGTCCGTTCTGTTAAAAAAACGAATATCCACATAACGATCATATACAATACTTATCAGACGGGGCCGAAAAACATTCTAAGGGTTTTCGAATATATTACATATTCTGTAACATATTATATTTATATAAAAAATTGACGTTCGATACTATACTTACTGTCATTTTCGATATTTTTTAACCGTACATTTTAATACACTATATTACTTATTAAAAAAATCAAAGTAACCGTATATTATAAAATTAAATATCATTTTCGATATTTTCTAATCTAATGTCATCATTCAACTTATCGCACTATATTTTCATACAAGCAGCATTCTACATTACGCTATACACACAATACACTATACACCATACATACAACATACTATAATATACAATTAACTTACAATACATAGGTTAATAATAAAAATTAAGCATCAATAAACTAAACTACACATACAATAGTCAATACAAACATATAAATTGCAAATCTAACACTAAATTACCTAATTTAATAAAAAAGGGAATTAGGGTTTATACCTTGATTGGAGAGGATTAGGGGTTGGAGAGGGCTTCTAGATGCTACCGAGTGACGTTGGAGGTTGGAATGGAAGTGGGTGGCGAATTGGGGAGGAGGATGGAGGGTTTTGGGTTAGATTTAGGTGAAAATCGAAATGGGGGAGAAGAAGCTGCTGCAGTTTATTTTGGTTCGGGTTTCCAACGGCTACCAACGGCCGCAAACGGCATTTTCCAACGGGGTCCAACGGCTATCTTTTTTATTTCTTGGTAATAATCCGGAAAATACTTCCCATTGGAAGCCGTTGGTCAATGCCGTTGGCGGCCGTTGCCCCCCTCCGTTGGAATAAACAGTAATCCTTGTAGTGTAAAACCAAATGTTAAAGAAACACTTAACATTTAAAAGATTTTTAAACTAATTTATTTAAATTCAAACCCTTTTTAAAACTCATTTTAAATTTTTTAAAAAACCTTGTCTGGTTTAAAACTGCAACTAAATTCTACCCGAGACTATACAAAAATACTTCGAGTCGAAACCTTCCACGCTTCGAGTCAATTTATCAATTACTCAAGTACACTTCTCTACCAAAACCAAACTCCACCAGTATCCAAATCATCACCGTGCACGTGCACGATGACGCCGCTCCACTTCGATCACCGCCGATGATCACTCCAAGTCATCGATCATCCTCACACCTAAATACGATCATCAGATCAACCTACCAGGCTCGAAATCAAATTCGAGCTTCACATCCCAACCTGGAACACTGAACCTCTCCTCGACCCAAACCTGTCATCGCTTCGCATCCCCTCCTCCGACCACCGGAGCACCAGAACTTCTGACCACGTCTTCGTCAACATTCCCGCTTCTATTCCCCACAATCTGGTGGAACTCGATCCACCAGAGGTGCCAGGGAAAACAAATTTCCGTTCAAGCCTAAAACTAGGGCTACAGATTTCTCTGACCATCCATCGCCGCCACAGAAGCCTACACACCAATCTGACATTTTTCCCAAGGTCTCTGTTCATCACTCCACCTCCAGAAAGAATCCTGACCTCTCCGATCATCGAGATCACCAGAAACAACCCAAAACACCCAAACTGATCGAACTAGAAATGCTCCTACAATTTTATTCTAAAAATTTTGATTTCACCTCTAAAAATCATAATTTTGGATAGGGTTTCAGATCATAAATCTGAGTTGATAAATTAAGATGTTTGAATCTTTAGTTATCTTGAGCTTGCCCTGTTATTTTAAGTTTCCAGAGACAT
Organism: Allium fistulosum; assembly: GCA_030737815.1. Lineage (NCBI taxonomy): Eukaryota > Viridiplantae > Streptophyta > Magnoliopsida > Asparagales > Amaryllidaceae > Allium > Allium fistulosum. The sequence goes on from CM060905.1 coordinate 55,036,003, forward strand.
TCAAGTTAAATTTTAACTTAATTAAATTTTTAAACACTAACCCATGATTAAACAAACAATTATTGTTTATAACTTAAATCATAATATTAACTAGGTCATGAGATACAGAATTTTTAATCAAAACTTAAACTTAAACTGGGAACAGAGATACACATAAGTAACAGACATGCACACCAATTCATTCAAGTACATACATGCATAGATATTTACTTAAAAATATACTCACAGTCAAACTTATTTTCAGAGGTAAGCATGCAACCAGATTTTAGCCTTAAATTTAAAAATATTGTTACTCACCAGACTGCAAATGAAGATGAACAGAGCACCTTTGAAACAGTTTTTGATTTTGAAAACTTTAAAACTTGACTACTGTAATATGCTTCTGATATTAAACTGGAAAGTTGAAGATGCTTGAATGCTTGCTTTAGTTTGAAAGGGTTTCAGTTGCATGTAGAGATGACTTGTTTGACATGGTTCCAGATTTGAAAAAGATGTTTACATGCTTATGATTTTAAAATGAATTACAGGTTGTTGAAGAATGATTACAGGCTTGTTTTCAAAACAGAGAAGATTGTTTTGATGATCTCTTCTTTGATTTTGAAACTGATCCACAGGTTTTGATTTGAGAAAGCAATTTACAGGGATTTGATTTTTCATTGAGCTTGCTTCCAGACTTTGAAGAAATGCAGGCTTTTGTTTTGATTCCAGATTAAAGAAAATGTATTGCAGGTTTTTGAAGAAATGTTGCAGGCTTTAGTTTTGAAAATGAATTACAGATTTGAAGAAGTTTTCTGGTTTGAGAAAATGTTTATTGATTTGATAAATTTATGGTTTGTGGAAGTTTTAGAGTTATAGGCTGAAATTTCTTATTTTTGAAAATGAGAAGATAAGAAAAGAAATAGAATAGAGGGGAGATGTATGTTTATATAGATTTATTAGGATTTATTTAAAATTAAATAAAATGAAAAATAAAATAATGACACTTGCCCAAATTATCAACATTTGTCATTAACATTGTTTTATTAGTTTACACTTGTTTAAACAAGCCTTTATAGATTTACACATGTCATTTAAATAATCTTTATTTATTTTAAATGTAAATAAAAGTCTTTTTCTTTATTTATTAAATACTTATCTATATATATATATATATATTACTTTTTAAAGAACAAAACTAATTATATTTATAAATAAAAGTTTATACATATATTTAAAAATCCAAAATTATTTATAACAACACCTTCAATTTCTTTAAAATCTATTTATCTATATATAAAACAATATATTAATAATATTGTTTGAAATAAAAAATTTATCAATTTAAAAATAATTTATAAAAGAGATTATAAATTACTACTATTACTAAATGAATTAACATATCATATGTAAATTGTATTTTAAACTTATATATACATATATATATATACTCTTAAATCATATTTATTAAGCAATATTTAAAAAGAAAAGAAAATAATCCTTATTATTAATCTTATTTAAAACCATATAGTTATTTGTTTAAATAGTTTTGAAAAGCTTAATATTAAATAAATCAAAATTTTCAAATTATCAAAAATGTATATTAGAAATATAAAAACAAGATTTTATTTATTAATTAAATTTCAAACCAAAGCTTATCTATTTACAATATATACACACATTATAAATAGAAATCATTTTATTAGTTTTTTAAAAGATAAAATTCACTAATTAAATATTTATTTAATTAGATTATTAAATCAATTCAATTTTATTATCAAAGATTATCAATCAATTTAATTATTTAAATAAATTATTAAATTGATATTGCCCATAAATTCCGGGATATCACATTCCTTCCCCCTTAAAATAATTTTGTCCCCGAAATTTAAAACAAAGGTAATTTAATAATCTATTTAAATCACAAGCATATATTATCATCCATATGCTAACAACCATAGCAACCAATTCATCCAATCAAACAATTCTAACTATCCAAACAAAATTCTGGATAGAATTTCCTAGAGTTTCCCAAATATAAATACTGGGATACTCGCTCTACAGAATCCAAACAATCAATACTACTAAGCTATAGAGCTTCTACTCATCTAGATCTACAAAACTAAACAGGATATCAGACTACAGACGAGTCTGACTCAACAACCAAATCCTCCAGAACTGCTGGTTCCTAAACCAGAGATAGATCAAACACGTACTCCCTCAGAGATACGTAAAACACATCGAATTCCAGTCATCCAAAATGATAATTCAATCCAGTAGATCAAAGCACTTATCCAAATCAGAACACAGAAAAGATCCAATATTCCTCGGAGCTGACTTCCCAGACTTATCCAATCTTATAGCTCCCTTTACCAGAGAAAACTTCAACAACAACGAAGTCTCCAACTTCGAATTCAAAATCCCTCCGTCTCTTATCCATAAAACTCTTTTGACGATCCTGGCTTCCTACAAATCCTTCTTGATCAGCTCAACCTTTGCCGATGCTTCTAGAAACAAACTAGACCAAAAATAACTCAACAAAATGATCCCCTCAAGATCAACCAAGACCAAGAACACCAACTCTACTCGCAAACATCATAAGACTGAACTAACTTCTCCTATCTGGAAAAGACAAACAGGAGCACTCGCCAAACTGCTTCCGCTGCGCCACTCTGATCTGGAGTAGAATGAAAATGCTGATGAAGAACGCAAGCACAGACTGGACAACAAATCCTAGAAAATCTCGGATAACTCAAGAGAACACTCAAACTATCGCAAGTCGCTTTTGCGATCAACCCAGCCTAATTCCAAAGGAAACTGTTCTCTTTTTACCAATCAGAACAGCTTATACTTAACTATCAAATCCATCGAAGAAATGGATCCACTCTGCTGCTTCTGAACTTCACCTTCAGAAAAACTGCTCAGCCAGAAAACTTCCTGCCAACACACAGAACACTCCGAGCTGCACTGCTGCCACCGAAGCCAAAGACTTCTCAATCCAAAGCTCTTCGAGAAACTCGCAACCCAGACAAAACAGAAACACCATGCTGAACTCAGCCATAACACCGAAGCAGACACACTTCCTTAACTTGTTCCAAAAGAAAACAACTTCGGGAACATCCATAGTCACTGCGTTTCATCACACGGCTACTCCGTCCAGAAGTTACCAAGATACCATCACTCGCTTCTGCCTAACCAACAGATCCAACTCTACTCATCCAACTTGCACTTCAAAGATGGACTTTGAACCTTAACAAGTTTCCTTCAGAGATTGGTGAAATCCTTACACCACTGCAAAACTTACTCGAGACGGTATTAGCTTTACAGTCTCGATAGATACACTTCCAACCTCAAACATTCAAACTCCAACCATTGGTAGTCGTGTTACACACACCACCACCCTATCTACCTTTATAACTCATATTGGAAAATCTGTAAGGGTAACCCAACAAATAGGTAGAATAAATATATATATATATATAGTTAAAATTACAAATACGCTCTCTCAAGATAGACACCACTCCAGAGCCTAGGTATTCACTCAACCTCGCTCTGATACCAACCGTGACGACCCACCCTTCATTCCACAGAATGACGCATCGTCAATAAGAAAGAAAGGGATAGAAAAGAGAAAAGAAGAGAAGAGAGAAAGAAACAACATCATAATCTCAACAGCGGAACGAATAAATTATATTAATAACATAAACTATTACATAGTATACAACACTTATCAGAGTTACACAGCATATACATCACATACTAGACAGTTATAAACATCTGTCTAGATATTACATCTCAATACAATACAAGACACTAACACAGAGATCAACACAGCGGAACACTATATATCTACGAACGCTGAAGCCTCCTGCTCCATTGCTCCTCCAGAAAACTCGTCAAAGCTAAACCTGAATCCCTTGGCTACTCGTAAAAATTTGAGTACCCAAGAGTTTATAAAACAGAAATAAACACTTGGGTCAGACATGGGTCTGGTGTGAGTAACAGGTTAAAGTTGTTTAACTTTGAAACCTTTTGAAAACAAAAGGTATCACATAAGACTTCACACACATAAACATGGGTAAGTTTTTACCTTACGCTAACCAAAACTTTGACACGAAATTCGGTTATATTATAATAGGTCTAGGGTTCTCAAATAAATATTCACATAGCCTAAATTGTTACATTCATTCAATTCCAGCATACATAGGTATACAATCAAGTCCATTATCACTTATTGGAAATTGGATTCCATACAATGGCAGGGCTACCGGGGTACCGCCCATCACAGTATGGGGCCTAGATCACCGTACCGAGGATTACTCCCAATCCCCTGCAACACAAAGCCGGAACCATCCCTTACTAGATAATTCCGAATAAAATCACCCCACAGATGGCCGTCGCCAACTGCACCACTAAGCCGAAATAAAGGAACTCTCTAGATAGGGATGACCTTACTCTCAGTGGGTGCTACCCACGAAGCCTTGCTGCACCTCCCCTGTTTTAGCCATTCCCGGTTGATGAGGCTTGAGGTCACGATTACCTTTAATCAGAACACATCACTTAGAATGCTCATCGTCCACCTGACGATGTTCTGAAAGCATTCAATCCATACAAGTTCGTTCCGAGTTCGAACGAAACCGAAGGCATTATCTCGTTACACTCGTTTTGGAATCACCCTCAGAGTTAACGACAATAACCCTTGCACTCTGAATCTTCATCTTCACTTGAGATTCACGACCTATCGTTAATTTGGATCGATGTGGTATTCAGATATCCAAATCTGGAAACCCGATCCCGGTCTCATCGAAATCCAAAACGTATCTTTTAAGGCCAAGTTGTTTTAAAGTTAAAACAATTCAATTCTTTATCTATATACACATAGATAGATAACTCAATAGATAATTCTACATTATCATCACAAACAGATAATTCATATTATCATTACAATTCAACTAAACATCCATATCATAGATAAACACATATCTCATCAGAGGTATCAAACAATGCAGAGCATTCAGTATTATTCATCCATCATAAGTAATGATTTATACCATCTCTAATTAATTTAAAGTGAATTAAATTAATTACTTTATTTTATATCCTGCTTACTTAATCATTAATTAAACCGATTAATTAATCATACTCTAAGTATCTATCTTAATTAATCATTCTTGATTAATTATCCTTTAATTACTTTAAGTAATTAATCCTTAATTAATTTCACAAATTAATTATCTTAAACCATTACAGTAATTAATCTTTAATTACTTCATTAATTAATTAACTATACTTAATTACATTAATCCTTAATTAATTACAATTAATTAATTACTCTTTAATCACTTATTATTGATTAATTAGTTTAATTAATCAACTCTTAATTACATCATTAATTATATTAATTAATTAATGATCCTTAATTACTCTTAATTAATTATCTTATTTAAATTAATTACATTTAATAATTAATCTTTAATTAGTCACATTTATTAATCACCTTTGATTAATCTCAATTAGTAATTAACTTCCCTTAATTACTCCATTTCATAAATTAATTACTCCTTAATTAATTATCTTTTAATTATCCCTTGATTAATTATTCAAAGTAATTAAACTCTAATTACTTCATTATCTTCATTCAATTACATCCAGTAATTACCTTTAATTACTTTCCTAAGTAATTACACTTCATTAATTACATTTAAGTAATTATACTTATCAAATCACCAAGTGATTATCTTAAATTAATTTAATTAATTAATTTAACTTATCAAATTTATTTAATTAATTACCTTAAGTAATTAATTACTTTAATTACTTCCATTAAGTAATTAATTACTTTAATTACTTCCATTAAGTAATTAATTACTTTAATTACTTCCATTAAGTAATTTACACTTAACCAATTTCTTATTAATTAATAAATCTAATTGATTATTAAAATTAATCATATTAATTAATTATTTAATAATCTCTAATTAATGATCTCTCATTAACTAACAATTCTTTACTTACATTCTTTAAGTATTAAAACCTAAATCAACCATTATTAATTACAAATTAATTAATTCTTAATTACCAATTAATAAATCTCTAATTACTCAATTAATTTCTTAATTAATCTTTAATCACTTGATTAATTAATTCCTAATCGTTTATTAATAATCTATACTTATCTAATTAAATGATCCTTAATTTCCAAATTAATTAACCCTTAATTAATTTACTAATAATCTTAATTAATTAACACCAAATCATTAATTAATTAAATTATTAAACTACTCTTTAATTCCTTATTAATTTAATGAATCCTAAATCATTAAATCTTAATTAATCTTTAAATTAAAATATTAGTCTTTATAACAACTTTAATTATTATTAACAAAAGACTTAAAACATTTCACTTCTAAACTTTCTTTTAATTCATTTTAAATTAAAGATTTAAATTTGAATTACAAATTTAACCTTAACAAATTTTAAATCAAATTTACAAAACCTTTTTAAAACCAAATGTTAAAGAAACACTTAACATTTAAAATATTTTTAAACCAATTTATTTAAATTCAAACCCTTTTTAAATTATACTTTTAACATTTTAAATTTGTTAAAGCATTATATATTTTATAAACTTATTTATTTCAAACTAGGATATAAATTTAAATTTGAATCCATACCTTTAAAATTTGATTTAAAACTTTGCTTTAAATCCTGCTTAAGATTTTAAAACTCATTTTAATTTTTTTTTTAAAACCCTGTTTGGTTTAAAACTGCAACTAAATTCTACCCGAGACTATACAAAAATACTTCGAGTCGAAACCTTCCATGCTTCGAGTCAATTTATCAATTACTCAAGTACACTTCTCTGTCAAAACCAAACTCCACCAGTATCCAAATCATCACCGTGCACGTGCACGGTGACGCCGCTCCACTTCGATCACCGCCGATGATCACTCCAAGTCATCGATCATCCTCACACCTAAATACGATCATCAGATCAACCTACCAGGCTCGAAATCAAATTCGAGCTTCACATCCCAACCTAGAACACTGAACCTCTCCTCGACCCAAACCTGTCATCGCTTCGCATCCCCTCCTCCGACCACCGGAGCAACAGAACTTCTGACCACGTCTTCGTCAATGTTCCCGCTTCTATTCCCCACAATCTGGTGGAACTCGATCCATCAGAGGTGCCGGGGAAAACAAATTTCCGTTCAAGCCTAAAACTAGGGCTACAGATTTCTCTGACCATCCATCGCCGCTACAGAAGCCTACACACCAATCTGACATTTTTCACAAGGTCTCCGTTCTTCACTCCACCTCCAGAAAGAATCCTGACCTCTTTGATCATCGAGATCACCAGAAACAACCCAAAACACCCAAACTGATCGAACTAGAACTGCTCCTACAATTTTATTCTAAAAATTTTGATTTCACCTCTAAAAATCATAATTTTGGATAGGGTTTCAGATCATAAATTTGAGTTGATAAATTAAGATGTTTGAATCTTTAGTTATCTTGAGCTTGCCCTGTTACTTTAAGTTTCCACAGACATTCAAGTTAAATTTTAACTTAATTAAATTTTTAAACACTAACCCATGATGAAACAAACAATTATTGTTTATAACTTAAATCATAATATTAACTAGGTCATGAGATACAGAATTTTTAATCAAAACTTAAACTGGGAACAGAGATACACATAAGTAACAGACATGCACACCAATTCATTCAAGTACATACATGCATAGATATTTACTTAAAAATATACTCACAGTCAAACTTATTTTCAGAGGTAAGCATGCAACCAGATTTTATCCTTAAATTTAAATATATTGTTACTCACCAGACTGCAAATGAAGATGAACAGACAACTTTGAAATAGTTTTTGATTTTGAAAACTTTAAAACTTGACTGCTGTAATATGATTCTGATATTAAACTGGAAAGTTGAAGATGCTTGAATGCTTGCTTTAGTTTGAAAGGATTTCAGTTGCATGCAGAGATGACTTGTTTGACATGGTTCCAGATTTGAAAAAGATGTTTACAGGCTTATGATTTTAAAATGAATTACAGGTTGTTGAAGAATGGTTACAGGCTTGTTTTCAAAACAAAGAAGATTGTTTTGATGATCTCTTCTTTGATTTTGAAACTGATCCACAGGTTTTGATTTGAGAAAGCAATTTACAGGGATTTGATTTTTCATTGAGCTTGCTTCCAGACTTTGAAGAAATGCAGGCTTTTGTTTTGATTCCAGATTAAAGAAAATGTATTGCAGGTTTTTGAAGAAATGTTGCAGGCTTTAGTTTTGAAAATGAATTACAGATTTGAAGAAGTTTTCTGGTTTGAGAAAGATGTTTATTGATTTGATAAATTTATGGTTTGTGGAAGTTTTAGAGTTATAGGCTGAAATTTCTTATTTTTGAAAATGAGAAGATAAGAAAAGAAATAGAATAGAGGGGAGATGTATGTTTATATAGATTTATTAGGATTTATTTAAAATTAAATAAAATGAAAAATAAAATAATGACACTTGCCCAAATTATCAACATTTGTCATTAACATTGTATTATTAGTTTACACTTGTTTAAACAAGCCTTTATAGATTTACACATGTCATTTAAATAATCTTTATTTATTTTAAATGTAAATAAAAGTCTTTTTCTTTATTTATTAAATACTTATCTATATATATATATTACTTTTTAAAGAACAAAACTAATTATATTTATAAATAAAAGTTTATACATATATTTAAAAATCCAAAATTATTTATAACAACACATTCAATTTCTTTAAAATCTATTTATCTATATATAAAACAATATATTAATAATATTGTTTGAAATAACAAATTTATCAATTTAAAAATAATTTATAAAAGAGATTATAAATTACTACTATTACTAAATGAATTAACATATCATATCTAAATTGTATTTTAAACTTATATATACATATATATATACTCTTAAATCATATTTATTAAGCAATATTTAAAAAGAAAAAAAATAATCCTTATTATTAATCTTATTTAAAACCATATAGTTATTTGTTTAAATAGCTTTGAAAAGCTTATTAAATAAATCAAAATTTCCAAATTATCAAAAATGTATATTAGAAATATAAAAACAAGATTTTATTTATTAATTAAATTTCAAACCAAAGCTTATCTATTTACAATATATACACACATTATAAATAGAAATCATTTTATTAGTTTTTTAAAAGATAAAATTCACTAATTAAATATTTATTTAATTAGATTATTAAATCAATTCAATTTTATTATCAAAGATTATCGATCAATTTAATTATTTAAATAAATTATTAAATTGATATTGCCCATAAATTCCGGGATATCACAGTACCATTATAGTATGCCTACTATAGCTACCATATTAAATGGCAGGTTCTACAACTAAAACCGTACAAGTCTCGTATTGTTTTGTTTGGATTTCCAACAAATGGTCAGGCTAAGGAACTTCCTATGCCACGAAGGAACGCCTCTGGAATGACGTCCCGAGAACCTAACCGGATCTCTGCCAACACAAGGCCGGGTTACCTCTGCAAAAATAGGTAACTACTGACACGCGTATGCCATCCCCCGATCGTAACCGATCTTCCCGAGGATCCTCGATTTCCAACAACCACATAAGAATAATAATGCAACAACAACATAGGTTAAGTATTTGGGCTCCATACCATGATACCACCTCTATCCACAAGGAATGACATACACTAAGGGGCGCTACTCCCTAGAACCTTGCTGCATCCTTCCTGTTTTGACCATTTCCGGGGTGTGAGGTCCGACGAAGTCTCGTCCACAAAGCTACGCTTTGGCACAAAGCCATGTTTCGGGTCAACAGATGATCAACCTATGACCACAAAGATAAATGATCAAACAAATGATCATATCACAAATGATCAAACACTGATCATCACACAGCAACACTCAGCATGCCACATTACCAAATTGGGATATATCGCTGATAAATTTCAACTACATAACCTCTGAGCTCGTACGTCTCAGAGAAGGGTGTTAAGCTAAAAGAATAAATTCTCCGCCACCAAATAGAAATGTATTTGAAAGAAATCGGCTTTATATCTCAAAGTGTAATGTCAGACATGTAACCATACAAGTCTGTTCCGGGTTCGAACAAAACCGAAGGCACTTCTTACGAAGCCCTTGCAATTCCGGGTATCCACAATCCCGTTCGGATTTCCAATCACTTAGGGAATCTCTATACCGGTTGCTACTTGGTGCAGAGACAATCGATGAGTTATCCTTTCGTTCTCGTGAATATCCGGTCTTCACCACCGATCTTCAAATGCGATCCATATACGACGTATCACATATTCGGAATGGGTTATACAACCCAAAGGTCCTTTCCCGGCTAACCCGAATAGTGAGCGAAATATTTAAAAATATATGGATATTGGGATTTCAATTAAGTCACAACTTATTACCCAAAACCTTTCTTTTCAAATGGTTTAACAAATTACCATTTTAATCTTTTAAACGAAAAAGATTCATTTTAACAACCTTCAACGGTTTGAACAATTTCCACATTTTAATCTTTTAAATAAAAGATTCATTCACAGATTTTCCAAATCAATTTCTATTTTAATTTGACTCGTTAAATCTTTAAATCAAATATTTAACTTATAGCTTTCAAAACAATTTCATTTTGAATGGTTTAAACAAATCATCATTTTAAATCTGTTAAAAATAAACAGATTTAATTCATAGCTTTCAAAAAGAATTCATTCATAACTTGGAAAATTCATTTTTCAATTCAAACTTGAAATTCCCTTAATTTAAACTGGAATTTCTTTTCTTATCTGAAAGCTTTTATCATTTAAAAACAACAGTTTCATTTCAGAAAATCTGATTCATTTATACGAGTTAAAGTCTTTGGGTTAAATTCAAATTCTCGAAATTTTACTTTTAAAATGGTTTAACTTCGTATAAACACATTTATATCATCTTTAATCCCTAGTTTCAAATCATAGAATTCAATTTCAAATATTGAATTCAAATTTAAATACAATTATTTAAATTTTCAAAACTTAATCAAGTTATTCAAAATAACTTTTATCTTTCAAATTCCATTTCAAATTAAACCCAAATTTCCAATTTCAAAATCAACTGAAATTAAAAATTAAATTTCAAAAACATTAATTTTAAATTATCTGTGACTTAACCGATTTCCACGTGAAATCCATATTTGTGTGTGTAAAAGTGTAGTCCAGGGGTTTCACACACAATAGTGCAACATCATACAATCATCACAGATCAAAACACAGAAATATAGTTGATAAGCGATATAAACTATAACGCTTATCGTTCATTCATAGATCACAGATATATATCACAGATAATAAATTACAGATCACAACATAAATCAGGATGTATCACAAGGCGTCACAAACAGGGATATCAAACAATTTACATTCAATAGAATCCAAATATTCATAAGTAAGGTCAGTTAATTGTCTGATTAATTCAAATCAAATTAAATTTCTTATGAAGTTCTAATCCTGGTTAATTAATTACAATCCATTTTAATTAATTATCCTTTATCATCTATTAATTAACCTTTAATTATTACCATTTAATTAATTATCCTTTCTTATAAATTAATTAGCTTTAAATTTATAATTAATTGATCTTTAGTTAATTTTAAATCATTCATCAATATAAAATTAACTTAACTTTTAGGTTAACACATTAAAACATTTAATCAACTTCTTAATTACTTAATTAAGTTTTATTTAAAATAAACCCCTTTTTAAATATAAGTTTAAAACATTTTAATTAAACTTAATTAATTTTAGAAATATTGTTATTTCAAAACCTTTCAACACAAATTCATATTTGTACTTAACAACAATCATTATTTTAAGAAAAATAAGTTTACAAATTAAATTGACTTAAATTTGTTCAAGTTTTAAAAACTAGAAATTGAAGACCCGAGACCTGCTTCGGGTATTCCCCGAGTCAACATGGCCTCTACTTCGAGTTTTCTCCAAAACCAACCCGAGCCACCTTTAAACTTTAAAAATTTGTTTAAGTTAATTTATACCCGATGTATACACCCAAATCCCCGGACAAAAACTCGAGCCAGCTCATAGAAATCCCGAAGACACTTCGAGCCATACCACCATCTTCTTCCCTATAACTTAACCTCTGGCACACACAAGTGCATGTGCACCTGCACCAATGAGTTCGTCCACTCCGATCATCAACGATGATTTCTTTGAGTCGGCTATCACACTTTAACTCAATCACAAACTTCAGATCATTGATCCAAACACAAATTCGAATTCGAGCCCATCATTCAAAACCTGGAAACGAGAACTGGAACTACACCCAAACCTGGAATCCACCATCGCTCTCGAGATTCCGACCATCAGAACACCTGTGATTCCGACCACACCATCACCTACCTTCATGCTTTCATCCCCTCGAGTTTTGTTACACTCGATCAAACAGAGCAGAAGCTACGATTCAGAGAAGTACAACCTGTTCAAACTAGGTTTAAAACCTAGATCGCCACGCCGCCGTCACCACAGTGATCAGGGTCCCCACCTGACATTTTTGCCGTACCCCCAGATCCTTCCTCAACCTCCTGACCCAACGCCGATCACCAATGATTGCTCGCCTCGCCGTAATTGACCAAAAACCCACGTTCGTTCAACCCCTATTATCTCCTTCACTTTCTACTTAAAAATCACCCAACTATTTTTAAAAAACATCATTGTGAATCACAAACCCGTTCATGTAATCGATTGATTTAATTGTGCCATTCGAATTTTTTGTCATTTCATATCTGTTTACAGTAGACATGAGTTTCCATCCTCTTTGTCACATAATAACAAGTGAAACGAATTTCAGAAAAATCTACACTTTTAAACAAGCAACTTCTTTTCTTTGATCATAACCTAAAACCAATTGGATCGAGATATAGAGATTTTTAAAGTTCAAGATTAGCTTTTTTTCAAGAACATGAGATTCCATTGGTTACTGGGTGAGAAAAAAAAATGATTATCATGTATCTATACAACATTAAACATTTTTCTATGCGATTACATGCCAAACTACAAGAGTTTTTATCCAAATTCGTGGCATATACGTATGCAATCATAGTTTTCTAGATTGGTTAAGTTTTGGTTTACTCACTTAGTAGGAAAGAACAAAGTTTGCTCACCTGTATTTTTCCAGAAAATAGAACTGCTATGTTGAATTTAGTTGATTGCATTGCTTTTGATTTCCAGGTTGATGAGTCAGTAAGAAACAAAATGTTATCTTCCCTGTTTTGAAACTAGCCTGAGACACTGCTTGCTAAAGCCTTCTTGATCTCAGTTTTGAGTTGTTTTTGAATTGTTGTGAGATGTTGAATTTCTTTTTTTTAAGTTGAAGATGATAATACCTTTAGTTTTTTTTTCTTTTTCTTTTCATAGTTTTGAATAATCGAAACTGATATGAGGTAGATGGATATAAATAAAAGAAAGCAAATAAGTACAGGGTGTTGTTTGTTTATTCAATAAGCATGGCTGAGATGATCTTTAGCATACTTGCATTTATTATGTTATGGTGGCTGCATAACTTACTTTATACATAAACACTTGTTTATTCCTTGCCTTTCATCTCTTTGTCTCGGCTGAGATGTTTGCATTTATTACTTTGTTTCCTCTTATTACCTTTATTTTGGATGTACAATCTTGCCTTGCCTACTTATTTACAGGCTGCATACCTTGTTATGTTTTCATTTTATACTTTGTTTTTTTAGCTTTGCATTTCTTTGGCTGTATATTTTATTTTGTTTTGTTTTGTTACTTTGTATTGTAAATAAGTTTCTATTTAAATTATGCTGTTTGTTTTAGTACTTATGAATATGAGTGAACTCCTATTTTTATTTTATTGTTAAGGTTTAGCTAATGTGTTACTTTGTATTCAATTTATATTTATTTCTAGTCTACATAACTAATTTTCCTTGCTTACTAAAATGTTGTTTAATTATTTTATTTTTCTCTACTTGCTGTCTTATTATCTAGGGATATAAATGAAGTTTTTAATTGTTAATATGTTGTTATAATTATATTTCTAACTTAAATTATTTATTTTAAAAATCCATTTTTTTGAAATTCAAATTCAAATCAATATATACTTATATATAAAATTTCAAATTTACTCATATATCATATATACATATATATTCACATATATACAATATTTAAATTTAAATGATTTAATATATTTTAATTTGGATTTGGGGAAACTCGAATCAATTTATCAATTGTTTTTACAAATTTTTATTCAAAAATTTATTTAATTATCAATTTAAATTAAATTAAAATCTGGGGTCGTTACACTCAAACTCATTCTAGAGCGTCAATTACCCTATCTTAAATGAGTTACTCATCCTAGGGTATTACTAACTCAATCATTAATAAAATTTACCCTACCAAAGCCAAGGTGTTCGCTCAGCCTAAGCTCTAATACCAAATGTAACAAACCAGATTTTTGACCCCCAAAAATCGACACTAATACATCTTGGTATTCATGTGTTGCAAATTCGATTGCCGAAAAAACCAATTGTTAGGGGAATAAGAAAATAAGGATAGAACCGAATCTCACACGAATAGAATAAACCAATAGTCCGGACCAAATCATTCCCCAAATCTTGTCCGGGTGTGAGGTTCGAGAGGCGCACTAACTAACCTACTGGTTCCACTTTGAATTCCATAATGCCATTCCTAAATCACATAACTGATTTCTACAAATGTATACATCCTAAGCTCGTATGTCTCAAGAAAGGATGTTAAGCTAAGAGAAGTTGCCTTCTCCACCACCAAACAGATGATACATTTTATAACGATTAATTAATATGATCAGAAATGCACTGTCAAACACTTATCCATACAAGTTCATCTTGGAATTGAATGAAACCGAAGGCACTACTCTTACTATCATTAGTAGCGAGTGGTCCTTGCAATCCAAAGATTTCAAAAATCGATAGGAACTCTGCTATAATAAATGTCTCTATTTTGGGAGCTACCTAGAGAATGTCAACAAGCAGTCCTTTCGCTATAGAGATCTTCTTTCTTCAATATAAGGAAGTTTCTGGAATGCAGACATCATTGCCATATAAATATAATATGGGGTAAACCCCTGCGACTCATGACAACAGTCCTTCCGATCTTCAGAAATCATCATCATCAACATGTTTTCACTTCTGATTGTATACATTGGTTCAATGTGGTTTTCAGATAGGAATTACTCAAATTTGACCCTGGTTCCTCCAAACCAATCTTCGATAAAAAATGTTAACTTCATATGAGATTATCAATCATCATACAATTTAATTCATCTTATTATTCATCTATTTTTAAAATCCTTTGATTACTTAAAACCTTTTTGAATCTTAGAATAATTCCAAATTATTTCATCCTTTACTTAGGAAAATATTTCCAAATCATTTATTTACATAAAAGATTTCCAAATCATAATTTTAAGCAGGTCAAAAACAATGTTATTTAAGACATAGTTTACTACAAACCAAAAAAAATTAATTTTAAGTATAGGAATTAAATTAATTCCAAACCATTTATTTAAATCTCATATTGGAAAACATTAGAGTAAAAAGGATCATGGAAATTATACTAATTCTACTCAATACCAATTCCCGTATTCAACCTTTATTATTCGTCTAAAAGTGGTGAAATCGCCTTTTAAATTCACTTGGATAGTACGAGTTCCCTCCTTGGAATTAACACCAAGTGTAAGAAGATTTTCTCCATGCAATCCAAGTCGTTTAAATTTGGAAAATTTATTCTTTTATACTTAACTCATTTCGACATTTCGACCTTATCTATCCCTTGCCCATGAGAGGCTAGGTGAGCCGGTGGACTGGTTGCTCCTGAACATCTTCCTTAGTTTAAGCCCCTCGCTTGGATCTCACTAATAGAATAATCCATTCTACTCGTTGGATTTTAGAGCCAACATTAAATCACTTGATTATGATAGCTTTTCTTTAAATCATCTATTTAAACCTTTTTAAATAAATTATAAAACTTCCAAATCATTATCAAAACACTTCATTATTCATTGTAAACATTTATAAAATATTTGGAAAAGAATAGTTAAGTTAAAATCCATATTTCAAAAGTTACCAAAGTGCTGCAAAAAGTGCTGCGAACATGCTGCGAATAGTGTTTTCACAGCTTATTTGAATAAAACAAATTTTCGATCATTTAGAATCCATTTTTATAACTCAATTCTCTGTGTCACATACCGGAATTTTCGACTTTCGAAAATTCGACATCGATACTCACTTTATCGACTGCCGAGAAATCGAACGCCGGAAACTCCAATAGTGAGGGTTTTAGAAAGAAGAAGTAGAAGAAAAAGAGAAGAAGAAGGAAGAAAAGAGAAGAAAGAAGAACAACAGAACAGAAAAACAATATCAGAATCTTACACATCGCAGCGGAACAATATATAATAGATAAATGAATAATCTTTAAAACAAAGAACTATATCATTTTATACATACATCAATCATCAGAGTCAATATACAACAATGGACAGTTATATAACTTGTCCTCATACAGAATACACAGCGGAATAAATACTATCAGATACACATACTACGTCTCGTCCTCCAGCTTATCTCCAAAGCTCCAGAATATCCAGAATATCCTGATAATCTAACTCTAGACTGCCCGTGTGGAAATTGGTGGGCACCCAGAGTTTAGAAGGGAAACAATAAACTCCGAGTCAGTCATGGTGACTGGTGTGAGATCGTAAAACAGTTATTTTATCTTTAAAATAAACAACAGAAAATTTTTAATGTAAATTCGCAATGCTTTTGGAAAATGAAACTACCATAAGACCTCCCACCGCACACACAATGCAAACGCAGACTTGGAGGAGATTTCTTCTTATGATAGTCAAAGATGCTTACTACGCAAAAATCAAATTCTTTTTGATATTATTATTAGTGCATAGTGTAGAAAACATTTCGAAAGTATAATATAAATCTTAGCCAGCATAGGTACCATTATATTATGCCTGCTATAGCTGCCTCCTGAGGAGACAGGTTATACAATTGAAATCGTAAAGGCTCGTATTGTTTCTTTGGATTTCCAACAAATGGTCAGGCAAAGGAACTTCCTATCCACGATGGGTACGTCCCTGGAATAGACGACCCGAGAACCTAACCGGATCTCTGCCAACACAAGGCCGGGTTACCTCTGCAAAAATAGGTAACTACTGACACGCGTATGCCATCCCCCGATCGTCACCGATCTTCCCGAGGATCCCCGATTCGCAACAAACCACATAGATAATAAAAATGCAGTAACCACAGAGGTTAAGTATCTGGGCTCCATACCATGATACCACCTTTATCCAGAAGGAATGACATACACTAAGGGGCGCTACTCCCTAGAACCTTGCTGCATCCTTCCTGTTTCGACCATTTCCGGGGTGTGAGGCTCGACGAAGTCTCGTCCACAAAGCTACGCTTTCTCAAAAAGCCCTGCTTCGGGTCAAACAAAATGATCAACCTATGATCACAAAGATATAAGATCAAACAAATGATCATATCACAAATGATCAAACACTGATCATTTCACAGCAACACTCAGTATGCCACGTTACCAAATTGGGATATATCGCTGATAAATTTCAACTACATAACCTCTGAGCTCGTACGTCTCAGAGAAGGGTGTTAAGCTAAGAGAATAAATTCTCCGCCACCAACAGATATGTATTTGAAAGAAATCAGCTTTATATCTCAAATTGTAACGTCAGACACACAATCCATACAAGTCTGTTCCGGGATCGAACAGAACCGAAGGCACTTCTCACGAAGCCCTTGCATTTCCGGATAATTTTCTAATCACGTCAGGACTTTCCGTCACTAAGGGTGATAAAACCTCTAAACCGGAGATCAGCCGATGTAGAGTAACTCGACGGTAATCCTTCCGTTTTCAAAAATATCCGGTCTTCAACACCGGTCTTCAAATGCAATTCATAACGACGTATCACATATTCGGAATGGGTTATACGACCCCATGGTCCTTTCCCGGCTAACCCGAATAGTGAGCGTTTATTTAAAAATAAGTGTGGCATTCAAATTCATCCAATTCACAACAAATACCTATCTAAAGGTAATTATTGATAGTCGGTTATTTAACTATCAATAAAGATGCGCAACATCACCAGATTCCAAATAATTTCCAAATTATTTCATCTTCAAAAATATCTTTACTAGATATAAAATTTCCACACTTTAAAAATAAATCAACGTTTAGTTTTAAAACAAATTCCCATTCCATTTATAAATTCCATAGTGAATTTATATCTTCAAAATATCTACTGATATACGATTCTCAAATCGATTTCAAATATTCAATTTCATTTTATCTTTAAGAAGATAAAATCTCAAAACGTTTCATTTCATTTTGGAAATGCATTTCCCTACTTATTTAATAATAAGTATTTCACAAATCATTTATTTTCAACACTTGGAAAATATTCGATATACTTAAATCAAATTAAGTATATGTTTCATTCTTTAAGGAAATCATTTACTTTGACAACATTTATTTGAGTCAAAACGAATGTTACGTAAAACATCGTTACGACGACTCGAAATCACTAGTATAGGGATTCAGAATTTAGATAGATAGGTAAATCCCAATACTATATAAAACATTTCCTTCCGGAAACCATTTACTATAACAACAGTGTTATAGTCCACCATTTCCTTATTTCTCGAAAACGTCTATTTCAACAATGAATGTTGAAATCTATGCTTTCAATTCACAATACATTTTAAAACATCTTCAAAATGTTTAACTTCATTTTTTATATCACTTCTTCAAAAATAAATCCATTTTTCTTAACAATATATTCACTGTCCAAAATCGTGAATATAATTCACTTATCACATTTCAGTATTTAATTCATCAAATTCAATTGATTTTGAATTTATAAAACAACGCTTATAAATTCCATTTCTGTTTTATAACAACTTCGGTTTATAAATCTTCTTTATTAAAAATTTCGATAAATACCCCACTTAAAGGCAAAAATCCAATTTACAAGTAAATTTCTTATCAGCCTTTATTCTACAATTTCATTCATTTTATAACTTCACACTTTATAAATCTATAAACTTCAAACTTCACAATTCTATAAACTTCAAACTTCACAATTCTATAAACTTCAAACTTCACAATTTATAATCCTATAAATTTTCTATCTTCCCAAGTTATAATTCTATAAGTTTCATATCTTTACAATTTAACACTTATAAAAAAAACTTGTTTTAAAATTCCAATAATTTTAATTGATAAATATCAATTTTATACATCTTTTATATACCTCGTTTTTAATAATTCAAAAATTCAAATTTTAAACTATTTTATAAATTACTTAACTGTTTATTTCAAAAATCACCTCTCGGTTATATTTCACCAAAATCTTAACCTTTACAACTTTAATAATTTTAACGTTTGTAAATTAATTCAAAAATTTAATAACGTAATTTACAAATAATCACTTTAAAAATCCCTTTTAAAGTTAAAATCGTTATTTTTAAAACTTCAAAAATTGAATCCAATGATGCAACGCATCAATTAGTCAATCACAACATCAAACATCATATATCATCATATGATAACAGAATATATATCAACATCTGTAAATAAATAAATACAGTTGAGGAATCCAGTTGGATCCCTCCAACCTGTTTCCCTGCATCCAAAGACGTTAGCACAATACCATTCCACTTCTAGGTGGAATATCGCGGTATATGGGTTTTATAAAAATCCGCTTACTAACGGCGCAATAGGGTCTCATCCGCTATACGAGGCGGGAAATCAATCAATCCAATATATACATATGCCAATATGTATATACTGCTATATATATATAGATATATCCTATCATATCTAATATCACATCCAAACAAATCAACCAAATCAATAACTGCAATTCAAAATTAAATCTGAGTGAGAAGATCTCACCTTTGCATTTAATTTGCTTTCCAATTCAAACCAGCTTATTTCTTCACGATGTTAGACCTTGTATAAAACAATTTATACCATTCATTAATATTCAATATAAATCGAATAATCAACTTTCGTTTTGATAATTTCAATTCATCGGTGATTTTGTTTTAAACAATTAATTTTAAATTTTCACTGATTTCCCTTTTTAAATAAACTTATTTAACTAAGATTTTATTTTGACCCAATTTCTTTTAATAAATTTATCTAACTAGAAATTAAATTTAAAACTAATTTCTCCTTTAACAAAATATTTTCCAGTTACCAAAATAATTACATAAGTTAATAAATTAGAAATCTGTATTTTATATCTTTCATATTTAACTTACAATCAGTTTCTTCTCTTAAAATTTTATTTCTACAATCTAAATTTTAAAACTAAATTTTCCTTTAAACTTCACTGCATTTTATTTTATAAAAATTTCATTTAAACTAACTTCTTTTTTTTCACTTTGAACCAAAATCTCATTCACATAAATATTCCAAACATTTTCCTTAATATAAATTTCTTTGTATAAAGAATTTTTTTTATATATTATAAACTTCTGTATATAAAATCTTCTATTTTCCTGTAATTGACAACACCAACCCATTTAAAGTTTAAAAACTACATATATACATATTATTATTATTTTTCAAATTAATACAAAACTGTTAATACCTTAATGCCAAATTGCGAACCCAAGCTAATCGAACAGCTTCCAAATCGAAACCACCCAAATCGAACGACCGCCACCGCGACTTCGACTTCGCCTGACTTCGTTTCGCCGCACTACTACTCGACTTTGGCCTCGACATCGCCTACGTCCCTCTTCGCTCGCGAGCTCCTCCAGTCATCGCGAACCCCTATGCCGTATTGTCGAATCCATTGCCTCGATCCCCCTTCGCCATCGAGTCTGAACTCGATAGTTTCCAGTCGACTGCCTCGCCGTGATGAGGAATCGCGCCCCACGTTGTCGCCGATGCCATCACATCCCAGTCTCATGCGTTGCCACGCGCTACTCCCTCTCCGGTGACGAACCCGATTTCGTGAATCCTCCCTCGCCTTCAACACGACTACGCTCGATTTCGTGAATTCCCAGGTGAAAGAGGGAGGCAATTCGACATTTTAATTTCATTTCGATTTTGAAAATGAAAGAGGAAGGGGAAGACTTTGTTTATAAAGGAAAGGGAAACGAGAATTTCAGCCATTGTTTTTATTTTGAACGAGATGATTATTTTTCTTCGAATTCGATTTGGCTTTTGAAACTGAAGGGGATGGTTGGCACGATTATTTCGTGATTCTCGGCTGAAATTAAAGGAAGAGAACGTGGTGACGTATATTAATATAAATTTTAATTTTAATTTGAATTTCATTTTATTTTAACGCGTTTGCATATCGTACAGTCACGAAACAACTCCGAAAAATACGAAAATTGAAATCCGACAATAATTCAATATTACGGACCCAATGGAACTGGTTTCGTCGAATTCCGAGACTGTGCCTCGGACGGCTATTTTTAAATATCGATACGAACGATATAAATTCAAAACTGAGCAAAACAGTTTAAATTTCAATTCTGAAGCTGCTGTTATCTTCAGAATCATCAATACGAATTTTAAAAGCTTTTGAAATATTTTTCTTCAGCTTAAAATTGAAGATTCAAATTCTTATTCAACTTTCAATAGATTAAATTTTAAAGTTTAATCGCCAAATTCAAAGTTCAATCGGGAACTCAAATTAAATCATCGTTCAAATATTTTAAAATTAATTAAATATCCTCAATTTAATTTGTTCAAAATTCTGGGTCGTTACACTCTGTTAAAATTTTTTAAAAGATTTATAAGATTTATATTATATTTTTAAACATTTTAAAAAATTATTTAGAACATTTGCCACTTTGGCCACCGAATTGCCAAAGCGCGATTTATCGAAATTTGATTTGCCCATATTTTAAAATATGTTAAATTAAATCTCGAACATTTTCTTTTGTTTGAAAACTATAGTCATATAGTTTGAAAAATTCTTATTGCAAAGAAATCCGACTCTGATTCCATCCTATAGAAGGATTTAACTTTTACGGCGTGAAATCATGGACTGCCGTTACGCGATGCACCTATTTTTGACTCCAAATTCATTGTTTGTCAAAACTTCTCCAAATTGAATTATTTTTTTTAAACATTGATAAACCATTTTCAAACATTTAAACCAATATTTTCTATATTAAATCCTTTTCACTTTTAAATCATTTCATAATATTATATTATTATAATATTCTTTTTCAACCTTTTCATATTTTCAAAATCATTAAGAGGCTCAATAAACTCCATCCAGATATTATATGAATTAATTTTATATTAATTAACCATGGTTAATTACTTAAATATTTTTATTATAATTTTTTATAATTTATCACAACCAAGTTATCAACGATATGAACATCCATATAATCAACCATATAATTAACCAAGTTATCAAACATTCATACAAATCATTAAGATATTAAATGGTCATATTATCATACTTAATAATAGTTATAGATATTATTTACCATTTAATAAACATTTAGTACTCACTATCACAAATGCTCCCTCCTTCCCAAGCTCCAAATAATTCGGTAGAGCTTCCACGATACTTCGAACTTCTCCTATCTTCTTTGAATGAAACTAATGGCACTTCCTTCTCTTTTTCTTGCTTCGGGGCTTCCGGGATCTGTTCCTAATCTCAATATGGTTTTGGCCTAGCCTTGATGAAGTGGTGGAGCTCGGCTAAGTGTGGATTTAGGTGAGGTCATGGGTTGTAGAAGGTAAGGGAGGTCGTTTGAACTTGTTTTGAGGTGGAATTGTCTTATTAACTAGTGTATATAAATTTGTTCTATTTTGGCATTATTTTGCCATAACTTGTTCTAAGAATGGAAGAAGAATCTTGGAGAAGGAGGATGGAGAGGTAGAAAATGGCTTAGAAATTTATGAAAGAGGGCAGTGTATTTATAGGCACGTTTGGAACAAAATATCCTAACATCAAATTAATTTTTACCCTCAACCCACACTGCTTCTTTCACCTCCAATGCACGGCCTCCGACCACCATCACATTGGCCATGTGGGTGTGCATGTTCATGTCCTTGCACATTGACTTATGTATACTTAAGTGAGTAGGAAAAGAAAATTATCATAATATTTCTTATTTTTACCATATGTAAACTCAAATGCTAATGGTAAATTTTCTTATGTGTACATGACATGTATATGTGCATATATATGTTATTACATATACATGACAGATAAATGAGGTTGTAACAACCTTTGAATGACTTTTGTTCGTTAAATGGTTGAAAATCAAGAAATCGATTACCGACCACATTTTCACTTATTAATTTATATACATATATTTGTAAACAAAATTTTAAAATATATTTCCAATCATTATTAATTAATTAAATTGATCACATTTTTGAATTATAAAACCAAACAAATTAGTAATAACAATTATTTATAATAACTGCTATTATACCGATAAAGTGATATCGATTTTTCCTTATATTTTCAAACAGATTATATATCTTTATTAAACTATTATAAATTATTTATTATCACTTAATAACTATTTTAAATGAATTATTATCATTTAAAAACAAATATTTGAATAGTTATAGTAATTATTAAATCGTTAAATCTTAATTTAAAATCATAAATCAATTATTAAATATAAGGATATCACTAATGATGTCATAAATACCATATTTTTCCCAAAAATAAAATAAATAATTTTATTTCATATTCTTTTACAATTATTAAAATAAGTGTATGTATCCAGCTGCATGTGCGACATTTTACGATTATAGATCTGTTTATCGATAAAACGGTTTTCGGTTATTTTATCGCTTGTCCTTTAAAATTTATATTTTCATAATACTTATTCCAAATAAGATTACCATTGTTATTTATTATTCAAAACACCATAATCTATGTTTTTAAAAGCTTATATTTGAATATTTTAAAAATAAATATAATTTATCATATTGGTAAATTTATGGGTTCTTACATTCACTTTCAAATAATACTGGTATTATTTTCTTTTCACAAACTTTGAAAAACAATTTTCCAAAACACCAGGATTTATGTTCTCAAATTCACAGTTTAAATCCTTCTCATTTTTATAAACTATACTTATATAAAGTCATTTTCTTATATAAAACCATTTCACATATGTTTATCTTTAAAATATCTTGCCTTTTATTAAGACTATAATAAACAACTTTTATTAGGAATTAAATTTTAACCTAATGTTATCATCGAGCGTCTTATAGTCAAACTATGAAATTTAATTCATAAGGTGTTCATTTTAATGTTCCCACAATTACTATCCACCCACCCATGCAGTGAAAAGGTAAAACTACTCATTAACTGGTTGAGCATAAATAATCTAATTATAAATGATAAAAACTGAATATTATCATATCCTAATAAAAGTCACATCATATATAACTATATCGGTTTTTTGAAAATTTATATATAAAATATAATCCAAGGTAATATTATTTCATTTACCAAAATTTAAAAATAATACGATGTCGGTTTGTTTGTTCAAATGTTTAGAGATTCTAGTAATGAACCAATTCATTTAACAAAAGCTCACAAAATATTTTTATTATCCAAACAAGCGTCAAACTAAACATTCATTTCAATGGTTTAAGCAATCATTCATCAAGGTAGCTTGGCGTCTAATATATAATTGCTAGGCATCGATTTACATATATATAATTGTAACAAATTTGCATGAAATTAAAAATAAGACGCTAATAAGATTTAAGATATATTTCTTTCACCGATGTTGTACCCATAATATTTTATATTTACAAATAAATATATCGATACAATAAGTTGTAGGTGATATAATAAGATAATATTATACCCAAGCTTTATGACAACAATTTAAAATTACCAAAATTGATAATAATATAATTATTTTATTATTTTTATAAATGGTGATGAATTATATATGCATATAATGTATATGTCTATATGAATGTTTAATATATTAAATCATGTAATTTAATACACTTAAATATCACAACTGTTGTACACATGTTTAACTTAGTTTAAATGGGTAATTGATTAGTCAAAAGAGACTAAAATAAAATATAGCATGCATATGTCTTTTAAGCCATAAATTAAGTTATCAATACTAGCTGATTATGTAATCTTGGCCGGTCCGACATGAAAAAATGAGGGGTCAAATGTGTTTGCTCCATATTGGAAATGAATGGAGATTTGCTGCATATGGTGTAAACATTTTTTAGTACTTATAACCAATTAAATATAAAGACCTTTTCTTATATACTTATTTGCACAATTTTTACCCGTCATATATGGGTAAAAAGAAGGGTCAAATAGGGCTGTCAATGAGTACCTGAAAAATTCAAAATCCGTGCATATCTGTATCACAAAAATGAAAAATTATCTTATATATGATAATTATTCATTCGGTTTTTATCAAGATTATAGTTAATTTTTTTATCTGTTTTAGTCCATAAAATGATTGTTAGTTTCTGTTTATTTTGGTAAAAAAATTTAACTGTGTATTAAAACCAATATCTAGTTAAAATTATTTGGTAAATTGTATTCATACACCAACCATCACTGAACATAAATTGTTATTTTCCTACAAAAAGTTAATACTAAAATACTCTCTTATTCGTAATTGCATTTTTTTAATCCTTTTTATTTTATCCATCAAATTAATCTTAAAATTAATGAAATTTGGTCCAACATAACATTTTGATGAAAAAGTTAATGACTATTTTAGCGTGAAACCTAAACTATCATTTAAGATAATATTCACAACTAATTGCCATATTAAAAAAGCATACCACTTTTTAAAAAAATTAGAGTTAATTTTGTTGAAATTGAAAAAAAAATGTTAAAATAGTAGTACAAAGGATAAAGTTCATTTTGTTGAATTTTAACTTAGTTTAATATTATTAATTTTCAATTTTGTATAAATGAGTTTTAAGTTTGAAAGAGGAAAGATAAAGAAGGTGTAAGCAAGGGTAATTTTGTAAAAGACGGGGTGTTTGTAAAGTGATATTGGATGTATAATAGTTTTTTATATTTTTTGTGTACGTTAAGCAATTACTAGTGTATAAATAGAATTAGTCAAATTATTTTTCTTAGCATATTTATTATTTTCAATATTTTTAGTACTGAAATAAATTTATAACGAACCAAAAATTTCTATTTATCTATTTAGATTTACTGGTAGTGAACAAGTCGAAGGATATCCGATAAATATCTAGTATCCGTCCATACCAACGGATGTGGATATCCGATATCTGAAAATGATTCTGGATACGGATATAAGTATGGCACTATTCGAATATGTATCCAACCATTTACAGACCTAAGGTAAAATGGGAAGAAGTGAATGGAGATAAATGATATCTAACTTTTGATATAAAATGCTTTATATGCAACTAAATTAATTATATGTCAAAATTCCAATTTGTATTTATCTTTACGTTAGAAAGGCCAAATTGTCAACTTATTTTTTATTTACCTTTTAGTTTTATTGAATAGGAAAATGAATGTATCATCTTTTTATATAGAATGTAGTAATACTACAATTTATGGTTCATAAAAAAATAAATGTTGTATGTTTTCAAATTTATGTTATACAAATGTTATCTTCATGTTACAATACATTGTAGGTGAACGTTGCTGTATTTTCATGTATAAACTACCCACATATTCATCTTCAATTAAATATTTAGATAGATTAATGTTTTCATCTTAATGCTACATACATCTTAATCAAACAGTCCAGAAATAACTCAATAAAAATAGTTAGAAAAAAAGGGATACAATTGGAGAAAATTGACCGGTTAAATTTCAAAAGTAACGCCTGAATGATAATTGACCAAAAAAGTTCATGTTAAAATCAAACAATTAAGAATTTTGTAAAATTTGATTCATTTAAATCACGTTGTTGCGTTCATAAACAACCGAAAAGAATAAACTAGCTGAGATCGTGTGAGATTTATTGCCTTTTGAGGGACCACATTTTGATATCAATTAGAGAATGTAATCGTACTGACGTCGAAGAGTAATTTCCGTTTCACTGTCCTTATAACTAATAGAATTATAAACCTGGCCTAAAATTACAGATAGTTGCCACTGTAAACCCCTTTATACAAATTCTTAATTGATCTCCCCTAACGATTCCACGGCAAATTAAATTTCATAAATACGTAGCGTTTTAGCTTCATCAGAAATTTCGAAATAAAATCTAGTAAAAGGCAAGTAAAAATCTTGAGATACCTTATTTATCCAAAAATCAAAATGGTCAATAAAGTCAAAGATTTAATTACTAATTAGGAACAGTAAAGTAACCTAAAATAAATGATGAGAAATTTTCCAATTTTTTTCGCACACAAGAGAAATAAAGTTTCCCGAATTGTAAAATCTAAGCTATATATACATATGCATATAGTTAATAATGTGCTTCAACTTAATTCTCTTTAAGCATTTGTTTTTTTTTTTTGGCAAAGCCAGCGGGGTTGACTGGGCCCCTACCATATTTATTGCAACCAGAAAATGATTCAAACAAGCTTTGAATCAAGCTAAAAACAGGAAGGAAAAGGAATAAAAAAAAGGAGAAGGAAAAAACAAAAGCGGAAAAGAGAGGATCAACTAGACAGCCCAAGCTTGAATAGGATACTGCCTATTGCTCCTAGCCAAATGCATGTAAACTCTATTCCTCACTTCAAACCAAAGAGCTTCATTAGATTTGATCAAATTATCAAATATTCTCACATTTCTTTCTTTCCATATGACATCCAAATAGATTTTCAAACAAACCACCATCACAGAAACCTCCTCAGTGCTCCTAGTTGCAGCATTATAGATAATTCCCAAAGCAGAGCATAAGTTGGTAGAATAAAGATCATACCCAGTAATGCACCTGATTCTACTCACCAGAATTTGCAAGGCAGAGCAATCAAAGAAAAGGTGATCCACTGATTCATCACATACATCACAGAAAACACACGTAGTGCACACTGACATTCCAAACCTGTACAAAACATCCCTGGTCATCAGAGCTTGACTTAGTACCTTCCACATTATTAAATTTTCCCTAGGCACAGAGTCTTTAGACCAAACTGCAGAGAGCCAACTGGCAGCAGGTAGAGGAATAGAGACAGATAAGAAATTGTAAACATTGGCTACAGTGTGTGACTTCTATTCCCAGGTAACAGGAATTTGATGCTCAGGACACTTGTAAATACTCATCACGTCACCCCACATCTGTCTAATCAACTGATTGCTACTGTACTGCAGAACCATTTTCCCATCAACCAGAAAATCAATAGCTTTAGCATTAGTATGAATACCAGTTTGCTGTATCAGAGGATATACACACCCTTTAGATAGTATCAGACCTTTCCTGGCCCATGGATCATGCCAAAAACTAACAGTAGAGTTAGTTTGAGGATGGTATTGAATCATAGG
Organism: Allium fistulosum; assembly: GCA_030737815.1. NCBI lineage: Eukaryota > Viridiplantae > Streptophyta > Magnoliopsida > Asparagales > Amaryllidaceae > Allium > Allium fistulosum. Next base: position 55,064,548 of record CM060905.1, read on the forward strand.
TAAGAAAACATCCCTAAGCTTCAGCAAATTCCTCCAATTCGAACTACTGTTTTGAGGAATATCCATAGACCAGAAATGCCTACTCTTAATTTTGTACTCCCACATCCATTTGACCCATAAACTGTCCTTCTTAGTAATAAGATCATCAAAGTGTTTACTAAAAGCAGCTGTATTCCATTTTGTTACATTGATAATTCCAAGACCACCATGCTTCATGGCTGTCTCAAACAAGGAAAAGGAGCAAGGAATAGTCTTAGAGTTGTGGACACTACCAGTCCAAAAGAACCTATTCATGGCAGACCTTACCATATGCAAAAGCTTAGTAGGAAGGATAAAGGAACGAGCCCAATAAACAATGGTAGGAAAAACAACAGCTTTGATTAGGACAAGCCTACCACTTTGTGAAATATGACTGTTGCACCAGTGGCTCATAACTTTAGTAATTTTATTAAAAAGGATTGTATAGTCAGCAGTGGTAATTCTTTTGGTGGTTAATGGTAAGCCAAGATAACTCATATTAGAAGCCATACTAGAAAAGCCAAAGAATTGATACAAAGCAGCAGCATGATCATCAGACACTCCCGCTACAAGCATGGAAGATTTCGCTTGATTAATAGTGAGGCCAGTCATAAGGAAGAATGTATGCAGTGCCTTCATCAACCCAGATATTGATGTAAACTCAGGCTTTGTAAACAACATGACATCATCAGCAAACATGATAGAGGAGATTTGGAGATTGCTGCACTTAGGGTGATACTTAATGAAATTATGGGAATAATTATAATTGATAATCACAGTAAGCACTTCCATTACCAGAAGAAATAGGTAGGATGACATTGGATCACCCTGACGAATTCCTTTCTTACTACCAAAAAAACCAACAGGCCTTCCATTGATAATGACAGAGAATGCTGGAGTAGAAATGCAAACATAGACCCAAGAAACAAAAACTTTTGGAAATCCCATCATTGCCATGATTCTAACAATAGATGCCCAATGAATAGAGTCATATGCCTTGGAAATATCAATCTTCAGGGCAGCTGCAGGAGTAACATTACCTTTGTTGTAGCCAAATAATAACTCTTGAGCAAGCATTACATTGTCAAGAATATTCCTGGTTCTAATGAACGCAGCTTGATTGTTAGAAACCACAGAAGGTATAACAGATGCAAGCCTAGATGAAAGAATTTTGGAAATACACTTATAGACCACATTACAACAAGAAATAGGCCTGAAAGAGGAAACACTTGAAGGGGGCGAGGTTTTAGGAATTAAAGCAATATTAGTGCAATTGACAACCCTTAGCATTTTGCATTTGTTAAAAAAATTATGTATAGCTTGGCAAAACTCAGCACCAAGCACACCCCATGTTGATTTGAAAAAAGTTACATTAAGACCATCAGGACCACCTGCAGAATTCTGGTTCATAGCAAAGAGGGTGGATTTTATTTCTTCATCAGAGACAGGCATAACAAGAGAATTAGCATCAACCTGAGATAAAAAAGGCAATGGAAGAGAAGAAATAAGGTCTAAATCTGGACTGAACTCCTCATCATTGCCAAGAAGTTTAGAGAAATGATCAACAAAGGCTTTGTCAACAGAATCAGGAGTTGAATATAATGTGCCATGCTCATCAGAAATACAGAAAATATTCTCACGTGCATGCTTAACCTTTAAAGAGTCATGGAAGTATTTAGTGTTTCTGTCACCATCCTCAATCCATTTGGTACGCAATTGTTGGCATTTCATACCAGCTTCCAGATGTAGAGCATCAGTAACTTGCTTGAAAAGTCTACCTTCTTCTTCAGCAGCATAGATGTCATCAGGAGACTCCATCATACTATCCTGGCAAAGCTTTAATTGCTCCTTCAATTTGGTAGATAACAAGCTACCAGAACCAAAGGTAGAGGCAGCCCAAATTTTGATCTCTTGCTTGATTCTATCTAGTTTCCTATAAAACTTAAACATTGGATTACCAAAACAAGAAAAATTAGAATTTACCTGGGAAACTAGAACATGGAAATGATCATGCTCAGCCCACGCATTAAAAAATTTAAAACTTCTCCTTTCTCTACTAAAATGAGAACCAAAAGACAATATCAAGGGGGAATGGTCAGACATGATAGGATGGGGGAGATGCACAGACAAGGAAGGCCAGGAATGAAGAGCTTGAATATTACAAAAGGCATGATCAATAGTAGTGAAAGTTCTTACACCACTACGGCTACGATTATTCCAAGAGAACCTGGGCCCATTCTTGTTAACCAAGATTAGATCAGATTCCGAGATAGCAAGATTCAAGGGAGCAATGTGGACTGGAAGTAGGGGAGAACCACCACATTTGTCCTCTAAATTAATGCAAGAGTTAAAATCCCCAAGAACAACCCAGGGATGAGAATTTTGTCTTAGAGGTGGTAATGATTTGAAGAAAAGGTTCCTGGAAGCTGCAGAATTATCTACATAAACAAAGTAATGTAAAAGGAAGATTGAGTCTGAAAAACAAAGACATGGAAGTGTATGGATTGCCTTGTTTGCAAAATTGGAGTTAAAGTCAAGACAGAGGGATCAGAAAGAACAAGGATTCTACCATAGGAGGCAGATTCAAGATTATGATGGAACACCCATTGAGGATTGATATATCTAGCAGCTTTTGTGGATAATACTTGATTTAGTTTAGTTTCAAGAAGACCAACCAAGCATAAATTATGCTTAAGAATAAGACTTTTCACCTGATCAAGTTTCAAATTTCCATGGGCACCTCTAATATTTCATGCCGCAATATTTTTTATTCATTGATTAAATTTTGGGATAGGTTAGATTGGTTTCTTCTCTTTGCTGAAAGAGCCCTTGTTTCAATCTGCCAAGATATGGATGTTTTAGGGGAAGGTTGCTCAGAAGTGGGTGGAATAGGGGAAGATTGATCTGGAGGAAGTTTAGAATAGGAAACTGGAGAAGGAGAGGAAAGAGGCCATCCAGGCAAATCAATAGAAAAGTTATAAGGTGGAGGAAGAGTAGAATGAACATTCATAGCATTGTTTTGCTGGGAAGAAATTAATTCCATGATTTGTGTAGCAAAAGATAAGCACCATTTACTATCAAAGTCTGAATCAAGGGTATCACCATTAACATGCACAGCATTATCCTCAGTGGTATCACCATCTTCATACACAACAACATTCACTACACTATCATCCTTGTTACCACAAGCAGATTTTCCTTTCATATCAAGAGTATGCACCACTACATTGTTTTTTTGTTTTATGTCTTTACTTCCAGTTTCTTGCCCGACCAAGATGCATTCCTTATGATGGTGTGGGTTCAGAGCAATATCCCCACAACCCACATCATGCAGTATTTCTCCTTCCTCCACTTCAACAACTTCAGTAAGGGACTGTTCATCAGTTTGTAGCAAAATATACTTATTAGAGGTGTCAACATTACAAGGTATACCAGGACAGAGCAAGGAACTACCCTCATCAAGTTTATTCATGTTACCCTCCATAATATCTGTAGTATTCTTTTCTTTCCCCACCGGTATTTTCAAACTAGTAACTTCCACAACATTACTCTTAGTATATTTTTTCCCCCTATTATTATCAACTTTTTGCCACACTTGTTTAACTGAGACCTCCTTAGCAACCTTTTTCATTGGTTTCAATGTGCTCTGCCCACACTATTATTTAAATGCATAGTATTCTGACATATATTAGCATTACCTTCTCCTGAATCTTTCTTGCAATCATTCAATAAATGGCCAAATTCTTTACATACTGTACAAATGGCAGGCTTCCATAAATAATCAACCTTAACATACTACTCAGAACCATCCAGTAATTTGACAGAGAACCTATCAGGAAGTTCATGATATGGAGATACCTCAACTAAACATTTAGCAAACGAAATACGCTCAAATTTTTCAGTTGATGCATCCATACAGAGAAGCTTTCCAACCCTCGATGCAAGCCAATTAATACCAAGAGGCGACCAAGCATACAATGGAATATTTGAAAGTTTGATCCAAACAGGAACAGATTTGATACTACTACAACTATTTCCAATATTTTCATCCCAAGGCTTAACAATAAACAATTTATTTTTCATTACAACTGGATCAGATTCAACAATATTTTTCCTATCTTCTTCAGTAGAGAACTTAAATAAGAACAGAAAACCATCAGATTTAACATTGATCATTCCCTTCAGTTTCCATACCTTCTTCAAGTAGTTCAAGACAAAAGAGTATGGCAATGGTTTATCCAGGAAAAAACCAACTAAGTATTCTTTCCACATAGCACTACCAGCTTGGACGACTTCCTCAGAGGGAACAAGAGACTCATCTTTAAAAACAAGTTGGATATCTCGTGGTAAATATTTACCAGCATTAGAGGGTTTAGCCTTGAACAAAGAGCTCCAAGCAAGGGAAGAGGATGAAGACAGGGGCAAAGAAGTGGAAGAGATGATCGGAGCAGAGGTAGTGAGGGGAACAGAAGAAGCTGCAGCACAGAGAGCAACAGGCAGGGTGGGATTGGTGGTGCTAGAGTGAGGAACATGGAAGGAAGGAGAAGCACAAGGCCCAAGCAAGGACGGGGCTGAGGTAGACTGACAAGGTGGAAGACAGGAAGGTATGGGAATGTCAGATGGAGGGACAAGAATAGGGGAGGAAGGACAGGGTTGATGCACGGATGAAGGACAAGAGGAAGCGGCGGGATAAGGAATTGAAAGAATGGGGGTCCCCATTAAAGAAAGAAAGATAATTTCACTAATTGAAAACTTTGGGGCCATGGATACTATGTATTACATTGCCTTTGGTTAAGCCGGTTTTAAAGTGGCCGTGCACTATGTCTCATTATTGTGGCCGTTGGGTATCGAACCGGTGCCACTACAATACAATGTAGCAACTCCACTATGTCTTAACCACTGTACCACTAGAACTTGACAAAAACTTTGGGGCCATGGATACTATGTATTCCATTGCCTTTGGTTAAGCCGGTTTTAAAGTGGCCATGCACTATGTCTCATTATTGTGGCCGCTGGGTATCGAACCGGTGCCACTACAACACAATATAGCAACTCCACTATGTCTTAACCACTGGACCACTAGAACTTGACAATCATTTGTTAATTCACAACATTAACATTTTCATTATATCCCAACCTGTAAGTATTTTTATCTTATTTATGTCTTGATTTTCTTCTTCTTCTGTTTAAAATCCACACTGCTTTTAGTATTTAATGTTACTTGCTAAAATTTTGGCTTTATAGATTAAATATGTATAAGCAAAATATGATGTTATAGATATTTATTTTTTTGTTGTATTCAAGATTCTAATGATGCCTTTGAATTAGTTTTACGATCTTAATGTTTCGACAAGTTTCAGAATATGATATGGAATTATATAGATTTAGCAAAATTATTTTTTATTGTTCGAACAAAACTAATATCAATAATATGCATGAATCTTTATTTAAAATGTCGTAAATTTTTTAACTGGAGATAGGAAATATGAAGATGTTTCTTGATTATATTAGATGACATATTAAACCTTAGAACCGATTGGTTTCGTAAATATTCCAATTAAAATTTAAGATTTAGCATGGTTTCTTGATTATATTAGATGACCTGAACTGGAGTATCGATTGCAAGGATATTATACTTTTAGATTTAGTACGGTCTATCTTACACTCAGAAATATGATGTTGAAAGCATTACCTCATTTAACAATTGGTATTAATAGTAGTTTTAACCTTCTTATTTGACATAGTTTTTCTTGATTATATTTAACATGTGAATGTTATTGATTTTTTTTAATTGCATGTTTCATACATTACATATTCAACAACACACAGGGTAATAGAGTGCAAGATTGTGTTATGATATCTTGATTTTAAAATTGACTTTAGTGAGAAGTTAAAAGGCAAGAAGGGATAACCCAATTTATTTGTGTTTGCTATGAATAAAATCATTTTCCTACTGTAAATTAAATCATTTAAGTCTTATACATTATTTACATTTATTTTATCTCAAATCCATATTTCAAAGGAAAAACTAATGTAGAAAATACTATATTTTTGCCAAATCTAAAAATGTTACGCTAGGATCAGTAAACCTTCTAGAACAGTTTCATAAAGATAAATATTAACTTTAATAATAATAATAATAATAATATTATTATTATTATTATAAATACTCCAGTCAGTGAACTTTAGTCCTATAACCTTAAATATGCATACTTGCACTTTTGCATAGTAGGAAACTAGGTCATAACAATTACAATTGCTTAATCATGTAATTTTTGTCATTTATTATAAAATTAGTGAAATATCTAACTAAATAATTAAAAAGACACCCAGTCAACGATTTCATTGTTCTTAATAAACTTTCAAGTTATTCAGGGCAAGCATATTACAGTAGATTTTTTGTGCTCGCTTCCTTTTTTAAATGATATGGTGCTTTAGTATGACTTACCTAATAAATAGCTTTAGGATATCTACATTTCTGTATCATGGTGTTCCGTATCAAATTCAATGATCAATGTTCTAAAACTGAACAAAATATTATAGGAAATATGAAATATACAACATGTCCACAAACTCATAGTGTCGTTAACACAAACTTTGGTCACATTTTATCTCTATCAAACCATAATATATCTATAGTGGACATAATCCTTGACACATGCTTATTGTTTTGATGTGCTATTAGTGTGCCCGTGCTTCCTAGCTAAACAATAGTACTCATAAATTCAACGTATCACTCAGTTAATGTTTTGTAAATTTGTATTATAATATGAACAATTTTGTGTAAACACTCTTGACATTTTTATTTCTAGGACTAAAGTTTATTTATAAAAGGTTTAATTTTATTTTGAAATTTTATAATATTTTTAATCCCAAAAAGATCTGTATCACATTGGACCATAATTTTAAGAATTAATACAATGTCCAGAACAAAAGTACATACCGACATCAAGTATAGTTCATAAAATAGACAAAAGAAGTATGTAATAATCTATAAAGAAAATACAATCATAAGACCACTACTAACTCATTCCATAATTTTTTATTTTTCTTTGTTACTTTAGGAATAAATTCATCAATGAATTAAAAATAATTGGTATAAAAATAGAGAAATTTCAAAGGCACGCATATATTTAGTGTCACATGGACAATACTAACAAAATTATCGAAAATTGTATGATCTTATCAGCTCTAACCATTGATTTGTTGTTATGTAAACCAAAATTCACCATATAGGAATAGGAATATTTCTTACATAACCGTATCTTGTTCTCCGTTTCACTCATTAGTTTTGTGTGTGATGTTAACCAATTTTTGATGCAAAATTCATTAACTTCAAACTGTATAGACAATATGTAATAAGAAATCATATAAACCTTCATCATAAAAAAAGTATATTAAACACTATGAATCAAATGGTCTCAAATCATTGAAAATAATTCAAACGTAAAATTAGATTTAGATGTTACCTTTCAAAATGATAGCAAAGAAAGAGAGGAAGTAACACTACGCGAGAAAGTAAATTTCTCGATTATAAATCCATTGGAACCCCAATGAAGGAAGAAAGAAGGAAATAGTCATCTCATTTTCTCGTAAATCATAATTAACTTGTGAAGTTATAAATTTTGAAGAAAATGATATATGATGATTCTTTTTTTACGGGTTTTATGTTTTTCTATTTAGTATTTTGATTTCTTTAAATTTTTTAAATTTTTGTTTATTTAGAGCCTTTTCTATCATATTTATTTTTACTAAAGCTTTCTAAACATTTTTTTTCATATTTTATGATTTTTTACGAACTTTTTTACATTTTCTTTATTCGGTAATGTTTTTGGAATGCACTATCTAGTATTATTATGACATTTTGCATTTAAACCATTTGGTTATTTAATTTGTTCGTTCTATAAGTTGATAACATTAGTTGAATGTTTTGAAGGTTTCTTAAAGCTACCATTCATTTAAAAGTTCTACATCTTAAGATAGTTATTTAATGGTAATAAAGTGATGGCTTTTACCAGTCGCGCATGTTATTTTTATTTCATGGATTTGTCATTCATGTTAGAGGAACTCTTACCACTTCTTTTTCAGAGTGCATCTTTGAGATTATAGTATGACATCACAGATTAAAAGAAAATCCCGTGCACCTGAACCGAACGAGGTAACTATTTATTTTATTTTTATTGACAAATGAAATGTTGAACAATGTTTCTGTGCAATGGTTCAAATGATCATGATTAATTTATGATTTGTACTGACAGTTAGTATAAACAAAAAATTGAACATTTTTGTACGAACGTACCAAATATAGGTTCCTTTTGGTCAAGAAAAACAGAACTTTTATGATGAATAACTGGTTATAATAAACTCGTTAACCCATATCTTCCATTAGTACTTTTTTTGAAAACATATTATCTTTCATCAGTTTTTTTGAATATCAAGTTTTCAATTTATGTATTATTTCTTAGTAATATAGGTAATATTTCATTTTTCACTTCATTATATTTATTATTGTACAAGTTCTTACTCTCCATTCAAATTGAAGTAAAATTTTATATTCTTGCAGTAGTATATTTTATCAATAGTATATTGCTTTCTCGATGTGAGATTTGGAAATGCACTTTCATTTTTGAACTTTATCGTTTATCGATATTAAAATACATGGAATAAATTTTTTAATGAACCGGTTTATAATTTTATTTATATTTTTGTAACATGTTATGTATGTATGTATTTCTGTTAGGGAGTTGAAGTGGTTGAAAAAACCTTCTTTTTTGATGGTGGATGTATAACGATGAAGAATATTCAGCTATCTCCGAGGAAGCTATTTTAGTTAGCGAAAGTTACACTGGTTTTGATAAAAGGGTAGAATGGCTTTTTACAGAATTGGAAGATCTCTTTCAGGTGAGAGAAATCAGAACAGTAAAATATCTCTCCGAAAAAGAGAAGCATCTCGATCTTCAGTTGGTGACTTACGATGGTACCCGGTTAGTACTTAGAATAAAGTACGACGACTTGTACCTAATTTGGTTTAAGACGACAGCCCTAGGTGGTATGAGTTCAGAACACCGGATGAGACAAAGAGAATCAAAGGTGCAAAAGATACAGGATATTCTGCTAATTACAGTGAACTTGGTGGAGATAGCATTAGTACTATAAATATAAATACTTTTTACAATGCAGTTGAATTCATCAATCATAAACATGAGCCAAGTGAGTGGCGAAGATCCACAGTTGTAATAGCGAAATCAATTTGTGAGTCACTAAGGTTCAAACGTGTTCGAGCTCATTTTCTTGACGAAAGTAGAAATTTTAAAGGGAGGTGGGATGATCTAGAGCAACTGTGGAGCAAAATAAGCAAGACTGTTTGGGCTTACAAGGACGACAATGATATAAATATTAATTTAAGAATATCCAATTACCTTGTATTGAGGTCTTTTGCAGATTTGGAACGTGAAGTAATACTAATCAAAAACAGGCATAAAAAAGAACGGCGGTAAAAATGTAGATAAGTGTTTTTTTGTTTGGAAACATTGATGTACCGGTTTAGCAATATTTTTGATATCATCTTTTACCTTTTTGTGTGATATTGTTTTGGGTGTACTGTTTAGCTCGGATTAGCATTTCTGCATTAGAGAAACTAAATGCTAATCTTTACCTTCTTATTAATGAAGTAGCCCAAAATTTGGCAATTAAAAAGAATATATATATAATGGTTGAAATTGACCGACCCTTTTTTTTGTGTGTGGGCAATATAAAACAAATCCTTTGATTTCTTCATGAAAACCTGAAATTAGGCTGACTTTCTTCTTTTGCTAACTAACGATGGATGACTTTACTCAAGTTTGTACCTTCTACACAGTGCTTTAAGTAGACGCAAAGATTTTTGGTGCCTTCTTATCCATTTGTGCTTCTAGTCTTGGGGTTTCCTTCAACCCATCGCAAGTGCTCGCTTATTTCATTTCGGAGAGTGGTGCTATATGCTTTTTCTTTAACTTTGCCATCATATAGTTGTGGCTTTAATGGCTAATCACGCTATGCAATCATGATGGTAAACATTTATCATATATGTGTTCATTTATGATCTTATACTCCTTAGGATTTGTGATTTAATTATGTGAGGTGATAAGCCTCAAATATCATAACTGATAATAAAGTATCTAATTCTATCATAATTTGGTTTCACCAGTGTGGAATTATGAATTCTACAGCCATATTGTGAATGTTATATGATTCAGCATTCATAATGTGTAGTGATAGTGCAGAAAATCATCTAATATATCCATCAATAATGGATTGAGAGCTGTAGAATTCATGTTGTCAATAATGCATGGATTTAGAAAAGAAGTTATCCACTTTTCACTAGTTAAGCGCACAATAAGCATACAATGTAAATTAAACTTGTCATAAACCACCAAATAATCCTTCATCTATTTATGAGTTTGCTATGTGCCTATCTGAAACATTAGATATGGAACAAGCTGTTGTTTCCAGGTTCGGTGAAATATCAACACATAACTAGTAGTTCATGGATGTTATCACCAATTGGTACAAACTTATTACCACAAATAGTAGGATGTAATAATGCATTACAAAAGGCAACTATAAAATATCAGGAAGGATAACATATCATTGAGGGAGTACTTATCAAAGATCAAGACAATATATGATCTACTAGAGGCTACAGGACATAAGATATCTGCGGCAATGCAGAAAATAACATTTTTATGTGGTCTAAATAAAGAGTACGAGTCAGTGGTTGCGGTAATTTCATCTAAGGAAACTCTACCATCGATGCAATATGTGCAATCTACACTACTTGCACATGAAGGGAGGATAAACCAAGGTAAGCCACAAGAAATAGATCTACTAATAGACTATGCAAATAAACTATGCAGCTAATCAAGAAATAGAAATCAAAACTATAATAGATTAGATCAGTATTATCGGAGAGGTGGTCAGTCTAACTGGTCAAGAGGCAGAGGAAGGTGGAGCAATAGCAATATACCTAAGTGTCAAATTTGTGAAAAGATTGGGACATACAACACCCAAATGCTAATTTAGGTTCAGTGCTTCATTCACACAAACCAAAACTCAAACCGTCAAAGATATAACAACCCAAGTGCAAATATAGTGCAAATATAAAAAGAGTCAAATATCCAATCAGATAAGTCAAGAAAGTGTCACCTGATAACAAAGCCAGAAGAGATACATGGTGAAAGCTAGTATCCTGACTTTGGAGCTACAAATCACATCACAATCAATTTAGATAACTTAAATCTTGGCAACAAAGAATATAAAAATAATCAGTCCACACATATGGACAATAGTGAGCTAGTTAAAATCTCACACACTGGAATTGCTTGCATCAAAGGTGAAAGACAATTATATCTAAATAATTTATTAAGAGTACCACCAATAAAGAAAAATCTTATGAGTGTGTCACAATTTGCAAGTGACAACAATGTATATTTTGAATTCTATCCTGAATATTGTTTGGTTAGAAACATTCTAACTAGAGAAATTCTATTGTGGGGTGAAGCTATAAGGAGACTGTACAAGTTCAATCTTGTTAATTCAAAAAATTCTCAAAAAGGAAATAGTTGCAATCTTTCTGAAATTACAGAAAGAAATTGAAATTTGTTCGATTTATGGCACTACAAATTGGGACATCCTAATGTAAATGTTGTGAAGCATGTTTTAGTTGAAAATAAAATTTCATTTGAAAATATTTCTTTACCATATGTTTGTACATATTTTCAAATGGGTATAAATCATAAACTTACTTTCTCTGACTCACAGATCAAGTATAGTAAACCGCTTGAAATGGTTGCTACTGATTTATGGGGCCTAGGACCTATCAGTTCAGACTATGTTTTTTGAATATTATATATCATTTATTGATTCCTACACTAGAGACACAAGGATTTATTTTCTTGGTGCAAAGTCTGATACATGTAAAGTAGTAGTAGACTTTATTACTCAAGTGAAAAAACAAACTGACCATTAGGTTAAAATCATACAAATTGATGGTAGTATTGAGTATAAACTACTGAGTAATTTCTTTCAAAAGAAAGGGATAATTCATAGAATTACATGTCTATTTACATCTGAGCAGAATAGATTAGTGCAAAGAAAACACAAACATATAGTGGAATCGGGTCTTACATTTTTGCACAAGCATCTCTTCGTTTAAATTTTTTGCCAGACTCATTCAATATAGTAACATATTTTAACAATAGACTGCCAACCAAAGTTTCGAAAGATAAATGCCCAATTGAGAAATTATTCAATATAAAACCGGCTTATCAATATTTAATAACTTTTGGATGCTTGTGTTTTCCTTGCTTAAGACCATACAATAGTCATAAATTAAATTTTAGATCAATTCCTTGTAATTTTTTAGGGTATTCAACAAATAAAAAAGATACAAATGTTTAGACATAAATGGAAAGGTATTTGTGAGTAGACATGTAACAATCCGGGTTTTTCGTCGTTTGATTTTGAATATTTAAATGGTTTAAATATTGAATTTGGAATTTTAGTTGAGTTAATAAGTTTTTAAAACTGGAATTTCATGCGATTTCGTAAATTTTGAAATCGTCGATTTAATCGACGCGTTAAAATAACGATCTGGAACATAGTCTCGAAATTCGACGAAACTAGTTCCATTGGATCCGTAATAGTGTATTATTATTGGATTTCAAATTTCGTAGTGTTTGGAGTTATTGTTTGACCGTACAAAATATAAATGCCTAGAAATAATTTAATTGAATTAAATTTAAATAGTTGATTCAAAAAGCTATTTTCTCCATACGATCGAATTAGGAGTCGAAACTTATTCCATTGGGTTCGGAATAGGGGTATAACTTTAGGAACGTCAGGCGGCACACCTCAATAGGAGGTCGAGGTTTCACGGTATGTGATTCGGGATATTTTGAATAATAATAAAAAAAAAAGTAAAATCAAATCAATGTCAAATCGAGCTGCCTCTTCATCCTTTTAAATCGTGACTTATTCTCTCACGCAAGAACAAAATCAAATCGCGTCTTTCTCCTTTTCATTTCTTTCAGTTTGCTTATAAATGAAGATCGAAATTGATCTTTTGATATAAAAAAAAGAGGAATCAAAATCGCGCCCCTCTGCTCTCTCATTTCTCTGCCATTCAAAATTCAGGAAATCAAAATTCATTCTTTGCAGAAGAAAAAAAGAAAAGAAATCGGAATCAAACCCAAACTTCAGAAAAGAGGAAAAGAAACTCTTGCGATCTCGCGATGGCTTTCGGCAGTAGGCAGTGCAAGCATGACCGATTTAAGGAATAATGGCCGACGTCTGGCCGCGATTGGGAGGATGGACGACAGCGAGGTGGGCTTCGAAGAGGAATTGGCGAAATCAGGAAGTGGCTGAGGTGTGCAAGCGATATGATCTGGTGGGCAGAGGAATTGTCGCGACTTAGGGTTGGGCAGCGGCAGTGGTTCCAGGTCGCGAATGGAGGATAGATGTTCGAGCTCGCAGAGGGGAATCTCAAGGTATAGTCGGTGGTTGGATTCAGAGAGGAATGATCGAGGGAGGGAGAGAGGAAGTTCGATCGGGTCTGGGTGGTTTCTGTCTTAGACAGGGTTGGTCGAGTGATTTTCGCGTTCGAAAGGGGGAGGCACGCGAACTAATGGCGATAGTGGTTGGTTGCGAAAGTCGAGAAAAAAGGACTACTATTAGAAGGCAATATAAATTAATTATATGATTGGTTAATTATGTTATAATTAAAATAATCGACAACTTATATATTCGATAAAGTTTATATGGAATTGGACTTAAGTAAAATTAAATGGAATGGAAATTGATTACAATAAAAATGAACATAAGTATATAGTCGAAGTGTTTATATGATAATAATTTAATTTAAGTAAATAGAAATATTTGAATTGTAATTTTGACTCAAGCAAATTGGAAGTGAACTAATTAGACTAATAAATTGGTGAATTGAATTTGAATTGGAAATATTGGATGATTAAAGTGAATATGAACTTAAGTTTTAAAGTTGTATGTAAACTTAAGAAATGGTATAAATTTTTTATAATAACGCTAAAGAAATAATTTTAATAAAATGATTTCTGAAATAAACTTAACTCAAGTGGAGGAAATTAAAGTGAATACAGGATGTGTTAAATGGAATTGGATTTGAAATTGAGAGAGTTAAGTAAGGAAAGTGTAAATTTTGAAATTTGAAATTGAACTTTAACTTAAGTTAAAATGGATTGTATGGATTGAAATTTAACTTAAGTTAAATAAAAATTGAATTGGAATTGGAATTTTATCGAATTGAATTAAATATATTTTGAAATGTTGTCGAATAAAATAGAAATGGATTGAAATAGTGATGACTTAAGTTATAAATTCAATTGAAGTGTAAATAAATTGAATATGTCTTTGGATTTTATTTAAATGAATCCAAGTATGGAATTAAGTTTTGAAATGGAAATGCAAACCAATCGAAGGTAGATAAATTGAATGAGAATCAATTAAAATGAAATGAAATTTTATTGCAATGGAAATGAACTTAGGTTATATAGTTGAAATGATTGGAAATAAACGAATTAACTTAAGTTAATTACTTGGATGGTAACTTGGGCCGAATGAATTTATGAAATGATTCATAAGTAAATAGCATGGATTGAATTGTCATTCGACATAAATAGAAGTAAACAAAATTTTGTGAACTCATGGAAAGTGAATAAATTGGTTTAGAACCAATTTGTAATGGGTATTGTAACATCCCGAAAATTTTCGACTTTCGAAAATTCAACATCGATACTCACTTTATCGACTGCTGAGCCATCGAATGCCGGAAACCCGAAAAGTTATGGTTTTAAGAAAAAGAAAAAGTAGAAGAAGAAGAAGATAGAAGAAAAAGAGAAGAAAGAAAGAAGAACAACAGAACAACAGCAGAACAGAATACAATATCAGAATCTCACATATCGCAGCGGAACAATATATAATAGATAAATGAATAATCTTCAAAACAAAGAACTATATCATTTTATACATACATCAATCATCAGAGTCAATATACAACAATGGACAGTTATATAACTTGTCCTCATACAGAATACACAGCGGAATAAATACTATCAGATACAAATACTACGTCTCGTCATCCAGCTTATCTCCAAAGCTCCAGAATATCCAGAATATCCTGATAATATAACTCTAGGCTGCCCGTGTGGAAATTGGTGGGCACCCAGAGTTTAGAAGGGAACAATAAACTCCGAGTCAGTCATGGTGACTGGTGTGAGATCGTAAAACAGTTATTCTTTAAAATAAATAGCAGAGAATTTTAAAGTCAATTCGCAATGCTTTTGGAAAATGAAACTACCATAAGACCTCCCACCACACACACAATGCAAACGCAGAATTGGAGGAGATTTCTTCTTATGATAGTCAAAGATGCTTACTACGCAAAATCAAATCATTTTGATATTATTATTAGTGCATAGTGTAGAAATCATTTCGAAAGTATAATATTAATCTTAGCCAGCATAGGCATTCCGCACTTATGCCTACTATAGCTACTATGTTCAATAGCAGGTTACCGCCACATTCCATAGCAGGTAATACAACTAAAACCGTACACGTCACGTATTGTTTCTTTGGATTTCCAACAAATGGTCAGGCTAAGGAACTTCCTATCCACGATGGGTACGTCCCTGGAATAGACGACCCGAGAATCTAACGTTACGGTTAGATCTCTGCCAACACAAGGCCGGGTTACCTCTGCAAAAATAGGTAACTACTGACACGCGTATGCCATCCCCCGATCGTCACCGATCTTCCCGAGGATCCCCGATTCGCAACAAACCACATAGATAATAATAATGCAGTAACCACAGAGGTTAAGTATCTGGGCTCCATACCATGATACCACCTTTATCCAGAAGGAATGACATACACTAAGGGGCGCTACTCCCTAGAACCTTGCTGCATTCTTCCTGTTTCGACCATTTCCGGGGTGTGAGGCTCGACGAAGTCTCGTCCACAAAGCTACGCTTTCTACAAAAAGCCCTGCTTCGGGTCAAACAAAATGATCAACCTATGATCACAAAGATATAAGATCAAACAAATGATCATATCACAAATGATCAAACACTGATCATTTCACAGCAACACTCAGTATGCCACGTTACCAAATTGGGATATATCGCTGATAAATTTCAACTACATAACCTCTGAGCTCGTACGTCTCAGAGAAGGGTGTTAAGCTAAGAGAATAAATTCTCCGCCACCAACAGATATGTATTTGAAAGAAATCAGCTTTATATCTCAAATTGTAACGTCAGACACACAATCCATACAAGTCTGTTCCGGGATCGAACAGAACCGAAGGTACTTCTCACGAAGCCCTTGCATTTTCGGATAATTTTTAATCACGTCAGGACTTCCCGTCACTAAGGGTGATAAAACCTCTAAATCGAATGTCACATACCGAAATTTTCGACTTTCGAAAATTCAACATCGATACTCACTTTATCGACTGTCGAGCAATCGAGTGCCGGAAACTCCAATAGTGAGGGTTTAAGAAAGAGAAATAGAAGAAAAGATAGAAGAAAAGGAAAGAAAGCAGAGAAGAAGAACAACAGAACAACATCAGAATCTCACATATCGCAGCGGAATAATGTACAATAGATAATCACTAGTCTTTTAAAACAAAGAACTATATCAGTTTATACATACATCAATCATCAGAGTCAATATACAACAATGGACAGTTATATAACTTGTCCTCATACAGAATACACAGCGGAATAAATACTATCAGATACAAATACTACGTCTCGTCCTCCAGCTTATCTCCAAAGCTCCAGAATATCCAGAATATCCTGATAATCTAACTCTAGACTGCCCGTGTGGAAATTGGTGGGCACCCAGAGTTTAGAAGGGAAACAATAAACTCCGAGTCAGTCATGGTGACTGGTGTGAGATCGTAAAAAAGTTTAACTTTAAAATAAATAGCAGAGAATTTTAAAGTCAATTCGCAATGCTTTTGGAAAATGAAACTACCATAAGACCTCCCACCACACACACAATGCAAACGCAGAATTGGAGGAGATTTCTTCTTATGATAGTCAAAGATGCTTACTACGCAAAATCAAATCATTTTTGATATTATTATTAGTGCATAGTGTAGAAAACATTTCGAAAGTATAATATAAATCTTAGCCAGCATAGACATTTCGAACTATGCCTACTATAGCTACCATCCAAACAGTGGGGCGCCACCATAAGTGAATGATAGGTTCTACAACTAAAACCGTACAAGTCACGTATTGTTTCTTTGGATTTCCAACAAATGGTCAGGCTAAGGAACTTCCTATCCACGATGGGTACGTCCCTGGAATAGACGACCCGAGAACCTAACCGGATCTCTGCCAACACAAGGCCGGGTTACCTCTGCAAAAATAGGTAACTACTGACACGCGTATGCCATCCCCCGATCGTCATCGATCTTCCCGAGGATCCCCGATTTCCAACAACCACAAAGTAATAAATTTGCAGCAACCACAGAGGTTAAGTATCTGGGCTCCATACCATGATACCACCTTTATCCAGAAGGAATGACATACACTAAGGGGCGCTACTCCCTAGAACCTTGCTGCATTCGTCCTGTTTCGACCATTTCCGGGGTGTGAGGCTCGACGAAGTCTCGTCCACAAAGCTACGCTTTCTCAAAAAGCCCTGCTTCGGGTCAAACAAAATGATCAACCTATGATCACAAAGATATAAGATCAAACAAATGATCATATCACAAATGATCAAACACTGATCATTTCACAGCAACACTCAGTATGCCACGTTACCAAATTGGGATATATCGCTGATAAATTTCAACTACATAACCTCTGAGCTCGTACGTCTCAGAGAAGGGTGTTAAGCTAAGAGAATAAATTCTCCGCCACCAACAGATATGTATTTGAAAGAAATCAGCTCTATATCTCAAATTGTAACGTCAGACACACAATCCATACAAGTCTGTTCCGGGATCGAACAGAACCGAAGGCACTTCTCACGAAGCCCTTGCATTTCCGGATAATTTTCAATCACGTCAGGATTTCCCGTCACTAAGGGTGATAAAACCTCTAAATCGGAGATCAGCCGATGTAGAGTAACTCGACGGTAATCCTTCCGTTTTCAAAAATATCCGGTCTTCAACACCGGTCTTCAAATGCAATTCATAACGACGTATCACATATTCGGAATGGGTTATACGACCCCATGGTCCTTTCCCGGCTAACCCGAATAGTGAGCGCTTATTTAAAAACAAAGTGTGGCATTCAAATTCATCCAATTCACAACAAATACCAATTCAAAGGTAATTTTCGATAGTCGGTTATTTAACTATCAATAAAGATGCGCAACATCATCAGATTCCAAATAATTTTCCAAATTATTTCATCTTCCAAAAATATCTTTACTAGATATATAATTTCCACACTTCAAAATAAATCAATATTTATTTTTAAAACGAATCCCCATTTCTTTTTATAAATTCCATAGTGAATTTATACTTATCGAATATCTACCGATATTCGATTTTTCAAATCGATTTCAATATTAAATTTTGATTTATCTTTAAGAAGATAAATTCTCAAAAAAAACATTTCATTTTGTTTTGGAAAACATTCCCATACTTATTTAAAACTAAGTCAGTAATTCACAAATCCATTTATTTTCAACATTTGAAAATATTCGATATACTTAAAATCAATTAAGTATACATTCATTCTTTAAAGAATCTATTTTCTATAACAACATCAATTTGAGTCAAAAACGAATGTTACGTAAAACATCGTTACGACGACTCAAAAATCACTAGTATAGGGATTCGAAATTAATATAGATAGGTAAATCCCAATACTAGATAAAAACATTTCCTTTCGGAAATCATTTACTATAACAACAGTGTTATAGTCCACCATTTCCTTATTTCTCGAAAACGCCTATTTCAACAAGAACTGTTGAAATCTATGCTTTCGATTCACAATACATTTTAAAACATCTTTAAAATGTTTAACTTCATTTTTAATATCACTTCTTCGAAAACGTATCCATTTTACTTAACAATATGTTCACTGTCCAAATCGTGAATATACTTCACTTAACCCTATTTAAATCTTTTCTACACATTTATTTCGAGAATTTTCCACTATCCAAAATCGTGGATAAAATCCCCTTTAACCTTTTAATTTACCAAATCCAATTGATTTCGAATTTATAAAACAACGTTTATAAATTCTATTTCTATTTTCTAACGACTTCAATTTAATAAATCTTCTTTATTAATAATTCGATCAATATCCCATTTAAAGGCAACAATCCAAGTTACAAGTAAATTTCTTATCAGTCTTTATTCTACAACTTCATTCATTTTATAACTTCATTCATTTTATAACTTCATACTTTATAATCTATGAACTTCAATCTTTATAAATCTATAAACTTCAATCTTTATAAATCTATAAACTTCAAACCTTCACAATCTATAATTCTATAAATCTCATGTCTTCACAATTTATAATTCTATAAATTTCTAACACTTATAGAAACTCGTTTTAAAATTCCCATACTATTAATTGATAAATATCAATTCTGTACATCTTTTATATATATCATTCTTAAATAATTCAAAAGAAATCCAACTTAAACTATTTTATTTATCACTTGACTATTTATTTCAAAATCACCTTTCAGGTATATTTCACAATTTAAAATTTTCATAACTTTAAATTTATAACATTTATTTATTTATTTAAGATAAATAAATTCCAAAATTTAATAAATCGTATACTTTCCAAAAATCACTTCAAAATTCCTTTTAAAGTAAAAATCGTTTATTTTTAAACTTTAAAATTGAACCCGATGATGCAACGCATCAATTAGTTCATCACAACATCAAACATCATATATCATCATATGATGACAGAATATATATCAACATCTGTAAATAAATAAATACAGTTGAGGAATCCAGTTGGATCCCTCCAACCTGTTTCCCTGCATCCAAAGACGTCAGCACAATACCAATTCCGCTCCAGTACGGAATTATCGCGGTATATAGGTTTTTATAAATCCGCTTACTAACGGCGCAATAGGGTCTCATCCGCTATACGAGGCGGGAAATCAATCAATCCAATATATACATATGCCAATATGTATATACTGCTATATATATAGATATATCCTATCATATCTAATAGCACATTCAATAGCAATCAATCAAATCAATAAATAACTGAAAATTCCACTTTTCAATTGAGTGAGAAAATCTCACCTTAGTTTTTATTGGCAATCCGTTTCCATTTCAGTTTCGTTTTCTCTATTTTTAACCTGGTATAAATAATTTATACAATTCTATTAATACTCGAATTAAATCCAACAATTAAATTATCATTTAATCTATTTACTCAACCAAAGGTTTTTATCTTATCTGATTTAATTCTCAAACCAATAAAATATTTTCCATTTGAAACTAACATTTTAATTCAACTAAAAATTTAGTTTTAAACAAATTTTCTTAATCGTAAACTGTATACATTTACAACTCTGTTTAACTTTACAGCACTTAATATTTCCATTTCCAAAATTCTATATACATATATACTATTTCCTGCTTAATTCTTAAAATAAGAATGTGTGCGTGTGTATATTTATTTTCTTCAAACTCATGTATATTAGATTTAAAACAGTTTGACTGTATATATGCTACTGTAAATAATTTAAAACTCAACAGTAATTCATTAAACTTCAACATTAAATTGCAGAAACTAAAGAATACCTTACTACCATTTTGGATCGAACAAACACCACATCGCCAGTATCTGTCACCAGAACGCGACATCAAGAACGCCGTTGAATCCCAATCCCCTTGCGCGGCCTCGACATCGTACTCGAGCTCGCCACCAACATCGCATCTCTTCCATTGCCATCCCATTCACGAAGCTCCTCCACCTCGCTCGCTGCTCGAACGAGTTCGTCACCGCGAGACATCCCAGCCACCATGACCTCCGCGAGTCACCTGAATGCTTCCACGATCGAATTCGAGTAAGTCGAGCTCCAAGCCCTCAACTGTCGAACGCGAAACCTTCCTCGAGTCGTCGCTGCCGTGCCCTAGATCGCCACCATCCCAACGCGAATATTCCTCGCGCGCGAACAAGTCGCGAACTCCCCTTTCGACTTCCCGTGCTCGAGACTGCCGCGATCATAATCGAACGAGGTGAGCGGCTGACGAATGCGAAACCCTGTAACTATGATTGGGTTTGAACGAAGAGAAGAGGGGACTTGATTTTTTTCTTTGCCGGCCATTTATTTTGAACGAAAAGGATTCCTTTGATTTTCGTTTGATTTTAAAAGAGGGGAGGAGAGGTACGAAGGTATGGGTTTTGCACGATTTCTCTTCGTGATATCAGCCGTGTTTCTCGGCGTGTTCAAAGGGAAGATAAACGTGGTGTGTTGAACGAAAATTTAAATATTACATTTTAAATTGAATTTGATTTAAAATCCAATGCGTTCTCTCCCCGTGTGCTTACGTATTAACACCGAAAAATACGAAATTTGAAATCCGACAATATTTCAATATTCCGGACCCAATGGAACTGGTTTCGTCGAATTCCGAGACTGCGCCTCGGACGGCTATTTTTAAATATCGATACGAACGATATAATTTCAAATCTGAACAAATTGTTTCCAAACTCAATTCTGAAGCTTCTGTTATCTTCAGTAATATCAATATAGATTTTTCAAAGCCTTTGAAATATTTTTCTTCAGCTTAAAATTGAAGATTTAAATTTTTATCCAGTTCAATAGATTAAATTTTATGATTTAATCGCAAATTTCAAATTTATATCGGGGATTCAAATTAAATCATCGTTCGAATATTTAAAATTAATTAAATATTTCCAATTTAATTCGTTCGAAATTCTGGGTCGTTACAAACTTCCCTCCTTAAAAGAATTTCGTCCTCGAAATTATAAGTTAGGAAAAAAAGGTCCTTAACTCGTCTACTATTTTTCACAATTCAATAGTTTTATCAAATTTCCAAAACCAATCTTTCTACTAAAGATTCGTTATTGATTCACTAAATTTCCAACAACATTTTCATAATTCTCAAACATCATTGTTTTCCTTAACAATTCAAATTTAAATTCAAATTCAAATTTAAACTTTCAAAATTTTCTCAAAAATTTTCTAACACTCGAAATTTTCAAAAAATTTCGCCAGCGTCTCCTTTGCGCGGCTAATACGGTACTACTACAAAACGTCCCTACGGACTCTCAGATTTCAAAAAGAAAAAGAAAAAGCCAAGTGGCTAGAGAGAAATCATCAAAAACTCATATTAAAACTCAAATACGTACCTTTTTCGAGTAATTCAAATTCATCTTTGAAGATCAAATCCAATTTATAACACATGTATATCTACTAGCCATTATATCTAGTTACAGCATTCAATCCAATTTGCAAATTCTATTACAAAATTTTCAATATATGCTTATATATTTACGGTTGAAGTTACATTCGTTTTTAAACAAAATGAATTCCTATCCATTCTAGTTTATAACCAATTTAAATTGATACAAATTCAATTTATTTTAATTCTACTTCATTTGCAATTGATTCCATTCAATTTAATTTGCATTTCATATTTTCATTCGGTTTATTCTATAAACCAAACAACCTTCATTCATAATTGCTCTTTTAGCTTAGTTTCAATTACTAACTCATTACAACTTCCAATTCACTTACAATTTCAAATTTGTCTTCAATTTCATTTACAATTGCAAATTATTCATTCATCCACTAATTCATTCGTTTTCAATTTAAATCTCATTTCTATCAAATTACCAAATATTCTATAAGTTATTAACTTATTTACATTCCATTATGAATTTTATCTTTTATTCATCTTTCATTTATAATTATTCAATTCAATTCATTTCTTACAAATTTGAAACGAATTTCAATTTTCAATCTCATTTTATTTAATTGATTCACTTGCAAATTTATTTGTTCATTCACAATTTTCATTTATTTTCATAATTCAGTACTCAATTCCAGAGTCTTTTCAACCTTTTCAAAACCCTCTTGAAAACAATTCAAATTATCCTTTTGAATTTCCAAACAAAACCCAAATTTCAAACAACTTCCATTTAAAACAATTTGGCAGCAATTCCTCTTCTGGAAACCCGAAAATGAACACCGGTGATGCCATGGTCATCATCGGAATTATTTTCCAGCGACCGAAAAGAGTTTAGAGCTTTTCATTTCTTCAAAACATTTTTCAAACCTTTAAAATTCATTTCAAATCAAAAATGGTTTAAACTTTCCAAATCTTCAAAATTTTCAAACTCCTTTCAAAACTTTTCCAAAACTTCTCTGGAATTCCGTTTTAATTTACAATTCACATTTATAATTTACATTCTCAAATTTCATTCGTATGTGAATCAATTTCTTAACTTTGGAGTTATGATTTCAATTTCTTATTCAATTTTAGTGATGATAATTTAATAATATTACTTCTAGCAACCATGCAACCATATACTATAGTAATTCATAGAAAAACATTTCTTTTATATACAAAAATAGTTTTGGGCAAAATTATTTCATTCACCCTATTTTAAAACAATACTGTGCCGAACTGTTCTATTCGAGTGTTTAGAAACCCCTTCGATACAGTTTTGCAAGACTGTGCCGACGAAGGTCCATATACCACTCAATAAACCAATCATCACAATACAAAACAATTTTATATTCAATAACAAATACGCGCTCATATCTATTATTACACTCAACTCATTCTAGAGTACTACTGACTCTATCTCTAAAGAGTAACACCCAACAGAGCAGGGTTGTCGCTTAACCATATGCTCTGATACCACTTTGTCACATACCGAAATTTTCGACTTTCGAAAATTCAACATCGATACTCACTTTATCGACTGTCGAGCAATCGAGTGCCGGAAACTCCAATAGTGAGGGTTTAAGAAAGAGAAATAGAAGAAAAGATAGAAGAAAAAGAAAGAAAGCAGAGAAGAAGAACAACAGAACAACATCAGAATCTCACATATCGCAGCGGAATAATGTACAATAGATAATCACTAGTCTTTTAAAACAAAGAACTATATCAGTTTATACATACATCAATCATCAGAGTCAATATACAACAATGGACAGTTATATAACTTGTCCTCATACAGAATACACAGCGGAATAAATACTATCAGATACAAATACTACGTCTCGTCCTCCAGCTTATCTCCAAAGCTCCAGAATATCCAGAATATCCTGATAATCTAACTCTAGACTGCCCGTGTGGAAATTGGTGGGCACCCAGAGTTTAGAAGGGAAACAATAAACTCCGAGTCAGTCATGGTGACTGGTGTGAGATCGTAAAACAGTTTAACTTTAAAATAAATAGCAGAGAATTTTAAAGTCAATTCGCAATGCTTTTGGAAAATGAAACTACCATAAGACCTCCCACCACACACACAATGCAAACGCAGAATTGGAGGAGATTTCTTCTTATGATAGTCAAAGATGCTTACTACGCAAAATCAAATCATTTTTGATATTATTATTAGTGCATAGTGTAGAAAACATTTCGAAAGTATAATATAAATCTTAGCCAGCATAGACATTTCGAACTATGCCTACTATAGCTACCATCCAAACAGTGGGGCGCCACCATAAGTGAATGATAGGTTCTACAACTAAAACCGTACAAGTCACGTATTGTTTCTTTGGATTTCCAACAAATGGTCAGGCTAAGGAACTTCCTATCCACGATGGGTACGTCCCTGGAATAGACGACCCGAGAACCTAACCGGATCTCTGCCAACACAAGGCCGGGTTACCTCTGCAAAAATAGGTAACTACTGACACGCGTATGCCATCCCCCGATCGTCACCGATCTTCCCGAGGATCCCCGATTTCCAACAACCACAAAGTAATAAATTTGCAGCAACCACAGAGGTTAAGTATCTGGGCTCCATACCATGATACCACCTTTATCCAGAAGGAATGACATACACTAAGGGGCGCTACTCCCTAGAACCTTGCTGCATTCGTCCTGTTTCGACCATTTCCGGGGTGTGAGGCTCGACGAAGTCTCGTCCACAAAGCTACGCTTTCTCAAAAAGCCCTGCTTCGGGTCAAACAAAATGATCAACCTATGATCACAAAGATATAAGATCAAACAAATGATCATATCACAAATGATCAAACACTGATCATTTCACAGCAACACTCAGTATGCCACGTTACCAAATTGGGATATATCGCTGATAAATTTCAACTACATAACCTCTGAGCTCGTACGTCTCAGAGAAGGGTGTTAAGCTAAGAGAATAAATTCTCCGCCACCAACAGATATGTATTTGAAAGAAATCAGCTCTATATCTCAAATTGTAACGTCAGCCACACAATCCATACAAGTCTGTTCCGGGATCGAACAGAACCGAAGGCACTTCTCACGAAGCCCTTGCATTTCCGGATAATTTTCAATCACGTCAGGATTTCCCGTCACTAAGGGTGATAAAACCTCTAAATCGGAGATCAGCCGATGTAGAGTAACTCGACGGTAATCCTTCCGTTTTCAAAAATATCCGGTCTTCAACACCGGTCTTCAAATGCAATTCATAACGACGTATCACATATTCGGAATGGGTTATACGACCCCATGGTCCTTTCCCGGCTAACCCGAATAGTGAGCGCTTATTTAAAAACAAAGTGTGGCATTCAAATTCATCCAATTCACAACAAATACCAATTCAAAGGTAATTTTTGATAGTCGGTTATTTAACTATCAATAAAGATGCGCAACATCATCAGATTCCAAATAATTTTCCAAATTATTTCATCTTCCAAAAATATCTTTACTAGATATATAATTTCCACACTTCAAAATAAATCAATATTTATTTTTAAAACGAATCCCCATTTCTTTTTATAAATTCCATAGTGAATTTATACTTATCGAATATCTACCGATATTCGATTTTTCAAATCGATTTCAATATTAAATTTTGATTTATCTTTAAGAAGATAAATTCTCAAAAAAAACATTTCATTTTGTTTTGGAAAACATCCCCATACTTATTTAAAACTAAGTCAGTAATTCACAAATCCATTTATTTTCAACATTTGAAAATATTCGATATACTTAAAATCAAATTAAGTATACATTCATTCTTTAAAGAATCTATTTTCTATAACAACATCAATTTGAGTCAAAAACGAATGTTACGTAAAACATCGTTACGACGACTCAAAAATCACTAGTATAGGGATTCGAAATTAATATAGATAGGTAAATCCCAATACTAGATAAAAACATTTCCTTTCGGAAATCATTTACTATAACAACAGTGTTATAGTCCACCATTTCCTTATTTCTCGAAAACGCCTATTTCAACAAGAACTGTTGAAATCTATGCTTTCGATTCACAATACATTTTAAAACATCTTTAAAATGTTTAACTTCATTTTTAATATCACTTCTTCGAAAACGTATCCATTTTACTTAACAATATGTTCACTGTCCAAATCGTGAATATACTTCACTTAACCCTATTTAAATCTTTTCTACACATTTATTTCGAGAATTTTCCACTATCCAAAATCGTGGATAAAATCCCCTTTAACCTTTTAATTTACCAAATCCAATTGATTTCGAATTTATAAAACAACGTTTATAAATTCTATTTCTATTTTCTAACGACTTCAATTTAATAAATCTTCTTTATTAATAATTCGATCAATATCCCATTTAAAGGCAACAATCCAAGTTACAAGTAAATTTCTTATCAGTCTTTATTCTACAACTTCATTCATTTTATAACTTCATTCATTTTATAACTTCATACTTTATAATCTATGAACTTCAATCTTTATAAATCTATAAACTTCAATCTTTATAAATCTATAAACTTCAAACCTTCACAATCTATAATTCTATAAATCTCATGTCTTCACAATTTATAATTCTATAAATTTCTAACACTTATAGAAACTCGTTTTAAAATTCCCATACTATTAATTGATAAATATCAATTCTGTACATCTTTTATATATATCATTCTTAAATAATTCAAAAGAAATCCAACTTAAACTATTTTATTTATCACTTGACTATTTATTTCAAAATCACCTTTCAGGTATATTTCACAATTTAAAATTTTCATAACTTTAAATTTATAACATTTATTTATTTATTTAAGATAAATAAATTCCAAAATTTAATAAATCGTATACTTTCCAAAAATCACTTCAAAATTCCTTTTAAAGTAAAAATCGTTTATTTTTAAACTTTAAAATTGAACCCGATGATGCAACGCATCAATTAGTTCATCACAACATCAAACATCATATATCATCATATGATGACAGAATATATATCAACATCTGTAAATAAATAAATACAGTTGAGGAATCCAGTTGGATCCCTCCAACCTGTTTCCCTGCATCCAAAGACGTCAGCACAATACCAATTCCGCTCCAGTACGGAATTATCGCGGTATATAGGTTTTTATAAATCCGCTTACTAACGGCGCAATAGGGTCTCATCCGCTATACGAGGCGGGAAATCAATCAATCCAATATATACATATGCCAATATGTATATACTGCTATATATATAGATATATCCTATCATATCTAATAGCACATTCAATAGCAATCAATCAAATCAATAAATAACTGAAAATTCCACTTTTCAATTGAGTGAGAAAATCTCACCTTAGTTTTTATTGGCAATCCGTTTCCATTTCAGTTTCGTTTTCTCGATTTTTAACCTGGTATAAATAATTTATACAATTCTATTAATACTCG
This sequence comes from Allium fistulosum, assembly GCA_030737815.1. Taxonomy (NCBI): domain Eukaryota; kingdom Viridiplantae; phylum Streptophyta; class Magnoliopsida; order Asparagales; family Amaryllidaceae; genus Allium; species Allium fistulosum. Next base: position 55,092,436 of record CM060905.1, read on the forward strand.
AATTAAATCCAACAATTAAATTATCATTTAATCTATTTACTCAACCAAAGGTTTTTATCTTATCTGATTTAATTCTCAAACCAATAAAATATTTTCCATTTGAAACTAACATTTTAATTCAACTAAAAATTTAGTTTTAAACAAATTTTCTTAATCGTAAACTGTATACATTTACAACTCTGTTTAACTTTACAGCACTTAATATTTCCATTTCCAAAATTCTATATACATATATACTATTTCCTGCTTAATTCTTAAAATAAGAATGTGTGCGTGTGTATATTTATTTTCTTCAAACTCATGTATATTAGATTTAAAACAGTTTGACTGTATATATGCTACTGTAAATAATTTAAAACTCAACAGTAATTCATTAAACTTCAACATTAAATTGCAGAAACTAAAGAATACCTTACTACCATTTTGGATCGAACAAACACCACATCGCCAGTATCTGTCACCAGAACGCGACATCAAGAACGCCGTTGAATCCCAATCCCCTTGCGCGGCCTCGACATCGTACTCGAGCTCGCCACCAACATCGCATCTCTTCCATTGCCATCCCATTCACGAAGCTCCTCCACCTCGCTCGCCGCTCGAACGAGTTCGTCACCGCGAGACATCCCAGCCACCATGACCTCCGCGAGTCACCTGAATGCTTCCACGATCGAATTCGAGTAAGTCGAGCTCCAAGCCCTCAACTGTCGAACGCGAAACCTTCCTCGAGTCGTCGCTGCCGTGCCCTAGATCGCCACCATCCCAACGCGAATATTCCTCGCGCGCGAACAAGTCGCGAACTCCCCTTTCGACTTCCCGTGCTCGAGACTGCCGCGATCATAATCGAACGAGGCGAGCGGCTGACGAATGCGAAACCCTGTAACTATGATTGGGTTTGAACGAAGAGAAGAGGGGACTTGATTTTTTTCTTTGCCGGCCATTTATTTTGAACGAAAAGGATTCCTTTGATTTTCGTTTGATTTTAAAAGAGGGGAGGAGAGGTACGAAGGTATGGGTTTTGCACGATTTCTCTTCGTGATATCAGCCGTGTTTCTCGGCGTGTTCAAAGGGAAGATAAACGTGGTGTGTTGAACGAAAATTTAAATATTACATTTTAAATTGAATTTGATTTAAAATCCAATGCGTTCTCTCCCCGTGTGCTTACGTATTAACACCGAAAAATACGAAATTTGAAATCCGACAATATTTCAATATTCCGGACCCAATGGAACTGGTTTCGTCGAATTCCGAGACTGCGCCTCGGACGGCTATTTTTAAATATCGATACGAACGATATAATTTCAAATCTGAACAAATTGTTTCCAAACTCAATTCTGAAGCTTCTGTTATCTTCAGTAATATCAATATAGATTTTTCAAAGCCTTTGAAATATTTTTCTTCAGCTTAAAATTGAAGATTTAAATTTTTATCCAGTTCAATAGATTAAATTTTATGATTTAATCGCAAATTTAAAATTTATATCGGGGATTCAAATTAAATCATCGTTCGAATATTTAAAATTAATTAAATATTTCCAATTTAATTCGTTCGAAATTCTGGGTCGTTACATCGAAGATCAGTCGATGTAGAGTAACTCGACGGTAATCCTTCCGTTTTCAAAAATATCCGGTCTTCAACACCGGTCTTCGAATGCAATTCATAACGACGTATCACATATTCGGAATGGGTTATACGACCCCATGGTCCTTTCCCGGCTAACCCAAATAGTGAGCGCTTATTCAAAAATAAGTGTGGCATTCAAATTCATCCAATTCACAACAAATACCTATCTAAAGGTAATTATTGATAGTCGGTTATTTAACTATCAATAAAGATGCGCAACATCATCAGATTCCAAATAATTTTCCAAATTATTTCATCTTCAAAAATATCTTTTACTAGATATAAAATTTCCACACTTTAACCATTTGAAAAACCAATTTCAAATATTCACATTTCATTTTATCTTTGAAGATAAAATCTCAAAAACAGTTCATTTCATATTGGAAAAGCAATTCCATACTTATTTAATAATAAGTATTTCACAAATCATTTATTTTCAACATTTGAAAATATTCGTTATACTTAAATCAATATTAAGTATATATTTCATTCTTTAAGGAAATCATAAATTTTAACATCTATTTGAGTCAAAACGAATGTTGCGTAAAACATCGTTACGACGACTCAAAATCACTAGTATAGGGATTCGGATTTTAATAGATATATAAATCCCAATACTACATCAAAACATTTCCTTTCGGAAATCATTTACTATAACAACAGTGTTATAATCCATCATTTCCTTATTTCTCGAAAACGTCTATTTCAACAATAAATGTTGAAATCTATGATTCCGATATTTCACACGTTTTAAAACATCTTTTAAAACAATTACTTCATTTCATATATCATTTTTCCAAAACCATATCCATTTTACTTAATAATATATTCACTATCCAAAATCGTGAATATACTTCACTAACCCCATTTCAATATTTTCTATACATTTTATTTCAATAATAATTCGCTATCCAAAATCGCGAATATATCTCCTTTGATAATCTTCTATATTTAATTTATCAAATTCAATCGATTGGTTTCCGAATTTATAAAACAACGTTTATAAATTCCATTTTCTATTTTCTATAACAACTCCGGTTTATAAATCTCATTTTATTAACTTCAAAAATTCACTTATAAGAATAAGTGATTTCGGATTTATAAAACAACGTTTATAAATCACATTTGTACTTTATAACGATTTCAACTTATAAAATCATTTCATTTTGCAATTTCTATTTATATCCCATCTAAGTGCAAAAGTCAAATTTATAAGTAAATTTCTTATAAATCTTTTATTCTACAATATCTATTTACTTTATAACTTCACGTTATAAATCTATTAATTTCATTCACTTATGAAATCCATTTATACTTCTTTCTAACACTTATAAAAATTCGTTTTATAAGTCCAATATTTTGATTTATAAATTATCAAATTTATAAACCTTTTTATACAAATCATTTATAGTTATTCAAAATCCCAACTTAAACCATTTTATAAATAATCCGACTTTTATTTCAAAAACGACACTTCGGTTTTATTTCACTAAAAATTATAACTTTTATAACTTTAAAATTTTACGTTTATAAATCGATTCAAAAATTCCATAAAACGTATATTTTCAAAAATCACTTTAAAAACCTTTTAAAGTAAAAGTCGTTATTTTTAAATTTCAAAACTGAATCCGATGATGCAACAACACCAATCAGTCCATCACAACAGTCAAATATCATATATCATCATATGATAACAGAATATATCAAAATATCTGTAAATAATCAATACGGTGAGGAATCCAGTTGGATCCCTCCAACCTGTTTCCCTGCATCCACAGATGTTAGCACAATACCAATTCCGCTCCAGTACGGAATTATCGCGGTATATAGGTTTTTATAAATCCGCTTACTAACGGCGCAATAGGGTCTCATCCGCTATACGAGGCGGGAAATCAATCAATCCAATATATACATATGCAAATATGTATATACTGCTATATATATAGATATATCCTATAATATCTACTAGCACATTCAAACAGTCAATCATCAATCAATAACTGTAAATAATTCCACATTCAATTGAGTGAGAAGATCTCACCTTAGCTTTAAATTCAGTTCCAGCGTTTATTTCGGATAAAACTAAACAGACGTTTAATTTTACCCAAAATTTTCATTGACTCCAATCGACTCCAAACCAATTGCATCACGTAGTGCTCGAGAAAAAAAAGCCAACGCAAAAAGTTTCGTCGTTTTCTGATAACGTATGAGAGAGTTACAGAGTTTTAAAGATTGTACGATTTAAAATACAATAATTAACAAATCTAATTTTAATTTTTAAACCTAATATACATCTGGGCCGTTCGTTTTGCAACTGCAGATCGTGGCCGTTGCCATCATCTTCTCTCCCACGCGATAATTCCTCCAGCTTCATCACGTTTAAACCCAACTGCCGCCACTTAACCCTAACACACGCGACCCCTACGGCGACTTCCACTTCGATCAGATGAGGCCACATCGTAGCCTTACTCGCCTAGCACGCCCGCCCCAAACCACGTGCAGCTCGACCCCCCCTACACCTCGAGAAACGTGCACGAACTGTTGGAGAACGCGGCCATCTTTTGGCCTCCACGGTGCTCTGATGATCATCATCACCGTTGGATCGGTTCGTCTCGTCGTCATCTCCATTTTCCTAGTTGAAGCCTTCATCTAATTTCGCATGGATTGGGAGAAAATCAAGGGGGAAGATGAGTGTATTTCGGCCATTAATAGAAGAGGGTGACGGCAGCTGAAACTCAAACCCTAGGGTTGTTTTAAATTTGCAAAATGGAATTATGAAGGTCTTTTATAGAAAATTTCACGATTTACTATTCATCAAATTTTTTCGAACTCCGATTCGAGCGTGCCGGCTAACGTTCGTAAGGTTTACCCCATGCTCCGAACGCAATGGAATAGGTCTCGGAAGCTAATTCGATCGTCTGTGTGAGATATGACAAGAAACGATCAATTTAAATTAAACCGATTTAAATCGATTTCGAGGCGTTTTAATTTGTACCGGACAAATGGTAACTCCAAAAATTATGAAATTTGAAATCTTACAATAATATCACATTACGGATCCGATGAAACTGGTTTCGTCGAAATCCGAGACCGTTTGAAAAATGACTATTTTTAACTCGACGATTTAAAATTAAAACGATATCGATGCGTTTCGAGTTACCACGGTCAAACGACAACTCCGTTTGCTACGAAAATTGAAATCCAGTAATAACTAACCATTACGGATCCAATGGAACTGGTCTCGTTCAATTCTGAGACTGTTCGAAAATTGACTATTTTTACAGTCGATAATTAAATATTAAAATATTCAATTTTCACAAATTAATTCTAAATTCGATTCTGAAAGTCCTATAACCTTTCTATAACTCCAGTATGATTAAATAAAATTTTACAAATCATTTTCAATCATATTAAACTCGATTTTCAATTATCTCTGGAATTTCAATCATTAAATTATCGATTTAATTATCAAATAAAACCCGATATTCGAAAAATAAATCACTCGACTTCTAAATTCCATTTATTAATATTTAAAATTAATTAAATATTCGAATTTTAATTATCAAAAATTCTGGGTCGTTACAGACTTCCCCCCTTAAAAGAATTTCGTCCTCGAAATTATAAGTTAGGAAAAAATGTCCTTAACTCGTCTACTATTTTTCACAATTCAATAGTTTTCTCAAATTTTCAAAACAAATCTTTTCTAATAAAGATTCGTTATCATTCAACTAGCTTTCTAACTTTAATTATGAGTTTTAAACAGCATTATTTACTTCAAAATTCAAATTCGAGTTTAATTCAAATTTTAAACTTTCAAATTTTCTCAAAATTTTCTAACACTCGAAATTTCCGAAAAATTTCGCCAGCGTCTCCTTTGCGCGGCTAATACGGTACGACTACAAAACGTCCCTACGGACTCTCAGATTTCAAAAAGAAAAGAAAAAGCCAAGCGGCTAGACAAGAAATCATCAAAAACTCATATTCGAATTCAAATACTTACCTTTTGTCGAGCAATTCAAATTACCTTTGAAATCAAAATTTCCAATTCCTTTATAACCTGTATATCCTACTAGCCATAATATCTAGTTACATATATTCAAACCATTTTGCACATTCAGTTACAAAATTTTCAATATAACTGCTTATACATTCTTTAAGTTCGCTATTGCAGTTTCATATTCATTCAATTTCACATTTCAAATTTCATTTGAATTTACTTCACAATTCCAACCTTATTTGGATTCTATTTAACTTCTGAATATTGAATTTTTATCAATTAACTTTAGTTCACTTCAAACTAATCTCAAAACTTCATTTAATTTCGCACAATTCACATTTGTTTTCAACATTCAGTTTCAATTCCAGTTTTATTCACTTTTGTTCATTCCCAAAATTTGATTTCAATTTACCCTTTGGTTAAATCTACTGTCATTTAAACTGGATTTCCAATTCAAATTCAATTTACTTTTCTTCAAATTTTATCAATTCAACTTCATTAACACTTAATGAATTTATATACCATCAACTAACAATCATCAAACAATCAATGCATATTCAACATAACCATTATTATTTGATTTCCATTCAATTTAGTTCAACACCTTTAATGAATTTTCTAAAACCAAACCCATTTTTAAACTTCTTCCATTTAAAACAATTTGGCAACAATTCCTCTTTTGGAAACCCGAGAATGAACACCAATGATGCCGCGGTCATCATCGAAGTTATTTTCCAGCGACCGAAAAGAGTTTAGAGCTTTTCATTCCCTCAAAACATTTTTCAAAACCCTTGAGATCCATTTTCAAATCAAAAAGATTTAAACTTTCCAAATCTCCAAAATTTTCAAATTCTTTTTAAAACATTTCCAAAAACTTCTTTGGAATCCTATTTTAAATTACAATTCACATTTATAATTTACATTCTTAGATTTCATTTGTATGTGAATTTATTTCTTAACTTTGGAGTTACGATTTCAATTTCTTATTTAATTTCAATGATAATAGATTAATATTATCACTTCTAACATCCATGCAACCATATACTATATTATTTTATAGAAAAACATTTCTTTTCTATACAAAAATAGTTTTGGGCAAAATTATTTCATTTACCCTATTTAAAACGATACTGTGCCGAATTGTTCTATATAAGTGTTTAGAGATCCCTATCGATAAAGTTGTACGGACAATACCGACCAGAATCCATATACCACTCAACAAACCAATCATCACAATATAAAACAATTTTATATTCAAATAACAAATACGCGCTCATATCTATTATTACACTCAAACTCATTCTAGAGTACTACTGACTCTATCTCTAATGAGTAACACCCAACAGAGCAGGGTTGTCGCTTAACCATATGCTCTGATACCACTTGTAACATCCCGAAAATTTTCGACTTTCGAAAATTAAACATCGATACTCACTTTATCTACTGCTGAGCCATCGAATGCCGGAAACCCGAAAAGTTATGGTTTTAAGAAAAAGAAAAAGTAGAAGAAGAAGAAGATAGAAGAAAAAGAGAAGAAAGAAAGAAGAACAACAGAACAACAGCAGAACAGAATACAATATCAGAATCTCACATATCGCAGCGGAACAATATATAATAGATAAATGAATAATCTTCAAAACAAAGAACTATATCATTTTATACATACATCAATCATCAGAGTCAATATACAACAATGGACAGTTATATAACTTGTCCTCATACAGAATACACAGCGGAATAAATACTATCAGATACAAATACTACGTCTCGTCATCCAGCTTATCTCCAAAGCTCCAGAATATCCAGAATATCCTGATAATATAACTCTAGGCTGCCCGTGTGGAAATTGGTGGGCACCCAGAGTTTAGAAGGGAACAATAAACTCCGAGTCAGTCATGGTGACTGGTGTGAGATCGTAAAACAGTTATTCTTTAAAATAAATAGCAGAGAATTTTAAAGTCAATTCGCAATGCTTTTGGAAAATGAAACTACCATAAGACCTCCCACCACACACACAATGCAAACGCAGAATTGGAGGAGATTTCTTCTTATGATAGTCAAAGATGCTTACTACGCAAAATCAAATCATTTTGATATTATTATTAGTGCATAGTGTAGAAATCATTTCGAAAGTATAATATTAATCTTAGCCAGCATAGGCATTCCGCACTTATGCCTACTATAGCTACTATGTTCAATAGCAGGTTACCGCCACATTCCATAGCAGGTAATACAACTAAAACCGTACACGTCACGTATTGTTTCTTTGGATTTCCAACAAATGGTCAGGCTAAGGAACTTCCTATCCACGATGGGTACGTCCCTGGAATAGACGACCCGAGAATCTAACGTTACGGTTAGATCTCTGCCAACACAAGGCCGGGTTACCTCTGCAAAAATAGGTAACTACTGACACGCGTATGCCATCCCCCGATCGTCACCGATCTTCCCGAGGATCCCCGATTCGCAACAAACCACATAGATAATAATAATGCAGTAACCACAGAGGTTAAGTATCTGGGCTCCATACCATGATACCACCTTTATCCAGAAGGAATGACATACACTAAGGGGCGCTACTCCCTAGAACCTTGCTGCATTCTTCCTGTTTCGACCATTTCCGGGGTGTGAGGCTCGACGAAGTCTCGTCCACAAAGCTACGCTTTCTACAAAAAGCCCTGCTTCGGGTCAAACAAAATGATCAACCTATGATCACAAAGATATAAGATCAAACAAATGATCATATCACAAATGATCAAACACTGATCATTTCACAGCAACACTCAGTATGCCACGTTACCAAATTGGGATATATCGCTGATAAATTTCAACTACATAACCTCTGAGCTCGTACGTCTCAGAGAAGGGTGTTAAGCTAAGAGAATAAATTCTCCGCCACCAACAAATATGTATTTGAAAGAAATCAGCTTTATATCTCAAATTGTAACGTCAGACACACAATCCATACAAGTCTGTTCCGGGATCGAACAGAACCGAAGGTACTTCTCACGAAGCCCTTGCATTTCCGGATAATTTTTAATCACGTCAGGACTTCCCGTCACTAAGGGTGATAAAACCTCTAAATCGAAGATCAGTCGATGTAGAGTAACTCGACGGTAATCCTTCCGTTTTCAAAAATATCCGGTCTTCAACACCGGTCTTCGAATGCAATTCATAACGACGTATCACATATTCGGAATGGGTTATACGACCCCATGGTCCTTTCCCGGCTAACCCGAATAGTGAGCGCTTATTCAAAAATAAGTGTGGCATTCAAATTCATCCAATTCACAACAAATACCTATCTAAAGGTAATTATTGATAGTCGGTTATTTAACTATCAATAAAGATGCGCAACATCATCAGATTCCAAATAATTTTCCAAATTATTTCATCTTCAAAAATATCTTTTACTAGATATAAAATTTCCACACTTTAACCATTTGAAAAACCAATTTCAAATATTCACATTTCATTTTATCTTTGAAGATAAAATCTCAAAAACAGTTCATTTCATATTGGAAAAGCAATTCCATACTTATTTAATAATAAGTATTTCACAAATCATTTATTTTCAACATTTGAAAATATTCGTTATACTTAAATCAATATTAAGTATATATTTCATTCTTTAAGGAAATCATAAATTTTAACATCTATTTGAGTCAAAACGAATGTTGCGTAAAACATCGTTACGACGACTCAAAATCACTAGTATAGGGATTCGGATTTTAATAGATATATAAATCCCAATACTACATCAAAACATTTCCTTTCGGAAATCATTTACTATAACAACAGTGTTATAATCCATCATTTCCTTATTTCTCGAAAACGTCTATTTCAACAATAAATGTTGAAATCTATGATTCCGATATTTCACACGTTTTAAAACATCTTTTAAAACAATTACTTCATTTCATATATCATTTTTCCAAAACCATATCCATTTTACTTAATAATATATTCACCATCCAAAATCGTGAATATACTTCACTAACCCCATTTCAATATTTTCTATACATTTTATTTCAATAATAATTCGCTATCCAAAATCGCGAATATATCTCCTTTGATAATCTTCTATATTTAATTTATCAAATTCAATCGATTGGTTTCCGAATTTATAAAACAACGTTTATAAATTCCATTTTCTATTTTCTATAACAACTCCGGTTTATAAATCTCATTTTATTAACTTCAAAAATTCACTTATAAGAATAAGTGATTTCGGATTTATAAAACAACGTTTATAAATCACATTTGTACTTTATAACGATTTCAACTTATAAAATCATTTCATTTTGCAATTTCTATTTATATCCCATCTAAGTGCAAAAGTCAAATTTATAAGTAAATTTCTTATAAATCTTTTATTCTACAATATCTATTTACTTTATAACTTCACGTTATAAATCTATTAATTTCATTCACTTATGAAATCCATTTATACTTCTTTCTAACACTTATAAAAATTCGTTTTATAAGTCCAATATTTTGATTTATAAATTATCAAATTTATAAACCTTTTTATACAAATCATTTATAGTTATTCAAAATCCCAACTTAAACCATTTTATAAATAATCCGACTTTTATTTCAAAAACGACACTTCGGTTTTATTTCACTAAAAATTATAACTTTTATAACTTTAAAATTTTACGTTTATAAATCGATTCAAAAATTCCATAAAACGTATATTTTCAAAAATCACTTTAAAAACCTTTTAAAGTAAAAGTCGTTATTTTTAAATTTCAAAACTGAATCCGATGATGCAACAACACCAATCAGTCCATCACAACAGTCAAATATCATATATCATCATATGATAACAGAATATATCAAAATATCTGTAAATAATCAATACGGTGAGGAATCCAGTTGGATCCCTCCAACCTGTTTCCCTGCATCCACAGATGTTAGCACAATACCAATTCCGCTCCAGTACGGAATTATCGCGGTATATAGGTTTTTATAAATCCGCTTACTAACGGCGCAATAGGGTCTCATCCGCTATACGAGGCGGGAAATCAATCAATCCAATATATACATATGCCAATATGTATATACTGCTATATATATAGATATATCCTATAATATCTACTAGCACATTCAAACAGTCAATCATCAATCAATAACTGTAAATAATTCCACATTCAATTGAGTGAGAAGATCTCACCTTAGCTTTAAATTCAGTTCCAGCGTTTATTTCGGATAAAACTAAACAGACGTTTAATTTTACCCAAAATTTTCATTGACTCCAATCGACTCCAAACCAATTGCATCACGTAGTGCTCGAGAAAACGAAGCCAACGCAAAAAGTTTCGTCGTTTTCTGATAACGTATGAGAGAGTTACAGAGTTTTAAAGATCGTACGATTTAAAATACAATAATTAACAAATCTAATTTTAATTTTTAAACCTAATATACATCTGGGCCGTTCGTTTTGCAACTGCAGATCGTGGCCGTTGCCATCATCTTCTCTCCCACGCGATAATTCCTCCAGCTTCATCACGTTTAAACCCAACTGCCGCCACTTAACCCTAACACACGCGACCCCTACGGCGACTTCCACTTCGATCAGATGAGGCCACATCGTAGCCCTACTCGCCTAGCACGCCCGCCCCAAACCACGTGCAGCTCGACCCCCCTACACCTCGAGAAACGTGCATGAACTGTTGGAGAACGCGGCCATCTTTTGGCCTCCACGGTGCTCTGATGATCATCATCACCGTTGGATCGGTTCGTCTCGTCGTCATCTCCATTTTCCTAGTTGAAGCCTTCATCTAATTTCGCATGGATTGGGAGAAAATCAAGGGGGAAGATGAGTGTATTTCAGCCATTAATAGAAGAGGGTGGCGGCAGCTGAAACTCAAACCCTAGGGTTGTTTTAAATTTGCAAAATGGAATTATGAAGGTCTTTTATAGAAAATTTCACGATTTACTATTCATCAAATTTTTTCGAACTCCGATTCGAGCGTGCCGGCTGACGTTCGTAAGGTTTACCCCGCGCTCCGAACGCAATGGAATAGGTCTCGGAAGCTAATTCGGTCGTCTGTGTGAGATATGACAAGAAACGATCAATTTAAATTAAACCGATTTAAATCGATTTCGAGGCGTTTTAATTTGTACCGGACAAATGGTAACTCCAAAAATTATGAAATTTGAAATCTTACAATAATATCACATTACGGATCCGATGAAACTGGTTTCGTCGAAATCCGAGACCGTTTGAAAAATGACTATTTTTAACTCGACGATTTAAAATTAAAACGATATCGATGCGTTTCGAGTTACCACGGTCAAACGACAACTCCGTTTGCTACGAAAATTGAAATCCGATAATAACTAACCATTACGGATCCAATGGAACTGGTCTCGTTCAATTCTGAGACTGTTCGAAAATTGACTATTTTTACAGTCGATAATTAAATATTAAAATATTCAATTTTCACAAATTAATTCTAAATTCGATTCTGAAAGTCCTATAACCTTTCTATAACTCCAGTATGATTAAATAAAATTTTACAAATCATTTTCAATCATATTAAACTCGATTTTCAATTATCTCTGGAATTTCAATCATTAAATTATCGATTTAATTATCAAATAAAACCCGATATTCGAAAAATAAATCACTCGACTTCTAAATTCCATTTATTAATATTTAAAATTAATTAAATATTCGAATTTTAATTATCAAAAATTCTGGGTCGTTACAGGTATGAATATATTGTGTATAGATATGAATTAAATGTAAGTAAATTTAGTTGTGAAACATTCAAATTGAATAAATGATATATAAATCGATCGAAATAAATAATCGAATGTTGGAACCTTGTGATTATTGATAAATTCATGCTATAACATGTTTGGTTATGAAATCTATGTGTTTGCACTAGTTAAATAAATGAAATGTTATTAAATTTTCATGTTTTGGTACTTACGTGTTCAAATTAAGTAAGTACAGGTACAAGGAGGCTACTGGACTAGATTTGTGTTGCAAAATTGCATATAATTTAAGCGAACTCGCTTAATAACGCTAATATAAGGTACGCTTACGCAATAAAAGCAAAAGTGAGATAAATATTGATATATATTGTGTTCCGACTATGTGGGTCGATGATATCATTTTTGTTATATTTGTGAAATTGCAAAAGGCTCTCCGTACAAGGGAGACTCTACTGCACGAGGTTTGGTTTTAAATTAAGTAATTTGTTTGTTAATTACCTTAATTTAAGATTTAATTGTTATATATATAAATCGAAAAATTTATAAATCGTGTAATTTTCGCATATGAGGTCGAAATTTCACGAAACAAGCAGCACCGGAATCGTACCGAAGAATATCACGAATAAATTTGATTTGGGATTTTACAGAGTCAGTTGATATTTTAGAAAATTTAAAATCTGTATGTTTGGTAATTTAAAAATCTAGGTGAGTAAATCTCACCCATTTGGATAACTGGATTTAAATTATAATAATTAAAATTTATTATTGGATGATTGGTTGAGTTGATATATTATTATCAGTTGAATGTTATATAATATATATAGTAGTATATATATATTAGTAATTGGTTATATTCCCGCCGATTGGAGCGGATGAGACAATATGCGCATCGCATAATAGCAGATGACCATATATTACCACGATATCCCACCTCGAAGCGGGATTGGTATTTTATGTTATATAACATCTGTGGTTGCAGGGAAACAGGTTGGAGGGATCCAACTGGATTCCTAAAAAATGTTTTAATTTCATATATAGTGATACCCTCAGATATATTATATTACAATTATGGATATGGTTGTGCATGGAAAAAAGAGCGCTCGATTAGTGTGGGAACACCCGGCGTGATAACATATTCATACTATCCAGGTCAGGGGTAGGCCAGTCCTGTGTTGGCAGGGGATCCAGGCAAGGTCCTGTAGAATAAAATAGCCTATGATTTTTGTTTGATGATAATAAACATATATATATATATATGTGTGTGTGTGTGTATGTATGTATATATATATATGTATATATATATTCATTTAAATGTATTTGTTATTGTACTATTCGAATTTCCACATGAGTAAATAAATATTTGTTGAATAAATAAAATAACTCGAAATTCATTTTTAAACAAAATTTTATTCAAACAAATATTTTATTACAAATTTGAATAGTACAAATATAAGCTCTCACTATACAAGTTTCAATTACAACACAATTTTCAATATACAATTTTTCATACATATTTCACCTCACTACATAATTCACTCAACACTCATATTTGGTCTTCAACTCTATTCCAGTCTGTATCCTGCATCTGAACTATCTGCAAAATAAACACTGATGTAGTAAAATTGAAAAAGAATTTATTTTGTAGTGCATAATAAAGTGAGTGTTTTGAAAATATTATTTGCCTCGGTTATTTGGGTTGTTCGTCATCATTTATTTTTTAATTCATCTTACACGAACAACTTGTGACAAGCATAGTGTATCACTACACATACCACAAGTCGTGCACCCTGATATACGCTTGCTCGTTAAAATTGCAGGGACAGGTGAGCATAAGGTCAAACCCAAGCCAAGGCTGGATTCAACACAGGTGCAATCCTAAACACAAAACAAAATTCAGTTCACAAAGCCACAAAGTTTCAGGCATGGTCAGGTGCAAATGAAAACATGCACACACATGAATGCTCAAAACAACAAGCCAGTGGAACAAGCTCACCACCAGTTCAAAACATGCAAAAGACAAGCAGTGGTGAACACAAAGTGAACGCAGACCAGATACAACAGTGCAGATTTCAAATGCAACCGGTTACAACATGTACAAATGGAACAAGACCATAATAACAACCTTGCCAGATACAGCAGTTCAACATGCTCATAGGTACAAAGTGGTGAATGCAACATTTCAACCCAGACATGTAGGCATTGGAGCAATGAAATGGAGATCAAACCAATCTTCAAGTGCAATAATACACCAGACATGAAGACCAACAGACTCAAGTAGAACCACATCAGACTATCATAATTCAAGTGGTGAACACAGACTTGAATTAAAAGTGACAAAAAACATGACAACATGAAACCACTTGAATAACAAGTCAACAAGCAACCAGAATTGAGGACAGACAACCAGACTTCAAGTCAAAACATTTCAGAAATGCAGATACATGAAGACTTCAACATGGAACCAGACATGCACAATGCAGCAGATCAATACAATAGCAGTCAAAGGCACCAAGTGTATCAACCCAGATAAATGAATTGCAACATGAAGTCTCAAATCAAGACATGTACATAGTGCAGACCATACAAATACAACAATCCAGACTAGAACCAAGTGCAACATGAAAAAACCACCAAATGCAACCAAGTACAAAGCAAAATGCTAAGGGATCACATGTTAACATGAATGCAAAATACTTGAACACATATGCATACATTCAGTAATGAACACATTGGAGCTGCAGAAATCACACACATATATACATACATATATGTATGTATGTATATACATGGAGATGACACACAACAGAGCAATAATATGACAGTGAAGCAGCATGTATATACATATGCAATAGAGTGTACAGCAAGGCACCAAAGCAATCACAAACATATATACATACATGTATGTATATATGTATGGAGACCACAATTTAACTCGAAGCTAATCACAATACAACAAATATGACGAAGAAGCCGTGGGTCATGAACAAGAGCAAGGTACAGAGCAAGATACACAAGAAATGCACACCCATACAACAAAAGAAGTCAAAATTTCATGAAAATTATCTATAGCAGTTTTGAACAAAATCAGAAGTCATAAGAATCACGAATTGAACAAGTCAAGCTTCATAAAGACCGGATCATCTCAAAATTCAAACTACCAAAGTCGTAGGAGAAAAAAGAACGGAATAAAATTCAAATATATCAGAGATGAACAAGTCAGGAATCACACTTATCGTTCGATAAAAAATCCATGGCCGAGAAAAGCAATTGACAAGTTCAAATAGAAATATACAAATGAAAATACAGGGAATCAAACCGCATATAAACCCATGTCATCATCGGCATTAAAATCATTCGAGTTCAAGAAAATACCAAAACAAGCCTTAAAATAAATCACGAACCAATTTCTAACTCGAATCGAAGTCGAGCATAATCAAAAATTGAAAAAGGGAAAATCATGTACCAATTCACAACATCCATTCGAGCCTGACAAAATTGAAGCGACCGCAAGCTATCAAAGCCATAGAATCGATTAACAAGGAAAATCGAAGTGAATTCATCGCTGCAACTGATCAAGTGTTTCGGCGTCTTCAATTTTCACCGAAGCCCTAGTTTGTGAAGAGCAACATAAAGGAACGGTTGAAGAAAGTACTCGAACAAAAAATAAAAAGGGAGACAATCTTTAATTTCTTTAGGCCGGTCTTATTATTGGGCTCTGTATTTTTTTTAATAATAGGGTTCTGAGTTTAAGTTGTTTATTTGTAATTTTCTCTTTTAATTTTGTATAGACTCTAGTTTAACTAGGTTACGAACTACGGTTTTGTAGTTTGAGAATTTGCAACTCAGTGGCTGAGTTATGGCAGGGTTTTAAGCTTAGAGTTAGGTTAATCAAGTAGCGGGTATCGCAAGTTTACATGTGTTTGTAAGCGTCTGATTACTTAATTTCTAGTATAAACCTTGGTGGCAGCACGTAGGTAGGTTTTTGTCGAAGCTAGGTAAATCTATTTGTGATCTTTACTGCATTACTTTCTGTTATTATTTTTATTTCTGCATTAACTTTTAGTATCACCCTATTCATCCCCCCTCTAAGGTGAAAACTATCCTACAAGTGGTACCAGAGCTAGGAACAAAAACCAATTTTTGATTTTAAAAATTCAATTTTTTTTAAAAATGGCTTCTTTTAATAATGCTTTTGCTGAAGGTCAATCCATAGCTAGACTACTTATGTTCAATGGTGAATATGCTTATTGGAAAACTAGAATGGAAATTTTTCTGAAAACCAAAGATGCATGGAATATTGTTGAAACGGGATATAGCACCCCAACAATAATAGTAGACAATCAAGAAGTTGAAAAACGTATGGATCAATGGACAGATCGTGAAAATAAACAGCAAATTGCTAATGCTAAAGCTATGAATTTTATTATTGGCTCATTATATCAAATTGAATCTAACCGTGTCTCACATTGTCTAACTGCGCAAGAAATTTGGCACACGTATGAAGTGACTCATGAAGGAACCTTCCAGGTTAAAGAATCATGCCTTGCCATACTTAGTAGCGAGTAAGAGAACTTCACAATGACAAAGGATGAAAGTGTCAAAGAAATGTATGGTCGAGTTCCTATTCTCATACAAAAATCAAAATCTCTAAGAAGACCATACATAGAGCTGGAAAGTGTTCGAAAAATCCTCAGAATCCTTCCACAAAATTTTGAAGCAAAAGTGACTGCTATTCAAGAATCAAAGGATTTAAAACAAGTTAAAGTTGAAGAACTCATTGGAAATCTCACCAGTTATGAGCTAGAAATCAAATTCAAGGAAGAACGTGAAGGAGGAGATACGCGTAAGAAATCAATAGCTCTCAAAGGAACAATAGAAAGTGAAGATGATGATGATGATGGAGCAGCTGAACTGGCACAAATAGTAAAGAGATTCAAAAGGTGGAATCGAAAATATGGAAATCCTCCCTTAAATCAACAACTGAAGAACAGAATCGTCAAAGTTCTAGACAACTATGAAGTGTAGGAGATCATTTGTCACATGTGCAATAAACCTGGTCATATCAAGCCAAATTGTCCTTAAAATCAATTCAGCAAAGGAAAGAAACCGAAAAGGAGAAGTTTTGCAGCATCTTAAGATAAAAGTGATGAATATGATAAAAGCACTGACAGTGAGAGTGAAAGAGCAAATCAATGTTTTTCAGGAGAAACAAGTGACAACGATGATGAAGAGCCAAGTGAGGTATCAAAAATTACTCACTCACAATTACTTATATATTTTCATGAAGTAAATGGCTGTTATAAAAGACTTAGGAAGAAGTATGCTAAAATTGAATCACAAAAAGATAGTTTGATAGAACTAAATAAGCAACTTGAATCAATTGGTTCAAAACTATAGAAATAAAAGCCCTAAGTGTGATAAGTGTCCACCATTAGAAGAGGAAATAAAAAAATCAGAAACTAAAATTAAATCGCTTGAAAATGAAATTCTGATTTTGAAAGAAAGTGAAACTAATAGGAGAGAAAACTCTGTTAAAAAGTGTACGTTGTTATTGAATGAAAATGAATCTCTCAAGTCACAAGTCCAACAATTGTCTACAACTTTAGGAAAATTTTCCAAAGGAGAAAGATCACTAAATATGCTATTAGGGAAACAAACTGTTAATACTGGTAGACAAAGACTTGGGTATACTCAATCTAAAAGAGTTAGAAGTGAAACTAATCATGAAAACACCAAGTGCACTATTTATAGAAAAATTGGACACAATCAAAACAATTGCTAATTTAGACCCAAACACACGAAAACCATACCAATTTGGGTTCCTAAAGGCACGAATGTAAAATCCCTTTGAATTAAAAAAATATGGGTGCCAAAAGGAACTAAAATAGAATGTCTTAGTTCTACACAAACTTGTTTTTCAAAATTATTTGTCAATAACAATCATGGACCTATAAAAACAAATAGGTCATAAAAATCTTCTCTTGTGTAGGTGTGTTGGAAGGCTAAGAAAGAACAACAGTGGTACCTGGATTCTGGCTGTTCCAGGCACACGACGGGCGACAAATCAAAGTTCCTTAGCCTAGAGAAGTACAAAGGTGGCAGATTCACAATGGGAAACAACGATAAATATTGGTAAAGGTAAAGTAGGTCATGGTATATTTACCTTAAATGATGTATTGAAAATCTACACCATAATCTGATTTCAATCAGCCGGTTTTGTGATAATGGAATGAATGTTATTTTTGATTCTGATTTGCGCAAAATTGTTGACCAATCATCAAAATAAACATTATTTTTAGGTAAAAGGATTGTAAGGTATCTGTTGCACACCCCACGGTTTGGTTTATTGTATCCAACTTATAATAACTTTGAGTTAAAGGGGTACACTGCTGATAGTATAGTTGATAGAAAAAGTACTAGTGGAACGTATCTTATGTTGGAACATTCGTTAGTTGCATCACATTTCCAAAGAAAATATCTGCATAAATTTCATTTCAACTGATTTTCAATTGGCAGACATTTTTACAAAACCCCTTCCAGAAAATAGTTTTTGTCAACTTCATCTTAGTTTAGGCATTTTAGAAATTTGATTTTATATTTTTGAATTTGATTTTAAATGCCTATGTTAACTACTCTAACTCCCTACTGATTATCGAAAAGATAAATATTGACTTAAAAACGGTGATGAGTGTTGATATTAATCATACATTATGATTTGAGACGGTATATTTAGTAAATTTCTTTAAAAATTTAAACTAAATTTGTAATAACTTTGGTTGTAAAAATTCCATGACCATCTTTATTCCTATCATATTTCTAATATAATCACTCATCCCAATATGGTATGTCAAAATATGATATTTAAACAAGAAATTATTCATTTTTTAATTAGCAATAAAATCATCCAAAAGTATTCACCCTCATTTAAAAGTCCTTATGGTTATGCATGGATGAACTAATTAGAATCTTTAATTATGTGCTTTCATACTCATTTAAAAGTCCTCACGGTTATGCATGTATGGAACACATATCAAAATTGATTATTAAATAGGCGAGTTGATTATAATCCCATTTAAAAGTCCTCACGGTTATGTGTGGTTAGAAGATGCTTGAAATTCATTTTTTAATAAAAATTGGGAAAACAACTAATCTCATTTAAAAGTTCTAACGGTTATGCATGGTTAGTAAGTATTCAAATTCCTGTCATAAATATACCACAAATAGACACAAATATACGGTTTTCTATACCAACATCATCCCTATCACTCTATTTGTGCCTAAAAGAGTATTTATGATTTTTGTTTGATTTTTTATTGAAATTTAATATTTATACTCGATTAGGTATTAATGTTGTATTAATGTCTATCACTTTATCACTCTTTTCTAGCACTGTTACTCTTTTGCTGATAACAAAAAGGGGAGAGAAGTTAAGATTTTATCAAATAAGTTCAAATTTTTTATTTGCATATTCCCATCTAGGTTCATTGCATTTTTATTTGCATTTTTTTATTTTCATGCTTATGTGAAGGGGGAGCTTTATTGTAGGGGGAGTATTCAAATATGGGGAGCTAATAGAATTAATCAAAACCAAATACATTTAATAGAGTCAAAATCTTAATATATGTTTGTTAGCATCAAAAGGGGGAGATTGTAGAATACAATAGCCTATGATTTTTGTTTGATGATAATAAACATATATATTCGTTTAAATGTATTTGTTATTGTACTATTTTATTTTTCCACATGGGTAAATAAATATTTGTTGAATAAAATAAATAACTCAGAATTCATATTTAAACAAATATTTTATTCAAACAAATATTTTATTACAAATTCGAATAGTACAAATTTAAGCTCTCACTATACAAATTTCAATTACAACACAATTTTCAATATACAATTTTTCATACATATTTCACCTCACTACATAATTCACTCAACACTCGTATTTGATCTTCAACTCAGTTCTAGTCTGTATCCTACATCTGAACTATCTGCAAAATAAACACCAACGCAGTAAAATTGAAAAAGAAATTACTTTACACTGCACAATAAAGTGTGTGTTTTGAAAATATTATTTGCCTCAATTATTTGGGTTGTTCGTCATCATTTATTCCTTAATTCATTTTACATGAACAACTTGGGACAAGCATAATGTATCACTGTACATACCACAAGATCGTGCACACCGATATATGCTTGCTCGTTAAAATTGCAGGGACAGGTGAGCACAAGTTCAAACCCAAGACGAGGCTGGATTCAAAATAAGTGCAATCCAAAATACAAAAAAAATTCAGTTTAGAAAGCAACAAAGTTTCAGGCATGGTCAGTTGCAAATGAAAACAACATGTACACACATGAATGCTCAAAACAACACGCCAGTGGAACAAGCTCACCAATAGTTCAAAACATGCAAAAAAACAAGCAGTGCAACACAAAGTGAATCCAGACCAGAACACAACAGTGCAGACTTCAAATGCAACCAGTTACAACATGTACAAATGGAACAAGACCATAATAACAACCATACCAGACATAGCGGTTCAACATGCTCATATGTACAATGTGGTGAACGCAACATTTCAACCCAGACATATAGGCATTGGAGCAATGAAATGGAGATCAAACCAAACTTCAAGTGCAATAAGACCACCAGACATGAAGATCAACAGACTCAAGTGGAACCACATCAGACTATCATAACTCAAGTGATGAACACAGACTTGAATTCAAATTGATAAACAATATGACAACATGAAACAACTTGAATAACAAGTCAACAAACAACTAGAGTTGAGGATGGACAACTAGAGTTCAAGTCAAAACATTTCAGAAATGCATATACATGAAGACTTCAACATGGAATCAGACATGCACAATGCAGCAGATCAATACAACAGCAGTCAAAGAAATCACACACATATATACATACATACATGTATGTATGTATATATGGATACCACAATTTAACTCGAAGCTAATCACAATACAACAAATATGATGAAGAAGCCGTGGGTCATGAACAAGAGCAAGGTACAGAGCAAGATACACAAGAAATGCACACGCATACAACAAAAGAAGTCAAAATTTCACGAAAACTATATGTAGCTGTTTTGAACAAAATCATAAGTCATAAGAATCACGAATTGAACAAGTCAAGCTTCATAAAGACCGAATCATCTCAAAATTCAAACTGCCAAAGTCTTAGGAGCAAAAAGAACGGAACAAAATTCAAATATATTAGAGATGAACAAGTCAAAAATCACACTTATCGTTCGATAAAAAAATCCATAGCCGCGAAAAGCAATTGACAAGTTCAAATAGAAATATACAAATGAAAATAAAGGGAATCAAACCCCATATAACCCCATGTCATCATCGGCATTAAAATCATTCGAGTTCAAGCAAATACCAAAACAAGCCTTGAAATAAATCACGAACCAATTTATAACTCGAATCGAAATCGAGCATAATCAAAAATTGAAAAAGGGAAAATCATGTATCAATTCACAACATCCATTCGAGCCAGATAAAATTGAAGCGACTGCAAGCTATCAAAGCCAGAGAATCGATTAACAAGGAAAATCGAAGTGAATTCATCGCTGTAATCGATCAAGTGTTTCGGCGTCTTCAATTTCCACTGAAACCCTAGTTTGTGAAGAGCAACATAAAGGAACGGTTGAAGAAAGTACTCAAACAAAAAAATAAAAAGGGAGACAATCTTTAATTTCTTTGGGCTGGTCTTGTTATTGGGCTCTGTATTTTTTTAATAATAGGGTTCTGAGTTTTAGTTGTTTATTTTTAATTTTCTCTTTTAATTTTCCATAGACTCTAGTTTAACTGGGTTACGAACTACGGTTTTGTAGTTCGAGAATTCGAACTCAGTGGCTGAGTTGTGGCAGAGTTTTGAGCTTAGAGTTAGGTTAATCAAGTAGCGGGTATCACAAGTTTACATGTGTTCTTAAGCGTCTGATTACTTAATTTCTAGTAGAAACCTTGGGGGAAGCACGTAGGCAGGTTTTTGCCAAAACTGGGTAAATCTACGAGTGATCTCTACTGCATTACTTTCTGTTATTATTTTTATTTCCGCATTAACTTTTAGTATCACCCTATTCACCCCCCTTAGGGTGAAAACGATCCTACGGGTCCTCGATACATCTTTCTAGAGGTGTACTGTGACAGGCGGTAGCCCAATAATCCAGTCATTGTATGAAATCCAATATCCACTACGTGTCTTTACGGTTTTGATTGTAGAGCCTAGTATGTTGGAATTTAATTAATGTAACAATTTTGGCTATTTTAACAAATATTTGTACTTATATACTATTATAATATCACTGGATTTTCTATAAAAGTGTTTTGGTTATTGTAAGGTAAAAAACCCATCGTATTTATGTGTGGCGTGGCCATAAGAGATACCTTTGTTTTTCAAAGGATTCTGATAAATGCAATAAATTCAAATTGAGTGTGTTTTTAGACGATGGTTTTCCAGACTGACTAGGGTGTTATTTTATTATAATGCTCGAGTTAGACCGATTATTTCAGTTTAGGTTAGGATGCTATGGAGCTAAGGAGACGAGCTGGAGGAAGCTTAGGCATATCCTATGTACTTGATTATATTCCGCTGTGTATGTAGACCGTATAGTCAGCACTAGTGAGGACAAGTTATATTAACTGTCTAGAATTGATTTGATGATTGTTTACTCTAATGATGATATGTGTAAAAACAGTTATGGTTATTTTTGTATAAAGATATATTATTATCTATTATACATTATTCCACTGCGATTGTGAGATTACGTATTGTAGTTTCTGTTGTTTCTTCTTATATCTCTTACTCTTCATCCCTAATGATCTGGTATTTCCGGCACTCGATTTCTTGGCATGCTATATAGTGAACGTATGATGTCAATTGTCGAGAGTCGAAAATTCAGGTTCTTTACAGTGGTATCAGGGCTGAAGGTTAAGCAAGAACCTTGGCTTTGGTGGGGATTACTCATTAGAGATAGGGTCAGTAGTACCCTAGAATGAGTTTGAGTGTATTAATAGATATAAGTTCGTATTTGTTAGTGAATATAAAATGTTTTATATTGTGTTGATTTACCTGTTGAATGGTTTATGAATTTTGGTCGAATGGCGGGACACCACGAAATCGACGGGAATTTTTAAACACTTGAACCAGGTAAACCGACACAGAATTGTTTTGAAGCGGGTAAATGACATAATTTTACCTAATTATATTTTGATATGAAAGAAAGAATTTTCAGAAATTATTATAGTATATTTGGAATGTTTGAATGATATTAATAAAATCAAAACAAGGTTTTAAAAATTTGAAATGGTTTGTATAACCAAATAGAAATTGTATAAATACGATTTATACAAACGAGTTAAATTAAAAATGGATAAAACCAAAAATTTGAAAACTTAAACCCGGAGATTTTTAAAAATGTTTTCCCAGGCATTTTGAAATAAATGATGATATTATTTTTGGAATATGAAATGCTTTAGATTGAATTTAAAAATGGATTTTGGAAGTGATAAAGCATGGAACTCACTTCAGTCGCTGGAAAATAATCTTGGTGATGACTGTGCGGCATCATAGTATTCGTTTTTGAGTTTCTAATGACGGATTGCTACTGTGATTATTTAGGCTTCAGAATTGTTTTGGAAAAATTAGGTTTTGATTTAAAAATTCCAAAGGTAAGATTTAATTTGATATACACAAAGGAATATATATTCATATACGGAATTTTATAATGATTTGAAATGTAACCGGGTGTTTGAATTTTGGAATATTCATTTGAATGTTTTATGAAAATTGTGAAAAATAAGTTCTAATATATAACCTAGAATTATGAATTTCAATATGAAATTAAAATTTTACTTATGCAAGTTAAATAAATTGAATTTGTAAAGAAAAATTGTATGGGTTAGACTTTAACTTGAGATAAGTTAAATGAAAATTGAACTGAATATATAAACTTGAACTGTAAAGTGACTATATAACTATAGGTTATAAATTTTGAATGGAATAAATATACACTGAAGATATAATGTAACGACCCGATATTTTGGACTATTCGCATCCGCACATGTCGGACTTGAATTGCTCAAAATACCGAATTATAAATATAATTTGGCAAAAACTCAGAATATACAGTAAATAAATAATCACAGATCACAGACACAAAGTAATATTATAATGCAGCGGAAGCTAGAAATAGTAGTTCATGAAGCTACTATATATACATACATCAGAGTTAATAAGATACAACAGAAGTCTTAATATGAAACTCAAGTACAAGAAGATCTGAATACATCACTGGAATCAACTAAATAACTGAAAGCGAAATAGATAGCTGGATCTCCAAGAAAGCTCCAACTCCAAAGGTGAGTCTCGAATGTTGTATCACTCAGTCTGACCCGAGCGTAAAGCAAAAAAAACACTCGAGTCATGACATACATACTTATACGATGTAAACCAACTCAAGTGAACTGTAATAGAAAGTACAAGTAACTTAAAGAATGCTTGGGATCGCCCATTCTTTAAGGATCCGTTAAACTAGTTACTATGTAGTAATATTCGCTATTATAATAATGTCTAATAGTAAAATAAACTTACTTTTTAATAGCATTAAGGGGTTACCCATATAGCCCTTAACACGTAATAGTCCCAGTAGTCCATCCAGTATCAGCGTACCCCCAGATCGGGAGCTACCCTAAATACTCCATGGGCTACGGGAGAAAACCAAACTCGTAGTAAAGCTTACTATTGTAGGTGACATGGCACAACTAGGCAATGCCCGGGTAGATATACCAATTTCGCATCCGGGCTGGTGGTAACGCATAGCAGCCACTACCGCCCACCTCGGAACACACTCCCAATCAAAATCGAAGGGTGGCCACCAAAACAATCACAAGGTAATAGAATGGAATTGAAGAAATGTGTCCGATAGGAGGAATGACCTCATTTGGCCCGTCAATCGCTTATGTTTTAGCCACCTTATGCCAACTCACGGGAGTCGGGTCCACGTTCATACCTCAATAGGATCTTCGCCACCATCCTACTTCATTCTGGAATCTCCACCGCGTACACGGTTGTTAATGTGGTTTTCGGAGTTGGCAGAGAGTATGACAACTTCCGATCCCGGTCTCTTTAACAACCCAACATTATTATAACCCATGGATATTTATTTCAAACATTTCTATTCCAAAACCATTTAAATCAAATACCATTACTCTCCAAAATAATATCCATTTCAAAACTAAATACTATCTTATTTCATTTCAAAACCAAATCAATATATTATTTAAATAAAACCCAAATTTCCAAATCATTGAATATTTCTTTAAATTTATTTAACTTGAAATATTCCTTTAAATCATCTTAAACCAAACCTCTTTATAAGGTCACATTCTTAAATCTTAAATTCCAATAAGCTTCAAGCTAATATATTTAAAGACAATTCTTAATTAAATACTATTTCAAATAAATTCATTTCCAAACCATTTAAAAGTAAAGTCATTATACTTACAAATCAAATATTCAATTCGCAAAAATTTAGCCTTTTCTGAGTTCATTTATTCACTTAAATACTTTAAAACATTGAAATTTCAGCTTTCGCGGTACTTAGAAAAATGCTGCGGTAAGTTATATTTGAAACAATTCATTTCTGCAAAGACAGCATTCATAAACTGCTGTAGTAGTTCAGTTTCATTTGAAAACTAGTTCAGTTAAGAAAAGACAGCATTTACAAAATTGCAGTAGTAGTTCAGGGTTCAATTACATTTGAAACTCTCATTTCAGCAAACTGCAGCACTTATCAAGTGCTACTGTGGCTCTTTTATTATTTCAGGTTTTAGTTTTAATTCAGCAACCTCAGCACTTACCAAGTGCTGCAGTAGCCCTTAGTTAATTTAGCCTATAGTTCATTTGCATCAACCACAGCACTTACAAAGTGCTGCAGTATCCTTTACTTCAGATTTTAAGTTAGTTTAAAAAATGATAGCATTTCTGAAGTGCTATTAATTCAATTTCTAGATTTATAATAAAATTTCAGAAACCATTAAACTTCAATTTAAACCATTTTAACTTATAATAATCATATTTTTCCATTTCAAAAATGTTTATTTAAATACCCTTTAACTTATGATTTTATAAAGAAAATTTTTACAATAAAATCACATTTTCCAATAATTTCACTTATTAGATTCAAGTGTACCATTTTCCCATTCTTTGCATTTTTTTCAATTAACATAACACTTAAATTTAAATTACCATTTCATAAATAAAACTTAATCTCCATTTTTATTTGATTAACTTAAACTTTCATTTTTAAACCAAATCACAAATTTCCAAATTGAGTTATACTCAAATTCCAATTTTTCCATTCATTTATTTCACATTTTTAACTTGTAGAAAAATCACTAACACTTTATAAAAATCATTTTTAATTCAATTTAAATCAAAATATCATAATTTACAATTTAAAATACTTAAAAATTTCCAGAAGAATATATAAAATAACCACGGGTCTGTATAATATTTTCTAACCTAGGTCAAGTGATATGGATAATATATCATTTCAATCCGTAATTTACAAAGAAAAATCCAGGTTCTATCATTTCAAACCCGCAATCCCAAGTTAAATAAAATAAATAAAAATCACTCAGGCCTATCATTTCATCCCATAACTATTTTTCCCTATTCTAAAGTCCGTTCGGGTATGTATCATTTCAACCCATAGTGATAGGGAACTTGCAGTGATGATAAGCAGGAAAATAAATAATAGTATACAAATAATATTATAACAGATGATATAACATGCATATAAACAGTATTTAACATCATATAAATATATCACAGGCATGTATAAACATAACACATTATTTTATACAATTAACTTATCATCAATTCACAATTATAAAAGTACGTATGTCTAGAGTGAATAACTCACCTTTTTTAAAAGCTGAAGATAATAATTCAAAATATGCAATTGAAACTCCGAAAAGCACGACAAGGCATGACTATATTTTTGAGTGATGGAGAGTCAAGATCCAATCTTGTAAACCAATTAAATATAACATACTTAAATAACTATATAATACAAAGAATATGAATCAAACAAAATCAAATATGAACCAAATATTAAAGCAAAAGGCTTGACCTCTTCAAGTGGGCTCGACCACTTCACCATTGGCTAGACCATGGTCCAAAGGGCTCGGCCATGATTGGATTCAAGGCAAGTATGCACTGCTAGGTTAGGAATTGAAGAGGATGGTAGGTTACAAATGGTGGAAGGAAAAAGTCAAGCATTGGAAGGTTACAAGCCAACATAGGGTTCGGCCATGGCTTGGATCTTGGTCAAGGTTTTGGTGATGTTGTCTTCATGGTGGTCATGGCCTTGGATGGTGGTGAGGAGGAGGGATGATGGTCGGTCATGGCGATGTGGTGGAGATGGTGAGGTCGGCAATAGCATGGAGGCCAAGCAATAGCAATGAAACAAAGGAGAAACAAAAGAGAAATGGAAAGGAGGAAGAGAAGGAAGCTATAGCTTTCTGTAAAATTTTCTAGATGCAAAATGAAACTTGAGATGAGAAGTTATTCACGTGAATTGCAAAACTAGATGGCGGCTAGGGTTAGAAGCAAGGAACGACTAAGATGAGTAAATGATAGGAAAACAAAAAGGCAAGAATTAAAGAGAGAGAAACATATACATATAATTTATTCTTTAATGCAAATGGAAATGAGATAATGAGAATATTATGTGCTTGATTTGATAAGGGAATACACGGCTAGAATAGGAGAATGGCTAGGGTTTGAAATAAAGAGGGTAAGTAAATAAAAGGCAAGAAATTAAAACGGCACAATTTAAGGAGGAAGAATCTTATATTTTTTTTTTCTTTGTTTGCACGCAAATGAAAAGGCAACAAATACACAAAACAGGTAACCTATATCTCTTGAAATTCCTAAGCTATTATTAAAAGTAAAATCAATCAAAAATCAAATGAATATATTCAAAGTTTATACAAATAAAATAGAAAATAAAAATTAGAGAAATAAACATAGGGAAATAGAAAATAAAATATAGAAAGTCATTGCGTGTAAACACTGTATTTTTATCTAATTTAAAAGTACAAGTTTAAATTCCCAATAAATCCATATTAACATTGGTTTAGATACTGATACATTAATAACTTCCCAATTCATCCAAATTTCAATTAGCAAAGTAATTAATTTCATTCTCTTACCATAAATCTATTTGTTATGAATTGAATTCCCATAAGTTATAATAAATTCCAAATAAACTGATTTGATTCAATTCTAATCCATTTATTAAGTCTATACTACTCAACAAACCTCGTTAATATTTGTTTATCTTTCATTACACTAATATATATTCAAATATCCATCTTTCCTTCACTACAAGAAAACTAGCTTTTAGTTGCATTTATTGGTAGCGTTTCAAGGCTTATGCAACTGTCGATCAAGTTAACACATAAAAATGAACAAATGAACGCGACCAATTGGTTCCCGCCAACAATTCATGAAAATTTTCCTAAAATTTTCCGTGGCCGCTTCTTATCTCTTTTAAACACTTAAAAAAATTTCCTCGTCGCCGAAACTCTTTGGTCGCTCCATATCTCCTATCTCGTTTTAGTTTTCTAAATTGAAAGAAATTAAATAACATCGGCTTACAACTTCCAAGAATTTGGTTGCTCAGTTTCGCAAGCTTGCAATTCATATTATCTTTTATCCTTTCCTTCTCTCTCAAGATCAAATGTTCCTCAATTATGCATCTTTTGCTCTTATTGAAAAGCCGTAAAGTAAAATCAGGGATCGTCTTCTGTTAATCATAAACTCAATACCAAAGATTGGATCGATTATAAAAAGAGGGTTTTTTTACTGCTATAGATGCGGAGGGAAAGAGCACTTCACTAAAGATTGTCGCGAACCCGTACCGTACGATGATTCAGATGTGGAGTTTTGGCCATAAGAGGAGTTGGTGTTCGATGAAACCAAGAGATAAGGAATCGACAATTAAAAATCAATCTTCCGTGGAAAAGCTAAGTATTCTAAACATGTGTTTTTCTTTGTGTTGAAAATGATGAAACTTAAATGTGTTCTTCTTGATCATCTATGGTTAAAAAGATCCGAGGGAATTGAATAATTAGAGGAAATGTTTATACATTTCGATGCTATAAATTTGGTCAATATTGGTAAAAACTTAGAGAAAAAAATTTGGGATTCTGGTTAAAGGTTTTGATGTTGGTAATAACCTTGATAATGAAAGTGTTAATGTACATCAATTATTGGGAAAAAATAAAGACTGTTTGAGTGAGGCAGAGGTTGATTTCTTGGCTGATACAAGGGTGGATAATTCTATGATATCGTTTCCAGATCTAATGCCATATGACCCTTAGTCATCACAAAATTCCCCATCTTCATCTTCAAAATCTTCATCTTTGCCATCGATCTACTAACGAAGCACGGAAACCTAATCGATGTACTAACGACTTCCGTTGTTGATATCTCTTCCAGGTATCTTATGTGCCAACTCAAAGTAATTGGATCCTCTGTGTAGATAAGGTATTTTAGAGGTATAACTAATTTACTGTTGCTTGGATTCCTCCTCCAATTTTTTTATTGACATGAGAACCATGCTTATTTTTGTTGTGACATCAAATCATGCAGACTTGATATTGAAGATGGTGGAATATCATGGAAGCAAGACCAAAAAGTTAAACTTAAACACGTTGACACAAGTGGTTACCTACATATCCATGATTATAAATACAGTTAAATATCAGGTGGACAACAAGAGGTACTTAGCAATAAAAAAAGCCAAGTCAGTTGTCTATTTAGCAACTTAATAAGAATCTTCTTTTATTCATCGTGGATGCAATCTTGCTTTGCAGGAGGATGAAAATTCCTATTGTGAGAGATGAATACTTAGGTGAGTGCATTAAAAAACAAAAGAAGCTTCCATTTGATCGATATAAAGTAGAAGCCGAGGGTGAAAGAAGTGGTATGGTTACTGTGAAAGTGAAAGGTCGCAGCGCAGTGCATGAGGCTTCTGGTTTACAAGACACCTGTCATATACTTGAGGATGGCAAAAGTATCTACAACACTACCTTAAACATACTTGGTGCTACATCTCACGTTATCACTATTTTTCAGTAAAGTTCTATAAACTATTGTCAATGACATATCCATCTTTTAGAATGTTAAGATATGTCTTAAAGGAGTTGTGAAGTGTCTAGTTCCAGAACAATAGACTTTCTATTAACAAAAAACTAAAATGTACGGAATTTCTTAATATGATTAATCATGTCTGTTACTAGTGCGACTCATTCTCAACAGTAGACGACAATTGAACAGGGAAGATGTTTCTGTGCATGTTTGCATTGTTTATGCAAGAGAGACTCAATTGTATATGCAGCAAGTTGTTCAATTCTATGCATGTTTACTATGTGTATGCAAGAGACTCATTATATATACAGCAAGTTGAACCGTTCTTCGCTTAACCGTTCAATTGCTATTGTCAATGTACAACATATACATAAAAAAAACTATTCAATGATTTATTCTTACCTACCAATATCAGTTCTCTCCCCATCTTCCGTTTCTGTCCCAAATAAAAGCATATAAAATCGATTAGAGAGAGCTAGATAGATCAGGAGGAGAAGAAATGGCTGTAAGTCATATCCTGTATTTGTGTTTCTTCGACGTATATATTTTAAAGTTAGCTACTCTTTTCATGCAGGTGTTCTAGTCCTGATACGAATTTGTGTAATGTTGGATTATTTGTTGTTTTGATTGGAAGAAATAGTTTGGAGATGAAATCTTGTATATTATTGACTGTCTAACTATGTTGTAATATAGGTAACATAGGTTATTGATAGCTTGGGCTTTGTCTGATACCGCAATTTGGAAAATGGGAAAGTGAAGGGAATCAACCTTACACCCACTACTTCAATGTTGCAAGAAAGGAGAAGATAGAAGGAAAGGTAATAATGAACCCAAATGACCTGGAGCAAAACCCAGAATCATTCGAGTAGGAACAATATCCAAAGCAAAAGAATGTCAATATCCATGCACAGTCCAGTTATCCTCCAAGATCAAAGCCTCGGCGTAAGGCAAGTAGAGACAGCATAGATTCAGAAATTCAGTCTCAACAATCGCCTTACCGCGACTTTAATCGAGCAAAGCAACATGATGAAAACAGAGGTTCTCTAAGATCGGTTCCAAATACCCCAGACAGATCCAGAGCACTAGTATGTTCCCTATTATTACTTCTTCTATATGTTCTGTGAGCAAATGAAAATATGTTTATTTGTTTGGAAATGAAAGTAAAGATGACGGTTATATGCATAAAATATAT
The DNA here is from genome assembly GCA_030737815.1 of Allium fistulosum. NCBI lineage: Eukaryota > Viridiplantae > Streptophyta > Magnoliopsida > Asparagales > Amaryllidaceae > Allium > Allium fistulosum. The sequence continues at coordinate 55,124,173 of CM060905.1, forward strand.
TATTCATATGTTTAAATACCTGTATTTATATGTATTTTAAAACTTGTCTTATATTTTGTACTTAACCTATAAATAAATGCTAGTGATAATTTTAGATAATTCTTGAAAATTTAGCAAAGACGTAGTCTCCTATTGAGACTTTGGATTATAAGAGAATCTACGTCCGTTCATGGGTTATATGTTATTTTTTGAGAAGTTACAAAAATGTAACCCCTCAAATTTTCAAATGAAGAATTGATTTAGATCGTTTGTTTAATAGATGCCTAAATCGATTACAAATTCTGAACCATATGACCTGAATTTGTAACCAATTATAAAATCTACCTCAGGAGATTTCGGGTATGTATATTATATTTTGTAGCATGCATATCCTTGTTAGAGATGCTCTAACGATGGTATCAGAACTTTGAATTGATTGGAATTTAACTAAGGTATACATAGGGCCAAAATGGAGCAGCGGTGCCAAGATTTGGAGACTGGGAGAATAATCCGGGAGCAGGAGAAGGATACACTCATATATTCCAAAAAGTGAGAGATGATAAGCAAGTTGGCGCACCTACTAACGGCTCTTCTCATAAAAACACTCCTAAACTAGTTACCAGCTACGAAGACAAGGTCACATTCTCTTCTTTTCTTATTCATTCATTCCTTTTGATTGTATTTTTTTATACTAGTAAGTCCAATTTGATTAATCCCCTTAAACTGCATGAGGCGGCAAATGAAACAATTATTTTTTCTTTTGTATAATTCAAAGTTCAGTGTATTTTTTTTTAAGTTTGACATAGTTTTAATTTAGTTTGAGTTAACATCACAATTCAAATGAGTCTATTGTTCATAAATTATATTAGAAGTGGATGGCTATAAACCATTTGTTAGTTGAATTGATGGTGAGGAGTTATGTATGAATTGATGGTGAGCAGTACAGTGAGTGTAGGAAGAAGTGGCAAGGTAGTTGAGTGTTGTGGCAGTGCAGAGAAGTGGTCGATTGTCGTCCATATGTTTTGTTTCAGTACATTGCTTATTTAAGCAGTTTTAAGTTCAGGTTTTGTTTTCTCACTCTTTTGTTCTGTTCTTTGTTGACAGGTAGTTCAGGTTTTGAAGACATCAGCAATGACATGTAGTTCAGGTTTTTATGGTGGTTCAGGTTTTGCTCGGTACTTTGGTTATTTCAGACGTTTATTTCAGATGTATATGTACGGTTATGACACTTATGGTTGTTTGGTTATAACACTTATGGTAGTTTGGTTGTGTATGTGTACGGGTAGCTTTTTGTCGACACCTATGTATGTGGATGTATGAATGTCTATGTATCTTGTGGATCTTCAATGCGTATACGTATTTTGTAGTTGTTTAATATATTGTGTTCAAAAGTGTATGTGCTTGTGTATTTTGTTATTATATAATTGGATGCTAGATCAGGGGTAAATCTGGAGTAGCAGGTGGAGGGAAACAAACGCTACTGGATATTATTTATTTTGGTAGCGTTAAAATGTCGCTACAAAAGAGTGATTAGAAACTCAAGTACACTTATGCTGGCGTTTATTAAGCGCTACAAAAAATGTATATAACGCCATGAAAAGGTAATGTGGAGGAGAAAACCCTTTCGGTGGCGTTAAACAGGCGCTACAAAAAATTTAGATAACGCCATAAAAAAGTATCATGGAGGAGAAAACCTTTTCGGTGGCGGTAAATAGGCGCTACAAAAAAGGAATTCTATGGAATTATAAAAACGCTATCAAAAAAACAAATTTGGTGGCGTTTAAAAAAGTGCAACTAATACTCGAGGATTTTTAGTGGCATGTTTTCTCGTAACGATTATCGGAACGCCACTAAAAATACGTAGTGGCGTTTTTTGGGCGCTACAAAAAATCAGTTTTCTTGTAGTGCTTTTTATTAACAGTTGTTCTCAATTATATTGAATTTGTTAAATGAATACGTTTATTATGATTGAATCCTCAATTAATTCATTCAGATAGGTTTCATTCTTCTATATTATCTTATGAATAAAATATGCATTTCCATTGCTCATTACATTCACACTTTACAATTACTGTCCTATCTCATATTAATGAAGATTTACTTACATTTAAATGTAATTGATTTCCAACTAAATTTTTTTTTGCAGCCTAAATAAAATGTAACTTGTAATAAATGTTATCATTATCTATATATTACACTCAAGTTTATTATGTCCACTAATTATCATAATTTCTTATATAATGTTGAATTCATTCAATTACCATACATTTATTTACTTATATTCAATTTTATACCTAAATGTAACATTTACAACTAAATTAATAGACCAATTAAATAGTAACTTACAACCGTTACTATAACTTTTAATCACCCTTTTGAATTCATTGTTCACAAACATATGTTACCATTCTTATATACCTAATCTTTATTCAATGGTCATTTATTTCATACTAAATCATTTATAAATTTTTAATGTTTGCATTTGTTTTCTTACATAAATTTATAGCCAAGTATAACAATTTACATTACTTCAATAAATTGTAATTTCATTTCAATTGTTAATAATTAGTTTTTAAATACATTGTTACATTTCATTTTGGCATTCATTTCATTATTTACAAAGTTTTTATTCCTTCCAAATTTATTTACCAAAATTGTAACGACCCTGAATTTTGAACAATTTAAATTGAAAATATTTAATTAATTTTAAATATTTGAACGATGATTTAATTTGAATCCCCAATATAACTTTGAAATTTGCGATTAAATTATAAAATTTAATCTATTGAAACTGGATAAAAATTTAAATCTTCAATTTTAAGCTGGAGAAAAATATTTCAGAAGCTTTTAAAATTCGTATTGATAATACTGAAGATAACAGAAGCTTCAGAATTGAGTTTGAAAATGATTAATTCAGTTTTGAAATTTATATCGTTCGTATCGATATTTAAAAATAGCCGTCCGAGGCACAGTCTCGGAATTCGAAGAAACCAGTTCCATTGGGTCCGTAATATTGAATTATTATCGGATTTCAAATTTCGTAGCATTCGGATTCATCATGTGATCGTACGAGATAAGAAGGCATGGAAATAATTAATCGTTTTAATTTAATATCATTTTTTTTTCACCAGTCAAATTTCAATCTCCATCAGCCAACTTACATTTCTCAAGCAGACCTAGTAATGTACGCGTAGCCGACTTCTTCAGTTTTATATTCGTATGCTTTTCTCATCTTCAAAGGAAAACAGACGAAGTCAAGAGGAAGAAAAATGGCTGCATTTCGAAATCGATTCTTTCCTTCTCTTCCTCCTTCCGTTCGAAAACAAACCAAGCTCCCTCCCTTCGTTTCAAAATCAAATCACGAAAAACAAAAGAGAAAACAATGGCCGAAGCCCCTTTACTTTCATTCGAAATTCATTCCTCCTCTTCTATTTTTTTTTTCGATTTCAAATGCTTGAAAGAAAAAAAAACAAAAACCCTCCTCCATCTCCGTTGGCTCGATCAAATGCCGATCGACATTAGATAATTTTGAATCGTTCGATTGGGTTGAAGCTTAGTGTCGTCGTTGGTGGAGGGAGCACGAGCGCGTGGGAAGTCCCAGGTTGGAAATGGCAATTCGAGGGCAACAGCGTTCTTGTGAAGGCGTGGGTCACGACGCGATAACAGGTGCGAGATGCGACATTTCTAGGGTTTCGATTGCTTTTCTGGAAAGGGCTATCGCGAGATGGATAGGCGGCGAAGACTGCGGCGTCGTAAATGGGAGCGAGGTTCATTGATAGTCAAGCTCGCGATTGGGGAAGCAACCGGAAAGGAAATCGGGGCCAAGTACGGCGATGGAGGAGATCGTGATGCCTGGGTTCAGCGAGGTTCGGTGATGGTACGATTTCTCCTTTTGTATACGTATGCAGGTTATTTCAATTTATATAAGTATGCAGAATAAAAAAAAGAAAAAAAAGGAAAAAAAAATGAACTGCAAATAAAGAAATGATTTTCGGTAAGGTATATTACACTTTTTGAAATGCATATATGTATATGTGGATAAATTTATAGTAAAAGAAATGTTTGCAGTAAAGAGTTAAATTAGCTTGTTTTAGAATAATGAATAAAGATTTGATTTTTAATATATATACTAGTTGGTTTAAAACAAAACCCTTGAATAATTTTAGTTACCAAACGAAAGATTTATTTTTCGATTGTTTCGAATGTTGATGAATTGTATAAATATTTATACAAGGTCTAATACAATGAAGGGAAAACAAATTGGATTGGAAAGGGATTGCAAATTTAAAGGGCTAAGGTGAGATTTTTCTCACTCAAATTGAATGTGGAATTTTTGCAGTTATTGATGATTGCTATTGGATGTGATATTAGATATAGTAGGATATATCTATTATATATATATAGCAATATATACATATTGGCATATGTATATATTGGATTGATTGATTTCCCGCCTCGTATAGCGGATGAGACCCTATTGCGCCGTTAGTAAGCGGATATTTTTATAAAACCCATATACCGCGATATTCCACCTCGAAGTGGAATTGGTATTGTGCTAACATCTGTGGATGCAGGGAAACAGGTTGGAGGGATCCAACTGGATTCCTCACCAGTATTTATTTATTTACAGATATTGATGAATATTATGTTATCATATGTTGATATATGATGTTTGATGTTGTGATTGACTAATTGATGCGTTGCATCATCGGATTCAAGTTTTGAAGTTTAAAAATAACGACCTTTACTTTAAAAGGATTTTTAAAGTGATTTTTGAAAATATACGTTTTATGGAATTTTTGAATTGATTTATAAACGTTAAGATTTTAAAGTTATAAATGATTTGTGAATTATAACCAAAAGGTAATTTCTTTTGAAATAAATAGTTAAGAAATTTATAAAATGATTTTAAATGGGAATTTTTGAATTATTAAAAACGATGTATGTAAAAGATGTACAAGATTGATATTTATAACTTTAAAATGTTGGAATTATAAAACGAGTTTTTATAAGCGTTAAAATGAATTTTTAAGAATTTATAAATAGATGAAATTTATAAATTGTGAACTTATAAATGGAAATGATTTTGTAAAATAAAGGAATTATAAGTATTTAACTTATAATTATGGATTGTTGGTATAAGATTTGAGTTATGAATCGAATTGTTAATAAAGGAGATTTATTAAATTGAAGTTGTTAGAAAATAGAAATAGAATTTATAAACGTTGTTTTATAAATTCGAAATCAATTGGATTTGATAAATTAAATATAGAAGGTTGTTAAAGGAGGTATATTCGCGATTTTGGATAGCGAATTATTATTGAAATAAAATGTGTAGAAATGATTGAAATTGGGATAAGTGGATTATATTCACGATTTTGGACAGTGAATATATTATTGAATAAAATGGATTCATTTTTGAAGAAGTGATATTAAAAATGAAGTCAAACATTTTAAAGATGTTTTAAAATATATTATAAATCGAAACCATAGATTTCAACATTTATTGTTGAAATAGACGTTTTCGAGAAATATAAGGAAATGGTGGACTATAACACTGTTGTTATAGTAAATGATTTCCAAAAGGAAATGTTTTATATAGTATTGGTGTCACATCCTGGAATTTTCGACTTTCGAAAATTCGACATCGATACTCACTTTATCGACTGTCGAGCAATCGAGTGCCGGAAACTCCAATAGTGAGGGTTTTAGAAAGAAGAAATAGAAGAAAAAGAGAAGAAGAAGAGAAAGAAAGAACAACTGAACAACTGAACAACTGAACAACATCAGACAGAAAACAATATCAGAATCTTACACATCGCAGCGGAACAATATATAATAGATAAACACTAGTCTTTTAAAACAAAGAACTATATCAGTTTATACATACATCAATCATCAGAGTCAATATACAACAATGGACAGTTATATAAACTCGTCCTCATACAGAATACACAGCGGAATAAATACTTATCAGATACAAATACTACGTCTCGTCATCCAGCTTATCTCCAAAGCTCCAGAATATCCAGAATATCCTGATAATATAACTCTAGGCTGCCCGTGTGGAAATTGGTGGGCACCCAGAGTTTAGAAGGGAAACAATAAACTCCGAGTCAGTCATGGTGACTGGTGTGAGATCGTAAAACAGTTATCTTTTTTTTAAAATAAACAACAGAAGAATTTTAAAGTCAATTCGCAATGCTTTTGGAAAATGAAACTACCATAAGACCTCCCGCCACACACACAATGCAAACGCAGACTTGGAGGAGATTTCTTCTTATGATAGTCAAAGATGCTTACTACGCGAAAATCAAATTCTTTTTGATATTATTATTAGTGCATAGTGTAGAAAACATTTCGAAAGTAGAATATAAATCTTAGCCAGCATAGGTACCATTATAGTATGCTTACTATAGCTACCATATTAAATGGCAGGTTCTACAACTAATACCGTACAAGTCGCGTATTGTTTCTTTGGTTTTCCAACAAATGGTCAGGCTAAGGAACTTCCTTTCCACGATGGGTACGTCCCTGGAATAGACGACCCGAGAACCTAACCGGATCTCTGCCAACACAAGGCCGGGTTACCTCTGCAAAAATAGGTAACTACTGACACGCGTATGCCATCCCCCGATCGTCACCGATCTTCCCGAGGATCCCCGATTCGCAACAAACCACATAGATAATAATAATGCAGTAACCACAGAGGTTAAGTATCTGGGCTCCATACCATGATACCACCTTTATCCAGAAGGAATGACATACACTAAGGGGCGCTACTCCCTAGAACCTTGCTGCATTCGTCCTGTTTCGACCATTTCCGGGGTGTGAGGCTCGACGAAGTCTCGTCCACAAAGCTACGCTTTCTCAAAAAGCCCTGCTTCGGGTCAAACAAAATGATCAACCTATGATCACAAAGATATAAGATCAAACAAATGATCATATCACAAATGATCAAACACTGATCATTTCACAGCAACACTCAGTATGCCACGTTACCAAATTGGGATATATCGCTGATAAATTTCAACTACATAACCTCTGAGCTCGTACGTCTCAGAGAAGGGTGTTAAGCTAAGAGAATAAATTCTCCGCCACCAACAGAAATGTATTTGAAAGAAATCAGCTTTATATCTCAAATTGTAACGTCAGACACACAATCCATACAAGTCTGTTCCGGGATCGAACAGAACCGAAGGCACTTCTCGCGAAGCCCTTGCAATTCCGGATAATTTTCAATCACGTCAGGACTTCCCGTCACTAAGGGTGATAAAACCTCTAAATCGAAGATCAGTCGATGTAGAGTAACTCGACGGTAATCCTTCCGTTTTCAAAAATATCCGGTCTTCAACACCGGTCTTCGAATGCAATTCATAACGACGTATCACATATTCGGAATGGGTTATACGACCCCATGGTCCTTTCCCGGTTAACCCGAATAGTGAGCGATTATTCAAAAATAAGTGTGGCATTCAAATTCATCCAATTCACAACAAATACCTATCTAAAGGTAATTATTGATAGTCGGTTATTTAACTATCAATAAAGATGCGCAACATCATCAGATTCCAAATAATTTTCCAAATTATTTCATCTTCAAAAATATCTTTTCTAGATATAAAATTTCCACACTTAACCATTTGAAAACAATTTCAAATATTCACTTTTCAATTTATCTTTAAAAGATAAAAACTCAAACAGTTCATTTCACATTGGAAAAACATTCCCATACTTATTTAAAAATAAGTAATTCACAAATCATTTATTTTCAACACTTAGAAAATATTCGATATACTTAAATCAAATTAAGTATATATTTCATTCTTTAAGGAAATCTATTTTCTATAACAACATCAATTTGAGTCAAAACGAATGTTACGTAAAACATCGTTACGACGACTCAAAATCATTAGTATTGGGATTCGAATTTTTAAGATGGATATATAAATCCCAATACTATATAAAAACATTTCCTTTCGGAAATCATCTACTATAACAACAGTGTTATAGTCCATCATTTCCTTAAATTTCTCGAAAACGTCTATTTCAACAATAAATGTTGAAATCTATGCTTTCGATTCATAACACATTTTAAAACACCTTTAAAATGTTTAACTTCATTTTTAAAATATTCCTTCTTCAAAAATGAATCCATTTTACTTAACCATATATTCACTGTCCAAAATCGTGAATAAAATTTACTTAACCCCATTTCAATTATTTCTACACATTTTTATTTCAATAAAAATTCGCTATTCAAAATCATGAATATATCTTCTTAAATAATCTTATATACTAAATTTATCACATTCAATCTATTTCGAATTTATAAGCACGTTTATAAATTCTATTTCTCTTTTTAATACAACTTCGACTTATAAACCTTCTTTTATCAACTTCTATATTTAACTTATCAAAATAAGTGACTTTGGGTTTTATAAACAACTTTTATAAGTTTCAATTCTATTTATAAAACTTCATATCAAATCAATTTCAATATTGATTTCTAAATTTATTTTCAACGTTAAATAAAAGATCCCATACTAATTTCTCAAAAATTCATTTCCAATATTAAATCAATTACAGATTGATTTCTAATTTTATTTATCACTACTAAATAAATTCCTTATTTTTCTCAAATTATTCAATATTCTGTTTTTAAAAGAATTCTTCAATTTGAAATCATTTTTACATTGATTTCCCAAGTTATTTCAATTCATAAATTTAATTTCTAATTGGACTTCCAACTTATTTCATTTTAAATAAATTCCTTTTGAAGAGAATAAATTTCTTTGTCTCTTTCAATCTATTTAAAAATCCAAATTTTAAATTAAATTCTTCAATTTATAATCACCGTTTTATGAAATTCATTTATTTAGCAATTTCACTTTATTCTGGAATTTATTCCATAAGATTATAAAAATTAACTTTTTATACTTTAAAAATTCCTTTCTTCAAAATTATTAAATTTCTAAAATTGATTCATTTAGAAATTTCTATTTTGATTTCAAAAATTCAATTTCGTATATTTTGGAATCCAATGATATCAAACATCCATTCGGCCAATTTTTATTTTCAAACAATTCCCAATCATCAATATCATCGATCGTATCAATATAATCATTCACAGAATTATCATATCACAATATAATAAATTCACAACAACATTGAGGGGTCCAGTTGGATCCCTCCAACCTGTTTCCCTGCATCCAAAGACGTTAGCACAATACCAATTCCGCTCCAGTACGGAATTATCGCGGTATATAGGTTTTTATAAATCCGCTTACTAACGGCGCAATAGGGTCTCATCCGCTATACGAGGCGGGAAATCATCAATCCAATATATACATATGCCAATATGTATATACTGCTATATATATAGATATATCCTATCATATCTAATACCACAATCAATAGCAATCATATCAGTCAAATCAATAACTGTAAAATCCACTTCATTTTGAGTGAGAAAAATCTCACCTTAGCTTTTATTTTGCCTTCCACTTCCCAATCCAATTTGTTTTCTCCAAATTTTGACCTTGTATAAATAATTTATACAATTCTGTTAATATTCACATCAACTGAACAATTAATTTCTGTTTTCAATTTCGTCTTTTAAAATTGATTTAACTAAAAAATAAAATTTAAACTAATCTTCATTTAATAGATTAAATTATTTTACCCTTAAATTTAATTTATCCAACTAAGTAAAAAATTCATTTTCCTCTTTTAATTATTTTCTTAGAAATCTTAACTACATACCTAATTAAGTTAAATCTAAATAGGCTTGTGCATGCATATATATTTATTTATACCTTCCCCACTGTATACGTCTACATATATATATATATATATATATACATTAATACAAGTCTTTAAACTGGAAAAGAATAAATTTTCTTTATCTTTTTACTGTAAATTTAAAATCTAGTTCTAGATATATATATTTTCTGCTTCCAGAAATCTGTGTATACATTTATCAAATCAACGTTAATTTGTCAAAAATAGGGTAATCGAAAACGAATACCTCTTGTCGTCGACAGAGTCAAAAACCACTCCTTCACACGCACACGCGACCACCAGGCTGCTGCCGCCTCTGATACGCCACCGCGAGACAACCCAGTCCCCAAACCTGCCACTGACATCTCGAAGCCCTAGCATTTGGGCGTCGCGACCACCTTCTTCTCGTGCTTGCCTCGACTTAATCGCGATCCCCCAATTCGCTGCCTGCCATCATCATCGCGACTTCGCCTTGATTTCCAACGTCGCTCGACCCCTGCATACGAACTCGTGAAGCCCTACGTCAAACAGGCCCACGCGAACGAGCTGCGAACCCCCTTTATCATCGCCTCCAACCTGGCTATGCCGCTCGAATCGAAACCTCAGCCTCAAACTTCCATCGCAACACTGCCTCGCTTGAACAACGCGACATCCCCCTGCCCAAAATGACTTCACTCGAACGAATTTGCCCTAACTCGCGCGATCAATTTCCTAGGTCGCGATTTCGAAAATGTTTGAACGGAGGGGGAAAATAGAATGAACTCGCGATCCTGCGTGAACGCACGCGATTTGATTAAACAATTGGATTTGAAAAAAAAATAGGAGGAGGCGGCCATTTCTCGTTTTTGATTTTTTTTGTTCGAGTTGGGGAGAACGGCTTCGGCCATAAATTTTCTTTTTCGAACGAGATTGTTTTGATTTTTTAAAATGAATGAGGGAGGGACGAGATAACGTTAAAGTCGAACGAAGCATGGCAGGCACGATTTGGCTTCGTGATTCTCTGCGTGATTTTAGGCTGAAGTTAGGGAAGAGAACGTGTGATATTTGACTTAAATTTAAATTTCAAATTTTAAATTGAATATCGTTAAAGCTTTAACGCGTTTATATATCGCGTGCTCACGTATCAACTCAGAAAATTATGAAAATTGAAATCCGGCAATAATACAACATTCCGGACCCAATGGAACTGGTTTCGTCGAATTCCGAGACTGTTTGAAAATTGACTATTTTAAAATATCGATTCGAACAATAAAATTTCAAAACTGAACGAAACACTTTCAATTTCAATTCTGAAAGTTCTATTACCTCCAGAATTATCAATATGAATTTTAAAAGCTTTTGAAATATTTTTCTTCAGCTAAAAATAGAAGATTCAAATTTTTATTCGACTATCAATAGATTAAATTTTATAATTTAATCGTCAGCTTCAAATTTAAATCGGGGATTCAAATTAAATCATCGTTCAAATATTTAAAATTAATTAAATATTTTCAATTTAATTCGTTCAAAATTCTGGGTCGTTACAAACTTCCCTCCTTAAAAGAATTTCGTCCCCGAAATTACAAGTTAGGAAAAAATGTCCTTAACTCGTCTACTATTTTTCACAATCCAATAGTTTTATCAATTCATCAAAACAAATCTTTCTACTAAAGATTCGTTATCATTCCAACTAAATTTCAACTTCAACTGTAAGTTCAAACAACACTGTTTAACTTCAAAATTCAAATTTAAATTCAAATTCAAATTTAAACTTTCAAAAATTTCTCAAAAATTTTCTAACACTCGAAATTTTCGAAAAATTTCGCCAGCGTCTCCTTTGCGCGGCTAATACGGCACGACTACAAAACGTCCCTACGGACTCTCAGATTTCAAAAAGAAAAAGAAAAAGCCAAGCGGCTAGAGAGAAATCATCAAAAACTCATATTAAAACTCAAATACGTACCTTTTTCGAGCAATTCAAATTATCTGTGAAATCACATTCAATTCCTTTATACCTGTATATCCTACTAGCCATTATATCTAGTCACATCATTCAAATCATTTTGCAAATTCAATTACAAAATTTTCAATATATGCTTATATCCTCTTTAAGTTTATTATTGAAGTTATATATCCGATATGATTCAATTTTACATTTCAATTTCATTTGAATCTAATTCATAACTTCAATTCTATTTGAATTCAATTTACTTCTGAATATTAAATTCCATCAACTATCTTTATTCACAACTGCACTATTCTAAATTAGTTTCAGTTACTAACTCATTGCAAATTCCCATTTATTTTATTCAAATTTGTTTTTAACATTCAGTTTCAATTCCAGTTTTATTCACTTCATTCAATTAGCTTCAATGAATTTACACTTACATTCATTCTTCCATATCAATTTACTTTCATTAGATTGATTAACATCCAATACATTTATTTATTCAATTGCTAATCCATTTAACATTTCAAGTTGAATTTCACTTATATAACTCAAGTTCATATTCATTTCGGTAATAAATTTTGATACCCAAAATCAAATTCATTCGTCATTTCTTAAGTTATATTCCCATTAAACATCATTTATTTCACTTACATTTTCTCATTTTATAAGTTATACAACTTATATTCAACCTTTCAAAACCATTTTTGAAAACAATTCAAATTCCATTTGAATTTCCAAACAAAAACCCAAATTTTCAAACAACTCCTATTTAAAACAATTTGACAGCAATTTCTCTTTTGGAAACCCGAAAATGAATTCTAATGATGTGGCCATCATCATCAGGATTATTTTCCAGCGACCTAAAAGAGTTTAGAGCTTTTATCTCTCCAAAATACTTTTCAAAACTTTGAAATTCATTTTCAAATCCAGAAAGATTTAAACTTTCAAATTTCCAAAATTTTCAAATCCTTTTCAAAACATTTCCAAATACTTCTCTGGAATTCCGTTTTAATTTACAATTCACATTTATAATTTATATTCTCAAATTTCATCTGTATGTGAATTTATTTCTTAACTTTGGAGTTATAATTCCAATTTCTCATTTAATTTCAATGATAATAGTTTAATATTATTACTTCTAGCAACCATGCAACCCTATACTATAGTAATTTACAGAAAATCATTTCTTTTATATACAAAAATAGTTTTGGGCAAAATTATCTCATTTACCCTATTCAAAACAATACTGTGCCGAACTGTTCTATTCAAGTGTTTAGAAACCCCTTCGATACAGTTTTGCAAGACTGTGCCGACGAAGGTTCATATACCACTCAATAAACCAATCATCACAATACAAAACAATTTTATATTAAATAACAAATACGCGCTCATATCTATTATTACACTCAACTCATTCTAGAGTACTACTGACTCTATCTCTAATGAGTAACACCCAACAGAGCAGGGTTGTCGCTTAACCATATGCTCTGATACCACTTTGTCACATCCTGGAATTTTCGACTTTCGAAAATTCAACATCGATACTCACTTTATCGACTGTCGAGCAATCGAGTGCCGGAAACTCCAATAGTGAGGGTTTTAGAAAGAAGAAATAGAAGAAAAAGAGAAGAAGAAGAGAAAGAAAGAACAACTGAACAACTGAACAACTGAACAACATCAGACAGAAAACAATATCAGAATCTTACACATCGCAGCGGAACAATATATAATAGATAAACACTAGTCTTTTAAAACAAAGAACTATATCAGTTTATACATACATCAATCATCAGAGTCAATATACAACAATGGACAGTTATATAAACTCGTCCTCATACAGAATACACAGCGGAATAAATACTTATCAGATACAAATACTACGTCTCGTCATCCAGCTTATCTCCAAAGCTCCAGAATATCCAGAATATCCTGATAATATAACTCTAGGCTGCCCGTGTGGAAATTGGTGGGCACCCAGAGTTTAGAAGGGAAACAATAAACTCCGAGTCAGTCATGGTGACTGGTGTGAGATCGTAAAACAGTTATCTTTTTTTTAAAATAAACAACAGAAGAATTTTAAAGTCAATTCGCAATGCTTTTGGAAAATGAAACTACCATAAGACCTCCCGCCACACACACAATGCAAACGCAGACTTGGAGGAGATTTCTTCTTATGATAGTCAAAGATGCTTACTACGCGAAAATCAAATTCTTTTTGATATTATTATTAGTGCATAGTGTAGAAAACATTTCGAAAGTAGAATATAAATCTTAGCCAGCATAGGTACCATTATAGTATGCTTACTATAGCTACCATATTAAATGGCAGGTTCTACAACTAATACCGTACAAGTCGCGTATTGTTTCTTTGGTTTTCCAACAAATGGTCAGGCTAAGGAACTTCCTTTCCACGATGGGTACGTCCCTGGAATAGACGACCCGAGAACCTAACCGGATCTCTGCCAACACAAGGCCGGGTTACCTCTGCAAAAATAGGTAACTACTGACACGCGTATGCCATCCCCCGATCGTCACCGATCTTCCCGAGGATCCCCGATTCGCAACAAACCACATAGATAATAATAATGCAGTAACCACAGAGGTTAAGTATCTGGGCTCCATACCATGATACCACCTTTATCCAGAAGGAATGACATACACTAAGGGGCGCTACTCCCTAGAACCTTGCTGCATTCGTCCTGTTTCGACCATTTCCGGGGTGTGAGGCTCGACGAAGTCTCGTCCACAAAGCTACGCTTTCTCAAAAAGCCCTGCTTCGGGTCAAACAAAATGATCAACCTATGATCACAAAGATATAAGATCAAACAAATGATCATATCACAAATGATCAAACACTGATCATTTCACAGCAACACTCAGTATGCCACGTTACCAAATTGGGATATATCGCTGATAAATTTCAACTACATAACCTCTGAGCTCGTACGTCTCAGAGAAGGGTGTTAAGCTAAGAGAATAAATTCTCCGCCACCAACAGAAATGTATTTGAAAGAAATCAGCTTTATATCTCAAATTGTAACGTCAGACACACAATCCATACAAGTCTGTTCCGGGATCGAACAGAACCGAAGGCACTTCTCGCGAAGCCCTTGCAATTCCGGATAATTTTCAATCACGTCAGGACTTCCCGTCACTAAGGGTGATAAAACCTCTAAATCGAAGATCAGTCGATGTAGAGTAACTCGACGGTAATCCTTCCGTTTTCAAAAATATCCGGTCTTCAACACCGGTCTTCGAATGCAATTCATAACGACGTATCACATATTCGGAATGGGTTATACGACCCCATGGTCCTTTCCCGGTTAACCCGAATAGTGAGCGATTATTCAAAAATAAGTGTGGCATTCAAATTCATCCAATTCACAACAAATACCTATCTAAAGGTAATTATTGATAGTCGGTTATTTAACTATCAATAAAGATGCGCAACATCATCAGATTCCAAATAATTTTCCAAATTATTTCATCTTCAAAAATATCTTTTCTAGATATAAAATTTCCACACTTAACCATTTGAAAACAATTTCAAATATTCACTTTTCAATTTATCTTTAAAAGATAAAAACTCAAACAGTTCATTTCACATTGGAAAAACATTCCCATACTTATTTAAAAATAAGTAATTCACAAATCATTTATTTTCAACACTTAGAAAATATTCGATATACTTAAATCAAATTAAGTATATATTTCATTCTTTAAGGAAATCTATTTTCTATAACAACATCAATTTGAGTCAAAACGAATGTTACGTAAAACATCGTTACGACGACTCAAAATCATTAGTATTGGGATTCGAATTTTTAAGATGGATATATAAATCCCAATACTATATAAAAACATTTCCTTTCGGAAATCATCTACTATAACAACAGTGTTATAGTCCATCATTTCCTTAAATTTCTCGAAAACGTCTATTTCAACAATAAATGTTGAAATCTATGCTTTCGATTCATAACACATTTTAAAACACCTTTAAAATGTTTAACTTCATTTTTAAAATATTCCTTCTTCAAAAATGAATCCATTTTACTTAACCATATATTCACTGTCCAAAATCGTGAATAAAATTTACTTAACCCCATTTCAATTATTTCTACACATTTTTATTTCAATAAAAATTCGCTATTCAAAATCATGAATATATCTTCTTAAATAATCTTATATACTAAATTTATCACATTCAATCTATTTCGAATTTATAAGCACGTTTATAAATTCTATTTCTCTTTTTAATACAACTTCGACTTATAAACCTTCTTTTATCAACTTCTATATTTAACTTATCAAAATAAGTGACTTTGGGTTTTATAAACAACTTTTATAAGTTTCAATTCTATTTATAAAACTTCATATCAAATCAATTTCAATATTGATTTCTAAATTTATTTTCAACGTTAAATAAAAGATCCCATACTAATTTCTCAAAAATTCATTTCCAATATTAAATCAATTACAGATTGATTTCTAATTTTATTTATCACTACTAAATAAATTCCTTATTTTTCTCAAATTATTCAATATTCTGTTTTTAAAAGAATTCTTCAATTTGAAATCATTTTTACATTGATTTCCCAAGTTATTTCAATTCATAAATTTAATTTCTAATTGGACTTCCAACTTATTTCATTTTAAATAAATTCCTTTTGAAGAGAATAAATTTCTTTGTCTCTTTCAATCTATTTAAAAATCCAAATTTTAAATTAAATTCTTCAATTTATAATCACCGTTTTATGAAATTCATTTATTTAGCAATTTCACTTTATTCTGGAATTTATTCCATAAGATTATAAAAATTAACTTTTTATACTTTAAAAATTCCTTTCTTCAAAATTATTAAATTTCTAAAATTGATTCATTTAGAAATTTCTATTTTGATTTCAAAAATTCAATTTCGTATATTTTGGAATCCAATGATATCAAACATCCATTCGGCCAATTTTTATTTTCAAACAATTCCCAATCATCAATATCATCGATCGTATCAATATAATCATTCACAGAATTATCATATCACAATATAATAAATTCACAACAACATTGAGGGGTCCAGTTGGATCCCTCCAACCTGTTTCCCTGCATCCAAAGACGTTAGCACAATACCAATTCCGCTCCAGTACGGAATTATCGCGGTATATAGGTTTTTATAAATCCGCTTACTAACGGCGCAATAGGGTCTCATCCGCTATACGAGGCGGGAAATCATCAATCCAATATATACATATGCCAATATGTATATACTGCTATATATATAGATATATCCTATCATATCTAATACCACAATCAATAGCAATCATATCAGTCAAATCAATAACTGTAAAATCCACTTCATTTTGAGTGAGAAAAATCTCACCTTAGCTTTTATTTTGCCTTCCACTTCCCAATCCAATTTGTTTTCTCCAAATTTTGACCTTGTATAAATAATTTATACAATTCTGTTAATATTCACATCAACTGAACAATTAATTTCTGTTTTCAATTTCGTCTTTTAAAATTGATTTAACTAAAAAATAAAATTTAAACTAATCTTCATTTAATAGATTAAATTATTTTACCCTTAAATTTAATTTATCCAACTAAGTAAAAAATTCATTTTCCTCTTTTAATTATTTTCTTAGAAATCTTAACTACATACCTAATTAAGTTAAATCTAAATAGGCTTGTGCATGCATATATATTTATTTATACCTTCCCCACTGTATACGTCTACATATATATATATATATATATATATATATACATTAATACAAGTCTTTAAACTGGAAAAGAATAAATTTTCTTTATCTTTTTACTGTAAATTTAAAATCTAGTTCTAGATATATATATTTTCTGCTTCCAGAAATCTGTGTATACATTTATCAAATCAACGTTAATTTGTCAAAAATAGGGTAATCGAAAACGAATACCTCTTGTCGTCGACAGAGTCAAAAACCACTCCTTCACACGCACACGCGACCACCAGGCTGCTGCCGCCTCTGATATGCCACCGCGAGACAACCCAGTCCCCAAACCTGCCACTGACATCTCGAAGCCCTAGCATTTGGGCGTCGCGACCACCTTCTTCTCGTGCTTGCCTCGACTTAATCGCGATCCCCCAATTCGCTGCCTGCCATCATCATCGCGACTTCGCCTTGATTTCCAACGTCGCTCGACCCCTGCATACGAACTCGTGAAGCCCTACGTCAAACAGGCCCACGCGAACGAGCTGCGAACCCCCTTTATCATCGCCTCCAACCTGGCTATGCCGCTCGAATCGAAACCTCAGCCTCAAACTTCCATCGCAACACTGCCTCGCTTGAACAACGCGACATCCCCCTGCCCAAAATGACTTCACTCGAACGAATTTGCCCTAACTCGCGCGATCAATTTCCTAGGTCGCGATTTCGAAAATGTTTGAACGGAGGGGGAAAATAGAATGAACTCGCGATCCTGCGTGAACGCACGCGATTTGATTAAACAATTGGATTTGAAAAAAAAATAGGAGGAGGCGGCCATTTCTCGTTTTTGATTTTTTTTGTTCGAGTTGGGGAGAACGGCTTCGGCCATAAATTTTCTTTTTCGAACGAGATTGTTTTGATTTTTTAAAATGAATGAGGGAGGGACGAGATAACG
The DNA here is from genome assembly GCA_030737815.1 of Allium fistulosum. NCBI lineage: Eukaryota > Viridiplantae > Streptophyta > Magnoliopsida > Asparagales > Amaryllidaceae > Allium > Allium fistulosum. Next base: position 55,142,498 of record CM060905.1, read on the forward strand.
TTAAAGTCGAACGAAGCATGGCAGGCACGATTTGGCTTCGTGATTCTCTGCGTGATTTTAGGCTGAAGTTAGGGAAGAGAACGTGTGATATTTGACTTAAATTTAAATTTCAAATTTTAAATTGAATATCGTTAAAGCTTTAACGCGTTTATATATCGCGTGCTCACGTATCAACTCAGAAAATTATGAAAATTGAAATCCGGCAATAATACAACATTCCGGACCCAATGGAACTGGTTTCGTCGAATTCCGAGACTGTTTGAAAATTGACTATTTTAAAATATCGATTCGAACAATAAAATTTCAAAACTGAACGAAACACTTTCAATTTCAATTCTGAAAGTTCTATTACCTCCAGAATTATCAATATGAATTTTAAAAGCTTTTGAAATATTTTTCTTCAGCTAAAAATAGAAGATTCAAATTTTTATTCGACTATCAATAGATTAAATTTTATAATTTAATCGTCAGCTTCAAATTTAAATCGGGGATTCAAATTAAATCATCGTTCAAATATTTAAAATTAATTAAATATTTTCAATTTAATTCGTTCAAAATTCTGGGTCGTTACAATTGGGATTTATATATCTATCTAAAATCTGAATCCCTATACTAGTGATTTTGAGTTGTCGTAACGATGTTTTACGCAACATTCGTTTTTGACTCAAATAGATGTTAAAATTTATGATTTCCTTAAAGAATGAAATGTATACTTAATATTGATTTAAGTATATTGAATATTTTCAAATGTTGAAAATAAATAGATTTGTGAAATACTTATTTTTAAATAAGTATGGAAATGCTTTTCCAATATGAAATGAACTGTTTTGAGATTTTATCTTCAAAGATAAAATGAAATGTGGAAATTGATTTGAAAATTGTTTTCAAATGATTAAGTGTGGAAATTTTATATCTAGTAAAAGATATTTTGGAAGATGAAATAATTTGGAAAATTATTTGGAATCTGATGATGTTGCGCATCTTTATTGATAGTTAAATAACCGACTATCAATAATTATCTTGAATGGATATTTGTTGTGAATTGGATGAATTTGAATGCCACACTTATTTTTGAATAAGCGCTCACTATTCGGGTTAACCGGGAAAGGACCATGGGGTCGTATAACCCATTCCGAATATGTGATACGTCGTTATGAATTGCATTCGAAGACCGGTGTTGAAGACCGGATATTTTTGAAAACGGAAGGATTACCGTCGAGTTACTCTACATCGGCTGATCTCCGATTTAGAGGTTTTATCACCCTTAGTGACGGGAAGTCCGGACGTGATTAGAAAATTATCCAGATATGCAAGGGCTTCGTGAGAAGTGCCTTCGGTTCTGTTCGATCCCGGAACAGACTTGTGTGGATTGTGTGTCTGACGTTACAAATTTGAGATATAAAGCTGATTTCTTTCAAATACATTTCTGTTGGTGGCGGAGAATTTAGTCTCTTAGCTTAACACCCTTCTTTGAGACGTACGAGCTCAGAGGTTATGTAGTTGAAATTTATCAGCGATATACTCCCAATTTGGTAACGTGGCATACTAAGTGTTGTTGTGAAATGATCAGTGTTTGATCATTTGCGATATGATCATTTGTTTGATCTTATATCTTTGTGATCATAGGTTGATCATTTGTTTGACCCGAAGCATGGCTTTGTAGAAAGCGTAGCTTTGTGGACGAGACTTCGTCGAGCCTCACACCCCGGAAATGGTCAAAACAGGAAGGATGCAGCAAGGTTCTAGGGAGTAGCGCCCCTTAGTGTATGTCATTCCTTCTGGATAGAGGTGGTATCATGGTATGGATCCCAGATACTTAACCTATGTGGTTGCTTCATTTTTACTATGTGGTTTGTTGGAAATCGGGGATCCTCGGGAAGATCGGTTACGATCGGGGGATGGCATACGCGTGTCAGTAGTTACCTATTTTTGCAGAGGTAACCCGGCCTTATGTTGGTAGAGATCTAACCGTAATATTAGGTTATTTCTCGGGTCGTCTATTCCAGGGACGTACCCATCGTGGATAGGAAGTTCCTTAGCCTGACCATTTGTTGGAAATCCAAAGAAACAATACGCGACGTGTACGGTTTTAGTTGTATTACCTGCTATGGAATGTGGCGGTAACCTGCTATTGAACATAGTAGCTATAGTAGGCATAAGTGCGGAATGCCTATGCTGGCTAAGATTTATATTATACTTTCGAAATGTTTTCTACACTATGCACTAATAATAATATCAAAAAGGATTTGATTTTGCGTAGTAAGCATCTTTGACTATCATAAGAAGAAATCTCCTCCAATTCTGCGTTTGCATTGTGTGTGTGGCGGGAGGTCTTATGGTAGTTTCATTTTCCAAAAAGCATTGCGAATTTGTTTTATTTTCTTTGTAAAGAATAACTGTTTTATGATCTCACACCAGTCACCATGACTGACTCGGAGTTTATTGTTCCCTTCTAAACTCTGGGTGCCCACCAATTTCCACACGGGCAGCCTAGAGTTATGTTACCAGGATATTCTGGAGCTTTGGAGATAAGCTGGATGACGAGACGTAGTATTTGTATCTGATAGTATTTATTCCGCTGTGTATTCTGTATGAGGACAAGTTTATATAACTGTCCATTGTTGTATATTGACTCTGATGATTGATGTATGTATAAAATGATATAGTTCTTTGTTTTAAAGATTATTCATTTATCTATTATATATTGTTCCGCTGCGAATGTGAGATTCTGATATTGTTTCTATTTCTGATATTGTTCTGTTGTTCTTCTGCTTTCTTCTTCTTCTCTTCTTCTTCTACCTTTTTCTTCTTTTTAAAACCCTCACTATTGGAGTTTCCGGCACTCGATTTCTCGGCAGTCGATAAAGTGAGTATCGATGTCGAATTTTCGAAAGTCGAAAATTTCGGTACGTAAAGTGGTATCAGAGCATATGGTTAAGCGACAACCCTGCTCTGTTGGGTGTTACTCATTAGAGATAGAGTCAGCAGTACTCTAGAATGAGTAGAGTGTAATAATAAATATGAGCGCGTATTTGTTAGTGAATATGAAATTGTTTTGTATTGTGTTGACTTATCGGTTGATTGTTTATAAATTCTGGTCGGTGCAGTCTAGCTAACTGTAATCGATAGGGGTTTCTAAACTCTAAACAAGATAAACCGACACAGTATTGTTTTAAATAGGGTAAATGAAATAATTTTACCCAAAACTATTTTTGTATATAAAAGAAATGATTTTCTGTAATATATGGTTGCATGGTTGTTAGGAAAGTGATAATATTAAAATGTTATCATTATTATATGAAATTGAATAAGAAATTGAAATTGTAACTCCAAAGTTAAGAAATAAATTCACATATGAATGAAATTTAAGAATGTAAATTATAAATGTGACTTATAATTGGAAGTAGAATTCTAGAGAAGTATTTGGAAATGTTTTGAAAAGAATTTGAAAATTTTGGAGATCTGGAAAGTTTAAATTCCTTTTTGATTTGAAAATGAATTTCAAAGGTTTTGGAAAAGTATTTTGAAGCTCTAAACTCTTTTAGGTCGCTGGAAAATAATTCTGATGATGATCGTGACATCACCGGTGTTCATTTTCGGGTTTCCAAAAGAGGAATTGCTGCCAAATTGTTTTAAATGGAAGTGTTTGAAAAATTTGGGTTTTGTTTTGGGAATTCAAAGGATGATTTGAATTGTTTTCAAAAATGGTTTTGAAAAGGGTGAAAAGACTCTGGAATTGAGTATTGAATTATGAAAATAGAATTCCAAGAAGATAATTGAAAATAAAATTCCTTAATGAAATGGAATTGTGAATGTGAATGTATAAATGATTGTATAAATCAAGATGTAAATAAGTTGATAACTTATGGAATATTTGAAATCTGATTGGAATGAGATTCAAATTGAAAACGAATGAATTAGGGAATGAACAAATAAATTTGCAATTGCAAGTGCAAGAAAATGAAATTGAATGTTAAAATTCATTTTGAATTTATAAGTGAATAAAACTAGAATTGAATTTAATTTGTGAAGTATTAAACTAAAATGAGTAAGTGAAGCTAATTGAATATTGACCAAATGGATAAGGTATTGAACGAATTAAATTCAATGATTATAAAAGAAAAGTAAATTGAATTCAAATGAATGTGAAATATAAAATTGAATGAAAATGAATAAAGTGTAACTTCAACAGTGAGGTAAAAATGTATAAGAAGCAATATTGAACATTTTTGTAATTGAATGTGCAAAATGGTTTGGATATGTAACTAGATATTATGGCTAGTAGGATATACAGGTGTTATGAAGGAAATTTTGATTTCAAAGATGAATTTGAATTGCTCGACAAAAAGGTAAGTATTTAAATTTCAATATGAGATTTGCTGATTTCTTGTCTAGTCGCTTGGCTTTTTCTTTTTCTTTTTGAAATCTGAGAGTCCGTAGGGACGTTTTGTAGTTGTGCCGTATTAGCCGCGCAAAGGAGACGCTGGCGAAATTTTTCGAAAATTTCGAGTGTTAGAAAATTTTTGAGAAAATTTTGGAAGTTTAAAATTTGAATTTAAACTCGAATTTGAATTTTGAAGTAAACAATGTTGTTTGGAACTTATAATTGAAATTAGAAATTTAGTTGAAATAATAACGAATCTTTAGTAGAAAGATTTGTTTTGATAAATTGATAAAACTATTGGATTGTGAAAAACAGTAGACGAGTTAAGAACCTTTTTCCCTAACTTGTAATTTCGAGGACGAAATTCTTTTAAGGAGGGAAGTTTGTAACGACCCTGAATTTTGAACAATTTAAATTGAAAATATTTAATTAATTTTAAGTATTTGAACGATGATTTAATTTGAATCCCCAATATAACTTTGAAATTTGCGATTAAATTATAAAATTTAATCTATTGAAACTGGATAAAAATTTAAATCTTCAATTTTAAGCTGAAGAAAAATATTTCAGAAGCTTTTAAAATTCGTATTGATAATACTGAAGATAACAGAAGCTTCAGAATTGAGTTTGAAAATGATTTATTCAGTTTTGAAATTTATATCGTTCGTATCGATATTTAAAAATAGCCGTCCGAGGCACAGTCTCGGAATTCGACGAAACCAGTTCCATTGGGTCCGTAATATTGAATTATTTTCGGATTTCAAATTTCGTAGCATTCGGATTCATCATGTGATCGTATGAGATAAGAAGGCATGGAAATAATTAATCGTTTTAATTTAATATCATTTTTTTTTCACCAGTCAAATTTCAATCTCCATCAGCCAACCTACATTTCTCAAGCAGACCTAGTAATGTACGCGTAGCCGACTTCTTCAGTTTTATATTCGTATGCTTTTCTCATCTTCAAAGGAAAACAGACGAAGTCAAGAGGAAGAGAAATGGCTGCATTTCGAAATCGATTCTTTCCTTCTCTTCCTCCTTCCGTTCGAAAACAAACCAAGCTCCCTCCCTTCGTTTCAAAATCAAATCACGAAAAAAAAAAGAGAAAACAATGGCCGAAGCCCCTTTACTTTCGTTCGAAATTCATTCCTCCTCTTTTATTTTTATTTTTCGATTTCAAATGCTTGAAAGAAAAAAAAATCAAAAACCCTCCTCCATCTCCGTTGGCTCGATCAAATGCCGATCGACATTAGATAATTCTGAATCGTTCGATTGGGTTGAAGCTTAGTGTCGTCGTTGGTGGAGGGAGCACGAGCGCGTGGGAAGTCCCAGGTTGGAAATGGCAATTCGAGGGCAACGGCGTTCGCGTGAAGGCGTGGGTCACGACGCGATGACAGGTGCGAGATGCGACATTTCTAGGGTTTCGATTGCTTTTCTGGAAAGGGCTATCGCGAGATGGATAGGCGACGAAGACTGCGGCGTCGTAAATGGGAGCGAGGTTCATTGATAGTCAAGCTTGCGATTGGGGAAGCAACTGGAAAGGAAATCGGGGCCAAGTACGACGATGGAGGAGATCGCGATGCCTGGGTTCAGCGAGGTTCGGTGATGGTACAATTTCTCCTTTTGTATACGTATGCAGGTTATTACAATTTATATAAGTATGCAGAATAAAAAAAAAGAAAAAAAAGGAAAAAAAAATGAACTGCAAATAAAGAAATGATTTTCGGTAAGGTATATTACACTTTTTGAAATGCATATATGTATATGTGGATAAATTTATAGTAAAAGAAATGTTTGCAGTAAAGAGTTAAATTAGCTTGTTTTAGAATAATGAATAAAGATTTGATTTTTAATATATATACTAGTTGGTTTAAAACAAAACCCTTGAATAATTTTAGTTCCCAAACGAAAGATTTATTTTTCGATTGTTTCGAATGTTGATGAATTGTATAAATATTTATACAAGGTCTAATACAATGAAGGGAAAACAAATTGGATTGGAAAGGGATTGCAAATTTAAAGGGCTAAGGTGAGATTTTTCTCACTCAAATTGAATGTGGAATTTTTGCAGTTATTGATGATTGCTATTGGATGTGATATTAGATATAGTAGGATATATCTATTATATATATATAGCAATATATACATATTGGCATATGTATATATTGGATTGATTGATTTCCCGCCTCGTATAGCGGATGAGACCCTATTGCGCCGTTAGTAAGCGGATATTTTTATAAAACCCATATACCGCGATATTCCACCTCGAAGTGGAATTGGTATTGTGCTAACATCTGTGGATGCAGGGAAACAGGTTGGAGGGATCCAACTGGATTCCTCACCAGTATTTATTTATTTACAGATATTGATGAATATTCTGTTATCATATGTTGATATATGATGTTTGATGTTGTGATTGACTAATTGATGCGTTGCATCATCGGATTCAAGTTTTGAAGTTTAAAAATAACGACCTTTACTTTAAAAGGATTTTTAAAGTGATTTTTGAAAATATACGTTTTATGGAATTTTTGAATTGATTTATAAACGTTAAAATTTTAAAGTTATAAATGATTTGTGAATTATAACCAAAAGGTAATTTCTTTTGAAATAAATAGTTAAGAAATTTATAAAATGATTTTAAATGGGAATTTTTGAATTATTAAAAACGATGTATGTAAAAGATGTACAAGATTGATATTTATAACTTTAAAATGTTGGAATTATAAAACGAGTTTTTATAAGCGTTAAAATGAATTTTTAAGAATTTATAAATAGATGAAATTTATAAATTGTGAACTTATAAATGGAAATGATTTTGTAAAATAAAGGAATTATAAGTATTTAACTTATAATTATGGATTGTTGGTATAAGATTTGAGTTATGAATCGAATTGTTAATAAAGGAGATTTATTAAATTGAAGTTGTTAGAAAATAGAAATAGAATTTATAAACGTTGTTTTATAAATTCGAAATCAATTGGATTTGATAAATTAAATGTAGAAGGTTGTTAAAGGAGGTATATTCGCGATTTTGGATAGCGAATTATTATTGAAATAAAATGTGTAGAAATGATTGAAATTGGGATAAGTGAATTATATTCACGATTTTGGACAGTGAATATATTATTGAATAAAATGGATTCATTTTTGAAGAAGTGATATTAAAAATGAAGTCAAACATTTTAAAGATGTTTTAAAATATATTATAAATCGAAACCATAGATTTCAACATTTATTGTTGAAATAGACGTTTTCGAGAAATATAAGGAAATGGTGGACTATAACACTGTTGTTATAGTAAATGATTTCCAAAAGGAAATGTTTTATATAGTATTGGGATTTATATATCTATCTAAAATCCGAATCCCTATACTAGTGATTTTGAGTTGTCGTAACGATGTTTTACGCAACATTCGTTTTTGACTCAAATAGATGTTAAAATTTATGATTTCCTTAAAGAATGAAATGTATACTTAATATTGATTTAAGTATATTGAATATTTTCAAATGTTGAAAATAAATAGATTTGTGAAATACTTATTTTTAAATAAGTATGGAAATGCTTTTCCAATATGAAATGAACTGTTTTGAGATTTTATCTTCAAAGATAAAATGAAATGTGGAAATTGATTTGAAAATTGTTTTCAAATGATTAAGTGTGGAAATTTTATATCTAGTAAAAGATATTTTGGAAGATGAAATAATTTGGAAAATTATTTGGAATTTGATGATGTTGCGCATCTTTATTGATAGTTAAATAACCGACTATCAATAATTACCTTGAATGGATATTTGTTGTGAATTGGATGAATTTGAATGCCACACTTATTTTTGAATATGCGCTCACTATTCGGGTTAACCGGGAAAGGACCATGGGGTCGTATAACCCATTCCGAATATGTGATACGTCGTTATGAATTGCATTCGAAGACCGGTGTTGAAGACCGGATATTTTTGAAAACGGAAGGATTACCGTCGAGTTACTCTACATCGGCTGATCTCCGATTTAGAGGTTTTATCACCCTTAGTGACGGGAAGTCCGAACGTGATTAGAAAATTATCCGGATATGCATGGGCTTCGTGAGAAGTGCCTTCGGTTCTGTTCGATCCCGGAACAGACTTGTATGGATTGTGTGTCTGACGTTACAAATTTGAGATATAAAGCTGATTTCTTTCAAATACATTTCTGTTGGTGGCGGAGAATTTATTCTCTTAGCTTAACACCCTTCTCTGAGACGTACGAGCTCAGAGGTTATGTAGTTGAAATTTATCAGCGATATACTCCCAATTTGGTAACGTGGCATACTAAGTGTTGCTGTGAAATGATCAGTGTTTGATCATTTGCGATATGATCATTTGTTTGATCTCATATCTTTGTGATCATAGGTTGATCATTTGTTTGACCCGAAGCATGGCTTTGTAGAAAGCGTAGCTTTGTGGACGAGACTTCGTCGAGCCTCACACCCCGGAAATGGTCAAAACAGGAAGGATGCAGCAAGGTTCTAGGGAGTAGCGCCCCTTAGTGTATGTCATTCCTTCTGGATAGAGGTGGTATCATGGTATGGAGCCCAGATACTTAACCTATGTGGTTGCTGCATTTTTACTATGTGGTTTGTTGGAAATCGGAGATCCTCGGGAAGATCGGTTACGATCGGGGGATGGCATACGCGTGTCAGTAGTTACCTATTTTTGCAGAGGTAACCCGGCCTTATGTTGGCAGAGATCTAACCGTAATATTAGGTTATTTCTCGGGTCGTCTATTCCAGGGACGTACCCATCGTGGATAGGAAGTTCCTTAGCCTGACCATTTGTTGGAAATCCAAAGAAACAATACGCGACGTGTACGGTTTTAGTTGTATTACCTGCTATGGAATGTGGCGGTAACCTGCTATTGAACATAGTAGCTATAGTAGGCATAAGTGCGGAATGCCTATGCTGGCTAAGATTTATATTATACTTTCGAAATGTTTTCTACACTATGCACTAATAATAATATCAAAAAGGATTTGATTTTGCGTAGTAAGCATCTTTGACTATCATAAGAAGAAATCTCCTCCAATTCTGCGTTTGCATTGTGTGTGTGGCGGGAGGTCTTATGGTAGTTTCATTTTCCAAAAAGCATTGCGAATTTGTTTTATTTTCTTTGTAAAGAATAACTGTTTTACGATCTCACACCAGTCACCATGACTGACTCGGAGTTTATTGTTCCCTTCTAAACTCTGGGTGCCCACCAATTTCCACACGGGCAGCCTAGAGTTATGTTATCAGGATATTCTGGAGCTTTGGAGATAAGCTGGATGACGAGACGTAGTATTTGTATCTGATAGTATTTATTCCGCTGTGTATTCTATATGAGGACAAGTTTATATAACTGTCCATTGTTGTATATTGACTCTGATGATTGATGTATGTATAAAATGATATAGTTCTTTGTTTTAAAGATTATTCATTTATCTATTATATATTGTTCCGCTGCGAATGTGAGATTCTGATATTGTTTCTATTTCTGATATTGTTCTGTTGTTCTTCTGCTTTCTTCTTCTTCTCTTCTTCTTCTACCTTTTTCTTCTTTTTAAAACCCTCACTATTGGAGTTTCCGGCACTCGATTTCACGGCAGTCGATAAAGTGAGTATCGATGTCGAATTTTCAAAAGTCGAAAATTTCGGTACGTGACAAAAATCTTATTAAATTGACAACTTTAATTATTGAAAATTTACGGGTCGTTACATATAAAGTGATGTAAATCTTGGGTTAAAAATGTGAATATACTCTAAGCATCGACAAAATGAAAACTGATTAGGAATTTAATCTTGAAAAGAAGAATTGGACATAAGTAAAATTAAATGGAATGGAAAGTGATTACAATAAAAATGAACTTAAGTATACAGTCGAAGTGTTTATATGGTAACAAATTAACTTAAGTTAATAGAAGTATTTTGATGGAAATTTTGACTCAAGTAAATTGGAAGTGAACTAATTAGACTAATAAATAGTGAATTGAATTTAAATTGGAAATATTGAACAATTAAAGTGAATACGAACTTAAGTTTTAAATTTGTGTATAAACTTAAGAAATGGTATAAAATGTTTATAATAAGGCTTAAGAAATAATTATGATAAAATGATTTCCAAAATAAACTTAACTCAAGTGGAGGAAATTAAAGTGAATACATGATGTGTTAAATGGAATTGGATTTGAAACCGAGAAAGGTAAGTTAGGAAAGTGTAAATTTTGAAATTGAACTTTAACTTAAGTAAGTTAAAATGGATTGTATGGATTGAAGTTTAACTTAAGTCAAATAAAAATTGAATTAGCATTGGAATTATATAGAATTGAATTAAATATATTTTGAAATGCTGTCAAATAAAATAGAAATGGACTGAAATGGTGATGACTTAAGTTATAAATAAATTCAATTTTAAGTGTAAATAAATTGAATATGGCTTTGGGATATTACTTAAATGAATTCGAGTATGGAATTAAGTTTTGAACTGGAAATGCAAACAAATCGAAGGTAGATAAATTGAATGAGAATCAACTTAAATGAAATTTTATTGCAATGGAAATGAACTTAAGTTATATAGTTGAAATGATTGGAAATAAATGAATTAACTTAAGTTAATTATTTGGATGGAAACTTGGGCCAAATGAATTTATGAAATTCATAAGTAAATAGCATGGATTGAATTGTCATTCGACATAAATAGAAGTAAACAAAATTTTGTGAACTCGTGGAAAGTGAATAAATCGGTTTAGAACCAATTTGTAATGGGTATGAATATATTGTGTATAGATATTAATTGAATGCAAGTAAATTTGGTTATGAACCATTCGAATTGAATTAAATGATATATAAATCGATTGAAATAAATAATCGAATGTTCGAACCTTGTGATTATTGATAAATTCATGCTATAACATGTTTGGTTATGAAATCTATGTGTTTGTGCTCGTTAAATAAATGAATGATATTAAATTTTCATGTTTTGGTACTTACGTGTTTAAATTAAGTAAGTACAGGTACAAGGAGATTATTGGACTAGATTTGAGTTGCGAAATTGCACATAAATTAAGCAAACTTGCTTAATAACGCTAATATAAGGTACGCTTACATGTTAAAAGCAAAAATGAGATAAATATTGATATATATTATGCTTCCGACCGTGTAGGTCGATGATATCATTTTTATTATATTTGTGATATTGCAAAAGGCTCTCCGTACAATTGTTTTGGTATTTGAAAGAATGGGTTTTGAATTAGAAATGAAAGCAAATTGTTTTGGTTGGAACTAAAGGATTTATAAATGTTAAATTTCGAGTTTTAACTAAGTGGGTTCTGATAAGTAAATGAGTTTGAAACATTTTTCCTACCTTAGCAATTTCGGGGACGAAATTCTTTTAAGGTGGGAGGAATGTAACGATCCGGATTTTTCGACATTTAATTTTGATTATTTAAATGGTTTTAAAAAGTTGGATTTGGAATATAAATTGATTTTTGAATATTAAGATTTTGGTTGAAATTTAGAATGAATTTAAATTTCAGATATAGCGATTTATTGAAATATGGAAATGGTGAATAATTGAAATTTGAGTTGTATATGAATCAAAATGATTTCTAATGTGAATATAAATTCTATTTGAATTAGAATTGATTTAGTAAGTTTTTAAAACTGAAATTTGAAGTGATTTTGTTAATTTTTGAAATAGTCGATTTAATCGACGCGTTAAAATAGCTTTCCAAGGCACGGTCTCGAAAATCAACGAAACCAGTACCATTGGATCTATAATAGTGTATTATTATCGGGTTTCAATTTTCATAGCGTTTGGGGTTACCGTTTGGTCGTACAGGATAGAAATACATTGAAATTAATATTGAAAATTAATTTAATAATTGAATTCAAAAGGCTATCTTCCACATACGATCAAATTGGGACTCAAGACTTATTCCATTGCGTAAGGAATAGGGGTATAACATTAGAAACGCCGGACGGCATGCCTTGACAGGAGTTTGAAGTCTTAAGTTATAATAAATGAGATATTTTGGGAATTTAATAATATTTTTAATTGGAAAAGTCAAACCCTATTATATCTATCGACCGACCTAACCTGAAGCCAGCCACCCTACCCACGTTATACTCAATTAAATCACGTATTTTCTTCCCCTTGTTTTCAAACCGAAAATAAATTCGAGAAATCCAAATAAAAAAAGAAACCATGTCATGGTCGAAGAATAGGAGAGGCAACCTCGAAGGCGCACATGTACGCGTGGTGGTGAGGCGTTGGAAGGCCGAACATAATGGAAAACTAAGGGTGGCAGTCGATTACGGTTGAGCGACGTTCATGGCTGCTGGAGGAGAGCGTGAGGCGTTTGGTTATTGGGTCATTTGGCTGTGTGAATTCACGGGCTTCAATTTCGAGCTGGCGAAGAGCCTGGTGGTCGCGGCGGCTCAGATGGACGGTTGCGGCGGAGGTCGAATCTTTGGCGATCGATGATATATAAAAAAAGGAAAAGAGCAAAGCGGCAATCGTGACCTAGAAGATGCTGAGCGATATTGGGTTTTAAATTACATAATTAATTTGTTAGTTACCTTAATTTAAGATTTAATTGTTATATATATAAATCGAAAATTTTATAAATCGTGTAATTTTCGCACACGAGGTCAAAATCGCACGAAATAAGAGGCATCGAAATCGTATCGATGAATATCATGCAATAAAATTGATTTGGGATTTTTCGGAGTCGGTTGGGAATTTAGAAAATTTAAAATCTGGATATTTAGAAATTTAAAAATTAAGGTGAGTAAATCTCACTCATTCAATTGGATTATTGGATTTAATTTATAATAATTAAAATTTATTATTGGATGATTGGTTGAGTTGATATATTATTATTAGTTGAATGTTATATAATATATATAGTAGTATATATTAGTAGTTGATTATATTCCCACCGATTGGAGCGGATGAGACACTATGCGCCCGCACATAATAGCGAATGACCCTATATTACCACGATATCCTGCCTCGAAGCGAGATTGGTATTTTATGTTATATAACATCTATGGTGCAGGGAAACAGGTTGGAGGGATCCAACTAGATTACTCAAAAATGTTGATTTTAATTTTATATAGTGATACATGATTTGTGTGAATAATCAGATATATATTATGTGACAATTTGAATGATTGGATGCTATAGTAGCACTGGCCTTAATTTTGGTATTTTAAATACCATAAATATTATATTGGAATAAATACCATATATATATCTTTGTAAAGATATTTTGAATGAATGTTTTGAAGATTTATAAAATAAGGCCTAGTGACTGCTTATGGATGTTATTGGATAGTTAAAAAACCGATTATCAAATCTGTCCAAATTCGTTGATCATTTCGAAGAGACCGATATCAGATTTAATTATCCAAAAACCACTTCGATCCGATTTGTGCGTTACTAATTGTGATATTGTGATATCGTGAAGATAACGAAGACGGTGATTTTGGAGATTCGGTTTGTTTAGACCCAGAACAATTTGTATAGATGAATGCTAACATTTGCATCATTGCCTGGAAGGCAGTGTTATCATTCCAAGAATGAATGCTATTCTTAAGGTAATACGTAGCCTCAAGCCTTATCAACCAGGAATAACTAAAACATGGGAGATGCAGCAAGGCTAAGTGGGTCGCACCCAAGTAAGACATGTTATCACTTTTTTAGATACCCTCGGATATATTATATTATAATTATGGATATGGTTGTGCATGGAAAAGAGAGTGCTCGATTAGGGTTGGAACACCCGGGGTGATAACATATTCGGTACTATCCAGGTCAGGGGTAGGCCGGTCCTTTATTGGAAGGGGATCCAGGCGAGGTCCTCAGTACATCTTTCTAGAGGTGTACTATGATGGCCAGTACCCCAGTAGCCTAGTCATTGTATGTAATACAATATCCACTATGAGCATTTACGATTTTGATTGTAGAGCCTAGTATGCTGGACTTTAATTAATGTAACAATTTCAGCTATTTTAATACGTATTTGTACTTAGACACTATTACAATAGCACTGGATTTTCTTTAAAAGTGTTTTGGTTATCGTAAGGTAAAACCCCCTCGTGTTTATGCATGGCATGGTGTTATGAGATACCTTTTTTTTCAAAGGATTTTGATAACAGTAATAAATTCAAATTGAGTGTGTTTTCTCACGTTGGTTTTCCAGACTGACTCGGGTGTTATTTTATTATAATGATCAAGTCAAATCGAGTATTTCAGTTCAGATTAGGATGCTATGGAGCTAAGGAGACGAGCTGGAGGAGGCTCAGGCATATCCCACATACTTGATTATATTCTGTTGTGTATGTAGACCATATAGTCAGCACTGGTAAGGAAAAGTTATAATAACTGTCCATAATTGATTTGATGATTGTTGCACTCTGATGATGATATATATAAAAAACAGTTATAGTTCTTTTTGTATAAAGATATGTTATTATCTATTATAAATTGTTCCGCTACGATTGTGATATTCTGTATTGTTGTTTTTTTGTTTCTTCTTCTATCTCTTCTTCTTTACCCCTAATGATCTGGTATTTCTGGCACTCAATTTCTCGGCATGCTATACAATAAACGTATTGATGTCGATTTTCGAGAGTCGAAAATCCCGGTTCGTTACAAGTAAATTATAAAATATTAACCAAGCAAACTAAGTTTATAAAATTAACTAGATTTATAATAATGAAAATAACAATTTAATTAAGTCAATTAAGTTTTATAAATAATAATAATAATAATAATAAGTTAACTAAGTTAGTAATAATAATAATAAATTATAAAATATTCGCCAAATTAACTAAGTTTTATAAAAATTAACTAATTTTATAATTATAATACTAATAATAATTTAACCAATTTAGCTAGGTTTGTAAATAATAATAATAATGTTAACCAAGTTTTAGAAAAATTAACTTAGTTTATAATAATAATAAATTATAAAATAGTAACCGAATTAACTAAGTCTTATAAAAATTAACTAAATTTATAATAATAAGAATAATAATTTAGCTAAGCTAACTAAATTCTATAAATAATAATAATAAATTAACCAAATATTATAAAAATTATCTAAGTTTGTAACAACAACAACAACAATAATAAATTATAAAATATATTTCATATTGGTGCCTAATAGTTTTGGGTAGTAAATTTTGCTTTTGCTGCTTAGACATGGTTTCTATCGACAAAATTTATGCAATAAAATTTACTAGCAATCCATTTGTCAATGTTTATTTTGTAGAGTCTCTATTTTTATTAGATAGTGATGAACCAGTCTTTAGCTCTCTGTATTCTTCCCATAGAGATCAGTATCTTCCTCACATCCTTTTTCACTTATGGCTTCACCACCCAATTTGTTCCAAACTATTCATCCTTTACCTTTGTTCTAACATCCCGTTGAATTGTTCGTTTCATTCGAGTTATGTTAGTCATGCTCACGCAGCTACATTAAGTCCTATTAACTATGATTGGATGCTAGTTTTAATCACTACAATTGAAGAAATCATATGTTAACAAAGTTTTAAGTAAGTATTTATCCAGATGCTGAAAAATATATGCTTAGGGTGTATATATATGGATCTCTAAAGCTTAAATTAAATTGCTGAGCTTACCAGCTCTTTCTTTTAGCTTACAAATGGTTGAATTTATGCATAAAGGTTCATTTAATATAATTTTTAGATTTAAATGGAAGATTTTTAAGAGCCTTTCCAAAATTGTATATTGAATATCACTAATTTGTTAAACAAAAAATAATGAAGCAGCCATATAGCATTAGTATTATGCACACTAATATTTAGTTTAATTTTGATTTAAAAATTTATTGCATTTTTAGTTTGATTTTATTAGTTTTGTACATCATATTTAAACCACTAGAATAATCATACTGTTACATGAATTCAATTTCAAATATCAACCACCAAATTAGTGTTTTTGAGGAAGTTACAAGTGTTAGAAATAGAAGATTCATTTTCATTGTATAGTTTACAAATGAAATTACAACAAATAATCAACATGATTATGTAGATATAATTATGCATGTAAACAGATACTTTCGGATACGGATAATGCCATATTTGCATCCTCATCCACATTGGAAATCATTTTTGGATATCAAATACGGATATTCATTGATAATTTTGCTTCTAACTATGCTTTTAAAAGTATCGCTCAGCGTATATTTTTCCTCTATACCAGAAAATAAGGTGATGATAGTATCAGTTGATGTAAATAATAGGTTGATGGGCTTTCTTCTAAATAACAGGATATAGTATCAGTTAGTAAGTATTGTATAGCACGATGTAAATAACGGGTTGATAGTATCAGTTGGAGTTAAAAACGGGGAAACTGACCCAGTTAAGTCTTCTGAACTATCTACTACTAATGTTGTTGAACAATTGTACTTATCAATTTAGAACTGACCCAGTTAACTCATCTACTTCATATCATATTTCCAATTTTTGTTTAATTATCAGCTCTTGCAATTATCATTTTGTATTTGAAAAAACATGTAACCATGAATACTTGATTCAAAGCAGATGGTTCGTATTCATGCTAACTTTGAGAGATTTTTTAATCAAGGCATTAATTAAATTTGTCTGTAGTACTGCCCAGCTAATAAAAAAAATTATACCAACAACTTGAGGTTGATATATAATGCTTAAAGATTGGTCTCATATAATAATAAGCTTCAACCTGATAAGAATGAGATTCCATCTAAGTCTATGTTTTAGATAACTATTCACAAATTCTTGAACTACAAGTGAAACTCTACTGTAAATCAGAAAATTTCATATAACAGCCTCATATTACACATCGAACAAATTACAATCAAAATTTTGTTACTCAAGCAAATGATACTTCTCTCTTTTAACGTCTATTTAATTTACTTCTTTTCTCTTGCAATTTTACGGTCTTCTTGTCTTGCTTCATAAATATCATATGAAGATCACTATGGTGGCATAGTTCTTGCATCAACAATTTTGCATCACAGCCAGCATCCTAGCATCGTCCTAAACTTCTAAGAGGCTTATAATTTCAGTAAAAACTCTTTAAATATACTTCGCAATCTGTCGTTACCAAGATCCTTAGATTTTCACCCACTGCCACTATTCTCTACCCAAACTACCAATGTTTTCAATGTTCGTGCTCTGCTTTCAGAAGCGATGCTTATAAGTACTTAGCTTTAACCTTTCTGAGTTTATTCCATAACTTTCGGAGAGATTTGCATGGTAGGCCAAGGAATGAACATGTCAAGAAAAGGTAACACACTTTCTATCTTTGCAGTTGTTAAACTAGCCTATCCTGTCAATTCAAGTATCACCAATTGTCTTGTTTATGGATGTTTAGCATGTCTTGATGCTTCTTGAAATCTCCATAACGAAATTTCAATCTTAGGCTACTCCACAAATAGTTATACTTATACCATGACTTCACAAGTAGCATTCATTTTGTTCAAAATCCTATTTCGGAATCACTTTTATCAAATGCAAGCAAAGCTTGTAAATACCTTCAAAGTCTGCAGAACTTGTAGTTTGTTTTAGAATATAGTAAATTTTCTAGGTTTATGAGTTTTAGCAATTTACATTGTACCAAAGATGGAAAAGTAAACTTGCTTATGGGTTTCAAAATATAAGTACAGAAAGTTACTACTCAAGCACGTTTAGTCCATTACATTCATTAGTGAGTGAGGGACTCTAGGACTCTAAAAACAAGCGCTTATGGCTAATAACTTGTGAAATACATAAAGATTCATATATTGGCGAATTCCACAATGGATTAACCTTAAGTTTTCCTTTCTTCGCCCTTAAGAATATAAATACCTTTACTAGATATATGTGGAGTTTGAAGGAAAAATATCATCCAAGATATTTTATGAATATTTCATTTAGAAGTATCAACCGTGTACCTACGCATCCTAACCTTAGTTACAAGTACATAGAAAATAGTTATCTGAACATGTCTTGTGACAGTATAAGAAACCATACCTACACGGGAGATAAATTATTCGCGAATGGTTATTTAAAGAGAAATTATATTGGATTTCAGTATTCCTTTAGAGATTATGAGAACATTGCCTTAATTTCTTTTGCACACATGTAATGATTATATTATTAAGTAGAATTATATAGAGATGTTTATTTTTCCCTTTCGAAATTTATTCCTTGTGTATTTTTTCTATTTAACAAATGCTCTTCTTATATTTATATAAATAAAACAGTGAGATAATGAGATTTTATTCAATATATTCAAAATATAGAATAAAATTAAAACAAGGTATGGTTCTATCATATAATGATATATTTGTCTCCACATTATCCTTGTGACTTAATTTTACCAAACTTATTCGTTATGAATACAAGACAAACTAATATTCATTACAGAATCCGTGATTTGGAACATACATGGCATCATCAATTTTTAAACCAAACATTTCGACATTCATAGAGAATAAAATGAAATTACTTGTTCATAGCTAGCTGTAATGTCTGCATTTCTTGGTCCCAATCAATTAGCAACAAAAAGTAAGCTAGTCGATGATCTAAATGTCCGCCCATGGGTTGACAAATATCAAAGAAGTAGAGAGGCTGTATCACAAACGGATTATAAGGTGACCTTTATTATATAGATTATCAATTCATATTTGAATTTTGGGTGGTAAAATAATATTCTATATGTATACATGCAAGCGTATGCACATGCACGCACATACAGTTTGTAGCCTCTACATTTTAGCCATCGGATTTGAGAAATAAACCGTTGGATAACGTGGTACTCAATAGAGAATGTACAACTTGAAAATACCAACTACAAATGAATATGGACTTTTGAAATGTAGTTGAAGGAAGGTGTTGCTACTGAAATAATTGTAACTACTGTGTATAGAAATCACTAGTGTACCCATCATTTCCCTCGTCATTATGATTAAATATATGTCATTTCAAAATTTCATATTCTATCATATTTGTGCTCTTTTATTGCTAATCTCTAATTGCATATTTTTTCATAGGCATATAGGAGTTTTGAAGGAGACGGGCTTGGACTTTCCATGACTTATATTTTCTCCTTTAGTAAGCTCTTTTTGTAACATTTTATTTCGCTGACATTCGTGCTTAAAAAATATGAAATGTTGTATATGACTTAAATTTATGGTATATGAAATTTATGTAGCTTCGATTATGTATAACTTTTATAATTGCTAATAATATCTACTTATATTTATTAATCTTTTATAAATTGAGTTGTTTGTTTTTTAGTACATTATTCATGGTTTTTATAATTGTTTTAAAACCGCGGCAGCAACCGTAAAATGTAGCAAATTGTTGATATATCGCAGCGTTTTAAAAGAGTTGCAATACTAAAAGTAACAAAACGTTGTAGAAAATCAAAAAGAAGCAAAATGAAAACGCTGAAAATTATTTTCGCAGCGTTTATAAACTACTGTAAATTACTGGTTCTACTTGAAACATGTTGTTAGACTACGTTCTCTAAAACGCTGCTAAATATTTTTACAGCATTTCAAAACTGCTATGTGTTACTGGTTCTAATTGAAACATGTTTTTAGGCCGCGTTCTCAAAAACGCCGCTAAATGATTTTTCCTTGTTTAATAAACATTGCTAATTTATTTACTACAGCGTTTCACAAAAGCTTTAGTAGCCTATTTTAGCAACATTTAGAAATGCTGCAGTATTCCCTTCCTCTATTGTAGGATGACATTAGCCAGCGTTCTTCGAAACACTGCAAATGAGTATGGAAGCAATGTTAAAACGCTGCAAAAGTTCTTTGTTGTAGTGCCTGGTAGCACCAAATGCAAGTCCGTTTGGGACAATCTTTTGCTTCATGTCTTAGGTTCTTGCATCGGTGCAACCAATTATCTTCTTTATTTTAATTCTTGGTTCTTCTTTGTTCTGGGGCATTTATGTAGAGAATGTCCTTTCTCTTTATACTTGAAATGCACTATTTCTTTTTCTTCCTTTCCTTAATTTCACACATAACTGCATAATGCCCTTTCTTACCGTAATATTAACCGTCAATGTCAGCATAGGGTCCAACTTTTACTTTTTCTTCAGCTTCTTCTATTGCAAGCATTCTTCATGCTTGTTTTGGATTCATCCAATACTCATCACTAGGCATACAAAAAGCCATTGTCAACCTATCAAAATACCATTATGAGTTTTATATCATTTCTATGTTATCTTATTTAATCATCTTTTATTCGAATAGCTTAATTTAGATTTTTTTTTTGGATTTAAGCTTTTCCTTAGTCATACAATAGCAAGGAGAATAATTTACCAAGTGTTTGATACCGTGCACCCAAGCTAACATTTGATCGATACTTAGGAGATCATTCCTATCATCACCAAACAAATTAAGAATTTATTCATCGAACTTTCCTAGGGGAATGTATCTTATAAATTTCCCTAATCATACAAATATCTATATCTTTTGAAGGATATTCTTTAATGTAAAATATTAATTTTTCAAAGCAGTGTGTCGGTTTGTCTTGGTTAAGCATTTAGGAACCTATCAATCACAGGGAGTCCATGTATTGACCAAAATTCATAAACCACTCAATAGACCAATCAATAAAAAAATACTTTATAGCCACTAAGAAATACACACTCATATATCTCAAACACATTCTAGAGCGTCAATTACCCTATCTTAAATGAGTTACTCATCCTAGGGTATTACTAACTCAATCATTAATAAATTTTACCCCACCAAAGCCAAGGTGTTCGCTCAACCTAAGCTCTAATACCAAATGTAACAAACCAGATTTTTGACCCTCAAAAATCGACACTAATACATCTTGGTATTCATGTGCTGCAAATTCAATTGCCGAAAAAACCAATTGTTAGGGGAATAAGAAAATAAGGATAGAACTGAATCTCACACGAATAGAATAAACCAATAGTCCGGACCAAATCATTCCCCAAATCATGTCCGGGTGTGAGGTTCGAGAGGCGCACTAACTAACCTACTGGTTCCACTTCGAATTCCATAATGCCATTCCTAAATCACATAACTGATTTCTACAAATGTATACATCCTAAGCTCGTATGTCTCAAGAAAAGATGTTAAGCTAAGAGAAGTTGCCTTCTCCACCACCAAACAGATGATACATTTTATAGCGATTAATTAATATGATCAGAAATGCACTGTCAAACACTTATCCATACAAGTTCATCTTGGAATTGAATGAAACCGAATGCACTACTCTTACTATCATTAGTAGTTGCAATCCAAAGATTTCAAAAATCGATAGGAACTCTGCTATAATAAATGTCTCTATTTTGGGAGCTACCTAGAGAATGTCAACAAGCAGTCCTTTCGCTATAGAGATCTTCTTTCTTCAATATAAGGAAGTTTCTGGAATGCAAACATCATTGCCATATAAATATAATATGGGGTAAACCCCTGCGACTCATGACAACAATCCTTCCGATCTTCAGAAATCATCATCATCAACATGTTTTCACTTTTGAATGTATACATTGGTTCGATGTGGTTTTCAGATAGAAATTACTCAAATTTGACCCTGGTTCCTCCGAACCAATCTTCGATAAAAAATGTTAACTTCATATGAGATTATCAATCATCATACAATTTAATTCATCTTATTATTCATCTATTTTTAAAATCCTTTGATTACTTAAAACCTTTTTGAATCTTAGAATAATTCCAAATTATTTCATCCTTTACTTAGGAAAATATTTCCAAATCATTTATTTACATAAAAGATTTCCAAATCATAACTTTAAGCAGGTCAAAAACAATGTTATTTAAGACATAGTTTACTACAAACCAAAAAAAATTAATTTTAAGTATAGGAATTAAATTAATTCCAAACCATTTATTTAAATCTCATATTGGAAAACATTAGAGTAAAAAGGATCATGGAAATTATACTAATTCTACTCAATACCAATTCCTGTATTCAACCTTTATTATTCGTCTAAAAGTGGTGAAATCGCCTTTAAAATTCACTTGGATAGTACGAGTTCCCTCCTTGGAATTAACACCAAGTGTAAGAAGATTTTCTCCATGCAATCCAAGTCGTTTAAATTTGGCAAATTTATTCCTTTATACTTAACTCATTTCGACATTTCGACCTTATCTATCCCTTGCCCATGAGAGGCTAGGTGAGTCGGTGGACTGGTTGCTCCTGAACATCTTCCTTAGTTTAAGCCCCTCGCTTGAATCTCACTAATAGAATAATCCATTCTACTCGTTGGCTTTTAGAGCCAACATTAAATCACTTGATTTTGATAGCTTTTCTTTAAATCATCTATTTAAACCTTTTTAAATAAATTATAAAACTTCCAAATCATTATCAAAACACTTCATTATTCATTTCTAAACATTTATAAAATATTTGGAAAAGAACAGTTAAGTTAAAATCCATATTTCAAAAGTTACCAAAGTGCTGCGAACATGCTGCGAATAGTGTTTTCACAGCTTATTTGATTAAAACAAATTTTCGATCATTTAGAATCCATTTTCATAAATCAAATCTCTGTTAATTTTTTTTTAAAAGATTTAAAAGATTTATATTATATTTTTAAACATTTTAAAAAATTATTTAGAACATTTGCCACTTTGGCCACCGAACTGCCGAAGCGCGATTTATCGAAAATTTGATTTGCCCATATTTTAAAATATGTTAAATTAAATCTTGACCATTTTCTTTTGTTTGAAAACTATAGTCATAGAGTTCGAAAAATTCTTATTGCAAAGAAATCCGACTCTGATTCCATCCTATAGAAGGATTTAACTTTTACGGCGTGAAATCATGGACTACCGTTATGCGATGCGCCTATTTTTGAGTCCAAATTCATTGTTTGTCAAAACTTCTCCAAATTGAATTTTAATTTTTTTTTAAACATTGATAAACCATTTTCAAACATTTAAACCAATATTTTCTATATTAAATCCTTTTCAATTTTAAATCATTTCATAATATTATATTATTATAATATTCTTTTTCAACCTTTCATATTTTCAAAATCATTAAGAGGCTCAATAAACTCCATCCAGATATTATATGAATTAATTTTATATTAATTAACCATGGTTAATTACTTAAATATTTTTATAATAATTTTTTATAATTTATCACAACCAAGTTATCAACGATATGAACATCCATATAATCAACCATATAATCAACCAAGTTATCAAACATTCATACAAATCATTAAGATATTAAATGGTCATATTATCATACTTAATAATAGTTATAGATATTATTTACCATTTAATAAACATTTAGTACTCACTATCACAAATGCTCTCTCCTTCCCAAGATCCAAAAAATTCGATAGAGCTTCTGCGGTACTTCGAACTTCTCCTATCTTCTTTGAATGAAACTAATGGCACTTCCTTCTCTTTTTCTTGCTTCGGAGCTTCCGGGATCTGTTCCTAATCTCAATATGGTTTTGGCTTAGCCTTGATGAAGTGGTGGAGCTCGGCTAAGTGTGGATTTAGGTGAGGTCATGGGTTGTAGAAGGTAAGGGAGGTGGTTTGAACTTGTTTTGAGGTGGAATTGTCTTATTAACTAGTGTATATAAATTTGTTCTATTTTGGCATTATTTTGCCATAACTTATTCTAAGAATAGAAGCCATTAAAGAAGCTTGGAGAAGGAGGATGGAGAGGTAGAAAATGGCTTAGAAATTTATGAAAGAGGGCAGTGTATTTATAGGCACGTTTGGAACAAAATATCCTAACATCAAATTAATTTTTACCCTCAACCCACACTGCTTCTTTCACCTCCAATGCAAGGCCTCCGACCACCATCACATTGGCCATGTGGGTGTGCATGTTCATGTCCTTGCACATTGACTTATATATGCTTAAGTGAGTAGGAAAAGAAAATTATCATGATATTTATTATTTTTACCATATGTAAACTCAAATGCTAATGGTAACTTTTCTTATGTGTACATGACATGTATATGTGCATATATATGTTATTACGTATACATGACATATAAATGAGGTTGTAACAACCTTTGAATGACTTTTGTTCGTTAAATGGTTGAAAATCGAGAAATCGATTACCGGCCACATTTTCACTTATTAATTTATATACATATATTTGTAAACAAAATTTTAAAATATATTTCCAATCATTATTAATTAATTAAATTGATCACATTTTTGAATTATAAAACCACACAAATTAGTAATAACAATTATTTATAATAATTGCTATTATACTGATAAAGTGATATCGATTTTTCCTTATATTTTCAAACAGATTATATATCTTTATAAAACTATTATAAATTATTTATTATCACTTAATAACTATTTAAAATGAATTATTATCATTTAAAAACAAATATTTGAATAGTTATAGTAATTATTAAATCATTAAATCTTAATTTAAAATCATAAATCAATTATTAAATATAAGGATATAACTAATGATGTCATAAATACCATATTTTTCCCAAAAATAAAATAAATAATTTTATTTCATATTCTTCTACAATTATTAAAGTAAGTGTATGTATCCAGCTACATGTGCGACATTTTACGATTATAGATATGTTTATCGATAAAACGGTTTTTGGTTATTTTATCGCTTGTCCTTTAAAATTTATATTTTCATAATACTTATTCCAAATAAGATTACCATTGTTATTTATTGTTCAAAACACCATAATCTATGTTTTTAAAAGCTTATATTTGAATATTTTAAAAATAAATATAATTTATCATATTGGTAAATTTACGGGTTCTTACATTCACTTTCAAATAATACTGGTATTATTTTCTTTTCACAAACTTTGAAAAACAATTTTCCAAAACACCTGGATTTAAGTTCTCAAATTCACAGTTTAAATCCTTCTCATTTTTATAAACTATACTTATATAAAGTCATTTTCTTATATAAAACCATTTCACATATGTTTAACTTTAAAATATCTTGCCTTTTATTAAGTCTATAATAAACAACTTTTATTAGGAATTAAATTTTAACCTAATGTTATCATCGAGCGTCTTATAGTCAAACTATGAAATTTAATTCATAAGGTGTTCATTTTAATGTTCCCACAATTACTATCCACCCACCCATGCAGTGAAAAGGTAAAACTACTCATTAACTGGTTGAGCACAAATAATCTAATTATAAATGATAAAAACTGAATATTATCATATCCTAATAAAAAGCACATCATATATAACTATATCGGTTTTTTGAAAATTTATATATAAAATATAATCCAAGGCAATATTATTTCATTTACCAAATTTTAAAAATAATATGTTGCGGTTTGTTTGTTCAAATGTTTAGAGATTCTAGTAACGAACCAATTCATTTAACAAAAGCTCACAAAATATTTTTATTATCCAAACAAGCGTCAAACTAAACATTCATTTCAATGGTTTAAGCAATCATTCATCAAGGTAGCTTGGCGTCTAATATATAATTGCTAGGCATCGATTTACATATATATAATTGTAACATATTTGCATGAAATTAAAAATAAGACGATAATAAGATTTAAGATATATTTCTTTCACCGATGTTGTACCCATAATATTTTATATTTACAAATAAATATATCGATACAATAAGTTGTAGGTGATATAATAAGATAATATTGTACCCAAGCTTTATGACAACCAATAATTAAAAATTACCAAAATCGATAATAATATAATTATTTTATTATTTTTATAAATGGTGATGAATTATATATGCATATAATGCATATGTTTATATGAATGATTAATATATTAAATCATGTAATTTAATAGACTTAAATATCACAACTGTTGTACACATGTTTAACTTAGTTTAAATGGGTAATTGATTAGTCAAAAGAGACTAAAATAAAATATAGCATGCATATGTCTTTTAAGCCATAAATTAAGTTATCAATACTGGCTGATTACGTAATCTTGGCCGGTCCAACATGGAAAAATGAGGGGTCAAATGTGTTTGCTCCATATTGGAAATGAATGGAGATTTGCTACATATGGTATAAACTTTTTTTAGTACTTATAACCAATTAAATATAAAGACCTTTTCTTATATACTTATTTGCACAATTTTTACCTGCCATATATGGGTAAAAAGAAGGGTCAAATAGGGCTGTCAATGAGTACCTGAAATTCCAAAATCCGTGCATATCTATATCACAAAAATGAAAAATTATCTTATATATGATAATTATTCATTCGGTTTTTATCAAGATTATAGTTAATTTTTTTATCTGTTTTAGTCCATAAAATGATTGTCAGTTTCCGTTTATTTTGGTAAAAAAATTTAAATGTGTATTAAAACGAATATCTAGTTAAAATTATTTGGTAAATTGTATTCATACACCAACCATCACTGAACATATATTGTTATTTTCCTACAAAAAGTTAATACTAAAATACTCTCTTATTCGTAATTGCATTTTTTTAATCCTTTTTATTTTATCCATCAAATTAATCTTAAAATTAATGAAATTTGGTCCAACATAACATTTTGATGAAAAAGTTAATGACTATTTTAGCGTGAAACCTAAACTATCATTTAAGATAATATTCACAACTAATTGCCATATTAAAAAAGCATACAACTTTTAAAAAAAATTAGAGTTAATTTTGTTGAAATTGAAAAAAAAATGTTAAAATAGTAGTACAAAGGATAAAGTTCATTTTGTTGAATTTTAACTTAGTTTAATATTATTAATTTTCAATTTTGTATAAATGAGTTTTAAGTTTGAAAGAGGAAAGATAAAGAAGGTGTAAGCAAGGGTAATTTTGTAAAAGATGGGGTGTTTGTAAAGTGATATTAGTTGTATAGTAGTTTTTTATATTTTTTATGTACGTTAAGCAATTACCGGTGTATAAATAGAATTAGTCAAATTATTTTCTTAGCATATTTATTATTTTCAATATTTTTAGTACTGAAATAAATTTATAATGAACCAAAAATTTCTATTTATCTATTTAGATTTACTGGTAGTGTGTTAGTCGAAGGATATCCGATAAATATCTAGTATCCGTCCATATCAACGGATGTGGATATCCGATATCTAAAAATGATTCTGGATATGGATATAAGTATGGCACTATTCTAATATGTATCCAACCATTTATAGACCTAGGGTAAAATGGGAAGAAGTGAATGGAGATAAATGATATCTAACTTTTGATATAAAATGCTTTATATGCAACTAAATTAATTATATGTCAAAATTCCAATTTGTATTTATCTTTACGTTAGAAAGGCCAAATTGTCAACTTTTTTTTATTTACCTTTTAGATTTATTGAATAGGAAAATGAACGTATCATCTTTTTATAGAGAATGTAGTAATATTACAATTTATGGTTCATAAAAAAATAAATGTTGTATGTTTTCAAATTTATGTTATACAAATGTTTTCTTCATGTTACAATACATTGTAGGTGAACGTTGCTGTATTTTCATGTATAAACTACCCACGTATTCATCTTCAATTAAATATTTAGATAGATTAATGTTTTCATCTTAATGCTACATACATCTTAATCAAACAGTCCAGAAATAACTCAATAAAAATAGTTAGAAAAAAAAGGGATACAATTGGAGAAAATTGACCAGTTAAATTTCAAAAGTAACGCCTGAATGATAATTGACCAAAAAAGTTCATGTTAAAATCAAACAATTAAGAATTTTGTAAAATTTGATTCATTTAAATCACGTTCATAAACAACCGAAAAGAATAAACTAGCTCAGATCGTGTGAGATTTATTGCCTTTTGAGGGACCACATTTTGATATCAATCAAAGAAAGTAATCGTACTGACGTCGAAGAGTAATTTCCGTTTCATTGTCCTTATAACTAATAGAATTATAAACCTGGCCTGAAATTACAGATAGTTGCCACTGAAAACCCCTTTATACAAATTCTTAATTGATCTCCCCTAACGATTCCACGACAAATTAAATTTCATAAATACGTAGCGTTTTAGCTTCATCAGAAATTTCGAAATAAAATCTAGAAAAGGCAAGTAAAAATCTAGAGATTCCTTATTTATCCAAAAATCAAAATGGTCAATAAATCAAAGATTTAATTACTAATTAGGAACATTAAAGTAACCTAAAATAAACGATGAGAAATTTTCCAATTTTTTTCGCACACAATGGAAATAAAGTTTCCCGAATTGTAAAATCTAAGCTATATATACATATGCATATAGTTAATAATGTGCTTCAACTTAATTCTCTTTAAGCATTTGTTAATTCACAACATTAACATTTTCATTATATCCCAACCTGTAAGTATTTTTATCTTATTTATGTCTTGATTTTCTTCTTCTTCTGTTTAATATCCACACTGCTTTTAGTATTTACTGTTACTTGCTAAAATTTTGGCTTTATAGATTAAATATGTATAAGAAAAATATGATGTTACAGATATTTATTTTTTTGTTGTATTCAAGATTCTAATGATGCCTTTGAATTAGTTTTACGATCTTAATGTTTCGACAAGTTTCAGAATATGATATGGAATTATATAGATTTAGCAAAATTATTTTTTATTGTTCGAACAAAACTAATATCAATAATATGCATGAATCTTTATTTAAAATGTCGTAAATTTTTTAACTGGAGATAGGAAATATGAAGATGTTTCTTGATTATATTAGATGACATATTAAACCTTAGAACCGATTGATTTCGTAAATATTCCAATTAAAATTTAAGATTTAGCATGGTTTCTTGATTATATTAGATGACCTGAACTGGAGTATCGATTGCAAGGATATTATACTTTCAGATTTAGTACGGTCTATCTTACACTCAGAAATATGATGTTGAAAGCATTACCTCATTTAACAATTGCTATTAATAGTAGTTTTAACCTACTTATTTGACATAATTTTTCTTGATTATATTTAACATGTGAATGTTATTGATTTTTTTTTTAATTGCATGTTTCATACATTACATATTCAACAACACACAGGGTAATAGAGTGCAAGATTATGTTATGATATCTTGATTTTAAAATTGACTTTAGTGAAAAGTTAAAAGGCAAGAAGGGATAACCCAATTCATTTGTGTTTGCTATGAATAAAATCATTTTCCTACTGTAAATTAAATCGTTTAAGTCTTATACATTATTTGCATTTATTTTATCTCAAATCCATATTTCAAAGGAAAAACTAATGTAGAAAATACTATATTTTTGCCAAATATAAAAATGTTATGATAGGATCAGTAAACCTTCTAGAACAGTTTCATAAAGATAAATATTAACTTTAATAATAATAATTATTATTATTATTATTATTATTATTATTATAAATACTCCAGTCAGTGAACTTTAGTCCTATAACCTTAAATATGCATACTTGCACTTTTGCATAGTAGGAAACTAGGTCATAACAATTACAATTGCTTAATCATGTAATTTTTGTCATTTATTATAAAATTAGTGAAATGTCTAACTAGATAATTAAAAAGACACCCAGTCAACGATTTCATTGTTCTTAATAATTTTTCAAGTTATTCAGGCAAGCATATTACAGTAGATTTTTTGTCCTCGTTTCCTTTTTTAAATGATATGGTGCTTTAGTATGACTAACCTAATAAATAGCTTTAGGATATCTACATTTCTGTATCATGTGTTCCGTATCAAATTCAATGATCAATGTTCTAAAACTGAACAAATTATTATAGGAAATATGAAATATACAACATGTCCACAAACTCATAGTGTCGTTAACACAAACTTTGGTCACATTTTATCTCTATCAAACCATAATATATCTATAGTGGACATAATCCTTGACACATGCTTATTGTTTTGGAGTGCTATTAGTGTGTCCATGCTTCCTAGCTAAACAACAGTACTCATAAATTCAACATATCACTCAGTTAATGTTTTGTAAATTTGTATTATAATATGAACAATTTCGTGTAAACACTCTTGACATTTTTATTTCCAGGACTAAAGTTTATTTATAAAAGGTTTAATTTTATTTTGAAATTTTATAATATTTTTAATCCCAAAAAGATCAGTATCACATTGGACCATAATTTTAAGAATTAATACAATGTCCAGAACAAAAGTACATACCGACATCAAGTATAGTACATAAAATAGACAAAAGAAGTATGTGATAATCTATAAGGAAAAAAAATCATAAGACCACTACTAACTCATTCCATAATTTTTTATTTTTCTTTGTTACTTTAGGAATAAATTCATCAATGAATTAAAAATAATTGGTATAAATATAGAGAAATTTCAAAGGCACACATATATTTAGTGTCACATGGACAATACTAACAAAATTATCGAAAATTGTATGATCTTATCAGCTCTAACCATTGATTTGTTGTTATGTAAACCAAAATTCACCATATAGGAATAGGAATATTTCTTACATAACCGTAGCTTGTTCTCCGTTTCACTCATTAGTTTTGTGTGTGATGTTAACCAATTTTTGATGCAAAATTCATTAACTTCAAACTGTATAGACAATATGTAATAAGAAATCATATAAACCTTCATCATAAAAAAAGTATATTAAACACTATGAATCAAATGGTCTCAAATCATTGAAAATAATTCAAACGTAAAATTAGATTTAGATGTTACCTTTCAAAATGATGGCAAAGAAAGAGAGGAAGTAACACTACGCGAGAAAGTAAATTTCTCGATTATAAATCCATTGGAACCCCAATGAAGGAAGAAAGAAGGAAATAGTCATCTCATTTTCTCGTAAATCATAATTAACTTGTGAAGTTATAAATTTTGAAGAAAATGATATATGATGATTCTTTTTTTTTACGGGTTTTATGTTTTTCTATTTAGTATTTTGATTTCTTTAAATTTTTTAATTTTTTGTTTATTTAGAACCTTTTCTATCATATTGATTTTTACTAAAGCTTTCTAAACATTTTTTTTTTCATATTTTATGATTTTTTCCGAACTTTTTTACATTTTCTTTATTCGATAATGTTTTTGGAATGCACTATCTAGTATTATTATGACATTTTGCATTTAAATCATTTGGTTATTTAATTTGTTCGTTCTATAAGTTGATAACATTAGCTGAATGTTTTGAAGGTTTCTTAAAACTACCATTCATTTAAAAGTTCTACATCTTTAAGATAGTTATTTAATGGTAATAAAGTGATGGCTTTTACCAGTCGCACATGTTATTTTTATTTCATGGATTTGTCATTCATGTTAGAGGAACTCTTACCGCTTCTTTTTCAGAGTGCATCTTTGAGATTATAGTATGACATCACTGATTAAAAGAAAATCCCGTGCACCTGAACCGAACGAGGTAACTATTTATTTTATTTTTATTGACAAATGAAATGTTGAACAATGTTTCCGTGCAATGGTTCAAATGATCATGATTAATTTATGATTTGTACTGATAGTTAGTATAAACAAAAATTGAACATTTTTGTACGAACGTACCAAATATAGGTTCCTTTTGGTCAAGAAAAACAGAACTTTTATGATGAATAACTGGTTATAATAAACTTGTTAACCCATATCTTCCATTAGTACTTTTTTTGAAAACATATTATCTTTCATCAGTTTTTTTGAATATCAAGTTTTCAATTAATGTATTATTTCTTAGTAATATAGGTAATATTTCATTTTTCACTTTATTATATTTATTATTGTACAAGTTCTTACCCTCCATTCAAATTCAAGTAAAATTTTATACTCTTGCAGTAGTATATTGTATCAGTAGTATATTGCTTTCTCGATGTGAGATTTGGAAATGCACTTTCATTTTTGAACTATCGTTTTATTATTATCGATATTAAAATACATGGAATAATTTTTTTAATGAACCGGTTTATAATTTTATTTATATTTTTGTAACATGCTATGTATGTATGTATTTCTGTTAGGGAGTTGAAGTGGTTGAAAAAACCTTCTTTTTTAATGGTGGAATGTATAACGATGAAGAATATTCAGATATCTCCAAGGAAGCTATTTTAGTTAGCGAAAGTTACACTGGTTTTGATAAAAGGGTAGAACGGCTTTTTACAGAATTGGAAGATCTCTTTAAGGTGGGAGAAATCGGAACAATAAAATATCTCTCCGAAAAAGAGAAGCATCTCGATCTTCAGTTAGTGACTTACGATGGAACCCGGCTAGTACTTAGAATAAAGTACGACGACTTGTACTTGATTGGGTTTAAGACGACAGCCCTAGGATGGTATGAGTTCAGAACACCGGATGAGCCAAAGAGAATCAAAGATGCAAAAGATACAGGATATTCTGCTAATTACAGTGAACTTGGTGGAGATGGCATTAGTACTATAAATATAAATACTTTTTACAATGCAGTTGAATTCATCAATCATAAACATGAGCCAAGTGAGTGGCGAAGATCCACAGCTGTAATAGCGAAATCAATTTGTGAGTCACTAAGGTTCAAACGTGTTCGAGCTCATTTTCTTGACGAAAGTAGAAATTTTGAAGGGAGGTGGGACGATCTAGAGCAACTGTGGGGCAAAATAAGCAAGACTGTTTGGGCTTACAAGGACAACAATGATATAAATATTAATTTAAGAATATCTAATTACCTTGTATTGAGGTCTTTTGCAGATTTGGAACGTGAAGTAACACTAATCAAAAACAGGCATAAAAAAGAACGGCGGTAAAAATGTAGATAAGTGTATTTTTTGTTTGGAAACATTGATGTACCGGTTTAGCAATATTTTTGATATCATCTTTTACCTTTCTGTGCGATATTGTTTTGGATGTACTGTTTAGCCCGGATTAGCATTTCTGCATAGGGAAACTAAATGCTAATCTTGACCTTCTTATTAATGAAGTAGCCCAAAATTTGGCAATTAAAAAGAATATATATATATATATATATATAATGGTTGAAATTGACCGACCTTTTTTTTTGTGTGGGCAATATAAAACAAATCCTTTGATTTCTTCATGAAAACCTGAAATTAGGCCGACTTTCTTCTTTTGCTAACTAACTATGGATGACTTTACTCAAGTTTGTACCTTCTGCACAGTGCTTTAAGTAGAAGCAAAGCTTTTTAGTGCCTTCTTATCCATTTGTGCCTTTAGTCTTGGGGTTTCCTTCAACCCATCGCAAGTGCTCGCTTATTTCATTTCGGAGAGTGGTGCTATATGCTTTTGCTTTAACTTTGCCATCATATAGTTGTGGCTTTAATGGCTAAGCACGCTATGCAATCATGATGGTAAACATTTATCATATATGTGTTCATTTATGATCTTATACTCCTTAGGATTTGTGATTTAATTATGTGAGGTGATAAGCCTCAAATATCATAACTGATAATAAAGTATCTAATTCTATCATAATTTGGTTTCACCAGTGTGGAATTATGAATTATACAGCCATATTGTGAATGTTATATGATTCAGCATTCATAATGTGTAGTGATAGTGAAGAAAATCATCTAATATATCCATCAATAATGAATTGAGAGCTGTAGAATT
This sequence comes from Allium fistulosum, assembly GCA_030737815.1. Taxonomy (NCBI): domain Eukaryota; kingdom Viridiplantae; phylum Streptophyta; class Magnoliopsida; order Asparagales; family Amaryllidaceae; genus Allium; species Allium fistulosum. The sequence goes on from CM060905.1 coordinate 55,176,398, forward strand.
CATGTGGTCATAAAACAAGCTGTAGAATTCATGGATTGAGAGCTGTAGAAATCATTAATGCATGGATTTAAAAAAGAAGTTATCCACTTTTCACTAGTTAAGCGCACAATAAGCATACAATGTAAATTAAACTTGTCACAAACCACCAAATAATCCTTCATCTATTTATGAGTTTGCTATATGCCTATCTGAAACATTAGATATGGAACAAGCTGTTGTTTCCAGGTTCGGTGAAATATCAACACATAACTAGTAGTTGCATCAATAAAATATACCCCTCAATCACTGCCCTTAAATGGAGACTCCTTAAATGGATACTTTGTGAACTCGAAGGTGCAGGATAATGCTGAAAAACAAACATAACAGATTTTAACAGCTAAATCACTAATACTTCCATATAACTGACCTTCCTCCATCTTCAAATCTCGTTACAGTTTGTGGTGTCTGGGAGAGCATTACTGTTGTAACTCCACTATCTTCGAATCGAAAGCATTATTATTGAAACTCCTATATTTTCATATAGAGAGCATTATTAAAGCAGGTCCTTTGCATATGTGCAGAACTAGTCTTAGAGCAAACACTAATCACAAACTCCCAAATGAAAAATGATAATTCTACTCGTCTCCTTTTATAAACAGGCATGTGAATGTATCGGTAAATAAATTTATATGGTGTTAAATTTGAATTATTTTCTTTCCAAGTTTGTGTGATTTCTTTATGTCACAAACCCATTAAATGGAACAATCAACTAATTAATATATTTTGGTCTGTTTTTCTTGTAAATAAAAACAATAACAAAAAATTCTACCACTGCTATCTTATTTATATTAAAATCGATCGCGACCTATTTGGAGATACAGGAGGCGAAAAAGGTTGCATTCAAGAAGATGATCAGCATTAGAGGGATTGTGACAAGTCTTGCAACCGTCTGCATTTTCTAAAGCAACCAAATTGGAGGTGGAGCCATTATTGTAAGTAGCAGTCATAGTAAAAAATTAAACCAACGTAATAGTTATATTCTTTATTATCCCCTAAAAAAGCAATACAATCCCTACAATTTACTGTAATTGATCAAATTCAAAGTTGTTGATTACTTTCTGAATTACAGATAAATATAATCCTACAAACGCAAGACATATCTTTAAATTGGATGCTTAGAAAAATGCACAATTCGTACGTACAAAATAGTCATAACTTCTACAGTTTCCATCTAATCTATCTATTTATTACTTAAATAAGAAAAGAGAAACCACACTATTTATACGACGACACCTGTCCTAATTAGCAAACACCAAAATTTGCTAATATACCCATTCGTACGTAACCGCTGCTGTTAATTCTATTTTATTCCATCAAATTTACCCTCTCTTCTCATTTTCTCCTATCTTCCCAATTTCATAGTCGCAAATCAAGAAACCCTATTACCGCCTCTCTCTTGCTTACCGACTATTTGTAACTATCCAACGTCTGCATTAGCAATCTCCACCCATTGCTCAAACCACAAATCTGGCCAATTCGGAAACTAGGGTTTTCTCAGGTTTGTAATTTGGTACATTTGTTATTAAAATCCGAGATTATTTAGAGATTTAAGGGCTCACTGAGTAGGATGTGTTGTACTGCATAACTTTATGATTTGTTGTTACCGCCCTGTTAGGTCATGTATGGTTTTTTTCCTTCAGATTTAATATCGTGCATAAATCAAAAGAGGTAGTTGATAGGGTTTGTTTAAAGTTCTATTTCTGTTCGACAATTTAATTTCGAATATCAAAATTTTCACATTCAAAAATAAATTTATATCAGTATGTAATATATTAATTTTCAATGCAAGTTATTAATTGGTTGGTATTATCCGATCAATTTCTAATTATCTGTTCAACTTCTAATTAGTTTTCCAACTTCTCATTGATCCTTTTGGGTTGGTTGGTTTTAGAAATTATTTCTCTAGGCTTATGTTGCTTTAACATTTAATTTACCAATTTAACAAAAAAATGTATGCTGATCATAGGGAGAGCAAATCCCATACGATTAAAATTGCAGATTTTCCTGCTATATGATTTTATTACCACTTAGCGGTTTTATGTGCTGATATATAATGCTTTTACCAAAAAGTTTAATATCGCTGTATATTAATGTTACTATCTTTTGTAAGTTTTTTTCCCTGGAAAAAAATTCATATCTTTTTTACTACTTAATAAATAGCACAATCAATCGGTATATTTTCTATTATTGAACAATATTGTTTTGTGCATTGCATAGTTACCTCCGGACTAGGCTGGTGGAGGATGAAGTAAATTCCATTTCTTCTTCCTGTAACCATAGACTGTATGAACTATCTTCAGTTTATGTTTCAATTTTTAGCATTGTAGATCAGATCCAAAAAATATATAATGCTGTAGCATTTTTCTAACTATTTTTTTGTTAAAAATTAAATTTGCTTGCTTCTAATTAATCAAATTTATGTCTTCACATTACGTTAACAATCTAACTAAATATTATTTTTTGTATGCATCTTACTATAAGTTACTTTGTGCATCATTTCGACTTTAATTTCTGTGCTACTGTAACAACTATTTCAGTATCAATTTCAAGACTGAAAAATATTCTTTGTCGTATTTTTAAGCGTTCAACAACAATTTATTTGTAGACCCTAATTTGTTATTTTTACTTTTAATTGGTCAACTTTAATTTCCCAACGCCCATTACCTTTCATTTACTTGAGTTATTGATTCCATCGATCTTTCAACTCCATCAATCTCGAGTTTCAAATCTTACTTTTCATTACCTTTATTTTTACCTTATGATTAATTCATATGCTTCAATTTATTAGCACATTACCGTACAAATTACGTCATTTAATTCATTAAGGAGTTTATTACTGTTTTCATTATGTAAGTTTCATCTCTTTTGCCTTCTCAATGGCACTAAAAACATTAGTAAATATGAATGATTATAAACCAATTACTTGGAAAAACCTTTTGCTATGTTACTACTTAAGGTCCACTATCATTTTACATATTTAATATTACTGAATATATGCGTTTGTTTACGTTCATTTACAAACTAATTTGTTTAAAAAATTTAAACATCATTCTTATTTCCCTTTAGTTAATCTCTATTGGTACTCAAGAAGAAGCACCAAAAACCAGCATATGAAGGTTTTTGAAGAATATGGGGATTGTACTTTGGAAACTGAAAAGTTCTATATGCTCAACAATCATCTTAGAACATGCTGGTACATTTTTCATAGTTATTGCAGACTTGTTCATGTCTTAGACATAATAAGAATAGTGACCATTTTTTGATGGACTGTGACTATTTGCATTTGTGCATTTCCAAGTATCGTTTGTACAGAGTTTTTCTTTTTGAAAAATTGCTCTAGTGCTGTTTGAATCAACTTCACTGCATGATTAGTTTTCAAACAAAAGAAGTGGGTACGTTTTCAAACACTAAAATTATGAGCTGTTACTGCAAGAATATAGTGCCTTCTAGCCAACTTAAGATAGAAGACTATATTAGTGCATAGTTTGTAATTTGACTAAATAAATTACAAATTGTCGAGAATGGTATAAATTTAGAGAACTCCTGGAAAATATTTTACGTTTTTAGTGTTATGAATATATTAAGATGCAAAAAGTGGTTTATATATACATACATACATATATATATATACATACATATATACATACATATATATATATATATATATATATATATCTATAAATTATATATTATTGTAATAATTTTCATCTTATTATACCTATAATTAGTCTCATTTATGGCCATTCTAAAGTACTGAAATTATTTATCTCAAGAATAGTATAACAAGAATACATACACATACACCCACACCTATATATATGTGTGTGTGTGTGTGTGTGTGTGTGTGTGTCAGTTACATATTACAATTATGGTGCACATAAGTTAGATAACACCACTGCTGTTATTGCTGAGGCAGTTGCATATGATCATATATCAGCTAAGGAAGTGTTGATCATTTTGGTGTTCGTATTCTCAATATTGTTTATTTGTATTATTATGTTTGTTTCCTTTATTTAACATGAAAAAAGTTTATAATATACGTTTTTGTACTCAAATTGCTAACTTTCTGAGAAGCTAATAGTAGTGATTAAGTAAAACGTTGACTAATTTTTTCCAGCAAAGATAATGACTCGAAATTTAGTCATTAAACCTTAACGACTAAACTTCACTAATAGTCCATCTTTTTTAAAAACCGGCGTTAATAAGATGTTCCATGATATTTTCAATCTAATCAAGGGAAAAGTATAGTTTACTCTATCAATTACATCACCAAATACTGCATATAAACTATACTCAAATAAGTTTCGTTACACATTGATACTATATGTAAATACTTGAGTTTCAATCAGCAACCTTTTTTTTCTCCCAATTTTCGAATGTTGGTGCTACATTATAAATACTTCAGTTAAACATATTGGTCCGCTATTAATTTCTATTTTACCCCATCTCCAATTCAATATAATTTGCAAATTCATTTTACACATATGAACTCAGTTGTACTCCGCTTTACACATGTAAGACGACCAAAATTTATTGCATGCCAATTCTTTCATTAGCCATTCAAAACCATCATAAACATTAGCATGTATTTCAGGCTATTGTAAACTATTTTAAACTAACATATTTTTACTCTTTACATTAAATGCAAGGTTTGAGGTTTTGACCGAAACACCGAGATTCTGATCGTTCCATTTAGGTTTCAATAGGGACCGAAACCAAACCAAACCAAAATTCTAGTTCAACAATTTTTTTATTGAACTTCAAATTATATAGAAAAAACTCAAAAAATGAATTAATTTGAATTTCTAATATATGAATATTCTAAAACTGAAATTAACTTAGAAAACATTCAAATTCACAAAATATACAAATGATGTAACAAAAAAAGTTGAAAATAAAGTATGAATAAATATTTTTTAAGTGTTTTGAATATTTATAATTAATCGGTACCGTTCATGTATATCTTCATTTTCAGTTAAATTTAAATTATACGTTTTGTTTCAATAAATTAAATAAATATATGTATAGTTATATGAAAAATAAATAACGAGATTCAAAACCGAAACTTGAATCGTAATTTTTGAATTTTACAGCTTTGTTCGAAATTCCTAGAATTATAAAAAACCGAAACCGAGACCGAAACCGAGATCTTGAACCTTGATTAAATGTATTACCCATATTGATGGATTAGTGAAACATTTAAAAGTCATGAAATAAAATTTAAAGTAGTAAAAACTCTTCCTCTCTCCTTTAATATATCGGCGTAATTCCTAAAACGAACATCTTCTCTAATCTATAGTAAAAATCATTAAACCTTATAAGGATATATTTTAAGATTAAAAAAATTCACTGTTGTTGTGCAAAGATCGGTATTTCTCACTAAGGTTTAGTTTCATTTGTCTTCGATGCTCTAATTTTCATTCATGTTCATTTTTACTAATTATTTAATGGCACCTACCATTACAAATAGTTTAAATAATCATGCGACTATTGCTCATTTATAGCCCACCTTGATTATATAACATGTGTGGTAATCCTACAACTAATAAGTTCTATATAATTACAAGTATAAACTTGCAACTTTGATTGCATTAATTGAAAATTTGAGAGCTTTAGATAATTGAAGAGCAATGATATTTACTGTTTGGACATAAAGTCAAGTTAGTAGTATTAAACTAAAAAGTACTTTATCCGATTTTCTTGATCTTTTACAATATAAAATTTTGTATACATGAATCAACTATTATAAGAATTCTCCAAATTTATTATGATGCTAATGCATTGACTAACATCCATAATTAGTTGTATAACTCTTTTAGAAGTTTAAATGTAGGTCAGGCTATTAATTTTCAATAATTTTCCTAACAGTTGGTCACTGTCATGTGTACTTCATTTGTTATGTTAACTGAGACTACCAGTTGCCTGATAATTCTTTAAGTTAACATGTATCCATGATCTATATTATTCATTCAGGTCAATATACAAGTAGTTATACCATGGATATCGGAGCACATATAGATGTACATATATCTAAAGGCCACTAATACTTTTGTTGGATGATTTTGGAGTGAGTTGTTCCACATTCATAACGAAGCATTGTGCAGTTAAAGGTAAATCGTTCAAATCTTGATAACGACTATTTTTTTTCCAATCATATTTTCTATGCTTCCATGTCGTGAAGTCATCATTCAAACTATTTATAAATATCTTTTACTATAGAAATGTGGTGCTTTGATTATATGGCATTTAGATACAACCTGCTATAATTTGTGGGCACCACGTGGCCAAATATATAGCCATATTAACCATGTAAATAAATCCATAATTTTATACCAATGAATGAACTATGTGCTCATGGTTCTCTGTAATAATAATGGATAAAAAACTGTAACATTAGATTAGAACTTTGTTTAGTTGGACAAGCCGTAATTGCCGCCTAATGTAAAGCCTTATAATTGACATCTGTTTAATTAGTGAAGCGTTTTTTGATGTTTCAACAAGAACGATTACAATTTGAGTAGGTCATCAGTTATCATAGGATTTGTGGTCATCATGAAAATATCTAACTTGACATTATTTCCTTTTATGAACTTTCTATAGTTACTTTGTTCCTTTTTGTTTCTAACAAAGATCATGCTCAACAACTTACATATAGATTACAGTTTAAAAGTTACCCAGGCTATCTTTTGTATTAGTGTTAAAAACCATTTTTACATGCATTCAGCATGTACTGGAATAAATCCCTTAATAATATTACAGTTTAAAATTTACCAGGCTATCTTTTGCATTAGTGTTAAAACCAATTTTCACATGCATTCAGCATGGATTGGAATAAGTCCCTTAATAAAATTAATTTATATATGTCTACTAAAATGCTCGCCATTTACGCAATAAACCAAAGCTAACACTTATTTCCAACATTAAACACAATTTTCTTATGCACACGTCCATCGGACATTAATGTGTGGTATAAAGATAATGCTACGATGGTTGCATGGACGACCACTCCATGAACACTACCAAGAAACCTTGCTCTGTGCATCAATGAAAAATTTGTTTATATCAAGGCATCAGAAGTGCCACTTTTGCTACGTACACCTTCTTACTTCATTTTATTACTCCTTATAATCCCCCAAACTAGCTTTGGTTTTTGAAACCACTCTATTTTTAGATAAAACCAAACAAATAAGGATCTAGAGAAATATATGTACTATGCATATCAGCATATAAGAGTATACAGTACATATGTTTCAAGAAGTTTCCTGTAAAAATTGCATTTGTGATGAAACGGTAATAAAATTTCTCTATCTTGAAACAAACATAGAATAGATAGACTAACATATTATGCACTTTGCATAAGGAAACGCTGATTTCTTGGTATAATTTGCTTTTCAAACTTATTTTTATAGTTTATGATCTCACTGTGCTATATATGTACATATAAAACAGGTTACAGACAAGCTTAGTGGGACAACCTACATCGTTGCTAAATCGTGGTTTTCACATCTTCCAATCAAGAAGGTGAAAGCAAATGGAGGAGCAAGTGGTACAAAGCATAATTATGCAAACTCAAAATCCAATACCACAAACACTTCAGATGGCAAGACCATTGATAAAGTGGATTTTTGTTCACGGCATTACAAATGCTTATTCATTTATTTGCATCAATGTAAAAATTAAAGTATAAAGTTACTGTACCTTTGCTACTGTCTGGCTCATTCGGTTTGTTTCTTTGAATCAATCATTACATATTTTCTTACTTGCATTCCAATTTAAAATTATTGCTATACTTAATTAAAAAAAAAGCTAAGAAGATAAAATTGAACTGTTAGAACACCATTTGTGTTTTAGGCTGAGATGTACAAATGCTAACGTATGTCCATAAAATTGGAAAAATGGAAAAATGTTGTCCTCTTTTCTTGAAATATAAATTCGAAATTGTATTCAAAACCAAGTACTCAATTTATAAAATAAATCATTATAGTTGATAACCAATATCCTAATTACATAAAAGATAAAATAACAAACTTTGTTTCCGCAAATACCATACATTGCTATTTTCTCCTTCATATTTAATACAAAGCATTTTCAATCTCCAACGTACTTCCTTCAAAACTGCTCAACGCATGAGGCACTAGCTATACAACACATAAAAAATAAAGTATTAACAATATCACAACAAGATATCTATCTGTTATTACATAACTCAAAAACTAGAAAGTGGAACACATTTCAAAGACTATAGCAACTCAACTGCCCGTGTGCGCGTAGCATGGACCACAAACTAGTTGCCTTCTAAGTTGTAAATCCTATTATAAAGACAGTACTGCCATTACTATCAAATTTGAAGTTTACCCAAAACCAATATCTTTCCTCGAATACTCTCAAATCTTGGTTTAGCATATTTTGGATTAAATTAAGATTCCGGTTTAGCATACTTGGAAACAAATATAACGTGACCAAGGATTTGTTTTTTCTTCAAAAACCTCGAACTGAGAAATTGTGATGCACATCTCATACAACACACAAAAAAAACCTATCACTCTCAAACTAAATTGCCAATCATGCAAGTCATGTTCCGTTCATATGCCATGTTTAAGTTTACATGTAAGCCATGTTCTATTGTAGCTGCAGCACTAATTAGCACAACTGCAGTGCTGCTGAGCAAAGTGCAGCAGCAGAAGTGCTGCTTTGCTTAACTGCCAGCACAGTCTTGCTGTGCTCAGCAGTGTAGCCTTGCTTAAGATTCTTGAAGGTTGATTTCAAGTATTTTGAAGGTTGATAATGATTTTTTTTCCTCTTTGTCATGTTGTTCAATCAAAAGATTCAAAACTATCCAATTCGGACAACCGGTACTCATCAAATTAAAATAGCAAGTCATGTAAATCAAAGGCAAGTATATATAATCTTGCTTGAAGCTATTTCTTTGTTCTTATGCATACTTTGCCTTAAAGTGTATGAATTCATATTACCTACAAGCTGGTTTATATAGTGGTACATTCAAGCAGTGGGAACTACGTGACTTTCACCCGTACCATCGACTTATTAACAGGTTACTTATACCGATACATATTATTTAAATATCATAAGAAAAGGTAAAATAAAATACAAAATCGTGACAGTGTGGAAAAAGAGAGAAAACTCTTCCTGGGTTAAACCATCTTGGAAATAGTCGTTTGCTCAGTATTGTAAGTCAGTTTTAATTTGTTCTTTTATGACATTATCGACTGCTTTAGTAAATCAAACAATCAAATGGAAAATCACATATTTACTGAAAATGCAAGCAACATTTATGTGGGTAACTGAGTATCATATGTAACTAGTAGTCTTAAAAGAAACCATTTAAATACCTCCATTGATGCTGTCAAATTTGCCTTCGTTATCGGAATCAAACAATGCCTTAATTAGTGCCAAATAAACTTTTATCTTTGCCTGTTACATCAATAGAACAAATCAACAAAAAATATTGTACTGCTCAGAAGACAATTAAACACAAAACGTGAACAGTAAGACAACTAATTTTTGTTCATAATGTAAACCATTGTTGCACCACTTGAATTTCACAAATCACATAGTTCTTTGTATTCTTAACTGAACGCACTTTGCTTGTTTTGGAGATTTGGAGTGCAACTGGATATAAAGTGGGTAATTTGATGACAATGGTGACCGCTTTGTTGCTGATGCTTAAACAATGATGGCCAATTGACCTCTTACTAATTGTTTTATGAGATGATAAAACCTTGCAGTTTTTTAGTATTTGACTTGAAATCCATTTGATTACCAATTGATATAAGATATACAAAATATAATATCATTTATGCTCAGGTTTTAACGCACAAACGATCAAAGAATCAGAGATTGTGTTGCAGCTATGATTAGTTGGGGTTCATTACGGCATTATTAGTATCAGCAAGCAGAGAAACCACCGACAATTCATTAGCCTACTCCATATTTGTTTCAGGCGTTTCAGGAAAACAATAGTCTACTGACACAACAACCCACTAAGCAAGCTTAATGCTCATATCTCACATCTCAGAGTGCTACCTCTCAGTGTCTCCAGAATCCCAGATGTGGCACTGGTGGTTGGTCATGCTGCTGTCACATCAACAGGGTGGCTCATAAACAATGTTATTGAGATAAAATGAAATGAGCAGCCAAGCCAGATATCCCAAAGTAAAACATAGCTGCAACGGTTTGAGTATAAATGAATGAAGAAGAGGTCAAGGCCCAAAAGCCCAGTATGTTACATTATAAATACAATCAAATGTATCCGTATATACATTTTTGCTCCTAATAAAAATCAACTTCTTTCTCTTCAATATTTCAGTAATACATCAAATTCTAATATGATATCAGAACCAGAATGCGCTTAACAGCAAATCAACCGATTATATCAGAGAATCAAAGCTTCACACTAAGATTGAAATCATCCATCTGATTATCATCAGATAAGCTTCATCATTTGATAATCAGATAAACTTATCAGAGAATTTTCACCACTTTAGTTTTAGAGAATTTGATTAAAGAGCAATCAAGAAAACTAGTGTCCTACCAAATTTTTTTTCTTCAAATTCTTGGTAGCAACAAGCCATCTTTTCTCAATTAAGTAAATTCTAAGAAGAAAATTTAGAAAACAGAATCAAGAAGGCAAGAAAATCATGCAAAACAGAAAGAAAGTGCCCTCCCAAGAATTCATCCGAACAACATCATCAATTGAATATTGGCTGCAACATACCTGGCTTTCTGTTTTCTGAATCATCTCTTGCGAACCTCTGTATATGAATTTTCATCTTTTTTCTTGTGATTCTCATTCATCATGGCTGAAGGAAATGAAAACGCAGACACACTTCTGAAAATTCATCCACTTCACTGCATCATAGTGCAACTGCAACCGAAGAACTGATCAAGACTGTCATTAGCCCTCAAATTCAACTCATCATAGTGCATCTTGATGAAGATAGCTATCTGCTTTGGAAGTTTCAGATAGAAACAACCATTCGAGGATATGGACTTAAAGGCTTTGTTCTTGGAACATTATCTATACCACCATGATTTATGACAGATCAAGATAACAAGCCAATAAGGAATGATGAGTATACAAAGCATCAAAGCAAGATAGCCTGATAAGTTCATGGATGTTATCATCAATTGGTACAAACTTATTACCACAAATAGTAGGATGTAATAATGCATTACAAAAGGCAACTACAAAATATCAGGAAGGATAACATATCATTGAGGGAGTACTTATCAAAGATCAATACAATATATGATCTACTAGAGGCTACAAGACATAAGATATCTACGACAAAGCAGAAATTAACATTTTTATGTGGTCTAAATAAAGAGTACGAGTCAGTGGTTGCGGTAATTTCATCTAAGGAAACTCTACCATCGATGCAATATGTGCATTCTACGCTACTTGCACATGAAGGGAGGATAAACCAAGGTAAGCCACAAGAAATAGATCTACTAATAGACTATGCAAATAAACTATGCAGCTAATCAAGAAATAGAAATCAAAACTATAACAGATCAGATCAGTATTATCGGAGAGGTGGTCAGTCTAACTGGTCAAGAGGCAGAGGAAGGTGGAGCAATAGCAATAGACCTAAGTGTCAAATTTGTGAAAAGATTGGGACATACAACACCCAAATGCTAATTTAGGTTCAGTGCTTCATTCACACAAACCAAAACTCAAACCGTCAAAGATATAACAACCCAAGTGCAAATATGGTGCAAATATAACAAGAGTCAAATATCCAATCAGATAAGTCAAGAAAGTGTCACCTGATAACAAAGCCAGAAGAGATACATGGTGAAAGCTAGTATCCTGACTTTGGAGCTACAAATCACATCACAATCAATTTAGATAACTTAAATCTTGGCAACAAAGAATATAAAGATAATCAGTCCATACATATGGACAATAGTGAGCCAGTTAAAATCTCACACACTGGAATTGCTTGCATCAAAGGTGAAAGACAATTATATCTAAATAATTTATTAAGAGTACCACCAATAAAGAAAAATCTTATGAGTGTGTCACAATTTGCAAGTGACAACAATGTATATTTTGAATTCTATCCTGAATATTGTTTGGTTAGAAACATTCTAACTAGAGAAATTCTATTGTGGGGTGAAGCTGTAAGGAGACTGTACAAGTTCAATCTTGTTAATTCAAAAAATTCTCAAAAAGGAAATAGTTGCAATCTTTCTGAAATTACAGAAAGAAATTGAAATTTGTTCGATTTATGGCACTACAAATTGGGCTATCCTAACGTAAATGTTGTGAAGCATGTTTTAGTTGAAAATAAAATTTCATTTGAAAATATTTCTTTACCATATGTTTGTACATATTGTCAAATGGGTATAAATCATAAACTTACTTTCTCTGACTCACAGATCAAGTATAGTAAACCGCTTGAAATGGTTGCTACTGATTTATGGGGCCTAGGACCTATCAGTTCAGACTGTTTTTTGAATATTATATATCATTTATTGATGCCTACACTAGAGACACATGGATTTATTTTCTTGGTGCAAAGTCTGATACATGTAAAGTAGTAGTAGACTTTATTACTCAAGTGAAAAAACAAACTGACCATTAGGTTAAAATCATACAAATTGATGGTAGTACTGAGTATAAACTACTGAGTAATTTCTTTCAAAAGAAAGGGATAATTCATAGAATTACATGTCTATATACATCTGAGCAGAATAGATTAGTGCAAAGAAAACACAAACATATAGTGGAATCGGGTCTTACATTTTTGCACAAGCATCTCTTCGTTTAAATTTTTTGCCAGACTCATTCAATATAGTAACATATTTTAACAATAGACTGCTAACCAAAGTTTTGAAAGATAAATGCCCAATTGAGAAATTATTCAATATAAAACCGGCTTATCAATATTTAATAACTTTTGGATGCTTGTGTTTTCCTTGCTTAAGACCATACAATCACTACAAGATAATACGGCTATTCCAACGGCTCCGAGCCGTTGGCGGCCGTTGGAAGCCGTTGGAATAAATCTCACACCTTCCAATGCTTTCCAACGGATCCAACGGACCATTTCCAACGGAATTTCCAACGGCCGCTAACGGCTTGGAGCCGTTGGAATCCGTTAGAAACCGTTACAATAAAATGGTCAATAAGCCGTTGGAAATACTGGGTTTATTTTGCTGTAGAACAGCAGGCCTATTTACCTTCCACCCATACCATTTTCAATCCATTCAATTTCCATTCCATTTCCAATCAATTCCACACATATATATATATATATATCAATATCAATACAAACAACATACATAAATCAATAAAACACCAATATAAACAAACCAAACCGATCAAACATCACAAAATATACCATCAACGTACATACCATCAACAAATGTCAATAAACCATGTACATGCCATCAAAATATTTCTCACCCACTCCGTACCAATATATACAACATCACCATCAACATCAAAACATCTCCAAGTCAATATATACATTGTTCAAACACAAATACTCAAAAACATACCTCCTCAAGGATCCTCGTCGCCTCCCGAAGCACCCGACGACGAAGGAAGGGTACCATGATTCTGCAAATACTGCGCAAGCTTTTGATCCAACTGCTCCACCTGGATGGCTCGTAGACGATTCTCCTCCCGTAGCTGCTCAACCATAGCTCTAAGCTCCTTGATTTCTTCTTTGTCTTGGTCTTTTTGAGCTTGTCGAGCCTGTCGAGCCTACAAATAGAAATAATAGCAAAAGGGTTGTCTCAGCATATAAAATATTATAACATTATATATCTAAACGCTGATTTTTTGTAAATATGTAAAAGGATTAATTACCGTTAGGTTTCCGAAGCCAAAACGTCTACTCCGTTGCGCCGGATCCATAACAGCGGTAAAAATGTTATCCTGCTCCTCCTGTGTCAGCGCATCACGACCAGACTGCTGAAGCGCATAAGCCTGTGCCTCCTGCAACCTCGACTATAATGAAAAAAAAATTCAGTTGAAAAATAGTAGCATGTAATTATTTTGCATAGCTAGAAATTAATAAACTTATCGGTGTAAGTATTAGAAATTTAAAAATGCATACATATGCTTCGGTCGCCCTATCTTGATCACCCCATTGATATATGATATTGCCAGCCTCATCTACTTGCCTAGACGCGTGGGTGTGAGCAAACACGTCCACTAAGCCAACAGAGCCTCCACGAGCTCGTTCCTACAATTGATAATTTGGATAATTTAACTGTACATAACTAATTACTGAACTGATCAATATACAAATGTGATAATAGATAAATTTACCAAATCTTTGCGGTGATGCTGGAAAGATTTGGAGCCTCCATGGTGTGATACAGGATTCCTGCTCCTGTTTGCCGAGTTCCTAGCTGACTCCTCCTGCAAATTTACAATGATTAATTATTTATTAAACGGTAAAAAATTGCTGAGATTTATTGTAGATTTACCTTGAACTCCTCAGAGTTCCACCACTCAACCCACTTCTCCCATACAGTCGCGCTCATCCACTTGGGCTTCTTTCCTACTTTTTTAGTCTCCGACATAGTCTCCCTATAGTTCTTCGCGATCCTGGAGTTCCAGTGTCGCTGAACTAAATTGACGTCAGGCTCTTGAAAATCTATGGCGCCCTGTACAATGAGAAAATATTACTAATTATTTATTTGTATTTAATTAATCATCTTGTAAAGCGGTATAAACTTACCAGAAAATCTTGCCAAATCGTCTCTCTCACGTCGTCGGGGATCTTGCCCCACTTGGGCCAGCAATCGGTCATCCTAGCCATGTACGCCTGCTTCGAAATGTTCAGAACCACTTTGGATGGCTCCAACTCAAATCCACTGCGTTAAATATAAAATTGAACTTTGGACAATTATAGATATCAGGCTTTTAAATCTCCCCGAGATGGCCGAGATGAAAAATCCGAGATATCAGCCAAAATCCGAGATTTGGCAGCCTATTTAGTTATAAGTGTTTTAAATATCGTCCGAGATAGCCGAGATATTTTCTCGAGATATTGGCCAAAATCCGAGATTTAAAACACTGGATATATCATGTACAATTAAAAAATTAAAATGCTATGCTTGCTAATTATGATATTTACGTCTCATCAGCCTTAGGCTGCAAGTAAACAAGTGGCCGAGCTGGTGGTTCACCACTACCCTCTCCAATATGACGTGAAGAGCCACGTCGCCGAGACCCAGAACCAGAACCGGAACCAGAACCGGACATAATATATATACCTGCCATATATACATACATATACAATTCATAATAATCATGATATAATGAACCATTAAAAAATGTAATAGAATATGCTACAAATGTGTCATGTTGTGTATGTGTTGAGTGTGTGAGTATACACTTATTGTCATTAAAATTGTATAAATTGGATAAATGCATTATTAATCAGAGATCAATGTAATGTGAATACTTTTAAAAATTACCGGATATTACTCAGTCGTCCTCATCGTTTTCTGATTCAGACTCGGTTTCGTGCTCTATGTCGTTTTCCTCTACACTCTCAAATGCTTCGACTAATACATTTGTCTCATCATTTAAAGGTTCAAAATCAGTTTGATCGTCTGTAATTGCTATTTCAGCATTTTCCTCCAGATCTGCTTGATAGGCTTGTTCGTCTGGAATA
Source organism: Allium fistulosum (assembly GCA_030737815.1). NCBI lineage: Eukaryota > Viridiplantae > Streptophyta > Magnoliopsida > Asparagales > Amaryllidaceae > Allium > Allium fistulosum. Next base: position 55,192,102 of record CM060905.1, read on the forward strand.
TTTTGTCCATCGAACGTAAATCTTGCTTTGGTTTTAAAAACCGCAGACCAATCTGCTTTATCCCTTTTTAGAGATGGATAAGGAGCATAATAAGCTTGTAGGGCTTGTTTGGCTAGTATAAATGGGTCGTACTTTTGATAACGCGAGGTATGTTTAATTTCTATAAGATTATATTTTGGATGCACGTTAATACTAGAACCTGGAACATTGTTGAACCAGTTGCATCTAAACAAATAAACATCCTCCATGGGTCTTGTAAAATATGTCAACTGCAATATCTGAGTTAACACGCCAAAAAATCATTTATATGATTATTAGAGTCATCACTGCCTTTAACAAATACACCAGAACTGTTTGTTAATTTTTCAGCACCGTATTCTTTGGTGTTGAATTTATATCCATTAACAAAAAATATTGGATACGTATTAACTTTTCTTTTCGATCCAAACGCCAAATGTTTCAGTCCTTTATCGAGCACATTATTTGTGGGATCAGAAACGTATTTCGAAAACCAAGTACTGAAATCTTTGCTTAAATCGCCGCCTGGATTTTGTGATTCATAAATACTGCAAACACAAACATGATATATTACGTTATTATTTATTCACATGTGTAGTATTAAATTTAACAAAACTTGGAATGTGCTAATTACCTAACAAATGGTGCAACTTCAGGACAATTAAGAAGAATATATGTGTGTGCTACATGGTATTCTTTATCATCTAGCCATACTTCCTCACATTTTCCAGCATGTCGGCCATGTTGTTTAAAAATAGATAATACTGATTCAGAAGAAGAATCTTGTTCAACGGCCTGATCGTCATTACGCGGAACACTTACAAATGATAAGTTCACATGGTCTTTAAAATAATGAGAGAAAAAGAAAGAAGCTTCTTCTTCGATATATGATTTGTAAATAGAACCTTCAACTCGAGCTTTTTGTCTCACTTTTTTCTTTAAATGATTTAAGTACCTAATAAAAAATATTTGGGTTAAGTATTAACTACTATATTTATACTTAAATCAACATTTACATACTCAATATAGTAACATACCTTTCGAATGGATACATCCATCCATATTGCACAGGACCTCGAAGACGTGCTTCATATGGAAGATGAACAGGTAAATGCTCCATTACATTAAAGAAACCCGAAGGAAATATTTTCTCCAGTTTGTAGAGCAGTATAGGAATTTCTTCTTCAAGTTTAAGTAAACGGTCAACTTTTAACGTAGTTGAACAAAGCTCCTTGTAAAATAAACTAAGTTCTGTTATTACCGTCCAAACTTTTACCGGTAACAATTCTTTGAAAGCGATGGGTAACAAATTTTCCATCATTACATGACAATCATGGCTTTTCATTCCACTCAGTCTCCCATTTTTATAGTCGACACATCTACGAAGATTAGAGTAAATTCCATCGGGAAATCGTAATCCTTCCACCCATTGTAACAGTACTTTAACTTGGTTGCTGTCTAGTTCATAGCATGCTTTGGGTTTTTTTATTGTCGGGAGTCATATGAAGCTTATGACGATTGCATATTTGCTTTATATCACGTCTAGATTTCAGATCGTCCTTAGTCTTGCCCTTCACATTCAAAACTGTATAAAACACATTATCAAATACGTTTTTTTTTGTTATGCATCACGTCAATGTTATGACGGATTAATAGATTTTTCCAATAAGGCAATTCTCAGAATATACTTTGTTTGCACCAATTATGAAACGTCGATTTACCTTGAATTTCTTCTTGTTGTCCGGTCTCGTGTATCTTTGGATAATCTTTTACAAGTTCATATATATCCTCGCTTGACCAAACCGCTGGTGGTCGTAGAGTCTCATGTCTATTAGCTATGAAGTTTTTTTTGTCTCTTCTAAAAGGGTGATTAATATGAAGAAAACATCGATGACAATCAAATCATGAAATTTTCTTTCCATTTGGCAAAGAAAATGCTCGTGTTTCTTCCATGCAATAAGGACAAGCAAAACGACCGGCCATACTCCAACCCGAAAGCATTGCATATGCAGGAAAATCGCTAATAGTCCATAATAAAGAAGCGAAATCCGAAATTTTTTCTTTTTTGATATGTCGTATGTTTCAACTCCTTCATACCATAATATTTTCAACTCTTCGATTAACGGTTGTAAGTAAACATCAATGCTCTGTGTCGGATCATCAGGACCAGGGAGGACAATCATGAGAAAGATATATGGAGTTTTCATACACATCCACGGAGGTAGATTGTAAGGTGTGATTATTATAGGCCAAGATGAATATTTAGAACCAAACTGAGAAAACAGTGAGAAGCCGTCTGTACATAAACCTAGTCTAACATTTCGGCTCTCCGCTGCGAAATCGGGATATTTCTTGTCAAAATGTTTCCATGCTTCTCCATCGGATGAGTGTGTCAACGTACCTTCTTGAGGTGTTCTCACACTGTGCCATCTCATATGATGCGCTATTACAGATGATGCATATAATCGTTGAAGTCTAGAGGTGAGGGGAAAATAATGCATACGCTTGTACGGAACTTCTTTTCCCTTCTTTTTCCTCGATTTGTATCTTTCCTGATTACATATTTTACAATTTCTAAGATTGATGTCTTCTTTCCAATACAACATGCAACCCTTTAAACATGTATCTATTTTTTGATATGGCAAACCGAAAGATGACATAAGTTTTTTCACTTCATAATAATTTTCGCACACTAAATTATCGGATGGCATATGACGTTTAGCAGCTTGAACAACAGCCGTAAATCCAGCTTCTGTAAGGTTGTATTTTGATTTCATTGCAATGTATTCTGCAGTTACCGATAATTGAGAGCCGCTTAAACATCCATTCCAAAGGGGTTTTTTAGCATGATCCAATAAATCATATATTTTTTAGCTCCAACATTTGGTTCCTCTTCGATGTTAACATCGTCGTTATCAATTACAACGGTAGGGAACATTGATCGTGCTGCATCTTCGACCATATGTTCTATGAGATTCGTCTACCTTCTTCGTTGATGACCTCCACCGACTGTTCTTGATTATTAAGGGCTACAATTTCTCCATGACGATCCCACAGCAAATAATTGGGTACGAAACCGAATTGGCGCAAATGAACCTTAGCCATATTCGGTTCTAAATAGTTCAACAATTTGCATCTACTACACGGACAACGAATTTCTTCATCGTTTGCAATATTACTTATAGCAAATTCGATGAACACTTGTACCCCTTTTAGAAAATGTTCGCTTATTGCGCCACTAATTTTCCTTCTTTGATACATCCAGCTCCGATCATTAAAGTAATTGACCATGTTTCCCTACTAGAAAACCTATGATAGAGTAAAAATGTTATAAATCATTCATTTTATATTTTGCAGGAAATTTTCCAACGGCTTTCAACGGTCGCAAACTGCTAATTTCACAAACTTTATTTTAAATAAGCAACTATTGTTTCATTGCCACTTATGTGTCTTTCTTTGATGGTCGGTCATCCTACTTTCCATTACAAACACAATAGTAATTATATTCCATAAATCATATCATTTTAAATGATTCACAAAATTTCGGCAGCATTTCCCCCGTGTTTCTTGTATCGTACACAAATGCATGTACACAAGGAACGTAAAGGAAATGCTGTCGAAATTTTGTGAACCGTTTAAAGTGATATGATTGGCGGAATATAATTACTTTATAGTGTTTGTAACTTGTCCAATACTGGGACAAATCCGACAAATGATATATCAGATGAATAGAGTTGTCCGTTTTGTGGAAAAAACGAATATCTCTAAAACGATCATATACAACACTTGTCAGACGGGGCCGAATAATATCTAAGGATTTAAATATTTGTTTATATTAAATTTGAATATATAACTCGTTTAATTAATATTGGTTTACATTTAACCGTTTTATTATATAATATACTAAATTCATTTATACACAAAATTTGTACACAAAATTCATTTATAAACTAAATCAATTCGCGTGTTCGCACAAATACAAAGCTCGTGTTTGCACAAATGCAATATCCGTTCTAACGGCTTCCAAATGCAATAAACTCTATCACACACATACGTTTAATATACTTATAACCAAATAAACATAAACTAATGCAATATCTTAAATTACAAAATTTTCAATCAATTATAATAACTTGTTCATTATGGTATGATAGTTGCAATTAGGGAATAACATAATGTAATATGCATACACTAACAAGTAGGAATCAATCAACATTCGAATTAAACCCTAAATCCAAAAAAACCTAAATATTAGGTTTAGCAAAATTACTGATTTGAAGAGCTAGAAGGGTGAAGATCGGCCGGAGTAGCTTCTAGATGGCGTTGGTGGTGGTTGGGATGGTGTTTGGGCCGGTAGTTGGAGGTTGGAGGTGGTGGAATGGTGGAATTGGGGGAAATATTGAGTGTGGAAGAAGAGAATGAGCTGCAGGTCCGTTCTTTGGAAAATATGCAGGAAATTTTCCAACGGCTTCCAACGGCCGCAAACGGCGATTTTCCAACGGCTTTAGACGGGTTCGTCAAATTCCAACGAGCCGTTGGAAACCGTTAGAAAAGCCATTGGAGGCCGTTGGAATCTCGGCGTTGGAATACACTGTAATTCTAGTAGTGAATAGTCATAAATTAAATTTTAGATCAATTCCTTGTAATTTTTTAGGGTATTCAACAAATCAAAAAAGATACAAATGTTTAGACATAAATGGAAAGGTATTTGTGAGTAGACATGTAACGATCCGGGTTTTTCGTCATTTGATTTTGAATATTTAAATGGTTTAAATATTGAATTTGGAATTTTAGTTGAGTTAATAAGTTTTTAAAACTGGAATTTCATGCGATTTCGTAAATTTTGAAATCATCGATTTAATCGACGCGTTAAAATAACGATCCGGAACAGAGTCTCGGAATTCGACGAAACTAGTTCCATTGGATCCGTAATAGTGTATTATTATTGGATTTCAAATTTCGTAGTGTTTGGAGTTATTGTTTGACCGTACAAAATATAAACACCTAGAAATAATTTAATTAAATTAAATTTAAATAGTCGATTCAAAAAGCTATTTTCTCCATACGATCGAATTAGGAGTCGAAACTTATTCCATTGGGTTCAGAATAAGGGTATAACTTTAGGAAGGTCAGGCGGCACACCTCAATAGGAGGTCGAGGTTTCACGGTATGTGATTCGGGATATTTTGAATAATAATAATAATAAAAGTAAAATCAAATCAATGTCAAATTGAGCTGCCTCTTCATCCTTTTAAATCGTGACTTATTCTCTCACGCAAGAACAAAATCAAATCGCGTCTTTCTCCTTTTCATTTCTTTCAGTTCGCTTATAAATGAAGATCGAAATCGATCTTCTGATATAAAAAAAAGGGGAATCAAAATCGCGTCCCTCTGCTCTCTCATTTCTCTGCCATTCAAAATTCAGGAAATCAAAATTCATTCTTTGTAGAAGAAAAAAAGAAAAGAAATCGGAATCAAAACCAAACTTCAGAAAAGAGGAAAAGAAACTCTTGCGATCTCGCGATGGCGTTCGGCAGTGCAAGCATGGCCGATTTAAGGAATGATGGCCGATGCCTGGCCAAGATTGGGAGGATGGACGACAGCAAGGTAGGCTTCGAAGAGGAATTGGCGAAATCAGGAAGTGGCTGAGGTGTGCAAGCGACGTGATCTGGTGGGCAGAGGAATTGTCGCGACTTAGGGTTGGGCAGCGGTAGTGGTTCCAGGTCGCGAATGGAGGATAGGTGTTCGAGCTCGCAGAGGGGAATCTCAAGGCATAGTCGGTGGTTGGATTCAGGGAGGAACGATCGAGGGAGGGAGAGAGGAAGTTCGATCGGGTCTGGGTGGTTGTTGTCTTAGACAGGGTTGGTCGAATGATTTTCGCGTTTGAAAGGGGGAGGCACGCGAACTAATGGCGATAGTGGTTGGTTGCGAAAGTCGAGAAAGAAGGATTACTATTAGAAGGCAATATAAATTAATTATATGATTGGATAATTATGTTATAAATTAAAATAATCGACAACTTATATATTCGATAAAGTTTATACGGAATTGGACTTAAGTAAAATTAAATGGAATGGAAATTGATTACAATAAAAATGAACTTAAGTATATAGTCGAAGTGTTTATATGATAATAATTTAATTTAAGTAAATAGAAATATTTGAATTGTAATTTTGACTCAAGCAAATTGGAAGTGAACTAATTAGACTAATAAATTGGTGAATTGAATTTGAATTGGAAATATTGGACGATTAAAGTGAATATGAACTTAAGTTTTAAAGTTGTATGTAGACTTAAGAAATGGTATAAAATGTTTATAATAACGCTTAAGAAATGATTTTAATAAAATGATTTCTGAAATAAACTTAACTCAAGTGGAGGAAATTAAAGTGAATACAGGATGGGTTAGATGGAATTGGATTTGAAATTGAGAGAGGTAAGTAAGGAAAGTGTAAATTTTGAAATTTGAAATTGAACTTTAACTTAAGTTAAAATGGATTGTATGGATTGAAATTTAACTTAAGTTAAATAAAAATTGAATTGGAATTGGAATTTTATCGAATTGAATTAAATATATTTTGAAATGTTGTCGAATAAAATAGAAATGGATTGAAATAGTGATGACTTAAGTTATAAATTCAATTAAAGTGTAAATAAATTGAATATGTCTTTGGATTTTATTTAAATGAATTCAAGTATGGAATTAAGTTTTGAAATGGAAATGCAAACCAATCAAAGGTAGATAAATTGAATGAGAATCAATTAAAATGAAACGAAATTTTATTGCAATGGAAATGAACTTAGGTTATATAGTTGAAATGATTGGAAATAAACGAATTAACTTAAGTTAATTATTTGGATGGTAACTTGGGCCGAATGAATTTATGAAATGATCATAAGTAAATAGCATGGATTGAATTGTCATTCGACATAAATAGAAGTAAACAAAATTTTGTGAACTCATGGAAAGTGAATAAATTGGTTTAGAACCAATTTTAATGGGTATGAATATATTGTGTATAGACATGAATTAAAAGTAAGTAAATTTAGTTGTGAAACATTCAAATTGAATGAAATGATATATAAATCGATCAAAATAAATAATCGAATGTTGGAACCTTGTGATTATTGATAAATTAATGCTATAACATGTTTGGTTATGAAATCTATGTGTTTGCGCTAGTTAAATAAATGAAATGTTATTAAATTTTCATGTTTTGGTACTTACGTGTTCAAATTAAGTAAGTACAGGTACAAGGAGGCTACTGGACTAGATTTGGGTAGCAAAATTGCATATAATTTAAGCGAACTCGCTTAATAACGCTAATATAAGGTACGCTTACGAAATAAAAGTAAAAATGAGATAAATATTGATATATATTGTGTTCCGACCATGTGGGTCGATGATATCATTTTTATTATATTTGTGAAATTGCAAAAGGCTCTCCGTACAAGAGAGACTCTGCTGCGCGAGGTTTGGTTTTAAATTAAGTAATTTGTTTGTTAATTACCTTAATTTAAGATTTAATTGTTATATATATAAATCGAAAAACTTATAAATCGTGTAATTTTCACATATGAGGTCGAAATTTCACGAAACAAGCAGCAACGGAATCGTACCGAAGAATATCACGAATAAAATTGATTTAGGATTTTTCAGAGTCAGTTGATATTTTAGAAAATTTAAAATCTGGATGTTTGGTAATTTAAAAATCAAGGTGAGTAAATCTCACCCATTTGGATAACTGGATTTAAATTATAATAATAAAAATTTATTATTGGATGATTGGTTGAGTTGATATATTATTATCAGTTGAATGTTATATAATATATATAGTAGTATATATATTAGTAATTGGTTATATTCCCGCCGATTGGAGCGGATGAGACAATATGTGCATTGCATAATAACAAATGACCATATATTACCACGATATCCCACCTCGAAACAGGATTGGTATTTTATGTTATATAACATCTGTGGTTGCAGGGAAACATGTTGGAGGGATCCAACTGGATTCCTAAAAAAAGTTTTAATTTCATATATAGTGATACCCTCGGATATATTATATTACAATTATGGATATGGTTGTGCATGGAAAAAAGAGCGCTCGATTAGTGTGGGAACACCTGGCGTGATAACATATTCATACTATCCAAGTCAGGGGTAGGCCGGTCCTGTGTTGGCAGGGAATCCAGGCAAGGTCCTGTAGAATAAAATAGCCTATGATTTTTGTTTGATGATAATAAACAAATATTTATATATATGTATATATATGTATATTCGTTTAAATGTATTTGTTATTGTACTATTCGATTTTCCACATGAGTAAATAAATATTTGTTGAATAAATAAAATAACTCGAAATTCATATTTAAACAAAATTTATTCAAACAAATATTTTATTACAAATTTGAATAGTACAAATATAAGCTCTCACTATACAAGTTTCAATTACAACACAATTTTCAATATACAATTTTTCATACATATTTCACCTCACTACATAATTCACTCAACACTTGTATTTGGTCTTCAACTCTATTCCAGTCTGTATCCTGCATCTGAACTATCTGCAAAATAAACACTGATGCAGTAAAATTGAAAAAGAAATTATTTTGTAGTGCATAATAAAGTGTGTGTTTTGAAAATATTATTTGCCTCGGTTATTTGGGTTGTTCGTCATCATTTATTTTTTAATCCATCTTACACGAACAACTTGTGACAAGCATAGTATATCACTACACATGCCACAAGTCGTGCACCCTGATATACGCTTGCTCGTTAAAATTGCAGGGACATGTGAGCATAAGGTCAAACCCAAGCCGAGGCTGGATTCAACACAGGTGCAATCCTAAACACAAAACAAAATTCAGTTCACAAAGCCACAAAGTTTCAGGCATGGTCAGGTGGAAATGAAAACATGCACACACATGAATGCTCAAAACAACAAGCCAGTGGAACAAGCTCACCACCAGTTCAAAACATGCAAAAGACAAGCAGTGGTGAACACAAAGTGAACGCAGACCAGAACATAACATTGCAGATTTCAAATGCAACCGGTTACAACATGTACAAATGGAACATGACCATAATAACAACCTTACCAGATACAGCAGTTCAACATGCTCATAGGTACAAAGTGGTGAATGCAACATTTCAACCCAGACATGTAGGCATTGGAGAAATGAAATGGAGATCAAACCAAACTTCAAGTGCAATAATACCACCAGACATGAAGACTAACAGACTCAAGTGGAACCACATCAGACTATCATAATTCAAGTGGTGAACACAGACTTGAATTCAAAGTGACAAACAACATGAAAACATGAAACCACTTGAATAACAAGTCAACAAGTAACCAGAATTGAGGACAGACAACCAGACTTCAAGTCAAAACATTTCAGAAATGCAGATACATGAAGACTTCAACATGGAACCAGACATGCACAATGCAGTAGATCAATACTATAGCAGTCAAAGGCACCAAGTGTATCAACCCAGATAAATGAATTGCAACATGAAGTCTCAAATCAAGACATGTACACAGTGCAGACCATACAAATACAACAATCCAGACTAGAACCAAGTGCAACATGAAAAAACCACCAAATGCAACCAAGTACAAAGCAAAATGCCAAGGGATCACATGTTAACATGAATGTAAAATACTTGAACACATATGCATACATTCAGTAATGAACACATTGGAGCTGCAGAAATCACACACGCATATACATACATATATGTATGTATGTATATACATGGAGATGACACACAACAGAGCAATAATATGGCAGTGAAGCAGCATGTATATACATATGCAACATTGTGGATAGCAAGGTACCAAAGCAATCACAAACATATATACATACATGTATGTATATATGTATGGAGACCACAATTTAACTCAAATCTAATCACAATACAGCAAATATGATGAAGAAGCCGTGGGTCATGAACAAAAGCAAGGTACAGAGCAAGATACACAAGAAATGCACACCCATACAACAAAAGAAGTCAAAATTTCACGAAAATTATCTATAGCGGTTTTGAACAAAATCAGAAGTCATAAGAATCACGAATTGAACAAGTCAAGCTTCATAAAGACCGGATCATCTCAAAATTCAAACTACCAAAGTCGTAGGAGAAAAATGAACGGAACAAAATTCAAATATATCAGAGATGAACAAGTCAGGAATCACACTTATCATTCGATAAAAAATATATGACCGAGAAAAGCAATTGACAAGTTCAAATAGAAATATACAAATGAAAATACAGGGAATCAAACCCCATATAAACCCATGTCATCATTGACATTAAAATCATTCGAGTTCAAGCAAATACCAAAACAAGCCTTGAAATAAATCATGAACCAATTTCTAACTCGAATTGAAGTCGAGCATAATCAAAAATTGAAAAATGGAAAATCATGTACCAATTCAAAACATCCATTCGAGCCTGAAAAAATTGAAGTGACCGCAAGCTATCAAAGCCAGAGAATCGATTAACAAGGCAAATCAAAGTGAATTCATCGCTGCAATTGATCAAGTGTTTCGGCGTCTTCAATTTTCACCGAAGCCCTAGTTTGTGAAGAGCAACATAAAGGAACGGTTGAAGAAAGTACTCGAACAAAAAATAAAAAGGGAGACAATCTTTAATTTCTTTAGGCTGGTCTTATTATTGGGCTCTGTATTTTTTTTAATAATAGGGTTCTGAGTTTTAGTTGTTTATTTGTAATTTTCTCTTTTAGTTTTGTATAGACTCTAGTTTAACTAGGTTACGAACTACGGTTTTGTAGTTTGGGAATTCGTAACTCAGTGGCTGAGTTATGGCAGGGTTTTAAGCTTAGAGTTAGGTTAATCAAGTAGCGGGTATCGCAAGTTTACATGTGTTTGTATGTGTTTGATTACTTAATTTCTAGTATAAACCTTGGGGGCAACACGTAGGTAGGTTTTTGTCAAAGCTAGGTAAATCTGTTTGTGATCTCTACCGCATTACTTTCTGTTATTATTTTTATTTCCGCATTAACTTTTAGTATCACCCTATTCACCCTCCCTCTAAGGTGAAAACTATCCTACAAGTGGTACCAGAGCTAGGAACAAAAACCAATTTTTGATTTTAAAAATTCAATTTTTTTTAAAATGACTTCTTTTAATAATGCTTTTGCTGAAGGTTAGTCCATAGCTAGACTACCTATGTTCAATAGTGAATATGCTTATTGGAAAACTAGAATGAAAATTTTTCTGAAAACCAAAGATTCATGGAATATTGTTGAAACGGGATATAGCACCCCAATAATAATAGTAGATAATCAAGAAGTTGAAAAACCTATGGATCAATGGACAGATCTTGAAAATAAACAGCAAATTGCTAATGCTAAAGCTATGAATTTTATTATTTGCTCATTATCAAATTGAATATAACCGTGTCTCACATTGTCTAACTGCGCAGGAAATTTGGCACACGTTTGAAGTGACTCATGAAGGAACCTTCCAGGTTAAAGAATCATGCCTTGCCATACTTAGTAGCGAGTAAGAGAACTTCACAATGACAAAGGATGAAAGTGTCAAAGAAATGTATGGTCGACTTCCTATTCTCATACATAAATCAAAATCTCTAAGAAGACCATACATAGAGCTGGAAAGTGTTCGAAAAATCCTCAGAATCCTTCCACGAAATTTTGAATCAAAAGTGACTGCCATTCAAGAATCAAAGGATTTAAAACAAGTTAAAGTTGAAGAACTCATCGGAAATCTCACCACTTATGAGCTAGAAATCAAATTCAAGGAAGTACGTGAAGGAGGAGATATGCGTAAGAAATCAATAGCTCTCAAAGGAACAATAGAAAGTGAAGAAGATGATGATGATGGAGCAGCTGAACTGGCACAAATAGTAAGGAGATTCAAAAGGTGGAACCGAAAATATGGAAATCCTCCCTTAAATCAACAACTGAAGAACAGAACCGTCAAAGTTCTAGACAACTATGAAGTGCAAGAGATCATTTGTCACATGTGCAATAAACCTGGTCATATCAAGCCAAATTGTCCTTAAAATCAATTCAGCAAAGGAAAGAAACCGAAAAGGAGAAGTTTTGCAGCAGCTTGAGATAAAAGTGATGAATATGATAAAAGCACTGACAGTGAGAGTGAAAGAGCAAATCAATGTTTTTCAGGAGAAACAAGTGACAACGATGATGAAGAGCCAAGTGAGGTATCAAAACTTACTCACTCATAATTACTTATATATTTTCATGTAGTAAATGGTTGTTTTAAAAGACTTAGGAAAAAGTATGCTAAAATTGAATCACAAAAAGATAGTTTGATAGAACTAAATAAGCAATTTGAATCAATTGGTTCAAAACTATAGAAATAAAAGCCCTAAGTGTGATAAGTGTCCATCATTAGAAGAGGAAATAAAAAATCAGAAACTAAAATTAAATCGCTTGAAAATGAATTTCTGATTTTGAAAGAAAGTGAAAATAATAGGAGATAAAATTCTATTAAAAAGTGTACGTTGTTATTAAATGGAAATGAATCTCTCAAGTCACAAGTCCAACAATTGTCTACAACTTTAGGAAAATTTTCCAAAGGAGAAAGATCACTAAATATGCTATTAGGGAAACAAACTGTTAATACTGGTAGACAAGGACTTGGGTATACTCAATCTAAAAGAGTTAGAAGTGAAACTAATCATGAAAACTCCAAGTGCACGATTTATAGAAAAATTGGACATAATCAAAACAATTGCTGATTTAGACCCAAACACACGAAAACCATACCAATTTGGGTTCCTAAAGGCACGAATGTAAAATCCCTTCGAATTAAACAAATCTGGGTGCCAAAAGGAACTAAAATAGACTATCTTAGTTCTACACAAACTTGTTTTTCAAAATTATTTGTCAATAACAATCATGGACCTATAAAAACAAATAGGTCATAAAAATCTTCTCTTGTGTAGGTGTGTTGGCAGGCTAAGAAACAGCAATAGTGGTACCTGGATTCTGGCTGTTCCAAGCACATAGCGGGCGAAAATCAAAGTTCCTTAGCCTAGAGAAGTACAAAGGTGGTAGAGTCACAATGGGCAACAACGATAAATATTGGTAAAGGTAAAGTAGGTCATGGTACATTTACCTTAAACGATGTACTGAAAATCTACACCATAATCTGATTTCAATCAGCCGGTTTTGTGATAATGGAATGCATGTTATTTTTGAATCTGATTTGCGCATAATTGTTGACCAATCATCAAAATAAACATTATTTTAGGTAAAAGGATTGTAAGGTATCTGTTGCACACCCCACGGTTTGGTCTATTGTATCCAACTTATAATAACTTTGAGTTAAAAGGGTATACTGCTGGTAGTCTAGTTGATAGAAAAAGTACTAGTGGAACGTATTTTATGTTGGAACATTCGTTAGTTGCATCACATTTCCAAAGAAAATATCTGCATAAATTTAATTTCAACTGATTTTCAATTGGCGGACATTTTTACAAAACCCCTTCCAAAAAATAGTTTTTGTCGACTTCATCTTAGTTTAGGCATTTTAGAAATTTGATTTTATATTTTTGAATTTGATCTTAAATGCCTATGTTAACTACTCTAACTCCCTACTAATTATCGAAAAGATAAATAGTGATTGAAAAACGGTGATGAGTGTTGATATTAATCATACATTATGATTTGAGACGGTATATTTAGTAAATTTCTTTAAAAATTAAAACTAAATTTGGAATAACTTTGGTTGTCAAAATTCCATGACCATCTCTATTCCTATCATATTTCTACGACAATCACTCATCAAAATCCAATATGGTATGTCAAAATATGATATTTAAACAAGAAATTATCCATTTTTAATTAGCAATAAAATCATCCAAAAGTATTCACCCTCATTTAAAAGTCCTCACGGTTATGCATGGATGAACTAATTGGAATCTTTAATTATGTGCTTTCATACTCATTTAAAAGTCCTCACGGTTATGCATGTATGGAACACATATCAAAATTGTTATTAAATAGGCAAGTTGATTATAAAATCCCATTTAAAAGTCCTCACAGTTATGCGTGGTTAGAAGATGCTTGAAATTCATTTTTTAATAAAAATTGGGAATACAACTAATCTCATTTAAAAGTTCTAACGGTTATGCATGGTTAGTAAGTATTCAAATTCCTGTCATAAATATACCACAAATAGACACAAATATATGGTTTTCTATACCGACATCATCCTTATCACTCTATTTGCGCCTAAAAGAGTATTTAGGATTTTTGTTTGATTTTTTATTGAAATTTAATATTTATACTCGATTAGGTATTAATGTGTATTAATGTCTATCACTTTATCACTCCTTTCTAGCACTGTTACTCTTTTGCTGATAACAAAAAGGGGAGAGAATTTAAGATTTTATCAATAAGTTCAAATTTTTTATTTGCATATTCCCATCTAGGTTCATTGCATTTTTATTTGCATTTTTTTTATTTTCATGCTTATGTGAAGGGGAGCTTTATTGTAGGGGGAGTATTCAAATATAGTGAGCTAATAGAATTAATCAAAACCAAATACATTTAATAGTCAAAATCTTAATATATGTTTGTTAGCATCAAAAGGGGGAGATTGTAGAATACAATAGCCTATGATTTTTGTTTGATGATAATAAACATATATATTCGTTTAAATGTATTTGTTATTGTACTATTTTATTTTTCCACATGGGTAAATAAATATTTGTTGAATAAAATAAATAACTCGGAATTCATATTTAAACAAATATTTTATTCAAACAAATATTTTATTACAAATTCGAATAGTACAAATTTAAGCTCTCACTATACAAATTTCAATTACAATACAATTTTCAATATACAATTTTTCATACATATTTCACCTCACTACATAATTCACTCAACACTCGTATTTGGTCTTCAACTCTATTCCAGTCTGTATCCTGCATCTGAACTATCTGCAAAATAAACACTGATGCAGTAAAATTGAAAAAGAAATTATTTTGTAGTGCATAATAAAGTGTGTGTTTTGAAAATATTATTTGCCTCGGTTATTTGGGTTGTTCGTCATCATTTATTTTTTAATCCATCTTACACGAACAACTTGTGACAAGCATAGTATATCACTACACATGCCACAAGTCGTGCACCCTGATATACGCTTGCTCGTTAAAATTGCAGGGACAGGTTAGCACAAGGTCAAACCCAAGACGAGGCTGGATTCAAAATAGGTGCAATCCAAAATACAAAACAAAATTCAGTTTAGAAAGCAACAAAGTTTCAGGCATGGTTAGTTGCAAATGAAAACAACATGTACACACATGAATGCTCAAAACAACACGGCAGTGGAACAAGCTCACCACTAGTTCAAAACATGCAAAAGACAAGCAGTGGTGAACACAAAGTGAATCAAGACCAGAACACAACAGTGCAGACTTCAAATGCAACCAGTTACAACATGTACAAATGGAACAAGACCATAATAACAACCATACCAGACACATCAGTTCAACATGCTCATATGTACAATGTGGTGAACGCAACATTTCAACCCAGACATATAGGTATTGGAGCAATGAAATGGAGATCAAACCAAACTTCAAGTGCAATAAGACCACCAGACATGAAGACCAACAGACTCAAGTGGAACCACATCAGATTATCATAACTCAAGTGATGAACACAAACTTGAATTCAAAGTGATAAACAATATGACAACATGAAACCACTTGAATAACAAGTCAACAAACAACCAGAGTTGAGGATAGACAACTAGAGTTCAAGTCAAAACATTTCAGAATTGCATATACATGAAGACTTCAACATGGAATCAGACATGCACAATGCAGCAGATCAATACAACAGCAGTCAAAGAAATCACACACATATATACATACATACATGTATGTATGTATATATGGATACCACAATTTAACTCGAAGCTAATCACAATACAACAAGTATGATGAAGAAGCCGTGGGCCGTGAACAAGAGCAAGGTATAGAGCAAGATACACAAGAAATGCACACGCATACAACAAAAGAAGTCAAAATTTCACGAAAACTATCTATAGCTGTTTTGAACAAAATCAGAAGTCATAAGAATCACGAATTGAACAAGTCAAGCTTCATAAAGACTGAATCATCTCAAAATTCAAACTGCAAAAGTCTTAGGAGCAAAAAGAACGGAACAAAATTCAAATATATTTGAAATGAACAAGTCAAAAATCACACTTATCGTTTGATAAAAAAATCCATAGCCGAGAAAAGCAATTGACAAGTTCAAATAGAAATATACAAATGAAAATATAGGGAATCAAACCCCATATAACCCCATGTCATCATCGGCATTAAAATCATTCGAGTTCAAGCAAATACCAAAACAAGCCTTGAAATAAATCACGAACCAATTTATAACTCGAATCGAAGTCGAGCATAATCAAAAATTAAAAAAGAGAAAATCATGTACCAATTCACAACATCCATTCGAGCCTGAAAAAATTGAAGCGACCGCAAGCTATCAAAGCCAGAGAATTGATTAACAAGGAAAATCGAAGTGAATTCATCGCTGCAATCGATCAAGTGTTTCGGCATCTTCAATTTTCACCGAAACCCTAGTTTGTGAAGAGCAACATAAAGGAACGGTTGAAGAAAGTACTCAAACAAAAAATAAAAAGGGAGACAATCTTTAATTTCTTTGGGCTGGTCTTGTTATTAGGCTCTGTATTTTTTTTAATAATAGGGTTTTGTGTTTTAGTTGTTTATTTTTAATTTTCTCTTTTAATTTTCCATAGACTCTAGTTTATCTGGGTTACGAACTATGGTTTTGTAGTTCGAGAATTCAAACTCAGTGGCTGAGTTGTGGCAGAGTTTTGAGCTTAGAGTTAGGTTAATCAAGTAGCGGGTATCACAAGTTTACATGTGTTCTTAAGCGTCTGATTACTTAATTTCTAGTAGAAACCTTGAGGGAAGCACGTAGGCAGGTTTTTGCCAAAACTGGGTAAATCTGTGTGTGATCTCTACTGCATTACTTTCTGTTATTATTTTTATTTCCGCATTAACATTTAGTATCACCCTA
The DNA here is from genome assembly GCA_030737815.1 of Allium fistulosum. Lineage (NCBI taxonomy): Eukaryota > Viridiplantae > Streptophyta > Magnoliopsida > Asparagales > Amaryllidaceae > Allium > Allium fistulosum. The sequence continues at coordinate 55,209,210 of CM060905.1, forward strand.
TTCACCCTCCTTAGGGTGAAAACGATCCTACGGGTCCTCGATGCATCTTTCTAGAGGTGTACTGTGACGGGCGGTACCCCAATAATCCAGTCATTGTATGAAATCCAATATCCACTACGAGCCTTTACGGTTTTGATTGTAGAGCCTAGTATGCTGGAATTTAATTAATGTAACAATTTCGGCTATTTTAATAAGTATTTGTACTTAGATACTATTATAATATCACTGGATTTTCTATAAAAGTGTTTTGGTTATCGTAAGGTAAAATACCCATCGTGTTTATGTGTGGCGTGGCCATACGAGATACCTTTATTTTTCAAAGGATTCTGATAAATGCAATAAATTCAAATTGAGTGTGTTTTTAGACGATGGTTTTCCAGACTGACTAGGGTGTTATTTTATTATAATGCTCGAGTTAGACCGAGTATTTCAGTTCAGGTTAGGATGCTATGGAGCTAAGGAGACAAGCTGGAGGAGGCTTAGGCATATCCCACGTACTTGATTATATTCCGCCGTGTATGTAGATCGTATAGTCAGCACTAGTGAGGACAAATTATATTAACTGTCTAGAATTGATTTGATGATTGTTTACTCTAATGATGATATGTATAAAAACAGTTATGGTTCTTTTTGTATAAAGATATATTACTATCTATTATACATTATTCCGCTGCGATTGTGAGATTACGTATTGTAGTTTCTGTTGTTTCTTCTTATATCTCTTACTCTTCATTCCTAATGATCTGGTATTTCTGGCACTCGATTTCTTGGCATGCTATATAGTGACGTATGATGTCGATTTTCGAGAGTCGAAAATTTAGGTTCTTTACAGTGGTATCAGAGTTGAAGGTTAAGCAAGAACCTTGGCTTTGGTGGGGATTACTCATTAGAGATAGGGTCAGTAGTACCCTAGAATGAGTTTGAGTGTATTAATAGATATAAGTTCGTATTTGTTAGTGAATATAAAATGTTTTATATTGTGTTGATTTAACTGTTGAATGGTTTACGAATTTTGGTCGAATGGCGGGACACCACGAAATTGACGGGAATTTTTAAACACTTGAACCAGGTAAACCGATACAGAATTGTTTTGAAGCGGGTAAATGACATAATTTTACCCAATTATATTTTTATATGAAAGAAAGAATTTCAAAAATTATTATAGCATATTTGGAATGTTTGGATGATATTATTAAAATCAAAACAAGATTTTAAAATTTTGAATGGTTTGTATAACCAAATAGAAATTGTATAAATATGATTTATACAAACGAGTTAAACTAAAAATGGATAAAACCAAAAATTTGAAAATTTAAACCCGAAGATTTTTAAAAATGTTTTCCCAGGCATTTTTAAATAAATGATGATATTATTTTTGGAATATAAAATGCTTTAGATTGAATTTAAAAATGGATTATGGAAGTGATAAAGCACGGAACTCACTTCAGTCGCTGGAAAATAATCTTGGTGATGACTGTGTGGCATCTTAGTATTCGTTTTTGAGTTTCTAATGACAGATTGCTACTGTGATTATTTAGGCTTCAGAATTGTTTTAAAAAAAATCAGGTTTTGATTTAAAAATTCCAAAGGTAAGATTTAATTTGATATACACAAAGGAATATATATTCATATACGGAATTTCATAATGATTTGAAATGAAACCGGGTGTTTTGAATTTTGGAATATTCATTTGAATGTTTTATGAAAATTGTGAAAAATAAGTTATAATATATTACCTAGAATTATGAATTTCAATATGAAATTAAAATTTTACTTATGCAAGTTAAATAAATTGAATTTGTAAAGAAAAATTGTATGGGTTAGACTTTAACTTGAGATAAGTTAAATGAAAATTGAATTGAATATATAAACTTGAACTGTAAAGTGACTATATAACTATAGGTTATAAATTTTGAATGGAATAAATATACACTGAAGATATAATGTAACGACCCGATATTTTGGACCATTCGCATCCGCACATGTCGGACTTAAATTGCTCAAAATACCGAATTGTAAATATAATTTGGCAAAAACTCAGAATATACAGTAAATAAATAATCACAGATCACAGACACAGAGTAATATTATAATGCAGTGGAAGCAAGAAATAGTAGTTCATGAAGCTACTATATATACATACATCAGACTTAATAAGATACAACAGAAGTCTTAATATGAAAATCAAGTACAAGAAGATCTGAATACATCACTGGAATCAACTAAATAACTGAAAGCGAAATAGATAGCTGGATCTCCAAGAAAGCTCCAACTCCAAATGTAACGACCCAGGATTTTTTGATATTTGAAATTAGAATATTTAATTGATTTTAAATATCCAGGTGTTAATATTTAACTCGAATTTCAAATATTACTATTTATTTGGTGATTAAATTATTGAATTAAATAAACTGAAATTGGGTAAATTATCGAATCTGCAGTTTTAAGCCTGTTAAAAAATATATTTTAAAGGCTTGTAAAATTTATATTGATAGTACTGAAGATAGTAAAAGTGTTAAACTTGAATTTGGAAGTGTTTTGTTAAGTTTTGAAATTTTATCGTTTAAATTGAATTTAAAAATAGCCTTCCGAGGTACAGTCTCGGAATTCGACGAAACCAGTTCCATTGGATTCGTAATAGTATATTATTATCGGATTTCCAATTTCGGAGCGTTTGGAGTTATCGTGTGGTCATACCGTATATAAACGTGCTGAAATTTATATCGAATTCAATATAATAACTAGGACCAAAAAGCTATCTTCTCCATACGATTGAATTAGGACTCGAAACCTTTTCCATTCTGTTCGAATTAGGGGTTTAACATTATAAACGCCTAGCAGCACGCCTCGATAGGAGGTCGAAATTTTGAGTTGTTTTTGAGACGATTTGAATTTAAAATTCAAATTTAAATATAATATATGATAACTAGTCAAAATTCCTTCACGTCAACTTTTTCTATAGAAGTGATTCCCTACCACCAGTCTACTTTATTTCACCCTCATACCTTTTTGGCCTTCCCTGTAGCAGACATTCAAAGCAGCTTTCACATCTTATTCATCCTTCACGTCCCTTTTGTCTTCTAAAGCACACCATTCCCCAGCTATAACTCGCATACCCCTTCTCCTTCCTAGAACATCAGAGGTTCATTTTCTCCTCTGCTTATTTCTTTAAATCGAGTATGCCGAATAGAAATTAAAACAACAAATCAGTTCATTCTTTAAAAAAAAGGGGGGGGGGGCGACTTCGATTCTAAATCCAAAAAATCAGATGTAAGCTTCGGGTTCGTTCAATAATCTTACCACGACATTTCGCTCTGCCATTGACGTGAGCAGTCAACAGAAGGAGGGATGCGGTCGCGAGGTGACGCCGTGGAAGGAGAGCGATGGCGAGGTGATGATGGAAAGAGGGTTTCACGATGTTGGGTTGAGGCGCTCGTGTGTGGCAGTGAGAAAATGCGGTGGTCGGGGGCGGTGCGCGAGAATAAGGTGGGCTCTGGCGTTATCGCGATGATTGTTTTGGGTTGCTGTCGACTTTGGGGTTCAGGGATGGGTGAGTTCGAGGAGCTCGTCGTGAGCAACGGCAGGCGCTGGGGGGGGAGGTGGTTCTTTCTGGTAATTTCTTTAACCTTAGAATTTCCCTAATCTGGATTTAAGTTTGAAAAAAACAGAAGCTACTATGATAATTTTTATGTATACAGAAAATATATACATACAGGTTCAGATAAACATATATATATAAATCAGAAACTATATAATGTGCATACATCAGCTTACTATTTGATTTTAAATAGGTAGAAGGGTAATTAGAATATTTTTATATGTATGTACCCCTATATTATGAAAACAGAAAATAGATATATACACATAAGATTCTGGAATATAAGGGTTATATAAAAGTTAGATTTTTAAGCCTATATAGATTCTTTTTATATGCAGTTTGAAAATAGGAAAAAAATACATATACACATTTTTTTTAAATTTACTAGTTTATTTTAAAATAATGTATTATAGAGATCAAATTATTTAATAAACTCATTTAATTATTTTGGTCACTGAAAATATTTTTATTAAAATAGAAGTTAGTTTAAAATTAAATTATTAGATAGATCAAATTATTAGTTTAAATTAAATAAATAAATGGTAATTAATTGTTTGATTAATTCAAATGTTAATAAATCATGAATTGTTTATACAAGGTCTAATGTCATCGTGAAATCAAGACGAGTTTGGAGTGGATTGCAAACAAAAATCAAAGGTGAGTTAATCTCACTCATCTGGGTTATTTTAGTTTAAATAGTTAAATTTAAATATTTGGTTGAATGATTGGATTGATTGGATGCGATATTATATATATATATATATATATAATAGTAGTATATATATTGGAGTGATTGATTTCCCGCATTATATAGCGGATGAGACCCTATGCGCCGCATAATAGCGGATGATATTTTATTAATCCCATATACCGCGATATTCCACCTCGAAGTGGAATTGGTATTGTGCTAACATCTATGGATGTAGGGAAACAGGTTGGAGGGATCCAACTGGATTCCTCAAAATTATTTAGATTGTTCTAATAATTCTGTGTTATGATTTTTGATATTCTATGATGAATTATATTGATAATTGGAATATTGGATGCTATGGTTTGATTGAATATACCTTTCGGTATACTGAGTTATTAAAATATATAGAATTGGATTTTGATAAGAAAATATATGAGAGAATGTTTAAGTAAAATAATTATAGAGAATTTAAATAAATTAAAGAATGAATTGGGAAAGGATAAAAGTGATTTTTAAATTCTGTTAAATAAATTCCGAGTATGGGAAAGGAGATTTTGAATAAAAGGGGAAATATTAAATTTTTAAACCTAAGTGATATTATTTAAGGGAATAAAAGAATTTATTTTTAAATTCAAGGTTTGAATTTATTTAAAAGGATAAAGAAGGAATTTGGGAAATCTGAAATTGGTATTTTCAGTTAAAAAGATTTTAATCATAATGAAGAAACAAAATCTAAAGTTAACGGATTGGAATAAATTGAGTAAGTAAATGAGTTTATTTCAAAATGGAGTAATTTGGAAATCAATTTGAGATTTGATTTAAGTGTTTAAAATTGGAATTTTAAAAGGGAAATGAGACTATGGAATTTATAAACTGGGTTTATAAAGGTGAATATATCAGTGGATATTTGGAAGAATAAATTCACGGTGGGGATTTATTAAAGGAATGGGTAAATTATTTTTAAAAATAAATAGTGATTTATTTTGAAAGATGTGAGAGAGAAGTGTATTTCCCTGGATAGCCAAGAACGTTTTCTGTAACGACCCGTATTTTTACGGATCGAAACATCGAAGAAAATTTCGTCGAAAAAGTTTTCACGAAGATTGGCGAAATTTCTAAGTCCTAAGTCGTCCACGACTTAGTGTAAGTCGTAAGTCGTACACGACTTAGGGGATATGGTTTAGGACGACCTATAGAACCTGACCGAGTTAGGCAGTTCGAGTTAGCGACCTATGATAGTTAGGTCGGAGTATACGACTTAGGTAGGGTAGCGACTTAAGAGATTTAGCAAGTTGACCGACTTAAGACATAAACGACTTAAGGAAGTTGGTGGCCTAAGAGTTTTGGTGTGTTCTGTGTGTTAGGTCGTGTGCTTGCTAAGTCGTATACGAGTTAGCGACTTATAAGGAGTAGGCGACTTATAGCAGTTAAGTCGTGGACGAGTTAAGGAAAATAAGTCGCTAGGAGATAGGTCGCGAGATTGTTAAGTCGTGTGAGTTTTAGGTCGTTTGAACGACTTAAGGGGTAGGAGCGACTTAAGGATAGTGGTGAGTTAAATTGTTACCGAGTTAAGTGTTTAAGTCGTTGCCAAGTTAAGTCGACTGGGTGAGTTACGACCTAAGGGATAGACAACCTAAGGAACTGACCGACTTAGGAGTTGGAATGAATAATTTCTGTGTTGGAGTTAGGTCGTAGGTTGTGCCCCTAGTTAAGTCGTAAGTCGCGTAATGTTTGAGTCGTGTGAGGACTTAAGGTGTTAAGTCGCTGGGTTTTGGCTATGTGTTAAGTCGCAGACGACTTAGGAGTTGAGTCGTAACCCAGTTATTTGATAAGTCATAGAAGCATAGATCTGTTAAGTCGCACACTTGTTAGTCGTTAGGTAGGAGCTGTTGTTAGGTCGCTTCTCAGTTGAGTCGTAGGCGCGCATGCTATAAGTCGTAACCGACTTAGGAGACAGCTGTTATGTCGTGAGTCATAGACAGGTGAGCGCTAGGTCGTGGATGCGAAACTGGTTAGGTCGTAGAGTTTGGGGTCTTAGGTCGTAAGTCGGAGACGACTTATGGAGATAGCCGAGTTACGACTTAAGGAAACTTCTGCTATAAATAGGAAGGTTGTTCTCACTTTTTGGGATCCGGATTTCGAAGCGACGAAGTGCTGCCATTTTGAGAGCTCGACTTCTACACTTCTTCACTTCTTCTCTCCACTCTAATCTAGTGCTTCCATCCATCCAAGTTGAAGATCAAATTGAAGATTCAAGAGCTTAGATTGAAGATCTTCATCCTTTGAAGTGAGATTTCTTCGTTTGAAGCGGATTCATGATAGATCAAGCTTGATCCTTCGCTGTCCAGATCTGAAGCGTGTTGATTTGAGGTTGTTTTGGTGATTTGGTGAGTGGTGATTATCTCTCACACGGATCCAAAGGAGTATATCGGATTGTTGGCTCGATTTGGTGTTAAAATAGTGATTTCCATACATTTTCTTCATCCTAAGTGTAGATCCATATAGATCCATTGTTCATGATGATGTTACATCCATTTTACTACATGTTAATCTATGCAAGTTCATTCATCAAGATTTTAGAGACATTGTTCATGTTTTCATGCTTATTTGACTTTCGACCCTTTAATTACGAAATTGCCATTATAGTTATAATTGTCTACTTAGATCATATTTGAATGCTTGGATTAATGTTTGATTTGGTTGATTGCTATGAATTAGATGATTTATGATTTGATTTAGATCGAGGATGATTCAAAAGCTAAGAGAAAGGCTCTTGAACGGGAAAAGCTGCTTGTGGCATTTGTAGCGGATGATGAAGCTCTTATGCATAAATTTGATGATGATGTTGAGATGAGACTTTGCGAGGTTGTGATGAAGCGAAGTATGATATGAGATAGTCTTGGTCTAATCCAGACGGGATCATTCCAAGCGGGTTGAGGATAATGGATGCTCGAGTGGCGCTTGAGCTAGTATGGAAATAGTTGTCGAGGAGGATGACTAGGAGGCCGAGATCTCATCGTTGTTGAAGGTTCTAGCATGCTCAAAGCAAGAGTACGTTGGGCAGATTCGATAGTCCCTGAAGGCTACTGATTGGGTAGTCAAGTACTCTGGGCAGATTCGATAGTCCTAGGCACGGGTCACGATGACGTGCGGGAGTTATGTCTAGAACCGGGGTTTCCATTAGCCCTTGACGGACGGCTGAAAGAATGTGCCGGTCATTCAATTAACGGTGATATTGAAGCAATGATAACAGTGATAGCCAGAGTCATGGATGTTTGGTTGTATCGTCATTCGGTCTCAAGAGCGGTATTTTCTGGGTGCTTATCTGATCTTGGTTTAGGCCTTGGGGGTTTGTGCTTGGAAAACATCGCCCTTGACTCGAGTGATAATTACTTTACTTTAAATTGTATGTTCTGCTATGTTTGCTTCTGCTTAGTGTGTGTCTGGGGGCTATCACTGTAGAAAGAGGTTGGAGTGGGAGGGTTGTATTCCTATTCCTTTTCCTTTATGCTCTTTTGGTATGTTGTTAGTTAATTTACTGCTCACTAAGACTGTTGTCTGACTCAAGGCTTTATGTTTTAATTCTTATTGCCTTGGGCTGTTCGTCCATTTTGGGACGAGCAGACTAGGTAGCAGGTGACAGGTGCTATTCTTGCTTCTCACGATGCTGATATCGAAGACGAGCTAGAGGGTTGCATATTATCTTCTTACTATATGTACTGGGTGTTCCACTGTTTGTATATTCTCTGAGTGTTATGTAGTGAGGCTTGATGTATTGACTATTTGGATGCTTGTATTCAACTATTATGAAGTTTTATATGATGGCATTTTATTCTGTAAAGCTTCACTATACATATGTTCTATTGTATTTTGTCCATGCGCTGTGAGCAATACGATAGATTCTGTTGTTTTAATCTACCTTGATAATCGTCCATGGTCGCCTGGCACACTTTATAGCGCACTATCTCTAGGTTCAGTGCAGGGGTCATAGGCGGTCGTCAAATTTGGTATCAGAGCATTGGTTAATCGATTTTACCCAACGCTCGCTGACGTAACTACGTATGAGAGACGTAATTGTATTTTGATGGATGATTACTATATATAATATAGTAGCTTAGTAGAGTTTGAGTCCTTTAAGCAGTTGTTTCTCAAGATGTTCTGACCATTCCTTTTTATAGATATTGAGAATGAGTCGAAGAGGGAGACCAGCTGCTAGGGAAGGCCGAGCTGCTGAAGGGACTGCTGATTATGCAGCCATGTTCGTAGCTATGATGACTTCGATCACGAGAAGGATGCCAGCTCCAGGGTCATCAGTTGGAGTTCAAGTCCAAACTCCAAGGCCGGTGGATTTTGCTAAGTTGTGCAAGGACTATACTGCTCTTGGAGGGAAGGTTTTCTTGGGAACAGAACCAACTATTGAGGTCCAGAGATGGATAGATGCTTGTAGAAGGATCTTTGGAGATTTGGGAATTGAGGATGCGACTAAGAGGAATTTGGCATCAAGGCAGCTTCAAGGGAGAGCTTCTGATTGGTGGAACTCTATTACCATCAATACTCCGGAGGAAGAGATTACCTGGGAGCAATTCCAAGTCAGATTTGAAGCTAAGTTCATTTCTACAGCTCAGAAGTCTGTTCTGTTCAAGAAATTTGTGGAGCTCAAGCAAGGTGGGAGACCAGTTCTTGAGTATGTTTCTGAGTTTGAGGCTTTGTCCAAGTATGCCCGGTCATATATTGAATCCGCTTATCAAAAGAATGAGAAGTTTGTGACAGGCTTGGACAGTTATCTTGGGAGGCAGTTGGTGGATCATTTGGATGATTCATTTGAGAAGCTTGTGGAGAAAGCTCTTAGGCATGAGAGTCTGTTTCCTAAGGAAGGATCTGTTGTTGCTGTGACCAGGGAAGAGTCTAAACCCCAGCAGGGTGGAAACAAGAAGAGGAAGCAGCAGCAGCAGAAGGGTAAGGATGGCCAGAAGAAGCCGAAAGGCGAGGTGACTTGCTACAATTGTCAGAAGAAGGGCCATTTCTCGAAGGATTGTAAGAATCCGAAGGCACCGATGAAGTGTCACAACTGTGACAAGCCGGGGCATTTCAGGAAGAATTGTCCAGAACCGAGGAGGGACAAACAGATTGTGCAAGCTTATGCTTTGGGAGCTGTTCCGTCGTCTTCGAAAGCTCCTACCGCTGAAGAGAAGGGAAAGAGTGTGGTGGTTCAAGGTACTCTTTTCCTATGTGGTGTTCCAGTTAGAGTTCTATTTGATACTGGGGCGTCGCATTCGTTTGTTTGTAGTGAACTCGTAGGCCGGTTAGGTTTGGAACCGGATATTGTTGATAGGCCATTGGTTGTGACTAATCCAATTGGGGGTTCGTCTTGTTTGTGTATGTTATGCTTTGGTCTGATTGTATCGAGTCATGGTTGCTCTTTTGTTTGTGATTGTTTTGTTCTGAACTTTGCGGGGTTCGGAATTATTTTGGGTATGGACTGGCTTAGGAAGTATGTGGCTAAGGTTGATTGCGAAAGGTTGGAGGTGACAGTCGAGAATGTGGAGGGGCGAAAGATTGTATGTAAAGACCCGCAAATCCGTCTTCCGAAAACCCGACACTGCTACGTCCACTGTAGCAACTGTCGAACGATCGGGTGGCGGAAACGCGAACTTTAATGTTTAAAAGAAGAGATAGAAGAAAAGATAGAAGAAAAAGAGAAGAAGAAGAAAGAAGAGAACAGCACATCAGAACAGAAAACAATATCAGAATCTTACACATCGCAGCGGAACAATATATAATAGATAATCACTAGTCTTTTAAAACAAAGAACTATATCAGTTTATACATACATCAATCATCAGAGTCAATATACAACTCAGTACAACAATGGACAGTTATATAACTTGTCCTCATACAGAATACACAGCGGAATAAATACTATTAGATACAAATACTACGTCTCGTCATCCAGCTCATCTCCAAAGCTCCAGAATATCCTGATAACATAACTCTAGGCTGCCCGTGTGGAAAATGGTGGGCACCCAGAGTTTAGAAGGGAACAATAAATTCCGAGTCAGTCATGGTGACTGGTGTGAGATCGTAAAACAGTTATTCTTTAAAATAAACAACAGGAAAACTTTAATGTCAATTCGCAATGCTTTTGGAAAATGAAACTACCATAAGACCTCCCACCACACACACAATGCAAACGCAGAATTGGAGGAGATTTCTTCTTATGATAGTCAAAGATGCTTACTACGCAAAATCAAATTCTTTTTGATATTATTATTAGTGCATAGTGTAGAAATCATTTTCGAAAGTATAATATTAATCTTAGCCAACATACGACCAGTATCGTATGCCTACTATAGCTACCATCCAAACAGTGGGGCGCCACCATAAGTGAATGGCAGGTTCTACAACTAATACCGTACAAGGCTCGTATTGTTTCTTTGGATTTCCAACAAATGATCAGGCTAAGGAACTTCCTATCCACGATGGGTACGTCCCTGGAATAGATGACCCGAGAAATAACCTAACATTACGGTTAGATCTCTGCCAACACAAGGCCGGGTTACCTCTGCAAAAGTAGGTAACTACTGACACGCGTATGCCATCCCCCGATCGTAACCGATCTTCCCGAGGATCCTCGATTTCGCAACAAACCACATAGTAAAAATGCAGCAACCACATAGGTTAAGTATCTGGGCTCCATACCATGATACCACCTCTATCCAGAAGGAATGACATACACTAAGGGGCGCTACTCCCTAGAACCTTGCCGCATCCTTCCTGTTTTGACCATTTCCGGGGTGTGAGGCTCGATGAAGTCTCGTCCACAAAGCTACGCTTTCTACAAAGCCATGCTTCGGGTCAAACAAATGATCAACCTATGATCACAAAGATATACGATCAAACAAATGATCATATCGCAAATGATCAAACACTGATCATTTCACAGCAACACTCAGTATGCCACGTTACCAAATTGGGAGTATATTGCTGATAAATTTCAACTACATAACCTCTGAGCTCGTACGTCTCAGAGAAGGGTGTTAAGCTAAGAGAATAAATTCTCCGCCACCAACAGAAATGTATTTGAAAGAAATCAGCTTTATATCTCAATTTGTAACGTCAGACACACAATCCATACAAGTCTGTTCCGGGATCGAACAGAACCGAAGGCACTTCTCACGAAGCCCTTGCAATTCCGGATAATTTTCAATCTCGTTAGGACTTCCCGTCACTAAGGGTGATAAAACCTCTAAACCGGAGATCAGCCGATGTAGAGTAACTCGACGGTAATCCTTCCGTTTTCAAAAATATCCGGTCTTCAACACCGGTCATCAAATGCAATTCATAACGACGTATCACATATTCGGAATGGGTTATACGACCCCATGGTCCTTTCCCGGTTAACCCGAATAGTGAGCGCTTATTTAAAAATAAGTGTGGCATTCAAATTCATCCAATTCACAACAAATATCGTTCAAGGTAATTATTGATAGTCGGTTATTTAACTATCAATAAAGATGCGCAACATCATCAGATTCCAAATTATTTTCCAAATTATTTCATCTTCCAAAAATATCTTTACTAGATATAAAATTTCCACACTTCAAAAATAAATCAAAATTTATTTTTCTAAACAGTTTCCCTTTCTTTTATAAATTCCATAGTGAATTTATATTTTCGAATATCTACTGATATTCGATTTTCAAATCGATTTCAAACATTCAATTTCAATTTATCTTTACAGAGATAAACCTCAAAACGTTCATTTCATATTGGAAAAGTATTTCCTTACTTATTTAATAATAAGTATTTCACAAATCTTTTATTTTCAACACTTGAAAATATTCAATATACTTAAATCAGTATTAAGTATACATTTCGTTCTTTAAGGAAACCATTTACTATAACAACATTTATCTGAGTCAAAACGAATGTTACGTAAAACATCGTTACGACGACTCAAAATCACTAGTATAGGGATTCGGAATTAAGATAGGTATATAAATCCCAATACTACATAAAAACATTTCCTTTTGGAAATCATTTACTATAACAACAGTGTTATAGTCCACCATTTCCTTATATTTTCGAAAACGCCTATTTCAACAATAAAATGTTGAAATCTATGCTTCGATATTTCCCACATTTTAAAAACATCTTTAAAATGTTTACTTCATTTTTAATGTCACTTCTTCAAAAATGAATCCATTTTACTTAACAATATATTCACTGTCCAAAATCGTGAATATACTTCACTAACCACATTTTCAAAAATCTCTACACATTTTATTTCAATAAAAATTCGCTATTCAAAAATCGCGAATATATCTTCTTCAATAATCTCCTATATATAATTTATCAAATTCAATCGATTTCGAATTTATAAAACGAAGTTTATAAATTCTATTTCTGTTTTAATAACAACTTCAACTTATAAATCTTCTTTTTATTAACTTCTATATTTTACTTATCAAAATAAGTGATTTCGGATTTATAAACAACTTTTATAAATTTCAATTCTATTTGTAAAAACTTCAATACCAAATCAATTTCAATATTTATTTCTAAATTTATTTTCAACCTTAAATAAAATTTCCATACTGATTTCTCAAAAATTCATTTCCAAATATTAAATCAATTACAGATTGATTTCTAATTTTATTTATCACTACTAAATAAATTCCTTATTTTTCTCAAATTATTCAATATTCTGTTTTTAAATGGATTCTTCAAATTGAAATCATTTTACATTGATTTCCCAAATTATTTCAATTTACCAATTGAATTCCTAAAGGGATTTCCAACTTATCTCCTTTTAAATAAATTCCTCTTTAAGACAATAAATTCCTTTATCTTTTTCAAACTATTTAGAAATCCAATTTTAATTAAATTCTTCAATTTAAAAATCACTATTATACGAAATTCATTTATTTAACATCTTCACTTGATTCTGGAACAAATTCAATAAGATTTTAAAAATCAGCCTTTATTCTTTTAAATTCTTTTCTTCAAATTTATTAAATTTCTAAAGTTAATTCACTTAAAAATTCCTACTTGAATTTCAAAATTTCAATTTCGTTTATTTTTGGAATCCAATGATATCAAACATCCATTCAGCTAAATTTTAGCTTTCAAACAATTTCCAGGCATCAATATGATCAATATAATCATTCACAGATTCATATCACAGTATAAATAAATTCAATCAATATGAGGGGTCCAGTTGGATCCCTCCAACCTGTTTCCCTGCATCCAAAGACGTTAGCACAATACCAATTCCACTTCGAGGTGGAATATCGCGGTATATAGGTTTTATAAAAATCCGCTTACTAACGGCGCAATAGGGTCTCATCCGCTATACGAGGCGGGAAATCATCAATCCAATATATACATATGCCAATATGTATATATTGCTATATATATAGATATATCCTATAATATCTAATACCACATCCAATAGCAATAAATATCAGTCAATCAATAACTGTCATACAAAATATATTTTGAGTGAGAAAATAATCTCACCTTAGCTTTTAATTTCGCAATCCATTTCCAATTCTTCTTTCATTTTCTCGACTTTAACCTTGTATAAATAATTATACAATTCTATTAATATTCGAATTGAAATCGAACAATTAAATTTCGTCAAATAGATTAAATTTCAACTAATTGTTATATTTGAACAAAATTTCCTTTGATAATTTATTTCTAGTGTCTAAACGAATCAAATAAACTTATCAAACAAATCAATTTCCATTAATAAATTCGTTTATCTAAAATTTTAGTTTAAAACTAAATTTTCTTTAATAAATTCTACAACATAAAAAAAAATCTCTATATTTTCATTTATAAATCTTTGCTGTAAATTCCATCATCAACTAATTTACAAATTTTAAACTATCTATCTATTTATTTTAAATACTTCTGCTTATAAACAAAAATTATTACAGTATCATTTTTTTCTTTTACTGTTAACAACTTAACATTTTTAGAAAAAGAATCTGAATTTAAACTTGAAATAAATTTGTTAACATATGTTTATACCTTAAACCCGAGATCAAACCTTCCTAGCTCGTCGACCCTGCCTTGCCGACAAACGCGCGTGACCACCATCGTGATGCCGAAGACAGAGACATCGAAACCCCCTCTCCCACTGGAATTCGAACACGCCGCCTGCTTCATGCCTCGCGTGCCTCTTGCCCTAGCCTGCAGCGCCATCCCACGCAATCGCAGTCGCCTGTCACGAGCGACGCGACATTCCATCTCGCGACGACCACCCCCAAATCGAACGCACCCAGCTGCCCTAGCTTCACATCGCTGCCGCGATGTCTTCCTCCCCCGGTCGAGTGCTCGAAGACGCCGCCTCCCCTTGCCTCGCGATTGCCCACCGAGTCGCCTGCCGCCGCGTTCCCCAAATTAGAGTCGAAGTCGTCATCATCTTCGAGATTGAATAGGAGAATCAGAGGATAGAGCGAAAAGAAATCGAGCAGCCATTTGTATTGTTTTATTTTGTGAGCTTCGTTTGATTTTTATCTTTTGAACGAGATAATTAATTTTCTTCGAATTCAATTTGGCTTTTGAAACTGAAGGGGATGGTTGGCACGATCATTTCGTGATTCTCGGCTGAAATTAAGGGAAGAGAACGTGGTGATGTATATTAATATAAATTTTAATTTTAATTTGAATTTCATTTTTAACGCGTTTGCATATCGTACAGTCACGAAACAACTCCGAAAAATACGAAATTGGAAATCCGACAATAATTCAATGTCACGGACCCAACGGAACTGGTTTCGTCGAATTCCGAGACTGTTTGAAAAATGACTATTCTATAAATATCGGTTCGAACGATTTATTCAAAACTGATCAAATCGATTTCAATTTCGATTCTGAAGCTTCAATCATCTTCAGTATTATCATTGCGAAATTTAAAAGCTTTTGAAAAAATTTTCTTCAACAATAAATTGAAGATACAAATTTTTACTCAACTCCAATCGATTAAATCTTATAATTTAATCGCCAAATTCTAATTTAAATCGGGGGTTCAAATCAAATTATCGTTCAAATATTTAAAACTAATTAAATATTTTCAATTTAATTCGTTCAAAATTCTGGGTCGTTACAGACTTCCCTCCTTAAAAGAATTTCGTCCTCGAAATTACAAGTTAGAAAGAAAGGTCCTTAACTCGTCTACTATCTTTCACAATCTAATAGTTTTACCAATTTTTCAAAACAAATCTTTCTACTAAAGATTCGTTATCAATCCAACTAGCTTTCTAAACCCTTTCATAATTTCCAAACAACATTGTTTACTTCAAAATTCAAATTTAAGTTTAAATTCAAATTTTAACTTCCAAAATTTTCTCAAAATTTTTCTAACACTCGAAATTTTCGAAAAATTTCGCCAGCGTCTCCTTTGTGCGGCTAATACGGTACGACTACAAAACGTCCCTTCGGACTCTCAGATTTCAAAAAGAAAAAGAAAAAGCCAAGCGGCTAGAGAAATAAGTCATCAAATCTCATATTCAAATTTAAATACGTACCTTTTTCGAGCAATTCAAATTATCTTCGAAATCAAAATTCCAATTCATTTACACCTGTATATCCTACTAGCCATAATATCTAGTTACACATTCAAACCATTTTGCAAATTTTATTACAAAAATTTCAATATAAACTACTTATATCATCTTTAGATTCGCTATTGAAGTTATATCCATTATCTTCAATTTTACATTTCAAATTTTATTTGAATTCAATTTCACATTTCAATTTCTCATTTGAGTTCAATTCACAATTCCAATCTAATTTGGATTCAATTCACTTTCAATTCTGAAATATTGAATTTTTATCGGATTTCTTTTGTTCACTTCAAACTAATCTCAAAACTTTATTTTATTTCACACAATTCAAATTCGTTTCAATATTCAGTTTTAACTCCAGTTTTATTTACTGACAAATTCAAAATGAATTTTAACATTCAACTTCATTTTCTTGTACTTGCAATTGCAAATTTATTTATTCATTCTCAAATTCTTTCATTTTCAATTGAATCTCATCTCTATCAAATTTGCAAATATTTATAAGTTATCAACTTATTTACATTTCGATTTATAATCACTTATATATTCATATTACAAATTCATTTCATTAATGAATTTTAATTTTTTCCAATATCTATCTGGAATTCCATTTTCATTTATAAATCACATTTACACTTCATATTTACCATTTTATTTATATATGAATTCGTTTCCTTATGCTTCCAATTCATATTTAAAATTTCATTCGTTAAATGGATTTTTATTTAAACTTTAAACTTTACAAGTTATCAACTTCATAATATTTCATAAATATTTTTTTTTATAGTATTCCAGAGTCTTTTCAACATTTCAAAATCATTTTGAAAACAATTCAAATTATCCTTTGAATTTTCCAAACAAAACCCAATTTTCAAAACAACTTCCATTTTAAAATAATCGGCAGCAATTTCTCTTTTGGAAACCCGAAAATGAACACCGGTGATGTCGCGATCATCATCGGAATTATTTTCCAGCGACCGAAAAGAGTTTAGAGCTTTCAACTCTCCAAAATACCTTTCAAACCTTTGAAATTCAATTTCAAATCAAAAAGGATTTAAACTTTCCAGATCTCCAAAATTTTCAAATTCTTTTCAAAACATTTCCAAAACTTCTCTGGAATTCTGTTTTAAATTATAAGTCACAATTATAATTTATATTCTCAAATTTCATTTATATGTGAATTTATTTCTTAACTTTGGAGTTACGATTTGAATTTCTTATTCCATTTCAATGATAATAGATTAATATTATCACTTCTAACAACCATGCAACCATATACTGTAATAATTTACAGAAAATCATTTCTTTTCTATACAAAAATAGTTTTGGGTAAAATTATTTCATTTACCCTATTCAAAACAATACTGTGCCGAATTGTTCTATTCAAGTGTTTAGAAACCCCTTCGATACAGTTTTGCAAGACTGTGCCGACGAAGGTTCATATACCACTCAATAAACCAATCATCACAATACAAAACAATTTTATATTCAATAACAAATACGCGCTCATATCTATTACTACACTCAACTCATTCTAGAGTACTGCTGACTCTATCTCTAATGAGTAACACCCAACAGAGCAGGGTTGTCGCTTAACCATATGCTCCGATACCAAATGTAAAGACCCGCAAATCCGTCTTCCGAAAACCCGACACTGCTACGTCCACTGTAGCAACTGTCGAACGATCGGGTGGCGGAAACGCGAACTTTAATGTTTAAAAGAAGAGATAGAAGAAAAGATAGAAGAAAAAGAGAAGAAGAAGAAAGAAGAGAACAACACATCAGAACAGAAAACAATATCAGAATCTTACACATCGCAGCGGAACAATATATAATAGATAATCACTAGTCTTTTAAAACAAAGAACTATATCAGTTTATACATACATCAATCATCAGAGTCAATATACAACTCAGTACAACAATGGACAGTTATATAACTTGTCCTCATACAGAATACACAGCGGAATAAATACTATTAGATACAAATACTACGTCTCGTCATCCAGCTCATCTCCAAAGCTCCAGAATATCCTGATAACATAACTCTAGGCTGCCCGTGTGGAAAATGGTGGGCACCCAGAGTTTAGAAGGGAACAATAAACTCCGAGTCAGTCATGGTGACTGGTGTGAGATCGTAAAACAGTTATTCTTTAAAATAAACAACAGGAAAACTTTAATGTCAATTCGCAATGCTTTTGGAAAATGAAACTACCATAAGACCTCCCACCACACACACAATGCAAACGCAGAATTGGAGGAGATTTCTTCTTATGATAGTCAAAGATGCTTACTACGCAAAATCAAATTCTTTTTGATATTATTATTAGTGCATAGTGTAGAAATCATTTTCGAAAGTATAATATTAATCTTAGCCAACATACGACCAGTATCGTATGCCTACTATAGCTACCATCCAAACAGTGGGGCGCCACCATAAGTGAATGGCAGGTTCTACAACTAATACCGTACAAGGCTCGTATTGTTTCTTTGGATTTCCAACAAATGATCAGGCTAAGGAACTTCCTATCCACGATGGGTACGTCCCTGGAATAGACGACCCGAGAAATAACCTAACATTACGGTTAGATCTCTGCCAACACAAGGCCGGGTTACCTCTACAAAAGTAGGTAACTACTGACACGCGTATGCCATCCCCCGATCGTAACCGATCTTCCCGAGGATCCCCGATTTCGCAACAAACCACATAGTAAAAATGCAGCAACCACATAGGTTAAGTATCTGGGCTCCATACCATGATACCACCTCTATCCAGAAGGAATGACATACACTAAGGGGCGCTACTCCCTAGAACCTTGCCGCATCCTTCCTGTTTTGACCATTTCCGGGGTGTGAGGCTCGACGAAGTCTCGTCCACAAAGCTACGCTTTCTACAAAGCCATGCTTCGGGTCAAACAAATGATCAACCTATGATCACAAAGATATAAGATCAAACAAATGATCATATCGCAAATGATCAAACACTGATCATTTCACAGCAACACTCAGTATGCCACGTTACCAAATTGGGAGTATATTGCTGATAAATTTCAACTACATAACCTCTGAGCTCGTACGTCTCAGAGAAGGGTGTTAAGCTAAGAGAATAAATTCTCCGCCACCAACAGAAATGTATTTGAAAGAAATCAGCTTTATATCTCAATTTGTAACGTCAGACACACAATCCATACAAGTCTGTTCCGGGATCGAACAGAACCGAAGGCACTTCTCACGAAGCCCTTGCAATTCCGGATAATTTTCAATCTCGTCAGGACTTCCCGTCACTAAGGGTGATAAAACCTCTAAACCGGATATCAGCCGATGTAGAGTAACTCGACGGTAATCCTTCCGTTTTCAAAAATATCCGGTCTTCAACACCGGTCATCAAATGCAATTCATAACGACGTATCACATATTCGGAATGGGTTATACGACCCCATGGTCCTTTCCCGGTTAACCCGAATAGTGAGCGCTTATTTAAAAATAAGTGTGGCATTCAAATTCATCCAATTCACAACAAATATCGTTCAAGGTAATTATTGATAGTCGGTTATTTAACTATCAATAAAGATGCGCAACATCATCAGATTCCAAATTATTTTCCAAATTATTTCATCTTCCAAAAATATCTTTACTAGATATAAAATTTCCACACTTCAAAAATAAATCAAAATTTATTTTTCTAAACAGTTTCCCTTTCTTTTATAAATTCCATAGTGAATTTATATTTTCGAATATCTACTGATATTCGATTTTCAAATCGATTTCAAACATTCAATTTCAATTTATCTTTACAGAGATAAACCTCAAAACGTTCATTTCATATTGGAAAAGTATTTCCTTACTTATTTAATAATAAGTATTTCACAAATCTTTTATTTTCAACACTTGAAAATATTCAATATACTTAAATCAGTATTAAGTATACATTTCGTTCTTTAAGGAAACCATTTACTATAACAACATTTATCTAAGTCAAAACGAATGTTACGTAAAACATCGTTACGACGACTCAAAATCACTAGTATAGGGATTCGGAATTAAGATAGGTATATAAATCCCAATACTACATAAAAACATTTCCTTTTGGAAATCATTTACTATAACAACAGTGTTATAGTCCACCATTTCCTTATATTTTCGAAAACGCCTATTTCAACAATAAAATGTTGAAATCTATGCTTCGATATTTCCCACATTTTAAAAACATCTTTAAAATGTTTACTTCATTTTTAATGTCACTTCTTCAAAAATGAATCCATTTTACTTAACAATATATTCACTGTCCAAAATCGTGAATATACTTCACTAACCACATTTTCAAAAATCTCTACACATTTTATTTCAATAAAAATTCGCTATTCAAAAATCGCGAATATATCTTCTTCAATAATCTCCTATATATAATTTATCAAATTCAATCGATTTCGAATTTATAAAACGAAGTTTATAAATTCTATTTCTGTTTTAATAACAACTTCAACTTATAAATCTTCTTTTTATTAACTTCTATATTTTACTTATCAAAATAAGTGATTTCGGATTTATAAACAACTTTTATAAATTTCAATTCTATTTGTAAAAACTTCAATACCAAATCAATTTCAATATTTATTTCTAAATTTATTTTCAACCTTAAATAAAATTTCCATACTGATTTCTCAAAAATTCATTTCCAAATATTAAATCAATTACAAATTGATTTCTAATTTTATTTATCACTACTAAATAAATTCCTTATTTTTCTCAAATTATTCAATATTCTGTTTTTAAATGGATTCTTCAAATTGAAATCATTTTACATTGATTTCCCAAATTATTTCAATTTACCAATTGAATTCCTAAAGGGATTTCCAACTTATCTCCTTTTAAATAAATTCCTCTTTAAGACAATAAATTCCTTTATCTTTTTCAAACTATTTAGAAATCCAATTTTAATTAAATTCTTCAATTTAAAAATCACTATTATACGAAATTCATTTATTTAACATCTTCACTTGATTCTGGAACAAATTCAATAAGATTTTAAAAATCAGCCTTTATTCTTTTAAATTCTTTTCTTCAAATTTATTAAATTTCTAAAGTTAATTCACTTAAAAATTCCTACTTGAATTTCAAAAATTCAATTTCGTTTATTTTTGGAATCCAATGATATCAAACATCCATTCAGCTAAATTTTAGCTTTCAAACAATTTCCAGGCATCAATATGATCAATATAATCATTCACAGATTCATATCACAGTATAAATAAATTCAATCAATATGAGGGGTCCAGTTGGATCCCTCCAACCTGTTTCCCTGCATCCAAAGACGTTAGCACAATACCAATTCCACTTCGAGGTGGAATATCGCGGTATATAGGTTTTATAAAAATCCGCTTACTAACGGCGCAATAGGGTCTCATCCGCTATACGAGGCGGGAAATCATCAATCCAATATATACATATGCCAATATGTATATATTGCTATATATATAGATATATCCTATAATATCTAATACCACATCCAATAGCAATAAATATCAGTCAATCAATAACTGTCATACAAAATATATTTTGAGTGAGAAAATAATCTCACCTTAGCTTTTAATTTCGCAATCCATTTCCAATTCTTCTTTCATTTTCTCGACTTTAACCTTGTATAAATAATTATACAATTCTATTAATATTCGAATTGAAATCGAACAATTAAATTTCGTCAAATAGATTAAATTTCAACTAATTGTTATATTTGAACAAAATTTCCTTTGATAATTTATTTCTAGTGTCTAAACGAATCAAATAAACTTATCAAACAAATCAATTTCCATTAATAAATTCGTTTATCTAAAATTTTAGTTTAAAACTAAATTTTCTTTAATAAATTCTACAACATAAAAAAAATCTCTATATTTTCATTTATAAATCTTTGCTGTAAATTCCATCATCAACTAATTTACAAATTTTAAACTATCTATCTATTTATTTTAAATACTTCTGCTTATAAACAAAAATTATTACAGTATCATTTTTTTCTTTTACTGTTAACAACTTAACATTTTTAGAAAAAGAATCTGAATTTAAACTTGAAATAAATTTGTTAACATATGTTTATACCTTAAACCCGAGATCAAACCTTCCTAGCTCGTCGACCCTGCCTTGCCGACAAACGCGCGTGACCACCGTCGTGATGCCGAAGACAGAGACATCGAAAACCCCTCTCCCACTGGAATTCGAACACGCCGCCTGCTTCATGCCTCGCGTGCCTCTTGCCCTAGCCTGCAGCGCCATCCCACGCAATCGCAGTCGCCTGTCACGAGCGACGCGACATTCCATCTCGCGACGACCACCCCCAAATCGAACGCACCCAGCTGCCCTAGCTTCACATCGCTGCCGCGATGTCTTCCTCCCCCGGTCGAGTGCTCGAAGACGCCGCCTCCCCTTGCCTCGCGATTGCCCACCGAGTCGCCTGCCGCCGCGTTCCCCAAATTAGAGTCGAAGTCGTCATCATCTTCGAGATTGAATAGGAGAATCAGAGGATAGAGCGAAAAGAAATCGAGCAGCCATTTGTATTGTTTTATTTTGTGAGCTTCGTTTGATTTTTATCTTTTGAACGAGATAATTAATTTTCTTCGAATTCGATTTGGCTTTTGAAACTGAAGGGGATGGTTGGCACGATCATTTCGTGATTCTCGGCTGAAATTAAGGGAAGAGAACGTGGTGATGTATATTAATATAAATTTTAATTTTAATTTGAATTTCATTTTTAACGCGTTTGCATATCGTACAGTCACGAAACAACTCCGAAAAATACGAAATTGGAAATCCGACAATAATTCAATGTCACGAACCCAACGGAACTGGTTTCGTCGAATTCCGAGACTGTTTGAAAAATGACTATTCTATAAATATCGGTTCGAACGATTTATTCAAAACTGATCAAATCGATTTCAATTTCGATTCTGAAGCTTCAATCATCTTCAGTATTATCATTGCGAAATTTAAAAGCTTTTGAAATATTTTTCTTCAACAATAAATTGAAGATACAAATTTTTACTCAACTCCAATCGATTAAATCTTATAATTTAATCGCCAAATTCTAATTTAAATCGGGGGTTCAAATCAAATTATCGTTCAAATATTTAAAACTAATTAAATATTTTCAATTTAATTCGTTCAAAATTCTGGGTCGTTACATTGTGATACGATGTAAGCATGAAGAAGGCGTCTTCATGAGCTTCATGTATTCGCTAGTTGTTCCACGGGATGGACTGTCATTAGTGCCAATCGCGAATGGATTCGAGGATGTCTTTGACGAAGTCAAAGGGTTGTCGCCGCATAGAGAGATCGAGTTTCGTATAGATCTAGTTGAAGGAGCCAGACTGGTTGTGATGCCTCTTAGGCGGATGGCGCCTAGGGAACAACAAGAGTTGAGGGTGCAAGTTGATGATCTTTTGCAGAAAGGATTCATTCGGCGTAGTGTGTCCGAGTGGGGTGCACCAGTTGTGTTTGCAACCAAGGCAGATGGGTCGTTGAGATTGTGTGTGGATTATCGTGAGCTGAATAAGGTGACTAAGAAGAACAAGTATCCATTGCCGAGAATAGATGACTTGTTTGATCAGCTTCACGAAGCCAAGGTGTTTTCTCAGATGGATTTGGCAACGGGATTTCACCAGTTGAGAGTGGCTAAGGATAGTGTGCCGAAGACTGCTTTTCGGACACCATCCGGTTTCTTTGAGTGGCTGGTAATGCCGTTTGGATTGACTAACGCGCCAGCATATTTTGTGGATCTTATGAATAGAGTGTTCAGAGATCAGTTGAACAAGTTCGTACTTGTGTTCGTGGATGATATTCTGATTTATTCCAGAACTGAAGAAGAGCACAAGACGCACTTGCGTATTGTTTTGGAGATCTTGCGGAAACATCAGCTGAAGGCTAAGTTTTCGAAGTGTCACTTCTGAAAGAGTGAAGTGAGGTTCTTAGGCCATGTGATTTCTGGAAATGGAATAGCGGTTGATCCCGCTAAGGTGGCAGCAATCCAGGATTGGATTAGACCTAAGAATGCATCTGATGTGAGAAGTTTTCTAGGATTAGCAGGATATTATCGATGGTTTATCAAAGACTTCTCCAAGGTAGTTGCACCGTTAACAGGATTGACGAAAAAGAACCAAGTGTTTAGATGGGATGATAAGTGTGAGCAAGCTTTCGGAATCCTGAAAGAGCGATTGACAAGTGCTCCTGTTTTGACTATTCCAAGTGGGAATGATGAGATGGTGGTTTACACCGACGCATGTGGTACTGGACTTGGAGCAGTGCTGATGCAGAAGGATAAAGTTGTTGCGTATGCCAGTCGACAACTGAAGCCGCATGAAAGGAATTACCCGACTCATGATTTGGAGTTAGCGGCGAATGTTTTTGCTCTGAAGATGTGGAGACATTATCTACTGGGAGTTCGATTCGAGTTGTTTACAGATCATAAGTCGTTGAAGTATCTTTTCTCCCAAAAGGATTTGAATCTTCGGCAGCAACGTTGGCTAGAGTTTTTGGCATCATATGATTTTGGTATAGCTTATACTCCGGGAAAAGGTAACGCAGTGGCAGATGCGTTAAGTCGAAGACATGCAGGACTGGGAGCCATGTTTTCTGAATGGAAGAATCTCGAGTATTTAGCTGGATTTGACTTCAGGTCCAGATGCGAATTGGAACCTGAGATGTTGGCAAACTTATCGATAAGACCTTCTCTTGTGGAAAGGATTGGCGAGACCCAAAAGCGAGATGATAAGCTTGTCAAGATTATCCGTGATTTGGAATCTGGATTGGATCCAGAAAAGGATAAAGGATTCGAGGTCGATCGAGAGGGTTGGCTTCGAAAGCAAGGACGACTAGTTGTTCCCGATATAGATGAATTGAGGAGTGAAGTTCTGAAGGAAAGCCATCACTCGAAGCTGACAATTCATCCAGGTGGAAATAAGATGTATCGGGATATGAAGAGAACCTACTACTGGGAGGGCATGAAGAAGGATGTTGGAAATTTTATTTCCAAGTGCATGAACTGCCAGTTGGTAAAAGCCAAACAGAAGAAGCCAAGTGGATTGCTTCAGCCATTAGAAGTTCCTACATGGAAGTGGGAGCAGATATCGATGGATTTTATTGATGGACTACCTAGAACAAGAACGGGAAATGAAGGGATTTGGGTCATCGTAGATCGTCTGACTAAGAGTGCAAGATTCATTCCTGTTCGATCGACTAGGACTGCATCAAAGTTGGCTGAGTTGTACGTTAAGTGGATAGTTCGATTCCATGGTATTCCGAAGAGTATAGTGAGCGATCGAGACCCATTGTTCACTAGTGGATTTTGGAAGAGCTTCCAAGAAGTGTTGGGAACCGAGTTGTGTTTGAGTACAGCTTATCACCCTCAAACAGATGGTCAGACCGAGAGAGTCAACCGAGTTTTGGAAGATCTTCTTAGGGCTTGTGTTTTGGATTTCGGAGGATCATGGGAAGATCACCTTCATTTGGTGGAGTTTGCGTACAACAACAGTTACCAGTCAAGCATTGGTATGGCACCGTATGAGGCATTGTATGGAAGACCGTGTAACTCTCCGACATGTTGGTTGAAAACTGGAGAAAAGCTGATGCTTGGGCCAGAGATGATTCGACAGACTTCGGATTGCATAGAGATCATTCGGCAACGAATGAAGGCAGCTCAAGACCGTCAGAAAAGTTACGTTGATAAGCGTCGAAAGGATTTGGAATTCGACGTTGGTGATATGGTTTTTGTGAAGATTTCTCCACTGAAGAATGTTATTCGATTCGGGAAGAAAGGAAAATTGACTCCGAGATTTGTTGGACCATTCTCGATCATCGAGCGAATTGGAAAGCTCGCCTATAGATTGGAGTTACCTGAGAAGATGTCGAGTGTGCACAATGTTTTTCATATATCATATCTACGGAAGTATGTGCACGACTCGAATACAGTGGTTTCTACCGATAGCTGTGAAGACTTTGAAGTTGATCCAGTCAATAGAAGACCTCGTAAGCCGCTTCGTGTTGTAGAAACCGACACGAAATAGCTTAGGAGGAAGGTAGTTAAGTTGCTCAAGATACAATGGAGTGATGATGATAACGACTGTACATGGGAAGTGGAAGAGAGGATGAAAGCAGCTCATCCCGAACTCTTCAAGGTATGGCCCTAAGGTGTCGTATCATCTAACAACATTGTAACTTGTTCTAGTTTTAAAATTCTGCATGCTAAGCTAGAATTGGATGCATGGTTTGCTGATTGTTATGGATGGTAGGCGTGCAGAATAGTCTTTGATTGCTTTGTTTGTTTGGAATTTCGGGGGCGAAATTCCTAAGGGGGAGAGAATGTAACGACCCATATTTTTACGGATCGAAACATCGAAGAAAATTTCGTCGAAAAAGTTTTCACGAAGATTGGCGAAATTTCTAAGTCCTAAGTCGTCCACGACTTAGTGTAAGTCGTAAGTCGTACACGACTTAGGGGATATGGTTTAGGACGACCTATAGAACCTGACCGAGTTAGGCAGTTCGAGTTAGCGACCTATGATAGTTAGGTCGGAGTATACGACTTAGGTAGGGTAGCGACTTAAGAGATTTAGCAAGTTGACCGACTTAAGACATAAACGACTTAAGGAAGTTGGTGGCCTAAGAGTTTTGGTGTGTTCTGTGTGTTAGGTCGTGTGCTTGCTAAGTCGTATACGAGTTAGCGACTTATAAGGAGTAGGCGACTTATAGCAGTTAAGTCGTGGACGAGTTAAGGAAAATAAGTCGCTAGGAGATAGGTCGCGAGATTGTTAAGTCGTGTGAGTTTTAGGTCGTTTGAACGACTTAAGGGGTAGGCGCGACTTAAGGATAGTGGTGAGTTAAATTGTTACCGAGTTAAGTGTTTAAGTCGTTGCCAAGTTAAGTCGACTGGGTGAGTTACGACCTAAGGGATAGACAACCTAAGGAACTGACCGACTTAGGAGTTGGAATGAATAATTTCTGTGTTGGAGTTAGGTCGTAGGTTGTGCCCCTAGTTAAGTCGTAAGTCGCGTAATGTTTGAGTCGTGTGAGGACTTAAGGTGTTAAGTCGCTGGGTTTTGGCTATGTGTTAAGTCGCAGACGACTTAGGAGTTGAGTCGTAACCCAGTTATTTGATAAGTCGTAGAAGCATAGATCTGTTAAGTCGCACACTTGTTAGTCGTTAGGTAGGAGCTGTTGTTAGGTCGCTTCTCAGTTGAGTCGTAGGCGCGCATGCTATAAGTCGTAACCGACTTAGGAGACAGCTGTTATGTCGTGAGTCATAGACAGGTGAGCGCTAGGTCGTGGATGCGAAACTGGTTAGGTCGTAGAGTTTGGGGTCTTAGGTCGTAAGTCGGAGACGACTTATGGAGATAGCCGAGTTACGACTTAAGGAAACTTCTGCTATAAATAGGAAGGTTGTTCTCACTTTTTGGGATCCGGATTTCGAAGCGACGAAGTGCTGCCATTTTGAGAGCTCGACTTCTACACTTCTTCACTTCTTCTCTCCACTCTAATCTAGTGCTTCCATCCATCCAAGTTGAAGATCAAATTGAAGATTCAAGAGCTTAGATTGAAGATCTTCATCCTTTGAAGTGAGATTTCTTCGTTTGAAGCGGATTCGTGATAGATCAAGCTTGATCCTTCGCTGTCCAGATCTGAAGCGTGTTGATTTGAGGTTGTTTTGGTGATTTGGTGAGTGGTGATTATCTCTCACACGGATCCAAAGGAGTATATCGGATTGTTGGCTCGATTTGGTGTTAAAATAGTGATTTCCATACATTTTCTTCATCCTAAGTGTAGATCCATATAGATCCATTGTTCATGATGATGTTACATCCATTTTACTACATGTTAATCTATGCAAGTTCATTCATCAAGATTTTAGAGACATTGTTCATGTTTTCATGCTTATTTGACTTTCGACCCTTTAATTACGAAATTGCCATTATAGTTATAATTGTCTACTTAGATCATATTTGAATGCTTGGATTAATGTTTGATTTGGTTGATTGCTATGAATTAGATGATTTATGATTTGATTTAGATCGAGGATGATTCAAAAGCTAAGAGAAAGGCTCTTGAACGGGAAAAGCTGCTTGTGGCATTTGTAGCGGATGATGAAGTTCTTATGCATAAATTTGATGATGATGTTGAGATGAGACTTTGCGAGGATGTGATGAAGCGAAGTATGATATGAGATAGTCTTGGTCTAATCCAGACGGGATCATTCCAAGCGGGTTGAGGATAATGGATGCTCGAGTGGCGCTTGAGCTAGTATGGAAATAGTTGTCGAGGAGGATGACTAGGAGGCCGAGATCTCATCGTTGTTGAAGGTTCTAGCATGCTCAAAGCAAGAGTACGTTGGGCAGATTCTATAGTCCCTGAAGGCTACTGATTGGGTAGTCAAGTACTCTGGGCAGATTCGATAGTCCTAGGCACGGGTCACGATGACGTGCGGGAGTTATGTCTAGAACCGGGGTTTCCATTAGCCCTTGACGGACGGCTGAAAGAATGTGCCGGTCATTCAATTAACGGTGATATCGAAGCAATGATAACAGTGATAGCCAGAGTCATGGATGTTTGGTTGTATCGTCATTCGGTCTCAAGAGCGGTATTTTCTGGGTGCTTATCTGATCTTGGTTTAGGCCTTGGGGGTTTGTGCTTGGAAAACATCGCCCTTGACTCGAGTGATAATTACTTTACTTTAAATTGTATGTTCTTCTATGTTTGCTTCTGCTTAGTGTGTGTCTGGGGGCTATCACTGTAGAAAGAGGTTGGAGTGGGAGGGTTGTATTCCTATTCCTTTTCCTTTATGCTCTTTTGGTATGTTGTTAGTTAATTTACTGCTCACTAAGACTGTTGTCTGACTCAAGGCTTTATGTTTTAATTCTTATTGCCTTGGGCTGTTCGTCCATTTTGGGACGAGCAGACTAGGTAGCAGGTGACAGGTGTTGTTCTTGCTTCTCACGATGCTGATATCGAAGACGAGCTAGAGGGTTGCATATTATCTTCTTACTATATGTATTGGGTGTTCCGCTGTTTGTATATTCTCTGAGTGTTATGTAGTGAGGCTTGATGTATTGACTATTTGGATGCTTGTATTAAACTATTATGAAGTTTTATATGATGGCATTTTATTCTGTAAAGCTTCACTATACATATGTTCTATTGTATTTTGTCCATGCGCTGTGAGTAATACGATAGATTCTGTTGTTTTAATCTACCTTGACAATCGTCCATGGTCGCCTGGCACACTTTACAGCGCACTATCTCTAGGTTCAGTGCAGGGGTCATAGGCGGTCGTCACATTTTCAAAGAATTTTTTTAAGTATAAGCTAAAAGTTTAAGGTTGTTTTAAAATCTGTTTTAGAAAATTTATTATTCCTAAATGTTTAAATTTTAAAGCAAGTATTTTTCAAATTTATTTTAGTAGTAATTATTTAAAGATGACTTGGTATTATGTTTTAAAAGATAAAAATCTAGTTTTATATTTTATTAAGTAGCTTTATTTTAAATATTCTTAAGGTATATATCTTTAAATAAAGTATTAAAGTAGTTTTAATTTAAATGTTTTGTTTAAAGTATATTTTATAATATAGTATTTTAAATTATTTTAGAAATCTAAAGTGTTTGTACTTGGTGATTTCAGTGGAGATAGAAAATATTTGGGGATTTTACTCCGTGGGAGAAAGGTGGTTTTTGAAACCGTTTTCAAAAGGGTTGAAAATGGAAATATATCTTACGAAGATATTTGTGAGGTAAATAAATAATTTGGAAGAAATTATTTATTGTTTGATGGTTGTTGTGAATGTTAATTGATAGTTAAATCACCGACTATCAATATTGGCCAATGCGCTGATCGTTTCGAAGAGACCGGGATCGGAATTAATTTTCCAAAAACCACTTCGATCCGGTTTGTACATTTTGGTGGAAAAACAAGTTTGGAGTTGAAGATGGAGCAGTGAAGTGCAAGGGCTAATCGCTACTAATCCTGAGGGTGATTCCAAAATAGATGTAGTAGGAATAGTGCCTTCGGTTCCGTTCGAACCCGGGACGGACTTGTATGGATGAATGCTTTTAGAACATCGTCAGGTGGACGATGAGCATTCCAAGGGATATGTTCTAAACATGCAACTCTTAGCCTCGAGCCTCATCAACCGTGAATGACTGAAAATCAGGGGTTATGTGACGCCCCACCTCTATGCTCACAATAACAAAGAGTATTAAAAGCAATACTGTCTGTTATCATGAAGAATAAGGCTGGATAGGAGCGGCCATCCGTAGTTGGCCTTACACTAGTATTGGTTACCTCGATAGGAGTTGTATATATTTTTCATTTTACATCTCTTATTTATTTACTCCCATCGACATACCCAATTCCAGTATAAAACGAACTACGATGGTTCATAATAGTTTAAGACAATATATATAATAATAACACAGATACAAAAGAATGCGGAACACAGGTAATAAAAGTCTCATATATATATATATATAACTGATGTCAGTTACAATACAGTTGACACACTACATATGATACAACTACAACTGTCGACTCTGGAAGTTATATATACAAGTACATTATCGACTAATATACATGAATACATATCAACCTAAATCTGTACACTGACTACTACAAAAAGACGCAGACCACTTCAAAAGATATGAAAAGTCTTCATAGCCCAAACAGCAACTCAAAGCAGGAAATCTACAACCTGAAATAACTCGGGTCTGACCCGAGTATTAAATTCAAAAGAAAATAATACACGGGTCAGTCTAATTCAAACTCAGTTATTAATGCACAGAAGCAATAATAATCAAATATCAAATAGACGAAAGTCACGGAAATCTCATATATCCGACTCTCGATAAGAGAATCAGATAACGGCAGATATAACACTAAATAGTGTTAAACAACAAATCAGCAAATTCAAATCATCAACAAAGATAATTAAAAGGTTATCAATGAAGATAATATAGAAAACCTCAGAATTGCCTAAACGGCAATTAACAACAAAATCCAATTATTAAAGAATAATTAGAATCTCCAAATGATCAATCAAATCAAATTTCTGTGTGGCTGCAGTACACGCACGAGTGCACTGCCTGGCCACACAGTACGTGAAATCATCACAACAGAGAATACTAACAGCAATCAAAACTGCAGAGGTCAAAGCGAAACCCAAGCCAACAAAGCAGCGTAAACACAAAAATCTAACTATCAATATGATAATTAGAAAACACATAATCTAACTTATCTAAAAGATAATTAGATATCAACAAAATCATCAGATTAAACCAAATCAAAATACGATTCAAAATATATTGGATTGGCAACATAAAACAATTCTAGCAATAGAAAACATCAATTAAAACCTCAGATCTAGTAGGGCTGTAGTACATGCACGCGTCTACTGCCTCGCCACTACAGTATGAAATGCACAAAAGATCAACGAACCAAAATCAAATGGCATCAACCAAAGTCAAGGCAACATGAAGTCTGCAACTCAAACTGCAAGTCCAAACCAATGCACAGTGCAAACTAATGCACTAAGCAATGACATAGACAGTTCTAACATGTATCAAAGGGCATATGAAAGGGTCAAGCATGTGAAATATAAAAACAGACCAATAAATGCAACAGATATATATGGTGATGCACAAGCAAGAATACGAATGCAAACATACACACTGCAGTGAAGCATGTGCATGTGTGAATGCCAACCACAAACTGCTCATGAACACAACCAGAGCTCAATTACATGTGAACTCAATTGGACAGTACGAGGTAAAGAAATGAGCAATGCAAGTGAAACTAGGTTACTACATGAATGAACTAGCATAATCATGACAACATGATTATCAAAGTAAACTACAGTACTTAAAGCTACAAACTGGACAATGCAAACTACAACATGAATGACTAGTTTCAATATTGGACAGAAGCAGCCCACTCTCTAAGAAAAACAACAGAGTAACCCAAAGTCGAATTCAAGTGATAACAAACCCATCAAATTCAAAGCAGCAGGTATGTGAATAAAACTCAGAGGACAAGGAACACTCAACTGACCAAAGTCAATGAAACAAAACATGTCACAAGCAGTGACAAGCATAAATAGTGCAACCAGGTAAAACAAAGTTCAACCAGATGTGCACATATAAACAAATAAACATGCATGACTACAAAACCAGAAAGACATGGATTTAAGCATGACAGTGGTGGTAATCAAGTGTAGATGTATTTACAAGAGTACAACAGGCATATAGAATGACACAGTAACAAGGCAAAGCAGGTTCATATGTCATAGAGGAACCGAGAGTACAATATACATATACAAGTTCATTTCAGAGGGAAGGAGATCAATCTAAATTTAAGAAATAATTCCCGTAGTATGTGAAAATATATTGCAAATATATCGGGATAATAAAACACGCGAACAAGTCAGATCAATCTCAACCCAGCAAAGCCAAAAAGCAACGCACATGATTTATTCACGAGGATTCAAACAACAATAATTCAAACGATATACTAGGGTTTAAAACTCCATAAATTCAAATTATACAAAATTGATAAAGTCAAGAAATCATCAACACAGTGTTGGTCACGAAATCAACCCCAAATAGAGTTCGCAAAGCACAAGGAGGCCGAAGCCAAAATACCATCACAAAATTAAAATACCAGAGAATTCAATGCCGAGAGTATCACTTAATCAAACAGCGAAAATCACAATTTTAAACAAGCCAGAAATCATCAAATTACACGAACTCGATAGAATCAGTGAAATCACCAACAACGAGAAAAGAACAAACAGCCGAAGCACTGTACTAACTTTGAATAAAGATGTGAGTGAAAGAAACACTCACCTAGATCGAAGCAAAGGACGAACTCAACCAAAAAGAAGCAGCGGCAGCAACAAGGAAACGATCGATCAACTTAAAGTCGACGCTTCCAAAAAGCCCTAACTTTTAACCAGAGTGAAACAAAGGGAACGAAGCCCTAGCAACCGTAAGAATATCAGAGACGAGCAAGGAAGTCGAGTTCAATCGAACATATGAAGTCGGCAACCACGAATTTCTAAAACCCTAATTTTTGAAAAGGGGAACGAACGAGAACGAAGCCGCCACCATTTTCGTTCGTATTGTTTTAGGGCTTTACCAATGAAAAGTGAATAGAGAGGAAAGGGTTGCCACCATCTCATCAAAAAAAAAGGGGATGCCCAAGATTCAATTGAAGGTCCAAATAACACTTAACCACTTTTCAAAAGAATTTCAGCTGATTAAAACATTCAACGGCAATTAACCACCAATTAATCATTTAATGACGGTTATAAATCGGTGCAAAACCCCGGGTTGTTACAGACTCCGCTCCTTATAAAAATTGCGTCCCCGCAATTTTCATAATTAAAGTCGTCAATAACAATTATTCTTCTAACATAAACTGGTTAAGCTAGAAAAACAAAGGTCAAGAACACAAGCACCAAAGAAATCTTCTAATTCCATAAGAGAAATTCACAAATCCTCAGCAAAATCTAATTATCAAATAGATAATCAGAAAACAACAGAACTGAATAAATATAGTTATCAGCAATATCTAATTTTCAATTAGATGATTAGAATACAAAAATCACAAAACAGCAATATCTAATTATCGATACGATAATTAGAAAACACAAATCACAAATCGCAAAACTGCAAATATCCAGTTATCCAACAAATAACTGGAAACACAAACTTCATAATCAGCAAACTCTAACTATCAACAGATAGATAGAAAACAGCAATTCAATATAATCAACATACTCTAGAACCAATTAGAGGCTAGAAAATCTCATAATCAGCGAAATCAGCAATTAGCCGATTATCAAAAACGAAAATCAGAAAACACAACTATCTAATTAACAAAACGATAATCAGAAATCAAATCAAAAAATATCTAATTATCTCAAACGATAATCAGAAATCAAATCAACAAATATCTAATTATCTCAAACGATAATCAGAAATCAAATCAACAAATATCTAATTATCTCAACGATAATCAGAAAACATCAAATATCCGATTATCAAAAACGATAATCAAATATCAAATATCTAATTATCACAAGCGATAATCAAAAACAACAAATATCCGATTATCAAAAACGATAATCAGAACTTATATCAACAAATATCTAATTATCTCAACGATAATCAGAAAACATCAAATATCCGATTATCAAAAACGATAATCAGAAACACCAAATATCTAATTATCAAAAACGATAATTAAATCTCAAATCAACAAATATTTAATTATCACAAACGATAATCAAAAACATCAAATATCTGATTATCAAAAACGATAATCAAATCTCAAATATCTAATTATCACAAGCGATAATCAGAAACAACAAATATCCGATTATCAAAAACGATAACCAAATCTCAAATCAACAAATATTTAATTATCACAAACGATAATCAAAAACATCAAATATCCGATTATCAAAAACGATAATCAAATCTCAAATATCTAATTATCACAAGCGATAATCAGAAAACATCAAATATCCGATTATCAAAAACGATAATCAAATCTCAAATATCTAATTATCACAAGCGATAATTAGAAAACATCAAATATTCGATTATCAAAAACGATAATCACATCTCAAATATCTAATTATCACAAGCGATAATCAGAAACAACAAATATCCGATTATCAAAAACGATAATCAAATCTCAAATCAACAAATATTTAATTATCACAAACGATAATCAAAAACATCAAATATCCGATTATCAAAAACGATAATCAGAAATCACAAATATCCAATTATCAAAAACGATAATCAAAACTCATATCAACAAATATCCAATTATCTGCAGATAATTGGAAACAACAAATGTCTAGAAATCAATCAAGATGACTAGAAAATCAACATTAAAGGTTGGATCGATCCCATCAGATGGCGAGTTTTTAATTCGCTACACGTGCATCAACAAATGGCCGAAGCCTACCAAGTACTCAACATAATTTTGGCGCCCAACAAATGACCCGAAGATCCGCAGAGTGACCCGAAGGTCTAGTACTGGTATTTGACCCGAAGGTCCATCAAAGTGGCCCGAAAGCCCAACAAATGACCCGAAGGTCCAACAAATGACCCGAAAGTCCAACATAGTGGCTCGAAAGCACACAAATCATCATAATTATCAAAACATCAAATATTTCAATTAACGAGTCCGGAATTAACCGAATTAGCAAACGCACATGTCCCATACCATGTGTTTTACTAAATCGTTTGATTCTCTTCATCGTTTCCTTGAAAGTGCAAAATTGTGTATTTTGTAAAAATACATTTTACATTCTCAAACGGACAAGTCCAGAATTAAGCGAATCAGTAAAAGAAAGGGGTCATATGTAACGACCCGGAATTTTCGATCGCGAAAATTCCAGATAGTTAGGAAAAGAAGAAGGAGATAGAAGAAAAGAAACAGAAACACATCACAGATCCTCACATTCGCAGCGGATAAAATATAATATCAAATAATAACAGTTTACAAAAGAATACAATGTTTGTTAATTTATATCAATACATCAGAGTTACAACATTTACACATACACTGGGCAGTTAAAACAGCATGTCCCGGATAATCCGTAATATACCACAACGGAAACTTTCCATACGTTCCTGCCTCCCAGCTCGCCTTCTGAGCTCCAGAACGTCCCTACCTGAAAATCTGTAATACTCGGTCTGACATGAAATACAACAACAAAAATCTACATAAAACCCGGGGTAACTCATATCAATTTGCAAGTTCACAATTTGTTATCGACATCTCTGATTTTACATATCAACTTCTAAGTACCCAAAATCTATACTATATTATTATTAGTGAGTTAAATTTCAAATTCACATAGGTCCTCTTGAAATTTGGCAACTGAACGGTCTCCGAAAACAAACAGACACCCTCATATTTTTTGAAACCCAACAGTCGCGTTTTTTTTCTATTCGTGCCCATCCGTCTACTTCGTTTCGTCTCTAATCCCCAAATACTTGCGTCCTTCCTCTTTTCTGCTTGCATCCTTCCTCTTTTCTGCTCCTTCTCTAAAAGCTCTCCTACAATTCCACCTTTCTAAATCTGCTTCTATAATTCCTCTCAGATAGCATAAACTTTGAAGAGGCATACGATGTCTTCAAACGTTGATTCTTCCTAAACTCAACCGATCCCAAATCAATTTCTTCCCGAAACTCAAATCTTAAACCCCTTTAATTCTGTCAGCGGCTTCCCTTCCCTCTTAGCAGGCCGTGCCTTCCTCCAACCATCCATCATCTTGCCGATTTCAACCCCTTCAGCGATTTCGTCTAACCCAAACGTTGCGCTATTTACATTCTCTTAGATCTATTCTGGCATGAAAATTTTGAAGATATTCTATACAGCTGATCTTCTATGGTACCATACCTTCAAAAATTTCAATTTATGTTTCCATTTATAAAGCACGATTTGGGAAAAAAATTTGTTATCAGACAGGGTATGTTTTGCTATTTCAGTGGTTATTCAATAAGAATCCTTTAATTTTAACAAAATTCTTTATATGTGTTGTGAATGGAAATGATAAACTTACTCATTTTGAATCAGCGTTTTATTCGATTAACTTATTGATTAAGGTAAGTTTGTCAATTATTTTCTCTTTTTCATTACAGGTCACTTTCCATTTACAGTCTACCTCTCTACTCCGTTAATTACTTCATCGCAAGCGTAAATAATTCAGAAACGGTTTTCAATGAAAAAGCAAGTTATTGAATACCTATTCTATGGATGAATGGAGGCAAATTTAATCGCGATGATGAAAATATGGAGGCATGTTATTTATATGGAAGAATATCAGACTCTTGCTTTAAAATCTTAAAGCTAAAAGTAGTGTAGGAATTTTTTAACTTTGTATTTTTGATGGGTTCTTGAATTAGTTAAGTACTAGAAAACTGAATCTTTAGTATTACCCTTTTTTGGTTGCATATGTTGCACTACATTTAATTTAATAAAATTTTGTTTATTGTTAGACATGGCCTTTCCAATTTCAAGATCAAAGCCTCTTGATTCTCAGGATTGGGTCTTTGCGTCTATGATCATTAGGACTTGCTCTTTGTTCTTTGCATCCATTGGTTTTAGAATCCATGTTTTGGATTTAAAGAGCATTCACTGAATAAAGAGAAAGGGGACCACAAGAATGTTAGTTCCAAATGGTATTATAGTTTCAATGCAAAATTTCATAGCATTGTTATCTAAATTTCAAGCTTTATATTTAGAAAACTAAGAATTTTGTCTCATCGATTGTTTCACTGCTTTATCTTTGTCACTGCTTCTATTTGTTATCTTAGAAGTTGCTTCTTGGTGTTGTACATTTTAATTAATCTGTAAGACCAACCGTAATTAACTAAAATTGTACAAGAATGGTACTGCAATATCAGGAATGAAGTGCGCCAACAATAACATTAATATTACATGACAGCTGGAGGTAGGAACAAAATTGGTACATGAAACATT
Source organism: Allium fistulosum (assembly GCA_030737815.1). Classification (NCBI taxonomy): domain Eukaryota; kingdom Viridiplantae; phylum Streptophyta; class Magnoliopsida; order Asparagales; family Amaryllidaceae; genus Allium; species Allium fistulosum. Next base: position 55,246,612 of record CM060905.1, read on the forward strand.
GATGGCATTTATATGAAACCATGTTATTTGTTTGTTGATTCATTTGTATTTGAGGGCTAAGATGCTTAACTCCCTAAAAAATATTTTGTTAATATTTGAGATGAGACTGTAGTAAATATACAAGATTAATTGTGTATTAATATTTTTTGTATAGGTTCTCCAGAAGACAATGTTAACATGTAGACCACTAAAGATATTGATTGACTATGGTTGCATCTTTTCATGGTAAGGATATGACAATAGTAAGTTGAATTAACTTCAAGAAAATAATTTCCAATTGAAAATGGCAAGTCTATGTTTCATAGTCTAATAATAATAAATGATTTTCCTTTTCTTTTTTCGTTAAGTATGATATTTTATAATTTCATGAATGAATGATCACTCTATATCATATAAATATTTATTTTCCATGTATTTAAGAAAATTATATCATATTAAGAGATATTTTATTCATGTAGTAATATTTGGCCTTTTTCATTAATAATTGCATCAAATTTTTGTTCATATGCAATTGGATGTATTCCTGACAAAGTTTATTACTTAAGCCTGTGAACATACATTATCTTCTACTTTCTTTTCTTATGCTCAAATTTATTTTTATATATTTCAATAAATTACAAAGTAAATAATTTAATTATATGTCATCCTATGAAATTTTCAATTAAAAATCTTTACAAGGCTATAATAATATGCACTAATTTAAATTGTACTATTAACTTATGATGCTTATGACACACATGGCAAGGTGTTGTAATCAATGTTACAGTGCAAATGATTTACTACCATGTAAATTTGTGCAAATTACTTTATTTACAACAAAATTTAATTACAAATATTGAAAAGGTTTGAGCATATTTCAGCAATATCATTACAACAATGCCTTTATAACTATTTGCAACTATGGTTACAATTTAATTCAAACGGTACAATACTCAATAGCATAGATAAAATCAGTACAACTATGACATTCTAATTTTTAGAGAAAATTGAAAATACAAATACGCAATAGGTTTAATTGATATTATAACTGTCCGAGAATCTTTTGACTATTACATGATAGTCATTATGACGATGATATGAAATATTATATGCAATAGCTGATGATTGAGAGAATGAATCCAGAAGTAATCTCTGATGCCATTTAAGATTTTCATTTAAGAAGGTCCATCATTTAGAAATATCCTGAAGAAATTCTTCGATGCCACTTAATATGTAATTTGTACATATGATGATTTCTCATTGATATTATTTCTTCTTAGAAAAGAATAATACGATTAATAATATGACTATTTTCTTAACTGGAAAGAAAAAGTCTACCAATATGATTGATAATATAGCAATTAAACGTAAGATTTTAATATGTAAATCTTTGATTTGTATGCTTTCTTCTCATTAATTTGTGAATAAAATACAACGAGCTCCCAATAGATTTTATTTCCTTTTGTATTTTAGTAAAAAATCTGTAGAGAATCATTGTTAATTTATGTTGTAGAGCAGAATATTGGGTCAATGGAGAAACCAAAAACCTTCCGGATTTGAGGTATTATTTGTGTACTACCTTTATGCATTATAGTATATGAATGGCTATACCAACTTTCGATTTATTTTCTTTTATCGATTAACAGAAATTAGTTGATTGATTTATTCATAGAGGAAGTAACTACATAAATTAATTACATCTGTGTTTTAAATTAAAAGTTCATTTCTATATAGATACGGTCTTCTTTTATTTTAGTTGGATGTTTGTAGCAATATAATATGTTGCCACTTATGGTCATACAGAAACATAACAGAAATATCAGGATAGTTAATGAAATTTTTTGATATAAATATGAAATTGAGACTTAAATAAATTTGTATATGATACATAAAACATGGTAACTGAAGAGTTTTAGTTTCCTCCTTATCCCCACTATCATCAATGCATTGCATTGATAATTAGGTTATGTAATTGTTTATCTTTTTTCCATCTAACGTTGCTAGATTCCTTTTATTATTCTGGAAATTAGGAAATTATTCTTTGCTAAACAGATATATTGTGATATTAACCAAAAAGTTAGCACTACAAATATAAATGTTAGGTAAGTTTTGGAGACTTCTTTGCATTATTTTATATGGAAAATGTTTGTTTATTTAATAATTCAAAAATTGCATAAGAAGTTACATTTTTTTATTACTCAAAAATAACAGTTTACTATTTTCAGTAATTTAGAAAATAATCTTGAAGTATATGCAAATTGGATATACTTCTAGATTATTCGATTATATAGTGCTCAAGAAATATAAAGGTTTTGTATATTGTATCCTAATTATATGAGTTGTGATTTCTATTTCATTTGTCCGAACTTCAAAAGTATAAGCTAATAGGAAGCCTAGGTTTAGTTGACCTTGGTTTCTACAGACCATCATTAGTAAATCCGTTGCTTTTTGCTAACCTTTTTTAGCAGTTAAGAACCATGTGTGCCTCATTTTGAAAGTAGTTGCAAACTTTCATGGTACTTTCCATACTTCACCTTCAGTAATAATAATTCAAAGTACATAAATTTTTCCATGTTCATGTATGTTTTAGGATTCAATATATTTCCAAAATAATTATGACATTATTGCACACACTTAATCAACTTGATAATGGCCATCACTTATGGATTTTAGGTATTGTACATTTACTAATCAAGAAAAGAGTCACATGTCTATGTTTTTTATGTTGTTATACAAAAAGTCCATATAGAAATGAATATGTAAATTTGGACCCTGTTTTTCAAAAATAAAAAAAACGCAAAGTGTCTTGCACTTTTCTGACAGAAAATGCAAGATAACTTGCACTTTTTTAATTTTGAAATATTTTTCAAAATTTTCGAAAATTTTGAAACGCAAGCTAACTTGTGCTTTCCTAATAGAAAGCGCAATATTTAATGTCGTTTTTATTTCTTTATTTGTGGTTTGATACTATATTTTACTGTAATATGACAGGTGCTATATTTTTTGATTTTACGTGCAGGAAAAATAATTAGGTTTTTATTTCCTACCAAAAAAATCAAACATGGATACTTTGATATATATGGCATGGTTGAATTATAATAATATATTGAATTACTAGCACATTTGAACAGTTTCAAACTTTGAGCAATCTATAATTATATCAAAACCTATATATGGATGTCTTATTCCTGGTATATGTGTATTTGTATTATTCCTAGTATTTTATTGTATATTATGATATTTATTTGCTGTGTTAATTTTCATTTGTGTGGTTCATCATTTTAGATTTGAAAATAGATGTAGGTGCTGGAGTTTCACAAAGTCATATTTTGCATTCACCTTAATTCAGGGAATATGCTTTTTCGCTTATATTTATATCTCAATCTATCATTTCTTCTCTTTTGTTAAACAAAAAATTGAACATGAAAATGTTTGTATTCTCACTTCTCACTTAATACGAATTAATATACTGTATAAAATGATATTTTTACATTTTTAAAATCAATACTTACCAAGCTTTCCCTCAATAGTTAAATCAAACCCTTCGTTCACTAATTCTCACTCCTTTCTTTATTACCTTCTCATAATTATTTAATGTTTACATAAACTTTCCGTTATTTGACTTTACTACAAATTACCCACTTTTTCATTACTATGCATCTTTTATTCTGTTATATAAGATAAATTCTCAATTCTCATAATTTGTAACACAACTTGTGCAATAAAGTTTGTCTGTCCCTTTCATATTTTATTGAACGTTTAAATTAACACCACACTCATTTGTAAAATATGTATCGATATAATATGGGGACACTTTTGTACTCCTATCCCCCATTTAAAACAAACCCACATCTTTCCCCTTGAATCTTCACCTTCCTGTAATGCTTCCTGTAACGTAAAGCATGATTATGATATTTTTGATGCAAATTATCAATTTAAAATGCCAAAAACAAATCGAACATAAACTCCCCATTTTTCTAATTTAAATCCTTGCAAATAAAACAAAACAAACAAATTGGTCTATTTACTCGCTCCTTGCAAATCAAACAAATCAATCTATTTAAAATGTCATAAACTCTTCCTTTTCCTAATTTAAATCCTTTCCATTTATTCTGTTTACTATTATATCTCTATATTCTAGAAATTTGTTATCTAATTAATCCATCTATCTGTTTTATTAAATTATCACATATGGAATTCCGTACCTAACCGTGTATCTTATCTATTCTAATTCACTATAGTACCTAACCGTATATCTTATCTCTTCTAATTCACTATTAGACAATATCATGCACTCTCCTTAATTCAAGAAATAATTTTGCTCTTTTTTTTATTGTATTTATATCTCAATCTATTTTATATTTTTCTATAGTGTTATTTAATAGACTAGGAAATATTCATACGCAATAAACATTCATGATTATCATCAAAATGTTAACGATATTATGTCACAATGATGATGTAATTATCCATGATTTTTACAGTTTGTTTTATGTTATGTTTCAAACTTTTTACAGTTCGAAAATGGTTATCAATATAGTTATTCATGATTTCTATAATAATATCAAATATTGTTACTATGCAGTAGATAAAAAAATTAATAACTTTTAATTTTGAGTAACTTGAATTTAAAAAAATAAATTGAAATTAAATTTATGCGAGAAATAATTACATACCGAGCAAGTTTTTTACTAATTATGTGATCAATTATGTATTTAGTTATTTCCTCTTCTTTTTTCATATTGTCCTGCTATAACATGCGTCTCTTCTTATTCTCATACCGTCTCCTTAACCAGCTAAAACCAAACCATTTGTGCCACACCATCTCCATCAAAATTTCAATTCACACCCAATCCCCTATCTTCTATTTTATAGATTTCTAGAAAACTTCGCTGCTCTTCCTAGCATTTCACCCTGCTACCTGCAGCCACAAACCTTTGCTATTTGTATTACAATTCCAATCAATCCTCACTTAAACTTATATTGTTTCTTTCTAGGGGGCAATCGCTTCCTTCAGAATTCAAAACGCTACAGTGTCGTCCACAACCATTCATCGATCATGGTAAATATTTACGCCCCTCCTTTTCCTTGCATATTTTCCTCTCCATTTTAATGTTTACAGGTGGCTTAATTTGCTTTTGCCTATGTTGTACTAATAGATGTTATCTTTCAAATATTGTTTGGCTCTGATAGTTGATGAAACAATGTCTGATGTGTGCGTAGTTCTTAATTTGTGACCCAGGATTTATACTAGATTTTCAAGTTTGAAAGAGAATACTGGTAATATAGATACATATCTTCTTATAGGAGGATTGCATCAAATGATCAGTGGCTTCACATATTTGTATAAGGTTTGTACATAATTGTTTGTTATGGCATGCATATCTTATGAGATAACTTTGGATTTTATTAAATGAGGTACATTATTACTATGCCTTTCCGTTTTTGATGTGGAAGTTTTGAACTGTATTTTGTGGTACCCAACATCCTTTAACAATTATAAGAGAAAGGTCAACATGCATTTACATTGGTACTTTGTCGTTTTACTTATTTATTAAGGTATATGATTATTCATGTTTGTGCTACAATTAATTTTAAGATATGCTTATTTTCAGAGCTGAAGGGAAGAGTTCTTCTAAAAGGCTGGCTACAGGGAATTTTATCGATTCGCTCTAGATTCATGGGATGGGCGTGGTACTTTATTCAGTGAAGTTTCTAAATGATATTTTGATTGATGAGTGTGTTTATGTTACTCCCTCCTAAGCATATTACATTTGTGTTACTTTTATTAGTATCATGGTTTCTGTGGTCAGTTGGAACTTAGCAGGTTAAATTTAAACGATGTGACTCTATAATTGCATGTTGCATTAGTGAGCATCTCTTTGATAATATTAAAGGTATATTTCATTCTACTTAAATATGTTATTTCATTCACATGTTGTGTGATGAAATATATATAGTTTATGATAATCCCAATTCAACAATTTTAAAGAAACTTTATGAAAGCAATGGGGTTTCATATCATGTGATACGTATGCATACATAAGAAAAAGAGGAGTAAATTTATTTCATCTAAATAGACTGTGGATGATCTCTAATGTTCTAACATGATTTTCTTATAGATATTCGATTTTTCCATTATTAAATTGAATCAAAATAAGAGTAAAGTAACCTGTTAATGGATGAAATAAAATAAAAGTATAGTAACATGTTGATAGTTAAATCAGGGAATAATAAATTTAGGCCTTTCATTTTATTTTATTATTTGGTGGTTCCTATATCGACCATTCATGGCCTCCAAATTAAACGACATGACACATTAAATTATAAAATCGTGTCAATTCAATGCCTCTGGACGTGGATATCATTTTAATCCAAGATCAATATTACATGATTTATTCTTCATGCTAGACAAATTGAGAATACTCATGGAAGGCAGCTCACACAGTTACTATATATTAAACTATTCAAGGACAATTTTGTATATAGAATTCAAGTACTTTATGTTATTTATGATATATGCATTTTTTAAGGCTAAATTTGACAAAAAACATGTAAAAACATTTTCCATACACGCAAGCTGATTTTCCTACCAAATTTAGTCTATTTTTTTGTTTGTTCTAAAGAAAAGATAAAAGACAGAATTTTTTTAAATAAATAAGATAAAAGTAATACATTGTACGATTTAGCGGTCATAGTAATAATAACTGTGATTTGTTTCAACGATTGAGGAACAGAGAATCATTTTCTGACTGTAACTGTTATGTAATTTATTATTCATTACATACATCATAATTATTTACTGATTATTTATCGTGTTTAAATATACAAGCTATACAAGAACATTATATATAAGAAGTGTAAATAAGGCTTACGTTTTCACTCAAGATATTATTGCAGTTTGGCTATTCAAAAAATAAGTTTGGATTACAACTTATCAGGCATGTTTACCAAAGAAAGCCTTTATTTTTTAATTATGGTGAAGAAAAATGGAAAAATTAAAGAAATTGTTTTCATTTTATAATCAACAATGAATCTTTCAATACAGTATGTGGATTGACCTTAGCTTCTTATGATTCATATGAAAGATTTACATAGAATTTGTTATCGCACAGACTGAAGATTGTAGACTTCTGCATAAGGGTTCGCCAACCAATAACGATACTAATGTTTACACGGTTTCCATAAAAAAACCTAGAATTCAAACTGCACCGTATGAAAATGAAAATCGTATCTATATTAATCTTTGCAAGCCCCGCAAAACACGTAGCATGTCATCTACACACACACTCTTTCTCAACCTACTTTCCTACGGTTCAGTATGTTACATTTGGGTTTTTTTACAGTTGGCAAAAGTTGATTCTTCTATCACTAAAAAAGGGTCTCAACTTTATGCTTATACCGTGTACATGCAAGGGGAAGTCAGGCGTTTCTTGAGTTAGTTGCATCAATTTCCTTTTCCACCATATTTTTTTCCAAATTTAATCTACTGCAAATTAAATGTCATAAAAATGGACTTTAATTTTTAAGACCACCACAAAGAAGAAAAATCACATTCAATGCTCACTGTATAAAAAAAAAGAATATTGTTTATTATTTACACGCGAATCCTAAACAGGGTTCAACTTTATCTTAATGTACAATGCGCATATGTTCTTCAATTGAAATGTATTTAAAAAAATGCTACTAAATATTTTTGGTACATCTGAAATAAGAAAATAATTGCATTTTGTTTCAGTTATGAGAAAGTACTATTTTGTCAAGACGGTTTTATGACCATCAAAACGAATAGAAAGTAACATTTAGTGAATTAAGCTTTTGTTTAGGAAGCTCCATGATATTTATAGGCTTTACATATACCTTTTATTCTTATAGATTTATGGTGGGATGAGGAATAAAATATATTGTGTATATGCATACATATATGTATGTATGTTTGTACGTGTATGTATGTGTGCGCGCTTGCGTGCGCACATGCTTTCGTGCATGCTTGCATGCATATGTATAAATTATATTAAACTAGGAATAATTAAAATTAATACATGTAGTTTAACTAAAATAATATATTATAATAAAGTTAATCATTTAAAATAGATATTGCTACGATGAAAATTTTCATATCTAATACCGTGCCTTCAATGAAATCATGTCTTGATAAAGTTTATGATGTTGTTATAATTAGATGCTATTATAAAATTTAACTAAAGTAATATTAGGTAATTTCATGTTTTTTTGTAGGCTCTTTATTAATAATTGGTTGAATGTTCGGTGCAATGTTTATCATAGTTAGAATTGGATTGTATTAGAGCATAACGATACCGACTTTATTGTGCCCTAATTTTTTGCAAAAACTCAATGCACATAATTAAGTTCAAAGATAAAATTTGTAGCAAAATCTAACTTTGTATGGTATATTCAGTGACTTATCCATATGGGAATTGATGATTTAAAAACATAATGCGAACAGGTGTTCTATCTTATGACCATCTCGATATATTATAAACAGTAATGTAAAATTGATGTAAAACCTCAATTTTGTCATGTGATGTGATTTTCAGTTATTGTTTACTTTTTAAAGTAGTAGACTCTGGCATAAATATATTATGGGCTTTTTTATGTTGTCTTATATCTAATCTCAACAGAAGAGCTAGAAAAAGTCCAATAAACCACTGATCATTTCTAGCTAGGTTGAATACGTTACAGAAATTCATCAGAACTCATCTCATATGTATGGATCGATCTTCATGTTCGTATTCTTTGGGATGTATTTTGGTCAAAACTGGCTTTTTTGTTGGTGATAGAATTTAGAATATGGTAATTCAAAATTGAACTTATTCATTTACTGAAACATATGGCCAGTTGGATTTTCTTTCATAGTGGGAATCAGTTGGCGTGCTTTATTCTTTTAATCGGCTTCAACTTTATCACAAGCATGAATTTTGAATTGGACATAACTAAAATCAATTCAATGGATTTCTCCTCAACTACCAGGTTTATATATAAAACTAGGCAGAACTATTGCTACATCATGAAATAGAAGTTCATATAGATGGGGAATTAGTTTCAAGTTAATTTTCGTATGCAGCATGCTTTTAATTTATTATTCTGTATACAACACTTTATTTTTGTGCATTACAAACCATATGAAGTTTTGAAGAATAAACGAGGAACTTAATACACAACATTATAACACAAAAATATCAAATAGCCGACATATCACCCTATCTTCATGCAAGATAAACACAAAAAGGTAAACCGGATGTGTTGAGCGCTGATTTATTGCATATTTTATTGACTTCCAATGCACCAAATTGTATTTACAACAAGTTTTCATGAGCTACAAACACATAAATACCTGTTGCGGGATGCAAGTTTTTCGCCAGATATACAAAATAACTTAGATGTTGCTCTAAATGTCTACAACTATACGTAATATGTTTCAATTTTTTGCAAAAACCATGTGCGAAGCACAGGTTCATGCTATACTATTAAGGATTTCAGATCATGTTATAATGCTCAAAGATTAGTTAAGAACAGATAGAATTAAAGGAGGCATTTGGTAGTTAACTGCATTGATTGTTTGAGCTGGGAATACTGTAAGGCAACGGTTAAGGGTGCCTTAGAATTGAAGGCATTTAATTTCATGGTAATTACAGTACTATAGCTGAGAGTGAATGTATTAAAACAAGATATGTACTTAAGGATCTATTTTGTTCTATCCTAATTTTTTTTTTGTTTCTCTATAATCTATTATGTATGTATGTTTGCTCATGACACATCATAGATATTAACAAGTATTTTTGTCGTAGCTCTACATGAGATCTCATTGTTAGATATTTTCCAAAGATAGGTTTGATATACTTATAAATATTTCAATGAGCTATGTGTACTTGCACCGCCACCAATTAGAAGTTGAACAATGTTTTGATAAATGGGTCAGTTGAGACAAAGATAGTGACTTTGGTCTTTCTATACTATTACCAATGATAGATGGATAATCACTAAGCAATAAGATACAAAGAACATTGGGTTAAATGGTTTTTGAATTTGCATGTGGGGATGTGAAATAACTGAGAATTGCTATGCTTATGAATTTGGTGTCTTGGTATTGGAATTGTAACAGGTAGAATATGTGGAAGATGAGATGGCGTTGTTGTTTCTATATAAAGCTAAGACATGGATGTTCAAGTGAAGAAATGATACCGATTGTGCAATTAATTTGGACATCTCAAGTTCTTTTGAACACACCCTTCTTTAGAGAATTGGAAAAAAGACAGCAGTATATTCAGAGAATTGACTTCAGGTTGATATTACCTCATTGAACTAAATTATGATATGGTATGATATATTTTTTTTGTTTCAAAAATAACTGAAAAATATTATGTGGTGTTTGAGTAGTTAATTCTTCATAACTCTCCTTACTTTAGTTTAGTGGCGAATCTGTAGTAAATGGGAAATAGTTTTGTATGTCTTTTATTTCTTCTTTTATCATTACTGATCATAAAGTGCCATTGCGAGCTATTCATACTAATTCGCAGTTTAAACAATAAATATGCTTATCATAACAGGTCAAGCTCAACCGCGCCGTTGCACTAAATTACCTGCATGGTATGAAGTGATTAGTCAACCAAAAATTGCTATAGTAGTTGCATAGTGGAGTCCACCTTAGGTAAAGAAAGGATGGCATGATGTTGGAATAAGTTGTGGGTGCTTCTATTAACGTCGAACAAGATGTTACAGAGTTAGTTTGTTCCGTTGTCACTTAAAAAGTAGGAACTCCACTAAAATGGTAAAGTTTTTTGGTTAGATACTTTTCATTCAACATCAGTTATTTGATTTACATTTCTTTTTTGCTACATCCTTAACAAAGTTATATGCATGACTTTACTTTAGACAGTATCCACACTCACATTTTTGTCAACAATATTAGCCCATCAGTTATGTTTAACAAAGACAACTCTAATTATTGACCAGCTAAACGACCACCTTAGGCTTGATTCAACAGATCTCATGTATACCATAATCTCAATATAAAATACATAACCAATCCCAACTTATAAAAGTTAGTTTTATACATGTTTTATAGGATTACGTCACCTGAACAAGTAGCATGAGTTTTCCTGATATTCTTAATTATTTTGTACTTACTGAAAATTTACACCTCTCTCTATCGAACACAATATGTTTGAATACAAAAATCACACACAAATAGAGAGAGCTACATATTCTACCTGCCCTACAATGATCATCTTTCATTATCAATTTATAGAAATAGAACCTTTAAAAATAGAACTACATAGACATGGTACATTATATACAACTTCAGTATTAGAAACCGGAATATATATAAGAATAACATTTGAAATTAAGGTTCCACTATATATGTTAAATAGTTTCACTGTTCTTTTGTGGTATATGTATACACTTATTAACTGTTAGCAGTCCAAGTTATTTAAGTATTTCAAAAATACCATGTTTGGTTGTTTGAGAACCTGTTAGTAGTAGAAAAGGGAGAAGGGAACATTCTGTTCGAAGCCATGTGAAGAAACCTTAAACTTTTATATACCATTGACTTTTTAACCAATTAAATACCCACTAGGTGGGAAATTATATCACATGCAATAATGCATGCATTTACTACTTACCTAAACTTATGAGCAAACGTTTCAGCTCTTAACAATAGTTGAATCGTTATTCCTTATTGCACATTTTAATAATTATAAAAAACTACATATCTTAATTGTATAAGTTGAAGCATCATACACAGTTCCAGTAATACCCATAGTTACTAATTAGCCTACAATAATGTTTTGCTGGCTGTGCATATTATAACCGGTTTTGCTGACTCTACATAATCCTGAATTGCACAATAAATAAATATAATTATGCCGTTATATTTAATACCCTAAAACTAGTGTCATATCGGTGACTATATGTTAGCAGCATAATGAATATAAGTTGCTCACATTTCTTCTTACCAGTATATTAAAAAAGTTTAAGTGCTAAACATAGAAGCGGAAAAGTTTGTGGTTGGTTGAATGTGCATTGAATTAAGTTTCATACAAACTTGATCTTACAGAGACTGATTAGATGCATTACGCATATATAAATTGGTGTGCCATTGTTCTTCGAAGAAATGGATACTGCATAAAACAGATGGTCTATATTTATATCTTCAAGGTTTAGAGTATATTGTTAACTATTTGGTAATTATTTATGGTGACAATGATATGCATTATCAATTTTTAAATGATTTGAGATGGATTGTTTTTCGGCATGTTATAAATTTAAATTATTAATATTGAACTAATAATAAAAAGAAATAGTAGGTGTGCATAAAGGAATTTATCATCTTTCTTAGTGTTTGATTACATTAACACGCAATGGGTCCATGTTTCCAGATTTATGCTTTTTTATACTAATTCAACTAAGTTAAGTCTAGGGTTGTGTTCGTTTTTAGGGATTTATAGTACGCTTGATTGTCCACCCTTCTCACCTTCTGTTTATATTAATTATGTGAAGTTTCTTGATGCTTTTTCCTTATATAGCTAAGTTAGTTCTAGGGTTTTGTAACATTTTAAGAATATGCATTACAACTGATTTGTTTATATATTTTTTTGTTCTCACCGTAATGATAATGATTTAGTTTACTATAACCTGAAGTTTTCGTATCAGCATATTTAATTAACTATGCATTAAGTACATGTTTTTGTTTAGCCAGTAAACATGCTTTATGGCAAAAGAAATAAGAATATGTGTACACCTTACTAAACAAACATATTCTTATTAATTAACCATGCATTAATTGCATCATACTTTATATAAAGCAACATATTTTTATTAAAGTAACTATGCTTATGCAATACATTGATTATAGTTTCGTACAAAAACTATAGATGGTTTATCTTCATATTTGATCGTCAATGCACTAACTATATGCATTACAGCTAAGTGAAATAGGAATATGTTTATGTTTTCATAGCTTATTAATTATGCATTACAACATATCTTCTTATGGTGTATAAATGCGTTTTACTTGGATAATGATTCATCTTTCGTTTACATTAACTACATAAAATTTTAGTTCTCTAAATGTATGATTGAATTGGTTTGTATTATAATTATATGTGTGTGTTCTTCCCTCCCTGTTTTTTGTTAACTATTAACAAACTCTTTAGGCAGTCCATTCACAACTATTATACTTACTTTCCCCTCTTCAATACTATTTTTCTTAATAATAATAACACATATCTTTACTAATATCTATACATAAACTATGCAGCCATGGTTGAACAAGTGCAACATGACAGCAGTATGGTAGCATCAGCTGGTATGTAAGAGAATGGCAGCACATAAGATCTGTTACAACTACAGCTGTTTTGATCTGATAGTGTTGTTTTTTTCCTCCCTTCCTTTGTGAACAATATTTCGAACACATTGCTTTTTAACCATAGAAACTTTTTACAACTTGGTCTATAAAGTAATCAAATGATTATTGTTTCGTCCATTTCTGGTGACTTACTCAGATTTTATTCACTACAAAACATGGTCCATGGCCTAGAATAAGCTCATTCTTTTTTTACACACTATATTGTAAAATATAGTTTTCTATGATAAATTGCGTTGGTTGAAGTGATTTGAACTTTTTCCTCCATCTTGGAGAACAACCAAGATTTATTTCCCTCAAAAGTTAGTTGTCCAATATGTGAACCGCAATGACCGATGCTTCTTCACTTCAATCTCCATGTGTCCACAATTGAATAAATTGAATTGTTAACTTATTCTCCTTTTAAAGTAATCTACAACAACATTATCAACAAATTTTCCAACTAATATTTTCATCAGTTTCATATATTACAAACGGAGCATCACCAAAATTCTTATTTTCTATACAATTTTCATTCATTTCTACAGTAATTTATATGGACTGCAACCATCTTCCGCAATGGAATAAAATTTTAATTTTCATTATTATAGCCCAATTCAGCATTATGAAACGATCAAGAAGATAAATAGGATAAATTCCGTGTGCGTAGCACGGGTTCGCACTAGTTAGATTAAATGGACTAGTTTACTTGAGTCATTCCATACCAGCCTATCGATTTCACACATTAATTTATAAGAATCGAAGCGATTTCGGGTATTTACTAATGCCCGACTCCGGTTTCTCTAAATCCAGTGCCTTCTTAACCCAAGTTACCCAATTAAATACAAATCGACTTTAATTACCGGAGAACACTTTTACACAACAATTCATAATTTATAAATTGTCCATCCAACATATCATATCATATCACAAAACAATTCATATCAGAGATAACAACCCATCCATTACAAGCAGGATTTATCAACCATACCATCTCTAACTAATTTAATTTACCACCAATGAAATAATTATCTTAATTGCAATTTACTCCTGCTTCCTCAACACTAATAAATTTTAAAGAAATAAATCAGACACCCAAACACAGGAACGCCGAGTAATTACTTCCCATCAAGTAATTCCTTTTATTGATTACGTCCCATAATTATCCATCAATTACTTTACTAAGTAATTACACCTCGTTAATTATCCTAAGTAGTTACACTTAACCCAACATCAAATGATTACCTAAACCTAATTAATTAACTAAAATTAACCACATCAACTTAATTAATTTCTCCGAGTAATTAATTCCTTTAATTACTTCATTTAATTAATTATTCATAATATTCCACTTACATTCAACAATTAACCTCACAATTTCATATTACTTAATTATTCATAAATTGATTATCCTTAATTAATTAATCCTTAATTAAGAAATCACCTATACTTAATTAATTCCACAAATTATTTATCTTAATTTGATTACCCAAATTAAACATCATGGTTATAATTAACCTTAATCAATTAATCTGTAATTATTAATTGATAACTAAATTAATCAATCCCTAAAACAATTTGATTATTAAACATATTTTTTTTTTTAGTTTTGCTAATTATCATCTCTGCTTCGGGACAAACCTTAGATAACTCGGGTTAAATCCTGAGTAATCCATCCTTCCTACCCATTTTAAATAAACTTAGCCTAAGTTAAGTTTTAAAACTTACAGGCCCTGAAACTCACGTAACTACTCGAGTTCGAACTCGAGTCATATTCCCAAAAACGTGAATCTTCCATCGAGCCAAATCGCATTCAAAACATCAAACACTCCAGAGAATCCCCGTGCACCTACACAGTTGATTCCGACGACGGTGAGCATCGCCGTTGGCTTCGACACACCGGAAATCAACATCACATCACTGCCCGATCAACCAAACCCATGTCGAAGCTTCAAAACAAAATCGAGTAAGGCTATCTGAAACCGGAAACCACAACTCCCCCGGAAATGCCTTGAACCCCTTCCTCCGACCATCAGAGTCAATGCTACTTCGCCATCGAAATCTTTTTCTGTTTCCTAAGCTATCCCCCTCGGTTTGCTGAAGCTCGATCCATCCTAGAAGGTACACTGTTCCTAATTACAATCTCGACCAAACTAGGTTTCAAAACACGATTTGTCTCACCGCCGACGCCACGGTGGGTTATCCACCAACTTGCCATTTTTCCTCGACTCTCCGTACCTTCCCCTACCTCCAGCCCAATCCTCGATCATCCCAGGCCCCTTAGCCACAGGAAATTTCCCCCAGAACCAATTTCGAGTCAACCCCGAAATACTCTTCCTTCCTACCACTAAAAATCTTGATCTTTGTTTTAAAAATCTTCATTTTCAGTATAAATTCAAAATATAAACATGAATCAGAAATTCATGATAATGGTTTTTAACATACCTTTACATTTTCTTCTGTTCTACCCTGTTTTACAGAAATATTTCAACACTATTTGACTTGAAACAAATTTTAAACTTTAACTTAGGATTAAACAAACATATTTTATTTAAATCTTAAGTCCTGATAGTGTCTTAATAAAGAGATATTGAATTTTGTTTAGAATTTATACTCTGAAATCCTAAAAATAGAGAACAACATGATACATACATAAACTTGACAAGCCTACAGTATATATACATACACAGATAACTTATTCCAGAAATTTATATGAAACCAGATTTATATTCACTTCAAATTTGAAAGATGAAATGTTTACTCACCAGGCTTTTTGAAACAGAAGGTTTGATCTTTGTTTTGAAAACAGCAGCTTGAACTTGCATTTATTTTTGTTTTGATTTCTAAAAACTTTGAACTAGCTTGAAACATGAACATGAACTCCTGGAAACCTTGCTTGTAGTTGAGATGCTTTTGTTTTTCTAATTTGATTTCAGTTTTGTATATTTGTTTGAAACTTTGCCTTGTTTTTTTAAAACTTTTAGAAACTGGGTTTGCAAAGCTTTTGTAAACGAAATGTAATGAGGCAAGTTGGTACATACACAAGTATACAAATTTGTTTACTGTCTAAGTACACAAAATTTCAGAGATTTTTATTTTCTTTGGGGGCTGAAAGCACTTTGAACAGGCTTTGTTTTGTGCTAGGGTGGGAAGCATTAAATGCTAATGTACTATATGTCTCAACCTTATCTTCTTTTAGTACATAGATATTTTTAGTTTTACCTTATTTATTCTTAGATGCTAAGCATACATACTCAATTCTATTCGTATGTATATAGATGGTTCTACTGCCTGCACCATATACCATGCTATAGAAATAACATTTACTTGTCTTATCTTCTTATACTTATCCATCTTCAAATGGTTATTTAAATTAATTAAACTAAATTAATTAACTTAAACAATTCATATTAAACTTAATTAATTACAAATGAGAAATTAATTTCTTAATTACTTTCATAAGTAATTATATTTAACTAATTCACAATTGTTTATCTTAAATAAATAAATATAATTAATTATCAAAATTGATCATATTAATCCATTATTTAAAAATCCTAGTTAATATCCTTCATTAATTATTAACACTTCTTTAATTACTTTTCTAAAGTAACTAAATTAAGATTTATTATTAATTACAATTAAATTTTATCTTTAATACTCATTAATAAATTCTTAATCATTTAATTAATTAAGTATTCAATATAACTTAATTAATTCTTGCTTACTTTATTAATTAATAGTCATAGATTAAAATTCAAATCTTATTTTAAATAAATGATCCTTAATTACCCATATATCTATTCTAAATTAATTATCTTAAATCTTAATTAACTAAATAATAATTACAAATCCTTAATCTTCACTTATTTAAGGATAAAACATTTTCTCATTTATAATCAAATTCTCATTTCAAATACTAGATTCAAATAAATACAAATTGACTTGGCAAAACTTAACTTAGCGAAAAATCTAACACACTTCAAAATATACTTTAAACATCTTAAAGTTGTTAGAACATCTTATTTTTATAAAACTTGTTTTATTTAAACTAGGAGACAAAACCAAATTTGAATCCATCTTAAATTCTGGTTTTAAACTTATATTTAAAACCCTGCTTTAAATTTAAAACCCTGCTTTAAATTTAAAACTTTAAAATACTTACAGGCTTTCAAAACTGGCAACAGCCAAATAAACCCGAGCCTACCTATTTTCTTCGTGTCGAACACAGAAAATCTTCGGGGTAAAACCCAAACTGCTCGAGACAAACTCGAGATTACCCTGCCTGCTCCTACTTCACTGCTTCGAGTCTCCCCTAAACTGCTTCGAGACGATCACAGAAAAACCTCGGCCTCTTCCTCAATTGACTCGAGAAATCACGTGACCATCATTCCTGCTCAACCCACACTTCTCTGCATCCACCAGTGCACGCCGTACACGTGCACAACGATCTCGATCGTTGCCGACCGAGTTCGACGACGCTCCCACGTTGACCATCATCACCACTCACTATCCCTATCTCCAGATTCCCCTATTTCAACTCGAATTTGAAATTCGAGTTCAACTGAAGCCTGGAAACACCAACAGCTCGAACTCGCCAAAACCTGACATCGCTCCAATGCTCGCCGCTCCTATCATCTGCAGGTCAACCCCTCCGGCCTCGACTTCCTCTACGCGTCTACTACCATTCCCAAAAGTCCGGTTGAACTCGATCAACCATGGAGACTGCGGTGATCGATTTTCCCTAGCTTCGTTAATCTAGGGTTAAAAACTTCAAACTCAAACTGCTGTCGCCACCGTGGCCGTGGCCATCTACCACTATTTTTCCAATCACCCCCATAGACTCCTCCACCACCTCACACAACCCCGACCACCCTCGACCACGCGATCATCGAAAATGCTCGAAAACATGATTTCCAGACAAACCCAAATAACCCATTCACTACTACATTATAAATCATGAACTTGATCTTAAAAATCCTAGCTTTTATATACGATTCCAGTTATATACTTATATCAACAAATTACAGGTTTTGATTTTTAACTAAACTCTAACTCCTCTGTGTTTTCTTCTTTCCAGACAAAGTTTTCTATCTATAATTATTGCAATTATTTTTAAAGCTTAGTTTAGTTTTAAAACAACAACTTTGTTTTAACTACTCAGCCCTAAAGAAGATTAGAGTAGGAAGAAATTTGAAGTTGAACTAAGTTTTAAAACTCTGTAGTTAAAACAGAGATGATCACTATAAAAATCTAGGCATTCACACAAGTTTTCCAGAGTCCTAAAACCATCATACCAACTTATTTACAAACATACATTACGAGTTTACTTAAACATAAGTCATAGGCATCAAAACAGTAGGGTCTCATGTTTAACAGTTTAAAGGTAGTGGCTTTACTACATCAGAGATATTCAAAACAACTGATATGCACACTTACATAAATGCACTGAAACTTGCACAAACACATACATATAAACAACATTAACACAGAGACTTCCAGATTATTTTAGTTTAGTTTTAAAAAGTTTACTCACCTTTATTTCCAGAGGAGGAAAGAAACAGAACATGCTTTTTGAACCAGGCTTGAAAAATTTCAAGTTGAAACTCTGTCTTCTTAAATCTTTGGTTTGATATGAAGTGGTATTGTTGTTTTAAGGTTTGAATGATTTTTCTTACTTCAGATTTTTTTGGAACTTGGAATGGAAGAAATCTGAGATGAAAGGCCTTGATACAAATTGGGTTACAGGTGATATAATTTATTTGTACAGGTCAATGTATATTTTCCCTTTGCCAGTGGTACCATATATCAGAGATTTCCTTGCTTTTGGTGGCTAATATTTTCGTATGGAGGCTGATGAGATATGGTGTTGTATGCTATAGGACATGGCATTAATTATTTTGTACAAAATATATATTTTATTTTGTTTGTTCATGCTTATCCACTTGATCTATATATACTTGAAGATATTATAACCTTTTCTTTTAAAGTTTTACATCAGAGATTTTTTTTTAAGCTAAGGTGGCTAACATGATTTTTATGTGCTGGCATTAATTAAACTTAGTCTTGTGTTATAAGCTTGTGCTTATATATATATTTTATGTACACTTGTATACATTTTATTATGAGTACATTCATATACAAGTTCGTCTTATTTCACAAGCTTATATCTATCATCATTATTATTTTTTATGTATAAACTTGATTTCATTTTATTATATACAACATGGTTCATTTTATATTTTATATGACTATAAATTTTAAGATATTTATTCTCACACCCATACTTATTTTTTTGTTAAAATTCAACTATCAACATGGGATTTCTTATCTATTATATATTTATTATACTTATATAATTTCATAGTTTCTAGAGTATATATATATATATATATATATATATATATGTATGTATATTTATTTTATAACCATATTTTGTTTTAAATATTCATAAGATATACTTGTCCTCCTTTTAAAACATTTTTGCCAACATTATAACAAATATATATATAGACCAAAAGTTAAATAGTAGAGCTTTATTTCTATAGTTTATATATTTATTGCATAATTTATCAATACATAATTTAAAAGTTATTTATTGTTAAACTTGTCAACATCATAATTTCTTAAGCCTATATATTAATATTTATTTTTAACCAATACGTTTGTTTTATCACTACGCCATAAATGACCTTCTGTAACATTTTTGCAAGGTGTTGCCAGCTAAAATGTTGCGATAGATATAAAATTTTGGTCCTACTGCAACGTTGTATTTATGGTGTTACCTTAGCCATAAAAATGTGTTGCTCTAGCTAAAAAAGTGTAACACGATGCAACATTTTTACACAGTGTTGCTATAGATGTATTCAGATTAAAAAATTAATAAAATTAGCAATCCGCGTGAATACGATCCAACGGTTTACATTTAATCCGATTGTTAAACTGGATCACCGCTACAATTTGCCTCAAATTTTCGTTTTCCCGCTTTACTTTTCATACCATTTTCGTTCTCCCCCCATTTCCAAATCCCTAATTTCGTTTTCCATTACATTTCTATTCAATCTCTAATGGCACCGAAGCCTTTCCCGGCCTGATTCCCGTCTTCCCTTCCCTCACCTTCCCCAATCACTATTCCATCGCCACCGACCTCTACCCCCCTCACCACGGCATCATCAACAATAAGTTCACTGATCCCGATATGTCCAAAACCTTCGACAAAAGCGACCACGACCCCAAAGGATGGCTCGGCGAACCCATTTGGGAGACCGTCGCGAACCACGGACTTCCTACGGCCGTCTACTTTTGGACAGGTGGCGAAGTCGAAAAATGGCAACTGGACTTGTCCAGATCTGTTTTGCCCTGCGTACAATAAGTCTGTAGCATTTGAGGATAGGGTCTATGCTGTGTTAGGGTATTTGGATGCGGTGAGAAGATAGGCAGTGGCGATGTGTCTGGATGCGGTCGGTGAAGTGATGTAGCGGGCTATGGTTGTTCCAGTTAATGGTATGATGCAGAGTCGATGCTATCATTGGGTGAATGATGCAGATCTGAAGCTTGAAATCACCGTTGTATGATGGGTATGAATTGTAATTGAATTGAATTGAATTTATATGAATTGTAATGCTTGAGTAAACGAGTTTGGTTTTTCTTTTGTAGGCTAACGATGGTCCCAATATGATGAAAGGCGAAGCAGTCTGCTTAGAGTTGATGGTCCAAATCTGTAGATATATAGCTTGCAGTGAGAAGCAATGTTGTTTGCTATCAGCCAAGGGTGGTGCTTGGTTTTGTTGCGAATTTGCAATGTGAAAGTTTGAAGATGTTTGGGTTGTCGGAATGGGTAATCAGCGATTGTGATTAGGTGATTAGACGATTTGGCAACTGAAATAGTTTGTTAGTGAGGCAATTAGAGGATGGAGGCTGGTGGTTTAGAAGTATGTGTGGTGCATCATTTTACGTCGTTTCAAAGAAGGCTCGATCTTCCGAAATCGGATGAATCGGGCGGTGCCCCGGACCCCCGCCGGCGCTGCGCCCGGACCCGCTTCTCGGCTCGCCTTCGGCTCGGCACTCGGCTCGCCTACGGCTCGTCATATATTTGTTAGTGTCGGTGTCTGTATAAATTGAAACTGCATATGTAATGAGTGAACTGAGTGATGTAGTGAGAAATATCTGTATATGTGAATATCAGTGTTATATATCATTGAATTGTAAAATAGTGGAGTCAGGAATTTGTACTATTTCAAATGTTGAAATAAAATATTTATTTAAATAAATTACTGTTTGAATATCAAATTCTATGCAAATAACATTTTATTAAATAAATATTTATTTCTATTAAAAAATCAAATATGCTCTATATTGTGGGCCCCACAAATTCAGAAAATCAATATCTGTAGCAACATTTTTGAATGTTGCTACAGGCACCTATGGGTGTTGCCATAGACCCAAATAGGGTTCTATTGCAACAATATTACTTATGTTGCCTTAGATAGTCAAAATGTTGCCTTTGAGGTCTAAGGCAACGGCAAAAATTGCATCACCCTAAAAGTGTTGCCATAGACCTATGACAACATTTTTCGGGCCTGAGCCAACATTTTTTTTGTGTTGCAGTAGGCCATTTATGGCGTAGTGTATATTTAGATTTAATATTGATATGACTCGTTTGATTTTAACCACTATTATCTATATTCTATCATAAACATATATTTAAATCAAATATTAATGAGTTAAAGTTTACTTTATTTAGATGTAAATAGAACATATTTAATTTCTGAAATATTTTTGAAACTCTTTATCTTAAATTCCAAATCATAGTTCCTTCCAAAACACATCTATATATATATATATATATATATTCTAATAACAATAAATAATAATAATAATAAGCTGTATTTTAAATAAATTCAATTAAATATTTATTAAAATAATACTGCTAAAATACCGGGTTGTCACATTTCTCCCCCTTTTGAATCTTTTCGTTCTCGAAAAGGAACGAACCCTGATTTTCTTAAAATGATTAAAATCATATAAATTTCCTTTGATCATTCTTAAATTACTTTTAAAAAAAAAAATTCCAGATAGTTACATTTGGTATCAGAGCTGAAACCTCCTGAGACCCCAAGACACTCACGTGTCCCCTTCTACATCTACTTCGAGTCGCATAAGTATCAACCCGAGAACGAAAATAAGGGAACTTCATCTTCCCAAAACTCAAGCCAAGATACAACAGATATATCGATGACCCTGTACACGTGCACACCGACGCTGATCAACTCCGTTCCCAACTCCGACCTTCTACATGTCAGCGATAACACTTCCGATCATCTTGACCCTCCACCATGATTTATCTGGCCAGAAATCACCATCGAGTGAAACGAGGGTACTTGAAAACCAGATATGTCATCAAAACCTCCTCGAAATCGTTACCGCCGATCACCAGAATCCTCATCATCGCAACGGGTAACTCGCCACACTCTCCTCTCTCTAATCCCCTTACACCGCACTTACCAATCATCTCCGGATAGCCGTCATTTGCCCTGCACGTTCGACCACCCAGTTCATCATTAAACCCTAAATCTATCACTTCTTCGCGAATCCTGAAATAGAAAAATTCTTGGCCATTTTTCCTCGAATCCTCAGCACCATGGCCTCCTCCATAACCAAGGATGAACCCTAACATCATCGCGGCTACCAGATATTGACGAAAGTACAATCTCTGTTCAACTCTAGAATTTCCCCTACTTCTATACTTAAAAATTTTGATATGTTCATCAAAATTCATCATTTTTCCCTTTCACTCAGTTTATACAATTAAAACTTGAAATATTAAAAATTTAATTTTTAACTTGGATTTCTTTTTACTGATATTCCTCATTCCAGTAATCCTTCTTGTTAAATATACTTAATAATGGTTCAAAAAAATGAATCTAGTTATTAATAACAAAATTTCTTGAGGATCCTGATCTAAAATTTGTTGATAAGATGAGATATGACCTTATAAAGAAGTTTTTGGCCATGTAGGACATAACAGAGGCTTGTTTATACAACTCAGATTTGCACATAACTAATCATGAAGGTACCTCTAAATTCCAGACAATAAAACCATACAACCATTATTCACAACACTTTTGCATGTACCAAAGTATAGATTCAGATAAAAAAAAATGTTTTACTCACCTTTTAAACTTGAACAGAGCACAAATCTGGGAACTGTCACTTGATTTTTTTTCTTCTTTAAATCTTCTTGCTTGTTTGATTTCTTGAATTTGTTTGCTTTAATCTTTCAACTTAGCTTGCTGGAAAAGTTTGTTTCTTGTACTTTAGTTGTTGTGTTAACTTCAGGTTTGCTATTTTTTTTGAACGAATGAACTAAGGATAATATACAAAAAAAAGTGTACAAGGTTTGCTCACCGGTACAAAATTGTTGACAGAGATATTTTCATTTTTATGGGGGCTGAGATGATGGCATTAAATGCCATGGTTTCCAATTTGTTTACACATTATTATTTTATTTTGGTTGTACATAGATATGTTGTATGAAATATCTACTTGCAGGTAGACATTTGGTTTTTACGGATGGAGATGTTTGTTTTATTTTCTCCTAGCTTGAATAATTCACATACATATGTTTGTCTGGTTTCATTCTACAAATTTGTTCTTACAGATTTAACTAATATTATATGCATACCTTAACTACTTAGTCCTTGCTTTTATTTTATTTCTAATTTAACTATCAATATTTAAATTATATTCATATGTTTGTGATACTTATATTCATATCATATTTTCTAGTATTGATATATATATATATATATATATATATATATTATATTTATAACCATTTTTTTTGCTTCAACTTTAAATTAATGAGATATGATTTATTTTAATTATACAATTGTTTTATACTTATGTTTATATACATATAAAATTTACTTCATTATTAACCATTATCATTCATATGTATTTATTTATAAATGTTAACAATGTAAAGCATTTTAATTCAATTTTATAAGAAAGATTTTATGGTAAATATTATTAAGAGATTTTATTTTAAATTCCCAGAATCCAATTTCCTTTTCAAAATACAAATTTATATAAACAAATGGCCATTATTTCCAGAAGATTTATTCACTTTAAAATGATCAGTTTACATTTTATTTAATTGGATTAAATATTTATTTAAAATAATGTTGCCAAAATACTGGATCATCACATTCCTCCCCCCTTAAAACTTTTCGTCCTCGAAAAGGAACGAAATCAGAATTTATGAAAATGCTTAAAATCAGATAAATTCCTTTGGTCATTTTTAAACTACATTAAAAATCTATATAATATTTCTAAAATAGTTTTTATAAAAATACCTTATAACTCGATGTTTCGACAAGTCCATCCTTGTCCTCATAGAAATTCGGTCATACGTTGATCAGGCGTACGACTGAAAATCTATAAGTGCTTGGTAGACCCGTTTCCAACATTCAGTGAAAATATTTTGAAAAAAATAATTTTATTGAAAATATAGGAAATAGTTTTTTTTTTTTAAATAGAGGAAATATCTCGGTGAGAATGCTCTGGAAATCATCACACCCATCCATGGTCACAGTCACATCCTGGGTTACGTTGCCGTCGCAGCAAAAGTCCATGTAACTGATTACACCATGGAACCCACAACAGATCGCAGTTACATTCCAGGGTTACGTTGCCGTCGCAGCAAAAGTCCATGTAACTGCAGGCTCTCTGCGGCCTCACGATTTTCGCTGTCAAAATGAAACTTCTCCACTCCTACATAGGTCGCAGTCTACCGATGTAAAATCAAACATAGACTGTTGGCTCTCAGCGGCTCACACGACTTTCGCTATGTTACCATAGTGTCGCAGTCTACCGATATAAAATCAAACGTAGACTGTTGGCTCTCAGCGGCACACACGACTTTCGCTATGGTCTGCAGTAGATCGCAGTGACATCGAGTTAAACCGTCGTCACAGCATAACCCAAATGCCTCTGTGGGCACCAGCCCTTCGACTTACGCTACACAATAATCCTCAGGAACTAGTTTTGTCCGGACTCCTCACAGGATCAACTTTAGAACCTCCCCCTTAGAGGCTCAAGGCAGTACCACCCTGTGGCACTCCTGAGAAGTTCATTTTAAGGGAGCCCTTTTTTCCCCAGAGTCAATCTTAAAACACTTTATACTATACACATATAGTATTTTCCAAATCATACACCTAGTATGAATTCCATATAAAGCTCCTTTACACAAAATCGATTCCCAAAATCGATAATTCACAAATCAGGCTTTCCAAACTTCAATATTTATTTTCCTCAAAAATCAAAAGCCCTTCCAAATCCAAAGGTTTCCAAAACCCTTTTTCAAAATCATTTCCATAAAATCCTTTATATATACACATATATATAATAATCTTAGAAAATCTTTGAATCAATTTATACTTGTATAAATTCATTTTTATACTTCAAATATTTTCAAAATCATTTTCTTCTGGCAATAGATTCAACATGGGGAGTTTTCCATATATAACAAAGTTATATAACTTTTTTTAGCCCAAATTAATATTCAAATTTTGATTACTCTTATGTAAAGTCATTCTCCATATTGCTTACTTTCATAAAATAAATTTTAATCATAGAAATGTTCAGTTCCTACTTTACTTCATTATATATTTCATAAAATATACTTTTAATTTCAAAAATCATTTACAGTGCTTATCCACAAATTTCAATATCAATTTTATTGAAACCCGTATGATGTACCCATACCATCCGTACGCAATATCAATCTGATCGCTCACTCGATCACACAATTTCACTTCCGAACTAGTATTGTCCACCCGACTTCCTAGTGCGGACTCAGATCTGGTTCCTTGATCAGAAACCGTCATTCTCCTTGCATAGACACATCTATGATAGAGAATATCCAGAATCAATCAAAAATCCATATCCAGGTTCGCCGTCGAAAATCGAGTGAAAAATCCCAACTCGGATCGATAATATTATCTCGAAATTCTGTGCTCGAATCTGGATCAAATCACTCTGCGAATAGAATAATATACGTACATCCTACGTATTTATTTTTATTGATTATCAGTCAAATCAATTTTCCTTTTCTATTCACATTCACTTTGATTTTATTCACTTATTCACATTTGCCTAAATCCTCATTTGGATTATTACTTCAATTCTTATCCCAGTTGGGTATTTACTCAATAACAGTTTGAACTCCGACCAGTTTATATTTAGAAAATAGCTTGAAATTTTTTAAAAATATATAAGTAGTTGAAAAATAATTATTAGTTTGTAAAACAGTAATCAGTTATAAAGTAGTAGAAAAATAATAATTAGTTTATAAAACAGTTGTAAAATAGTTAAATAGTTCCAAAAGTAGTTATAAAATAAGCTTAAGATAGTTTTAGGTTTAAAAAGAAAAGTTGTATGGTAATTAGTTTGGAAAAAATAGATTTATATTAAAACAATTTATTTTGAAAATAGTCCAGAGTCAAACTGTTTAATACCCCATCTCTATTTCCATCAATTCAATTTAAATTTCCACTTTCATTTAAATTGACTCAATCCCAATTTGAATAACTTCAATTTTATTTCAAATTAATCCAATTCAAATTTCCCATTTGAATTTTATACTTATCCATCATAAATCACAATTCCCATTAATTCAAATCAAATTCAGTTTGAACTAATTCAATTTAAATCTCAATTTTAAACCATCTCGAATTATATAAATTCGAGTTAAATTTTCAAAAGTTGATTTAACCCCTTAAATCAAATTAACCTGTATTTTTAAATTAATAATCCAAATCTTTAAACAATTTAATTCTGAGTCCAATTCTCAAAATTCCATTTTAAGTTATCTTTACTTAACTTATTTTCAAAGTTCAAATAAGAGTTCAAAACAATTTTACCTTAAAGATTCAATTTATTACCCAATTTCAATTTTGAAACCAGTGCTTAACAATTTAAATTTCCAATTCTTTTTAAACATTTAAACCTTAAGTTCAAAGTGGTTTCAACTCCTTAATTCCAAATTTTAATTTCCCTTTTTGCTAAATAATGGATATATCACCACAATCCATTTCTTCATTCATTTAAACAAATCCAATTCCCAATCTAAAGATTATTAATAACAATAGGATAATATCATCCAATTTATTTTAAAACATCCATCAGATCTCAAACCCATCTTGAGATCGCACGATCTCCCAATTCAAATTAACCATTTAACTTCCCAAGTTAAATCTCAATTTCATCTTGAAATTTCCAATTCAGGTTGTTTGTTAACTTATTTAACTTATCCAAAGTTAAATTCAATTTACTCTAGTCAACTTGACCCAATTTGAATTCCCATTTCAAATTTTAAACTTTACATTAATAATCTTTTAAGTTCAAAACTTATCACCTTGGGTATCACATCTCATTCCCAATTTTAAACTCAACAGTTAGAGTTTATTTCAGATTATGTATATTCCTCATATATACATATTATTTCCTTTACACACTAAGTTATCCTTAAATTTTAGACCACCTTGGGTTTTCAAAACAATTTCTTTAAAATTTTAAACAATTTTGTTTGAAATAGGATCCTTTATACATTAAACATCATTATTTATTATTTCTTCATCACTTTGAACAATTTCAAATTCTAGACCCAGATTTAAAACTCCACAATTTAGATCATCTTTAGTTCGAATTTATAAGTCATATTTACCTAATTGTTTTACTTCCCAAACATTTTATTTTTGTTTACTCATTTATACTCATCTTATTAATCATTTCTTATAATAACCAAGATTATTGTATCTGAAATCCAATTCATCACTATCTTATTTTGAAATTCTCCTTAAATTCAAGATTTAGATTTCGGTTTGAGTTCATTTCAAACCAATTCTTATTTTGACACTTTTCCCATATTCAAGACTTAGTTTCAAATTTGAATCCTTTTCAAACTTATTTTTACTTTCTATTTGGTTATATTTCCATTACCACCTAATTTAATTCCAATAATTTAACAACCAATTATCTTAATATTTATTAAAAAGAAATATTGCTTTATATATCAAAACCATTTAAAATCTTTATATAAGAAAATAACAAGTACGCTCTCTCATATATATTACACTCAACTCATTCTAGGGTACTATTGACCCTATCCTTAGATGAGTACACCCACCAGAGCCAAGGTTCTCGCTTAACCTTTCTGCTCTGATACCAAAACTTAGATTAAATGGCCCAATTCATTTCATACCAACCTATTGATTACACATATCATTTTATAAAGAATCGAAGTGGTTTCGGGTAACTACTGATACCCGACTCCGGTCTCTTCGAATCTCAAGTCATCTTAACCCAAGTTATTCAATTTAAATATGATACACTTTTGATTATCGGATAACACTTTTACACAGCTATTCATAATTGATAGGTTATCACCTTATCCCCGTCCATCCAACATATTATATCACAACATTCCTTATCAGAGATATCAACCAATTTAAAGCATTCAATTTAGTCCAATTATTTATAAGCAAGGTTAATTAACCATACAATTAATTTAAATCAAATAAATTAGCTAACCATACTTGATAAATATTAAGTAGAGACCTTGGTTATTATTTTAATTAATGAATTAATTTATCATCCCTTCTTTCCAACTCAAGTAATTATCCTTAATTACCTAATTATCCTTTAAATTATTGTATTCATTATTCTTTGTTTAATTATTTATATTAACAGATTAACCCTTTAGTTACTTAAGTTAAGTAGTTATCATGAATTAATTATATTAAGTAATTCAATCTTCAGATAAATTAATCATCTCGAATTACCTTAATTAAATTATCACATTAATAAATCAATCCTTAAAATTGAATACTCAAAATTTCTTGACCTTTATAATTATCCAATGATTAAATTAATTGATTACCTCCTTAATTAATCAATTTCCACGCCTAAAACATTAAATAATTAATACTTCATTAAATTCATCATTTAATTTAACCTTGAAAAAAACATATAGGCTTAACTCCTTATATAATAATCTAATTACCACCATTTGAAAACATTTATAACTTTGGAACTCATTTTAAAACTTGTTAACACTTTTTATAAAACTTGATTTGACACTTCCTTTGAACTAACACTTTTAGATAAGTTTTTAACACTTGATTTTTAATAAACTTAAATGCTGGTTACCATCCAAATTTAACCCGAGCAAAAATTAACCAAAACACAGACTCTTCATCTTCCTTTCCCGAGTTCCACCCTCTTCTCTCTCTTTTTTTTTTCTCAGTTTAAATTTTAAAACTGTTATTGGTTGTTAACAAAATTCAAAAATTAAACCTAAACACAAAACTAAACAACAGAGCTGAAACCTCCTGAGACCCCGAGACACTCACGTGTCCCCTTCTACATCTACTTCGAATCGCATAAGTATCAACCCGAGAACGAAAATAAGGGAACTTCATCTTCCCAAAACTCAAGCCAAGATACAACAGATATATCGATGACCCTGTACACGTGCACACCGACGCTGATCAACTCCGTTCCCAACTCCGACCTTCTACATGTCAGCGATAACACTTCCGATCGTCTTGACCCTCCACCATGATTTATTTGGCCAGAAATCACCATCGAGTGAAACGAGGGTACCTGAAAACCAGATATGTCATCAAAGCCTCCTCGAAATCGTTACCGCCGATCACCAGAATCCTCATCATCGCACCGGGTAACTCGCCACACTCTCCTCTCTCTAATCCCCTTACACCGCACTCACCAATCATCTCCGGATAGCCGTCATTTGCCCTGCACGTTCGACCACCCAGTTCATCATTAAACCCTAAATCTATCACTTCTTCGCGAATCCTGAAATAGAAAAATTCTTGGCCATTTTTCCTCGAATCCTTAGCACCATGGCCTCCTCCATAACCAACGATGACCCCTAACATCATCGCGGCCACCAGATATTGACGAAAGTACAATCTCTGTTCAACTCCAGAATTTCCCCTACTTCTATACTTAAAAATTTTGATATGTTCATCAAAATTCATCATTTTTCCCTTTCACTCAGTTTATACAATTAAAACTTGAAATATTAAAAATTTAATTTTTAACTTGGATTTCTTTTTGCTGATATTCCTCATTCCAGTAATCCTTCTTGTTAAATATACTTAATAATGGTTCAAAAAAATGAATCTAGTTATTAATAACAAAATTTCTTGAGGATCCTGATCTAAAATTTGTTGATAAGATGAGATATGACCTTATAAAGAAGTTTTTGGCCATGTAGGACATAACAGAGGCTTGTTTATACAACTCAGATTTGCACATAACTAATCATGAAGGTACCTCTAAATTCCAGACAATAAAACCATACAACCATTATTCACAACACTTTTGCATGTACCAAAGTATAGATTCAGATAAAAAAAAATGTTTTACTCACCTTTTAAACTTGAACAGAGCACAAATCTGGGAACTGTCACTTGATTTTTTTTCTTCTTTAAATCTTCTTGCTTGTTTGATTTCTTGAATTTGTTTGCTTTAATCTTTCAACTTAGCTTGCTGGAAAAGTTTGTTTCTTGTACTTTAGTTGTTGTGTTAACTTCAGGTTTGCTATTTTTTTTGAACGAATGAACTAAGGATAATATACAAAAAAAAGTGTACAAGGTTTGCTCACCGGTACAAAATTGTTGACAGAGATATTTTCATTTTTATGGGGGCTGAGATGATGGCATTAAATGCCATGGTTTCCAATTTGTTTACACATTATTATTTTATTTTGGTTGTACATAGATATGTTGTATGAAATATCTACTTGCAGGTAGACATTTGGTTTTTACGGATGGAGATGTTTGTTTTATTTTCTCCTAGCTTGAATAATTCACATACATATGTTTGTCTGGTTTCATTCTACAAATTTGTTCTTACAGATTTAACTAATATTATATGCATACCTTAACTACTTAGTCCTTGCTTTTATTTTATTTCTAATTTAACTATCAATATTTAAATTATATTCATATGTTTGTGATACTTATATTCATATCATATTTTCTAGTATTGATATATATATATATATATATATATATATATATATATATATATATATATATATATTTATATTTATAACCATTTTTTTTGCTTCAACTTTAAATTAATGAGATATGATTTATTTTAATTATACAATTGTTTTATACTTATGTTTATATACATATAAAATTTACTTCATTATTAACCATTATCATTCATATGTATTTATTTATAAATGTTAACAATGTAAAGCATTTTAATTCAATTTTATAAGAAAGATTTTATGGTAAATATTATTAAGAGATTTTATTTTAAATTCCCAGAATCCAATTTCCTTTTCAAAATACAAATTTATATAAACAAATGGCCATTATTTCCAGAAGATTTATTCACTTTAAAATGATCAGTTTACATTTTATTTAATTGGATTAAATATTTATTTAAAATAATGTTGCCAAAATACCGGATCATCACATTCCTCCCCCCTTAAAACTTTTCGTCCTCGAAAAGGAACGAAATCAGAATTTATGAAAATGCTTAAAATTAGATAAATTCCTTTGATCATTTTTAAACTACTTTAAAAATCTATATAATATTTCTAAAATAGTTTTTATAAAAATACCTTATAACTCGATGTTTCGACAAGTCCAACCTTGTCCTCATAGAAATTCGGTCATACGTTGATCAGGCGTACGACTGAAAATTTATAAGTGCTTGGTAGACCCGCAAATCCGTCTTCCGAGAACTCGACACCGATACGACCATTGTACCAACTGTCGAAAAATCGAATGGCGGAAACGCGAAACTTTAGGGTTAAAAGAAGAGGTAGAAGAAGACAGAAGAAGAAAAGAAAGAACAGAAACAGAAACAATATCAGAATCTCACATTCGCAGCGGAATAATATACAACAGATAAATCAATAATCTTTAAAACAAAAGACTATATCAGTTTATACATACATCAATCATAGTCAATATACATCACTGGACAGTTATATAAACTTGTCTACATACAGAATACGCAGCGGAATAAATAAACAAGTACGATAGTACGCTTCGCCATCCAGCTCATCTCCAAAGCTCCAGAATATCCAGAATATCCTGATAACATAACTCTAGGCTGCCCGTGTGGAAAATTATGGGCACCCAGAGTTTAGAAAGGGAACAATAAACTCCGAGTCAGTCATGGTGACTGGTGTGAGATCGTAAAACAGTTATTTTCGCAAAGAAAATAAAACAGATTCGCAATGCTTTTGGAAAATGGGACTACCATAAGGCCTCCCGCCACACACACAATGCAAACGCAAAATTGGAGGAGATTTCTCCTTATGATAGTCAAAAATGCTTACTACGCAAAATCAATTGATATTATTATTAATGTCTAGTGTGGAAAACATTTCGAAAGTATAATATCAATCTTAGCCAACATACAACCATTGTTGTATGCCTACTATAGCTACTACGTTCAGTAGCAGGTTACCGCCACATTCCATAGCAGGTAATACAATTAAAAACCGTACAGGGTTCGTATTGTTTCTTTGGATTTCTAACAAATGGTCAGGCTAAGGAACTTCCTTACCGAAATAGAAACGCCTCTGGAAGGACGCCTCGGATCCTAACCGGATCTCTACAAACAAAGGCCGACGCTACCTCACGCTGTACAGTTGTAACTAGGTAACTAACACACTGACGCTACCTCACGTTGTACAGCTGTAACTAGGTAACTAACACACGAGCTATGCCATCCCCCGGTCGTAACCAACCTTTATCCGAGGATCCTCAATCACAAAGCAATAGCCACAAAATATAATCAACATAGGTAAAATATCTGGGCTCCATACCATGATATCACCTTTTATCCAGAAGGAAATGGCATACCCTAGGGGCGCTACCCCTACAAACCTTTTTCGCAACATTCCTGTTTCGACCATTACCAGATTGTGAGGCTCGACGAAGTCTCATTCACAAAACTACGCTTTTTCACAAAGCCACGCTTTGATCCACAAATGATCAACAGCACTTCGTATGCCACATTACCAAATTGGGAATGTATCACTAGTAACCATCAACTACATAACCTCTGAGCTTGTACATCTCAGAGAAGGGTGTTAAGCTAAGAGAATAAATTCTCCACCACCAACAGAAATGTATTTGATAGAAACCAGCTTTACATCTCAAAGTGTAACGTCAGACACACATCCATACAAGTCTGTTCTGGGTTCGAACAGAACCGAAGGCACTTCCGAAGAAGCCCTTGCAATCCGGATATTCACTAATCACGTCCGGACTTCCCATCACAAAAAGAGTGATATAAATCTCTATACCGGAGCAACTCGGTGCAGAGACATTCGACAGGTTGTCCTTTCATTTTCACAAATATCTGGTCTTCACACCGGTCTTCAGATGCAATCCATTCACGACGTATCATTATTCAGAATGGGTTATATGACACAAAGGTCCTCTCCCGGCTTAACCGAATAATGAGCGTTTGTTTTAAAAACAAATCAAGTGTCATTTCAAAGGCAAATATTGATAGTCTGTTATTTAACTATCAACGACATTCACAACAATCAATCAATTCAAATAATTTTTCCCAAATTATTTAATTTCAAAATACCTTCAAAAGATATATATTTTCCACGCTTCACATTTGAAAACCAATTTCAAATCATATAATGGTCCGTTTAAACCAATTTAATAAATCCTTATCGATTTATTTCAAATTTACATTTCAAATTTGTAAATTTATTTCCACACTTCATCACTTTGAAAATCCGATTTCAAATCATATTTTCCACACTTTAAAAATAAATCAATATTTATTTTTAAAACAAATTTCCCTTTCCTTTACCAATTCTATTCGGAATTTACATTCCCAAAAATCCACTTTTACACGATTATTCAAATCGTTTCCAAATATTCATTCTCAACCCCGAATCAACTTTAAAAATTGATTTCTCCATTTTATTTCAAATCCCAAATCGAATTTCAAATTAATTTCTGAATTCACTTCAACACTGAATCACATTTCAAATTGATTCTAACTTTAATCCCAAAGACTAAATCATTTTTACAAATTGATTTCCAAATTTATTCTCAACACCAAAAATAAATTTTCATTCAAACACCAAATAAGTTTTCATATCGATTTCTCAAAGATTTATTTCAAATACCCAATCAATTATCAATTTGATTTCAAACAAATTTATCTCCTTTTAAATAAATTCTTTTATTCTTCCAAACCATCTAAAATTCAATTTTTAATTTCAGAAATCCAATTTCATTTATTTCTGGTATCCAACGATACCAAAAATACATTCGGCTAAATTATAGCCTTCAACAAATTCAATCACAGATATAATCATACACAGATTATAAACAATCAATCAAACAATATATGAAATCAATTCAAATGTTTTGAGGAATCCTGTTGGATCCCTCCAACCTATTTCCCTGCATCCACAGATGTTAGCACAATACCAATTCTACTTCGAGGTGGAATATCGCGGTATATGGGTTTTGTAAAAATATCATCTGCTTACTAACGGCGCAATAGGGTCTCATCCGCTATATAATGCGGGAAATCAATCAATCCAATATATACATATGCTAATATGTATATATTGCTATATATATAGATATATCCTACTATATCTAATATCACAACCCAAACAGCAATCAATCAATAACTGCAAAAATAAAATCCACTTTTCATTTTTGAGTGAGAAGATCTCACCTTAGCTTTTTATTTTGCAATCCATTTTCAACTCTCTTCCATTTTCGGCTTATTTCTTGATTTTAGACCTTGTATAAACATTTACACAATTTATCAATATTCGAAATAATCGAATAATTAATTTCCATTTGATAGATTAAACTAACCAATGATTTAGTTTAAAACTGATTTCCCTAAAATCACATATATAAATATATTTTCTGTAAACAACATATCTTAAATTGTGTTTTTACATCTCCCTCTCCAGCCAGAATTTTTTTTTCTGTTCCCAGACTTATATTTTAACTAATTTTCCTTTCCTTTATAAATTCCAATTCTATTTAATAAATTTATCTAATCAATGATTAAATTTCTCCTTTTAATAATTTAAATTTAATTAACCAAAAATTATATTTTAAACAAATTTCCCTTGCATATCCACAGATAACTTTACTGTACATATTCATATATATATATATTCACTTTTCAAATTTCAACTGTTTATAATTCTATATCCCTTTAATTGAAAAATATATTTTTGTCTTTCTATATATGTTTTTAAATGAAGCCATATACATATATATATCAAAATAAATCTAAAACGAATAAATTATCAATACCTTACTGGAAAATCTCACCTTAACCATCACTGTCGAACATCCCCAGATCGACCCTTGCTGCCGTGAAATGCCACCACGCGAATCCCTCAACGCCAAGCCATGTCGCTATAACAACTGACATCGATCGAGACTCTCTTCTCTACTTCACGTGCAACGACACTCGCGCCTCTGCCAACTCGACGCCAAGGTAACCGCGCTCGAGCTCGATGTCATCCTAGTCTCCCAGCGCCTGAAGTCACGAGATCCCCTCTGCCTGAACATCAAACTCCACTTCGTTGCTTCGCCGTCCCTGTCGACGACTAACCCTCTACGCGCGCGCCCCAGACTCACGAGTAACTCGCGACATCCACCCACATCGACATTCCTGCTTGAACGCTCGAGACTGCCACCACTTCCTCTTCTTTGCGTACGCGAGTCGCCATCAGTTGAGTCGCCAGTGATGAACTATGACCACGAACCCTAGCTCAGATCGAGACTGCGATTCTTGAAAGCTTGAAAATGAGCTTGCAATTCGATTCCGCCTCGCGATTTGATTATCAGAGAGGAGGGAGGGCAGTTTCGAACTTAAGAAGAAGGAAGCGACACCATTTTTTTTGTTTGATTTTGTTTATTTTTGTTTGAATCTGAGAAGGGCTTCGGCGATTTGATTTTCTTTGATTTTTTTTTGCCTTTTGAAAACTGAAGAGGGATTTTCGAATTCGTTTATTTTGAAAAGGAAGGTGGAGCACGGTCTTCTTATTTCCCCTGTGAATTGATCGCGTAATAAAAGGAAATGAAGGGGACAAAAATACGCGATGCTTCAAGGAATAGGTCTGCTAAAGAAAACCTAGGGTGGCTGATGTTGACAAATTTTAAAATTTAAAATTCAATTTGAATTCGATTAAATCTCAACGCGTTTTTCTCACCGTACGCTCACACGGAAACTCCGATCAATACGAAATTTGAAATCCGATAATAATTCAATATTACGGACCCAATGGAACTAGTTTCATCGAATTCCAAGACTGTGCCCCGGAACGCTATTTTTAAATATCGATTAAACGATAAAATTTCAAAACTGAACAAAACAGTTTCAAATTAAATTCTGAAGCTTCTATTATCTTCAGTATAATCTATATGAATTTTCTAAGCCTTTGAAATATTTTTAATCAGCTAAAAATTGAAGATTCAAATTTTTATTCAACTTTCAATAGATTAAATTCTAAAATTTAATCGCCAATTTATTCTGATAATTTGAAATTCAAGTCAAACCATCATTCAAATATTTAAAATTAATTAAATATTCTCAATTTAAATTGTTAAAAATTCTGGGTCGTTACAATCTTCCCTCTTTAAAAGAATTTCGTCCCGAAATTACAAGTTAGGAAAAATGGTCCTTAACTCGTTTACTATTTGTCACAATCCAATAGTTTTATCACATTTTCAAAACAAATCTTTCTACTAAAGATTCGTTATTAATTCAACTAAACTTCCAACTTTAATTATAAGTTCTAAACAATATTGTTTACTTCTCTATTCAAATTTAGATTTAAATTCAAATTTTAAACTTTCAAATTTTCTCAAAAATTTTCTAACACTCGAAATTTTCGAAAAATTTCGCCAGTGTCTCCTTTGCGCAGCTAATACGGTACGACTACAAAACGTCCCTACGGACTCTCAAATCCCAAAAGAAAACAAAATGCCAAGTGGCAAAACCAGAATCTCATCAAATTTCATACTGAAATTTAAATACATACCTTTTGGTCCAGCAATTTAAATTATCTTCAAAATCGAAATCCAATTCCATTTTCCTATCGCCTTTACAATCCCTGTATATTTTACTTGACAATAATGTCCAAATTCACTTATTGGATTTCCTAATACCAATTTAATTAAGAATTTCATTCATTCATTTCTTAAGTGCAATATAAGTATTACATACTTCTTATATTCATTTTCACTTCATTAACAAAGTTATATATTCATTTCTATTCAACTTTGCATTTCAATTCCATTTGAATTCGATTGACAATTTCAATTCTATTTGGAATTTATTTTATCTTCAAAAATTTACTTAGTGAAAATTCAATATTCACTTTTTCCAAACTTTAACATCGAGGTAAATTTGGATTAAAGGGTTAAACTAACCTTTGAGAATTCAACTCGAATTTATATAATTCGAAATGGTTAAAATTTGAAGTTGGAATTGAATTCATTTAAGTTGAATCCGATTGGAATTAATTGGATTTGGGAATGAAGATGGATAAGTTTAAAATTTTAACTGGACAAATTGAATTGGATTTAATTGAAGTGATTGGAACTGAAGTGGGTGGTATCAGTCCAAATTGTTTGGAATAACTTGGGGTTATAATTAAAGTTGAATAAGTTTAAAATCATATGGAATTTGATTTGAAGTGGAAAGAAACTGAGAATTTATTTCAACTTGAATTGGGAATAAATCAAGTCCAATGGAAATTGGAGTTATTTAAGATTGGAATTGGGTCAATTTAAAAGGAGCGGAAATTTAAATTGAATTGATGAGAATGAAGATTGGGAATTGAACAGTTTTGACACTGGACTATTTTCAATATAAATGGTTTTAATATAAACTTATTTTTCCAAGCTATTAAATATATACAACCTTTCTTTCTTAAAGCCAAATTTTTTTATACTTGTTTTACAATTATTATTGGAGCTATTTAACCATTTTTCAACTGTTTTGTAAACTAATTATTATTTTTCATCTATTTCACAAAGTAATTATTATTTTACGACTATTTTGCAATTATCTACAATTTCTGAAAACTATTTAACTATTTTTCAACCACTCTATGTTAGTTAACTATTTTACAGTTATTTGCAAACTATTAATTATTTTTCAACTACTTATCTGTTTTTAAATTTTCAAGCTAGTTTCTAAATTGGTCGGAGTTCAAACTGTTATTGATTAAATACCCAATTGGGATAAGGATTGAAGTGATAAATCCAAATGGGAATTAAGGCAATTGTAAATAAGTAAATGTGAATAGAAAATAAGAAATTGGTTTGGGTGATAATCAATGAAAATAAATACGTAGGATGTACGTATATTATTCTATTCGCATAGTGATTTGATTCAGATTCGAGCACCAAATTTTGAGATAGTTTATCGATCCGAGTTGGGATTTTTCGCTCGATTTTTGACGGCGAACCTGGATATGGATTATTGATTGGTTCTGGATGTTCTCTATCATAGTTGTGGCTATGCAAGGAGAATGACGTGTTCTGATCAAGAAACCAGATCCGTGTCCGCACTAGGAAGTCGGGTGGACAATACTAGTTCGGAAAAGAAATTGTGTGATCGAGTGAGCGATCAGATTGGTATAGTGTACGGATGGTATGTGTACATCATACGGATTTGAGTGTTATTGATATCGGGAATTTTGAATAAGAAATGTGAAATGGTTCTTTTGATTTGAAAGAATATTTTGGGAAATTGACAATGAATAAAGGTGGAAATTTGATTTTGAAGTTGTAGATAAAAAGTTATAAGATGATTTTTGAAATGGAAAATATATTTTGTAAATATATAATGAACTAAAATAAAATAAAATAAACTAAAATTGATATTTTGATGGTAGAAATTAGCTTTATGGAAATAAAGTGGAAATTGAATATCTATCTGATTAAAATTTTACTTTTATAATAAAAGTAAGTAATTTAGCAAGTGACATTATAAGTAAATTCAAAATTTAATATTGGTTTTGGAAGGAAAAGCAAATTTAAATATGATATCTGTGTTAAATACGATAAAAACTACCTTTGTTAAATTGATAGCATGAAGAAAGGATTTTTGAAACTATTTAAAATATAAAAGGTGAATTTATACAAGTATAAAATTTGATTCAAAAATTTCCAAGATTATTATATATGTTTATAAAAAAAAGGGAGATTTGTGAAAATGATTTTGAAAAATATTTTGAGGAAAGGTTTTGGGAACCTATGGATTGGAAAGGATTTTGATTTTTGGGAAAAAATCAATATTGAAATTTTGAAAAGCCTATTTTGAAATTTATCGATTTTGGAAATCGATTTGTGTAAAGGAGCCTTGTGTGAAATTCATACTAGGTGTATGATTTGAAAATACTATATGTGTATAGTATAAAGTGTTTTGAGATTGGCTTTGGAAAAAAGGCGCTCCCTTGGAATGAACTTCTCAGGAGTGCCATAGGATGGCACTGCCTTGAGCCTCTAAGAGGGAGGTTCTAAAGTTGATCCTGTGAGGAGTCCGGACAAACTAGTTCCTGGGGATTATTGGGTAGCGAAAGTCGGTGGCGTTGATGCCTACAGGGGCATTTGGGCTATGCTATGACGACAGTGTAACTCGATGTCGCTGCGACCTACTGTGGGGACCATAGCGAAATCGTGTGGAGGATGAGTGCCAACGGTCTACACTTGATTTTGCCGGGAAGGCAACGCAACATCGGTAGACTGCGATCTATGGTCGAGTGGAGGAGTTTCATTCTTTTGGCAGCGAAATT
Source organism: Allium fistulosum (assembly GCA_030737815.1). Classification (NCBI taxonomy): domain Eukaryota; kingdom Viridiplantae; phylum Streptophyta; class Magnoliopsida; order Asparagales; family Amaryllidaceae; genus Allium; species Allium fistulosum. The sequence continues at coordinate 55,286,838 of CM060905.1, forward strand.
CGATGGCGCTGATGCCTACAGTTATATGGGTTTTTGCTGTGATAGCTACGTAACCCCAGTTGTAGCTGCGATCTGTAGCGGGTTCCATGGCGTAATTGAGGGGCGCGGATGCCTACAGTTATCTGTGAATTTTTCCGGGACGGCAACGTAACCATCGAGTTAACTGCGACCATGGATGGGTGTGATGATTTCCAGAGAAAATTCACCAAAGATATTTCCTCTATTTTCGAAAACTGTTTTCTATATTTTCAAGTAAATTTATTTTCCAATTATTTTCATTGGATGTTGAAACTGAGTCTGCTGAGTACTTATAGATTTTCAGTCCTACGCCTGATCAACGTATGACTGAATTTCTGTGAGAACAAGGATGGACTGGTTGGGACATCGAGTTATAAGAAGTATTTTCATAAAAAGCTATTTTAATAGTATTATCTGAATTTAAAAGCATTTCTAAAATTTTAAAATAAAAAGTGTTGGAATTTTGAAAATGAAAGAAAATCCAAACTAGAATTATAAAACAAAATCGAATATTGATTTAAAAATTGAAAGTAAGCTTATTAGCTAAATAATTATTTGATAGAGTATGTGAATAAAAAAAATTTAACTCGATTAAATAAAATGGATTATATATAGTGAGGGAGTTTGGAAATGAATTCGAATTTTAAATAGAATTCGACTTAGATTGGATAATGAATTAAATAAGAGGAGATGTTGTAAAATAAAAAAATAAAATAGAGTTGGATGGGAAAATGCAATGGTTTGAATTACAAATAAAATAAATTCGCAAATGAATTAAGAAGGTGAATTAAAATTAAAATTTAAAATGGATGGGCTAACTAAAATTAATGGGATTTGATTAAATGAGAATCAAGTCGAAGTAAACTTGAGTTTGATGTTGGAATAAAATAAAGAAAATTAACTTAAGTTTAAAACTTTATGGAAGCCTGGATTCAAATAAGAGTAAAAGCCCATTAAATAAAAGCTCGGATTTAAATTAGTTTGGAAATGGCTAGTAGTATACGAGAATTGAATGTGTCGAGCTAAATAAAATGGTTGTGAATAAATTAAAATGGAATGTAAGCACTAGAGTGGTAAACCATTAAAATTGGATGAAATGACATATAAAATTGGTTGAAAGCAATTGAATGAGCTTTAAAAGTTATATAAATCGCTTATGGGAAGCGTTTGATGCTTGTTGCTTATGAAATACATGTGTTTACCTATTGAAAGTAGGGGAAATGTTATGAACTTCCTATATATAGTACTTACATTTGTAAATTAAGATAGTACAGGTACCTGAAGGTCGTTTGGCTGGATTTGGATGCAATAAATGCTAAAATAAATAAGCTGCTTGCTTTAAATGCTAAATAAAGGTACGCATACGCAATAAAAATAGGAAATATGAACTGTTTTTGCTTTTCCGACCAGGTGGGTTGATGTATATATATTTATATCAATTGTCAAATTGCAAAAGCTCCTCCGTACAAAGGAGACTCTACCAAAATTTTATGAGTTAGAAAATTTTTGAAAATTTTTGGAAAATTTTTGTTAGCAACAAACGATTCTATGAAACTGAAATAACTTAGTAGATGAAACTAATAAGAATCAGTTATAAATGGAAAATTAAATTTAATAGTCAAAATTGGAAATAAATTGAATATGAGTAAATATGAAAACCTACGTAAGGAAAGTTATAAAATGATTTGAAGGGTTATGATTTGGTATTGTTGCTAAGTAAGATATGCAGGTATTAAAGGAAAAGGTAATTGGATTTGATTCCAAAAGATAAATTTATGTTGCCCGACAAAAGGGTATGTATTTTAATATCCGTATGGAATTGGATTGGGTTTTGATATAGCCACTTGGCTTTTGTTTCTTTTTGAGATTTTGGGAGCCCATAGAGGCCTTTTGTAGTTGTACCGAGCTAGCCGCGCAAGGGAGACGCTGGCAAAAAATTTCGGAAATTTAGGGAGTTAGAAAATTTTTGAGAAAATGTTGATAATTCCAAATTTGGTTGTAAATTGAAATTTGAATGATTGAGTATAAATGGTATTGTCTCAAAACCGTGGGTGAGTTTGAGAAGTTAATAAGAATGATAATGGGTCTTTTATGAAAGATAGTTGGTAATATGTTGAACTGTTGGTTTTGGGGGAAAGGTAAACGGGTATAGTACCATTCTTCCTAACTAGTAATTTCGGGGACAAAATTCTTTTAAGGGGGAAGGAATGTGACGACCCAGGATTTTGAATAATTTGGAATAATTAATTGGTTTTAAATATTTTAAAGTTAATTTAACTTGAATTCGAGGTATCAATATTTACTTGATAATTAAACCATTGAATTATATAGTTTAAATATTGAATTTTAAATTAAAATTGGGTAAATTGTTGAATATGAAATTTCTAAGCCTGTTAAAATAATTTGAAGGTTTGTAAAATTTATAATGATGATACTGAAGATAATAGAATGATTGAAATTTGATTTAACGGTAATTTGTTCAGTTTTAATAATATACCATTTAAATCAATATTTAAAAAGAGCCTTCCGAGGAACAGTCTTGGAATTTGACGAAACTAGTTCCATTGGATCTGTAATAGTTAGTTATTATCGGATTTCAGTTTTCATAGCAATCAGGGTTGTCGTTTGACCCTGGCAGCTCAAAACGCTTCGAATTATTTTCATCGATTGAATTTAAAATTGATCGTTTACTTCCGTAACTTGAGCATATGATCGAATTAACTTTCGAAACACATTCCATTATGTTCGAAATGCGGGTAAAACCCTATAATCGCCTAGCGACATTCCTTAAGAAGAGTTTGAAATTGTAATTGACGATTAACGAGACATTTTGAAGTTTTATAATATAATTTAAATTTAAAGGTACATTGTCAGAGATATTTTTCTACCACGCGTATTCTAGAAGCCACACCCCGAATTCATATGTTATCTCGTCCCCTACCTCTCATTGGAACAATAACGAAAATGAGCCCCTCTTCCCTCATTCCCAAAATCGAATGGCCGGAGCCTTTCGTTTTTTTTTTCTTCTTAAAAAATAAATAAATACTAAAGCGACGACAATCAAAATCGAATCGTGTCGGGTAGTCTCGAGCTCAAGCTCGAGGGGTTTTGCCGAGGTCGCTGAGCTCGAGCCTCGTCTAAAATCGTCGCGTGCGGTGTCTGACAGGGCAAGGCGACATCGATGGAGGTGGGAAGTCACGTAGAGGATAGCAGCAGTTTTGGAGGTAGGGCATGGAGTGTCGCGAGCATTGGGAGGCAGTGGATGCTCGATTTGAGCGAGGCTATTTGGTGACAGGCGGATCGCGTCACCTAGTGAAGACCGATGCAGTAACTTCGTCTCCATGAACCTAAGTTGCTCGTTCCAGCTCAGAGTAGGTTGCAACTCGTCTCGAGATGAGGAGGGATCGTTGGAGGAGCTGATGCTCGAGTCGACGATCGCGTTGGGATTCGTGGCACACGCAGTCGCATGAGGATCGCGACTGTGTCGATGATTAGTGATGGTTCACAGGTTAGCGGTGAAGTGGGGTCGAAGTTGAAAGAAAGCAAGCTAGTTTGGAATGGATTGCAAACAGCAAAAAGAAGGTGAGTAAATCTCACTTTGGTGGATTTCTACTTAAATTTAAATGGTTAGATTTAAATAATTAGATGAATGGTTGAAAAGTTGGATGTGTGCTGATGATTTGGTGATTTTGGTTTGGTTGGTTTCTCGAGTTAATAGTTACTTGACTCAAAGTATTCGGAGATTTAAATTGTTTTAAACTTAAATCATAAATAAGAAATTATTTTTCATTTTAGTTAATAAGGGTCAAATTGATTAATTAAGGATTATGTCAATTAATGTAGATTAACGAAATAAGAAAAATCAGTGGACGGATTAATAAGTAATTACTTTAAGTAATAAATAAAATATGATTTCTTTGTGCAATAAATCAAGAGCTTGATTTAATAGTTAATCAAGGTATAATTATTTTATTTAATGAAGTATAAGAAAAGGGGAGATAATTACGAGTTGAGATTAATCTAGAATGATTAATATTGTGGTTGAATTAAAATATTTGAGCTAGATTAGAACAAATTAATATATATTTGGCAGTCATTAATTTATATAATTATTGATGTAATAAGAGGTTCATTAATTAAGATTGAATTATTAATATAGTTAATTAATCCATGAAGAAATTGGAATTACTTATTGATTGTGGTTAAGAATATTTAAAATCGTGAAATTATCGGAAGTTAATTACCTGAATGAAATTGAAGAATAATTAATCCAGGATAATTAATTAAGATGAATAACGAAGGGCTGATTAATTAATTGATTTGAAAGTAATTAATATTGAATGAAGAAATCTAAGTGAATATGGTAAAATTCAATTAGAATCAATTGAACTGATTTGTATGTGGTTAAGCTTTGCTTATGAATGATTGAATGATATTGAATGGTTGAATGAGTTGATATCTCTAATATGAAATGTTGTGTATTTCATTTGAATAATTTGGAATGAGATAACATGAATTCTCAAAGAGGCCGGGGTCGGGTATTGGGTAATACCCGAAACCACTTCGAATTTTTATAAATTGAATTGTAAATTCAATACGATGATATGAAATGATTTAAGTAAATTGGACTATTTTATCTAAGTTTAATACTTAGAACATTTTTATGTGAAATAAGTGTTGTCTGTATCAAATTGTGACTTTGTAAAGTGATTTGAATTACCCGGTTTTTATGTGTTGTATGTTGGGTATTCCATATTAGTTGGGTTTACTCACGCTGGTTTCCAGCCTGACTCGGGTGTTACTTTGATGTAATGCTCGGGTCGGACCGAGTGTTACAGATTTTCAAGTAGGACGTTCGGGAGCCCAGGAGACGAGCTGGATGGCAAGTACGTATAGTGTATTTCCGTTGCTGTGTATTATTGATTCCTGAGATATAATTACTGTATATATTCAGTGACTGTGTATGTGTAAAACTCTGATGCATTAAACTGTAATCGGAAGATATAGTATTCTTTTGTAAACTGTTATTATTTATTATTATATTTTATCCGCTGCGAATGTGAGATGCTGATGTTTCTGTTCTTCTTCCTCTATCTCTTTCTTCTTTTTCATAACTATCAACAACTCACATTCGCAGCGGATAAAATATAATAATAAATAAATGCAGTTTACAAAAGAATACTATATCTGTCGATTACATTTTATACATCAGAGTTTTACATATACACGGTCACTGAATATATACAGTAATCATGCCTCAGAAATAATATACTGCAGCGGAAATACTCTATACGTTCCTGCCATCAAGCTCGTCTCTTGAGCTCCAGAACGTACCTACCTGAAAATCTGTAATACTCGGTCTGACCCGAGCATTACAGCAAAGTAACACCCGGGTCAGGCTGGAAACCAGCGTGAGTAAACTCAACCAACATGGAATATCCAAGTAAACAACTTATATAAACCCGGGGTAACTTATATCAATTTAACAAATTCACAATTTGCTATAAACAACACTTATTTCACACGTCAATTTCTAAGTACCAAACTTAGGTAAAATAATTCCAATTCACTTAATCATTTCATTCCAGCCTATTGATTTCACAAATCAATTTATAAAATTCGAAGTGGTTTCGGGTATTTCCTAATACCCGACTCCGGTCTCTTCGAATTCACTGTCATCTTAACCCAATTTATTCAAGTGAATACAAATTTTAAATTCAAATATTGAATGTCACTTTTACACAGTAATTTATCATCGATAAATAACCACATTATCGCTGTCTACCCAACATACCATCATAAAACATTCATATTAGAGATATCAACCAATTCAAGCCCTTTAACGTCACTTACTCATTCAACTTCGAGACTTTTCACTTCCAAACTAATTAATTTATCTCTAATTAAATTAGTTACTAATCTTTAATCACTTCGATTACCCTTTACTTAGCACAATTTAATTACAAACCAATTAATTAATTATCTATTTTAATTTATCACCCTTGATTAATTATCTTTAAGTACGATAAGTAATTTATCCTTAATTAATCATCCTTCGCCCATTCACCGTAATCACATTGACCTTTTTATTAATTACACCAAGTAATTACTTAATTACTTCCACCAAGTAATTATCCTTTAATTTCTATCCATCAAGTAATTCCCCTTTTAAATTTTTAGCCCGTAATTACCCACTAATTACCTCACTAAGTAATTACACTTCATTAATTTCTTAATAATTATACTTAACCCATCATCCAGTAATCCTCTTTAATTAATTAAACTTAATTAATTAATTAAAATTAACCACATTAACTTAATTAATTCCACCGAGCAATTAATTACTTTAAATTACTTCAGTATCCTTTAATATTATGTAATTACCCTCCAAATATATTCACTACTAAATTATTTCTTAATAAATCAACCTTATTTCACAAATTAATTTATCTCAATTTAATTTCCCAAATAAATTATTTTAGTTAATTAAGTAATTATACCTTAATTACTTCCGTTAACAAAACATGATTAAATCATGATAAATCAATAATGACATTGAACTCTTAGCTTCCATTTAAAATAAGTTAAATTTAAAAGCTTAAGTTTGGTCCATACCAAATCATCATTTTTTTATTTATTCAAGTTAAATACCTTACCTTAATCACATTTCAATTACTTCGATAACACTTGTTGCAACAATTAGAGAGTTATTACATAATTTAACTAAAGCAATACTTATATAACCCAAACTATTCTTACATGTCAAATTTTTTACTTAAAAACCAGACACTGCCCAAAACGACTTGAGCAACACTAGCTTTCTTAACCCCTTCGAGTTGTACACGATACAATATCGAACCACACCAGGGCCACACATCGTTTCCCCGAGCCTATCTCCACTCTTTCCAAAGACACTCGCAAATACTCCTAGCTTCGAGACAAAACTCCAACTCCTTCGTGAAGCAACCCGAGCTAGAGATACTATACAAAACCAACGATCATCAGGAATTTCAGACGTGCACAGTGCACGTGCACAACTAGGAATCACGTCGTCGACCAACCCTCCGATCTTCGCCAACACACACTCGGCCTCAACAATCACCTCGATGAAGCAGATCAGCGAAATACGAAAGCAACTCAAAATCGACACTTCGCACGAAACTGGAAGATGCACTTGATCAGAAAAACAATCACTGACGACGAACGCCTCCACTTGACACCAAACGGCTGTACCCCCAGTTGCGCCTCGAACCACCGAAGCTATTCCCCACCATGCGATTCGACTCGATATACCACAGTCGCCGTTCTCACTTCGGCAACCCCGTCCATCAAAACTAACCACCAAACCCTATTTCTTCCTGCTTCGACCACCACGGCCAATAGAAAAATCAATCTCTATTTTTCCAGAGTTTCCAGACCTTCCGACCACCTTCAGGCCAAATCCCGAGCTTCCCCTCGCCGCCGATCAACGGCAAATGGCCAAAAACTCAAAATCAAACAAAACTTATTATCTCGTCGAAGCCCAAACGAAAAATCTCAATTCTTATTCCTAAATTCATGATTTGTTTAGACGAATCAGACTATGTAATTCAAGGATAAAATCGTTGATATTGATTTTTAACAAAATCTTGATTTTATTGTAATCCTAATATTTTCAGGGTATTTGTAGATCACAAACACTAAAATTTTTACTCACCAGACATGATGAAGAACAGAGCCTTAGCAGCAGTTTTGATTTAAAAACTTGAGTTTTTGTTCCTTATTTTGAAAAGCTTGAACTAAGTGTTGAAACTTGAAACTTTATTTGCTGGAAAAGTTTGTTTTCTATATATATATATATATATATATATATATTTAAGGGTATTGAACTGGAAGGCCATAAAGCAGTGATCTTGCAAAACTTAAGAACAGAGGTACTCGTACATATATACAGACATATAGATACATATTTATATATATGTCAGGCATATCATATTTATTCATTCTTTCAAGACATTTTCATTGTCCTACTCCCATGATTTCCATATATATATATATATATATATCAGCATATAAAGAAGATTAAGTTTCAAGGTGAAGTTTACTCACCTCTAATGTTGGAACAAGAACACAGGACACAGTATATTTGGAAATCTGGAAATGCTTATAAAACTGGAAATTTGATCTTGCCACTTGATTTGAAACTGAGCTGCTTTGTTTTAAATTTTGAAATAGAATTGTTGAGTTGCTTTGATTTCCTTAAGTTATAATGACCTCTTTTTTTTCACTTTTGTTGGTCGAATGAAAAGAAAAAGACAGGGTAGGGGATATACATAAAGAAAATGAAGATTATGGGGGAAGCCAAGGCTGAATCTTGTATACAGGCTTTTGCATTGATAAGAGATTTTTATTATTCTTATTTTTACTTTGATTTGATTTTATATGACAGGACTTGATATTTTTGCTGTTGACCTTGTTTCAATGTTTTGTATGCTTGAGGAAAAATGCATTAAATGCTTGTCCCCTTGTATGTCTACATACATATCCATTCATATGCATACATATGCATTTTTTTTTCTTGTTTAATCTTATATATATATATATATTTTCCTCAATATGTTTCTACCTATTTATATTTCCATGCCTATCTAACCATTCATTTTGTATGTATAATTGTGTATATATTAGAACCATCTTATGTATTTATTTTATTTTATTTTTACATGACTATAAATTTTAAGATATATATTTTACATCAATATTTATTTTATATCTTTGTTAAAGTTAAATTATCAATCATTTAATTTCCTATTATTATACTTATGTTAATTTCATAGTTTTCTTGTGATATATATTTATATTCATTTTTATAATTATATACTTGTTTGGTATTTATGTTTAAATATGGATAAGATTTATTTTATTTTAACTGTACAAAGTCTTTTATACTTATGTTTATATAAAAGATTTACTTCATTATTAACCAGTATCATCAAAATTACATCAAATATATATATCAAAAGTTAAATAGTAGAGTTCAATATCACTGTAAGGTGAGTAAGCTAAATTTTATTTGAAACTTTTTAAAATTCTTTATTTTATATTTCAAATTATAGTATTTTCCCCAAACATACACAAACATAATAAGTTATATTTTTAATTAATTAGATTGATTTCTTATCAAAATAATATTGCTAAATTTCCAGGTTGTCACATTCCTTCCCCCTTAAAACTTTTCGTCCTCGAAAAGGAACGAAGCCAGAATTTAAGAAAATGCTTAAAATTAAATAAATTTTTCTTTGATCATTTTTAAACTACTTTAAAAATCTATATAATATTTCTAAAATAGTTTTTATAAAAATACTTTTATAACTCGATGTTTCGACAAGTCCATCCTCGTTCTCACAGAAATTCGGTCATACGTTGATCAGGCGTACGACTGAAAATCTATAAGTGCTTGGCAGACCCGTTTCCAACACCCAGTGAAAATAGTTGGAAAATAATTTTATTGAAAATATAGAAAACAGTTTTTGAAAATAGAGGAAATATCTTTGGTGAAAATACTCTGGAAATCATCACTCCCATCCATGGTCGTAGTTAACCTGATGGTTACGTTGCCGTCCCAGCAAAATCCACAGATAACTGTAGGTCTCCGCGCTCCTCGATTACGCCATGGAACCCGCTACAGATCGCAGTTATACCCGGGCTATACGTTGCTATCACAGCAAAAAAACCGATATAACTGTAGGCATCGGCGCCACCGAATTTCGCTGCCAAAGAATGAAACTCCTCCACTTGACCATAGATCGCAGTCTACCGATGTTGCGTTGCCTTCCCGGCAAAATCAAGTGTAGACCGTTGGCACTCATCCTCCACACGATCGCTATGGTCCCCACAGTAGGTCGCAGCGACATCGAGTTACATTGTCATCACAGCATAACCCAAATGCCCCTGTAGGCATCAACGCCACCGACTTTCGCTACCCAATAATCCCCAGGAACTAGTTTTGTCCGGACTCCTCACAGGATCAACTTTAGAACCTCCCTCTTAGAGGCTCAAGGCAGTACCACCCACTGGAACTCCTGAGAAGTTCATTCCAAGGGAGCGCCTTTTTCCCCAGAGCCAATCTCAAAACACTTTATACTATACACATATAGTATTTTCAAATCATACACCTAGTATGAATTTCACACAAGGCTCCTTTACACAAATCGATTTCCAAAATCGATAAATTTCAAAATAGGCTTTTCCAAATCTCAATATTGATTTTCCCAAAAATCAAAGCCTTTTCAAATCCATAGGTTCTCAAAACCTTTCCTCAAAAATCATATTTTTTTCCAAAATCATTTTACAAAGTCCTTTTTATATAAATATATATACTAATCTTGAAAATTTTTGAATCAAATTTATACTTGTATAAGTTTACGTTTATACTCCAAATATTTTCAAAAATCTTTTCTTCTGGCTATAGATTCATTCAAAGGTAGTTTTTATCTTATTTAACAAAGATATATAATTTAAAATTTTCTTTTCCTTTCAAGACAAACATTAAATTTCAAAATTTACACTTGCCAAATTACTTACTTTTATTATAAAGTACATTTTTTTTAATCAAAGAGATATTCAATTTCCACTTTATTTCCATAAAATTAATTTCTGCCATAGAAATATCAAATTTTAATTTATTTATTTTAGTTTCTCATATATTCACAAATTTTTTTTCCCATTTCAAAGATCATCTTATAACTTTTTATCTATACTTCAAAATCAAATTTCCACCTTTATTCATTGTTTATTTCTCAAAATATTCCTTCATTTCTAAGAACCATTTCACATTTCCTATTAAAAATTCCCACTATCAATTTCCTTCAAATCCGTACGATGTACACATACCATCCGTACGCTATACCAATCTGATCGCTCACTCGATCACACAATTTCTTTTCCGAACTAGTATCGTTCACCCGACTTCCTAGTGCGGACACAGATCTGGTTTCTTGATCAGAAACTGCCATTCTCCTTGCATAGTCACAACTATGATAGAGAACATCTAGAATCAATCAACAATCCATATCCAGGTTCGCCGTCGAAAATCGAGTGAAAAATCCCAACTCGGATCGATAAACTATCTCGAAATTTTGTGCTCGAATCCGAATCAAATTACTATGCGAATAGAATAATATACGTACATCTTACGTATTTAACTTCATTGATTATTAGCCAAATCAATTTCCTTTCTATTCACATTTCCTTATTCACATTTACATTAATCCCCATTTGGACTATCGCTTCAATTCTTATCTCAATTGGGTATTTAATCAATAACGGTTTGAACTCCGACCAATTTAGAAACTAGCTTGAAAATTTAAAAATAGATAAGTAGTTGAAAAATAATTAATAGTTTATAAAACAGTTGAAAAATGGTTAACAGTTTCAAAAATAATTATAACAAGTAGGTTTAAAATAATTTGGTTTTTCAAAAGAAAAATTATATACTAAATAGCTTGGAAAAATAAGTTTATATTAAAACAATTTATATTAAGAATAGTCCAGAGTCAAAACTGTTCACTTTCCCAATCTTCATTCTCTTCAATTCAATTTAAATTTCCGCTCCATTTAAATTGACCCAATTCCAATCTTAAATAACTCCAATTTCCAATGGACTCGATTTATTCCCAATTCAAGTTGAAATAAATTCTCAATTTACTTCAAATCAAATTCCATATGATTTTAAACTTATTCAACTTTAATTATAACCCCAAGTTATTCAAATCAATTTGGACTGATACCACCCACTTCAGTTCCAATCACTTCAATTTAATCCAATTCAAATCGTCCATTTGAATTGTTCAACTTATCCATCTTCAATCATAAATCCAATTAATTCAAATCGGATTCAATTTGAATGAATTCAATTCCAACTCCACATTTTAACCACCTCGAATTGTATAAATTCGAGTTGACTTCTCAAAGGTTAGTTTAACTTAAAATTAACCGTGTTCATTTAAAGTTTTAAACAATTTTAATTTCTGAGTCCAAATTCTAGAATTTCATTTTCAATCAATTTAAATTTTTAATTAATTCAAACCAATTTAACTTGTACTAATTTAGTTCAAATTTCAAATTCAAATCATCTCGAATATATAAATTCGAGTTAAAATTTTAAATGTTGACTTAATCCTTTTTAGATCAAATCAACTTATCTCTTTATACCATTTAATTCTGAATTCATTTCAAACTTATTTTCATTGAATTTTAATTTAGTTGTACTTCCATTTTCACTTAATTTAATTCCAATACAAGATTTCAGTTGGTTGTATTATATATTTTTTTTTTCTATTTATTCAACATTTTGATTTATAAACTTATCTTATTTTCTCAACTAGGATACAAAAGTAAAACTGGATCCATATTTAGAGTCTGATTTTTTTTTTCAAATCAGGTGAAAATTTAAATTCTGTTTTAAATTCAACAAACAGGTTGTATTGAGCCTGTAACAACAGCATACCACCGAGCAACCCAAAACTTGCTTCGCGTCCAAACTTACATTGCTTCGAGCAAGCATGGGATTTACTCGAAAAAAAACTCGAGACTTCCCACCTCTTTTCTCTGCATACATCAGAAATCCAAAAATACACGGTGCACGTGCACCGTGCTCTGGTCGACTCCGGCCATCCCTAATGGCTTCATCTCGTCGGCAACCATCACCGCACCTACCCACGATCATCAGATTGTCACCCTGATCTCGAAATCCAAATCGAGGCTCAATCCCCAAACCTAGAAACAAAACTGGAACTAACTACCCAAAGCCTGTAATTGCTTCGTCTTCGACCCTACGACCACCAACATGTCAGCACCCCTGGCTACTCCATCGCCAGGACCTCTTCCACCATTCCCTCAAATCTTGTAGTGCTCGATCAATCGAGTAAGTCGAACCGAATAAAAATCTCGACCCAAATAAAACTAGGGTTAAAATCTTCCACGATCAACCACCCTCGCCACCACCACTTGTTCGCCTCCTTAATATTTTTCCTCAAGTCTCCGATCACACCTCTGCCTCCAGAATGAACCACGACACCCCAGACCCTCGAGATCACCGTAAAATGAAGAAAATTAATCCCACGGTCAACCTACATTATCTCTAAATCCACCAGTTCAAAAATCATGATTCCTTCTTTAAAAGTCCTAACTTTTAATGACGAAACATACTATATACCTGAATCCATCAATTACTGTAACTGAGATTTTGGTATGTATTGAAAATCTACTGTTTTCTTCCCTCTTGCTTGTTCATGCTTCAGATTTGATATTTAAACAATTTAGAATTTGTATTTTGATACATCAAATCAATTTGGTTTATATAAAAATGTTTTAAAGAGATTAAGGTAGAAAGCTAAGAACAAAAAAATTCCAAATTTTTGAACCTGAACACAAGATTAGAGGCAACAGTTTCATATGCTCATCCATATATATCCAGTCATATATAAATGGATACCATATATATACTAAAATCATGCAAAAAATTTATCTCACTTTATTGCAGATATTATCTTTATACATCGAATCTTGAACAGATTAAAACCTTAAACAAACTTTGTACTCACAGGCATTACAAATAACAGAGGGAATGGATTTGAACTACTCACCTGTAAATAAGCTTTGGGTAGAGAATAGTTTTGGGTTTTGAACAACATCAGCCTAACCTTGTTTTCCAGTTTCTTGTTTGTTGATGATGTTGCTGTGTTTAGTTTCAGATTTGCCATTTATTTTATATTTTTATATGATACACAGTTTTTTTTTCATCCCATGTAACAAGAAGGTGATATATATACATATATAAAAAGAAACTGTGAACATGTTTGTATTGCTGGTACAAAAATTTGACAGAGATATTTTTCCTTTCAGATGTCGTCCAGGCAAGATTTTGTTTTATATTTTTTTCTTTTATATACATATGGGGGCTGAAATGATATATGGTGTGCTAGCATTAATGAGAATTGTCTTTTTTCCAATTTCATACTTATCCCATTTAATTTTTATGTCATGTACACACTTGTATACATTTTGCTTTTGCCTTATTTATTTCATATTACCTTGTATTCCTAATATATATGTTTCCAGAATTCCTTATATTCTCATTTTATATTTTACTTAACCATAGATTTATTTGAGATATTATTTAACATCAATGTTTATTTTATATACTTAACCATAAATTTTAAGGTATTTATTCCTAGTATAATTACTTATCCTATTTCTTTTTAAAGGTTAACTATCAACATTTAATTTATATTCATTTTTTTATACTTATATTTAGTATTGATAAAAATGATCTAGTTTTGAATATTATTATCTAGATTAATTTACAACATATTGTTACATTAATTAAATGTTAATAAGCTAGATTTTATCTTGAATATTTTTAAAAGACCTCATTTTATATTTCAAATCATAGTTATTTTCCCAAAAATACACACACACACACATGTATATATGTATATGTTTAAAATAATAAGTTTATATTTTAATCAATTAGATTGAATTCTTATCAAAATAATATTGCTAAATTTCCAGGTCATCACATTCCTCCCCCCTTTAAAACTTTTCGTCCTCGAAAAGGAACGAAGCCAGAATTTATGAAAATGCTTAAGATTAGATAAATATTCTTTGATCATTTTTAAAATACTTTTAAATATCTATACAATATTATTCCAGAATCGATTTTTATGAAAATACTTTTATAACTCGATGTTTTTAACAAGTCCATCTTCGTTCTCATAGAGATTCAGTCATACGTTGATCAGGCGTAGGACTGAAAATCTATAAGTACTTAGCAGACCTATTTTCAACACCCAGTGAAAATACTATAGAAAATAATATTATTGAAAATATAGAAAACAGTTTTTGAAAATAGAGAAAATATCTTTGGTGAGAATGCTTTGGAAATCATCACCCCCATCCATGGTCACAGTTAACCCGATGGTTACGTTGCCGTCCCGGCAAAATCCATAGATAACTGTAGGTCTCCGCGCCACTCGATTTCGCCATGGAACCCGCTACAGATCGCAGTTATACCCGGGCTATACGTTGCTATCACAGCAAAGACCCATATAACTGTAGGCATCAGCGCCACCGAATTTCGCTGCCAAAAGAATGAAACTCCTCCACTTGACCATAGACCGCAGTCTACCGATGTTGCGTTGCCATCCCGGAAAAATCAAGTGTAGACTGTTGGCACTCATCCTCCACACGATTTTCGCTATGGTCTCCACACAGTAGATCGCAGCGACATCGAGTCACACTGTCGTCACAGCATAACCCAAATGCCCCTGTAGGCATCAGCGCCATCGACTTTCGCTACCAAATAATCCTCAGGAACTAGTTTGTCCGGACTCCTCACAGGATCAACTTTAGAACCTCCCCTTTAGAGGCTCAAGGCAGTACCACTCAGTGGCACTCCTGAGAAGTTCATTCAAGGGAGCGCCTTTTTTCCCAGAGCCACTTTCAAAACACTTTATACTACACACATATAGTATTTTCCAAATCATACACCAAGTATGAATCTCATATAAAGCCCCTTTAAAATCGATTCCCAAAATCTATAATCCTCATATTAGGCTTCCCAAATTCAAATATTGATTTTTCCCAAAATCAAAAGCCTTTCCAAAATTCAAAGGTTCCAAAAACCTTTCCTCAAAATCATTTTCACAAATCCTTTTTATAAATACATATATATAAAAGTTTTGAAAAATCTTTGAATCAATTTGTACTTGTATAAATTCATTTTTATACTTCAAACACTTTCAAAATCATTTTTTCTGGCAAAAGATTCAATAAGGGGAGTTTGATCATATATATAACAAAGATACGTAACTTTGTTTATTCCAATTCAAATATTCAAATCTGATTACTCTTTACTTTTCTTCATAATCATAGAAATTTTCAGTTTCATTTTACCACATCATATATTTTCACAAAATATACTTTTCATTTCAAAGACCATTTTACCGTTTCTTATACAAAAGTTTCAATATCAATGTCTTTCCAAACCGTACGATGTCCACATATTATTCGTACGCAATATCAATTTGATCGCTCACTCGATCACACAATTTCACTTCCGAACTAGTATTGTCCACCCGACTTCCTAGTGCGGACTCAGATTTGGTTTCTTGATCAGAAACCGTCATCCTCCTTGCATAGTCACACTATGATAGAGAATATCCAGAACCAATCAAAATTCCATATCCAGGTTCGCCGTCGAAAATCGAGTGAAAAATCCCAACTCGGATCGATAATACTATCTCGAAATTTTGTGCTCGAATCTGGATCAAATCACTATGCGAATAGAATAATATACGTACACCCTACGTATTTATCTTCATTGATTATCAGTTAAATCAATTTCCTTTCTATTCACCCTCACTTTGATTTTATTCACTTACTCACATTTGCCTTAATCCCCATTTGGATTATCACTTCAATTCTTATCTCAGTTGGGTATTTAATCATAACAGTTTGAACTCCGTCCAGTTTATATTTAGAAAATAGCTTGAAAATTTTAAAAATAGATAAGTAGTTGAAAAATAATTATTAATTTGTAAAATAGCTGTAAATTAGTTAAATAACGATAAAATGGTTCAGAAATAGTCAAATAGTTATAAAATAGTTAAGTAATTGTAAAATAGTTGAAAAATAATAAAATAATTGCAAAATAGTCGTAAATAGTGACTAGTTATAAAGTAGTGGGAAAAACAGTAATTAGTTAATAAAATAGTTGTAAAATAGTTAAATAGTTCCCAAGCAATTGTAAAATAAGTTTAAGATAGTTTTTGGGTTAAAAAGAAAAGTTGTGTAGTAAATAGTTTGGAAAAATAGATTTATATTAAAACAATTTATTTTGAAAATAGTCCAGAGTCAAACTGTCTCACTACCCAACCTTTAACTCAATCATTCAATTTAAATTTCCATTTAAATTGACTCAATACCAAAATAACTTCAAATTTCAATCTCTTCCCATTTCGATATTGATTTAATTCCAATCAAGTTGAATTATCCTTGATTTCATTCCAAATTCAAATCAAATTCAGTTTGAACTAATTAAATTCAAATCTCAGCTTAAAACCATCTCGAATTATATAAATTCGAGTTAAAAAATTTAAATGTTGATTTAATCCCTTAAGTCAGATTAACCCTTACTTTTAAATCAAATCAACCTTTATTTTTAATTTAACAACTTAAATCTTTAAACCATTTGATTCTGAATCCAAATTCCAAAATTCCAATTTAAAATTATCTTTACTTAACTTATTACAAAGCTCAAATAAGAATTCAAAAACAACTTAATCTTCAAATTCTAATTTATTATCCCTTTCTAACTTCAAAACCAATTCTCAGTTTCATAGATTACTTATAACAACAGAATGATATCAGGATATATAAACATCCAAATTTGTCCAAACACCAATTAACATCATCCATTTTCAATTTCCAGATCTCAAACCTATTTTGAGATCACACAAACTCCCAATTCAGATTAACCATTTAACTTTCCAAGTTAAATTTCAATTTCATCTTGAAATTTCCAATTCAAGTTGTTCATTCTAAACTCATTTAACTTTCCTTAAGTTAAATTTCAATTTAATCCAGTCAACTTTACCCAATTTGAATACCCATTTCAAATTTTAAACTTCACATTAATAATCTTATAAGTTCAAAAACTTATCACCTTGGGTTTTCACATTACATTCCAAATTTAAAACTCAACATTTAGAGTTTATTTCAACCCATCTTTGATATTATGTATATCCTCATTTATACATATTTATTTCCTTTACACATCAAGATATACCTTAAATTTTTTAAACCACCTTTGGTTTTCATTCAAAACAAATTTCCTTAAAACAATTTCAAGTTTTCTGGATTTGGATTTAAAATTTCACAATTTTAAATTATCTTCAATTCCACTTTATAAGTCATACTCACCTAAAAGTTTACTTCCCTAAAACATTTCATTTTGCTTAATCATTAACAACATTTCATTATTAAACACAACAATAATAATAGCCACGATTATCATATCTGGAAACTAATTTATTATTATCTTTATTCTGATAACACTTCTACAAATTCAAGATTTTAATTTCAGTTTGGATCCATTTCAAACTCATTTTTACTTTAAATTTAGTTATATTTCTATTACAACTTAATTTAATTCCAATAATTGAACAGCCAATTACCTTAATATTCATTAGAAAGAAATATTGCTTTATATATATCAAAATATATTCTTATAAAATCATTTAAAATATTTATATAGGAAAATATCAAGTACGCTCTCATATATATATATAAACACTCAACTCATTCTAGGGTACTATTGGCCCTATCTTTATGAGTACACCCACCAGAGCCAAGGTTCTCGCTTAACCTTTCAGCTCTGATACCAACTGTAACGACCCGGAATTTTTGATCCCGAAAATTCCAGATAGTTAGGAAAAGAAGAAAAGATAGAAGAAGAAGAAACAGAAACACATCACAGATTCTCACCTTCGTAGCGGATCAAAATATAATATCAAATAAATAACAGTTTACAAAAGAATATTGTATCTGTCAATTACATTTTTATACATCAGAGTTATAACATTTACACATACACTGGACAGTTAAAATCAACATGTCTCAGATAAACTGTAATATATCACAGCGGAAACACTCCATACGTCTCTGCCATCCAGCTCGTATCCTGAGCTCCAGGACGTCCTCACCTGAAAATCTTTAATACTCGGTCTGACCCGAGCATTACATCAAAGTAACACCCGGGTCAGGCTGGAAACCAGCGTGAGTAAACCCATCTAGCATGGAATACAAAAGTATACAACTCATATAAACCCGGGGTAACTTATATCAATTTACACTTCACAAGTTGTTATAGATATTACTTACTTCACAAACAATTAAGTGCCAGAACTTAGGCTATATGGTCCAGTTTACCTAAATCATTCCATTACACCCTATTGATTTCACATATCAATTTATAAAGAATCGAAGTGGTTTCGGGTATTAACTAATTCCCGACTCCGGTCTCTTCGAATTCAGTTCATCTTAACACACGTTATTCAAGTGAAATGCAATTTAATTTTAAATAAAGGTGGCACCTTTACTTAGCAATCCCTCATTGATAAATAACCACATCATCATTGCCCACCTAAACACATCATTTCTCGAAGGCATTCATATCAGGAGTAAATCTCATCAGGTATTCATATTAAATAAATCTCCAAGAGATTACCTTTAATTAATTTGTAAATTAATTTCAATCGGGTAATCTATCCCTTAATTACCCATAAACCTAATTAATAAATCTTAATTGCAACTTAATTGTTCTTTAACCAAAAAATTATAACCCTTAAATATTGATCAATATAACTTAACCACAAAATAGTTATTCCTTAATTACCAGTTAATTTAATCATTATTCACTGTTAATTTAATTGCTTAATTACTCAAGTATTAATCATTCATTAATTAACTTAAGTAGTTAATTACAAATTTATTTATCAATTAATCATTAATTAATCCAAACTCTAATTACAAATATAATTTAATTGGTCTTAATTACTTCCTAAAAATAATTAATTGAATAATTAATCTTAACTAACATTTAAAAGAAACCTTCTTTACCCTTGAAAATTAAATCATTATTAACTACAAATCTTTTAATGTTAATATTTTTATACTTAACTTAATTAAAATAAAGATTAATCAAGAGTTTAAAACATTTAAAAGTATTAATCAAAATAATTAAACTTGTGTTAAAGTCTTAACTGCTATTGTTAAACCTTTATTATGTATACAGTGTTTAAATTGGTTGAGAAATAAACTACTTAACTTCACTTTATAACACTACAGATTAAAACAGATCCCGCTGAGTACTTTCCCTGATTAACTCGAGTAACCACACGCGTATCCCAACAGTTTCCCGGGTCATTCTTCCCCTCTCGTACTCTTCTTCTTCCCTTTTCTTTATTTCCAGTAAGTATAAATTTAACTTAAGTAAAAAAAATATAAACCACCCGGTAGTTGTCTCGCGCTCTCGACCCCCAAACTCGAAGCATCCACCTAGCAAACTCGAGGGACAACTCGAGACCGAAACCTTATCAACGACGCTGCCACTGTCATCATGTCGTACACGTGCACGGCGGCGTCACCCAGCTCCAGCGAACACCGACGCAACAGGCACATCACAAACACCTACCTACTCGAAATCCAAACTCAAATCACCCTCAGAAAATTCAAATCAAAAGTTAGCTTCCTGCTCGAAACTGAAATTCAACCAAGAACGATAAACGACTTCGCCACCGCCGTACAAACCACTGGGGTCACCCAAAATTTTTCCACACCTCGACAACTCGACAAGGAAACATCCACTCGAGATTCGTGACACTCGATCACGTATAGGGGCCGTACTCCTCATATTACTGATAAGGTTAAAAACTTGAACCCAAGCCCTAAATCAATCTCGTTCGACCAAAACTTGTATTTGAAAAATTATTCAACATTTTTCCCAATATCATGGATGTTCATACTTGCTTCCATTTAAGTTTCAACATTTATTATTGGATCGTTCCTCAGTAATTGGTAAAAATGCGATTTTTGTTTAAATTCAAATTTTCCCAGGAATACTAAACCAAAAATCTTCATTCTAGTTTCAAAAATCATACCTTTGTATATTTATTCAAGAAATAAAATCAAATCAACAATTTAAGATATTCGAATTTTGCAAATTGATTTGCTTTTTACTGTGAATTTTGAGCTTACAGTATTTATATTCACCATCGACTTTTATAAGATTCTCCAGGTTATGGGTTTATGTTTTTAACAACTTATTTAGTTCAAATCCTACGCTTTAAATGTTTTTAAATGAAGAGTATATATCTTCTTTTCTTCTCTAGGCTTAGAGACTTGAAAATACTAAAGAACATCCTAAAGCAGAGACTTCAGAAATCAACAATCATCATAGAACAACTTTGTTTTACAATATACAACAAACATAAGATTTCATGAACCAATTATCGAGATTTAAATTTCGAAGATGGTACGATTACTCACCTGCTTGTTTTAATTTAATTCCATTAGAGTTGATTTTTGAATTGCATCTACTTGATCAGGTTGATTTAAATCCTTTCTGGTTGAAGATTTGATCTGCATGCTGATTTTCTGAGATGATATTGTTCTGAATCCTTTTGCTTTGATGTTTCATTCCAGGCAAAAAAAAATAGGCTTTTATTTTGAACTGAAGTGTTATGATTTTTCTTTATTTTGTAATGGCTGTTTTGTTCCCTTCTCTTTTTTTTAGTTGATCGAATGAGAAAAAGAACAGGGTAGGGGATACATATAAAAGTGTACTGCTACCTACCTTTCATAGCAAGCTTTCTTTGGGTCAGAGATTTTATTTGGCCAGGCTAGATCTTTGTGGAGGCTGAAATGATTTTGAACAATTCGAAATGACCAAAGTTGTGCTTGAGAAGAAAACGGTAAATGCACTGGTCCCTTAATATGTTTACATACTTATTACTATACTATGCTGTGTATAGATATTTTGTTTTTTTATTTCCTGGCTTAATTCATATACATATGTTTGAGTTATTTTATTTTATACTTTACTTATAATTTCCCAGTTTACGTTGTATGCTTGCTTATTCATTTTAATTTTATTTGTATGTTAACTATCAATGTTTAAATTAGATTCATAAGTTTGACTTGCTTGTATTTATATTTCATATTGATAGAATTTGGTTTTATTTCAACATTATGATCTATATATAATATTTACCAAATGTAAACAAGGTAAAGTATTTTAATTCAATTATATAAGATAAGTTTTATTGTAAATATTATTGAGATATTTTATCCTAAATTTCCAGAATCAAATTCACTTTTAAAAATACAAACCCATACAAATAAATGGCAATTATTCCAAAAGTCATATTCATTTAAAATGATAAGTTTACTCTCTATTTAAATTAGATTAAATATTTATTAAAATAATGTTGCTAAAATACCGGGTCATCACATTCTTCCCCCCTTTGAATCTTTTCGTCCTCGAAAAGGAACGAAGCCAGAATTATCACAATGCTTAATATCAGATAAATATTCTTTGATCACTTTTAAAACACTTTTATTATCTATATAATATTATTTCAACGTAGTTTTTTTTATAAGAATACTTTTATAACTTGATGTTTCGACAAGTTCATCCTTGTTCTCACAGAAATTCGGTCATACATTGATCAGGCGTAGAACTGAAAATCTATAAGTACTCGGTAAACTCGTTTTCAACATCCAGTGAAAATACTTTGGAAAATAATCTTATTGAAAATATAGGAAACAATTTTGAAAATAGAGGAAATATCTTTGGTGAAAATGCTCTGGAAATCATCACACCCATCCATGGTCATAGTCACATCCTGGGTTACGTTGCCGTCGCATCAAAAGTCCATGTAACTGATTACACCATGGAACCCACAACAGATCGCAGTTACATCCAGGGTTACGTTGCCGTCATAGCAAAAGTCCATGTAACTGCAGGCTCTCTGCGGCCTCTCGATTACGCTGTCGAAATGAAACTTCTCCACTCCTACATAGGTCGCAGTCTACCGATGTAAAATCAAACATAGAATGTTGGCTCTCAGCGGCACACACGACTTTCGCTATGTTACCATAGTGTCGCAGTCTACCGATATAAAATCAAACGTAGACTGTTGGCTCTCAGCGGCACACATGACTTTCGCTATGGTCTGCAGTAGATCGTAGTGACATCGAGTTACACTGTCGTCACAACATAACCCAAATGCCTCTGTGGGCTCCAGCCCCTCGACTTTCGCTACACAAATAATCCTCAGGAACTAGTTTTGTCCGGACTCCTCACAGGATCAACTTTAGAACCTCCCCCTTAGAGGCTCAAGGCAGTACCACTCAGTGGCACTCCTGAGAAGTTCATTCAAGGGAGCGTCTTTTTTCCCAGAGCCACTTTCAAAACACTTTATACTATACACATATAGTATTTTCCAAATCATACACCAAGTATGAATTTCAAATATATGCCTTTACACAAAATCGATTTTCAAAATCGATAATCCACAAACTAGGCTTTCCAAATTTCAATATTGATATTTCTCAAAAATCAAAAGCCTTTTTCAAATCCAAAGGTTCCCAAAACCTTTCTCAAAATCATTTTCATAAAATCTTTTATATTATATATATAATAATCTTGAGAAACTTTTGAATCAATTCATATTTGTATAAATTTCACCTTCATATTTCAAATACTTTCAAGTATTTTAAAACCCTTTCTTATGGCAATAGATTCAACAAGGGGAGATTTTCTTATATAACAAAGATATATAAATTTTGTTTAGCCCAAATCAATATTCAAATTTGATTACTCTTTTATAAGGTTATTTACCATATTACCTACCTCCATAAAGTGAATTTTAACCAAAGAAATAGCCAATTCCATTATATTCCATAAATAAACTTTTCACTTCAAAAATCGTTTTACATTTCTTATCCACCAGTTCCAATACCAATTTCATTCCAACTCGTACGATGTACACATATCATCCGTACGCCATATCAATTTGATCGCTCACTCGATCACACAATTTCACTTCCGAACTAGTATTGTCCACCCGACTTCCTAGTGCGGACTCAGATCTGGTTTCTCGATCAGAAACCGTCATTCTCCTTGCATAGTCACAACTATGATAGAGAATATCCAGAATCAATCAAAAATCCATATCCAGGTTCGCCGTCGAAATAGAGCGAAAAATCCCAACTCGGATCGATAATATTATCTCGAAATTCTGTGCTCGAATCTGGATCAAATCACTATGCGAATAGAATAATATACGTACATCCTACGTATTTAACTTCATTGATTATTAACCAAATCAATTTCCTTTCTATTCACATTCACTTTAATTTTCATTCACTTATTCACATTTGCTTTAATCCCCACTTGGATTATCACTTCACTTCTTATCTCAGTTGGGTATTTAATCACGATCAGTTTGAACTCCGTCCCGTTTATATTTAGGAAATAGCTTGAAAAATTTAAAAGTAGACAAGTAGTTGAAAAATAATTATTAATTTGTAAAATAGCTATAAAATAGTTAAGTAATCATAAAATAATTGAAAAAAATAGTAAAATGACTGCAAAATAGTCGTAAATAGTAACTAGTTATAAAGTAGTGGGAAAAATAGTAATTAGTTTATAAAATAGTTGTAAAATAGTTAAATAGTTCCAAAGCAATTGTAAAATAAGTTTAAGATAGTTTTTGGTTTAAAAAGAGAAGTTGTGTAGTAAATAGTTTGGAAAAATAGATTTATTTTGAAAATAGTCCAGAGCCAAACTGTTCAACTTCCCAATCTCCATTTTAACCAATTTCCCATTAAATTGATCCAGTCCCAATTCAAGTTGAATTATCCACAATTTCTTTCCTAAATTAAAATCAAATCCCATTTGATTTTAAACATATTCACTTTAATTACAATTCCTAATTATTTAAATTAATTTAGACTAAGTTCAAATTGAATCCACTTCAATTTCAAATCATTCCAATTTCTATATGAATTAATCCCAATTCCCATTTGAATTTGAACTCATTCAATCTTCAATCTTATTCCAAATTAATCCAATTCAAATTTTCCCTTTGAATTTTAAACTTATCCATTCTAAATCACAATTCCCATTAATTCAAATCAACTTGAGTTTGGAACTAACTCAATTTAAATCTCAATTTTAAACCATCTCGAATTTTATAAATTCGAGTTAAATTTTCAAATGTTGATTTAACCCCCTTAAATAAATTAATTCAAATCTTTAAACAATTTTAATTCTGAGTCCAATTCTCAAAATTCCATTTTAAATTATCTTTTATTTAACATATTTCAAAACTCAAAACAATTAATTCTTCAAATTCTAATTTATTATCCTTACCTGAAAATTTGTAATACACGGTCTGACCCGAGCATTACAGCAAAGTAACACCCGGGTCAGGCTGGAAACCAGCGTGAGTAAACTCAACCAACATGGAATATCCAAGTAAACAACTTATATAAACCCGGGGCAACTTATATCAATTTAACAAATTCACAATAGGCTATAAACAACACTTATTTCATACGTCAATTTCTAAGTACCAAACTTAGGTAAAATAATTCCAATTCACTTAATCATTTCATTCCAGCCTATTGATTTCACAAATCAATTTATAAAATTCGAAGTGGTTTCGGGTATTTCCTAATACCCGACCCCGGTCTCTTCGAAACTGTGACGACCGCCCATGACCCCTGCACTGAACCTATAGAAAGTGCGCTGTAAAGTGTGCTAGGAGACCATGGACGATTGTCAGGGTAAATTAAAACAGCAGAATCTATCGTATTACTCACAGCGCATGGACAAAATACAATAGAATATATATATAGTGAAGCTTCACAGAACAGAATCTCATCAATAAAACTTCATAATAGTTGAATACAAACATCTGAATAGTCAATACATCAAGCCTCACTACATATCACTCAGAGAATACAAAGCAGCGGAACATCCAGTACATATAGTAAAAAGTAATATGCAATACTCCAGCTCGTCTTCGTCATCAGCATCGTGGAAAGCAAGACAGCACCTGTCACCTGCTACCTAGTCTGCCCGTCCCAAAATGGACGAACAGCCCAAGGCAATAAGAGTTAAAAACATAAAGCCTTGAGTCAGACAACAGTCATAGTGAGCGGTAAATTAACTAACAACATACCAAAAGAGCATAAAGGAAAAAGGAATAGGAATACAACCCTCACACTCCACCTCTTTCTACAGTGATAGCCCCCAAACACACACTAAGCAGAAGCAAGCATAGCAAAGCATACAATTTAAAGTAAAGCAATTATCACTCGAGTCAAGGGCGATGTTTTCCAAGTACAAACCCCCAAGGCCTAAACCAAGATCAGATAAGCACCCAGAAAATACCGCTCTTGAGGCCGAATGACGATACAACCAAACATCCATGACTCTGGCTATCACTGTTATCATTGCTTCGATATCATCGTTCATTGAATGACCGGCTCATTCTTTCATCCGTCCGTCAAGGGCTAATGGAAACCCCGGTTCTAGACATAACTCTGCACGTCATCAAGACCCGTGCCTAGGATTATCGAATCTGCCCAGAGTACTTGACTACCCAATCAGTAGCCTTCAGGGACTATCGAATCTGCCCAACGTACTCTTGCTTTGAGCATGCTAGAACCTTCAACAACGATGAGATCTCAGCCTCCTAGTCATCCTCCTCGACGACTATTTCCATACTAGCTCAAGCGCCTCTCGAGCAAACCATTATCCTCAACTCGAACCATTTCACCGAGTTATCAACATGCTTGGAATGATCCCGTCTGGATTAGACCAAGGCTATCTCATATCATGCTTCGCCTCATCATCATCATAGCAAAGCCTCATCTCAACATCATCATCCAATCTATCCATATGAGCTTCATCATCCGCTACATATGCCACAAGCAGCTTTTCCAATTCAAGAGCCTTTCCCTTAGCTTTTGAATCATCTTCGACCATCTTGTCTAAATCAAATCATCAATCATCTAATTCATATCAATCAATCAAGTCAAACATTAATCCAAGTAAACAAGCATTCAAATATGAGCTAAATGGACAATTATAATAATAATGGCAATTTCGTAATTAAAGAGTCAAAAGTCTAACAAGCATGTAAACATGAGAAATATCTCTATAATCTTGATGAATGAACTTGCATAGGTTATCATGTAGTAAAATGGTTGTCAAATCATCATGAACAATGGATCTATATGGATCTATACTTAGGTTTACAAAAATGCATGGAAATCACTACTTTAACACAAAATCAAGCCAACGATCCGATATACTCCTTTGGATCCGTGTGATAGATAATCACCACTCACCAAATCACCTAAACACCTCAAAAGAAACCCACTTCAGATCTGGACAGCGAAGGATCTAACTCGATCTATCACCAATCCGCTTCAAACGATGAAATCTCTCTTCGATGGATGAAGATCTTCAATCTAAGCTCTTGAATCTTCAATTTGATCTTCAACTTGGATGGATGGAATCACTAGATTAGAGTGGAGAAAAGAAGTGAAGAAGTGTAGAAGTCGAGCTCTCAAAATGGCAGCACTTCGTCGCTTCGAAAATCCGGATCCCAAAAAGTGAGAAAAACCCTCCTATTTATAGCTGAAATCCCTTAGGTCGTCCGCTCTTAGGTCGTCCACGACCTAAAAACCCCACGACCTAACAACCTCCGACCTAACAAGCCCTCTGACCTAACTCTTTGCGACCTAACACAATGCAGGCGCGCGACCTAAACAATGCGCAACCTAACTATGTCACGACTTACAACCTACCAGACCCACCTGTCTACGACTTACGACTTAGCAGCTTAACTTCTAAGTCGCTCGCGACTTAACAACTCCTAGGTCGCTCACGACCTAACACTCAGCCAAAAACCCAGCGACTTAACGCAGACACACTACCTCGCGACCTAACAAATCAACAAAGTCACGACCTACGACCTAGCGCACATGCGCTTCCTTGCGACCTAACACACACGCGACCTAACTATCTTAGGTCGCCTACGACCTAACTCAACACAGAACTCACGACCTAACTCTTAGGTTGTCTACGACCCAACTACGCTAACCACTAGGTCGCTAACTACTGTAGGATACTAACCCTTAGGTCGCTAACTCCTATAGGTCGCTACTCACCAGTTCTCTTAGGTTGCTGCAAACCCTTAAGTCACTCAAAACCTTAGGTCGCTAACATCCTATAGGTCGTTCCAACCGACCTAACCTACCTCACGACCTAAGCCAGCACTCAACCTATCTTCTATACGACCTATCCCAAACTCCTTAGGTCGCCATTTTCTATGAGTCGTCTATTTCCTTAAGTCGGTCAATTCCCTAAGTCGCTCACGATCTAATCTCTACTCGACTTAAGCTTCGAACGACTTAAACCCTAGACGACTTAACAACATTATGACCTAATGATGATAGTTTTACGATGTTTCGATCCGTAAAAATACGGGTCGTTACATTCTCTCCCCCTTAGGAATTTCGCCTCCGAAATTCCAAACAACAAAGCAATCAAAGACTATTCTGCATGCCTACCATCCATAGCAATCAACAAACCATGCATCCAATTCTAGCTTAGCATGCAGAATTCTAAAACTAGAACAAGTTACAATATCGTGAGATGACACGACACCTTAGGGCCATACCTTGAAGAGTTCAGGATGAGCTGCCTTCATCCTCTCTTCCACCTCCCACGTACATTCGTTATCATCATCACTCCATTGTATCTTGAGCAACTTAACTACCTTCCTCCTAAGCTGTTTTGTGTCGGTTTCCATAACACGAAGCGGCTTACGAGGTCTCTTATCGACTGGATCAACTTCAAAATCTTCACAGCTATCAGCAGAAACTACTGTATTCGAGTCGTGCACATACTTCCGTAGATAAGATACATGAAAAACATTGTGCACACTCGACATCTTCTCTGGTAACTCCAATCTGTAGGCGAGCTTTCCAATTCGCTCGATGATCGGGAATGGTCCAACAAACCTCGGAGTCAATTTCCCTTTCTTCCCGAATTGAATAACATTCTTCAGTGGAGAAATCTTCACAAAAACCATATCACCAACGTCGAACTCCAGATCCTTACGACACTTATCGGCATAACTTTTCTGTCGGTCTTGGGCTGCCTTCATTCGTCGTTGAATGATCTCTATGCAATCCGAAGTCTGTCGAATCATTTCTGGCCAAAGTATCAACTTTTCTCCGGTCTCTAACCAACATGTCGGAGAGTTACACGGTCTCCCATACAATGCCTCATACGGTGCCATACCAATGCTTGATTGGTAACTGTTGTTATACGAAAATTCCACCAAATGAAGGTGATCTTCCCATGATCCTCCGAAATCCAAAACACAAGCTCTGAGTAGATCTTCCAAAACTCGGTTGACTCTCTCGGTCTGACCATCTATTTGAGGGTGATAAGCTGTACTCAAACATAACTCGGTTCCCAAAACTTCCTGAAAGCTCTTCCAAAATCCACTAGTGAACAATGGATCTCGATCGCTCACTATACTCTTCGGAATACCATGAAATCGAACTATCCACTTAACATACAACTCAGCCAACTTTGATGCAGTCCTAGTCGATTGAACAGGAATGAATCTTGCACTCTTAGTCAGACGATCTACGATGACCCAAATCCCTTCATTTCCCGTTCTGGTTCTAGGTAATCCATCAATAAAATCCATCGATACTTGCTCCCACTTCCATGTAGGAACTTCTAATGGCTAAAGCAATCCACTGGGCTTTTCACCAACTGGCAGTTCATGCACTTGGAAATGAAATTTCCAACATCCTTCTTCATACCTTCCCAGTAGTAGGTTCTCTTCATATCCCGATACATCTTATTTCCACCTGGATGAATAGTCAGCTTCGAGTGATGACTTTCCTTCAGAACTTCATCTCTCAATCCATCTATATCGGGAACAACTAGTCGTCCTTGCTTCCGAAGCCAACCTTCTTGATCGACCTCGAATCCTTTATCCTTTTCTGGGGTCCAATCCAGATTCCAAATCACGGATAATCTTGACAAGCTTATCGTCTCGCTTTTGGCTCTCGCCAATCCTTTCCACAAGAGTCGGTCTTATCGATAAGTTTGCCAACATCTCAGGTTCCAATTCACATCTTGGCTCGAAGTCAAATCCAGCTAAATACTCGAGATTCTTCCATTCTGAAAACATGGCTCCCAATCCTGCATGTCTTCGACTTAACGCATCTGCCACTGCGTTACCTTTTCCCGGAGTATAAGCTATACCAAAATCATATGATGCCAAAAACTCTAGCCATCGTTGCTGCCGAAGATTCAAATCCTTTTGGGAGAAAAGATACTTCAACGACTTATGATCTGTAAACAACTCGAATCGAACTCCCAATAGATAATGTCTCCACATCTTCAGAGCAAAAACAATCGCTGCTAACTCCAAATCATGAGTCGGATAATTCCTTTCATGCGGCTTCAGTTGTCGACTCGCATACGCAACAGCTTTATCCCTCTGCATCAGCACTGCTCCAAGTCCAGTACCACATGCGTCGGTGTAAACCACCATCTCATCATTCCCACTTGGAATAGTCAAAACAGGAGCACTTGTCAGTCGCTCTTTCAGGATTCTGAAAGCTTGCTCACACTTATCTTCCCATCTGAACACTTGGTTCTTCTTTGTCAATCCTGTTAATGGTGCAGCTACCTTGGAAAAGTCTTTGATAAACCGTCGATAATATCCTGCTAATCCAAGAAAACTTCTCACATCAAATGCATTCTTAGGTCTATCCCAATCCTGGATTGCTGCCACTTTGGCGGGATCAACCGCTATTCCATTTCCAGAGATAACATGGCCTAAGAACCTCACTTCACTCTTCCAGAAGTGACACTTCGAAAACTTAGCCTTCAGCTGATGTTTCCGCAAGATTTCCAAAACAATACGCAAGTGCGTCTTGTGCTCTTCTTCAGTTCTGGAATAAATCAGAATATCATCCACGAACACAAGCACGAACTTGTTCAACTGATCCCTGAACGCTCTATTCATAAGATCCACAAAATATGCTGGCGCGTTAGTCAATCCAAACGGCATTACCAGCCACTCAAAGAAATCGGATGGTGTCCTGAAAGCAGTCTTCGGCACACTATCCTTAGCCACTCTCAACTGGTGAAATCCCGTTGCCAAATCCATCGGAGAAAACACCTTAGCTTCGTGAAGCTGATCAAACAAGTCATCTATTCTCGGCAATGGATACTTGTTCTTCTTAGTCACTTTATTCAGCTCACGATAATCCACACACAACCTCAGCGATCCATCCGCTTTGGTTACGAACACAACTGGTGCACCCCATTCGGACACACTACGCCGAATGAATCCTTTCTGTAAAAGATCATCAACCTGCACCCTCAACTCTTGTTGTTCTCTAGGCGCCATCCGCCTAAGAGGCATCACAACAGGTCTGGCTCCCTCAACTAGATCTATACGAAACTCGATCTCTCTATGCGGCGGTAACCCTTTGACCTCGTCAAAGACATCCTCAAATCCATTAGCGATTGGCAACGATGACAGTCCATCCCGTGGAACAACCAGCGAATACATGAAGCTCATGAAGACGCCTTCTTCATGCTTACATCGTATCACAACCTTTCTCCCCTCCACATTCTCGACTGTCACCTCCAACCTCTCACAATCAACCTTTGCCGCATATTTCCTAAGCCAGTCCATACCCAAAATAATTCCGAACCCCGCAAAGTTCAGAACAAAACAATCACAAACAAAAGAGCAATCATGACTCGATACAATCAGACCACGGCATAGCATACACAAACAAGACGAACCCCCAACTGGATTAGTCACAACCAACGGCCTATCAACAATATCCGGTTCTAAACCTAACCGGTCTACAAGTTCATTACAAACAAAAGAATGCGACGCCCCAATATCAAATAACACTCTAACTGGAACACCACAAATGGAGAGAGTACCCTGAACCACTACACTCTTTCCTTTCTCTTCAGCGGTAGGAGCTTTCGAAGACGATGGAACAACCCCCAAAGCATAAGCTTGCACAATTTGCTTGTCCCTCCGTGGTTCTGGACAATTCTTCCTAATATGCCCCGACTTGTCACAGTTGTGACACTTCATCGGCACCTTCGGATTCTTGCAATCCCTGGAGAAATGGCCCTTCTGCTGACAATTGAAGCAGGTCACCTCGCCTTTCGGCTTCTTCTGACCATCCTTACCCTTTTGCTGTTGCTGCTTCCTCTTCTTCTTTCCACCCTGCTGTGGTTTAGACTCCTCCTTGGTAACAGCAACAACAGATCCTTCCTTAGGAAACAGATTCTCGTGCCTGAGAGCCTTCTCCACCAGCTTCTCAAATGAATCGTCCAAATGATCCACCAACTGCCTCCCAAGATAACTATCCAAGCCTGTCACAAACTTCTCATTCTTCTGATATGAAGATTCGATATACGACCGGGCATACTTGGACAAAGCTTCAAACTCAGAAACATACTCAAGAATTGGTCTTCCACCTTGCTTGAGCTCTACAAACTTCCGGAACAGAACAGACTTCTGAGCTGTAGAAATGAACTTAGCTTCAAATCTGGCTTGGAATTGCACCCAAGTAATCTCTTCCTCTGGAGTATCAATGGTGATGGAGTTCCACCAATCAGAAGCTCTTCCTTGAAGCTGTCTTGATGCAAGCTTCCTTTTAGTTGCATCATCAATTCCTAAATCACCAAAGATCCTTTTACAAGCATCTATCCACCTCTGGACTTCAATGGTTGACTCCGTTCCCAAGAAAACCTTTCCTCCGAGAGTAGTATAGTCCTTACACAACTTAGCGAAATCCACCGGTTTCGGAGTTTGAACTTGAACTCCTACATCCACCGATGGCCCCGGAGCTGGCATCCTTCTCATGATCGAAGTCATCATAGCTTCGAACATAGCAGCATAATCAGCAGCCCCTTCAGTAGCACGGCCTTCCCTAGCAGCTGGTCTCCCTCTTCGACTCATTCTCAATATCTATAAAAAGGAATGATTAGCACACCTTGAGAAACAACCGCATAAAGGACTCAAACTCTTCTAATCTACTATATTATATATAGTAGTCATCCATCAAAATACAATTACGTCTCTCATACGTAGTTACGTCAGCGAGCGTTGGGTAAAATCGATTAACCAAAGCTCCGATACCAAATGTGACGACCGCCCATGACCCTTGCACTGAACCTATAGAAAGTGCGCTGTAAAGTGTGCCAGGCGACCATGGACGATTGTCAGGGTAAATTAAAATAGCAGAATCTATCGTATTACTCACAGCGCATGGACAAAATACAATAGAATATATATATAGTGAAGCTTCACAGAACAGAATCTCATCAATAAAACTTCATAATATTTGAATACAAACATCCGAATAGTCAATACATCAAGCCTCACTACATATCAATCAGAGAATACAAAGCAGCGGAACATCCAGTACATATAGTAAAAAGTAATATGCAATACTCCAGCTCGTCTTCGTCATCAGCATCGTGGAAAGCAAGAACAACACCTGTCACCTGCTACCTAGTCTGCCCGTCCCAAAATGGACGAACAGCCCAAGGCAATAAGAGTTAAAAACATAAAGCCTTGAGTCAGACAACAGTCATAGTGAGCGGTAAATTAACTAACAACATACCAAAAGAGCATAAAGGAAAAAGGAATAGGAATACAACCCTCCCACTCCACCTCTTTCTACAGTGATAGCCCCCAGACACACACTAAGCAGAAGCAAGCATAGCAAAGCATACAATTTAAAGTAAAGCAATTATCACTCGAGTCAAGGGCGATGTTTTCGAAGTACAAACCCCCAACGCCTAAACCAAGATCAGATAAGCACCCAGAAAATACCGCTCTTGAGACCGAATGACGATACAACCAAACATCCATGACTCTGGCTATCACTGTTATCATTGCTTCGATATCATCGTTAATCGAATGACCGGCTCATTCTTTCATCCGTCCGTCAAGGGCTAATGGAAACCCCGGTTCTAGACATAACTCTGCACGTCATCGTGACCCGTGCCTAGGACTATCGAATCTGCCCAGAGTACTTGACTACCCAATCAGTAGCCTTCAGGGACTATCGAACCTGCCCAACGTACTCTTTCTTTGAGCATGCTAGAACCTTCAACAATGATGAGATCTCAGCCTCCTAGTCATCCTCCTCGACGACTATTTCCATACTAGCTCAAGCGCCTCTCGAGCAAACCATTATCCTCAACTCGAACCATTTCATCGAGTTATCAACATGCTTGGAATGATCCCGTCTGGATTAGACCAAGGCTATCTCATATCATGCTTCGCCTCATCATCATCATAGCAAAGCCTCATCTCAACATCATCATCCAATCTATCCATATGAGCTTCATCATCCGCTACATATGCCACAAGCAGCTTTTCCAATTCAAGAGCCTTTCCCTTAGCTTTTGAATCATCTTCGACCATCTTGTATAACTCAAATCATCAATCATCTAATTCATAGCAATCAATCAAGTCAAACATTAATCCAAGTAAACAAGCATTCAAATATGAGCTAAATGGACAATTATAACAATAATGGCAATTTAATAATTAAAGAGTCAAAAGTCTAACAAGCATGTAAACATGAGAAATATCTCTATAATCTTGATGAATGAACTTGCATAGGTTATCATGTAGTAAAATGGTTGTCAAATCATCATGAACAATGGATCTATATGGATCTATACTTAGGTTTACAAAAATGCATGGAAATCACTACTTTAACACAAAATCAAGCCAACGATCCGATATACTCCTTTGGATCCATGTGAAAGATAATCACCACTCACCAAATCACCTAAACACCTCAAAAGAAACCCACTTCAGATCTGGACAGCGAAGGATCTAACTCGATCTATCACCAATCCGCTTCAAACGATGAAATCTCTCTTCAAAGGATGAAGATCTTCAATCTAAGCTCTTGAATCTTCAATTTGATCTTCAACTTGGATGGATGGAATCACTATATTAGAGTGGAGAAAAGAAGTGAAGAAGTGTAGAAGTCCTGCTCTCAAAATGGCAGCACTTCGTCGCTTCGAAAATCCGAATCCCAAAAAGTGAGAAAAACCCTCCTATTTATAGCTGAAATCCCTTAGGTCGTCCGCTCTTAGGTCGTCCACGACCTAAAAACCCCACGACCTAACAACCTCCGACCTAACTCTTTGCGACCTAACACAACGCAGGCGCGCGACCTAAACAATGCGCAACCTAACTATGTCACGACTTACAACCTACCAGACCCACCTGTCTACGACTTACGACTTAGCAGCTTAACTCCTAAGTCGCTCGCGACTTAACAACTCTTAGGTCGCTCACGACCTAACACTCAGCCAAAAACCCAACGACTTAACGCAGACACACTACCTCGCGACCTAACAAATCAACAGAGTCACGACCTACGACCTAGCGCACATGCGCTTCCTTGCGACCTAACACACACGCGACCTAACTATCTTAGGTCGCCTACGACCTAACTCAACACAGAACTCACGA
Organism: Allium fistulosum; assembly: GCA_030737815.1. Classification (NCBI taxonomy): domain Eukaryota; kingdom Viridiplantae; phylum Streptophyta; class Magnoliopsida; order Asparagales; family Amaryllidaceae; genus Allium; species Allium fistulosum. The sequence goes on from CM060905.1 coordinate 55,322,057, forward strand.
CCTAACTCTTAGGTCGTCTACGACCCAACTACGCTAACCACTAGGTCGCTAACTACTGTAGGATACTTACCCTTAGGTCGCTAACTCCTATAGGTCGCTACTCACCAGTTCTCTTAGGTCGCTGCAAACCCTTAAGTCGCTCAAAACCTTAGGTCGCTAACATCCTATAGGTCGTTCCAACCGACCTAACCTACCTCACGACCTAAGCCAGCACTCGACCTATCTTCTATACGACCTATCCCAAACTCCTTAGGTCGCCAGTTTCTATGAGTCGTCTATTTCCTTAAGTCGGTCAATTCCCTAAGTCGCTCACGATCTAATCTCTACTCGACTTAAGCTTCGAACGACTTAAACCCTAGACGACTTAACAACATTACGACCTAATGATGATAGTTTTACGATGTTTCGATCCGTAAAAATACGGGTCGTTATAGAAACTCATGTCGTCCTAACCCAAGTTATCCAAAGCAATACACAACATGTTATATCAGAGATATCAATTCATCCAAAGCAACCAATACCAATCAATCATTCATAACAAAGCTTAATCACATACAAATCAATTCAATTAATTCTAATTGAATTTCAAATCTCAATCACTTAGATTCTTTCATTTATTAATTTCAAATCAATTAATTAATCAATCAACTCTTCCATATCCATTCATCTTAATTAACAACCCTGGATTAATTATCTTCCAATTCCATTCAAGTAATTCTCTATAATTAATTTCATGATATTAATTATTCTTACCAAAACGATGAGTATTCTTTAATTTCTTCACAAATTAATTAACTATAATTAATTATACTAGTTTTTAATTACTTATATTAATTGACTTCTCATAAGTCACTTATTATGAATTTATTTACCTCAATTAATCAAATCTTTAATTACTTCATTAATTATATAAATTAATGATTTCCAATTATATTTACTTTAGTTCGACCCCAATATTAATCATTCTCGATCACCCTCAACCTGTAATTAACTATCTTCTGATTTACTTTATTAATAAATTAATTACTCCGTAATTTGTTATTTAAATTAATCTCTCGATTAATTACACAAAGAAATTTTATTTTATTAATTACATTAAGTAATTACTTATTAAACCACCCAATGATTATTCTAAATCAATTTTCACTTCATTAGTTAACTTAAACCTTCATTAATTAATTCAAACCCTTAATTACTAAATTAATCAACCCAAATCATTAATTAGTTTAATTAATTCATTATCCATTTTAATTACCCTACTAATTTGATTAATCATGAATCATTAAGTCCTTTAAAACATTCCCTTATTTATGACTTACGTTTAAATAATTTATAAACCCAAATACTTCGAGTTAAATCACAATTAACTCGAGAACCAACCAAAACTGAAGTCACATCATAATCAGTGCACATCCAAACAATTCAATCATTCATCCAAATATTTGAATTTAACCATTTAAATTTAAATAAAAATCCAACAGAGTGAGATTTACTCACCTTTAATTCCTGAATGCAATCTATTTCCAATCCAGCTTGATTCTTTTCAAATTTCAACCCTTGGATAAACGTTATATGATTTAATTAATATTCGAACTAATCGAACTGTTAATTTCCAATTTAATAATTTAATTAGCCCGTGATTTAATTTCAACTAATAGTTTAATTAATAAAATATTTTTAGCAACAAAATAAATTAAATAGGGTTATTAAACAAATCTATTTCCAAAATACATTTTCCATTTAATAAAGTTAAATTAAATTTCCTTTAATAAATTACTTAGTTACTGGAAAAATTAAATGAACAAACTAATCACTCAATCTATTATTTCAAAATAAGCTCGTACATTAAAATATATATGTATATTTACCTTCCCCTTTGAAACTATATATATTAATAACTATATACATAAAAAAAATCTAACCTTTATATAAACTCTATAACAAATTTTAAATTCCTGCTTCTTTCAAACTTCCTAGCATAAACTAATTTCTATGTTCACAAATACATATATTTATTAAATTTTAAATGGAAATGGAATCCCTTTCCAACGTATATATCTTACTGAAATCAATTAGTTTTCTTTGCTTATCTATATATATATATATATACACTGTAATATATTTTCTATGTATATATTTTCCTCAATTATATATATACATACATCCTTAGTAAACTCAGATAAGTAAAATGAAAAATCAGATAAGAAATAAAAACAGTGAGGTTCTACTCACCGATGCTATTTTTAACGAATTGAAATCGCCAGCACGCCCTAGGTGATCGTCAGCCTCTGATTGATCGAACTAGCGCCTCGACCCCTTATGCCTTCATGCTTCCAACCCGTTGCCTTCCCAAGCATCGCGCGTCCCACCTAAGAAGTCGAACCCTAACAAGATGCCTGCGAATCAAATCGCGACATTGCGCATCCCAAAACCCCACGAAATCGACGTGCTCGAGCTCGCTGTTGCTTGGCGACACGGCTGTGATTGTCTTCGAAACCGCCTCTGCCAGTTCGAGATGATTTCGAGCGTCTCCACCTTCTAGATGTTGATGGGAGTCGAGCAATTTGGCACACGTCGATTTCGTATTATTATATTATTATTTTTTCCCTAAAATCGAACTGAGGAAAGGGGAAGAGGACGGGTTGATTTCTATTTAAGGATTAGAGTGGAAGATGGAGATAAAACAGATATTTTGAGATGGCTTCTTGAGTACGCGTTTATGAAATAATTTAATATTGAAAATATCACGTTGTATAACGCGAAATCCCAAACCCCGAATCAGACACGCCAACAGACGTTTATAAGGTTTTACCCGCGTTCCGAACACGATGGAACGTGTTTCGGAGGCCAATTTGACTGTATGCTCGTTTTACGGACGTAAACAATCAATTGTAAATTAAATCGATTAAAATAGTTTCTATGCGTTTTGAGCTGCCAGGGTCAAACGACAACTCCGATTACTACGGAAATTGAAATCCGATAATAACTAACTATTACGGATCCAATGAAACTAGTTTCGTCGAATTTCGAGACTGTGCCTCGGAAGGCTATTTTTTAAATTCAATTTAAACGGTATCTTATTAAAACTGAACAAATTACCTTTAAATTGAATTTCAACCATCCTATTATCTTCAGTATCATCATCAAAAATTTTATAAGTCTTCAAATTATTTTAATAGGCTTAGAAATTTCAAATTCAACAATTTACCCAATTTCAATTATTAAATTCAATATTTAGATTATATACTTCAATGATTTAATTATCAAGTAAATATTGATATCTCGAATTCAAGTTACAATTAACCTTTAAATGTTTTGATATATATAAAGCAATATTTCTTACTAATAAATGTTAAAGTAATTGGTTGTTAAAAATTATTGGAATTAAATAAAATAATGAGAATTAAGTGTTAATATTAATACAACCAAATTGAAATTGAATGAAGATAAATTTGAAATGGATCCAAACTGAAATTAAAATCCTAAATTTGTAGAAATATTTTCAGAATAAAGATAATAATAAATTGGTTTCCAGATATGGTAATCTTGGTTATTATCATAAATGGTTGTTGTGTTTAATAATGAAATGTTGTTAAGGAGTAAGCAAGATGAAATGTTTTAGGGAAGTAAAACATTTACGCAAGTATGACTTATAAATTGGAATTAAAGATGATATAAATTGTGAAGTTTTAAATCTGAGCCCAGAATTTGAAAATTTGTTTCAAAATGATAAAGAAATAATAAATAATATTATTTGAATGATAAGGCTTGATTCAAACAGGAATTGTTTGGAAATTTAAAGGAATTTGTTTTGAATTAAAAACCAAAAGTGGTTTAAATTTTAAGGATAACTTGGTATGTAAAGGAAATAATATGTGTATATGAGGGATATACATGGTATCAAAAATGGGTTGAAATAAACTCTAAATGTTGAGTTTTAAATTTGGAATGTAATGTGAAAAACCCAAGGTGATAAGTTTTTGAACTTATAAGATTGTTAATGTAAAGTTTAAAATTTGAAGTGGGAATTCAAATTTGAATAAGTTTGACGAGATTAAATTGAATTTAACTTAAAGGAAGTTAAATAAGTGAAAAATATAAACCTGAATTGGAAATTTCAAGATGAAATTGAGATTTAACTTAGGAAAGTTAAATGGGTTGATTTGGTAGGGAACTATATGTGATCTCAAATAGGTTTGAGATCTGGAATGGGTAGTGGATGATGAATGTTTTAATAAATTGGAAGGTAGATTGAGGGAATATCTATTCCAATATTGGAATTAAATGGAATTAAACTTTAATTTGAAATTACTTAAGTAATTTTGATTTTAAAGATAAAAATTAAACTTGAGAAAATGAGATCACTTTGAACATTAAGATTTGAATGTTTAAAATGAACATGTAAACTGAAATGATTAAGGATTGGTTCCAAGGTTGAAATTGGGTAATAAATTGAATTTTTAAAATAAAATTGTTTTGAACTCTTATTTGAACTTTGAAATAAGTGAAGTAAAGGTAAATTAAAATGGAATTTTGAACTCAGAATTAAACGGTTAAATTAAAAGTAAAGGATAATTTGATTTATGGGATTAAATCAACATTTGAAATAATAACTCGAATTTATATAATTCGAGATAGTTTAAAGTGAAATAAAATAGAAAGTTAATTGGAAATTGGTAATTGATTGGAAATGGAGATTGGGAAGTTGAACAGTTTGGCTCTGGACTATTTTAAATAAATTATTTTGATATACCCTATTTTAAATCTATTTTCCTAACTATTTACTATGCAACTTTTCTTTTTTAAAATTTCAAGACTATCTTATATTTATTTAGCAACTACTTTTGAAACTATTTAACAATTTTACAACTGATTTATAAACTGATTACTGTTTTTCAACTGTTTTATAAATAATTACTATTTTTCAACTATCTTACAATTACTTAACTATTTTACAGCTATTTTACAAACTAATAATTATTTTTCAACCACTTATCTATTTTTCAAATTTTTCAAGCTATTTTCTAAATTTAAGCTGGTCGGAGTTCAAATTGTTATGGATTAAATACCCAACTGAAATAAGAATTGAAGTGATAATCCAAATGGGATTAAGGCGAATGTGAATAAGTGAATAAAACCAAAGTGAGGATGAATAGAAAGGAGAAATTGATTTAGCTAATAATCAATGAAGGAAAATACGTAGGATGTACGTATATTATTCTATTCGTATAGTGATTTGATCCAGATTCGAGCACAGAATTTCGAGATAGTATTATCAATCCGAGTTGGGATTTTTCGCTCGATTTTCGACGGCGAACCTGGATATGGATTTTTGATTGGTTCTGGATATTCTCTATCATAGTTGTGACTATGCAAGGAGAATGACGGTTTCTGATCAAGAAACCAAATCTGAGTCCGCACTAGGAAGTCGGGTGGACAATACTAGTTCGGAAGTGAAATTGTATGATCGAGTGAGCGATCAAATTGATATTGCGTACGAATGATACGTGGACATCGTACGGTTTGGAATGAAATTGATATTGAAACTTTATGCATAATAAACTGTAAAATGGTCTTTGAAATGAAAAGTATATTTTGTGAAAATATATGATAAAACTCCCCTTATTGAATCTTTTGCCAGGAAAAAAGGGTTTTGAAAGTATTTGAAGTATAAAAGTAAATTTATATAAGTATAAATTGAACTAAAGATTTTCCAAGATTATTATATATATATATAAAAAGGATTTGTGAAAATGATTTTGAGAAAAGATTTTGAGAACCTATGGCATTTGGAAAGGCTTTTGATTTTTGAGGAAAATCAAATTTGGAATTTGGAAAGCCTAGTTTGTGAATTATCGATTTTGGGAATCGATTTTAAAAGGGGCTTTATATGAGATTCATACTTGGTGTATGATTTGGAAAATACTATATATATGTATAGTATAAAGTGCTTTGAAAGTGGCTATGGGGAAAAAGGCGCTCCCTTGAATGAACTTCTCAGGAGTACCACTGAGTGGTACTGCCTTGAGCCTCTAAAGGGGAGGTTCTAAAGTTGATCCTGTGAGGAGTCCGGACAAACTAGTTCCTGAGGATTATTTGGTAGCGAAAGTCGATGGCGATGTTGCCTACAGGGGCATTTGGGTTATGCTGTGACGACAGTGTAACTCGATGTCGCTGCGATCTACTGTGGGGACCATAGCGAAAATCGTGTGGAGGATGAGTGCCAACAGTCTACACTTGATTTTGCCGAGATGGCAGCGCAACATCGGTAGACTGCGGTCTATGGTCAAGTGGAGGAGTTTCATTCTTTTGGCAGTGAAATTCGGTGGCGCTGATGCCTACAGTTATATGGGTTTGTGCTGTGATAGCAACGTAAGGCTCGGGTATAACTGCGATCTATAGCGGGTTCCATGGCGTAATCAAGGGGCGCGGAGACCTACAGTTATCTGTGGATTTTGCCGGGACGGCAACGTAACCATCGGGTTAACTGCGACCATGGATGGGGGTGATGATTTCCAGAGCATTTTTACCAAAGATATTTCCTCTATTTTAAAAAATGTTTTCTATATTTTCAATAAAATTATTTTCCAAAGTATTTTCACTAGGTATTGGAAACGGGTTTACCAAGTACTTATAGATTTTCAGTCCTACGCCTGATCAACGTATGACCGAATTTCCTTAAGAACAAGGATGGACTTGTTAAAACATCGAGTTATAAAAGTGTTTTTATAAAAAAAACTATTTTAGTAATATTATATAGATTTTTAAAGTGATTTAAAAATGATTAAAGAATATTTATCTGATTTTAAGCATTTTATTAATACTGGTTTCGTTCCTTTTCGAGGACGAAAAGTTCTAAAGGGGGAAGGAATGTGACGACCCAGATTTTTAACGGTTGTAAATTGATAATAAATTGAATTTAATGATTGGAATATTACTTTAGATAAATCGAACAAGTAAATTCCTGATATCTAAAATATCTGGATATATGAGTTAATTTAAAGGCATGTTAATATTTAATCTATAGAATTTCGAGAAAGTAAAATATACATATAGGAACTCCACTATTTAAATTGAGATAAAACACCTATATATATATATATATATATATATATATATATATAAGATAAGCATATATAAGCTTTATGATCCGAATATGTATATTATGTATAATGAAAATGTATACAAAAGCAATGTGTATGAAATATGTATATGTTAACAATGCACAAACAAATGTATACCCATATCTATTATACGAAATAGTGGCAAGGATATAAGTAGATATATATATATATATATATATATATATATATATATATATATAAGCATGCCTTAATACATGTGCAGGATAATGACAATACAAGCAAGAATAAAAGGATAAAATGCATAACTATATACATGCACATTGTACATAAGAATGTAGATAAGCATGTAAACACTGTGGGGAACATAGCATTAAATGCAAGCATACAATATTTCTAGTCAAGCGTACAAAACCATTAATCAAAAGATCTGATCAAATAAAAGAATATCTGGGCTGTACAAGGGTTGCAGCCACACTGCTTGCTTGCTTGATACACTTCCATCCTAACCCCTACCTTGTTTCATTTTCTTTGACTCGAACTAAATAACAAAAGGGATAAACTTCACTGCAATTCATGACCTAAAAAAAACAACTCAACAGAAGGGAAGATCAAAGACTTGAACAAGAAGCAGGTTCTCTGTTCAAAAATAAACAGTGAGTATTACAACCTGGTTTCCTCTGTTATTTTTGAAAAGCCTGTGAGTTGCATTTAATTTAAAAGAAAAGAAGTTTAAATATGGATTTGGATGCATGTTGGTTTCTGGAATAAGTATGTTCGTATGAATACATATATAAATGAGTTCATGTTTATGTATATGAAAATACAGATGTGTGTGCATGCCTAAGACATCCCTGTTCTTGTTTTCAAAACTCAAGATTTTAAATAAATCCCTTTATCTCTCGATCTAATCCTAGTTAGGGTTTTATTTTTGAACAAAACTTGTTGTTGAATCATAGAGTAAGGTTCAAAATTTTATTTAAGTTAAAATAAATTTAAACTGCTCTGGAAAAAAAACCAATTGAACAGGAAACTTGATTTTGAGGAAATTTCAAACATCTTAATTTATTTATTTAGGAATATAAACTGAATCCTCAACCAAAAACTTGATTTTTAATAGTAAAATCATAATTTTTAATTTGATAATTTTGGAGATAATCGGAATTGGAGGTTTTTGGGGTTTTTGCCACTTTCTCGCGATCGACGTGGTGGTCGGCGCCGAGGTTGTGGCTGAAGGTGGCTGGTAGATGGACTGTCTCTGGAAAAATAGATTGGGATTTTTCTGATGGCCGTGGCGTTCCATCGAAGGTGAACTAGGGTTTTCGTGAGGTTTTTGGACGATGGGTTTACTAAGGCTTTTGCGATACCGATAGTTAGCCAGAGGCAACCGCTTGTGGGGGAAAAGGTTCGTCGGAGTTTGGCGTGGCTTTAGGTGGATCGGTGAGTGATTCTGAGATCGGAAGTGACGGCAATGGGTGGTTTCCGATCATGGATTGGGTTCCAGTTTCTGATCAGATAGTTCGATTTTGACTGGGTGACGTTTTCGTGGTTCTGGGTGCTAGCGTGGGTTGTCGTGGTCATCGGCAGCTTGGTGTAGGCCGGAGGGATGGTCGGCGTCGTGTAGTTCGCCGTGCATCGTGCACGCGTGCACGTTGATGTGTCTGAATTGATTTGGTTTTTGGGAAGAAGGATCGGCTCGGGGTCTTTCTCGGGATGTTGTGCGTGCGACTCGAAGTAGATAAAGTAGGTGAATTCTCAGGTTTTGCTCGGGATTTTTGTTGTTTAATCTCGGGTTTGTTTTTGATTCAGTTAACAAGTAAATTCCAGGTTTTAAAATTTTGAAAATCATATCCAGGTTTTAAGTTTCGAAGAAAACATTGCCAGGTTTTAAAACTTAAGAAAATTTAACTTTCAAGTTTAAACTTTAAAGACAAGTAAAAACAAGTTTAAAAGTTTCGAAAATAAATTAGTTTCAAAGAGAAATGTTTAACAAAGTTTAAATATATATATATTAAAGTTGATAAGTTAAAAAGGATATGATATTGGGTTTTCAGAAATAACTATGTATTAAAAATTATTAAACAACCGTGAAAAGTTTTTTAAAGATTTAAAAGGTTAATTAGACGATTACATTGTTTTTAATTATAACTGATTTCTAAATGTTTTATTTTATAAGGTTTAATGATATAATTAAGTAATCAATTAAAATAAAGAGTTTATCTTTAAGTAATTAAGATTTGGATTAATTAAAGATAATTAAATCAAGATAATAAAGGTTAATCAATTATTGTTAAGGATTAAAGAAAGTTAGTTAATGCAAATAATTTATTGATAAGTAAGAGTTTAATTAAGATAAATGATTTTCTTAATTAATTAAGGTCCTTTGAATATAAGAAGTTAAGTAATTATCTAATAAATTTAGATGATTAATCAAAATAATTTACTAAAGTCAATTAATTAGATTGGTTAATTAAAGATAGTCACTTATGAATTAATTAGGTATGATTACTTAATGAAGTAATTAGTGAATAGTTAATAAATGTAATTAAAGTAAGAATCATTAACTAGTAATTTTGTAATATTTAATTAATAAGTTAAGGTAATTAATTTAAGATAATTAAATTAATTAAAATCTAGGGTTATTTAATTAAGGATAATTAACCAAAGGGAAATTTCTAAAAGGAAGTAATTAAGGATTAATTACTTGGAGAATTAATTAAGGAAAAATCAATTAATTTATGTGAATAATTAAACTTTATTTAATTAATGAGATTAATTAATGGATAATAAATGAAAACGATAATAAAGAGGTAGTTACTTAATGAAGTAACTAGAGGTAAAATAATAAAGTGAGTTAAGGTTAATTAGTGTGAATGGTGAAATAATTAATCTATGTGATTAGTTAAAGATTAATTATTTAATGAAATTAAAGAATAATTAATCAAGGAGGATTAACTAAGATGAATGATTATGGGATGGTTAATCAATTGGGTTGTAATAAATCAATAAGCAGGACTTAAAAGTAATTGATTTAATTAAATTAGATTACTCAAGATGGTGTGATTGGTATAGCTTGCTTATGTATGACTAAGCGATTGTTTAAATGCCCTAAATTGATTGATACCCCTGATATGAAATGGTTCGTGATATGGTGTGTTTGGGTGGGCAATGATATTGTGGTTATTTATCAATGAGGAATTGCAAAGTAAAAGGTGGCATCTTTTATTTAAAGTTGAATTTCATTTCACTTGAATAATTTGCGTTATGATGAACTGAATTCGAAGAGACCGGAGTCGGGTATTAGTAAATACCCGAAACCACTTCGATTCTTTAAAGAATTGATATGTGAAATCAGTAAGTTGGAATGGAATGATTTAAGTGAATTCGACCATTTAATCTAAGTTTTGGTACTTAGAAATTGATGTGTGAAATAAGTGTCGTCTTTAACAAATTGTGAAACTGTAAATTGACACGAGCTACCCCGGGTTTTATGTAAGTTTATGCTGTTGTATTCCATGTTAGATGGGTTTACTCACGTTGGTTTCCAGCCTGACCCGGGTGTTACTTTGATGTAATGCTCGGGTCAGACCGAGTATTACATATTTTTCAGGTAAGGACGTTCTGGAGCTAAGGAGGCGAGCTGGATGGTAGGAATGTATGGAGTGTATTCCGCTGTGATATTGTTATTTATCTGTGACAAGTTATTTTAACTGTCCAGTGATTGTGAAATGTTGTAACTCTGATGTATAAAAATGTAAATTAACTGATACAGTATTCTTTTATAAACAGTTATTATTGATATTATATTTTGATCCGCTGCGAGTGTGAGAATCTGTGTAGTGTATCTGTTTCTTCTTCTTCTATCTCTTTCTTCTTTCCCTAACTATCTGGAATTTTCGGGATCGAAAATTCCGGGTCGTTATGAAAAAGAAGAAGAGATAGAAGAAAAGAAACAGAAACAAGTCACAGAATCTCACATTCGCAGCGGATAAAAATATAATATGTAACAACCCGGAAGTTCGTAACAATTAATTATCGACACTAGGTGATTAAACCGTTCGCCAATTTTTATTGGAATTTTATCAAGTTAAAATTCTTTTGAAAAATGGTTGAGATGCTATTTTGGGCTTTAAATAAATATACTCTTTTTTTTAATCGGCCCGCTTTAAATTTTTATATCGATCCCTTTTTTATTATTCTCGAGCCCGATCCCCTTTCTTTTATTTTCTTCTGGCCCGATCCCCTTTGAGATAATGGCGATTTGAAAACTAGGGCATTCACGAAGAAAAATTGAAGACGCCAACTCTACTTTGATCGATCGTTTCCTCGTCGCTCACTTCGGCTGCTCAATCTCGTGGCCTTCGAAAACGGTGAGTGATTTATTCACCACATCTAATTTAAACTCTTCTTTGTTTGATTCGAATATATAGAGCTTCGGCCATTTGATTTTGTTTCGATGCCTGTGATGATTTTCGACTTTGTCTATTGTTTTCAGTGTGCTTCCGTGATTTCTTGATTTTGGGTTGTTATAGGGTTTGAATCCCTGTATATTCGTTCGAATAATTTATTTGAATTTGTCAACTTGTTTCTCTGGCCGCTGATTTTCTTTTCGATGCTTGAGATATTCTTGACTTGTTCAATACACATATATATTGCATATATATTTGATAACTTGGATTTCACGGTATTGACTATGCTGTGACGATGATTCCTTGGCCATTACGATTTCGATTCTGAGCTTTGACTTCGGCCATTGAATTTTTTCGTTCTTCATTCTAGTTGACTTAGACCTTGACTTGATTTTGGTTTACTGACCTGTACATATTGTTGCTTGATTCTGGTCACCAACTCTGTCTTGTTCGACATTGCTTTTGGTCATTATGGTTGTTGATTTAGTGGCCGTTCTTTATATCAGAACTGCTACTTGAGCATTTGTAGTTTTTCTTTTCTGATCTTGAGTCTGGTACTCACATGTACATGCTTGCATCTTTTGAATTTTGGTTAGATGGTACTGTCTAGACCTGACCTTGTTTGAATTCTTTGTATTGATGTGCATTGAGCATTTTACTTGAGTCATTTGAGTCATTTGAGTCAGTTTGTATTGTTGTAGTGGTTAAGACTTGTTTACATTCTGGGTCGAATTCATTTCCGAGTTGGATGTGCTGGTCTGGTTCTCGGCCTATTGTGCATTTGACTTTGTTCGAACTTGTAACAATTTCTAATGGTCGGTCACTGTGATTTGAAACTGCATATTAGCTTGGTCATTACCCTGTTGTTGCCTCTTGCAGTTTACTATTGTATCGTGTTCCCTCTGGTGCACTTTGTGTACTTGAGTTCTGGCCATGTTCATTTGTATTGTGTTGTCGATCATATTGACTTCGTTAATGTGATGATGTTTAAAGGCCCTTCTGTTCATCCTTGTAGCAGTTTTGTGCATTTCTCTGACCATTTGCGTTTATCCATTCATGTGTATTCAGCCCTTTTGGTTTTAATCCACTGTTCTCTGTTAGGTGCCTCACTTCCATCTTGAGTTTTACCATCTGGTTAGTGAGTTGCAATTGTTTTGATAATGTACATTTGCCACTGTCTTCTTTGTTGTGGCCTTTGCATTTGTGTACATGTATGCAGCTTGGATTGGTGGTATTTTCATTTGAGTGTAGTTGCTGCACTTGTTTTGCCTACTTGACATTTCTTTGGTGTCTGACCTGATGTTATTATGTCTGGTATCTCGATTCACTTTATACACTGGTGCGCTCCTTGACTTCTTCCCTGTTGCCAGTTTTGGTTGCACTGGTCATTTCCAGTTGCTTGAGCATTTGTATCATTGGCTTGCCTTCACTTGACCCACTGTTACATTCACTTGTACATGTGGCATTGGCTTGCCGCTGTGCCTTGTTGATATTTGCAATTTGTACATTTATGTTTTGAGGCTGTTTGCATGCTGTTGCATTTTAGTCATTTGTGTTGTTATCACACTTGAGATGAACCCGATTTCGGGGTTTGACCTTGTGATCATTTATGACTTTCGCTGAGCTCTTGTGTATCTCATGCGATAGTGGCGAGGCAGTACACGCGTGCGTGTACTGCAGCCCTATCAGATTTGACAATTTTAAATTGATGTTTCGATTGTTGAATTGTTTCGTTGGTTAAATTCAATATTTTAAAGTTGTATTCTGATTTGGATTTGCTGATTTATCGTTTAACACTATTTAGTGTTATATTTGCCGTTATCCGATTCTCTTATCGAGAAGTTGGATATACGAGATTTCTGTGACTGTCGTCTATTCTATATTGATTTTTATTGCTCTTGTGCATTAATAACTGAGTTTGAATTAGACTGACGCATGTATTATTTTCTTTTGAATTTAATACTCGGGTCAGACCCGAGTTATTTTAGGTTGTAGATTTCCTGCTTTGAGTTGCTGTTGAGCTATGAAGACTTTTTATATCAATTGAAGTGGTCTTCGTCTTGTTGTAGTAGTCAGTGTGTCTGTTTTAAGATGATATGTATTCATGTATATTAGTCGATAATGTACTTGTATATATATAACTTCTTGAGTCGAAAGTTGTAGTTGTATCATATGTATTGTGTCTAATGTATTGTAACTGATATCAGTTATTATATATATGAGACTTTCCGTTCCATCTGTATTCTGCATTTATGTTATCTGTGTTATTTTTATATCTATTGTCCTAATCTATTATAGCCACTGTATAGTAGCTTTGAGTTTGTATCGGTATGTCGGATTTCCTCCTGAAATAAAAATGCATGTTATTCTATCTGACATATCGGTGCTCGCACAAAGCAATTACACAGAAGGTCGCTCCTCAACAGCCTTATTCTCCATGCTAGTTGACAGCACTACACCGCAGTGTTCTTGGCTAGCGTGGGTATAGAGGTGGGGCGTCACATAATATCATATAATACCATTTATACAAAGAAACTATATCAGTTAAATTACACTTTAATACATCAGAGTTACAACATATACACAATCACTAGACATATATGATATATATAATCAACATGTCCAAATATACAACAATATATCACAACGGGATACACTCCATACGTTCCAGCCATCCAGCTCGCCTCCTGAGCTTCCGAACGTTCTTACCTGAAAATCTGTAATACTCGGTTAGACCCGAGCATTACATCAAAGTAACACCCGGGTCAGGCTGGAAACCAGCATGAGTAAACCCACATAGTATAAAATACCAAACTATATAACTTATTTGCAACCCAGGGTAACTCGTACTTTTCTACGAGTTCTAATCTTATTTAAGTTGATCATTTATCTCAAACAATATCCAAGAATTTTTTTATCCAGTTTTAAATATTCTTGATACTTAACTTGTTTCAGTCCAGCCCGTTTAATACCACATATTCAAATTTTATAAGGAATTTTGTAGTTTACAAATCGAAGTGGTTCCGGGTATTTACCGATACCCGACTCCGGTCTCTTCGAATTTCACGTCATTTAACCCAAGTTTCCAAATGAAATACAATTCGAACTTAAAATACAAGATGTCACTTTTACTCGGCAATTCATCAATGATAGATAACCACATAACCACTGTTCGAGATAAACATATCATATCACAACATCTCATATCAGTAATATCACCCAATCATTCCTAAGCAAGATTTATTAGTCACCCATTTCTAATTAAATCAGATTAATTTCTTAAATCACCTTTAATCTTGCTTACTTAACAATAATTAATTACAAACCGTGAATTGTGTTCTTACATTAATAACAACAAGTGATAATCCCTAAATCACTTCCATTTTATTACTTCTCTAAGAAATTTTCCATTAATCACTTCCACAAGTAATTCCCTCACTAATTACTTCACTAAGTAATTTCTCAATTAATTAACAAGTGATTATTTTTATTTAGTTAGACAAATTAATTAATCTAAAATTAATTACATTAATTAATTAACCAATTTATTTTTCACTTAACCTTTTTATTAATTGTTACTTGATTTCATTCTGTCATGTTTGCATAAGTTAAAAATTCAAATTTAAACATTCATTTATAATTTCTTAGATATAACTTTACTTGAACATCTTTATTTCAAAACTCATTTGAACTTCAAAAGCTTAATCCAAATTGAAAATATACCGAGTTAATATTCAAAATCAACTTAATTAAATACTCCAAAGGCAACCATCCTTTATATTCAAATTTCAAAATATATTAAATTAAGTACCCTTAAAATTTGATTTCCATTTGTTTGGGAAAAACTTGTTAACCACTTTAAACTTGAGTTCTTTTTACATAATTTGGTTATAAAATTTTTTGTAGGCCTGTTTCCTTACAAAATTCCCTTTACTAGAAGCCAGATCATCACCACAACAGACTCGAGTCGACCAACCCTGTAACCCGAGTCAACTCCTCACAAAACCCGTGCTTGCCTCGAGTCCTTCGTTCTGTATCAGCTTCGAGACCCCAAACGAAACGCCACGAGGAAAACTCGAGCCAATTCCCTTATTTACCCAAGACTAGCTCGAGCTTTTATCCTCTAGACACGACGTGCACACGGTGCACGTGAACCAACGTCGTTGAACTCTGGCGATCGTCGCGACTGTCCCTGATGATCACACTAGTACACACGAACATGAAATTGGAACCCAATCGAGAAAAATCCAGTCGAATTCGAAAACGAACCTCTTGGTCGAAAAACTGGAGCAACACATCGAAGAGATCAACTGTAACGACCCATAATTTAATCACTTTGAACATGAATAGTTAATATGTTTTTAAATGATTAAATAATGGATTTTATATCTAGAAGTATTAACCCTGCCTAATAAAACAGAATAGTATAATTACTTGCCTAACAAAACAAGAAAGAATTATTAACCTAGCCTAATAAAACAGAATAGTATAATTACTTGCCTAATAAAACAAAATAGCATAATGATTATTATATTCCATATCGATGGTTGTCATTGGACCAAAATCTGGTCGAATTAGGTTATTCCATGTGGATGGTTGCCATTGGACCAAAATCTGGTCGAATCAGATTAGGCCATAGTTGATAAGGAGAATTCCTATTGGACCATAATGTGGTCGAATCAAATTAAGCCACAAGGATGTGTTCTATTGGACCAAATTGTGGTCGAATCAAATTAAGCCACAAGGATGTTTTCTATTGGACCAAAATGTGGCCGAATCAAATTAGGCCATATGGCCAGTTTCTATTGGACCAAAATCTGGTCGAATCAGGTTAGGCTATAGGAAATTACTAAAGTACCCTTCTCTTCACCTATAAATAGCCAAGTCCGTATCTCATTTAAATTCATTCACAAACTAAAGAAAAGAACTAAAAATTCATTGTCAAAGGTGAAGTATTCCAAGTCTCCATCAAAGCAAATAGGAAGTGAGTATATTCCTTGCTTTCATAGTTTAGTGAGTATAACTTATTCTGCGAGTATATTCCTTGCTTTCATAGTTTAGTGAGTATATTCCTTGTTTTCGTAGTTTAGTGGGTATAACTTATGCTGTGAGTATAATTTAATTATTTTACAGTCAGTGTAATCTTAATATCTTTCCTTTAACTCATTCACATTTTAACAAATGTTGTGTTAAACTATTGATTGTAAATTGTAAATAATAATGAGTTTGTTATTATTCTTGTTTGGTTGTTTGATTTGTACTCGGCCAGTTTATGAGCAATAACTTTGATGTTTAGTTAAAAGGAACTTACACCACCTTTTAACATAGGATTGACATGTAGTGACTTTTTGGTTAAAAGGAAATAACACCCCTTTTAGCTATCTCATTTGATTAAGAGGAAGCTTCACCCCTCTTGGTCGTATTTTCCTTTAAAGATGATGGGTTTAAGTTATGATTTGAATGGAAGTTTTAAATCTTTGTTTAAAGTATTTTAAAGGAGCTTCAAAATTTATATAATGATTTAAATGGGTTATTTATGGAAAGTAAGTATACCTATACTTGGCACTAAAAGCCGATGAGTAGATTGATCCTCTATCTGTGAGACCTGGAACCGAAGTGTCTAGGCAAGGCTAGGAGCAACCAGTGCCCTGACTTACCTGGCTTTGTTTCTGGGCGAGGGGTAGAGTAAGTCGAGAATATCGGAAACATGACAAGTGTAGGAGATTTGATTTCCATAAATGATCTTTATAATTATAATGGAAAACATTCGCATTTCTTATAGACAATTGTTTTTGACCCATCTCAGTATGCTTTTGAAATATGAAATCCTCCCAAATATTTTGTGAATATACTTATACCGATGGGATAAGTATATGGATATTTTCCAAGCATTGAAAAAGTATAAGATTTAATTTCCATATACGATCATTTTGTTATCCCCGATAGTTGATATCTTGACTATCAATTTCGATACCCTTCTTCCTTTTGTTTTTGTTTCGTCAATCTAAGACGATTTGTTGCTTATTTAGAGCATTAATATCCTTTATCGGAAATGACTAAATAAAGAGCGAGTGGGGGCCAAGCTATGTGGGGTTGCTCCCATTAGGGTATTTTCGCATCTACTCTAGATTGGTTTCGGTTGTATGCGCACGGAGATGTGAAATACTCGGATACTCGGTAAGGTTGTCGGGGTCCGGCTTGGAGGTTTCCGAGAGCCATCGTAGTTCTCAAGTATATTTTCTAGAGGTATACTTTCGATAAGGGGGGCGCACCCTCCTAGTCATTGTTGGAAAAATTCCTTTTCCTTATTTTTGATTCAATTCATTGGATTGATTCTTTCTTAATTGCATCGGGAAGCATCTTGCGCTCTTCGCGGTGTTTAATTATTTGTGTCCATTCTTTTATGCTTGAATGTTGTCCTTGTGAGGGGAAAACCATATGCATTTTTACGACGTGGTCTCACAGGTTATTTTGTGTGTTCTATTTTTTTATTTGGAGTTTACTCATACCGGACTTATTGTCTGACCCGAATTATTTGTTTCCCATAAATGTTCGGGTAGTCATTTATATTTGAGTAGTCCGGAAATGACAGGTTTCTTTGGGCTCTTTTGAAGATGATGGACGGGCAGGAGGCTCCTTATCTATCTAGCTATTTATTTCCGCTGTTATGAGAAGTTGGCTCTATGTATGTATATTTAAAGGCGGGGTGTTATAACTGCCTAGACTGATAGTAGTACTTTTGTTGTAACTCTGATAACTCCATGTTGGGGAGTAACCTTATGTACTTTCTTATTTTTATGTTATATTTAACCATTCCGTTGTGAGATTATTGTTCCGTTCTTATATTTTACCCCATGACAACTCGTCTTTCAGATACTTGGGCAACGGCACATGAATACCATGTATGTATTAAGTGTCGTTCTCATGGGTCAGAAAGGTGGGTCGTCACAGTTGGTATCAGAGCTTTGGTTGAGCGAACACCTTAGCCTGATTGGGGTACAACTCATTAGAGATAGGGTAAGTGATGCCCTAGAATGAGTTAATCTTGGGAGAGCGTATTTGTAATTTTTATAATAATAATATTTATCCTCTAAAGTCTAGTTTTAGATCCTTTGGTGTTATTTCCTTGAACCATTTTAATCCTATTTTGTATTCTAAAGATACCTGTTATTTGTTCAGATAATATAAAATGAATACAAGAAGAGGAGGAAGGAGAGGATCTGGAACTAGCATGGCTACCAATGGCAGGGTACCTAGAAATTTACTATGTCAGCTGTAGATCCGGTAGAGGAAATGGTAGCGCAAGTTCAAACCCCTATGAACTTTGCAGCTTTGTGTAAGAATTTTACCACTTTGGGCGGGAAACCATTCTATGGGACTGAAGATATTCTTGGAGTGCAGATGTGGCTTCGAACTTGTGAAAGAATATTTGGAGACCTTCGGTTGGAGGATGCGGAGAAACGGCTGTTGGCATCGCGACAACTTCAAAAGTCCGCGATGGATTGGTGGGATTCAGAAACAGCTAGTACTCCAGAGGGGGAGTTTTCTTGGGCCCAATTCAAGGAAGTTTTTGAAGCACAGTTTATTCCAGAAGCCGGAAAAACTCAGTTATTTAGAAGTTTCATTGACTTAAAGCAGGGTGACATGACTGTGTCGCAGTATGAGCATAAGTTCAATGCTTTGTCCCGTTTTGGACTTGGATTAATAGACACACCGCTTAAGAAAAATGAAATGTTTGTGAATGGAATGTGACCAGAGTTCCATCGTGAAATGACCAATCATCTTATGGGTACATTCACCAACATTATTAACATGGCTTTGAGGTTTGAGGCTCTTGATATTAAAGAAGGAGTCCAGAAGGGTGTAGTACCAACAATAAGTGCCAAGCCTTTATCAGTTATACCAGTTGAAGGAAAGCCAAACTTCAAGCGTAAGTTTAAGGGAAAGAAGCAGGGTGCAGGGAAGAAACCCGAAGATGGCGCTCCAGCACAGAAGAAGCAAACCAACTTGGCCAACATTCTTTGTTTCAAGTGCAATAAGATGAGCCACTTTGCAAATCATTGTCCAATTGCCACATGTTTTAATTGCGGCCAGCCGGGACATATGAAGAATGAGTGCTCTTTTCCTAAAAAGGGACCTCAAGGACAGACTTTTACCATTGAAGAGATACCATCCACTTCTTCAGATCAAAAAGGGAAGCAAGTGTTACAAGGTACATTATCCATCTATGATATTCCTGTAAGGGTGCTATTTGATAAAGGAGCTTCCCATAGTTTTATTTCTTATGATATAATGGACAAACTAAACCTTAAATATGTTATCATAAGTAATCCTCTTTGTGTGTCAAACCCAATTGGAGGTCCGACAAATCTTGACACTGTGTGTCTAAATGTGCCTATTTCTTATCGAAATCATCTCTTTCCTTTTGACTTGTTTGTTCTTGGGTTTATGGGTTTTGGAGTGTTGCTAGGAATGGATTGGTTATCTAAGTTTAAAGCTATCTTAGATTGTGGTAGAAGGCTCGTTAGAGTTAGTGATGCAGGAGATGTTGGTGTTGATATTAGTTGTGAAGATCCTAAGAAGTTAATGAAAAGTTTTCTCTATTCACTCGAAGTAGCTAAAGCGGAGCTAGGAGATGTGCCAGTTGTTCGAGATTTCACAGATATTTTTGACGAGGTACAAGGTTTACCTCCTCACCGTGAAGTCGAGTTCCGTATTGATTTGGTTCCGGAAACTAAACCTATTGTACAACCCTTACGAAGGATGGCTCCAAAAGAGAAGAAGGAGTTAGAAAGGCAGACATATGATTTGTTGCAGAAGGGCTTGATCCGACATAGTACCTCGAGTTGGGGATCGCCAGTCGTCTTTGTTACAAAGGCGGACGGTTCTCTAAGGTTATGTGTAGACTATCGAGAGTTGAACAAAAGGACTATCAAGAATAAATATCCTTTGCCAAGGATCGACGATATGTTTGACCAACTCCACGGTGCTCGGATATTTTCTCAATTAGATCTTGCCACTGGTTTCCACCAATTAAGAGTGGCAGAGGAGAGTGTTCCCTTAACAGCTTTTCGAACTCCTGAAAATTTCTACGAGTGGTTAGTTATGCCGTTTGGATTGACTAACGCACCCGCTTATTTTGTGGACTTAATGAATCGAGTATTTCGAGATATTCTTAATAAATTTGTTTTCGTCTTTATTGATGACATTCTTATCTATTCCAAGACAGAGGAGGAACACAAATATCATCTCCGTGTCGTACTCGATACCTTAAGAAGCCATGTGTTGAAGGCTAAGTTTTCCAAGTGCCATTTTTGGAAATCCGAAGTTAGATTTCTAGGGCATGTTATTTCGGGAGAAGGCATATCGGTAGACCCAGCCAAAGTTGTGGCGGTTCAAGACTGGAAGAAGCTCGAAAGTGTGACAGAAGTTAGAAGTTTCTTGGGATTGGCTGGTTTCTACCGTAGGTTTATCAAGGACTTCTCGAAGATTGCTTCTCATCTGACGAAGTTAACAAAGAAAGATGTTAAGTTTGTTTGGACTTCTAAGTGTGATCAAGCATTCAATGAATTGAAAGAGAAGTTGACTAGTGCTCCTGTCTTAACCATTCCAAATGGGAGCGAAGGTTTAACCGTGTATACAGATGCTTGTGGAACCGGATTGAGAGCAGTTCTGATGCAGCATGGGAAAGTTATTGCCTATGCGAGTCGACAGCTAAAGCCGCATGAAAAAAATTATGCTACACACGATTTGGAGCTTTTAGCTGTTGTCTTCGCACTAAAGATGTGGAGACATTATCTTTTGGGTGAAAGGTTCGAGTTATACACGGACCACAAATCCTTAAAATACCTTTTTACCCAGAAAGATTTGAATTTAAGGCAGCAGAGATGGCTGGAGTTTCTTGCTTCTTATGATCTAGAGGTTCTTTATACCCCTGGAAAAGAAAATGCCGTTGTTGATGCACTGAGTAGGAATGTAGCAATGGTTGCAAACCTAGAAGTTAAGCCAGTATTATTAGAGAGAATTGCATCCAATCAAGAGGCAGATCCTATTTTAGCTCGACTTAAGAAGGATGTTGAAGAAGGTGTTGTTTCTAGCTTTAAGATTGATCTCCGGGGCATATTGAAAATGAATGGGCGTATTTGTGTTCCAGACTTTGATGGACTTAGGCAAGAAGTGTTAACCGAATGCCACCATTCAAAGTTATCTTTTCATCCAGGAGTGACCAAGATGTTCAAAGATATGAAGAGGGTATTCTTGTGGAAGGGGATGAAGCGAGATATTTCAATCTTTGTGAGTCGTTGTGCAAACTGCCAGAAGATTAAGAGTAACCAGCAGAAGACAGCTGGATTGCTTCAACCACTTGAGATTCCAATGTGGAAGTGGGAGCAGATCTCTATGGACTTTATTGATGGACTTCCTAGGTCAAGAAGAGGTAACGATGGCATTTGGGTTATAGTGGATCGACTAACCAAGAGTGCCCATTTCATTCCTGTTAAGCTGACTAGGTGTGATGACCCGGTATTTTGGCATCATTATTTTAATAAATATTTAATCTAATTAAATAAAATGTAAACTTATCGTCTTAAAAAAAAATAGGGCCTTTGGGAATATTTGCCATTGTTTATTTGGATTGTATTTTGAAAGGGAATTTGATTTGTAAATTTAAATTAACCCTCTTAATAATATTTATAGTAAAATTTATCTTATTTAATTAAGTTAAAAGTTCCATATTATTAATATTTAATATAATATATTTATAAATGAACTCTTGATAATAATGTTGAAATTTAAGTAATCCTATCAATATTGAATATGAATATAAAATATAGGATATGAATAGAAATATAAAATATATAAATGCGAATATAGGTTATAAATCAAATATTTGAAAGTTAAACTCTAAATAAAAATAAAACTAAGAAG
Source organism: Allium fistulosum (assembly GCA_030737815.1). Taxonomy (NCBI): domain Eukaryota; kingdom Viridiplantae; phylum Streptophyta; class Magnoliopsida; order Asparagales; family Amaryllidaceae; genus Allium; species Allium fistulosum. The sequence continues at coordinate 55,344,474 of CM060905.1, forward strand.
TTATTCTAACAACAACTTATACGATTTGAAATAAAATAGATCTTATAAATATTGACATAAGTATAAGAATAAATAATTAGTAGGGTAAGTATTTGATAGCTTAATAAAAATTTTATAACCTTGACTAAATCAACTTTTATATCAAGTACGAAAGCAAAGTAATATGTAGCCTGTAAGTTTAGATATGCAGGCAAGTAAGGGCAAGGAATTTTTTTACAAACAAGGTAAAATAAAACAAATTTGTATCTATGTACATAAAGTACCTTTGCATTTAATGATAGCACAACTTTGGTCAATTCGAATTGTTCAAAAAAATCAACTCAGCCTCCACATATCTTGCCTGATAAGCCAAAGAGAAATAAAAATCTCTGATCAAAAATTTAAAAATCTTGTACCAAGTTAATACCTGTCCTTGTAAAACTCTCCTCTACATATATCTTCCTTATTTCTTTTCGTTCATTTAAAAAAAAAAATAGCAAACCTGAACAACTAAAAGAGGAAGTATACTTCTACAACAAAGCAAATAACAGCAGCTACATCTATTATCATCAACAAAACAAGAACTGGGAAGCAAGGTCAAAGTTGTGTTTTCTTTAAAACCAAAAGCTTTATTCTCTATCCACAATTTTAGGTGAGTAAACTAACCCAGATTCTTCTTTTCTTTATATAACTGTGAGTAACATTTTTCTTAAAAGCTTTGGTATAAATTCAGTTGCTTGTGAATCTCTGAAGCTAAGAATATTTGTATATATATAAATTTTCTATGATTATGTGAATGATGGATGTGTGCATGCCTGTAAACACCTAGGGCCTCTCTGTTCCAGTTCAAAAATTCAAGTTTTGATTTGAATTCATGATCTCTTGATCCAATAGTTGTTAAGAAGTAGGGATTCAAACCAAATTTGCATGTTTAATCATGAAGTAAAGTGTAGAATTTTATTTAAATAAAACTAAAATGGAAATTGCTCTGGAAATTTAGTAGAACAGGTAAGTATTAACTTTGTTTAAATTTCAAAATATTCTGATTCGTTGATTCCGGGTTATAAACTAAAGTCTTAAACAAAATCATGATTTTTAAAAGAGTAATCACAATTTTTAGGTTGGTTCTGAATGTGCAGTTTAAGTTTGATCGAATTAGGTGTTTTGAGTTGCCTCTGGCAATTAAGTTGATCGGAAGGCTTGTGGTTGTTCCTGGGAATGGAGGGATGATCAGAGATTAAGGGAAAAATGTCAGGTCGGCGTTTCAAGCACTATGGCGGCGATGGGAGACCGGTGATGTCTGTAGCCCTAGTTTAGGTATGGTCAAGATATTGGTTTGCCTCGACTCCTCTGGTGCATCGAGTTCAACAGAACTCTTGGGATCGATCGCTGGGGCATTGACGAAGGCTTGGCCGGAGGTGTTGACATGCCAGCGATTGGAGGGGCGAAGTATGAGGGGTTTCAGTATCGAGTTCTCGCTCCAGGTTTATGTCGTATGCTCGATTTTGATTTTGGGGGGAGTCTGATTTTCTGATGATCGGAATAGGGTTAGAGGGTGGTTACCGATGTGAAGAAATCGTCGTAGTTGACCGGAGTCGGTTGTGTTGATGGTGCATGTGCACGGTGCCACCGTTGTACCTGACGAAGTTTGGGAAGGAGGGGAACTCGGGTTTCTCGAGTTGCTTTTGTGTGTGACCGAAGTTTTCAATGTTTGACTCGAGTAATGTCTCGAGTTGAATGTGAGTAAGGTATGGGTTACAGGTTATAGCCTGCCTGTTTTTTTTATTTCAAACTGGAAGAAAAGAAACTGGAAGCAAGATTTAAACCAGATGGAATCAATTCTATGGTATGGATTCAAAATTAAATTTGAATCCTGGTTGGAATAGATAAGTAAATAAAATGTAGAATGTTAAAACTCTATTGAAGATGAATTTGAATTCATTTTAAACCTTATATTCGAAATGAGATTTAAAGTAAACCCAAAAGGTAAAATGTTTCAATGTTTCTTAAAGCAAATTTGGTCATAAACAAGACAACATTTTATCTTAAAGATAATTAAGATATAATGTTTTGTGATTCATTAGATTATTAGGTAAGTAAAATGGTTAATTAATTAATTTAATTGATTAATGATTTGAATTAATTAATTAAGTTATTTAAATTTATTACCTAGGGCTTAAGTAAATTAATTAAAGATTAAATAAATTTGTAATTAACAATGGTTAATCCTAATTTAATTACTTAAGTAAAGAAATTAAAGAATTGTTAATAGTTAATGAAGATCATTAACATGAGATTATTTAAATATTTAATTAATGTAATTATTGATGAATAATTACTTAGTGAAGTAATTAAGATGGGTAATTATTGGATGTGATAAATTGAAGGATGGAAGAGGTTCGGAATTTATTACTTGAAGAAATCAATATGAAGGATGATTACTTAGTGGAAGAAATTTATAATAAATTACTTAGTGTAATTAAATCAAGAATAATTGATCAAGGAAGATTAATTAAGACAAAGGCTTATTGGATGGAAATTTTGTTTGAAATTTATTTATAAGCAGGATTTAAAAGTAATTTAAGTAATTGATCTAATTCAGGTGTAGTTAATTAAATAAATCAGAGATGGTATAGTTGATTTATCTTCTTTATAAATGGTTGAATGATATTTTGTGCTCTAGATTTGTTGAAATCTCTGATATGTGATGTGGAATGCTATGTGATATAATATGAAGGGTTAAAACAGTGACATCCCGTATTTAAAGTTTGAATAGTACTTCCTTTGAAAAACCGGGATTAAGATGACATGAGTCTCGAAGAGACCAGGGTCAGGTATAAAAATAAAATATCCGAACCCATTTCGATTTTGTAATCTACAAATGATTCTTTATTATTGATTTGTGAAACTAATAGGCTGGGATGAAATAAATTAAGTGAACTGAACCATTGAAACTAAGTAAGGGTACCTTGAGTTTAAACTTGCGAATTAAGTATTGAAATAACGAGATAAGAACTCGTAGGAAAGTACGAGTTACCCCGGGTTTTATATATACTTGAGTATTAGAATATCATGTTATATGGGTTTACTCACGCTGGTTTCCAGCCTGACCCGGGTGTTACTTTGATGTAATGCTCGGGTCAGACCGAGTATTACAGATTTTCAGATAAGGACGTTCTGGAGCTCAGGAGGAGTACTGGATGGCAGGACGTATGGAGTGATTCCGCTGTGACTATTATTTATGATTATCTGAGACATATTTGATTTATATATGACCATCGTTGTGTATTGGAATATAACTCTGATGTAAATAAATGTAAATTGACAGATACAGTATTCTTTTGTAAACTGTTATTATTCGATATTATATTTTGTTCCGCTGCGAATGTGAGCATCTGTGTTATGTTTTCTGTTTCTTTTCTTCTATCTCTTCTTCTTTTCAAAACTATCTGGAATTTTCGGGTTCGAAATTTCCGGATCGTTACAGTTGGTATCAGAGCAAAGGTTAAGCGAAAACCTTGGCTCTGGTGGGTTTACTCATTAGGGATAGGGTTAGTACTACCCTAGGATGAGTTGAGTATATATATATATATATATGAGAGCGTACTTGTTATTTTCTTATATGAAGATTTTAAATGATTTTAAAGATAAATGATTTTCTATAAGAATATATTTTGATATATAAAGCCATATTTCTTACTAATAAATGTTAAGGTAATTGGTTGTTAAATTATTGGAATTAAGAAATACAACCAAATTAAATTGAATAATAATAAGTTTGAAAAAGATTCAAACCGAAATTAAATTTGGATAAGAATTTCCAAAATAAGATAATAGTGAATTGGTTTCCGGCTATAATAACCATAATGAAATGTTTTAAGAAAGTAAACATTTTGATGAGTAGGACTTGTAAATTGAAACTAATGGTGATAAAAAAAATGTGAAGTTTTAAACTGGGTCTAGAGTTTGAAAATTTGGTTTCAAGGTGTTAATGAAAATAACAAATAATATAATTCAGACTATTTTGAATATAGTTTTAATTTAAAATAAGAAATGTTCGGAAGATTTTTAAGGGAATTGTTTTGAAATTAAACCAAGGGTGGTTTAAAATTTTAAGTATAACTTGGTGTGTAAAGGAAATTAATATGTATATATGTTGATATACATCAGATCAAAGATGATTTGAAATAAACTCTAAATGTTGAGTTTTAAATTTGGAATGGGATGTGATACCCAAAGGGATAAGTTTGAGCTTATCAGATTATTAATGTGAAGTTAAAATTCGAAATGGAAATTCAAATTTGGTATGGTTGGCTGGAAGAAGTAAAATGGAATATAACTTTGGAAAAGTTAAATAAGTTAACAAGCAACCTGAATTGGAAATTTCAAGATGAAATTGAGATTTAACTTGGAAAGTTAAATGGTTAATTTGAATTGGGAGATCGTGTGATCTCAAGATGGGTTTGAGATCTGATGGATGTTTTAAAATAAATTGGATGATATCATCCTATTGTTATTAATAATCTTTAGATTGGGAATTGGATTTGTTTAAAATGAATGAAGAAATGGATTGTGGTGATATATCCATTATTTAGCTAAAGGGGAAATTTAATCTCAAATTGAAATTAAGAATATGGAATTTCTTGAACCGGAAATTTAAATAATGGAATTTGTAAATTAAAGTTGTTTAAGAACTAGATTCAAAACTGGAAGATAAAATTTGGTAATAAATTGAATTTGTTTTGAACTCTTATTTGAACTTTGAAGTAAGCTTAGTAAAGATAATTTAAAATGGAATTTTGAGAATTGGACTCAGAATTAAATTGTTTAAAGATTTGGATTATTGATAAAGGTAAATCTGATTTAAGAGAATAAATCAACATTTGAAAATTTAACTCGAATTTATATAATTCGAGATGGTTTGAAATTGAGATTTAAATGGAATTAGTTCAAATTGAATTTAGTTTGAATAAATTTGGAACTATAGTTAAAGTGAATGAGTTTAAAATCAAATGGAATTTGATTTGGAATTGGAAAGAAATTGAGGTTAATTCAACTTGATTGGAAATGAATCAATATCGGAAATGGGAAGTGGTTGAAATTTGAAGTTATTTTGGTATTGAGTCAATTTAAATGGAAATTTAAATTGAATGATTGAGTTAAAGGTTGGGTAGTGAGACAGTTTGACTCTGAAGTTAATTTCAACAAATTATCTTAATATAAGTCTTCTTGAATCTATCTTTGCAAGCTATTTACCATATCCAACCTTACTTTTCAAGGCCAAACTATTTTATACTTATTCTACAATTTTTTTTGAAACTATTTAATAATTTTACCACTGTTTATGAACTAATTACTGTTTTTCGACTGTTTATATATCTAATTACTATTTTACAACTGTTTTGCAATTATTTTATTATTTTTCCAACTATTCTACAATTACTTAACTGTTTTATAGCTATTTTACAAAATAACAATTATTTTCAACTATTTATCTATTTTTGAATTTTTTCAAACTATTTTCTAAATATAAAATGGTCGGAGTTCAAACTGTTATTGATTAAATACCCAACTGAGATAAGAATTGAAGTGGTAATCCAAATGGGGATTAAGGCAAATGGGGATAAGTGAATAAAATTTGAGTGAATGTGAATTGAAAGGAAATTTATTTGGTTAATAATCAATGAAGTTAAATACGTAGGATGTACGTATATTATTCTATTCGCATAGTGATTTGATCTAGATTCGAGCATAGAATTTCGAGATAGTATTATCGATCTGAGTTGGGATTTTTCGCTTGATTTTCGATGGCGAACCTGGATATGGATTTTTGATTGGTTCTGGATATTCTCTATCATAGGTGTGACCATGCAAGGAGAATGACGGTTTCTGATCAAGAAACCAGATCTGAGTCCGCACTAGGAAGTCGGGTGGACGATACTAGTTCGGATGTGAAATTGTGTGATCGAGTGAGCGATCAGATTGGTATTGCGTACGAATGATATGGGGACATCGTACGGGTTTGAATGAAATTGGCATCGAAAATTTATGGATAAAAACTGAAAGGATTTTTGAAATTGAAAGTATATTTTGAGAAATTGACAATGAATAAAGGTGGAAATTGATTTTGAAGCTGTAGATAAAAGGTTATAAGATGATTTTTGAAATGGAAGATATATTTGTGAATATATGGGGAACTAAAATAAAATAAATTTAAAATTTATATTGCTATGGTAGAAATTAACTTTATGGAAATAAAGTGGAAATTGAATATTTTCTGAGTTAAAGCTTACTTTATAATAAAAGTAAGAAATCTGGCAAGTGACTTTATAAAGTAATCAAATTTGAATATTTGATTGGGAATAAACAAAGTTACGTATCTTTGTTATATATGATAAAACTCCCCTTATTGAATCCATTGCTAGAAGAAAAAGGTTTTTGGAAGCTTTGAAGTATACAAAGGAAACTTATACAAGTATAAAGTGATTTAAAGATTTTCCAAGAAAAGTATATATATGAATATATATATATAAAAGATTTTATGAAAATGGTTTTGAGAAAAAGGTTTTGGGAACCTTTGGATTTGGAAAAGGCTTTTGATTTTTGGATAAAATCAATATTGGAATTTGGAAAAGCCTAATTTGAGAATTATCGATTTTGGGAATCGATTTTGTGTAAAGGAGCTTATATGGAATTCATACTAGGTGTATGATTTGAAAAATACTATATGTGTATAGTATAAAGTGTTTTGAGATTGGCTCTGGGGAAAAAGGCGCTCCCTTAAAATGAACTTCTCAGGAGTGCCACAGGGTGGTACTGCCTTGAGCCTCAAAGGGGGAGGTTCTAAAGTTGATCCTGTGAGGAGTCCGGACAAAACTAGTTCCTAAGGATTATTTGTGTAGCGAAAGTCGAGGGGCTGGTGCCCACAGAGGCATTTGGGTTATGCTGTGACGACAGTGTAACTCGATGTCACTGCGATCTACTTCAGACCATAGCGAAAGTCGTGTGTGCCGTTGAGAGCCAACAGTCTACGTTTGATTTTATATCGGTAGACTGCGACACTATGGTAACATAGCGAAAGTCGTGTGAGCCGCTGAGAGCCAACAGTCTATGTTTGATTTTACATCGGTAGACTGCGACCTATGTAGGAGTAGAGAAGTTTCATTTTGACAGCGTAATCGTGTGTGCCGCTGAGAGCCAACAGTTACATGGACTTTTGCTGCGACGGCAACGTAACCCAGGATGTAACTGTGACCATGGATGGGTGTGATGATTTCCAGAGCATTCTCACCAAAGATATTTCCTCTATTTTCAAAACTGTTTCTATATTTTCAATATAATTTTCCCAATATTTTCACTGGATGTTGAAAACGGGTCTGCCAAGCACTTATAGATTTTCAGTCATACGCCTGATCAACGTATGACCGAATTTCTGTGAGATCGAGGATGGACTTGCCGAAACATCGAGTTATAAAAGTATTTTTATAAAAACTATTTTAGTAATATTATATGGATATTTAAAAGTATCTAAAAATGATCAAAGAATATTTATCTGATTTTGAGCATTTTAATAAATATGGCTTCGTTCCTTTTCGAGGACGAAAAGATTCAAAGGGGGGAGGAATGTGATGACCCGGTATTTTGGCATCATTATTTTAATAAATATTTAATCTAATTAAATAAAATGTAAACTTATCGTCTTAAAAAAAAAATAGGGCCTTTGGGAATATTTGCCATTGTTTATTTGGATTGTATTTTGAAAGGGAATTTGATTTGTAAATTTAAATTAACCCTCTTAATAATATTTATAGTAAAATTTATCTTATTTAATTAAGTTAAAAGTTCCATATTATTAATATTTAATATAATATATTTATAAATGAACTCTTGATAATAATGTTGAAATTTAAGTAATCCTATCAATATTGAATATGAATATAAAATATAGGATATGAATAGAAATATAAAATATATAAATGCGAATATAGGTTATAAATCAAATATTTGAAAGTTAAACTCTAAATAAAAATAAAACTAAGAAGTTATTCTAACAACAACTTATACGATTTGAAATAAAATAGATCTTATAAATATTGACATAAGTATAAGAATAAATAATTAGTAGGGTAAGTATTTGATAGCTTAAGAAAAATTTTATAACCTTGACTAAATCAACTTTTATATCAAGTACGAAAGCAAAGTAATATGTAGCCTGTAAGTTTAGATATGCAGGCAAGTAAGGGCAAGGAATTTTTTTACAAACAAGGTAAAATAAAACAAATTTGTATCTATGTACATAAAGTACCTTTGCATTTAATGATAGCACAACTTTGGTCAATTCGAATTGTTCAAAAAAATCAACTCAGCCTCCACATATCTTGCCTGATAAGCCAAAGAGAAATAAAAATCTCTGATCAAAAATTTAAAAATCTTGTACCAAGTTAATACCTGTCCTTGTAAAACTCTCCTCTACATATATCTTCCTTATTTCTTTTCGTTCATTTAAAAAAAAATAGCAAACCTGAACAACTAAAAGAGGAAGTATACTTCTACAACAAAGCAAATAACAGCAGCTACATCTATTATCATCAACAAAACAAGAACTGGGAAGCAAGGTCAAAGTTGTGTTTTCTTTAAAACCAAAAGCTTTATTCTCTATCCACAATTTTAGGTGAGTAAACTAACCCAGATTCTTCTTTTCTTTATATAACTGTGAGTAACATTTTTCTTAAAAGCTTTGGTATAAATTCAGTTGCTTGTGAATCTCTGAAGCTAAGAATATTTGTATATATATAAATTTTCTATGATTATGTGAATGATGGATGTGTGCATGCCTGTAAACACCTAGGGCCTCTCTGTTCCAGTTCAAAAATTCAAGTTTTGATTTGAATTCATGATCTCTTGATCCAATAGTTGTTAAGAAGTAGGGATTCAAACCAAATTTGCATGTTTAATCATGAAGTAAAGTGTAGAATTTTATTTAAATAAAACTAAAATGGAAATTGCTCTGGAAATTTAGTAGAACAGGTAAGTATTAACTTTGTTTAAATTTCAAAATATTCTGATTCGTTGATTCCGGGTTATAAACTAAAGTCTTAAACAAAATCATGATTTTTAAAAGAGTAATCACAATTTTTAGGTTGGTTCTGAATGTGCAGTTTAAGTTTGATCGAATTAGGTGTTTTGAGTTGCCTCTGGCAATTAAGTTGATCGGAAGGCTTGTGGTTGTTCCTGGGAATGGAGGGATGATCAGAGATTAAGGGAAAAATGTCAGGTCGGCGTTTCAAGCACTATGGCGGCGATGGGAGACCGGTGATGTCTGTAGCCCTAGTTTAGGTATGGTCAAGATATTGGTTTGCCTCGACTCCTCTGGTGCATCGAGTTCAACAGAACTCTTGGGATCGATCGCTGGGGCATTGACGAAGGCTTGGCCGGAGGTGTTGACATGCCAGCGATTGGAGGGGCGAAGTATGAGGGGTTTCAGTATCGAGTTCTCGCTCCAGGTTTATGTCGTATGCTCGATTTTGATTTTGGGGGGAGTATGATTTTCTGATGATCGGAATAGGGTTAGAGGGTGGTTACCGATGTGAAGAAATCGTCGTAGTTGACCGGAGTCGGTTGTGTTGATGGTGCATGTGCACGGTGCCACCGCTGTACCTGACGAAGTTTGGGAAGGAGGGGAACTCGGGTTTCTCGAGTTGCTTTTGTGTGTGACCGAAGTTTTCAATGTTTGACTCGAGTAATGTCTCGAGTTGAATGTGAGTAAGGTATGGGTTACAGGTTATAGCCTGCCTGTTTTTTTTATTTCAAACTGGAAGAAAAGAAACTGGAAGCAAGATTTAAACCAGATGGAATCAATTCTATGGTATGGATTCAAAATTAAATTTGAATCCTGGTTGGAATAGATAAGTAAATAAAATGTAGAATGTTAAAACTCTATTGAAGATGAATTTGAATTCATTTTAAACCTTATATTCGAAATGAGATTTAAAGTAAACCCAAAAGGTAAAATGTTTCAATGTTTCTTAAAGCAAATTTGGTCATAAACAAGACAACATTTTATCTTAAAGATAATTAAGATATAATGTTTTGTGATTCATTAGATTATTAGGTAAGTAAAATGGTTAATTAATTAATTTAATTGATTAATGATTTGAATTAATTAATTAAGTTATTTAAATTTATTACCTAGGGCTTAAGTAAATTAATTAAAGATTAAATAAATTTGTAATTAACAATGGTTAATCCTAATTTAATTACTTAAGTAAAGAAATTAAAGAATTGTTAATAGTTAATGAAGATCATTAACATGAGATTATTTAAATATTTAATTAATGTAATTATTGATGAATAATTACTTAGTGAAGTAATTAAGATGGGTAATTATTGGATGTGATAAATTGAAGGATGGAAGAGGTTCGGAATTTATTACTTGAAGAAATCAATATGAAGGATGATTACTTAGTGGAAGAAATTTATAATAAATTACTTAGTGTAATTAAATCAAGAATAATTGATCAAGGAAGATTAATTAAGACAAAGGCTTATTGGATGGAAATTTTGTTTGAAATTTATTTATAAGCAGGATTTAAAAGTAATTTAAGTAATTTATCTAATTCAGGTGTAGTTAATTAAATAAATCAGAGATGGTATAGTTGATTTATCTTCTTTATAAATGGTTGAATGATATTTTGTGCTCTAGATTTGTTGAAATCTCTGATATGTGATGTGGAATGCTATGTGATATAATATGAAGGGTTAAAACAGTGACATCCCGTATTTAAAGTTTGAATAGTACTTCCTTTGAAAAACCGGGATTAAGATGACATGAGTCTCGAAGAGACCAGGGTCAGGTATAAAAATAAAATATCCGAACCCATTTCGATTTTGTAATCTACAAATGATTCTTTATTATTGATTTGTGAAATTAATAGGCTGGGATGAAATAAATTAAGTGAACTGAACCATTGAAACTAAGTAAGGGTACCTTGAGTTTAAACTTGCGAATTAAGTATTGAAATAACGAGATAAGAACTTGTAGGAAAGTACGAGTTACCCCGGGTTTTATATATACTTGAGTATTAGAATATCATGTTATATGGGTTTACTCACGCTGGTTTCCAGCCTGACCCGGGTGTTACTTTGATGTAATGCTCGGGTCAGACCGAGTATTACAGATTTTCAGATAAGGACGTTCTGGAGCTCAGGAGGAGTACTGGATGGCAGGACGTATGGAGTGATTCCGCTGTGACTATTATTTATGATTATCTAAGACATATTTGATTTATATATGACCATCGTTGTGTATTGGAATATAACTCTGATGTAAATAAATGTAAATTGACAGATACAGTATTCTTTTGTAAACTGTTATTATTCGATATTATATTTTGTTCCGCTGCGAATGTGAGCATCTGTGTTATGTTTTCTGTTTCTTTTCTTCTATCTCTTCTTCTTTTCAAAACTATCTGGAATTTTCGGGTTCGAAATTTCCGGATCGTTACAGTTGGTATCAGAGCAAAGGTTAAGCGAAAACCTTGGCTCCGGTGGGTTTACTCATTAGGGATAGGGTTAGTACTACCCTAGGATGAGTTGAGTATATATATATATATATATATATATATATATATATGAGAGAGCGTACTTGTTATTTTCTTATATGAAGATTTTAAATGATTTTAAAGATAAATGATTTTCTATAAGAATATATTTTGATATATAAAGCCATATTTCTTACTAATAAATGTTAAGGTAATTGGTTGTTAAATTATTGGAATTAAGAAATACAACCAAATTAAATTGAATAATAATAAGTTTGAAAAAGATTCAAACCGAAATTAAATTTGGATAAGAATTTCCAAAATAAGATAATAGTGAATTGGTTTCCGGCTATAATAACCATAATGAAATGTTTTAAGAAAGTAAACATTTTGATGAGTAGGACTTGTAAATTGAAACTAATGGTGATAAAAAAAATGTGAAGTTTTAAACTGGGTCTAGAGTTTGAAAATTTGGTTTCAAGGTGTTAATGAAAATAACAAATAATATAATTCAGACTATTTTGAATATAGTTTTAATTTAAAATAAGAAATGTTCGAAAGATATCTATGTTACATTCTACTATAATCAGAGCATGTTAATATGTAAGTAGAATTCCTTTTAAATCTATTAAAAAGTGATAATTCCTTAAAAAGATTAATTATTGTAATCTGATTTTTGACCACAGAATCCACTGGCAACATGTACTTTAATCTGTTATTCTAATCAAGGAATGATCAAGTAAAAATCAGTGGAAAGCAAGCTTTTTAATATGAATAATTGTGTTAAAGTCTGAATAGTATCAAACTCAGGCTAAAAGAAAGTGGATCCTAAGTGAACACAAGCAACATCTAGGCGTAATGGAAACGCGCCTAACTAACACATGAGAGGTCACGAGTTCGAGTGCTATGCTGGTCGGTTCAAACCCAATTTTTGTTTGTTTTTTTTTTCTGTGAACAAGATTGTCTGAACCTAATATATACTTTGGCTATGAAACAGCTCCAAACTTTTAATTTAAATCCTTAGTTGTTGGCTTGACCCAGGCTCAAGAAAAGGGCTATGTTAGCCTTGTTCTGGTTTGCACTACTCAGTTACATAATACATGCTATATTATTTTCTTTTTAAAGCAATTCAAACTCTTTCTATCAGATTTTATTTTTGACTTGAACATGGATTTTCCTATGCCAGTTCTATAGATATACTTACAAACCACAAATTCTTTCAATCTCTGATTTTCTACCATTATAGCCTAACTGTTCTTGAAGCTTAAAAATCCATTTTTCATAGCAAAGCGTTTAACAAAACAAAGCACATAGTTCAGCTGAGACATATAAGTTCAACAACTACAAAACAGTAATTAACCAAACATTGGTTTCTCAAAGTAATTTTAAACAATAGGTCTTAATCTAGTTCATCATGAAGGTGTAGTTTACTTCAGCAAAGTCTTTTAAAAACATAGCATCCAAATCTTAAGCAGTTTAACATCCAAGCCTGATCAAAGCAATTCCTATTTCCCTGCAAAACCACCATGAACTGCCCCATATGAATATGAGACACCCAATGGTGCATAAACACAAAAGGGTCAGACTGTTTGTCTGGTGTGAATAATCTAAATGAAAACATGATCTTATTCAATTCTATTTGTATTCCAGTACTTGCAAGAATAAGAAACTCAGTATCTTCTGTGTGCATGTTTTTGTGAGGCATGTGCATTCATATCAGTGTTAAACAAATTCTCAATAACTTGATTCATAGAAAACAATCATAGGATTCATCAATAAAAAGCATCAAAACAACCAAATGCAAACATCAATTCAGTTATCATACCCTTTTCAACTTTTACTGGCCATCAGGGATTTTGCCCAGGCCTCTCCTGAATCTATTCCTAGAATTCATTATCAAATTTAACAGGGTCTTTAGCTACTTTCTTCTTTTTAAACACACACTGCCTAGGACATTTCTCTGTTAACCCAGCACACTCAGGCCCCTGGGTATAAATATACCATGTGTGAACTTGCAATATTCCCATTGCCAAGCTATACTTTGGTAGCCCTAAGATCCCAAGTCCTTAGTTAAATTACTAAGTGTTATTGTTATTTTTCATAGCAGTGCTAATCCCTTCTGCATCTCACTTCTTAATCAGAGAAATATAAATAATGCAAGCAATATGTATTCATCCAGAGTTTGGTAAGTTACATTCTCATAAGCAAACATTTTATCATGGAAGAGGGAGGTGACTTCTTAGCACATTATTTTGCCTGTGGGTTTCACTGGATCAAGATGTAAGCATATGGTCCTGAGTAATTTGTTAGATATATATTTTCCCTTACCTCTGGTTCAATCAGATTCATGATCTGGCTAAACCACAAGTATATTTGATTTGGGTATTACATAAAACATAGAAGCTCAGCACATGTACAACATTGCACTTCTACATTTTCTTTTGTTTTAATTAATATGAGACATAAGCAACAACACAATGTTATAGCCCATATTTCTTTCTACCTTCAGACCATATACCCACTACTTGAATCCGGGAATTTTTTTATAAACAACTTATAAAGAAAACTTATAAAAGAAAAATACTCAATCTCAAAGTTAACCCATATCTCAGACAAATATTTTAGTTCATGTATCCATGACTCTTATTTTTCTGGGTAAACCAGATAGGGGTTTTACCCTTAAACAAATCATTAACAAACCAAAGTCATCCAAACATAAAACATAATTTGTAAAAGAAAATTAGTTCAAACTGGCTGCCTCAATATTCAGGTCTTAATGCCAAAGTTTTCAGTGAGGTTACTCACCTTAATCCTTCTTCTTCCTATGCCTTATTAACCCCCTTTTTAGTCTTCTGCCTTCTCCTATTTTCTCTGGTTTATGCCTTGTATATTTTTCTTTAGGTTAATGAAGAACAAAAAAACATGGTCTTACTATACTAGGCCTTTTATATAAATCTTGGCTGTCACTAGGGTTTATGGACTTACCCAATGTCAGTTCTACCCCATCCCAAACATAGCCTGCCTCTGGTTTGATTCAAGAAAATAAAAGGGTATGTTGTCCTTGTTTTCCTTTCCAGAAATTAGTTCCTTTCTTTTAATTTTCCCTGGTCATGTCATATGCATGACTTCCTATTATTATTGTTATTATTTTCTTAATAAAAGAAATTACTAAGAATAGATAAAGTGCTTGTTTAGGGACTCATGCCATTTTCATGCAATTTCTGTTTCTTTCCAGAGATTGATTGACTGTATACATGTATAACTTATGTATACCTAAGCCTTTTATTTTTTTTCTTTCTTTAAATAATTTTAAGTTTATTTCAGCCTAGCTTTTTATTTTCTTTGTACTATATTTTATTTTAAAGACATAATTCTATCTTTATGCATATGTATTTCTAAATCAGTTATTTTATTTTTATCTATTAATTTCTGCCAAATTTTGTTACACAGAAATCTGTGTGCATGTGTACACTGTCTTGTGCACATGTACATGTTTTATATTTTGTATCTGCAAATCAATTTCCTATTCCTATTTTTCCAATGCAATTTCAAACAAATACAAACTAAATTAAATCATGAAATTACTCACAAAAATCAGGGTTATCACATATACCCCTCCTTTTAGGAATTGTGTCCCACAATTCTTTCATACTTAACTTAAGTATCATCTCTTCAGAAAATGAAATGAATTTTTTTTTCTGACTTCAAAACCACTTTCAAACCAATCATCTATTAAGTACTATGCATATCAACACAAGATAAAAATCACAATGCATATTCAACCAACACATTCATTAGTATGTATATATATATAGAGATTTACCTTTTCTTCAGTCAAACAGCTGGGGATAATCATTTCTGATTTTATCCTCCACTTCCCATGTGCAATCATTTGGGTCTAGACTCCATTGTACTTTTACTAATTTAATTTCTTTGTTTCTCAATTTCTTGGTTTCTTTAGAAACTATGCCCACTGGTTCCTTTTCATAGGTCATTCTAGGATCAATCTGCACATCCTTAGAGGATTCTAGTATTGCTTCCTTATCATGAACCCATCTCCTTAGTTGAGACACATGAAAGACATCATGCATTGCTCTCATTTCTTCTGGCAATTCTAATTTATAGGCTACTGTCCCTATTCTTTCTAGAATTTTATATGGTCCTATATATCTAGGAATCAACTTTCCTTGTTTCCCAAACCTTAGAACCTTTTTCATGGGTGATATCTTGATGAACACATAATCCCCAACATCATATTGTACTGCCTTCCTTCTTTGATCTGCATATTTCTTTTGTCTATCTTGGGCAGAGGCAATTCTTTTTCTGATCAAGGCTACTTTTTCAGAAGTCTCCTTTACATTTTCTGGTCCTAAGACCACTTTTTCTCCAGACTCATGCCAACTTGAAGGTGATAAACATGGCCTTCCATAGAGAGCTTCAAAGGGGGCCATGCCTATGCTACTGTGATGGGTGTTATTGTATGCAAATTCAGCTAGATATATGTAATCTTCCCAGCTTCCTCCCCAATCCAACACACATGCTCTCAACATGTCTTCAAGCAATTTGTTCACAATTTCTGTTTGACCATCAGATTGAGGATGGTATGCTGTACTCAAACATAAATCAGTCCCCATTGCCTTGTGAAAACTCTGCCAAAATTTTGAAGTGAAGATGGTATCTCTATCACTCACTATAGTCTTTGGTATACCATGCAGTCTGACTACTTCTTTAATAAACAACTGGGCTAGGGTATTAGCATTTCTTTCTGATTTCACTGGTATAAAGTGGGCTGACTTGGTTAACCTATCCACCATTACCCAAATACTATCATTTCCCCTCCTAGTTCTAGGCAAACCATCAATAAAATCCATTGATATGTCTTCCCATTTCCACTGTGGTATTTGTAAAGGTTGAAGCATCCCTGAGGGTTTTTGATACTCAGCCTTCACCTACTGGCAAACCATACATTTTGATACATAGGTTGCCACTGCATTCTTCATACCACTCCACCAATAATCTCTCTTGAGGTTGTGATACATTCTTGTGCTTCCTGGGTGTATAGTATATTTGCTTTTGTGGTAAGCATCCAAAATTTCTTGCTTCAACTCATCCATTGCTGGAACACATATTCTTTCTCCTTTCTTCAGATGGCCCTGATCATCCAACTGAAAACCTTCTACTGTCTCACCATTTAATATTTGTGTCTTCTTTCCAAATAAAAATGGATCTTGGTTTTGTAGCATTGCAACTTTATTTTTCAATTCTGATCCCAGAGTAATGAAACTTAATTTTCCCATCTCTACCTTCCCACTGCATAAGCTCATGCTTTCTATGTTATCACTTTTTATCTCTGAATCAATTAATAATGATAAAGTGTTAAACTCTTCTATCATTAATCTAGCCACTTTAGCATGTTGTCTACTTAGGGCATCTGCTACTTTATTAGCCGTACCTGGTGTGTATAATATTTCAAAATCATATGAGGCTAAGAGTTCAATCCATCTTTGCTGCCTCATATTTAATTCTTTTTGTGAAAACAAATATTTGAGTGATTTATGGTCTGTATATACTTCAAATTTTGCCCCTAACAAGTAGTGTCTCCATAGCTTAAGGGCATACACTACAGCAGCCAATTCAAGGTCGTGAGTAGCATACCTTACTTCACTTGATTTCAACTGCCTAGAAGCATAAGCTATTACCTGATGTTGTTGCATCAACACTGCTCCAAGCCCTTGTCCACTTGCATCAGTATACACCACCAAGTTTTCATTTCCCTCAGGTACTTTAAGAATTGGAGCTTGTACCAGTGCTTCTTTTAATTTCCCAAAGGCATTTTCACATTCCTCAGTCCAAGTGAACACTTGATTTTTCCTAGTCAATCTGGTTAATGGAATTGATATTTTTGCAAAATCTTTTATAAATCTTCTATAGTAACCAGCCATTCCCATGAATGATCTGACTTCAGTGACATTAGTAGGCCTTTTCCAAGCTTGCACCGCAATGACTTTATTGGAGTCCACAGCTATTCCTTTTTCTGATATAATATGGCCTAGAAAGTTCACTTCATTCTGCCAAAAAGTGCATTTTGAAAACTTTGCTTTCAAGTCTTCCTGTCTCAATTTCTCAAATACTATATGCAAATGGTTCTCATGCTCTCTAACTGACTTAGAATAAATTAGTATATCATCAATAAATATTAATACAAACTTATCCAAGTATTCTCTGAAAATCCTATTCATCAAATCAACAAAATAGGAAGGAGCATTTGTTAAGCCAAATGGCATCACCAAAAATTCATAAAGTCCATATCTGGTGTTAAAGGCTGTATACTTAATGCTTTCCTCTTCTACTTTCATCTGATGAAAGCCTGAAGCTAAATCAAGCCTGGAGAATATTTTTGCACCACTCAATTGATCAAAGAGATCATCAATTCTTGGTAAGGGGTATTTATTTTTAATTGTGACTTTATTTAATTCCCTATAGTCAATACATAATCTCAGGGATCCATCATGTTTCTTAACAAAGACTACTGGTGCTCCCCATGATGAGCTACTGGGTCTAATAAAACCTTTTTCTTCTAGTTCAACTAATTGCTTTTTCAACTCCATCAATTCCTTAGGCCCCATTCTGGTTGGTCTTTTAACCACTGGGCTAGCTCCTGGAATTATTCTAATTGAAAATTCAACTGGCCTGTGATTAGGAACTCCTCTTACTTCCCCAAACACATCATCATATTGATTAACTATGGGGATCTCTTCTAATGCAGGCATGGGTTTTTCATTTGACAATGCGGAAAGGTTGGCTATACTTCTATTTTTGTTTGCCTCACAAAGAACAATTATTCTTTGTCCATCAGAAACCTTCAATGATATGGTGGATGTCTCCATATTTATGATAGCCTTATATCTACTCAACCAATCAACTCCTAATATAATTCCAATGTCTGGATATTGCAACACATATAGGTTTGACTCAAACACATGTCCTCCTATATTTAATCCCAATTGCATGCACATCATACCCATGACACATGAACTACCTATAGGGCTTCTAATTAGCAGTGGTTTATCAACAATCATACAGTTCAATTTTAATTGTTGTGCAATATCATGAGAGATCAATGAGTGTGTAGCCCCAGTATCATATACTACTGTTAAAGGTATTGAATGGATAAGCAAAGTGCCTTCAACTTGACCATGCTTTTCAACATTTGATCCCTCAGCTGCCTTGCCTTTCCCTTCCAAAGCCCCTAATTTTCCTTGCTTAAAATCTGGGCAGTTCCTCTTTATGTGACCTTCCTTCCCACAATGGTGACAATTGAAGGATGCTGGTCTAGGATTGGTGCACCTATTTTTCATGTGCCCCTCTTGTCCACAGTTGTAACAAGTGATCCTCTTCTTAACTTCAGCAGTTCTGGCTTCTTCTGGTTTCTTGGTGGAAGTTATGTCTGTTTTCTTTTTATCATAAGGGTGAAATTTACCCTTTCCCTTCTTGTTTTGATTATTTTTGAATGCCCTGAAATTCTCTCTAGCTTTATCATGTTGTTCAATGCTCAGAGTCAAATCCAAAACTTGATCAAAAGTTTTATCCTTATATGGTAGCATGGCTCTACTAAGGCTAGAGTTCAATCCTTGGATATATCTGCCATTCTTAGCTTCCTCAGTAGTGATGAGTACTGCACCATACTTTGCCAATGATTCAAACTTCTGAGTGTACTCAGTGACACTCATAGTCCCTTGCCTCAATTTGATGAATTCTTCCAGTAAAGATTCCTTAGCTGATGCAGGGATAAATCTGCCTTCCAACATTGCTTTAAACTGATCCCATGTTACTTCTCCTTCAGGTCTTCCAGCTATGATAACCTCCCACCAATCCAAAGCTGCTCCTCTCAATTGCCTGGATGCAATTTGCCTCTTCCTTTGGTCTTCAACTTGCATGTCTGCAAAGATTCTTTCCAAAATTCTAAGCCAATTTTGAACCCCCATAACTCCTTCTGTGCCATCAAAGGTTTTGCCTCCAAGATTGGTAAAAGTCTTGAGTAGCTTGGAAAGTTCCTCATGTGGATTTTCCTGCCTGTTGCCTACTCCATCTCTTATGGCCCTCATGAATTCTTGCACATTCACCATGGGTGGTTCACTTGTCCCTACATTTTGATGTCTGGGTCCTACCATAGCTCTATGGATATAACAATTAGGTTAGTCTGTTTTGCCTAATGCTCTATAGATTAATTCATTTTAATTCATCACTTGTTCTGTCATAATAGATATCAATAGAAAAATAAAAAAAAAACAAAACATCCAAAACAGTAAACACTTCTATACATCCAATGCAAACAAATTCATACAATTTTTTTTTTTTGCTATGTTATTTAACAACATAGCTCTGATACCAACTGAAATGACCCTCTTAATTTCCACCCTAATTTCATAAGGGTTTTTTTTTAGAAATGATATATAGATATATCATTCATTACAAATATATTTCCCAGGGTCATTTTCTTTCCCCAACAAACAAAATATATCCAGGATCTTTCACAATATAAAAATATTGTTTTAAATCTTAATCAACCCTAACATACATATATGAAGATATCTATGTTACATTCTACTATAATCAGAGCATGTTAATATGTAAGTAGAATTCCTTTTAAATCTATTAAAAAGTGATAATTCCTTAAAAAGATTAATTATTGTAATCTGATTTTTGACCACAGAATCCACTGGCAACATGTACTTTAATCTGTTATTCTAATCAAGGAATGATCAAGTAAAAATCAGTGGAAAGCAAGCTTTTTAATATGAATAATTGTGTTAAAGTCTGAATAGTATCAAACTCAGGCTAAAAGAAAGTGGATCCTAAGTGAACACAAGCAACATCTAGGCGTAATGGAAACGCGCCTAACTAACACATGAGAGGTCACGAGTTCGAGTGCTATGTTGGTCGGTTCAAACCCAATTTTTGTTTTTTTTTTCTGTGAACAAGATTGTCTGAACCTAATATATACTTTGCCTATGAAACAGCTCCAAACTTTTAATTTAAATCCTTAGTTGTTGGCTTGACCCAGGCTCAAGAAAAGGGCTATGTTAGCCTTGTTCTGGTTTGCACTACTCAGTTACATAATACATGCTATATTATTTTCTTTTTAAAGCAATTCAAACTCTTTCTATCAGATTTTATTTTTGACTTGAACATGGATTTTCCTATGCCAGTTCTATAGATATACTTACAAACCACAAATTCTTTCAATCTCTGATTTTCTACCATTATAGCCTAACTGTTCTTGAAGCTTAAAAATCCATTTTTCATAGCAAAGCGTTTAACAAAACAAAGCACATAGTTCAGCTGAGACATATAAGTTCAACAACTACAAAACAGTAATTAACCAAACATTGGTTTCTCAAAGTAATTTTAAACAATAGGTCTTAATCTAGTTCATCATGAAGGTGTAGTTTACTTCAGCAAAGTCTTTTAAAAACATAGCATCCAAATCTTAAGCAGTTTAACATCCAAGCCTGATCAAAGCAATTCCTATTTCCCTGCAAAACCACCATGAACTGCCCCATATGAATATGAGACACCCAATGGTGCATAAACACAAAAGGGTCAGACTGTTTGTCTGGTGTGAATAATCTAACTGAAAACATGATCTTATTCAATTCTATTTGTATTCCAGTACTTGCAAGAATAAGAAACTCAGTATCTTCTGTGTGCATGTTTTTGTGAGGCATGTGCATTCATATCAGTGTTAAACAAATTCTCAATAACTTGATTCATAGAAAACAATCATAGGATTCATCAATAAAAAGCATCAAAACAACCAAATGCAAACATCAATTCAGTTATCATACCCTTTTCAACTTTTACTGGCCATCAGGGATTTTGCCCAGGCCTCTCCTGAATCTATTCCTAGAATTCATTATCAAATTTAACAGGGTCTTTAGCTACTTTCTTCTTTTTAAACACACACTGCCTGGGACATTTCTCTGTTAACCCAGCACACTCAGGCCCCTGGGTATAAATATACCATGTGTGAACTTGCAATATTCCCATTGCCAAGCTATACTTTGGTAGCCCTAAGATCCCAAGTCCTTAGTTAAATTACTAAGTGTTATTGTTATTTTTCATAGCAGTGCTAAATCCTTCTGCATCTCACTTCTTAATCAGAGAAATATAAATAATGCAAGCAATATGTATTCATCTAGAGTTTGGTAAGTTACATTCTCATAAGCAAACATTTTATCATGGAAGAGGGAGGTGACTTCTTAGCACATTATTTTGCCTGTGGGTTTCACTGGATCAAGATGTAAGCATATGGTCCTGAGTAATTTGTTAGATATATATTTTCCCTTACCTCTGGTTCAATCAGATTCATGATCTGGCTAAACCACAAGTATATTTGATTTGGGTATTACATAAAACATAGAAGCTCAGCACATGTACAACATTGCACTTCTACATTTTCTTTTGTTTTAATTAATATGAGACATAAGCAACAACACAATGTTACAGCCCATATTTCTTTCTACCTTCAGACCATATATACCCACTACTTGAATCCGGGAATTTTTTTATAAACAACTTATAAAGAAAACTTATAAAAGAAAAATACTCAATCTCAAAGTTAACCCATATCTCAGACAAATATTTTAGTTCATGTATCCATGACTCTTATTTTTCTGGGTAAACCAGATAGGGGTTTTACCCTTAAACAAATCATTAACAAACCAAAGTCATCCAAACATAAAACATAATTTGTAAAAGAAAATTAGTTCAAACTGGCTGCCTCAATATTCAGGTCTTAATGCCAAAGTTTTCAGTGAGGTTACTCACCTTAATCCTTCTTCTTCCTATGCCTTATTAACCCCCTTTTTAGTCTTCTGCCTTCTCCTATTTTCTCTGGTTTATGCCTTGTATATTTTTCTTTAGGTTAATGAAGAACAAAAAAACATGGTCTTACTATACTAGGCCTTTTATATAAATCTTGGCTGTCACTAGGGTTTATGGACTTACCCAATGTCAGTTCTACCCCATCCCAAACATAGCCTGCCTCTGGTTTGATTCAAGAAAATAAAAGGGTATGTTGTCCTTGTTTTCCTTTCCAGAAATTAGTTCCTTTCTTTTAATTTTCCCTGGTCATGTCATATGCATGACTTCCTATTATTATTGTTATTATTTTCTTAATAAAAGAAATTACTAAGAATAGATAAAGTGCTTGTTTAGGGACTCATGCCATTTTCATGCAATTTCTGTTTCTTTCCAGAGATTGATTGACTGTATACATGTATAACTTATGTATACCTAAGCCTTTTATTTTTTTTTCTTTCTTTAAATAATTTTAAGTTTATTTCAGCCTAGCCTTTTATTTTCTTTGTACTATATTTTATTTTAAAGACATAATTCTATCTTTATGCATATGTATTTCTAAATCAGTTATTTTATTTTTATCTATTAATTTCTGCCAAATTTTGTTACACAGAAATCTGTGTGCATGTGTACACTGTCTTGTGCACATGTACATGTTTTATATTTTGTATCTGCAAATCAATTTCCTATTCCTATTTTTCCAATGCAATTTCAAACAAATACAAACTAAATTAAATCATGAAATTACTCACAAAAATCAGGGTTATCACAGGATCGGATTGGTAAACTTGCATATAAAGTGGAGTTACTAGATCGACTATCAGATGTGTACAACGTATTTCACGTATCTCATTTACGTAAGTATGTGCACGACCCTTCGATGATAGTAGAACCAGGACAACAAGTTGATTTGGAGGTTCAGCCTAACCAAACCATTTTTAGGCGGCCTATTCGTATTGTCGCTCGAGATATAAAGCGATTAAGGAAGAAGGTTGTGAATCTTGTTAAGGTTCAGTGGAGTGGAGATGTTAGAGATTGTACTTGGGAAACTGAGGACTATATTAGAGATTCTTATCCCGAGTTGAAGTAGTTGTTGTTTGTATTTTGTTGTTTCTTTTTAGTGTACTCACCAGTTGTGTTAAGGTCACTTTCCTTGTATCTTTGTGTGGTATATATGATATCATTTGGGTTCTTTGATATCTAGAGTTTATTCGATTAATTTCGAGGACGAAATTTCCTTTAAGGAGGGGAGGATGTAACGACCCATAATTTAATCACTTTGAACATGAATAGTTAATATGTTTTTAAATGATTAAATAATGGATTTTATATCTAGAAGTATTAACCCTGCCTAATAAAACAGAATAGTATAATTACTTGCCTAACAAAACAAGAAAGAATTATTAACCTAGCCTAATAAAACAGAATAGTATAATTACTTGCCTAATAAAACAAAATAGCATAATGATTATTATATTCCATATCGATGGTTGTCATTGGACCAAAATCTGGTCGAATTAGGTTATTCCATGTGGATGGTTGCCATTGGACCAAAATCTGGTCGAATCAGATTAGGCCATAGTTGATAAGGAGAATTCCTATTGGACCATAATGTGGTCGAATCAAATTAAGCCACAAGGATGTGTTCTATTGGACCAAATTGTGGTCGAATCAAATTAAGCCACAAGGATGTTTTCTATTGGACCAAAATGTGGCCGAATCAAATTAGGCCATATAGCCAGTTTCTATTGGACCAAAATCTGGTCGAATCAGGTTAGGCTATAGGAAATTACTAAAGTACCCTTCTCTTCACCTATAAATAGCCAAGTCCATATCTCATTTAAATTCATTCACAAACTAAAGAAAAGAACTAAAAATTCATTGTCAAAGGTGAAGTATTCCAAGTCTCCATCAAAGCAAATAGGAATTGAGTATATTCCTTGCTTTCATAGTTTAGTGAGTATAACTTATTCTGCGAGTATATTCCTTGCTTTCATAGTTTAGTGAGTATATTCCTTGTTTTCGTAGTTTAGTGGGTATAACTTATGCTGTGAGTATAATTTAATTATTTTACAGTCAGTGTAATCTTAATATCTTTCCTTTAACTCATTCACATTTTAGCAAATGTTGTGTTAAACTATTGATTGTAAATTGTAAATAATAATGAGTTTGTTATTATTCTTGTTTGGTTGTTTGATTTGTACTCGGCCAGTTTATGAGCAATAACTTTGATGTTTAGTTAAAAGGAACTTACACCACCTTTTAACTTAGGATTGACATGTAGTGACTTTTTGGTTAAAAGGAAATAACACCCCTTTTAGCTATCTCATTTGATTAAGAGGAAGCTTCACCCCTCTTGGTCGTATTTTCCTTTAAAGATGATGGGTTTAAGTTATGATTTGAATGGAAGTTTTAAATCTTTGTTTAAAGTATTTTAAAGGAGCTTCAAAATTTATATAATGATTTAAATGGGTTATTTATGGAAAGTAAGTATACCTATACTTGGCACTAAAAGCCGATTAGTAGATTGATCCTCTATCTGTGAGACCTGGAACCGAAGTGTCTAGGCAAGGCTAGGAGCAACCAGTGCCCTGACTTACCTGGCTTTGTTTCTGGGCGAGGGGTAGAGTAAGTCGAGAATATCGGAAACATGACAAGTGTAGGAGATTTGATTTCCATAAATGCTCTTTATAATTATAATGGAAAACATTCGCATTTCTTATAGACAATTGTTTTTGACCCATCTAAGTATGCTTTTGAAATATGAAATCCTCCCAAATGTTTTGTGAATATACTTATACCGATGGGATAAGTATATGGATATTTTCCAAGCATTGAAAAAGTATAAGATTTAATTTCCATATACGATCATTTTGTTATCCCCGATAGTTGATATCTTGACTATCAATTTCGATACCCTTCTTCCTTTTATTTTGTTTCATCAATCTAAGACGATTTGTTGCTCATTTAGAGCATTGATATCCTTTATCGGAAATGACTAAATAAAGAGCGAGTGGGGGCCAAGCTATGTGGGGTTGCTCCCATTAGGGTATTTTCGCATCTACTCTAGATTGGTTTCGGTTGTATGCGCACGGAGATGTGAAATACTCGGATACTCGGTAAGGTTGGCGGGGTCCGGCTTGGAGGTTTCCGAGAGCCATCGTAGTTCTCAAGTATATTTTCTAGAGGTATACTTTCGATAAGGGGGGCGCACCCTCCTAGTCATTGTTGGAAAAATTCATTTTCCTTATTTTTGATTCAATTCTTTGGATTGATTCTTTCTTAATTGCATCGGGAAGCATCTTGCGCTCTTCGCGGTGTTTAATTATTTGTGTCCATTCTTTTATTCTTGGATGTTGTCCTTGTGAGGGGAAAACTGTATGCATTTTTACGACGTGGTCTCACAGGTTATTTTGTGTGTTCTATTTTTTTATTTGGAGTTTACTCATACCGGACTTATTGTCTGACCCGAATTGTTTGTTTCCCATAAACGTTCGGGTAGTCATTTATATTTGAGTAGTCCGGAAATGACAGGTTTCTTTGGGCTCTTTTGAAGATGATGGACGAGCAGGAGGCTCCTTATCTATCTAGCTATTTATTTCCGCTGTTATGAGAAGTTGGCTCTATGTATGTATATTTAAAGGCGGGGTGTTATAACTGCCTAGACTGATAGTAGTACTTTTGTTGTAACTCTGATAACTCCATGTTGGGGAGTAACCTTATGTACTTTCTTATTTTTATGTTATATTTAACCATTCCGTTGTGAGATTATTGTTCCGTTCTTATATTTTACCCCATGACAACTCGTCTTTCAGATACTTGGGCAACGGCACATGAATACCATGGATGTATTAAGTGTCATTCTCAAGGGTCAGAAAGGTGGGTCGTCACATCAACTCACCATCGACGATCGAGACGACGAGAACCACCGGCCTTCACTTCAGAGCAGCACCACCTCCCCAGGCGGCGATCCCCCACCTTGCGATCGACTCCAGCCTTCCCTTGGTAGCGAAATCCCCTCGAAACAACCCACGACTAAAACTACCATTCGAACCCTAGATCGATAGAATTCCATCACCACAGCCAACAAGAAAATCTACGTGTATTTTTTTCTGCACTTCCCATCTCCCAGACCTTCTCTAGTCCAAAACTCGATCATCTCCACCATGCCGATCGACGGTGATTGACGAAAATTCCAAAATCAAATAACTCAGAAAAACACAACAATTCCCAAACTAAAATTTTTCATTGTTATACCTAAATTCATCTTTTTACATCACGATTCTATTTATATTATTCAAACAGGATTTCCAAATTATCAAATTTTGACCCGACTTTGTTTTCTCTGTAAATTTGAAATTTTTGAGATAGTTTCCTCATAAAATCTTCTGAAACTATTTTAAAAATCTACATCTCACATTAACAAACAAATTTCATTCATACATAATTGTCTAATATTAGATAGAGTGTGAGATTAACCATAGTCTAACAATAAAGTATAGGGTGTATATATGTATAACAGACATCATACATTCATATATAAATAAAGCTAGTTAAAATGGAGCTGAATAATTCAATACAAATCAATATCATAGAAAGTATTTAATTAAAACCATATCAAGCTATTTTTAAGAAGTTTACTCACCCTAAGTGTCAACAGAGAAAGCCTGTAAACTTTTGCTTTGATGATCTTCCTATTGCTTGAGTTGCAAGGTAATAATGTTTATTTTCCTTTCTTCTTTTTCTTTTCACGTTTGCTTTTTAAGTTTCTAAATTATGTGAACGAACTAAAATAGTATCATATATAAATAGAAATGGCTTTGAGTAGGCTATATCAGGACAGCCTTACATGTTTGACCAAACAATTTTTTTTGTGTGTTCTATCACAATAGATTGAAATAATACTGTAATTTCGGCTGTAAGATTTCTTTGACACAAAGTTGTACTACTCATAAATGCATGTCTTCAATTGTGTTTACAAATAATTAATGTTAGCTGACACTTAAAGTTGGTACAAAGATATTTGTATATGCGTGATACATTTTGTAGTTGATTTATATTGTGATATCCCGGGGATTTCAAAGAAATTAAATATGATAATCTCCTTATAAATTAATTAAATTTGGCAAAATTATTATATTCAAACAATAAAAATGTATTATATATATATATATGTGTGTGTGTGTGAATATAGATTTTTTTTAGTAGAGTATTTATTTCAAATTGAAATGATGGATGTTTAAATATATATATCAAATTGATTTTAAGATTGATTTTAAAATTTTATTTAAAAATTGGTTTGAACTTATATTTGGATTTCAAAGAGATGATATATATATCTTAATATATATTTTGGATTTAAAGGTATGTATAAATGATTTTTGTATAAATATAGTTTGTCTTATTCTATTTCTTTAAAAAGATTTTCATTTATATAATTAAAATATGCATTTAGTTATTAGGAAAATAAATTATAAAAGCTTTATTTAATAAATAAAATTTTTATTTATGCATGAGAGATAGATGTGTTAACTTATAAACACCTCTAATAACATGTGTAAATTTATCAAATGAGTTTAGTGACAAGTGTCACATTTTTATTTTATTTCTTTAATTTTAATAAATCAAAATTTAAATCTATATAACACTACTTCTTATTCTTCATTCATTTTTTCCATCTCATTTTCTTAAAAATCAAGCTACGGCCATTTACAAATCAAAGAAAAAAATACCAAAAACCTGTAAACATCTTCAAACAAATTATAGAATTCAAGTAAATCAAACATATAGCAAATCAGTTTCAAAAGTTCTTCTACAAGATTCAAGTCACAAGAATCAGCAACCTCAAATCTAAACAAGTATTTCAAAGTTCTGGATCAAGCTAATCAAGATTAAAGTTTTTTCAAACTTCTCAAACACTCTGTTCAACATCATAAGCCTGGTGTGTAAATATTTGTTTTAAAAGCCTAAGTAAATTAAATTTTGTACATAAGATTTTTGGAATGATTTGTGCTCTGCATGTATACATATATACAAGTTTAAATCTGTATGTTGTTTGTGATGAATTGTGCATGTCTGTGTCTTTGTTTTTAAGTTACAGAGTGTAAATTAAATCAAAAATTCAAAAAACAAAAAGCTCCTTATCTGTTCTCTGTTAAGCCTTTGTTTTCAAACAAGATAAGATTGTTTAAATATAATTTAGGTTTTAAAAATATGGTTAAGTATCTCAAGATTTAAATCTGCTGGAATTAGGAAATATACAGTATAAATGTTAATAACATGTTAAATTCAAGTATTGCAATTTGATGATTCAATTATATAATTTGAATAGACTTAGAAAAATATGATTTTTAAAAGAGAAAACTTGATTTTTAATGTTATATCGAGAGAGTAATCATAAGTTAACCAGAAAGTAGTTTTTGAGAGTTTTCTGGCGATCGATGGTCTCGAGATGGACGATAACTTCGTTGGAGGAAGTAGGAAGCCTGGGGGTCTCGGCAAAAATGTCAAATGGATTTATCATTCACTGTGGCATCGGAGGTCAGACGAACTAGGGTTTAAGCATTTTGTTTGGTCGTGATTGAAAACATGATGACTGGGTCATCCATGGTGGATCGAGTGGCACCGGAGTGATGAGGATGGATGCGTGGAAGTCTTGCGATGATGTGACCGGGGTTCCAGGTGATACGGTGGTCGGAGACATGGTGGCGAGACGTTTTCTTTCCGGCGTTGTTGACTTCTGTTTCGAGTTGAAGACTCGATTTTTTTTATGTTAGATACTGTCGTTTGGAGGATCGTAGTCGAATGTCGAGTTGATTCACGACTTGCCGGAGGTAGTAAAGTTCATCGGAGGGTGGTCGTGATACTATGCACGTGCACATTGTTGATATGGTGTGTCAGGGAATTGGGTGCGTGGGCGACTCGAAGGGATATCGGGGTTTTGGAGGGTCAGACTCGAGTATTCACTCGTGTTCGAAGAGGAGTTGAAATTAACAGTTTTTAAAAAAGAACTAAGGGAAGAAGAAGAAGCTGGGAGGAATCTCGATGACTGTCTCGAGTAGAACGTTGGGATAACTCGAAGCAGGAATCGTGAGGGAGAGTTTTAAGCATGTTTTAAAGATTTTTATAAAACAAAATTTTGAAATTTAAAAATGGTTTTGTTTTAAATCTTTTCCAAAATAATCTCTTTTCCGTTTTAAATATTCTTAGAACTTTAAATTAAGAAATTGTAGGTTTATTAACTTAAGTTTGTTAAGTAAAAGCTTAAGATATTTTAAATTTTCTTTTTATAAATAAAATTAAATATTAATTAAAGGTTAATGTTTTAATAATTGAATTAGGTAATTAATAAAGATGTTGGTTTATTCTAAAAGTAATTAAGATTTTGATAATTAAATGAAGTAATTAAAGTGTGATTAATTTAATTAATTAATGATTAGAATTAGTTAATAGTTAAAGATTATAAATTAATTAATTGAGAGTTTAATTAATTTGTAATTAAGAGTTATTAATTAGATAGTTAAAATTAATTAATTAATAATTAGTAGTTAATTAATTATGGAATTAATTAGGATTTAATAATTGATTAATTAAGTAATTAATTGGTAATTAGTAAATAATTAATTGATAATTAAGGGTTAAGTAATAAATTATTAAGAATCAATTTAAATTATAATTAATAATTAAGAAGGAATTAATTAAGTAATTAAGTTAAGATTAGTGATTAATTAATTAAGTAATTAGAGATAAATTAATTTGTAATCAAAGATTAATTGATTAATAATTAAGGATAAATTAATTTAAAATTAATAGTTAGTTACTTAATGAAATTAAAGAATAATTAATCAAGGGTGATTAATTAAGATGGATAATTAGAGAATAATTAATTAATTTGCTATAATTAATTAAGGATTAAGCAAACATGATTTATAGTGATGGAAGGAATTGATTTAATTTATTTTAAATTAATTAAAGATAGTATGATTAAAATCTTTGCTTATGAATGGTTGAAGGTTATTGAATGTTTTGGATTGTTGTTATACTTGGTATGTGATTGATGCTATATGATAGGGTGTTAGATATGGATTATCTATTTGAAATAGAATTTCTATGTGAATCTGTTACTTTGGGTATAAATGAAATTATTTTAAGCTTAAACGGCTTTGTTTAAAAAGGAATTTGAATTCGAAGAGTCCGGGGCCGGGTATCAGTAATACCCGGGACCACTTCGATTTATAATCTACATGATTCTATATGGATTCGATGTGAGAAATCAATAGACTGAAATGGAATAATATGGACTTTGGAACTAAGTAAGGATACTTAGAACTTTGATTTGTGAATAAGTATGAGCATAACAAGTAATGAACTCGTGGTGAAGTACGAGTTACCCGGGTTTTCTTTTATGATTTGATTTAGTATTTCAAATTATATGGTTTTACTCATGCTGGTTTCCAACCTGACCCGGGTGTTACTTTGATGTAATGCTCGGGTCAGACCGAGTATTACAGATTCCAGGTAAAGACGTTCTGGAGCTCAGGAGGCGAGCTGGATGACAGGAACGTATGGAGTATATTCCGCTGCGATGTATTATAGTTGTTTGAGACATGTAATTCTAACTGTCTAGTATATTTGTGAATGTTGTAACTCTGATGTATAAAAATGTAATTAACAAATACAGATTTCTTTGTATAACTGATATTATTATTTGATATTGTATTTTGATCCGCTGCGAATGTGAGAATCTATGTCTTGTTCTGTTTCTTTCTTCTATCTCTTTCTTTTTCTCCTAACTATCTGGAATTTTCTGGATCGAAATTTCCGGGTCATTACATATATACTTTGTCTTCTTTGCCTTGCCCAATTCAGGTTATATATTTTTTTTCCTGTTTATGTATAGTCAACACTTGATCATTTCTGTTAGCATAATTTTCCATTTTTATTTTTTCTCTAATTGTAATCAAATTTTCAAACATTGATTTATAACTTATGTTTGTATTTGTATATTTTATATTTATATTTACATCTTATTTTATACCTTATATTCATAATTATACTTTATACTTATGTCTTGTATGTTTATGTTTATAATCATATATATATATATGTTTTAAGTTTAACATTCATGTTTCAAGTGATTTCATTATTGAAAAAGAATTTGATATAATGTTTTGTAGGCTTGAGTTGAAACCTTGTATGCTTGAAAAGAAATTACTATGATGATGTCACCTAAATTTTTTACATACATATCTTCATATGGATATATATATACACACACACTTGCATCTCCCATGTATACTTTTGCTTGTATTTGACATCATGTGTTTTCATGCTTATAACTATCTCCCATATATATTACTTTTGTACACCTTTATATTACATATATATATTTATTTACATTTTTACAAACTCCCCTATATTTTAATTCATATGAGTATATATATATATATATATTTGTATATATTATTTGTATAGTTATTTCCACTATCAAATGTCATAAAGCTTGTATAGGTCTATTTATATATTTACAGATGTTTTACCTTAGTTTAAATGGTGAAGTACATAATACTTTCTATAAGATTTTTCTTACCTATAGATTTCATAATCCAATGTTTAATATAGCTTTTAAACCAATTTTCATTTACCTTGATGTTTTAATTATCAGAAATTTATTTGTTTAACTTATAAAAATCAGTATTTCCAATGATTTGATTCAGTAAATTTCCCAATTAACAGATGCTAAAAATCCGGGTCGTCACATTCCTTACCCCTTTGAATCTTTTCATCCTCGAAAAGGAACGAAGCCAGAATTATTACAATGTTTAAAATCAGATAAATGTTCTTTGATCATTTTTAAAACACGTTTAAAATCCATATAATATTATGAAATAATTTTATAAAAATACTTTTTATAACTCGATGTTTCAACAACTCCATCTTTATTCTTATAGAAATTCGGTCATACGTTGATCAGGCGTACGACTGAAAATCTATAAGTACTTGGCAGACCCGTTTCCAACATCTAGTGAAAATATTTTGAAAAATAATTTTTTTATTGAAAATATAGAAAACAGTTTTTAAAATAGAGGAAATATCTTGGTGAGAATGCTCTGGAAATCATCACCCCCATCCATGGTCGCAGTTACATCTTGGGTTACGTTGCCATCGTAGCAAAAGTCCATGTAACTGATTACACCACGGACCCACAACAGATCGCAGTTACATCCAGGGTTACGTTGCCGTCACAGCAAAAGTCCATGTAACTGCAGGCTCTCTGAGGCCTCTCGATTACGCTGTCAAAATGAAACTTCTCCCTCCTACATAGGTCGCAGTCTACCGATGTAAAATCAAACATAGACTGTTGGCTCTCAGCGACACACACGACTTTCGCTATGTTACCATAGTGTCGCAGTCTACCGATATAAAATCAAACGTAGACTGTTGGCTCTCAGCGGCACACACGACTTTCGCTATGGTGTGCAGTAGATCGCAGTGACATCGAATTACACTGTCGTCACAGCATAACCCAAATGCCTCTGTAGGCATCCGCCTCTCGACTTTCGCTACACAATAATCCTCAGGAACTAGTTTTGTTTGGACTCCTCACAGGATCAACTTTAGAACCTCCCCCTTAGAGGCTCAAGGCAGTACCACCCTGTGGCACTCCTGAGAAGTTCATTTAAAGGGAGCGCCTTTTTCCCCAAAGCCAATCTCAAAACACTTCATACTATACACATATAGTATATTTCCGAAATCATACACCTAGTATGAATCTCATATAAGGCTCATTTACACAAAATCGATTCCAAAATCGATAATTTCCAAGTGGGCTTTTCCAAATCTCAATATTGATTTTCCCAAAAATCAAAAGCCCGTTTTCAAATCCAAAGGTTCCCAAAACCTTTCCTCAAAATTACTTTTCAAAATCATTTTCACAAAAATCCTTTTTCTTTTTTATATAAACATATATAATAAAAGTTTTGAAAAATCTTTGAATAAATTTGTACTTATATAAATTCACTTTTATACTTCAAATATTTTCAAAAATCATTTTCTTCTGGCAATAGATTCAATAAGGGGAGTTTTACCATATATATAACAAAGATACGTAACTTTGTTTATCCCAAATCGAATATTTTAATTTGGTTACTCTATAAAGTCGCTTACCAAATTACATACTTTCATAAAGTGAATTTCAACCAAAGAAATAACCAATTCCATTATATTCCACAAATATACCTTTCACTTTCAAAAATCATTTTACAGTTCTTATCCATAAATTTCCAATACCAATTTCATTCAAACCCATACGATGTACACATATCATCCGTACGCTATATTAATCTGATCGCTCACTCGATCACACAATTTCACTTCCGAACTAGTATTGTCCACCTGACTTCCTAGTGCGGACTCAGATCTGGTTTCTTGATCAGAAACCGTCATTCTCCTTGCATAGTCGCAACTATGATAGAGAATATCCAGAACCAATCAAAAATCCATATCCAGGTTCGCCGTCGAAAATCGAGCGAAAAATCCCAACTCGGATCGATAATATTATCTCGAAATTCTGTGCTCGAATCTGGATCAAATTACTATGCGAATAGAATAATATACGTACATCTTACGTATTTAACTTCATTGATTATTAGCCAAATCAATTTCCTTTCTATTCACATTTTCTTATTCACATTTACATTAATCCCTATTTGGATCATGACTTCAATTCTTATCTCAATTGGGTATTTAACCAATAACAGTTTGAACTTCGACCAATTTAGAAACTAGCTTGAAAATTTAAAAACAGATGTGACGCCCCACCTCTATGCTCATAATAACAAAGAGTATTAAAAGAAATACTGTCTATTATTACGAAGAATAAGGCTGGATAGGAGCGACCATCCGTAGTTGACCTTACACTAATATTGGTTATCTCGATAGGAGTGGTATATACTTTTTATTTTTCATCTATCATTTATTTACTCCCATCGACACACCCAATTATCAGTATAAAACAAACTACGATAGTTCATAATAGTTTAGGACATTAGATATAACAATAACACAGATAATATAAATGCGGAACACAGATAAAAACAACAGTCTCATATATATATAACTGATGTCAGTTAATACATAGTTGACACAATACATATGATACAACTACAACTGTCGACTCTAGAAGTTATATATACAAGTACATTATCGACTAATATACATGAATACATATCGTTCTATACAATGACACGACTACTACAAAATGACACTGACAACTTCAGAAGGTGTGAAAAGTCTTCAATCCCGAACAGCAACTCAAAGAAAGAAATCTACAACCTGAAATACTCGGGTCTGACCCGAGTATTACATTCAGAAGAAAATAATACCCAGGTCAGTCTAATTCAAACCAGTTTATTAGTGCATAGAGGCAACAATAATTTTAATAGACGATAGTCACAATAATTCCCGTCTATCCGATTCTTTAAACAAAGAAACCGGATAACGGTCAATATAACACTTAACAGTGTTTAACAAAAATCAGCAGATTTAAATCATCAACAGAGATGAATAAACAATTTATCAAATCGACTAAATCAATTTAAAACTGTCAAATCTGATAGGGCTGCAGTACACGCACGCGTGTACTGCCTCGCCACTATCGTAGGAGATACACAAAAGCTCAGTGAAAATCACAACGATCGCAAGGTCAAACCCCGAAATCGGGTTCAACTCAAGTTAATATGAAAACAGATCCAAATGCATTAATGCAATGCAAAACAACAAAGACCAAAACAGCATATAAAACCAAACTGCAGTCACCCCAAGTGTTCAAGGGCAACTGTAAACAAGAAACTGAATGCTAAGGTCAAGCCATGGTCGTCATGACTCAACTCAATTACAAAGCTTCAACAAATCAAAATAGCATCTAAGCAACTTGCATTAAAAGTTATGCAGTGATCAAAATAGGCTGCAAGATGTATGCAACCAATAGGCATGTAACCTCTGCTGCAACATGAAAGATCTCCAATATATGCAGTAAAATGACTGCAACAAAACCCAAGTAGTATCGAATATAGTCCTCAATAGATGCAGTAAAACGACTGCGACAATTTGCGACAATTAACAGAAAATGCTACATGAAGTCAAGAGACAAAAGTGAAGGCTACATGTGAAACAGGCCACACTTCCTATCTGTAGCAAGGAATCCAAAAACCCAAGTAAAGCTACTGCAATTTAATACCAATGCCATGAAATCAAAATGATAGGGAATTCCTGCAGGCATGGTTGCAATTGGAAAGTGGTTTTCCTGTGTGTGGGTAAAAACAGTTGATTCAATATTCTTAGATAAGTCAAACTTTGAGGAATCAATATCAACTGCATCACTG
Organism: Allium fistulosum; assembly: GCA_030737815.1. NCBI lineage: Eukaryota > Viridiplantae > Streptophyta > Magnoliopsida > Asparagales > Amaryllidaceae > Allium > Allium fistulosum. The sequence continues at coordinate 55,380,238 of CM060905.1, forward strand.
TCATTATCTTGCTTTTTGCTTTGACTGTTAAGACTGTCTAAGAGACCCTGCAACAATCCAAATAGTCTAGGGTAGATATGTAGGTCAATATTTCTCAAAGAGAAGCAGGCTTCATGTTTAAGTATGCATCCCTCTTCCTTAGCATGATACTTAAATGAGAAACATCCCACTTTAGAAGCTTCGATGTTTGATGAGTTGAGACCAACATGTTCAACACAAGCCTGTGTAAAACTGCAAGAATCATTTGTTGACAAGAGTATGACATGGCTGCCTGATTCCTCTTTTCGATAAAACTCATCGGCTTTCAAGAGCTTAACGTAGATAGAACATTCAGGGAACTTCTGCATAGAACATCTAAGATAGGCATTCCAAATGTACACTGAAACAATTTAGTGAAGTACTAGACTTCGAACTAGTGTACCAATGGATACCAGACTCAAGTATAACAATTGACTCGACAACAGCAAATGCCCAAAACTGTCAAGTTACAGGGTTCGATATAATACCCAAAACAACTTGATACCCGATCACCATGTTTGAACCAACTGAAGTGATAAAACACAGTCCTGGCATCGAAAATACCCTCAATACAATTCACATTCGAATATAGTGAATATATCCAGATGACCATGAATTTTAATAAACCAGACAAGTTACATAAAGAAGCAACTCAACAAAACCAAATCAAAACAGAAAGTCGAAATCAACCAGCGAAACAATGACTGAAATCAACACTGTCAAGACTGAATTACCAACATCAAATATACTCAAACGAACCAGACTGGCTACACACAGCAAAAGGGCAGACTTAGTTATGACAGAGAAAACAACGCATACAAACTAGAATAACGTATGAAGTGCACACTAGTGTACATCAATAGAGAACACAATTCCAGGCTCGAAGCAAATAAACCAGTGAACATTACAGTTCCACAATCAAGTGAAGATGCCAAATGCAACAGACAACAACATCGTGACAACCACGAAATTAACTCAAATCGGCACACACAACATTCATACGACCGAGGTCACATGAAGCCGTGGTGGCCATGGAAACTATCATTAAACTAAGAAATCGAGGAATCGACTAAATCGAGTAAAATCATCAACCTCAAAGCAAAGTCAAACAGCTGAATTGAATTAACGTTCAGCAACCAAGAAGAACTAGATGTGAGTGAATGTTCACTCACCTTAGGTTCGAAGATCCCAAGACCAGTCGCCGCCGATGCAACCACTTCGATCGAGCAGGCAGCGGCGCCATCGAATTCGTGAAGCCCTAGCTGGATTTGGGAACGAAGAAGTATAAGGCCGCCATTTTTCGTTTCTTTGTTTTTAGGGTTATGGTCGAGCAAAATGAACCAGGAAAAAAAACAGGTCGAACTGATTTTCATAGGGAAAGGCATCTACCTAGATAGGTAACACAACCCAATACAACCATGGGCTACACTAATTTTTAAAGTCCACAATTTATCAATTTTATTAAAAGAGATTTTATACCGACTCACATCTTCAAATGACAACCAGCTAGCGACAATAATTGTTTAATGATGATAATAAATTTTCCAACAGCAATTAACCAACAATTCACTCGTCATTAGACGATAACAAAATGATCGCGGAATCTCAGGTTGTTACAGATAAGTAGTTGAAAAATAATTAATAGTTTGCAAAATAACTGTAAAATAGTTAACTAACATAGAATAGTTGAAAAATAGTTAAATAGTTTTCAAAAATTGTACATAATTGCAAAATAGTTGTAAAATAATAATTACTTTGTGAAATAGAGGAAAAATAATAATTAGCTTATAAAACAGTTGAAAAATGGTTAAATAGTTCCAAAAGTAATTGTAAAATAAGTTCATCGACATTCTTATCTACTTCAGATCAGAGTTGTACAGCGGAAGCATGGTGGCAGCTGTTCTAGAGTGGAAGCAACCGGAAGTTGTAGTGTTTTGAGATTAGAGAATTTCTATAGGAATTTTTCTGGATTTGAGGCCTAATTTGGCAAGTGTTTCTGTTTTGTCTTTTCTGGATAGGAGAAGTAGGTTGTAATCTACTGATGATGGTGGAGTAGAGTTGTATTCTGGATTTTGGGTAAATCTAGAAAGGATCTTTTTGTTGAGTTATTTTGATCCAGTTGTTTATCGAAGCATCAGTGAAGATTGAGTTGGTCAGAAAAGGATGTAGGCGGTCCAGGATCGTCAAAGGAGTTATGTGGATAAGAGACGGAAGAAGTTGGAATTCAAAGTTGGTGACTTCGTTGTTGTTGAGATTTTCTTCGGTTAAGGGAGCAATAAGATTGGGTAAGACTGTGGGGTCAGCTCCGAGATATTTTGGATCTTTTCGTTGTTCTTCTGAGGATAAGTGTTTTGGATTACAGGAGTGAATTGTCAGTTTGGAGAACTGGGATTCGTTGGGTTTCACGTATCTCTGAGGGAGTACGTGTAAGATCTATCATTGGGTTTGGAACCAGCAGTTCAGGGAGTTTTGGTTGTTGAGTCAGACTTGTCTATAGTCTGATATCCTATCTTGTTTTATAGATCTAGTTGAGTAGGAGCTCAGTAGCTCAGTAGTGTAGCTAGTTTTGATTTAGTAGAGCGAGTATTCCAGTATCTGTACCGGGGAAACTCGGGATATTTTTAGGAAGCTTATCCGGATCTATGTCCGAATAGCTAGTGTTGTTGATGATTGAAATTGTTTGTTTGATTGTGTATGGCTGATATGTATGCTGAATCGATTTAAAATAAAATAAAACTTGGGATTATCTTTTTTTAAAATTTCGAGGACGAAATTCTTTTAAGGGGGAAGGAATGTGACATCCCGGAATTTCGAGGGATTTAAAATGTGATAATCTCTTATTTAAATTATTTAAAATTTATTAAATTGGTGTTTTCAAATATAAATAACCAATTAATTAATAATGTGATGTTTTAAATTATGATTTTAAATTGATTTTAAATCAGAATAATTAGATACAAATTTAATTTGTGATATTTTATAAATAGATTTAAATAGTCCTATTATTTCTAAATTAATAAATGTTATTTATATATATATATATATATATATATGTGTGTGTGTGTGTGTGTGTGTGTAGTTAAAAGAAAGGTATGATTTGGGAATTCAATATAAAAGAGTTCCAATTTAATTATAACAAAATCTATTTTAAATTTAAGTAAAACTCCACTTATTCACTTTAGATCTAGATATAATAATGTGATGTATAATAATGGTTAAATTAAAATAAATCTTGTCAAATTTGAATATGAATATAAAACAAATATATGGTCATTAATGTAAGTATAAATATATATATACTTATAAACATAAGAGACTATCATATTTAACATAAGAAAATATATATATATATATATATATATATATATATGTAGTGTTTGGTAGTTAGGATTAAATTAGAGAATATACATCAAGTATAAATAGAAATGCAAATAAATAGTCATGTAAAATAAGCATAAATTCACAAGCTAACCTAATACAAATACATATAACAACTTATAAAGGTTTAAGTAAGTCTAGAAATATGTGTACTATAGTATACTTGTAGATTGGCAGGCAAAAAGGAGTAAAAATACACACAAGATGTACAAAGTTAAATAAGTATATGTACTATCACTATGGCAATGAAGATTTGCAGGCAAACAAAATAAAGTAAAAGAAGTGGTATTGTAAACTTGTAGATATGCTAGGCTGAGACACAAGAAAAAAATATCTTCATTGTTTGTACAGGTAAGTACATACGAAATTTAATAAAAGGATATGTATGACATTGCTCATAAATGCTTGTGTACAAATTGTCTTCATACCAGCCATGTATAAGAAAAAATCTCTGACCCTAAGCTAAATAATCTTGTACCAGCATATAACTTAGCTCTGCCTACTTGTTTTATTAAAATATCAAGCTTCCTTTTCATTTTGATTCATTCAAGCAATGTAAACCAGAAAACAAACCTGGAAGCTCCTCTTCAAAATTTATTCTTCAACCTGTAATTCATTTTTAAACAAGAGAACTCAGCCTGTAACAATACATATCTAATGTCCATTCCAGTTCAAAGCTTCTTCAGTTTAAGGAAATATAGCAATGCAAATATTTTCAGTTGAAGTCTCAAGTTTTTAAAGCTTCAGTTTTAAGTCTCATGCAAGACATTTTTCTCTGGAATCATAACAACCAAAGAATGCAAAGTTTCAAATTTTCAAGTTCATTCCAGTTTCAAGTCTCTGTTTTTCCAAATCGGTGAGTAAACTCTTATTTTAAAAAATTAAGTGGAGATAGAACAGTTGCTTATAAAATTCTAGAAACAAGTAATGCTTGCATATGTAGATTAAAGTGTGCTATATGTTTGATATGCTTTAAACTGTGAGTGACTGCTGTTGTTATCTCCTTTGTCCCTCATTCTTTAGTAAACTGTTTTATTTAAGGATTTAAATCTGTTAAAATCTAGATGTAGGCAGCATTTACATTAAATGGAATATGATATGTGTTTGCTTGGTGGTTTAAACAAGATTTGCATGTGAATGAATAATGTAAAATTCTAATATATATGTATGTATGCATACATATCTGACATGCTTGTGTTCTTCTCTATTTATATTACAGAGTTTTAGTTTCATTCAAACTCCATTTTCCTTCCTCCTCTTATCTGTGATAGACCTGAGTTTCAAACAAATTCAGTCTGTTTAAACCTGAACTTGAATCTAAAAAGAGTTTAACATGTTATATTTATATAAGTGTCTGAAAATCAAGTTTAAAACAAAACAAGAAGTTGAATTACAAAAACGTTAAAAACTAAGGGTTTAATTCTCTAATTCAAGTTTATAACTTGAAGTGGCCTGGGAAAATGTGATTTTTAAAATCAAAATCACAAATTTTAATGAAGTAATGAATATGGAATTTTGGGTTATCTGAAAATGGGATTTCGAGTGGTTCCTGATGATCTACGTGTCTGGGATGGTCGGAATCGTGGCTGGGGATGGACGAAGCTATGGGGTGTTTGGGAAAAATGACTGGAAGTGTTCCAGATCATCGAGGCGACGTGGAAGAGGGGATTTAGGTTTCTAACCCTAAATTTGGTAAAGTCTGAAATTTTTGGTGTTGCGACTTCTCTGTTGTTTCGAGTTGCTCGAAACTCTGGGAAGTGGATCATCGGAGCATAGTGTAGCTCCGGGTACGATCGCGTGACCTTGAATAGTCAGAGGTAGATGAACGAGACGTCGACGTGATGATCGTTTTGGGATAGTTTGGTTCTGATGGTTCGATTTCGTTTTGAGGCTCGAACGAATGCTCTGGAGATCAATTCTTGGTGCTTCGATGAGGAGCGACGTGTTGAAGAGTTCGTCAGAGGTAGCTCTGGCGATGGTGCACGTGCACGTGTGCACTGCGTATTTGGTCTGGTAGGATTTGGGGAAGAAGCCCTCGCGTATTTGCTCGAGTTTTTGTGGAGTTCGACTCGTGATGGGCTCGGGATTTTTGGGTGATGACTCGGGTTGTACTCGAGTGATGTGTGGGTGTTAAGAGCTTCAGTTTTTAAAAACTGTAATTTAACTAAGTTTGACGATAAAGGGAAAAAGGGGAGAAAACTCGGGGATGGACCCGAGCAGCTCTCGGGTATGACCCGAAGCAGCCGTACCCAGTTTTTATAAAAAGTTTTAAAAATGTTATTTTTGAAATTTAAACAAATTTTATTAAACTTTCTTTAAAAACATTAATTTATAATATCAATGGGTTCTTAACATTTGTTAAGGAGTTTTAAAATTTATTTAATCTAAATTCTGTTTAAGTAAATTAAAGATAAAGGGTTTTAAATGTAAATGGTGATTAATATAATTATAAGATAATGTATCTTAAGTAAAAAGGAGATTTGTTATCTTGGAAATTGATTAAGTTAATTATTAAATTTAAGTATAATTAATTAATTTAATTAATTAAGGATAAAGGTTAATTAAGTGATTTATGTAGGGATAATTAAGTAATTTAATGGTTATAATTGATTAACTAATAAATTAGAGATTAATGAATTGGGAATTTATTAATTAAGAAATTTAAGGTTGATAAATTTGTAATTAAGAAGTACTAGTGGTAATTAAGTTTTAATTGATTAATAATTTGGTTTTATTAATTAATTAATTAATAGAAAAATAATATTGGATTTATATAATTAATTAAGAAGTAACTAATCTGTTATTAAGTTTTATTAATTGATAATTGATTTATTAATTAATAATTTAAGGATAATTAATCTACAGTTAAGATTAACTCATTTGTTTTAAGTTAATTAAGAAATGAATTACCAATTGAAATGAATCGAATGAATGTGATTGATTTAAGTTAATTAATTATAAATTAATTTAAGTTAATCATTTGATAATTGATTAAGTATAAATACTTAATGGAATTTGATAGTGTAATTACTTAGCAAAGTAATTAATGTATAATTACAGGATGTAATTAATTAAAGGGATTACTTAATGGAAGTAAAATTAAAGTGTAATTACTTAGGAGAAGTAATTAAAGATTTATTACTTAGTTTAATAAATCAAAGATTTATATAATTAATTAAGAAATTGCAAGATGGAAATTACTGTATATGATTTGGGTTGATTTATGAAAGTGAATAATTAAAGTTAATTAATTAATGCGATTAATTAAGGGTTAATGTAATTAATTATAATTAATTAATTAGTGAAGTAATTTATCAAGGATCATTAATTAATGTAATTAATGAAGTAATTAAAAGTAAATTACTATGAATGGTTAAGAGTAATTAATTTGTGAAATTAATTAAAGTTGTAATTACTGGAATGTAATTAAAGGTTAGTTAATCAAAGATGATTAATTAAGATGGAAATTGGAGAATGATTAATTAATTGATTTGTAATTAATTAATGATTTTGTAAGCAGGATTTATAAGATGAGGTAATTAATTTAATTTACTTTAAATTAATTAGAGATGAAGTAATTAATTTAATTCATTTTAAATTAATTAGAAATGTTATAATTAATTTAATTCATTTTAAATTAATTATAAATGGTGTGATTATTTATCCTTGCTTATGTATGGATGGATGACATTGGTTGCCTTGAATGGTTTGAAATCTCAAATATGAGATAAGTAGTACTGTATGATATGGATTATCTATTTATGATGATATTGTGAAGTATCTATCTGTGATATTGTGAATTATCTATCTCTGATATTGTGAATTATCTATCTCTGTATATATAGATAATAGAAATGAATTGTTTTAACTTTAAAACAACTTGGCCTTAAAAGACACGGTTTGGTTTTGATGAGACCGGGATCGGGTTTCCAGATTTGGATATCCGAAAACCACATCGATTCAAATTAACGATAGGTCGTGAATCTCAAGTGAAGATGAAGATTCAGAGTGCAAGGGTTATTGTCGTTAACTCTGAGGGTGATTCCAAAATGAGTGTAACGAGATAATGCCTTCGGTTTCGTTCGAACCCGGAACGAACTTGTATGAATTGAATGCTTTCAGAACATCGTCAGGTGGACGATGAGCATTCTAAGAGATGTGTTCTCTAAAGGTAATCGTGACCTCAAGCCTCATCAACCGGGAATGGCTAAAACAGGGAAGGTGCAGCAAGGGTTCGTGGGTAGCCCCCACTTGACAGTAAGGTCATCCCTATCTAGATGTCCCTTTTATTTCGGCTTAGTGGCGCGGTTGAATGTACACAACCGTGGGATGATTTTATTCGAAACTATCCAGTAAGGGATGGTTCCGGCCTTGTGTTGCAGGGGAGCGGGCGTACTCCTCGGTACGCTGATCTAGGCCAGGTACTGTGACGGGCGGTACCCCAGTAGCCCTGCCATTGTATGGAATCCAAAATCCAATAAGTGCTATCGGTTTTGATTGTAAACCTAGTATGCTGGAATTTAATCATGTAACAATTTCAGCTATTTCTTATTTACTTGAAAACCCTAGACCTATTATAATATAACAGAATTTCCTATCAAATGTTTGGTTAGCGTAAGGTAAAAACTTTTCCATGTTTATGTGTGGGAAGTCTTACGTGATACCCTTTGTTTTCAAAGGATTTTCAAAATTAAGCAACTTTAACCGTTTACTCATACCAGACCCATGTCTGACCCGGAGTTTATTTTTGTTTTTCCTAAACTCTTGGGTACCCAAATTTTTACGGGTAGCCAAGGGATTCAGGTTAGCTTTGATGAATTCTGGAGGAGCAATGGAGCAGGAGGCTTCAGCGTTGTAGATAGATATATTGGTTCCGCTGTGTAGTATTTATATGTATTTCCGCTGTGTTGTATCTCTGTGATGTTGTGAGTTGTATCGAGTTGTATTAACTAGACAGGTGTTTATAACTGTCTAGTATGGGTTGTATTATCTGTATAACCCTGATGTATATGTTACTATGTAATCTCTTATGTGATATATTATATTTCATTCATTCCGCTGTTGAGATTTTGATGTTGTTTTCTTCTTTCTTCTCTATCTTTTCTATTTCTCACCCCTTTCTTTCTTAAAAATGATGCGTCTTTCCGTGTATGGATTGGTGGGTCGTTACAGTGGTATCAGAGCAAATGTAACGACCCGTAATTTTCGATCCCGAAAATTCCAGATAGTTTTTGAAAAAGAAGAAAGAGATAGAAGAAGAACAGGAAACAACAACATCTCACATTCGCAGCGGATAAAATATAATAATAAATATCAGTTTACAAAAGAATACTATATCTGTCCATTACATTTTAATACATCACAGTTTTACATATACACAGTCACTGAATATACACAATTTTCATGTCTCGAATATACACAATATATAACAGCAGAATACACTCCATACGTTCCTGCCATCCATCTCGCCCTGCGATTTTCCGGGCCTGGAAAGTCGGGTCGTCACATCATAGTCCTCGATTTTGCTGAAACGTTTAAATCGCTTCCTCATTCTTTTGAAAGCGCAAACTGTAAAACTTCTGAAAACAATTTTATTTATTTTATAAAAATAACAATTCACATTCTCAACTGAACAAGTCTAGAGTTAAGCGAATCAGTAAAAGAAAGGGGTCATAGTCCTCGATTTTGCTGAAACGTTTAAATCGCTTCCTCATTCTTTTGAAAGCGCAAACTGTTAAAATTTTTATAAAACAATTTTCATTTTAAAACGATTTTCCAATCACGTGATTAAAACAACAACATCAGTAGCAATTTCGAAAAGGAAATTGCACTTCCTAAAATATCAAAAATGAACCTCAAAATCAGCATTGTGGAATAACTGCTTGAAAATCCACTTTTAAAATTTGACGGTTACTGAAGCCAAAGCGACAGTTTTTTTAAACGTCAAAATCTCATCAAAATAATTTACATCAAAATGTAATATTAGTGAATTTTCATTCACTAAAAACGTCACAAAACACCGTGCTTCAAAAATTTAGCACCGATGTAAAAATCCCGTTATAAAAATAACGGCAACAAAATACGTTTCATAACCAAGCATCGGTTCAATGTAAAATTAATGCAGTAACGTGCAATTCATATTTGCACGCACACTATAATATAAACAAAGAAATTACTCTATTATCTTCAATGAAGATAAATTAAAACAGCAAAAATCTAATCAGATATGTGATTAGCATCAAAGAAAACCAGCATGAATTTCAAAAAATCAAAACCACTGGTTAAACAACATGATGAAATTAAAATCATTTTCATATTTTGTTTTTTTAAATCAAAATAATTATCAGCTGTACTCAGCAAAGCAGTCTCACTGTTTCCGCTGCGCACTCTGATAACAGAACACAATTTGATCAATCAACAAAAAACAATTTCACTTTTATTTTTTAAATAAAGATATTTAAAATTTTCACCCAAATTTCAAAACTTTAGTTTTTGACTCAAAGCACAAATAAAACATCGACCAATAGTTGTAACACATGTTCCATCCAAGTTATGTTTTATATTATGTCCATAAACCCCAAGCTTTGATACCAACTGTAATTCCCCACCTCTATGCTCACAATAACAAAGAGTATTAAAAGCAATATTGTCTGTTATCATGAAGAATAAGGCTGGATAGGAGCGGCCATCCGTAGTTGGCCTTACACTAGTATTGGTTACCTCGATAGGAGTGGTATATATTTTTCATTTTACATCTCTTATTTATTTACTCCCATCGACATACCCAATTCCAGTATAAAATGAACTACGATGGTTCATAATAGTTTAGGACAATATATATAATAATAACACAGATACAAAAGAATGCGGAACACAGATAATAAAAGTCTCATATATATATATAACTGATGTCAGTTACAATACAGTTGACATAGTACATATGATACAACTACAACTGTCGACTCTGGAAGTTATATATACAAGTACATTATCGACTAATATACATGAATATATATCAACCTAAATCTATACACTGACTACTACAAAAAGACGCAGACCACTTCAAAAGATATGAAAAGTCTTCATAGCCCAAACAACAACTCAAAGCAGGAAATCTACAACCTGAAATAACTTGGGTCTGACCCGAGTATTAAATTCAAAAGAAAATAATACACGGGTCAGTCTAATTCAAACTCAGTTATTAATGCACAGAAGCAATAATAATCAAATATCAAATAGACGACAGTCACGGAAATCTCGTATATACGACTCTCGATAAGAGAATCGGATAACGACAGATATAACACTAAACAGTTTTAAACAACAAATCAGCAAATTCAAATCATCGACAAAGATAATTAAAAGGTTATCAATGAAGATAATATAGAAAACCTCATAATTTCCTAAACGGCAATTAACAACAAAATCCAATTATTAAAGAATAATTAGAATCTCAAAATGATCAATCAAATCAAATTTCTGTGTGGCTGCAGTACACGGACGAGTGCACTGCCTCGCCACACAGTACGTGAAATCATCACAACAGAGAATACTAACAGCAATCAAAACTGCAGAGGTCAAAGCGAAACCCAAGCCAACAAAGCAGCGTAAACACAAAAATCTAATTATCAATATGATAATTAGAAAACACATAATCTAACTTATCTAAAAGATAATTAGATATCAACAAAATCATCAGATTAAACCAAATCAAAATACGATTCAAAATATATTGGATTGGCAACATAAACAATTCTAGCAATAGAAAACATCAATTAAAACCTCAGATCTAGTAGGGCTGCAGTACACGCACGCATGTACTGCCTCGCCACTACAGTATGAAATGCACAAAAGATCAACGAACCAAAATCAAATGGCATCAACCAAAGTCAAGGCAACATGAAGTCTGCAACTCAAACTGCAAGTCCAAACCAATGCACAGTGCAAACTAATGCACTAAGCAATGACATAGACAGTTCTAACATGTATCAAAGGGCATATGCAAGGGTCAAGCATGTGAAATATGAAAACAGACCAATAAATGCAATAGAAATATATGGTGATGCACAAGAAAGAATACGAATGCAACATACACACTGCAGTGAAGCATGTGCATGTGTGAATGACAACCACAAACTGCTCATGAACACAACCAGAGCTCAAATACATGTGAACTCAATTGGACAGTACGAGGTAAAGAAATGAGCAATGCAAGTGAAACTAGGTTACTACATGAATGAACTAGCATAATCATGGCAACATGATTATCAAAGTAAACTACAGTACTCAAAGCTACAAACTGGACAATGCAAACTACAACATGAATGACCAGTTTCAATATTGGACAGAAGCAGCCCACTCTCTAAGAAAAACAACAGAGTAACCCAAAGTCGAATTCAAGTGACAACAAACCAATCAAATTCAAAGCAGCAGGTATGTGAATAAAACTCAGAGGACAAGGAACACTCAACTGACCAAAGTTAGTGAAACAAAACATGTCACAAGCAGTGATAAGCATAAATAGTGCAACCAGGTAAAACAAAGTTCAACCAGATGTGCACATATAAACAAATTAACATGCATGACTACAAAACTAGAAAGACATGGATTTAAGCATGCCAGTGGTGGTGATCAAGTGTAGATGTATTTACAAGAGTACAACATGCATATAGAATGACATAGTAACAAGGCAAAGCAGGTTCATATGTCATAGAGGAACCGAGAGTACAATATACATATACAAGTTCATTTCAGAGGGAAGGAGATCAATTTAAATTTAAGAAATAATTCCCGTAGTATGTGAAAATATATTGCAAATATATCGGGATAATAAAACATGCGAACAAGTCAGATCAATCTCAACCCAACAAAGCCAAAAAGCAACGCACATGATTTATTCACGAGGATTCAAATAGCAATAATTCGAACGATATACTAGGGTTTAAAACTCCATAAATTCAAATTATACAAAATTGATAAAGTCAAAGAAATCATCAACACAGTGTTGGTCACGAAATCAACCCCAAATAGAGTTCGCAAAGCACAAGGAGGCCAAAGCCAAAATACCATCACAAAATTAAAATACCAGAGAATTCAATGCCGAGAGTATCACTTAATCAAACAGCGAAAATCACAATTTTAAACAAGCCAGAAATCATCAAATTACACGAACTCGATAGAATCAGTGAAATCACCAACAATGAGACAAGAACAAACAGCCGAAGCACTTTACTAACTTTGAATAAAGATGTGAGTGAAAGAAACACTCACCTAGATCGAAGCAAAGGACGAACTCGACCAAAAAGAAGCAGCGGCAGCAACAAGGAAACGATCGATCAACTTAAAGTCGACGCTTCCAAAAAGCCCTAACTTTTAACCAGAGTGAAACAAAGGGAACGAAGCCCTAGCAACCGCAAGAATCTCAGAGACGAGCAAGGAAGTCGAGTTCAATCGAACATATGAAGTCGCCAACCACGAATTTCTGAAACCGTAATTTTTGAAAAGGGGAACGAACGAGAACGAAGCCGCCACCATTTTCGTTCATATTGTTTTAGGGCTTTACCAATGAAAAGTGAATAGAGAGGAAAGGGTTGTTACCATCTCATCAAAAAAAGGGGACGGCCAAGATTCAATTGAAGGTCCAAACAACATTTAACCACTTTTCAAAAGAATTTCAGCTGATTAAAACATTCAACAGCAATTAACCACCAATTAATCGTTTAATGACGGTTATAAACCGGTGCAAAACCCCAGGTTGTTACAGGTTATGAAGCAAGGCTATATGGGTCGCGCCCATTAGGGTGAGGTCATCCCTGTCTAGATGTCCCTTTTATATTGGCTTAGTGAGCGGTTGCTGATCCCAACCGCGGGGTGATCTTACTCAGGATTATCTAGTAAGGGGTAGTTCCAGTCTTGTGTTGCAGGGGATCGGGCATGGTCCTCGGTACGCTGATCTAGACCAGGTACTGTGACAGGTGGTATCCAAGTGCCTAGTCATTAGTTGGAAATCCATTCTCCCTACGTGCCTTTACGGTTTTGTTTGTATACCTATTAGTTGGAATTTAATAGGTGTAACAATTTCGGATATTTGAATAAGTATTTGTATATAGACACTATTATAATATTAGAGGATTTTGATAAAAAGTGTTTTGGCTATCGTAAGGTAAAAACCCGACATGTTTATTTGTGGCGTGGTCTTACGAGATGCTTTTGATTTCAATGGTTTGGAAAACTTTAATAATCCAATTGAGTTTGTTTTCTCACGCTGGTTTTCCAGACTGACTCGGGTGTTATTTTATTATAATGCTCGGGTCGGACCGAGTATTACAGATACAGGATAGGATGCTGTGGTGCTCAGGAGACGAGCTGGATGGCGAGACGTATCACACGTATATGATGTATATTCTGTTGTGTTGTGTATGTTGAGTATTCTGTATATGGGACAAGTTATCATAACTGTCCTGAATTGTGATGTTGATTGTATTGTACTCTGATGTTGTATTCTGGTGATGTATCTATAAACAGATATAGTTTCTTTCTGTAAAGATCAGTTATTATCTATTATATTTTAATCCGCTGCGATGTGAGATTGATGTTGTTTTGCTTTCGCTTCTTCTACCACTTTTTTCTTTAACCCTGATGGTTCGATTTTTCGGGTATGAAAAATCGGGTCATCACAGTTGGTATCAGAGCTGAAGGTTGGCGATAACCTTGGCTCTGGTGGGGATTACTCATTGAAATAGAGTCCATAGAACTCTGGAATGAGTTGAGTGTATTAATAGATATGAGCGCGTATTTGTTAGTGAATATAAAATTGTTTTATATTGTGTCGATTGGTTTATTGAGTAGTTTAGGGATTCTGGTCAATACAAGTAATTAACGTTATTGATAGGGATTTCTAAACACTTGAACAGAACAATTCGACACAATATTGTTTTAAAATGGGTAAATGAAATAATTTTGCCTAAATTATTTTTGTATATAAAGGAAATAATTTTTGTAAATTATTATAGTACTTGGATGCTTGGTTGTTAGGAAGTGATAATATTAAATTATTATCATTTAAGTGTTAAATTGAATAAGAAATCGAATTATAACCAAAGTTAAGGAAATAAATTCAGATAATAAAATGGAATTTGTAAATTTGAATTATAAATGTGATTTATAATTGAAATTGAAATAAAAATTCCAGAGTAATGTTTGAATCTGAATTGGATGGATTTCGAATTTGGAATTTTGGGAAAGGTTTAAATTCTTTTTGGGTTGAAAATGGTTTTCAAAGGTTTTGAAGAAATAATAGTGATATTATTTTGGAAATATTTTTGAATTGGATTGGAAATCTGGTGAAGTTGGAATTTAAAAATATTTGAAATGCTTTTGATTGGGATAAAAGCACTAAACTCTTCTCGGTTGCTAGAAAATAACTTCGGTGATGACTGCAGCATCATCGATGTTCATTTTCGAGTTTCCAAGAGAGGAATTGCTACCTGAAGGGTGGGAATTAGAGCTGTTTGAAAAAACTAGGTTTGATTTTGAAATTGAAAAGGGTCTTGGATATAGTTGATTTCAAAGGTGATTTTGAAATTTTGGGAAATTGTTTAAACTCTGGAATCTTATTTAAAATGTTTATGGAATAATAAAAATGTATACTTGGCTAAATAAAATGTATAATCCCGAGTTAAAAAGTAAAATGTGAATGGGATTGATTGTAAATAGATGAAAGTATAGATTGAGTTGGTATCAATTTAAATTAGTTATAAACTAGAATGGATATTCTATTAAGTGAATATCATTGAATTTGCATAGAAATGGTCGTCGTTGACGCAAACAAGATTGTATAGAATTCTATGAGTTAATAGAAGCAAATAAAATCGATTTTTTAATCAATTGTAATGACTATGAGTTCGTTTGGATTAAAATAAATTGAATGTAAGCAATGAAGTGTAAACCATTTAAATGGAACAAAATAAGAATGAATTGAGTGAGATGGTGTGTGAATGGATTGAAAGCATTTAAATTTGTGTCGGAACCTTATAAATTTGCTTATGGAAAGTGTTTAGTGTATATTGCTTATGTTATGCATGTGTTTAGTTATTGAAATTAAGTGAAATGTCAATAAACTTTGTATATTTGTCACTTACATGTTTAAATTGAGTAAGTACAGGTTTTGGAAGCCATTTGGCTGGTTTTGATCGTGCAAAATGCTAAATAAATAAGCCGCTTGCTTAAAAATGCTAAATTGAGGTATGACTTCGCAAATAAAAAAAGGAAATATGGACTATTGTTTGTTTTTTTGTTTTTCCGACCGTGTGGGTCGATGTATATATATTTATATCTCTTGTCAAATTGCAAAAGCTCCTCCGTACAAAGGAGACTCTGCCAAAATTTGACGAAATTTTGGGGGTTAGAAATTTTTTAAAATTTTCACTAACGACAAATGATTTAAAATTTGTAAGCAAATAGAATTGAAACTGAATATTGAAATCTAATTTAAAATTGTGTATGTGAAGTAAGGTGAAATCAAAGAAAGTGTTCGAAGAAACTAAAGGAAGAAAAAGTTTGCAAATAAACTTTTATTTGAGATTTTAAATAAATTAGTAAGTGAAACTAATAAAAGGAAATGGTTAATTAATTATGGGTTGAGATAAGGTGGATAAAATTCAATATTCAGAGTTTGAAGATGAATTGAATTCAAGTAAAATTGAAAATGAATCTGAATGGAAATTGGGAAAAAGTATTTATATTTGAAATGAATTAGTAAATTGAAACAAATTGAAATTTATATGGAATTGGAATTCAATTTGAATATAAACTTCAGTAGTGAAGTAGTAAAAATAAACATAAGAAATATTTATATTGAACTTAAGAAATGAAGAATGAAGTTCTTAAGTAAATTGGTATCGGGAATATACTAAGTAATTTTGGAATGGAGAAATATACTAAGCGAATAATTGAATGAATATTAAAACTGAAAGTTGTGAAAAGGGAAATTGTGAATAAGTAAATAGAAATCAAATGAATGTGAATAAAAGAGAATTGATATAGCTAATAATCAATTGAAATTAATACGTAGGATGTACGTATATTATTTTATTCGCATAGCGGTTTGATCCAGAATTCGAGCACAGAATTTCGGGGTAATTATACCGATCCGAGTTAGGATTTTTCTGTCAAGACCCAAAAATCGACCTTCGAAAATCGGCACCCGTACATCACTTGTACTCAAAATGCCGTAGATTCAAATGCCGAATCTGGTTCTCGGGAGCTTATAACAACATTAAGTAAATAACACAGCGGAATAAAAGAATAATACATTGATATACAATATCTGATACAACAGAGTGATACAATGAATATCAATATACATCAGAGATATGATACAACAAATAGCAGCGGAAAAGAAAACGATAACATCAGCAGCGGATAATCTCCATCTTCAAAGCACCAATCCAGATAATAACGATGAACAAAGATAAGAAAGTGCAGTCCGATCCAAAGACTGAACTAGCTCCAGATAATCTACTAAACCTGAATATCTGAAAAACCCGACTCTAGACTGCTCGTGTGGAAAATTATGAGCACCCAGAGTTTAGGAAGGGAACAATAAACTCCGGATCAGTCATGGGACTGGTGTGAGCAACAAAAACAGTTTATCTTTAAAAACAAATAGCAGAGAATTTTAAAGTCAATTCGCAATGCTTTTAGAAAATGAAACTACCATAAGACCTCCCACCACACACACAATGCAAACGCAGACTTGGAGGAGATTTCTTCTTATGTTAGTCAAAGATGCTTACTACGCAAAATCAAATCATTTTGATATTATTATTAGTGCATAGTGGAAAACATTTCGAAAGTAGAATATAAATCTTAGCCAGCATAGGTACCATTATATTATGCCTGCTATAGCTGCCTCCTGAGGAGACAGGTTATACAATTGAAATTGTAAAGGCTCGTATTGTTTCTTTGGATTTCCAACAAATGGTCAGGCTAAGGAACTTCCTATCCACGATGGGTACGTCCCTGGAATAGACGACCCGAGAACCTAACCGGATCTCTGCCAACACAAGGCCGGGTTACCTCTGCAAAAATAGGTAACTACTGACACGCGTATGCCATCCCCCGATCGTCACCGATCTTCCCGAGGATCCCCGATTTCCAACAAACCACAAAGTAATAAATTTGCAGCAACCACAGAGGTTAAGTATCTGGGCTCCATACCATGATACCACCTTTATCCAGAAGGAATGACATACACTAAGGGGCGCTACTCCCTAGAACCTTGCTGCATCCTTCCTGTTTTGACCATTTCCGGGGTGTGAGGCTCGACGAAGTCTCGTCCACAAAGCTACGCTTTGTTCACAAAGCCATGCTTCGGGTCAAACAAATGATCAACCTATGATCACAAAGATATAAGATCAAACAAATGATCATATCGCAAATGATCAAACACTGATCATCACACAGCAACACTCAGCATGCCACATTACCAAATTGGGATATATCGCTGATAAATTTCAACTACATAACCTCTGAGCTCGTACGTCTCAGAGAAGGGTGTTAAGCTAAGAGAATAAATTCTCCGCCACCAACAGAAATGTATTTGAAAGAAATCGGCTTTATATCTCAAAGTGTAATGTCAGACATGTATCCATACAAGTCTGTTCCGGGTTCGAACAGAACCGAAGGCACTTCTCACGAAGCCCTTGCAATTCCGGATAACTTTCAATCACGTCCGGACTTCCCGTCACAAAAGAGTGATATAAATCTCTATACCGGCGCGACTCAGTGCAGAGACATTCGACAGGTTGTCCTTTCATTTTCGAAAAATGTCCGGTCTTCAAATGCTATCCATATACGACGTATCACTATTCGGAATGAGTTATACGACCCAAAGGTCCTTTCCCGGCTAACCCGAATAGTGAGCGAAATATTTAAAAACATATGGATATTGGGATTTCAATTAAGTCACCACTTAAACCCAAACTTTCTTTTCAAATGGTTTAACAAATTACCATTTTAATCTTTTAAACAAAAAGATTCAATTCATAAAGTTCACTTAATTTCACAAAGATTCATTCATAGATTTTCCAAATCGATTTCCATTTCAATTTAACTCGTTAAATCTTTAAATCAAAGATTTAACTCATAGCTTTCAAAACAATTTCATTTCGAATGGTTTAAATAAATCATCATTTTAAATCTGTTAAAAATAAATAGATTTAATTCATAGCTTTCAAAAAGAATTCATTCATAACTTGGAAAACCATTTTTCAATTCATTCTTGAAATTCCTTTAATTAAACTGGAATTTCATTTCTTATCTGAAAGCTTTTATTCCTTTTAAAACAACAGTTTTCATTTTGGAAATCTGATTCATTAATACGAGTTGAAATCCTTGGGTTAAATTCAAATTCTCAAAATTATACTTTTAAATGGTTTAACTTCATATAAACACATTTATATCTTCTTTAATCCCTAGTTTCAAATCATAGGATTCAATTTCAACCTTGAATTCAAATTTAAATCTAATTATTTACATTTTCAAAACTTGATTAAGTTATTCGAAATAACTTTTATCTTTGAAATTCCATTTCAAAAGCTTTTCACTTTAAGCCTAAATTTCTAATTTCAAAATCAATTGAAATTACAATTTAAATTTCAAAAACATCAAATTTAAGTTATCTGTGACTTAACCGATTTCCTCGTGAAATCCAAATTTGTGTGTGTAACTGTGCAGTCCAGGGGTTTTACACAATAGTGCGACACGATGAATCATCACAGATCAAATACAGAAATATAGTTGATAAACGATATAAACTATATCGCTTATCTTTATGCACAGATCACAGGTATATATCACAGATAATAGATTACATCACAGATAATTTATCACAGATCACAATACAAATCAGGGTGTATCACAAAG
The DNA here is from genome assembly GCA_030737815.1 of Allium fistulosum. NCBI lineage: Eukaryota > Viridiplantae > Streptophyta > Magnoliopsida > Asparagales > Amaryllidaceae > Allium > Allium fistulosum. The sequence continues at coordinate 55,399,561 of CM060905.1, forward strand.
CATCATATATCAAGGATATCAAACAATTCAAATCAATAGAATTCAAACATCCATAAGTAAGGACAGTTGATTGTCTGATTTATTTAAATCAGATTAATTTCTTATGAATTTATTTCTACTCCTGGTTAATTAATTATTAATAAATTACAAATCATTTTGACAAATTTTTCTTTAATCATTTATTAATTAACAATTTAAAATAAATTAACTAACCTTAAATTACTTAATAATTAACCTTCACTTATTTAATTCACCATTTAATTCATTATCTTCAATAGATAAATTAACCCTTAATTAATTACCATTTTATTAATTATCTTCAATTAATCTTTTCATTGATAAATTAACCATTAATTAATTACTATTTAATTAACCATTCTTGATAAATTTCAATAAGTGATTATCTTTAATCGCTTAATTTACTTTGCCTATTAATTAATTTCTTTTAACTAAGTAATTACATTTAAGTAATTAACTACATCTAATTGCATATATATTAATTAATTTTCTAATTAATTAATTATTCTTAATCGTGAAACTAATTAGCCTTAATCAATCTTTGATTAAGTAGTTATCCTTAAAATTTCTTATATTGAAAAATTTTCTTCAATACTTGAATCAAGTAATCACTTAAGACTTTTAATCATATACAAACCATCCCTTTACTTTAAATTTATTTCTATAAATATTAAAGGTTATTCCTAAATATTATTTAAAATATAATTTTTTTATTAAAACTTTTAAAACCAAGAATTGTATAAAAGAATTTTTTTTTCACAATTCATTAAAACTTAATTAGACTTTTATAAACTTGATTTAAATTTTTAAACTTATTTTAGCTTTGCTTGATAATTTAAATTCAGTTTTAAAGTTTAGAGACAAATCAGATCCTTCAAAACCTGCTACCCAAATAGACCCGAAGTACATCACTCCTTCTTCGAGTCCTCCAGGCCAAATCACGACATCATCTTCGAGTTCCTCGCCTCCCCCTCCTGCTTCGAGTAAAGTACTCGAAGAACTCGAGAAAAACGCGAGTGTCCCCTGCTCCAACCCAGGCTATCCACTTCTCAAGTTCCAGACTCGTGCACGTGCACATGGCCGTTGGCCAACTTCGATCGCCACCGATACTTCGAACACGTCGCAGGCCACCCCAGCTCCACTTCCAGTCACCCACTTCGGCCAGATCATCATTGGTCTCGGATTCGAGAACTACAAGCCTGGAACATAATATATATCGCCATGACCAAACCTGTCAACGCCGACTGCTCGCCGCTCCGACCACCATTCGCTGTCAAACTCCGACCTCAGCTTCGCCACTCTTCCCTCTACCTTCCCACAAAACCACGTCGAACTCGATGCTACACCGACGATGCGCGAGACCAAAATCCACGACCCTCCAAAACTAGGTTTAGAAATTAGAATCTAACGCCGCCGCCACCACAGTGCTCCGGCCACCTCCAGACTATTTTCCCCCGACCCACTGCAGTCTTTTCCACCTCCAGACCCAACGCCGAGACTTCCAGCCGCCTCGGCGACTAAAAAGGTCGAAAACAGGAAGCTACGAACTGCTCTTAAATTCGACCACTAAAAATTGTAAATTTCACTTTAAAAAACATGTTTTGGTTATCGCATTCGAATTAAAATCCTGGAATTTAGAATATACACGTTTGAATTTTTGGCTTGAACAAGAAATCTCACTGTCAAATTTTGTTTCCAGATATATTCCCAATTATTTTGACTTAATCAAACTATTAAACTTTTGTTTTTACTTAAACAAACAAATCTTCTTTTAAATCCTAAGTTCAAAAACAAATAGATCAGAGGATAGTGTTTGGTTGCAAATTTGGGTCTGGAATAAAATAAACAGGCATATCACCATAAACAGATATGCACACATCACATTCATCCATCTACAGATAGGCACTTATAAATATACTCACATCAATATTTTCCTAGAGAAGATCAAACAACCAAAATCGTGTTTAAGTTTAAAGAGAAAGGTGTTACTCACCTGGAAAAGAAAGAAGAAAGAACAGAGCATAGTATTGTTTTGGGAAAAGCTTCTTAAAACTGGAAATCTGCTAACAAAAAAATCACTCTTTAATCTGATCTTCATCTTGGCTTTGAGTTGAATTTTGATTTGTTGAATTGCTTTTGTATGCTAATAAAATTTCTTGCTTTGCTTAAGATTGAAGTTGAAGCCTTTTCTTTTCTTTTCTTTTTTCAGTTTTGATAATTTTATCAAATGGCCGAACTGATGAGGAAGTTGATACAAAGGAGATGTGTTGTAAAGGTGATGTTTGGTTTTGTACTAGGGACATGGCTGGTATGCTTGCATTAAATGCATGAAGCATGTTGCATTAATTACCATGGTCTTTTGTTCCCTTACTTTCGGCTGTACATGTTGGTGTTGATTTGTTTTGGTATTGTATTTTATTTTATCTTTGTCTTGTTTTAGTTCGGCTGAGGGATAAGGTTGTATTGGTTTTGTTCATCTTTTGTTTTGTTATTTGATATTTATGTATTTGTTTTGCTTTTTGTTATTTTAAAATTATCTTCACATCCTAACAAACTAGTTTCATTTATATATCAAAGTCAGATATGGATTATATTGTGAGATTTTGAGATTTTAAATATCAAACCAAAACTGGAATGAGAACAGAGTATGACATAAACAGATACTTGCACATAAATACCAATACCAGATACATATCACAAGAAAATATGCCACAAAAACTTGAGTTATTAAACTTTTAAAATGTTACTCACATATGCTAACATACATATATATTCACCTATATGTACAATATTTACAATATTATTAAATCTCAAATGATTTATACAGAATATACTTGGATATCGGGGAAACTCGCTCCATTTAATCAATTCAATTTACAAATTTTTATCTAAAATTTATTTAATCATAAATTTAACTCAAGAATTCATTTAATTATAAATTTAAATAAATTTAAATTTCGGGGTCGTGACATTTTCACTCGATTTTCAACGGCGAACCCTGGATATGGATTTTGATTGATTCTGGAAATTCTCTATCATAGTTTGTGACTATGCAAGGAGGATGACGGTTTCTGATTAAGAAACCAGATCTGAGTCCGCACTAGAGAGTCGGGTGGACGATACTAGTTCGGAAATGAAATTGTGTGATCGAGCGAGCGATCAAATTTGATATTACGTACGGATGATATATGTACATCGTACGGGCTTAAGTAAAGTAGATATTGAAAATTTTGTAAAGAAATGAATAAAATGATTTTAGGATTTTGTGATTGGATATTATTGCTTAGTAGGATATAGGTAATTAAAAGCAAAAAGGAAATTGGGATTTTTGATTTCAGAAGATAAATTGAAATTTGCTCGGCAAAGGTATGTATTTAAATTTCTGTACGAAATTCGATGGTTTTCTGATATAGCCACTTGGCTTTTGTTTTCTTTTTGAAATTTGAGGGCCCGTAGAGGCATTTTGTAGTTGTATCGATCTAGCTGCAAAGGAGATGCTGGCAAAAATTTTCAAAATTTAAGGAGTTAGAAAAATTTTGAGAAAATTTTGATAATTCAAAATTTTGTTTCAAATTTAAATTTGAATTGTTAAGTAATATTGTTTGGGACTTATGGATAAGTTGGAAAGTTAGAAAGAGGGTTAGTGTGTCTTAATAAAAGATTATTTTGGAAAGTTTTGAAACTATTTGGATTTGAGAAAATAGTTAACGGGGATTGAATCATTCTTCCTAACTAGTAATTTTCGGGACGAAATTCTTTTAAGGGGAGAGGAATGTAACGACCCAGGATTTTTTGATATTTGAAATTAGAATATTTAATTGATTTTAAATATCCAGGTGTTAATTTTTAACTTGAATTTCAAATATTACTATTTATTTGGTGATTAAATTATTGAATTAAATAAACTGAAATTGGGTAAATTATTGAATCTGCAGTTTTAAGCCTGTTAAAAAAATATTTTAAAGGCTTGTAAAATTTATATTAATAGTACTGAAGATAGTAAAAGTGTTAAACTTGAATTTGGAAGTGTTTTGTTAAGCTTTGAAATTTTATCGTTTAAATTGAATTTAAAAATAGCCTTCCGAGGCAAAGTCTCAGATTCGACAAAACCAGTTCCATTGGATTCGTAATAGTGTATTATTATCGGATTTCCAATTTCGGAGCATTTGGAGTTATCGTGTGGTCATACGGTATATAAACGCGCTGAAATTTATATTGAATTCAATATAATAACTGGGACCAAAAGGCTATCTTCTCCATACGATCGAATTAGGACTCGAAACCCTTTCCATTGTGTTCGGATTAGGGGTTTAACATTATAAACGCCTAGCGGAACGCCTCGATAGGAGGTCGAAATTTTGAGTTGTTTTTGAGACGATTTGAATTTAAAATTCAGATTTAAATATAATATATGATAACCAGTCAAAATTCCTTCACGTCAACTTTTTCTACAGTAGTGATTCCCTGCCACCAGTCTAATTTATTTCACCCTCATACCTTTTTGGCCTTCCCTGCAGCAGACATTCAAAGCAGCTTTCACATCTTATTCATCCTTCACGTCCCTTTTGTCTTCTGAAGCACACCATTCCCCAACTATAACTCGCATACCCCTTCTCCTTCCTAGAACATCAGAGGTTCATTTTCTCCTCTGCTCATTTCTTTAAATCGAGTATGCCGAATAGAAATTAAAACAACAAATCGGTTCATTCTTTTAAAAAAAAGGGGGGCCGACTTCGATTCTAAATCAAAAAAATCAAATGTAAGCTTCGGGTTCGTTCAATAATCATACCACGACATTTCGCTCTGCCATTGACGCGAGCAGTCAATCGAAGGAGGGATGAGGTCGCGAGGTGACGCCGTGGAAGGAGAGCGATGACGAGGCGATGATGGAAAGAGGGTTTCACGATGTTGGGTCGAGGCGCTCGTGCGCGGCAGTGAGAAAATGCGGTGGTCGGGGGCGGTGCGCGAGAATGGGGTGGGCTCTAGTGTTATCGCGATGATTGTTTTGGGTTGCTGTCGACTTTGGGGTTCAGGGATGGGTGTGTTCGAGGAGCTCGTCGTGAGCAACGGCAAGCGCTGAGGGGGGGGGAGGTGGTTCCTTCTGGTAATTTCTTTAACCTTAGAATTTCCTAATCTGGATTTAAGTTTGAAAAAAAAGAAGCTACTATGATAATTTTTAAGAATACAGAAAAATATATACATACAGGTTTAGATAAATATATATATATAAATCAGAAACTATATAATGTACATACATTAGCTTACTATTTGATTTTAAATAGGTAGAAGGGTAATTAGAATATTTTTATATGTATATACCCCTAGATTATGAAAACAGAAAATAGATATATACACATAAGATTCTGGAATATAAGGGTTATATAAAAGTTAGATTTTTAAGCCTATATAGATTATTTTTATATGCAGTTTGAAAATAGGAAAAAAAATACATATACATCAGTTTAAAAGGTGAGTCTCGAATGCTGTATCACTCAGTCTGACCCGAGCGTAAAGCAAAACACAAAACACTCGAGTCATGACATACATACTTATACAATGTAAACCAACTCAAGTGAACTGTAATAGAAAGTACAAGTAACTTAAAGAATGCTTAGGATCGCCCATTCTTTAAGGATCCGTTAAACTATTTACTATGTAGTAATATTCGCTATTATAATAATGTCTAATAGTAAAATAAACTTACTTTTTAATAGCATTAAGTGGTTACCCATATAGCCCTTGACACGTAATAGTCCCAGTAGTCCATCCAGTATCAGCATACCCCCAGATCGAGAGCTACCCTAAATACTCCATGGGCTAAGAGAGAAAACCAAACTCGTAGTAAAGCTCGCTATGGTAGGTGACATGGCACAACTAGGCAATGCCAGGGTAGATATACCAATTACGCATCCGGGCTGGTGGTAACGGATAGCAGCCACTACCGCCCACCTCGGAACACACTCCCAATCAAAATGGAAGGGTGGCCACCAAAACAATCACAAGGTAATAGAATGGAATCGAAGAAATGTGTCCGATAGGAGGAATGACCTCACTTGGCCCGTCAATCGCTCCTGTTTTAGCCACCTTATGCCAACTCACGGGAGTCGGGTCCACATTCATACCTCAATAGGATCGTCGCCACCATCCTACTTCATTCTGGAATCTCCACCGCATACACGGTTGTTAAAGTGGTTTTCGGAGTTGGCAGAGAGTATGGCAACTTCCGATCCTGGTCTCTTTAACAACCCAACGTTATTATAACCCATGGATATTTATTTCAAACATTTTTATTCCAAAACCATTTAAATCAAATACCATTACTCTCCAAAATAATATCCATTTCAAAACTAAATACTATCTTATTTCATATCAAAACCAAATCAATATATTATTTAAATAAAACCCAAATTTCCAAATCACTGAATATTTCTTTAAATTTATTTAACTTGAAATATTCCTTTAAATCATCTTAAACCAAACCACTTTATAAGGTCACATTCTTAAATCTTAAATTCCAATAAGCTTCAAGCTAATATATTTAAAGACAATTCTTAATTAAATACTATTTCAAATAAATTCATTTCCAAACCATTTAAAAGTAAAGTCATTATACTTACAAATCAAATATTCAATTCCAAAAATTTAGCCTTTTCTGAGTTCATTTATTCACTTAAATACTTTAAAACATCGAAATTTCAGCTTTCGCGGCACTTGGAAAAATGCTGTGGTAAGTTATATTTGAAACAATTCATTTCAACAAAGACAGCATTCATAAACTGCTGTGGTAGTTCAGTTTCATTTGAAAACTAGTTCAGTTCAGAAAAGACAGCATTTACAAAACTGCTGTAGTGGTTCAGGGTTCAATTACATTTGAAATTCTCATTTCAGCAAACTGCAGCACTTATCAAGTGCTACCGTGGCTCTTTTATTAGTTTTAGGTTTTAGTTTTAATTCAGCAACCACAACACTTACCAAGTGCTGCAGTAGCCCTTAGTTAATGTAGCCTTTAGTTCATTTGCATCAACCACAGCACTTACAAAGTGCTGCAGTATCCTTTACTTTTTATTTTAAGTTAGTTTCAGAAATGATAGCATTTCTGAAGTGCTATTAGTTCAATTTCCAGATTTATAATAAAATTTCAGAAACAATTAAACTTCAATTTTAACCATTTTAACTTATAAAAATCATATTTTTCCACTTCAAAAATGTTCATTTAAATACCCTTTAACTTATGATTTTATAAAGAAATTTTTTTCAATAAAATCACATTTTCCAATAATTTCACTTATTAAATTCAAGTGTACCATTTTCCCATTCTTTTCATTTTTTTCCAATTAACATAACACTTAAATTTAAATTACCATTTCATAAATAAAACTTAATCTCCATTTTTATTGGATTAACTTAAACTTTCATTTTTAAACCAAATCACAAATTTCCAAATTGAGTTATATTCAAATTCTAATTTTTCCATTCATTTATTTCACATTTTTAACTTGTAGAAAAATCACTAACGCTTTATAAAAATCATTTCTAATTCAATTTAAATCAAAATATCATAATTTACAATTTAAAATACTTAGAAATTTCCAGAAGAATATATAAAATAACCACGGGTCTGTATAATATTTTCTAACCTAGGTCAAGTGATATGGATAATATATCATTTCAATCTGTAATTTACAAAGAAAAATCCGGGTTCTATCATTTTAAACCCGCAATCCCAAGTTAAATAAAATAAATAAAAATCGCTCAGGCCTATCATTTCAGCCTATAACTATTCTTCCCTATTCTAAAGTCCGTTCGGGTATGTATCATTTCAACCCATAGTGATAGGGAACTTGCAGTGATGATAAGCAGGAAAATAAATAATAGTATACAAATAATATTATAACAGATGATATAACAGGCATATAAACAGTATTTAACATCATATAAATATATCACAGGCATGTATGAACATAACACATTATTTTATACAATTAACTTGTCATCAATTCACAATTATAAAAGTATGTATGTCTAGAGTGAATAACCCACCCTTTTTAAAAGCTGAAGATAATAATTCAAAATATGCAATTGAAACTCCGAAAAGCACGACAAGGCATTACTATATTTTTGAGTGATGGAGAGTCAAGATCCAATCTTGCAAACCAATTAAATATAACATACATAAATAAATATATAATACAAAAAATATGAATCAAACAAAATCAAATATGAACCAAATATTGAAGCAAAAGGCTTGACCTCTTCAAGTGGGCTCGACCACTTCACCATTGGCTAGACCATGGTCCAAAGGGCTCGGCCATGATTGGATTCAAGGCAAGTATGCACTACTAGGTTAGGAATTGAAAAGGATGGTAGGTTACAAATGGTGGAAGGCAAAAGTCAAGCATTGGAAGGTTACAAGCCAACATAGGGTTCGGCCATGGCTTGGATCTTGGTCAAGGTTTTGGTGATGTTGTCTTCATGGTGGTCACGGCCTTGGATGGTGGTGAGGAGGAGGGATGATGGTCGGTCATGGCGATGTGTTGGAGATGGTGAGGTCGGCAATAGCATGGAGGCCAAGCAATAGCAATGAAACAAAAGAGAAACAAAAGAGAAATGGAAAGGAGGAAGAGAAGGAAGCCATAGCTTTCTGTAAAATTTTCTGGACGCAAAATGGAACTTGAGATGAGAAGTTATTCACGTGAATTGCAAAACTAGATGGCGGCTAGGGTTAGAAGCAAGGAGCGGCTAAGATGAGTAAATGATAGGAAAACAAAAAGGCATGAATTAAAGAGAGAGAAACATATACATATAATTTATTCTTAAATGCAAATGGAAATGAGGAAATGAGATAATGAGAATATTATGTGCTTGATTTGATAAGGGAATACACGGCTAGAATAGGTGAATGGCTAGGGTTTGAAATAAAGAGGGTAGGTAAATAAAAGGCAAGAAATTAAAAAGGCACAATTTAAGGAGGAAGAATCTTGTTTTTTTTTTCTCTGTTTGCACGCAAATGAAAAGGCAACAAATACACAAAACAGGTAACCTATATCTCTTGAAATTCCTAAGCTAATATTAAAAGTAAAATCAATCAAAAATCAAATGAATATATTCAAAGTTTATACAAATAAAATAGAAAATAAAAATTAAAGAAACAAACATAGGGAAATAGAAAATAAAATATAGAAAGTCATTGCGTGTAAACACTGTATTTTTATCTAATTTAAAAGTATAAGTTTAAATTCCCAATAAATACATATTAACATTGGTTTAGATAGTAATACATTAATAACTTCCCAATTCATCCAAATTTCAATTAGTAAAGTAATTAATTTCATTCTCTTACCATAAATCTATTTGTTATGAATTGAATTCCCATAAGTTATAATAAATTCCAAATAAACTGATTTGATTCAATTCTAATCCATTTATTAAGTCTATACTACTCTACAAACCTCGTTAATATTCGTTTATCTTTCATTACACTAATATATATTCAAATATCCATCTTTCCTTTGTATTAATAGTTGTTCTTGATTATATTGAATTTGTTAAATGTATACATTTATTATGATTGAATCCTCAATTAATTCATTCAGATAGGTTTCATTCTTTTATATTATCTTATGAATAAAATATGCATTTCCATTGCTCATTACATTTACACTTTACAATTACTGTCCTATCTCATATTAATGAAAATTTACTTACATTTAAATGTAATTGATTTCCAACTAAATTTTTTTTGCAGCCTAAATAAAATGTAACTTGCAATAAATGTTATCATTATCTATATATTACACTCAAGTTTATTATGTCCACTAATTATCATAATTGCTTATATAATGTTGAATGCATTCAATTACCATACATTAATTTACTTATATTCAATTTTATACCTAAATGTAACATTTACAACTAAATTAATAGACCAATTAAATAGTAACTTACAACCGTTACTATAACTTTTAATCACCCTTTTGAATTCATTGTTCACAAACATATGTTACCATTCTTATATACCTAATCTTTATTCAATGGTCATTTATTTCATACTAAATCATTTATAAATTTTTAATGTTTTCATTTGTTTTCTTACATAAATTTAAAGCCAAGTATAACAATTTACATTACTTCAATAAATTGTAATTTCATTTCAATTGTTAATAATTAGTTTTTAAATACATTGTTACATTTCATTTTGGCATTCATTTCATTATTAAATTACAAAGTTTTTATTTCTTCCAAATTTATTTACCAAAATCTTATTAAATTGACAACTTTAATTGTTGAAAATTTACGGGTCGTTACATATAAAGTAATGTAAATCTTGGGTTAAAAATTTTAAATGTGAATATACTCGAGTAAGCATCGACAAAAAGAAATCTGATTGGGAATTTAATCTTGAAAAGAAGAATTGGACATAAGTAAAATTAAATGGAATGGAAAGTGATTACAATAAAAATGAACTTAAGTATACAGTCGAAGTGTTTATATGATAACAAATTAACTTAAGTTAATAGAAGTATTTTGATGGAAATTTTGACTCAAGTAAATTGGAAGTGAACTAATTAGACTAATAAATTAGTGAATTGAATTTAAATTGGAAATATTGAACAATTAAAGTGAATATGAACTTAAGTTTTAAATTTGTGTATAAACTTAAGAAATGGTATAAAATGTTTATAATAAGCCTTAAGAAATAATTGTGATAAAATGATTTCTGAAATAAACTTAACTCAAGTGGAGGAAATTAAAGTGAATACATGATATGTTAAATGGAATCGGATTTGAAACTGAGAAAGGTAAGTTAGGAAAGTGTAAATTTTGAAATTGAACATTAACTTAAGTAAGTTAAAATGGATTGTATGGATTGAAATTTAACTTAAGTCAAATAAAAATTGAATTAGCATTGGAATTATATAGAATTGAATTAAATATATTTTGAAATGCTGTCGAATAAAATAGAAATGGATTGAAATGGTGATGACTTAAGTTATAAATAAATTCAATTTAAGTGTAAATAAATTGAATATGGCTTTGGGATATTACTTAAATGAATTCGAGTATGGAATTAAGTTTTGAAATGGAATGCAAACAAATCGAAGGTAGATAAATTGAATGAGAATCAACTTAAATGAAATTTTGTTGCAATGGAAATGAACTTAAGTTATATAGGTTAAATGATTGGAAATAAATGAATTAACTTAAGTTAATTATTTGGATGGAAACTTGGGCCAAATGAATTTATGAAATGATTCATAGGTAAATAGCAAGGATTGAATTGTCATTCGACATAAATAGAAGTAAACAAAATTTTGTGAACTCATGGAAAGTGAATAAATCGGTTTAAAACCAATTTGTAATGGGTATGAATATATTGTGTATAGATATTAATTGAATGCAAGTAAATTTGGTTGTGAACCATTCGAATTGAATGAAATGATATATAAATCGATTGAAATAAATAATCGAATGTTGGAACCTTGTGATTATTGATAAATTCATGTTATAACATGTTTGGTTATGAAATCTATGTGTTTGCGCTCGTTAAATAAATGAATGATATTAAATTTTCATGTTTTGGTACTTACGTGTTTAAATTAAGTAAGTATAGGTACAAGGAGATTATTGGACTAGATTTGGGTTGCGAAATTGCACATAAATTAAGCGAACTTGCTTAGTAACGCTAATATAAGGTACGCTTACACGTTAAAAGAAAAAATGAGATAAATATTGATATATATTGTGTTTCTGACAGTGTAAGTCGATGATATCATTTTTATTATATTTGTGATATTGCAAAAGGCTCTCCGTACAATGGAGACTCTGCCTAAATTTTTTAGAAATTTAGGGTGTTAGAAAGTTTTTGAAAATTTTTGGAAATTTTTTGTTAACTTAAAAAGGTTGGTTTTTGAATTGCATTTGAAAGAATGGGTTTTGAATTAGAAATGAAAGCAAATTGTTTTGGTTGGAACTAAAGGATTTATAAAAGTTAAATTTTGAGTTTTAACTAACTGGGTTCTGATAAGTAAATGAGTTTGAAACATTTTTCCTACCTTAGCAATTTCGGGGACGAAATTCTTTTAAGGTGGGAGGAATGTAACGATCCAGATTTTTTGACATTTAATTTTGATTATTTAAATGGTTTTAAAAAGTTGGATTTGGAATATAAATTGATTTTTGAATATTAAGATTATGGTTGAAATTTTAGAATGAATTTAAATTTCAGATATAGCGATTTATTGAAATATGGAAATGGTGAATAATTGAAATTTGAGTTGTATATGAATCAAAATGATTTCTAATGTGAATATAAATTCTATTTGAATTAGAATTGATTTAGTAAGTTTTTAAAACTGAAATTTGAAGTGATTTTGTTAATTTTTGAAATAGTCGATTTAATCGACGCGTTAAAATAGATTTCCAAGGCACGGTCTTGAAAATCGACGAAACCAGTTCCATTGGATCCGTAATAGTGTATTATTATCGGATTTCAATTTTCATAGAGTTTGGTCGTACGGGATAGAATTACGTTGAATTAATATTGAAAATTAATTTAATAATTGAATTCAAAAGGCTATCTTTCACATACGATCAAATTGGGACTCAAGACTTATTCCATTGCGTATGGAATAGGGGTATAACATTAGGAACGCCGGGCGGCATCCCTTGATAGGAGTTTGAAGTCTTTAGTTATAATAAATGAGATATTTTGGGAATTTAATAATATTTTTAATTGGAAAAGTCAAACCCTATTATATCTATCGGCCGACCTAACGTGAAGCCAGCCACCCTACCCACGTTATGCTCAATTAAATCGCGTATTTTCTTCCCCTTGTTTTCAAACCGAAAATAAATTCGAGAAATCCAAATAAAAAAAGAAACCATGTCATGGTCAAAGAATAAGAGAGGCAACCTCGAAGGCGCGCACGTACGCGTGGTGGTGAGGCGTTGGAAGGCCGAGCATAATGGAAAACTAAGGGTGGCAGTCGATTACGGTTGAGCGACGTTCATGGTTGCTGGAGGAGAGTGTGAGGCGTTTGGTTATTGGCTCATTTGGCTGTGTGAATTCACGGGCTTCGATTTTGAGCTGGCGAAGAGCCTAGTGGTCGCGGCGGCTTCAGATGGACGGCTGCGGCGGAGGTCGAATCTTTGGCGATTGATGATATAAAAAAAAGGAAAAGAGCAAAGCGGCAATCGTGACCTAGAAGATGCTGAGCGAGATTAGGTTTTAAATTACATAATTAATTTGTTAGTTACCTTAATTTAAGATTAATTGTTATATATATAAAGCGAAAAACTTATAAATCGTGTAATTTTCGCACACGAGGTCGAAATCGCATGAAACAAGCGGCATCAAAATCGTATCGAAGAATATCATGCAATAAAATTGATTTGGGATTTTTCGGAGTCGGTTGGGAATTTAGAAAATATAAAATCTGGATATTTAGCAATTTAAATATTAAGGTGAGTAAATCTCACTCATTTGGATTACTAGATTTAATTTATAATAATTAAAATTTATTATTGGATGATTGGTTGAGTTGATATATTATTATCAGTTGAATGTTATATAATATATATTAGTAGTTGGTTATATTCCCACCGATTGGAGCGGATGAGACACTATGCGCCCTGCATAATAGCGGATGACCCTATATTACCACGATATCCCACCTCGAAGCGGGATTGGTATTTTATGTTATATAACATCTATGGTGCAGGGAAACAGGTTGGAGGGATCCAACTAGATTACTCAAAAATGTTGATTTTAATTTTATATAATGATACATGATTTTTGTGAATAATCAGATATAGGTTATGTGACAATTTGAATGATTGGATGTTATAGTAGCACTGGCCTTAATTTTGGTTTTTTAAATACCATAAATATTATATTGGAATAAAATGAGATTTTGGATATAAAAATATTTATATCTAAATTTGGATTATTTTAAAGGAAATAGATTTAGGTAAAACAATGAATTGACTTGGGGTTGTACTTAACCATTCGTAAGATGTTAAATAGAGGTTTTAAAATAATTTATACAGAGGATTTTTGAACAATGGATTTTTAAATGATATTTCTAAAAAAATATGGAAAAGAAGTTAAAATCGATATTCAAAGTAGATTTGAAAAATAAATGGAATTTATAAAGAAATGGATTTATAAAATGGAATTTTATAAATGAGATTATTTTTATAAACAAGTAAAACCAAAATGAGTTTATAAATTTATAAACGATGTTTATAAGTTGATAAATTAGGAATATAATTTCACAGCGTGAATTTTCATCATGATATGAAAATAGGTTTTTGGGAAAAATAATGGATTCTATTTTGAAAAGTGAGAATGGTTGGGGAATTAGAATGAAATCAATGTGTTGTGAATCGAGAGGGATTCATAAATTGAAATTGATTATTGGATTTTTAAAATATATTTTATCAAGAAGTTAAGTTTTGTTAAAAATTTATTTATGTAATTTAAAGCTGTTTTAGTATTAAAATACTACGGAAAATGAAAATTTTCAAATATCTAATATTAATTGAAATAAATTCTAATTATTAAAATTAGCTATGTAAATCGTTTTGTTTATTTAAAAATGAATTGGAAATGAGTTATCAATATTTATTTAAAATGTTTTAATATTTTAAATAATTACTCAAACATGTCTTAAAAATGAACTATTATTCTTTAAAAATACTTATTTTATATATAAAGAGTTTAGAAATGATTTTGATTTATGTATAAATCCTCTCAAGATTTGTAAACATGGTTTATTTAATGGATATGATTTTTATATAAGAGAAATCTTGTGATAGAATTCTGGAAACTTAAGGAAACCTCCGAAATGTTGAAATACAAAAACTTCGAAAATGAATTAGAATTCTTAAAAGAAGTTAGAAATGGGTAGTTGGAATTATAGACAAGTGTAATCCTTTTTGGAAATTTTAAAGGGAATTAATTTTTGAATTCTAGAAATTTATAGAATCCCTTATAAATGAGTTAAGGGATTTACAAGTAAATTGGAAATGATTTTGAGAAATAGGAAATAAATGGAATATTTCCTAAGAATTGGAAATAAAATGATTTTAGGAAATATGCTTATAAATATTTCCTAAGTATTGGACTGGGAGGATTTAAAATAGTTTAACTACGAGATTTTTATTATAGAAATATTTTTCAAAGTGTTGAATAGAAAAATGGAGTTGGAAATATTTCAAAATGTTGATATGGATTGAAAATACACCATTAAGGATATAAGGATTTGAAATTATTTTCAAACTTTGGAAATGTTGGAAGAGTTTTGAATATATATATATATATATATATATATATATATATCTTTGTAAAGATATTTTAAATGAATGTTTTGAAGATTTATAAAATAAGGCCTAGTGAGTGCTTATGGATGTTATTGGATAGTTAAAAAACCGATTATCAAATCTGTCCAAATTCATTAATCATTTCGAAGAGACTGATATCAGATTTAATTATCCAAAAACCACTTCGATCTGATTTGTGCGTTACGAATTGTGATATCATGAAGATAACGAAGACGGTGATTTTGGAGATTCGGTTTGTTTAGACCCAAAACAATTTGTATAGATGAATGCTAACATTTGCATCATTGCCTGGAAGGCAGTGTTAGCATTCCAAGAATGAATGCTATTCTTAAGGTAATACGTAGCCTCAAGCCTTATCAACCAGGAATAACTAAAACAGGGGAGATGCAGCAAGGCTAAGTGGGTCGCACCCAAGTAGGGCATGTTATCACTTTTCTAGATACCCTTGGATATATTATATTATAATTATGGATATGGTTGTGCATGGAAAAGAGAGTGCTCGTTTAGGGTGGGAACACCCGGGGTGATAACATATTTGATACTATCCAGGTCAGGGGTAGGCCGGTCCTTTATTGGAAGGGGATCCAGACGAGGTCCTCGGTACATCTTTCTAGAGGTGTACTATGACGGCCAGTACCCCAGTAGCCCAGTCATTGTATGTAATACAATATCCACTATGAGCCTTTACGATTTTGATTGTAGAGCCTAGTATGCTGGAATTTAATTAATGTAACAATTTCAGCTATTTTAATACGTATTTGTACTTAGACACTATTACAATAGCACCGGATTTTCTTTAAAAGTGTTTTGGTTATCGTAAGGTAAAACCCCCTCGTGTTTATGCATGGCATGGTCTTATGAGATACCTTTTTTTCAAAGGATTTTGATAACAGTAATAAATTCAAATTGAGTGTGTTTTCTCACGTTGATTTTCCAAACTGACTCGGGTGTTATTTTATTATAATGCTCAAGTCAAATCGAGTATTTCGGTTCAGATTAGGATGCTATGGAGCTAAGGAGACGAGCTGGAGGAGGCTCACGCATATCCCACGTACTTGATTATATTCTGCTGTGTATGTAGACCATATAGTCAGCACTGGTAAGGAAAAGTTATAATAACTGTCCAGAATTGATTTGATGATTGTTGCACTTTGATGATGATATATATAAAAACAGTTATAGTTCTTTTTGTATAAAGATATGTTATTATCTATTATAAATTGTTCCGCTGCGATTGTGAGATTCTGTATTGTTGTTTTTTTGTTTCTTCTTCTATCTCTTCTTCTTTACCCCTAATGATCTGGTATTTCTGGCACTCAATTTCTCGGCATGCTATACAATAAACGTATTGATGTCGATTTTCGAGAGATGAAAATCCCGATTCGTTACAAATAAATTATAAAATATTAACCAAGCAAACTAAGTTTATAAAATTAACTAGATTTATAATAATGATAATAATAATTTAACTAAGTCAATTAAGTTTTATAAATAATAATAATAATAAATTAACTAAGTTAGTAATAATAATAATAATAAATTATAAAATATTCGCCAAATTAACTAAGTTTTATAAAAATTAACTAAATTTATAATTATAATACTAATAATAATTTAACTAACTTAGCTAAGTTTGCAAATAATAATAATAATGTTAACCAAGTTTTAGAAAAATTAACTTAGTTTATAATAATAATAAATTATAAAATAGTAATCGAATTAACTAAGTCTTATAAAAATTAACTAAATTTATAATAATAAGAATAATAATTTAGCCAAGCTAACTAAATTCTATAAATAATAATAATAATAAATTAACCAAATATTATAAAAATTATCTAAGTTTGTAACAACAACAACAACAATAATAAATTATAAAATATATTTCATATTGGTGCCTAATAGTTTTGGGTAGTAAATTTTGCTTTTGCTGCTTAGACATGGTTTTCTACCGGTAGATTTTTTTCCAATAAAATTTACTAGCAATCCATTTGTCAATGTTTGTTTTGTAGAGTCTCTATTTTTATTAGATAGTGATGAACCAGCCTTTAGCTCTCTATATGATAGTATTCTTCCCATAGAGATCAGTATCTTCCTCACATCCTTTTTCACTTATGGCTTCACCACCCAATTTGTTCCAAACTATTCATCCTTTGCCTTTGTTCTAACATCCTGTTGAATTGTTCGTTTCATTCGAGTTTTGTTAGTCATGCTCACGCAGCTACATTAAGTCCTATTAACTATGATTGGATGCTAGTTTTAATCACTGTAATTGAAGAATTCATATGTTAACAAAGTTTTAAGTAAGTATTTATCCATATGCTGAAAAATATATGCTTAGGGTGTATATATATGGATCTCTAAAGCTTAAATTAAATTGCTGAGCTCATCAGCTCTTTCTTTTAGCTTACAAATGGTTGAATTTATGCATAGAGGTTCATTTAAAATAATTTTTAGATTTAAATGGAAGATTTTTAAGAGCCTTTCCAAAATTGTATATTGAATATCATTAATTTGTTAAACAAAAATTAATGAAGCAACCATATAGCATTAGTATTATGCACACTAATATTTAGGTTAATTTTGATTTAAAAATTTATTGCATTTTAGTTTGATTTTATTAGTTTTGTACATCATATTTAAACCACTAGAATAATCATACTATTACATGAATTCAATTTCAAATATCAACCACCAAATTAGTGTTTTCGAGGAAGTTACAAGTGTTAGAAATAGAAGATTCATTTCATTGTATAGTTTACAAATGAAATTACAACAAATAATCAACATGATTATGTAGATATAATTAGGCATGTAAACAGACACTTTCGGATATGGATAATACCATATCTGCATCCTCATCCACATTGGAAATCATTTTTGGATATCAGATACGGATATTCATGGATAATTTTGCTTCGAACTATGCTTTGAAAAGTATCGCTCAACGTATATTTTTCCTCTATACTAGAAAATAAGGTGATGATGGTATCAGTTGATGTAAATAATAGGTTGATGGGCTTTCTTCTAAATAACATGATAGAGTATCAGTTAGTAAGTATAGTATAGCATGATGTAAATAACGGGTTGAGAGTATCAGTTGGTGTTAAAAACGGGGAAACCGACCCAGTTAAGTCTTCTGAACTATCTACTACTAATGTTGTTGAACAATTGTACTTATCAATTTAGAACTGACCCGGTTAACTCATCTACTTCATATCGTATTTCCAATTTTTGTTTAATTATCAGCTCTTGCAATTATCATTTTGTATTTGAAAAAACATGTAACCATGAATACTTGATTCAAAGTGGATGGTTCGTATTTTCATGCTGACTTTGAGAGATTTTTTAATCAAGGCATTAATTAAATTTGTCTATAGTACTGCCCAGCTAATAAAAAAATTATACCAACAACTTGAGGTTGATATATAATGCTTAAAGATTGGTCTCATATAATAATAAGCTTCAACCTGATAAGAATGAGATTCCATCTAAGTCTATGTTTTAGATAACTATTCACAAATTCTTGAACTACAAGTGAAACTCTACTGTAAATCAGAAAATTTCATATAACAGCCTCATATTACACATCGAACAAATTACAATCAAAATTTTGTTACTCAAGCAGATGATGCTTCTCTCTTTTAACGTCTATTTAATTTACTTCTTTTCTCTTGCAATTTTACGGTCTTCTTGTCATGCTTCATAAATATCATATGAAGATCACTGTGGTGGCATAGTTCTTGCATCAATAATTTTGCATCACAGCCAGCATCCTAGCGTCATCCTAAACCTCCAAGAGTGATGCAGTAGCATACCTGGATTCAAGAACGAGTGACCCACCTTCACGACCTACCAACCACCGCGACCTACGACCTAGCCTTCCCCACGACCTAACCTCATCCAGCGACCTAACTCCACCACAATCCCAGGCCCACGACCTAACAGTTCCGCGACCCAATGATCTACGAGTTAACCACACTCACGAGCTAACTCCACCACAATCCCAAGCCCACGACTTAACACCTCACCGCGACCTACGACCTAAGTGCTCCGACCTAACTTCGCCACGACCTAACCCAATAACCGACCTAACTCTGCCGCGACCCAACTGTCGCGACCTAAACTCCACCTCGTTTCCATCACGCGACCTAAACTCCTACCAAACCCCACGACCTACCAATTTCCGACCTAACAACTTCCACGACCTTCCAGACTCCACGACCTAGCTTCTACGATCTAACCCTAAGTCGCGAAGATCCTCTGTTATGTCGCTGCCATACTTCATTAACTCGCGAACAACCTAAGACTTCAATCAAGCAATGCCGCCAGAAAATTAAGTCGTGAGACATTTGATAAGTCGCAGGAGCATTTTGATAAGTCGCAGGATCATTTGATAAGTCGCGAGACATTTTGATAAGTCGTGAAACAATTTTTGATAAGTCGTATACTGAAGTATTGTAATTTCCTTAAGTCGTAGTATGTTGTAAATACTGTTGAAGGTCATGTAACGACCTAAGTGTTTGTATTTTCTTTGTTAAATTGTTAAGTCGTATACGACTTATGCGAGTTGAGTGTTGTAAAATATCTATAAATAGGGGTGTGCGTCATTTTGTAAAAGGTTGTTGATTTTGAATAAAATTTCCTTTGTTAGCTTTGTGCTTTCATCCAATTGGTAGTCGAGTGTGATCTCCTATCTCCACCTTCGGTCAATCGAGTGCGCTCGATTCAACGATCGTGAAGCCAATTCGCGGTATCAAGTGCGCTTGATCAACGCTCGAAGAATTGAAGATCTACTTTCACGGTATCGTGATCGATCAACGTGACGTAGATAGCTAAAATTTGGCATCTCGGATCAACGAATTTGGGCATTTCAGTATTCATCAATCCACCGATTGCTACGTTCATCGTATCATCAGTTTTTGTATTCCGCCGCTGCGTCATTTGGTATCAGAGCTAGAACGCAAGGAGTTTGCGTAGATTTTTGGAGTTGTACGAGATTTACATCATTTGGAGAAGTGGGTTCTCGAGATTTTGAAGAAATTTGTTTGTTTGATCGAAGTGAAGTTTGTTGGAAATTGTCGAAGTGTGATCATGCCTCCGAGAAGAGCTTACCGTTATCGCAACATTGATGCTTTATATAGGAGAGAAGAAGCCGATGAGATGGAGCAAAGAATTAACGAAAACTTTAATGAGAAGATTAATGAAGGGATTGGTCGATTAGAGAGAATGATGTTGGAGATGAGTCAAAATCAGAGAAGGGTAGCACCTGAATCGAGCCATGGGAGAAGTAGAGTTTCACCACATTCAAATCAAGAGAGAAGTGTTGATAGTGATCATAAAAGCGTGGATCGAGATTGTGATAGAAATGTTGATGATCGAAGTCGTGATAGAAATGTGACTGATCGAGATCGGAGGAATGTAGATCGTAGGAATGTTGGTGGAAGAAATGGTGGTGGTAGAGATGTGGGTGGTCAGGATCGACATCGATATACATCGGATTGTGAAGAAGAGTATGATGGTGGTAGTGTTCATGGACGAGGGCGTGGACAAGGAAGAAATCAGTCGGAGTACGATCACAAGTGGGAATCTGGGATGAAAACTGAAATTCCAGAATTCAAAGGTGGTATGCAAGGTGAGGAGTTTTTGGACTGGTTGTCTAATGTGGAGTAGATTTTTGACTTCAAAGAGGTTCCAGAACATCGTAGAGTGAAATTGGTTGCTACAAGGTTGAGGGGTAGAGCTTTGGCATGGTGGCAGCAAACCAAACTTACACGTGAACGAATGGGGAAGTCAAAAGTTGAATATTGGGAGAAGATGAAGAAATTGATGAAAGCAACGTTCTTACCTTACAATTATCAATCTTTGATGTATCAACGTTTGCAGAATTTGAGGCAGGGCACGAAGACTGTTAATGATTACACGGATGAGTTTTACCAGCTTATTGCGAGGAATGATATTATGGAAACAGAAGAGCAGCTGACATCTAGATTCATTGGGGGATTGAGAATGCAGATTCAGGATATGGTTAATATGTTCGATCCAAGATCTGTGGCAGAAGCACATCAGAAAGCGTTGGCTTGGGAGAAACAGGGGCGACGAGGAGGTGGTGTGTTTACTAATTCCAACAATCAAATGAAGGGTGTTAGTGGGAGTTCTAATGTTTCTAAACCTATTAGTAAACCAGTGGTAAAGGAGGCTGAGAAGGCAAAGGTTAACAACAGTTTCAAATGTTACAATTGTCAGGAATTGGGTCATAAAAGCAATGAGTGTCCAAAGCCAAAGAAGAGAACCATGATTGCAGAAGTTGAGGATGAGGATGATAATGGAGGTTATTCAAGTCTAGTTGAGGAGGATGAACAGGATATTGCTTCAGGAGATGAAGGTTGTAATCTAATGCTGAGGAGATCGTGTTTGACACCGAAGCAGGAAGAAGCTAGTTGGTTGAGGAGTAATATCTGTAATATCTTTCAGTCGACATGCACTATACTGGGAAAGGTGTGTAAATTTGTGATTGACGCAGGAAGCTGTGACAATATCGTTTCAACCGAGGCTGTAACAAAGTTGAAGTTGAAGACAGAGAAACATCCGAATCCATATAAGTTAGCATGGCTGAGAAAAGGAGGAGAGGTGAAAGTGGATAGACGAGTTCGTGTTCCATTCTCTATTGGGAAGAAATACAAGGACGAGATCTGGTGTGATGTAGTAGAGATGGATGTTTGTCACTTACTTTTGGGAAGACCATGGCAGTATGATCGAGCAGTACAACATGATGGTCGGACCAATAACTACAGTTTTATGTTTGAAGGTACGAAGATTATCTTAGTTCCAAAGAAGAGACAATCAGGAGAAAGTAAGTCAAAAGAGATTGAAGAGCTGAAAACTTTATTATCTCTGAAGGAGTTTGTTAAGGAGGTTGAGGAAGAGCCGGAGGTATTTTTGCTAATTGGGCGTGAGAGCAGTGAAGAGGTTGAAGTTCCAGAAGAAGTGAAACCAGTTTTGGAAGAATTCAATGATGTGTTTCCCGAGGAGTTACCGCAGGAGTTACCACCGCTTAGAGACATATAGCATCAGATTGACTTGGTGCCAGATGCTGCATTGCCTCATAGACCACACTATCGGATGAGTCCAAGGGAACATGAAGAGTTAAGGAGACAGGTGGAGGAACTACTGGAACAAGGGCGAGTTCAGGAAAGTTTTAGTCCGTGTGCTGTACCAGCATTACTCGTACCGAAGAAGGATGGTTCATGGAGAATGTGCACAGATAGTAGAGCATTGAATAAGATCACAGTCAGATACAGATTTCCGATGCCAAGGCTTGATGATTTATTGGATCAAATCAGTGGGTCCGTAATCTTTTCTAAGATTGATTTGAGGAGCGGTTATCATCAGATTCGCATTAGACCAGGGGACGAATGGAAGATAGCATTTAAGACGAGGGAAGGATTGTATGAATGGCTGGTAATGTCGTTTGGTCTATCGAATGCCCCGAGTACATTTATGAGGGTGATGAACCAAATTTTCAGGCCGTACATTGGGAAATTTGTGGTGGTTTACTTTGATGATATTCTGATCTACAGTGCTAGTACAGAAGAACATGTTCAGCATTTGAAGAAAGTATTAATTATTCTTCGAGAAGAACAATTCTATGCTGCTACAAAGAAGTGTGTTTTTATGGCAAAGAGTGTTTTATTTCTGGGGTATGTTGTGTCGGAAGAAGGCATACAGGTTGACCAAAGTAAAGTCGAAGCTATCAGAGATTGGCCACAGCCCAAGACGATAACGGAAGTTCGTAGTTTTCACGGGTTGGCTTCATTCTATAGAAGATTTATTCCACACTTTAGTAGTGTGATGGCGCCTGTTACAGATTGTATGAAGGATAAACAATTTTCATGGTTAGAGGAAGAAGGGGATGTTTTTGGGAAGATCAAGGAGTTGCTGACATCTGCACCAATTCTAGTATTACCAGATTTTTAGTTGTTGTTTGAGCTACACACTGATGCGTCAAAGGTTGGGATTGGAGGGGTGTTGAGTCAGAGGGGGCGTCCTATTGCATATTTCAGTGAGAAGCTGTCAGGAGCAAAGATGAGATATAGTACATATGATGTGGAATTTTATGCTGTTGTGCAAGCTATTAAACACTGGAGACACTATCTATTTCAGAAAGAGTTTGTTCTTTACACTGACCATGAGGCGTTGAAACATTTACAAGGGCAAGACAAGATTTCATCGAGACATGCATCATGGATTGCATATCTGCAACAGTTTACGTTTGTTGTGAAACACAAATCAGGAGTGACGAATCGTGTGGCTGATGCTTTGAGCCGAAGGAATCATTTGTTAACTACGATGAAAGTTGAAGTGACCGGGTTTGATGTGCTACCAGAATTGTTAGTTGAAGATCCTTACTTTATGAAGTTTGTAGATAAAGTGAAGAAAGGAGAGACGGATGAGTTTGTGATGGTAGATGGTTTTCTGTTCAAGGGAAATCGATTATGTATACCAGATTGCAGTTTATGGTTGAAGATTGTGAAGGAATTGCATGAGGAAGGTCATGTGGGTAGAGACCGAACATTACAGCTGATTTCTCAATCTTATTTTTGGCCATCAATGAGGAAAGAAGTGGAAAGGTTTGTGGAGCGATGTCATATCTGTCAGGTTTCGAAAGGAACTGCGACCAATGCTGGATTATATATGCCGTTACCTGTACCAACTAAGCCTTGGGTTGATGTGAGTATGGATTTTGTTTTGGGTTTGCCTCGAACTCAAAGGGGAAACGATTCCATTTATGTGGTGGTTGACCGATTTTCGAAAATGGCACATTTTATTGCTTGTAAGAAGACGGCGGATGCTGTTCATGTTGCTTAGTTATTTTTCAAAGAAATCTATCGACTTCATGGATTGCCAGAATCTATTGTGTCAGATAGAGATACTCGATTCCTGAGTCACTTCTGGTTGAGTCTGTGGAAGATGGTTGGGACGAAGCTGAATTTTAGTAGTGCATATCATCCTCAGACAGATGGGCAAACTGAAGTTGTGAATAGATCATTGGGTAACTTGTTGCGATGTCTTGTGCAGGATAATTTGAAGAGTTGGGATATGAAATTATGTCAGGCGGAATTCGCACACAATCATGCTGCCAACCGTAGTACGGGTTTCAGTCCATTTCAGATTGTATATTCAAGCTTGCCAAAGGGACCGTTGGATTTAACGATAGTGCCACAACCGAAGGGGACAGTTAAGCGGGCTGCTGATTTTGTTAACGGGTTGACAGAATGCCATAGAATCGTTCAGGAACGATTGGGGAAGACGAATGAGAAGTATAAACAACTGGCAGATAAGAAGCAAAGAAGTGTGAACTTCAAAGAAGGTGATTTGGTTTACGCCGTGTTGACAAAAGATCGTTTTCCAGTTGGAACGTACAACAAGTTGAAAGCTCGAAAGATTGGTCCAGTCGAAATCTTGAAGAAGATCAATGATAATGCATATCGATTGAAGTTGCCAGATCATATTCACATTGCAGACGTTTTCAACGTAAAACATTTGATTCCGTACCATGGGAATGATCTTGTTGGGGCAGAGAGAGATGCAAATTCGAGGTCGAATTTTTGTCAACAAGGGGAGGATGATGCAGTAGCATACCTGGATTCAAGAACGAGTGACCCACCTTCACGACCTACCAACCACCGCGACCTACGACCTAGCCTTCCCCACGACCTAACCCCATCCAACGACCTAACTCCACCACAATCCCAGGCCCACGACCTAACAGTTCCGCGACCCAATGATCTACGAGTTAACCATAGTCATGACCTAACTCCACCACAATCCCAAGCCCATGACTTAACACCTCACCGCGACCTACGACCTAAGTGCTCCGACCTAACTTCGCCATGACCTAACCCAATAACCGACCTAACTCTGCCGCGACCCAACTGCCGCGACCTAAATTCCACCTAGTTTCCATCACGCGACCTAAACTCCTACCAAACCCCACGACCTACCAATTTCCGACCTAACAACTTCCACGACCTTCCAGACTCCACGACCTAGCTTCTACGATCTAACCCTAAGTCGCGAAGATCCTCTGTTATGTCGCTGCCATACTTCATTAACTCGCGAACAACCTAAGACTACAATCAAGCAATGCCGCTAGAAAATTAAGTCGCGAGACATTTGATAAGTCGCAGGAGCATTTTAATAAGTCGCAGGATCATTTGATAAGTCGCGAGACATTTTGATAAGTCGTGAAACAATTTTTGATAAGTCGTATATTGAAGTATTGTAATTTCCTTAAGTCATAGTATGTTGTAAATACTGTTGAAGGTCATGTAACGACCTAAGTGTTTGTATTTTCTTTGTTAAATTGTTAAGTCGTATACGACTTATGCGAGTTGAGTGTTGTAAAATCTCTATAAATAGGGGTGTGTGTCATTTTGTAAAAGGTTGTTGATTTTGAATAAAATTTCCTTTGTTAGCTTTGTGCTTTCATCCAATTGGTAGTCGAGTGTGATCTCCTATCTCCACCTTCGGTCAATCGAGTGCGCTCGATTCAACGATCGTGAAGCCAATTCGCGGTATCAAGTGCGCTTGATCAACGCTCGAAGAATTGAAGATCTACTTTCACGGTATCGTGATCGATCAACGTGATGTAGATAGCTAAAATTCGGCATCTTCGGATCAACGAATTTGGGCATTTCAGTATTCATCAATCCACCGATTGCTACGTTCATCGTATCATCAGTTTTTGTATTCCGCCGCTGCGTCAAAGAGGCTTATAATTTCAGTAAAAACTCTTTAAAAATACTTCGCAATCTGTCTTTACCAAGATCCTTAGATTTTCACCCACTGCCACTATTCTCTACCCAAACTACCAATATTTTCAATGTTCGTGCTCTGCTTTCAGAAGCAACGCTTATAAGTACTTAGCTTTAACCTTTCCGAGTTTATTCCATAACTTCCGAAGAGATTTGCATGGTAGGCCAAGGAATGAACATGTCAAGAAAAGGTAACACACTTTCAGTCTTTGCAGTTGTTAAACTAGCCTATCCTGTCAATTCAAGTATCACCAATTGTCTTGTTTATGGATGTTTAGCATGTCTTGATGCTTCTTGAAATCTCCATAACGAAATTTCAATCTTAGGCTACTCCACAAACAGTTATACTTATACCATGACTTCACAAGTAGCATTCATTTTGTTCAAAATCCTGTTTCGGAATCACTTTTATCAAATGCAAGCAAAGCTTGTAAATACCTTCAAAGTCTGCAGAACTTGTAGTTTGTTTCAGAATATAGTAAATTTTCTAGGTTTATGAGTTTTAGCAATTTACACGGTACCAAAGATGGAAAAGTAAACTTGCTTATGGGTTTCAAAATATAAGTATAGAAAGTTACTACTCAAGCACGTTTAGTCCATTACATTCATTAGTGAGTGAGGGACTCTAGGACTCTAAAAACAAGCGCTTATGGCTAATAACTTGTGAAATACATAAAGATTCATATATTGGCGAATTCCGCAATGGATTAACCTTAAGTTTTCCTTTCTTCACCCTTAAGAATATAAATACCTTTACTGGATATATGTGGAGTTTGAAGGAAAAATATCATCCAAGATATTTTATGAATATTTCATTTAGAAGTATCAACCGTGTACCTACGCATCCTAATCTTAGTTACAAGTACATAGAAAATAGTTATCTGAACATGTCTTGTGACAATATAAGAAACCATACCTACACGGGAGATAAATTATTCAAGAGTGGTTATTTAAAGAGAAATTATATGGGATTTCAGTATTCCTTTAGAGATTATGAGAACACTGCCTTAATTTCTTTTGCACACATGTAATGATTATATTATTAAGTAGAATTATAGAGAGATGTTTATTTTTCCCTTTCGAAATTTATTCCTTGTGTATTTTTTCTATTTAACAGATGCTCTTCTTATATTTATATAAATAAAACAGTGAGATAATGAGATTTTATTCAATATATTCAAAATATAGAACAAAATTAAAACAAGTTATGGTTCTATCATATAATGATATATTTGTCTCCACATTATCCTTGTGACTTAATTTTACTAAACTTATTCGTTATGAATACAAGACAAACTAATATTCATTACAGAATCCGTGATTTGGAACATACATGGCATCATCAATTTTTAAACCAAACATTTCGACATTCATAGAGAATAAAATGAAATTACTTGTTCGTAGCTAGCTGTAATGTCCGCATTTCTTGGTCCCAATCAATTAGCAACAAAAAGTAAGCTAGCCGATGATCTAGATGTCCGTCCATGGGTTGACAAATATCAAAGAAGTAGAGAGGCCGTATCACAAACGGATTATAAGGTGAGCTTTATTATATAGATTATCAATTCATATTTGAATTTTGGGTGGTAAAATAATATTCTATATGTATACATGCCTGGGTATGCACATGCACACACATGCAGTTTGTAGCCTCTACATTTTAGCCATCGGATTTGAGAAATAAACCGTTGGATAACGTGGTACTCAATAGAGAATGTACAACTTGAAAATACCAACTACAAATGAATATGGACTTTTGAAATGTAGTTGAAGGAAGGTGATTCTACTGAAATAATTGTTACTACTGTGTATAGGAATCACTAGTGTACCCATCATTTCACTCGTCATTATGATTAAATATATGTCATTTCAAAATTTCATATTCTATCATATTTGTGCTCTTTTGTTGCTAATCTCTAATTGCATATTTTTTCATAGGCATATAGGAGTTTGAAGGAGACGGGCTTGGACTTTCCATGACTTATATTTTATCCTTTAGTAAGCTCTTTTTGTAACATTTTATTTCGCTGACATTCGTGCTTAAAAAATATGAAATGTTGTATATGACTTAAATTTATGGTATATGAAATTTATGTGTAGCTTCGATTATGTATAACTTTTATAATTGCTAATAATATATGGTTATACTTATTAATCTTTTATAAATTGAGTTGTTTGTTTTTAGTACATTATTCATGGTTTTTATAATTGTTTTAAAACTGCGGCAGCAACCATAAAATGTAGCAAATTGTTGATATATCGCAGCGTTTTAAAAGAGTTGCAATACGAAAAGTAACAAAACGTTGTAGAAAATCAAAAAGAAGCAAAATGAAAACGCTGAACATAATTTTCGCTGCGTTTATAAACTACTGTAAATTACTGGTTCTACTTGAAACATGTTGTTAGACTACGTTCTCTAAAATGCTGCTGAATATTTTTGCAGCATTTCAAAACTGCTATGTGTTACTGGTTCTACTTGAAACATGTTTTTAGGCTGCGTTCTCAAAAACGCCGCTAAATGATTTTTCCTTGTTTAATAAATGTTGCTAATTTATTTACTGCAGCGTTTCACAAAAGCTTTAGTAGCCCATTTTAGCAACATTTAGAAATGTTGCAGTATTCCCTTCCTCCATTGTAGGATGACATTAGCCAGCATTCTTCGAAACACTGCAAATGAGTGTGGAAGCAATGTTAAAACACTGCAAAAGTTCTTTGTTGTAGCGCCCAATAGCACCAAATGCAAGTTCGTTTGGGACAATCTTTTGCTTCATGTCTTAGGTTCTTGCATCGGTGCAACCAATTATCTTCTTTATTTTAATTCTTGGTTCTTCTTTGTTCTAGGGCATTTATGTAGAGAATGTCCTTTCTCTTTATACTTGAAACACACTATTTCTTTTTCTTCCTTTCCTTAATTTCACACATAACTGCATAATGCCCTTTCTTACCGCAATAGTAACCGTCAACGTCAGCATAGGGTCCAAATTTTACTCTTTCTTCGGCTTCTTCTGTTGCAAGCATTCTTCATGCTTGTTTTGGATTCATCC
Source organism: Allium fistulosum (assembly GCA_030737815.1). Taxonomy (NCBI): domain Eukaryota; kingdom Viridiplantae; phylum Streptophyta; class Magnoliopsida; order Asparagales; family Amaryllidaceae; genus Allium; species Allium fistulosum. The sequence continues at coordinate 55,428,785 of CM060905.1, forward strand.
AATACTCATCATTAGGCATACAAAAAGCCATTATCAACCTATCAAAATACCATTATGAGTTTTATATCATTTCTATGTTATCTTATTTAATCATCCTTTATTCGAATAGCTTAATTTATATTATTTTTTTGGATTTAAGCTTTTCCTTAGTCATACAATGGTAAGGAGAATAATTTACCAAGTGTTTGATACCATGCACCCAAGCTAACATTTGATCGATACTTAGGAGATCATTCCGATCATCACCAAAAAAATTAAGAATTTATTCATCGAACTTTCCCAGGGGAATGTATCTTATAAATTTCCCTAATCATACAAATATCTATGTCTTTTGAAGGATATTCTTTAATATAAAATATTAATTTTTCAAAGCAGTGTGTCGGTTTGTCTTGGTTAAGCATTTAGGAACCTATCAATCGTAGGGAGTCCATGTATTGACCAGAATTCATAAACCACTCAATAGACCAATCAAGAAAAAACACTTTATAGCCACTAAGAAATACGCACTCATATATCTCAAACTCATTCTAGAGCGTCAATTACCCTATCTTAAATGAGTTACTCATCCTAGAGTATTACTAACTCAATCATTAATAAATTTACCCCACCAAAGCCAAGGTGCTCGCTCAACCTAAGCTCTAATACCAAATGTAACAAACCAGATTTTTGACCCTCAAAAATCGACACTAATACATCTTGGTATTCATGTGCTGCAAATTCAAATGCCGAAAAAACCAATTGTTGGGGGAATAAGAAAATAAGGACAGAGCCGAATCTCACACGAATAGAATAAACCAATAGTCCGGACCACATCATTCCCCAAATCATGTACGGGTGTGAGGTTCGAAAAGCGCACTAACTAACCTACTGGTTCCACCTTGAATGCCATAATACCATTCCTAAATCACATAACTGATTTCTACAAACGTATACATCCTGAGCTCGTATGGCTCAAGAAAGGATGTTAAGCTAAGAGAAGTTGTCTTCTCCACCACCAAACAGATGATACATTTTATAGCGATCAATTAATATGATCAGAAATGCACTGTCAAACACTTATCCATACAAGTTCATTTTGGAATTGAATGAAACCGAAGGCACCACTCTTACTATCATTAGTAGCGAGTGGTCCTTGTAATCCAAAGATTTCAAAACACGATAGGAACTCTGCTATAATAAATGTCTCTATTTTGGGAGCTACCTAGAGAATGTCAACAAGCAGTCCTTTCGCTATAGAGATCTTCTTTCTTCAATATAAGGAAGTTTCTAGAATGTAGACATTATTGCCATATAAATATAATATGGGGTAAACCCTTGGGACTGATGACAACAGTCCCACTGATCTACAGAAATCATCATCATCAACCTGTTTTCACTTCTGAATGTATACATTGGTTCGATGTGGTTTTCAGATAGGGAATTACTCAAATTTGACCCTGGTTCCTCCGAACCAATCTTCGATAAAAAATGTTAACTTCATATGAGATTATCAATCCTCATACAATTTAATTCATCTTATTATTCATCTATTTTTAAAATCCTTTGATCACTTAAAACCTTTTTGATTCTTAGAATAATTCCAAATTATTTCATCCTTTACTTAGAAAAATATTTCCAAATCATTTATTTACATAAAAGATTTCCAAATCATAACTTTAAGCAGGTCAAAAACAATGTTATTTAAGACATAGTTTACTACAAACAAAAAAAATTAATTTTAAGTATAGGAATTAAATTAATTCCAAACCATTTATTTAAATCTCATATTGGAAAACATTTAGAGTAAAAAGGATCATGGAAATTATACTAATTCTACTCAATACCAATTCCCGTATTCAACCTTTATTATTCATCTAAAAATGGTGAAATCACCTTTTAAATTCACATGGATAGTACGAGTTCCCTCCTTGGAATTAACACCAAGTGTAAGAAGATTTTCTCTATGCAATCCAAGTCGTTTAAATTTGGAAAATTTATTCCTTTATACTTAACTCGTTTCGACATTTCGACCTTATTTATCCCTTGCCCATGAGAGGCTAGGTGAGCCAGTGAACTGGGTGCTCCTGAACATCTTTCTTAGTTTAAGCCCCTCGCTTGGATTTCACGAATAGAATAATCCATTCTACTCGTCCGCTTTTACAGCCAACATTAAATCACTTGATTTTGATAGCTTTTCTTTAAATCATCTATTTAAACCTTTTTAAATAAATTATAGAACTTCCAAATCATTACCAAAACACTTAATTATTCATTTGAAAACATTTATAAAATATTTGAAAAAGAATTGTTAAGTTAAAATTCATATTTCAAAAGTTACCAAAGTGCTGCAAAAAGTGCTGCAAACATATTGTAAATAGTGTTTTCACAGCTTATTTGATTAAAATAAATTTTCGATCATTTAGAAATCCATTTTATAACCCAAATCATTGTTAAAATTTTTAAAAGATTTATAGGATTTATATTATATTTTTAAACATTTTAAAAAAAATATTTAGAAAATTTGCCACTTTGGCCACCTAACTGCCAAAGCACGATTTATGGAAAACTTGATTTGCCTATATTTTAAAATATGTTAAATGAAATCTCGACCATTTCTTTTATTTGAAATCTGTAGTCATAGAGTTCGAAAAAAATTTATTGCAAAGAAATCCGACTCCGATTCTATCCTATAGAAGGATTTAACTTTTACGGCGCGAAATCATGGACTGCCGTTACACGATGCCCCTATTTTTGACTCCAAATTCATTATTTATCAAAAATTCTCCAAATTGAATTTTAAATTTTTTTAAACATTGATAAACCATTTTCAAACATTTAAACCAACATTTCCTATATTTAATCCCTTTTCACTTTAAATCATTTCATAATATTATATTATTATAATATTATTTTTCAACCTTTTCATATTTTCAAAATCAATAATAGGCTCAATAAACTCCATCCAGATATTATATGAATTTATTTTCTATTAATTAACCATGGTTAATTACTTAAATAATTTTATTATAATTTTTTATAATTTATCACAACCAAGTTATCAACGATATGAACATCCATATAATCAACCATATAATCATCCAATAAACTCCATCCATATAATTTTTTATAATTTATCACAACCAAGTTATCAACGATATGAACAATCATATAATCATCCATATAATCAAAGAAAAAACAGAAAATGTGACCGAAGAACATTTTACAAAATTTCGACTTTTCGACACCAGAAAGTTGTCGGGAACGTTGTTCGTCTTTGTGCACTATATATATATATATATTTATGAGTTAATTAACTAGATAACGATACACTTATAAATAAATTATCTTATATTAATTTGGAGCAGAAAGTGATGTGACTAAACATAATAATATATATAAAAGAAAGTGATGTAACTAAACATAATAACTATATATATATATAAGAAAGTGATGTAACTAAAAAATATTAATTATATATATAAGAAAGTTATGTGACCAGACATAATAAATATATATATATATATAAGAAAGTGATGTGGCTAAATATAATAATTATATATATAAAAGAGTGATGTGACTAAACATAATATATATATTATAAAAGATTTATGATGTGACTAGATATAATTATGACATGTAATATTATTTAATTCATTTTATGCCTATATATATCCTACCTCTCTCTATTCTTTCTCACTTTCTCCTTTTCATTTCATTTCTTCATTTTCTCTCTTCTTCTCCGAGCTTCATTAATGGCTTCCACCTAGAGAATTTGAGAAGAAAATAGCTCAAAATAGCTTATCCCCTTAGGTCTATACTTCTATCTTCATCCCCATGACTTTCTAAGCACAAAGATCTAAGTTTCATCAACATTAGAAGCTCGGTCACCCACTTTTTACCATGGCCAAAAGTTAAAGTGAAGAGGTGTAAAGTTTGAAAAGCTAGTACGTGTAGCGGAAGCTCCATCGAATCATCCGGAGAAGCTATGGAGAGGAGGGAGCTAAGAAGGTGAGATCTCGAGGAACATTTTCCTTTCTAGTTTATGATTAAAATGATTTGCAAGTTAGAAGCAAGTTAAGATTATTATTTACAAGTTTATAAAAGTTATTGACATGATCATACATGAATTGGCATGTTTGTTCGGATGTTTATATCGATGTATACTTGATTGTTAACATTGGATGTTCACTTGGATGAATGAAAAGGAAGAATGAATTAATAATGTGAAGTTTATGATGATAGCTAGCGTGTTAACTATAATTAATTCATGAAGGAATTAATGGTGGTATATATGAAATGTTAAGTCTCGAAATGTTTTGAAATCATAAAAGAGGAATGGTTTGAAATGATTTAAAAATTAAAAGGTTTCATTTAGAAAAGGAAAGGTAACATTTTTATAATGTTAAAGGGATGATATTTAATTTATGCGGATATATAAATTAAATAGTTGGAAGATAGATAATAAATAACTTTCTATGTTAGAGAATGTTTTGAAAAGTGAAAACGGAATTTAATATGATTTTATAATCATCTATGAAGTCGAATATAATATTATAACAGTATAATATTATATAAGTTAAAATAGTGGAAAATAACCTTTAAAAGTTAAAAAGAGATTTAATATGAAAAATATAATTTAAATGTTTGAAAATGGTTTATAAATGTTTTATAAACATTAAACTTTTAATTGGAAATGTTTTGTTAAATAATGAATTTAGAGTCATAAATAGGCGCGTCGCGTAATGGTAGTTCGCGATTTCACACCATAAAGGCTAAATCCTTCTGTAGGATGGAATCAGGGTCGGATTTCTTTGCAACAACCGTTTTTTGAACTCTCGTGACTATTGTTTTTAAATAAAATAAAAGGATCAAAATTTCTTTAAATAGATTTTGAAATATGAGTAAAACAGTTTTTGGAAAAATCGTTGTTTTGCAATTCGGAATCCATAACTGGATTTCTTTGAAAAATTTAAAATTGTTTAATAATATGAATAAATCTTATAAATCTTTTAAAATGTTTTAAAAGTTATTTGGGTTATAAAATGAATTTCCAAATGATAAAAGTCATTTTGATTAATATAGCTTAAAAAAATCATTTTTCATAGCACTTTTCCGCAGCACTTTTCTACAACTTTTGAAATACAATTTTAAATGCAACCGTTCTTTTCCAAATCTTTTATAAATGTTTTCAAATGATTAATATAGTATTTTAAAGGAAATTTTAAAGTATTTATGGAATGATTAAAGGTTTAATGATTTAGAGTCGACCAAATAACTTGACCCTTATGGGTGTCAAAAAGATAGTGTCTAGGCTTGAGTTTGGAAAACCAGTTTCCTGCTCTCCCTGACTATCCGGACTGGTCCGAAGGAGGGGATAGTAAATCCTTTTTACTCAGATCAAAATTTCCAAAGCATAAATATTTAATTTTTAAATATAAATAACTTGGATTTTGTAGAGATGATCTTCTTGTACTCGGTGTTAAAGCCCAAAGAGGAAACTCGTACTATTCGTGGAATTTAAAAGGCGATTTCACCGTTATTCCGCCCATAGTATTTGTTGAATACGGAAATGATATTGAATAGAATTAGATTATTTCTATGTATTTTGCTCACTTAATATTATTGGGTTTAGATCAACATCCTAGATAACATGGTTTTAAGTCAATCAAAATTTGAATTTTGAACAAAATATCTTATATTAAAATTTAAAGAAAATGATTTGAAAATATTTTCCCAAGGGAAGAATGAAATTATTTTGAATTAGTCCTAGTTTTAAAAAGGTTTTAAACTCAACCAAATGATTTGACAAATAAGGCTTAATGATTCCATATACTTTAAAAAGCTAAAGGAATGATTCAATAATTTTATCTCTAAGGGCTATCTATGAATGAATAAAAAGATGAATCAAATTGATTAATGATTGATAATCATATATGAACTTAACATTTTTTTAATCGATGATTGGTTCGAAGGAACCGGGATCGAATTTGGGTAACACCTATCTGAAAACTACTTTGAACCAATGTATACATTCGAAAGTGAAGACATGTTGAAAATGAATATTATTAAAGACCGAATATCTTTACAGCGAAAAGACTGCTTGTTGACATTCTTTGGGTCGCTCCCAAAATAGAGACATTTATTATAGCAGTGGTCCTATCATGTTTTGAAATCTTTGGATTGCAAGGACTATTCGCTACTAATGGTAGTAGGAGGAGTGCCTTCGATTTCTTTCAGTCCCAGAACGAACTTGTATGGATGAGCGTCTGACATTGCATTTCTAAATCATGAACGTTGATTTTTACAAACGTACATCTAAGGGTGGCATAAGATGCAACTTCTATTAGTTTAACACCCTTCTCTAAGACATACAAGCTCTGAGCTTGTATTTTTGTTGAAGTCAATTAGTGATAAATGGAAATGGCAGTGTGGCATTCAAAATGAAATCGATTAGTTAGTTAGAGCGTAGCCTCATGAGCCTCACATCCCAGGAATGATACAGGATACTATGTGGTCTGAAGAACACACATTCGGCTATTGGTTAATCTATATTGTGGTCTCCAGTAAGGGACCCATCAGGCGAAGGCATCCTTCAAGGCATTTATTTCCTATTTATTTGAATATAGTAGCTAGCTTATGGAATATAATAAGGCTACTGGATATTGGTAGTGTAGGAAGTACAGTTCCAAGTGACTAGCTTGAGAAAAACGATTAAGGTACCGTGGGAACTATTTTTGCTATGCGTGGATCGAAGGATAATGGCACTAGTTCTCTATCATGTTGGAAATCCAATTCCAAGAGGAGCTTTGCGGTTTTGATTGTATTCCCAAAATACCTATAATGCTTTGCAAACATTTTAGCTACCTCTTTGATATCATATACCCCATCCTGGTATATTCCGTTTGACCAAGTACGGATATATTACCATAGACTTAGGCCGGGTATTGATACAAGTTTAATATATATTTACTTGAAAAATATTTTCGAAACCCATGTCATTAAAGATTATATCAAAGTGTTTTTCAGTATAAAGTATTTTGGTTACCATAAGGTAAAAATCCGTCTGTGTTTATGTGCAGTGTGGTCTTACGAGATACTATTCTTTTCAAAGGTTTTGTTTAGTACCCATCTATGACTCTATCATATGCTTATGGTTCGAGTATCTCACGCTGGTTTATCAAGCCTGATCCGGGTATTTTTAATACTTGGGTCAGATCCAAGTATTTTCAGGTTTTGCTGAAGACGCTTGGAGTATCCAGATGAGAGCCGGAGATCTTCATCTACGTATGGAGGTATTCTATTATCTGCTGCATCTATTGCATTTGTTTTTATTTTTCAGCAATTCTAAGGACTGAGGATTTATAATTATCCAAGCTGGATTTAGGTTAGTCTCTGATATTGTATTCAATTTGTTGTCAAGATTTTATATTGAGATAATATATGTTATTCCATTCATGTGAGATTCTATTCTATCTTTATTTTCTTTTTTCCTTACAATTGGGTTTTTCGGCACTTGGATTTGCGGCACATGAATCCGAGGATGTAGTAGTGTCGATTTTCAAGGGTTGAAAATCCTAGTCATTATATTAGCAATACGTATTGACCAAAATTCATAATACACTCAGCAAACAAATCAACACAATACAAAACATTTTATAACAATAATAAATACGCAGTTTCATTAATATAATACACTCAACTCATAATAAGGCATTCCATTACCCTATCTCTTAATGAGTTATACCCACCAAAGCCAATGTTATCGTTTAACTTTCAGCTCTGATACCAAATGTAATGGTTTGCCTTTTTATCCCCCGACCATTGACACTAATACATCCATGGTATTCACGTACCGAGCACCTAAGTTCTCGAAAAGGTAGAACATTAGAGTAAAAGAAAAGGAAACATAACAAGAAATAAGAACCCAATTTCATAACCTCACATGCAGAACGCTAATATGTAATATCTCAAAAGGTCTTTTCCAAATGAAAACTTTGATATACGTACATTAATTAGAGTAAGATAACATATCATCAGCTTAGATAGTCATAACAGCCTATCCTCACAAGCGTTGATAAATACAAAATAAGTGATGCAATGGAAAATAAATACGGTAAGAAATCATCCAGCTCCTCTCCTAGAGCTCCAATGAACCACAACAAAATTTGGAAATATACATGGGTTGATACCAGTATGATAAGAAATAACACTTGGATCAGTCCGGTAAACCAACATCAGAAACTCAAATCATATGGATTGCTATATTTATAAAACCCTTCAAAAATAAAGGTATATCGTAAAACCACGCCGTAAATAAACATGAATGGGCTTTTGCCTTATGGTAAACAAATCATTTCTATTAACAATCCAGTGAATGTCTAAGGTGTGAAATATAAATAATCACATAGTTAATGCATGTGAGTGTACGTCACAATAATAATAGTCATGCAATCGAAATCGGCGCATTCGCTAATTGTGTAGGATTTCATGAAGGTGCACTCAGTACCTTGAGAATGGTCCTCCTGCACAAGGATCAAATACATCCTTCCAAATTGTCATACATTTCTAGTGAATGTACCATAGGAAAAACATGGCTAGTCTTGCTAAGACCTAATGCATCGCTCCCATATGCATATCTATATAAGTAGCTCTAGAATGGAATCGCGTGCACCCTATGGGTTTGCCAACCCTACTGGCTATGTCTCCAGTCTCTGGTTTCTATCATTACCAATAGTATAGAAAAGTTCAACATCCCAGTACACGAGTCACAACTCGAATAGATCTTGACACGCAAGTCCCCAACTCGAACAGATCTCGAAACTACACATGGATTCCCATATCTTAAAAGATATCAGAATCACAGAGGGATTTCCATATCCTGAATAGATCACGAACAACTACATGTGTTTGAGCATCTCAAATAGATCTCAAATCTCCACTTAAATTCTAGCATCTTAAACTAACCACGAACCTCTTCCAAAGCATAGAATGCATATATAGTTTTGGAGTGGTTACGGTTTCAAGTCATCTCATATAAGTACACTCCCCCCACTTAATACGTGCTCCAAACTAATCGATCGATTTTATGGTAAACTCAGCTTTGGTTTTGTAAGAAATAAATAGATAATACATAAGGATCACCTCCTACCCTTTTAAGCAGACGGATTTCCTTATCATTTGTCATAGAAGAGCGAAACGAGACTGTACATACAACATCATCGAAGATACCTATACCATATAATTCTCATGTTTCTTCTAGATATTTCCAATTCATATTTGGTCAATTTCAATAATAATGAGAATGATCACATAAAGGAAACTATGTCCTGAATACTATCCATAGGAAAGTAACACATAAAACATGATTAACACACACAAGTACAATCAAGTTAGATAAATGACTTATAATTCCTTTTTTAATTAATCTTCCTTTATTAAATCAAAAACCTCTTTTATTAGTAAAACTCATATATATAATAATATATGTGGGCGAGGGACTCTAGTGAGTGAGGGACTCTAGGGCTCTAAAAACAAGCGCTTATGGCTAATAACTTATGAAATACATAAAGATTCATATATTGGTGAATTCCACAATGGATTAACCTTAAGTTTTCCTTTCTTCACCCTTAAGAATAGAAATACCTTTACTGGATATATGTGGAGTTTGAAGGAAAAATATCATCCGAGATATTTTATGAATATTTCATTTAGAAGTATCAACCGTGTACCTACACATCCTAATCTTAGTTACAAGTACATAGAAAATAGTTATCTGAACATGTCTTGTGATAGTATAAGAAACCATACCTACTCGGGAGATAAATTATTCACGAATGGTTATTTGAAGAGAAATTATATGGGATTCCAGTATTCCTTTAGAGATTATGAGAACATTACCTTAATTTCTTTTGCACACATGTAATGATTATATTATTATGTAGAATTATATAGAGATGTTTATTTTTCCCTTTCGAAACTTATTCCTTGTGTATTTTTTATATCTAACAGATGCTCTTCTTATATTTATATAAATAAAACAGTGAGATAATGAGATTTTATTCAATATATTCAAAATATAGAATAAAATTGGAACAAGGTATGGTTCTATCATATAATGATTTATCTGTCTCCACATTATCCTTATGACTTAATTTAACCAAACTTATTCGTTATGAATACAAGACAAACTAATATTCATTACAGAATCCGTGATTTGGAACACACATGGCATCACCAATTTTTAAACCATGCATTTCGACATTTATGGAGAATAAAATGAAATTACTTGTTCATAGCTAGCTATAATGTCCACATTTCTTGGTCCCAATCAATTAGTAACAAAAAGTAAGCTAGTCGGTGATCTTGATGTCCGCCCATGGGTTGACAAATATCAAAGAAGTAAAGAGGCTGTATCATAAACTGATTATAAGATGAGCTTTATTATTCAGATTATCAATTCATATTTGAATTTTGGGTGCTAAAAAAATATTCTATATGTATACATGCATGCATATGCACATGCACGCACATGCAGTTTGTAGCCTCTACATTATAGCTATTGGAATTGAGAAAAAACAGTTGGATAACATGGTACTTAATAGAGAATGTACAACTTGAAAATACCCACTACAAATGAATATGGACTTTTGAAATGTATTTGAAGGAAGGTGTTTCTACTGAAATAATTGTTATTACTGTGTATAGGAATCACTAGTGTACCCATCATTTCCCTCGTCATTATGATTAAATATATGTCATTTCAAAATTTCATATCCTATCATATTTGTGCTATTATATTGCTAATCTCTAATTGCATATTTTTTCATAAGCATATAGGAATTTTGAAGGAGACGGGCTTGGACATTCCATGACTTATATTTTCTCCTTTAGTAAGCTCTTATTTCGCTGACATTCGTGCTTAAATATGAAATGCTGTGAATGACTTATATTATGGTATATGAAATTTATGTAGCTTCGATTATGTATAACTTTTATAATTGCTAATAATATCAGGTTATATCTGTTAATCTTTTATAAATTGAGTTGTTTGTTTTTTAATACATTATTCATGGCTTTTATAATTGTTTTAAAACTGCTGCAGCAACCGTAAAATGTAGCAAATTGTTGATATATCACAGCGTTTCAAAAGAGTTGCAATACTAAAAGTAACAAAACGCTGTAGAAAATCAAACAGAAGCAAAATGAAAACGTTGCACATTATTTTTGCAGTGTTTATAAACTGCTGTAAATTACTAGTTCTACTTGAAACATGTTGTTTGTTGTGGTGCCCGGTAGCACCAAATGCAAGTCTCTTTGGGACAATCTTTTTCTTCATGTCTTAGGTTCTTGCATCGGTGCAACCAATTATCTTCTTTGTTTTAATTCTTGGTTTCTTCTTTGTTCTGGGGCATTTATGTAGAAAATGTCCTTTCTCTTTATACTTGAAACAGACTATTTCTTTTTCTTCCTTTCCTTAATTTCACCCATAACTGCATAATGCCTTTTCTTACCATAATAGTAACAGTCAATGTCAGCATAGGGTCCTGGTTTTACTTTTTCTTCTGCTTCTATTGCAAGCATTCTTTCTTCTTGTTTTGGATTCATCCAATAATCATCACTAGGCAAATAAAAAGCAATTATCAACCTATCAAAAATACCATTATGAGTTTTATATCATTTCTATGTTATCTTATTTAAACTTTTTTTATTCGAATAGCTTAATTTAGATTTTTTTTTTTGGATTTAAACTTTTCCTTAGTCATACAATGGCAAGGAGAATAATTTACCAGGTGTTTGATACCGTTTTCCCAAGCTAACATTTGATTGATACTTAGGAGATTATTCTGACCATCACCAAAACAATTAAGAACTTATTCATCGAACATTCCTAAGGGAATGTATCTTATAAATTTCCCTAATCACATAAATATCTATATCTTTTGAAGGATATTCTTTAATATAAAATAATAATTTTTAAAAGTAGTGTGTCAGTTTGTCTTGGTTAAGTATTTAGGAAACTATCAATCGCAGGGCGTCCCATGTATCGACCAGAATTCATAAACCACTCAATAGACCAATCAATACAAAACACTTTATAGCCATTAACAAATGCACACTCATATATACTTAAACTCATTCTTATTACCCTATCTCCAATGAGTTACTCATCCTAGGGTGTCACTAACTCTATCATTAATAAATTTTACCTCACCATAGCCAAGATGTTCGCTCAACCTAAGCTCTAATACCAAATGTAACAAACCGGATTTTCGACCCTCTAAAATCGATACTAATACATCCTTGGTATTCATGTGCCGCAAATTCAAGTGCCAGAAAAACCAATTGTTAGGGGAATAAGAAAATAATGACAGAACCGAATCTCACACGATAGAATAAACCAATAGTCCGGACCACATCATTCCCCAAATCATGTCTGGGTGTCAGGTTCGAGAGACACACTAACTAACCTACTGGTTCCACTTTGAATGCCACAATGCCGTTCCTAAAACACATAACTGATTTCTACAAACGTATACATCCTGAGCTTGTATGTCTCAAGAAAGGATGTTAAGCTAAGAGAAGTTGCCTTCTCCACCACCAAACAGATGATACATTTTATAGAGATCAATTAATATGATCAGAAATGTACTGTCAAACACTTATCCATACAAGTTCATTTTGGAATTGAATGAAACCGAAGGCACTACTCTTACTATCATTACTAGCGAGTAGTCCTTGTAATCCAAAGATTTCAAAACATGATAGGAACTCTGCTATAATAAATGTCTCTATTTTGGAAGCTACCTAGAGAATGTCAACAAGCAGTCCTTTCGCTATAGAGATCTTCTGTCTTCAATGTAAGGAAGTTTCTAGAATGTAGACATCATTGCTATATAAATATAATATGAGGTAAACCCCTGGGACTCATGACAACAATCCCTCCGATCTTCAGAAATCATCATCATCAACATGTTTTCACTTTTGAATGTATACATTGGTTCGAAGTGGTTTTCAGATAGGAATTACTCAAATCCGACCTTGGTTCCTCCGAACCAATCTTCAATAAAAAAAATGAAAAGTTCATATGATATTATCAATCATCATACAATTTAATTCATCTTATTATTCATCCATTTATCAAATACTTTGATTACTTAAAACCTTTTTGAATCTTAGAATAATTACAAATTATTTCATCCTTTACTTAGGAAAATATTTCCAAATCATTTATTTAAATATTTACAAAGATTTCCAAATCATAACTTTAAGCAAGTAAAAAACAATGTTATTTAAGACATGGTTTACTACAAACCAAAAACAATTAATTTTAAGTATAGGAATTAAAATAATTGCAAACCATTTATTTAATTCTCATATTGCAAAACATTATTGAGTAAAACGGATCATGGAAATTATGCTAATTCTACTCAATACCAATTCCCGTATTCAACCTTTATTATTCGTCTAAAAGTGGTGAAATCACCTTTTAAATTCACATGGATAGTACGAGTTCCCTCCTTGGAATTAACACCAAGTGTAAGAAGATTTTCTCTATGCAATCCAAGTCGTTTAAATTTGGAAAATTTATTCCTTTATACGTAACTCATTTCGACATTTCGACCTTATCTATCCCTTGCCCATGAGAGGCTAGGTGAGCCGGTGGACTGGTTGTTCCTGAACATCTTCCTTAGTTTAAGCCCCTCGCTTGGATCTCACTAATAGAATAATCCATTCTACTCGTCCGCTTTTACAGCCAACATTAAATCACTTGATTTTGATAGCTTTTCTTTAAATAATCTATTTAAACCTTTTTAAATAAATTATAGAACTTCCAAATCATTACCAAAACACTTAATTATTCATTTGAAAACATTTATAAAATATTTGAAAAAGAATTGTTAAGTTAAAATCCATATTTCAAAAGTTACCAAAGTGCTACAAAAAGTGCTGCGAACATGTTGCGAATAGTGTTTTCACAGCTTATTTGATTAAAATAAATTTTCGATCATTTAAAAATCCATTTTTATAACTCAAATCTCTGTTAAAATTTTTTAAAAGATTTATATTATATTTTTAAATATTTTAAAAAATTATTTAGAACATTTGCCACTTTGGCCACAGAACCGCCGAAGCGCGATTTATCGAAAATTTGATTTGCCCATATTTTAAAATATGTTAAATTAAATTTTAACCATTTTCTTTTGTTTGAAAACTATAGTCATAGAGTTCGAAAAATTCTTATTGCAAAGAAATCCGACTTCGATTCCATCCTATAGAAGGATTTAACTTTTACGGCGTGAAATCATGGACTGCCGTTACACGATGTACCTATTTTTGACTCCAAATTCATTGTTTGTCAAAACTTCTCCAAATTGAATTTTATTTTATTTTAAACATTGATAAACCATTTTCAAACATTTAAACCAATATTTCTATATTAAATCCTTTTCACTTTTAAATCATTTCATAATATTATATTATTATAATATTCTTTTTCAACCTTTTCATATTTTCAAATTCATTAAGAGGCTCAATAAACTCCATCCGGATATTATATGAATAAATTTTATATTAATTAACCATGGTTAATTACTTAAATATTTTTATTATATAATTTATCGCAACCAAGTTATCAACGATATGAACATCCATATAATCAACCAAGTTATCAAACATTCATACAAATCATTATGATATTAAATGGTCATATTATCATACTTAATAATAGTTATAGATATTATTTACCATTTAATAAACATTTAGTACTTACTATCACAAATGCTCCCTCCTTCCCAAGCTCCAAAAAATTCAGTAGAGCTTCCGCGGTACTTCGTACTTCTCCTATCTTCTTTGAATGAAACTGATGGCACTTCCTTCTCTTTTTCTTGCTTCGGAGCTTCCGGGATCTGTTCCTAATCTCAATATTGTTTTGGCCTAGCCTTGATGAAGTGGTGGAGCTCGGCTAAGTGTGGATTTAGGTGAGGTCATGGGTTGTAGAAGGTAAGGGAGGTGGTTTGAACTTGTTTTGAGGTGGAATTGTCTTATTAACTAGTGTATATAAATTTGTTCTATTTTGGCATTATTTTGCCATAACTTGTTCTAAGAAGAGAAACCATTAAAGAAGCTTGGAGAAGGAGGATGGAGAGGTAGAAAATGGCTTAGAAATTTATGAAAGGGGGCAGTGTATTTATAGGCACATTTGGAACAAAATATCCTAACATCAAATTAATTTTTACCCTCAACCCACACTGCTTCTTTCACTTCCAATGCACGGCCTCCAACCACCATCACATTGGCCATGTGGGTGTGCATGTTCATGTCCTTGCACATTGACTTATGTATGCTTAAGTGAGTAGGAAAAGAAAATTATCATGATATTTCTTATTTTTACCATATGTAAACTCAAATGCTAACAGTAACTTTTCTTATGTGTACATGACATGTATATGTGCATATATATGTTATTACGTATACATGACATATAAATGAGGTTGTAACAACCTTTGAATGACTTTTGTTCGTTAAATGGTTGAAAATCGAGAAATCGATTACCGGCCACATTTTCACTTATTAATTTATATGCATATATTTGTAAACAAAATTTTGAAATGTATTTCCAATCATTATTAATTAATTAAATTGATCACATTTTTGAATTATAAAACCACACAAATTAGTAATAACAATTATTTATAATAACTGCTATTATACCGATAAAGTGATATCGATTTTTCCTTATATTTTCAAACAGATTATATATCTTTATAAAACTATTATAAATTATTTATCACTTAATAACTATTTAAAATGAATTATTATCATTTAAAAACAAATATTTGAATAGTTATAGTAATTATTAAATCATTAAATCTTAATTTAAAATCATAAATCAATTATTAAATATAAGGATATCACTAATGATGTCATAAATACCATATTTTTCCCAAAAATAAAATAAATAATTTTATTACATATTCTTTACAATTATTAAAATAAGTGTATGTATCCAGCTACATGTGCAACATTTTACGATTATAGATCTGTTTATCGATAAAACGGTTTTCGGCTATTTTATCTCTTGTCCGTTAAAATTTATATTTTCATAATACTTATTCAAAATAAGATTACCATTATTATTTATTGTTCAAAACACCATAATCTATGTTTTTAAAAGCTTATATTTGAATATTTTAAAAATAAATATAATTTATCATATTGGTAAATTTACGGGTTCTTACATTCACTTTCAAATAATACTGGTATTATTTTCTTTTCACAAATTTTGAAAAATAATTTTCCAAAACACCTGGATTTAAGTTCTCGAATTCACAGTTTAAATCCTTCTCATTTTTATAAACTATACTTATATAAAGTCATTTTCTTATATAAAGCCATTTCACATATGTTTATCTTTAAAATATCTTGCCTTTAATTAAGACTATAATAAACAACTTTTATTAGGAATTAAATTTTAACCTAATGTTATCATCGAGTGTCTTATAGTCAAACTATGAAATTTAATTCATAAGGTGTTCATTTTAATGTTCCCACAATTACTATCCACCCACCCATGCAGTGAAAAGGTAAAACTACTCGTAAACTGGTTGAGCACAAATAATCTAATTATAAATGATAAAAACTGAATATTATCATTTGCTAATAAAAAACACATCATATATAACTATATCGGTTTTTTGAAAATTTATATAAAAAATATAATCCAAGGTAATATTATTTCATTTACCTAATTTTAGAAATAATACGATGTCGGTTTGTTTGTTCAAATGTTTAGAGATTCTAGTAACGAACCAATTCATTTAACAAAAGCTCACAAAATATTTTTATTATCCAAACAAGTATCAAACTAAACATTCATTTTAACGGTTTAAGCAATCATTCATTAAGGTAGCTTGGCGTCTTATATATAATTGCTAGGCATCAATTTATATATATATAATTGTAACATATTTGCTTGAAATTAAAAAGACGATAATAAGATTTAAGATATATTTCTTTCACCGATGTTGTACCCATAATATTTTATATTTACAAATAAATATATCGATACAATAAGTTGTAGGTGATATAATAAGATAATATTGTACCTAAGCTTTATGACAACCAATAATTTAAAATTACCAAAATCGATAATAATATAATTATTTTATTATTTTTATAAATGGTGATGAATTATATATGCATATAATGCATATGTTTATATGAATGATTAATATATTAAATCATGTAATTTAATAGAAATAAATATCACAACTGTTGTACACATGTTTAACTTAGTTTAAATGGGTAATTGATTAGTCAAAAGAGACTAAAATAAAATATAGCATGCATATGCCTTTTAAGCCATAAATTAAGTTATCAATATTGGCTGATTACGTAATCTTGGCCGGTCCAACATGGAAAAATGAGGGGTCAAATGTGTTTTCTCCATATTGGAAATGAATGGAGATTTGCTACATATGGTGTAAACTTTTTTTAGTACTTATAACCAATTAAATATAAAGACCTTTTCTTATATACTTATTTGCACAATTTTTACCCGCCATATATGGGTAAAAAGAAGGGTCAAATAGGGCTGTCAATGAGTACCTGAAAAATCCAAAATCCATGCATATCTGTATCAAAAAAATGAAAAATTATCTTATATATGATAATTATTCATTCGGTTTTTATCAAGATTATAGTTAATTTTTTTATGTGTTTTAGTCCATAAAATGATTGTCAGTTTCTGTTGATTTTGGTAAAAAAATTTAAATGTGTATTAAAACCAATATCTAGTTAAAATTATTTGGTAAATTGTATTCATACACCAACCATCACTGAACATATATTGTTATTTTCTTACAAAAAGTTAATACTAAAATACTCTTTTATTCGTAATTGCATTTTTTTAATCCTTTTTATTTTATCCATCAAATTAATCTTAAAATTAATGAAATTTGGTCCAATCATAACATTTTGATGAAAAAGTTAATGACTATTTTAGCGTGAAACCTAAACTATCATTTAAGATAATATTCACAACTAATTGCCATATTAAAAAAGCATACAACTTTTTAAAAAAAAATTAGAGTTAATTTTGTTGAAATTGAAAAAAAAATATTAAATGTTAAAATAGTAGTACAAAGGATAAAGTTCATTTTGTTGAATTTTAACTTAGTTTAATATTATTAATTTTCAATTTTGTATAAATGAGTTTTAAGTTTGAAAGAGGAAAGATAAAGAAGGTGTAAGCAAGGGTAATTTTGTAAAAGATGGGGTGTTTGTAAAGTGATATTGAATGTACAGTAGTTTTTTATATTTTTTGTGTACGTTAAGCAATTACTGGTGTATAAATAGAATTAGTCAAATTATTTTTCTTAGCATATTTATTATTTTCAATATTTTTAGTACTGAAATAAATTTATAACGAACCAAAAATTTCTATTTATCTATTTAGATTTACTGGTAGTGAACAAGTCGAAGGATATCCGATAAATATCTAGTATCCATCCATACCAACGGATGTGGATATCTAACTTTTGATAAATGATATCTAACTTTTGATATAAAATGCTTTATGCGCAACTAAATTAATTATACGTCAAAATTCCAATT
The DNA here is from genome assembly GCA_030737815.1 of Allium fistulosum. Taxonomy (NCBI): domain Eukaryota; kingdom Viridiplantae; phylum Streptophyta; class Magnoliopsida; order Asparagales; family Amaryllidaceae; genus Allium; species Allium fistulosum. Next base: position 55,447,379 of record CM060905.1, read on the forward strand.
TGTATTTATCTTTACGTTAGAAAGGCCAAATTGTCAACTTTTTTTTTACCTTTTAGTTTTATTGAATAGGAAAATGAACGTAACATCTTTTTACAGAGAATGTAGTAATATTACAATTTATGGTTCATAAGAAAATAAATGTTGTATGTTTTCAAATTTATGCTATACAAATGTTTTCATGTTACAATACATTGTAGGTGAACGTTGCCGTATTTTCATGTATAAACTACTCACATATTCATCTTCAATTAAATATTTAGATAGATTAATGTTTTTATCTTAATGATACATACATCTTAATCAAACAGTCTAGAAATAACTCAATAAAAATAGTTAGAAAAAAAAGAAGGATACAATTGGAGATTACCTTTAATATTAACCAGTTAAATTTCAAAAGTAACGCCTAAATGATAATTGACCAAAAAAGTTCATGTTAAAATCAAACAATTACGAATTTTGTAAAATTTGATTCATTTAAATCACGTTGTTGCGTTCATAAACAACCGAAAACATAAACTAGCTGAGATCGTATGAGATTTATTTCCTTTTGAGGGACCACATTTTGATATCAATCGGAGAATGTAATCGTACTGACGTCGAAGAGTAATTTACGTTTCACTGTCCTTATAACTAATAGAATTATAAACCTGGCCTGAAATTATAGATAGTTGCCACTGAAAGCCCCTTTATACAAATTCTTAATTAATCTCTCCTATATATTCATCATATCCATATTTGGAATTCACCTAACGATTCCACGAAAAATTAAATTTCATAAATACGTACCATAAAAGGATATAAATATAGCGTTTTAGCTAATCATAAGAAATTTCGAAATAAAATCTAGTAAAAGGCAAGTAAAAATCTAGAGATACCTTATTTATCCATAAATCGGAATGGTGAATAAAGTCAAAGATTTAATAACTAATTAGGAACATTAAAAAAATAGAAAATAAATGGTGAGAAATTTTCCAATTTTTTTCGCACACAATGGGAATAATGTTTCCTGAATTATAAAATCTAAGCTATATATACATATGCATATAGTTAATATATAATGTGCTTCAACTTAATTCTCTTTAAGCATTTGTTAATTCACAACATTGACATTTTCATTATATCCCAACCTGTAAGTATTTTCATCTTCTTATGTTTAATATCCACAATGCTTTTAGTATTTACTGTTACTTGCTAAATTTTTGGCTTTATAGATTAAATATGTATAAGCAAAATATGATGTTACAGATATTTATTTTTTTGTTGTATTCAAGATTATAATGATGCCTTTGAATTAGTTTTATGATCTTAATGTTTCGACAAGTTTTAGAATATGATATGGAATTATATAGATTTAGCAAAATTATTTTTTATTGTTCGAACAAAACTATTATCAATAATATGCATAAATCTTTATTTAAAATGTCGTAAATTTTTTAACTGGAGATAGGAAATATGAAGATGTTTCTTGATTATATTAGATGACATATTAAACCTTAGAACCGATTGGTTTCGTAAATATTCCAATTAAAATTTAAGATTTAGCATGGTTTCTTGATTATATTAGATGACCTGAACTGGAGTATCGATTGCAAGGATATTATACTTTCAGATTTAGTTCGGTCTATCTTACACATAGAAATATGATGTTGAAAGCATTACCTCATTTAACAATTGGTATTAATATTTAACATAGTTTTTCTTGATTATAGTTTTTCTATAATTTTAACATAGTTTTAGCCCACTTATTTGACATAGTTTTTCTTGATTATATTTAACATGTAAATGTTATTGATTTTGTTTAATTGCATGTTTCATACATTACATATTGAATGGGACAACACACACGGTAATAGAGTGCAAGATTGTGGTATGATATCTTATTTTAAAATTGACTTTAGTGAGAAGTTAAAAGGCAAGAAAGGATAACTCAATTCATTTGTGTTTGCTATAAATAAAATCATTTTCCTACTGTAAATTAAATCATTTAAGTCTTATATATTATTTGCATTTATTTTATCTCAAATCCATATTTTAAAGGAAAAACTAATGTAGAAAATACTATATTTTTGCCAAATCTAAAAATGCTATGATAGGATCAGTAAACCTTCTAGAACAGTTTCATGAAGATAAATATTAACTTTAATAACAATAATAATAACAACAACAACAACAACAACAACAAAAACAATAATAATAATAATAATTTTTATTATTATAAATACTCCAGTCAGTGAACTTTATCCTATAACCTTAAATATGCATACTTGCACTTTTGCATAGTAGGAAACTAGGTCATAACAATTACAATCGCTTAATCATATAATTTTTGTCATTTATTATAAAATTAGTGAAATGTCTAACTAAATAATTAAAAAGACACACAGTCAACGATTTCATTGTTCTTAATAATTTTTCAAGTTATTCAGGGCAAGCATATTACAGTAGATTTTTTGTTCTCGCTTCCTTTTTAAATGATATGTTGCTTTAGTATGAATAACCTAATAAATAGCTTTAGGATATCTACATTTCTGTATCATGGTGTTCCGTATCAAATTAAATGATCAATGTTCTAAAACTAAACAAAATTATTATAGGAAATATGAAATATACAACATGTCCACAAAATCATAGTGTCGTTAACACAAACTTTGGTCGCATTTTATCTCTATCAAACCATAATATATTTATAGTGGACATAATCCTTGACACATGCTTATTGTTTTGGAGTGCTATTAGTGTGCCCATGCTTCCTAGCTAAACAACAGTACTCATAAATTCAACGTATCACTCAGTTAATGTTTTGTAACTTTGTATTATAATATGAACAATTTCGTGTAAACTCTCTTTACATTTTTATTACCAGGACTAAAGTTTATTTATAAAGGTTTAATTAATTTTATAATATTTTTAATCCCAAAAAGATCAGTATCACAATGGACCATAATTTTAAGAAGTAATACAATGTACAAAACAAAAGTACATACCGACATCAAGTATAGTGCATAAAATAGACAAAAGAAGTATGTAATAATCTATAAAGAAAAAAATTCATAAGATCACTACTAACTCATTCCATAATTTTTTATTTTTCTTTGTTACTTTAGGAATAAATTCATCAATGAATTAAAAATAATTGTATAAATATAGAGAAATTTCAAAGGCACACATATATTTAGTGTCGCATGGACAATACTAACAAAATTATAGAAAATTGTATGATCTTATCAGCTTTAACCATTGATTTGTTGTTATGTAAACCAAAATTCACTATATAGGAATAGGAATATTTCTTACATAACCATATCTTGTTCTCCGTTTCACTCATTAGTTTTGTTTGTGATGTTAACCAATTTTTGATGCAAAATTCATTAAATTCAAACTGTATAGACAATATGTAATAAGAAATAATATAAACCTTCATCATAAAAAAAGTATATTAAACACTATGAATCAAATGGTCTCAAATCATTGAAGATAATTGAAAAGTAAAATTAGATTTAGATGTTACATTTCAAAATGATGGAAAGAAAGAGAGGAAGTAACACTACGCGAGAAAGTAGATTTCTCGATTATAAATCCATTGGAACCCCAAAGAAGGAAGAAAGAAGGAAATAGTCATCTCATATTCTCGTAAATCATAATTAACTTGGGAAGATATAAATTTTGAAGAAAATGATATATGATGATTCTTTTTTTATGGGTTTTATGTTTTTCTATTTAGTATTATGGTTTCTTTTAATTTTTTAAATTTTTGTTTATTTAGAGCCTTTTCTATCATATTGATTTTTACTAAAGCTTTCTAAACATTTCTTTTTCCATATTTTATGATTTTTTCCGAACTTTTTTTACATTTTCTTTATTCGGTAATGTTTTTGGAATGCACTATCTAGCTAGTATTATTATGACATTTTGCATTTAAACCATTTGTTTATTTAGTTTATTCATTCTATAAGTTGATAACATTAGCCGAATGTTTTGAAGGGTTCTTAAAGCTACCATTCATTTAAAAGTTCTACATCTCTAAGATAGTTATTTAATGGTAATAAAGTGATGGCTTTTACCGGTCGCACATGTTATTTTATTTCATGGATTTGTCATTCATGTTAGAGGAACTCTTATCGATTCTTTTTCAAAGTGCATCTTCGAGATTATAGTATGACATCACAGATTAAAAGAAAATCCCGTGCATCTGAACCGAATGAGGTAACTATTTTTTATATTTGTTATTCTATAAGTATACCAAAACAGAGACCAATATGTTATAAACTCGTCACACAAGTTTACAAATCAGATTTCCACTACTTTGGATTTCTATATTAATAATTTCGAAGTATAATTATGTTGTAATTAATTTACAACAACAAACTATAGCAATAACAACAACAAATTGTTGTATTAAACTATAGTGATAAACAAGCGTTGTACCATTTCGTAGAAACATCACAACGTTGAAATGGAAAGACTAGAGAACGAGGTATAGAAATATATATAAGTAAACATAAATCTACTCGGATGAAGAAGGAAATTTCGTTTGAGGCTTGTCGTAACAATTTCCTTAAGACTTTATCAAAGTCTTCCAAGATACAACAGACGTGATCTGCTTGAGATTGTGATGTGTATGATCTTCTGTGTGATATGCAGAAGCGCACAGATTGTAGAGATTAAGAAATGAAGAGGAAGAAGAGAAAATTTGGAGTTATCTACTGATCAGGTTTCCTTCTCCTTTTATAGGCTAATTCCAACGGTTATGTCTGTTGGGAACAGTCTTGTCTCTTCGTTTGCAACAGCCAAAAACTGTCGCGGTTTGCAACAGTCACGTCTCTTCGTTTGCAACGACAAAAAACTATTGCGGTTTGCAACAGTTGCGTCTCTTCGTTTGCAACGGCTATTTTTGAAAAGCCGCGTCCAATACACTAGTCGCTTCTATTTAAACAGTAGAAAACTGTTCACTTATGTGCAGCAAAAATATAACACGGTCCACTCTTACCGGACCCGGACCGGTTCGGTACGGGACGGGCGGCACGCGCGCGTGTTAGTTCATGGCCATATAGGTCCTTCCCATTGCTCAAAATTACCTGACCCTAGAGGCCAATATGGGTTTGAGGAAAGTGGTATTTAAGCATGAACATTAACTTATTTTTGGCGATGTGGGACAATATCTCATTCAATATAAAGGGCCTCTAACATTATTTTTATTGACAAATGAAACGTTGAACAATGTTTCTGTGCAATGGTTCAAATGATCATGATTAATTTATGATTTGTACTGACAGTTAGTATAAACAAAAAATTGAACATTTTTGTATGAACCTTCCAAATATAGGTTCCTTTGGTCAAGAAAAATGGAACTTTTATGATGAATAACTGGTTATAATAAACTCGTTAACCCATATCTTCCATTAGTACTTTTTTTGAAAACATATTATGTAACGACCCACTATTTTGGACCATTCGCATCCGCACATGCCGGACTTGAATTGCTCAAAATACCAGATTGTTAATTTAAATTTGGCAAAGTCATCATATACAGTAAATAGATAAATCACAAATCACAGACACAAAGTAATATAACAATGCAGCGGAAGCAAAGAAATAGTAGTTCATGAAGCTACTATATATATACATCAGAGTTAACAAGATACAACAGAAGTCTCACTATGATAATTAAGTACAAGAAGATCTGAATACATCACTGGAATCAACCGGATAACCGAAAGAGAAATAGATGGCTGGATCTCCAAGAAAAGCTCCAACTCCAAAGGTGAGTCTCAAATGCTGTATCACTCAGTCTGATCCGAGCGTAAAGCAAAACACAAAACACTCGAGTCAGAACATACATACTTATACAATGTAAACCAACTCAAGTGAACTGTAATATAAATTCACAAGTAACTTAAAGAATGCTTGGGATCGCCCATTCTTTAAGGATCCGTTAAACTATGTACTATGTAGTAATATTCGCTATTATAATAATGTCTAGTAAAATAAACTTACTTTTAAATAGCGTTAAGGAGTACCCATATCCCCCTTAACACATAATAGTCCCAGTAGTCTATCCAGTATTAGCGTACCCCCAGATCGGGAGCTACCCTCAATACTCCACAGGCTACGGCACAAATCCAAACTCGTAGTAAAGCTCGCTATGGTAGGTGACACGGCACAACAAGGCAATGCCAGGGTAGATAAACCAATTACGCACACGGGTTGGTGGTAACGCATAGCGGCCACTACCGCCCACCTCGGAACACACTCTCAAATCAAAATCGAAGGGTGGCCACCAAATCAATCACAAAGTAATAGAATGGAATCGAAGAAATGTGTCCGATAGGAGGAATGACCTCACTTGGCCCGAGATCGCTCCTGTTTTAGCCACCTTAAGCCAACTCACGGGAGTCGGGTCCACGTATATACCTTAATAGGATCGTCGCCACCATCCTACTTCATTCTGGAATCTCCACCGCGCACATGGTTGTTAAAGTGGTTTTCGAAGTTGGCAGAGAGTATGACAACTTCCGATCCCGGTCTCTTTAACAACCCAACGTTATTATAACCCATGGATATTTATTTCAAAACATTTCTATTCCAAAACCATTTAAATCAAATACCATCACTTTCCAAAATAATATCAATTTCAAAACTAAATACTATCTTATTTCATTTCAAAAACCAAATCAATATATCATTCAATTTCCAAAAACCAAAGTCATAATATATCATTTAAATTCCAAAAACCAAATCAATATATTATTTAAATAAAACCCAAATTTCCAAATCACTGAATATTTCTTTAAATTTATTTAACTTGGAATATTCCTTTAAATCATCTTAAACCAAACCACTTTATAAGGTCACATTCTTAAATCTTAAATTCCAATAAGCTTCAAGCTAATATATTTAAAGACAATTCTTAATAAATACTATTTCAAATAAATTCATTTCCAAACCATTTAAAAGTAAAGTCATTATACTTACAAATCAAATATTCAATTCCCAAAAATTTAGCCTTTTCTGGGTTCATTTATTCACTTAAATACTTTAAAACATTGAAATTTCAGCTTTCGCAGTACTTAGAAAAATGCTGCGGTAAGTTATATTTGAAACAATTCATTTCAGCAAAGACAGCATTCATAAACTGCTGTAGTAGTTTAGTTTCATTTGAAAACAAGTTAAATTCAGCAAAGACAGCATTTATTAACTGCTGCAGTAGTTCAGGGTTAAATTTGAAAAATTAGTTCAATTCCGCAAAGGCAGCATTTACAAAACTGCTGCAGTAGTTCAGGGTTCAATTTGAAAAATCTTCATTTCAGCCAACTGTAGCACTTATCAAGTGCTACCGTAGCCCTTTTATTAGTTTCAGATTTTAAATTTCTTTCTGCAACCACAACACTTACCAAGTGCTGCAGTAGCCTTTAGTTAATCGAGCCTTTAGTTCTTTTGCATCAGCCACAACACTTACAAAGTGCTGCAGTATCATTTACTTCAGATTTTAAGTTAGTTTCAGAAATGATAGCATTTCTGAAGTGCTATTAATTCAATTTCTAGATTTATAATAAAATTTCAGAAGTATTTAAACTTTAATTTTAACCATTTTAACTTATAAAAATCATATTTTTCCACTTCAAAAATGTTCATTTAAATACCCTTTAACTTATGATTTTATAAAGAAAAATTTTATAATAAAATCACATTTTCCAATAATTTCACTTATTAAATTCAAGTGTACCATTTTCCCATTCTTTGCATTTTTTTCAATTAACATAACACTTAAATTTAATTTACCATTTCATAAATAAAACTTAATCTTCATTTTTATTTGATTAACTTAAACTTTCATTTTTAAACCAAATCACAAATTTCCAAATTAAGTTATATTCAAATTCCAATTTTTCCATTTATTTATTTCACATTTTTAACTTGTAGAAAAATCACTAACACTTTATAAAAATCATTTTTAATTCAATTTAAATCAAAATATCATAATTTACAATTTAAATTACTTAAAAATTTCTAGAAGAATATATAAAATAACCACGGGTCTGTATAATATTTTCTAATCTAGGTCAAGTGATACGGATAATATATCATTTCAATCCGTAATTTACAAAGAAAAATCTGGGTTCTATCATTTCAAACCCGCAATCCCAAGTTAAATAAAATAAATAAAAATCGCTCAGGACAATCATTTCAGCCCATAACGATTTTTCCCTATTCTAAAGTCCGTTTGGGTATGTATCATTTCAACCCATAGTGATTCTATTCTATAGGGAACTTGCAGTGTGAGAAACAGAATAAAATAAACAATATAACAAAATATAACGTATCAGATGATGTGACAAGTTTATAACAAAGTTTAACATCATATAATTCATATCACAGGCAGGTATAAGATGGTATAACAATTCTACACATTCACTTATTATCATCTCACAATTCTATAAGTATGATGTCAAGCGTGAATAACTCACCTTTTAAAAGCTAGAATTGAAATTCAAACCCAAATCTAAACTCCGCATAGCACGAAAAGGCACGATAAAGCACGACTATATTCTTTTGAGTGGATGAAGAGTCAGATCCAAATCTTGTATACAAACAATTACACAAACATAAGTGTATAATTCAACATACGAGATTATGAATCAAACAATGAACAATATGGATCAAAGGGACATAACCTTTTGATAAAACAAAGCAAGATGCAAACTTGAGTGAAAAGGGAGCCCAAAATCCACATCTTGTACATAACAAAATAAAGCAAACAAATATCCCAAACATAAGAACATGATTCAATAAAAAGAATAGAGATTACAACAATGAAAAGATAGGAAATAAAATGACATAACCTTGATAACTCAAAGCAAGGTGATCAATACATGGCTTGGTTTGGTCAAAGTTTTGGTGATATTGTCTTCATGGTGGTCATGGCCTTGGATGGTGGTGAGGAGGAGGGATGATGGTCAGTCATGGTGATGTGGTGGAGATGGTGAGGTCGGCAATAGCATGGAGGCCAAGCCTATCTTGAAGGCAAAAGAGAAAATCAAAGAAATATGGAAGAAGAAAGCAAGGAGAAGCCATGTAATAACTTTCTGAAATTTTTTTCTTTCTCTGAAACGCAAATGAGATGAGAAACAAATTTTGTACGTGATTCACAAAGTGATGGCGGCTAGGGTTTCCACTATATTTGAACGGCTATGAGATGAAATGCACGACTAAGAAAGAGCTTGAATGGCTAAGGAGATGGGTGGTTAGGAAATTAAAAAGGCACAATTAAAGAGGGAGAAACATATACATATATTTTATTCTTAAATGCAAATGGAAATGAGGAAATGAGATAATGAGAATATTATGTGCTTGATTTGATAAGGGAATACACGGCTAGAATAGGTGAATGGCTAGGGTTTGAAATAAAGAGGGTAGGTAAATAAAAGGCAAGAAATTAAAAAGGCACAATTTAAGGAGGAAGAATCTTGTATATTTTTTTCTTTGTTTGCACGCAATGAAAAGGCAACAAATACACAAAACAGGTAACCTATATCTCTTGAAATTCCTAAGCTATTATTAAAAGTAAAATCAATCAAAAAATCAAATGAATATATTCAAAGTTTATACAAATAAAATAGAAAATAAAAATTAGAGAAACAAACATAGGGAAATAGAAAATAAAATATAGAAAGTCATTACGTGTAAACATTGTATTTTTATCTAATATAAAAGTATAAGTTTAAATTCCCAATAAATCCATATTAACTTTGGTTTAGATACTAATACATTAATAACTTCCCAATTCATCCAAATTTCAATTAGCAAAGTAATTAATTTCATTCTCTTACCATAAATCTATTTGTTATGAATTGAATTCCCATAAGTTAAAAACTGATTTGATTCAATTCTAATCCATTTATTAAGTCTATACTACTCTACAAACCTTGTTAATATTCGTTTATCTTTCATTACACTAATATATATTCAAATATCCATCTTTCCTTTGTATTAACAGTTGTTCTCAATTATATTGAATTTGTTAAATGTATACATTTATTATGATTGAATCCTCAATTAATTCATTCAGATAGGTTTCATTCTTTTATATTATCTTATGAATAAAATATGCATTTCTATTGCTTTATTACATTCACACTTTACAATTACTATCCTATCTCAAATTAATGAACATTTATTTACACTTGAATACAATTGATTTCCAATTCATTTTATAGCCTAAATAGACAACTTATAATAGTTGTTACCATTCTTGTATATCTAATCTTTATTCAATGGTCATTTATTTCAAATTAAATCATTTATAAATTCAAATGTTTGCATTTGTTTTCTTGCATAAATTTATAGCCAAGTATAACAATTTACATTACTTCAATAAATTGTAAATTTCATTTCAATTGTTAATAATTAGTTTTTAAATACATTATTACATTTCATTTTGGCATTCATTTCATTATTAAATTACAAAGTTTTTTATTTCTTCCAAATTTATTTACAAAAATCTTATTAAATTGACAACTTAATTATTGAAAATTTATGGGTCATTACATATTATCTTTCATCATTTTTGAATATCAAGTTTTCAATTTATGTATTATTTCTTAGTAATATAGGTAATATTTCATTTTTCACTTTTATTATATTTATTATTTTTTTTTGCAAGGCAAGCGGGGTTGGCTGGTCCCCAACCAGTTTATTGCTAAAAAGATAAGACAGGCACAAAAATAGAGGTGACTAGAGCAAACAAGTCACCAGACAAACACAAACATCACAGGAAAAGGAAAAAATACACACAGAAATAAAAACAAGAAATAAAAAATACACACAGAAATGCTAAGGCCAGTCAGTAGGAAAGTAATCACTGAAATCAAATTTACTCTCCCTCATTCCAATCTTGATGCTAGCCTTCAAAGCATTCCATAGAAGGTTGATGTTCCTTGATTTATTCTCAAAAATTCTCAGGTTTCTTTCATCCCAAATTAATGCCACGTACCTTTTGATCATAAAGAATTGCACAAATCTATCTTTCTTTCTCCATTTTGTAGCTTTGCCAATCAGATCCCAATCAAAACTGGTTAGACCAAGAAACTGATTATGGTTAATACTACTCAACAGTTTGGTCCACAATCCCCTGAGCTCACTGCAATCAAAAAACAGGTAGTCCACAGTTTCAGTATGCATATTGCAGATGACACAATTGTGATCAACCGCGATCCCATAATTCAGTAATTTGTCTTTGGTCAGGAGTGCTTTATTTATGACCTTCCACAGCATTAAGTTGTCTCTGGCACTAGAATTCACAGTCCAAATAACCTTGTGCCAATTTCTTGTAGCAGTGACAGGAGCATTATCAAGAAGTTTGTAAACTGAGGAGACAGAGTGACGCTTTCCATTCCATTGTATATCATCAGAAGTACTACGGTGATACGTTTTGTCCTGAAAAATGTTCCATACTGCTCTGATAATCTGATTGCTAGAATAAGGCAATAGGATCTTGCCATCATGAATGTAGTCAATAGCTTTGGCATTAGCACTAATACCAGTTTGGTTAATTTGCTATGGGGATAATATTTTGCCAAGTATAAGGCCATCTGCCATCCAAGGAACAGCCCAGAAATTGGCAGTGCTCATTGGAGAGATCAACACTTTGATATACGGCAAGAGAGAGGGCCTTAATTTCAGCAAGCTCTTCCATGTCCAACTACAATTTGGAGGGACTGTCATAGTCCAGAAGTTCTTACTGCCCAAGTTGTGATTTTTGGTCCACCTAACCCATAAAGAATCTCTATCAGCTATCAAATCATTTGGCACAGAGCTAATGGCAGCTCTATTCCACTTGTGCATATTAAGAATTCCAAGACCACCATTATGTATCTGCTGCTCCATGATGGTAAAGGAGCAGGGAATGACATTCTTAGAATGAATGGAGCCAGTTTATTGGGAAGAATAAAGACCTACTCCAATACACCATCATGGAAGATATAACAGATTTGATAAGTACAAGTCTTCCAGCTTGAGAGAGAAAGCGATTGGCCCAACACTTCATTTTGCTATAGATTTTATCATATAAAGGCAAGCAATTGGCAGTTGTGATTCTAGAGGTGCACAGAGGAATACCCAAATAGGTCATATTATTATTCATGGCTTGGATACCAGAGGATTCAGATAAAGAGGTTTCTTGCTCAGAAGTTAGGCCAGAGAATTGAATATGGGATTTATTCAAATTGAGTTGAAGGCCAGTCATTAGATAGAAACTGTGAAGAGTAGCTTTGATATTATCCAATGATCGCTTATCAGGTTTAGTGAATAACAAAATGTCATCAGCAAAGAGAAGTGAGGTGATAGTCGGTGATTTACATTTTGAATGGTACATAATTTCCTTGTTCTCATAGCTTCTATTTAGCATGATAGTCAGGACTTCCATAACAAGAATGAACAAGTAGGAGGAGATGGGGTCCCCCTGCCTGATCCCCTGCTTACTCTTGAAAAATCCAGAAGTATAGCCATTGTAATTGATTGAGAATGTGGGGGAAGAAATACATACATAAATCCATGCCACAAAAACTTTAGGAAATCCCATGAGAGCCATTATTCTCACAATTGAACTCCAGTGTATACTATCAAAATCTTTCTTTAGGTCCAGCTGCAACATAGCATTCTTGGTAGCATGAGCACGTCCATAGCCTTTCATTAGCTCATGAGTAAGAAAAATGGTATCAATGATGTTTCTGTTTGGCAGGAAAGTAGATTGATTGTTGGAGATGATTCTGGAAAGAACAACAACTAGTCTGGAGGCTAAAATCTTTGAGATACATTTGTAAATCACATTGCAACATGAAATGGGTTTGAAGGAATCAACAGCAGTAGGATGTTGGATTTTAGGTATGAGCACTAAATTTGTTGCATTCTCTTCAGATAACAATTTTGATCTATTGAAAAAATTGTGGACTGCTTTAAGGAAATCATCCTTGATGATTTCCCAACTATGGATGTAGAAATTTAAGTTGAAACCATCCGGACCCCCACATGAATGCTTGTTCATGGTAAAAAGGGTATCTTTAATTTCTTTATCTGTTACCTTGATAATTAGACTGTTTACTTCCTCAAGATTAAGCTTGGGGAGATGCACACAGTCAAGATCATCAAAATAAGGATTAAAATCATCTTTATTACCCAGCAATGTTTTGAAATAATTTAGAAAGGCAAGGTCAACACCAGAAGGATTAGAGTGAAGGATACCAAACTCATCATGAATATGAGTGATCTGTTCCCTAGCATGTTTGATCTTCATAGCAGCATGAAAATAAGCAGTGTTGTAATCCCCTTCTTGAGCCCATTTTTGCCTTAGTTGCTGTCTCCTCATGTTTCCTTTAGTTGATAATGCTTCATTTAGTTGATCAAATAGGATTCTTTCATTCTCAGCAGCAGCAGCAGCATCAGGTCGTTTCATCATTAATTCTTGAGCATCATTGAGTTTCTGCCTGAGCTTGGTTGAAAGAAGAGAACCATTGCCAAATTTATTCTTTGCCCAAGTTCTTAATGCTTCTTTGGTTGCATTTGACTTCCTACAAAGAATGTACATAGGATTTCCATAAAAAAAATTTAGACCAAGAATTATTAATTATATTAGCATACTCAGGATCGTTGACCCAAGTATTATAAAATTTGAAGCCTTTTCTTCCTTTTAATATCATCTGACCCATGGAAAAGAGGATGGGGGAATGGTCAGAGAGGACAGGGTTTGGGATAAGAGTTGACATGGTAGGCCGAGTGGTTAAAGCATTGAGATTGGCAAAGGAGTGGTCAATGTTTGAGAAAATTCTAGAACCAGACCTACTCCTATTATTCCACGAGAATTCAGCTCCAAAGGAGGTAATAGGAAGGAGACCTGAGTCATCAATGGCTTTGTTGAGGGGGAATATGTCTTTGGGTAAAAGTGGCGTTCCACCATGCTTGTCATGTAAATTGTAACAGCAGTTGAAATCCCCAAAAACAAGCCAGGGTTGGGAATTTTGCCTGAAGGCAGGAAGAAGATTAAGGAAGAGTTGTCTTGAGTTCAGAGAATTATGAGCATATACAATGGAAAGATAGAATGAGAGTTGTGTATTGGTTATTTTTGCTTGGAAGTGCATAACTTGATCAGTGTTGATAATAGGGGTAAGGGTCATGACATTGGGATCATGAATCACCATGATGCGGCCATAGGAAGCATGGTCAAGATTATAGTGTAAAGTCCAATTTGGTTCAATGTGCTTTGCTGCTTTCACTGTTAGAGATTCATTCAGTTTGGTTTCCAGAATGGCAAATAATGAGAGCTTGTGCTGGAAAATGAGGTACTTAACTTGATCTAGCTTAATGGTAGAGTGGGCTCCTCTTATGTTCCAAATGGCAAAACTGTGCATCATTAGGAATACTTTAAGGATTGATGGACGATATTTTTCATGCTCCTGGTTGCAGGAGAGTCTCTGAGTTCATTGCTTCTTGATGATTTGTCTTGTTTTTTATGTCTTGTTCTTTTCTCACTATCCAGACATAATACAATGGGAGATTGTGACTTGATAGGAGAAGTTGGGATTGATTTCCATCCAGGTAGTGGACCAGTGAAGGAGTAATGTTTGCTGTTATTATCAACTAGTTCATTCGTGCACAAAGAAAAAATATCGTTTCCAGGGCATGTCTGAACATTGTTTCATCAATATTTGTTATATCTGTCGTGTTTCTGTTATTTTCATGCATGGCAATCTCATTCCTGGAATGTATAGAAATTTCCCCAATATTATTGTCTGATTCAGGCATGTTTCTATGTTCATCTAGACTATGAAGTGTTTGGTGTGATTTTCCTTTGGATTTGTTGCATTCAAGTACCTGTCTTTCAGTTTGTATATCACTTGTTGCTGGGTCTAGTTCAAAAAAAACAGCATCACTATGCTTGATACCTAGTATTTCTCCCTCCTCCAACTGAATATTCTTTTCACTGTTCCCATTTCCTACTACATTGTTACAATAAACATAGCATTCCTCAGATAAATTATCATCCATCAACGCATTGTATCTATTTTTGACTGAGACTCCCCCCACCATTGTTTTTAGAGTATTCTCCTTTGTCATACTGCTGGTTGTTGAAATTTTCAAAAAATTATTACCAACCCCATCACCTTCATTCCCTGACTTTTCTACCATTTCTTCTGATATTTTATTTTTTGCTTTGTCTAAAATTGTCTTTGCTCCTTTGTTTTCCACTTTTTTCCATTCTTGCTTGTGTTTAACATTCTTCATAACTTTACCATGCATTATTTCCTTCACCATGCTTTCATTATTTCCTTTGTGATTTGTATCTGCTTTTGCTTGGTTGTTCAGTTCCATTTTCAGACATTCTTGTGTCTTGTGACCAAATTCTCTACAAAAAGTACAAATTTCAGGTCTCCAAAGATAGTCAACTTTGACTATCTGTGTTGATCCATCCATTAATCTTACAGGAAATTCATTCAGAAGTTCATCAGATGGTGTAACTTCCACCATGCATTTAGCATATCCTATCCTCTCCAACTTTTCAGTTTGTGCATCCATGCACATGAATGAACCAACACGAGAGGCAATCCAATTAATTCCAAGATGGGACCACGCATAAAGTAGAATATTGTGTAGTTTAACCCATACGGGTACAGATCTAATTGTGCTACAAGTATTACCAACTGTTTGATCCCACTGCTTAACAATGAATATTTTGTTCCTCATTATAATTGGGTCTAACTCAATTATCTTCCTTCTATCTTCATCGCAAGACAGATTGAATAGGAACAGAAATCCATCCGATTTAACTTTGATCGAACCTTTAAGTTTCCATATCCTTTTTAGATGCGAGATTACAGTCATGTATGATAAAGGCTTATCAAGAAAAAAACCAACCAAGTATTCTCCCCAGACATCATTACCTGCTTTAATGACGTTTTCTGGTGGAACCAAGATGGGACCATCAAAAACCAGTGGGACATGAACAGGGGAATGATGTCCAGCATTTCGCGGCTTCACTTTGAACAGAGAGTTCCATTTAGCTGGAATGGGATTGTGGCTGGAGGTAGAGGTAAGAGGTGTGGCATTGCCGGGCGGTCCAATTAGGGCTGGAGGAGGAAGCGGTGGTACAGCCGGATTAGGAGGGTCAGGCGGATGTGGTTCAGGAGGAAGTTGAGGTGATGGGTGAACAGGAGGAGGTATGGCAGAAAGGACGATGGGGATGTTTGATGGTAAGGGTTGGGAGGGAAAAAGGGGGTCAGAGGACATTAAAAGAATTTTTTTTAAAAAGTGATGTGTTGCACATTTTTAGTATTCTAAACTTTGGGGCCATGGATACTTTGTATTCCATTGCCTTCGGTTAGCCGGTTTTATAAGTGGTCATGCACTATGTCTCATTATTGTGGCTGTTGGGTATCGAACCGGTGCCACTACAACACAATGTAGCAACTCCACTATGTCTTAACCACTGGACCACTAGAACTTGACGAAAACTTTGGGGCTATGGACACTTTGTATTCCATCGCCTTTGGTTAAGCCGGTTTTATAAGTGGCCGTGCACTATGTCTCATTATTGTGGCCGCTGGGTATCGAACCGGTGCCACTACAACACAATGTAGCAACTCCACTATGTCTTAACCACTGGACTACTCAAATTCAAATTCTTACTCTCCATTCAAATTCAAGTAAAATTTTATATTCTTGCAGTAGTATATTGTATCAGTAGTATATTGCTTTCTCGATGTGAGATTGGAAATGCACTTTCATTTTTGAACTTTATCGTTTTATTATTATCGATATTAAAATACATGGAATAAATTTTTTAATGAACTGGTTTATAATTTAATTTATATTTTTGTAACATGCTATGTATGTATGTATTTCTGTTAGGGAGCTGAAGTGGTTGAAAAAACCTTCTTTTTTGATGGTGGAATGCATAACGATGAAGAATATTCAGCTATCTCCAAGGAAGCTATTTTAGTTAGCGAAAGTTACACTGGTTTAGATAAAAGGGTAGAACAGCTTTTTACAGAATTGGAAGATCTCTTTAAGGTGGGAGAAATCAGAACAATAAACTATCTTTCCGAAAAGGAGAAGCACCTCGATCTTCAATTGGTGGCTTACAATAGAACCCGGTTAGTACTTAGAATAAAGTATGATGATTTGTATTTAATCGGGTTTAAAAAGACAGCTCTACGGTGGTATTGTTAATTTTTAGGTTTCCACCATTAGAAAAATTGGGGAAGAAGAAAAAGTATTCGTTTTTGTTAATGAATTAGTTAGCACACCAAACAAGACACAAAATACACATATTTATACACTGCTCACACATCAGCAAAAGCAACGCTAATAACACTCGCTAATATAACACTCAACACCCCCCCTCAAACTTGTGGTTGGTACAAACCCAGCTTGGACAGAATATGGTTTTGTCGATGAGATGGTAGAATCTTAGTGAACACGTCAGCTAATTGCTCTGATGAAGGAACATAAGAAAGTTTTAATAATCCTTCCATAATATTGTCTCTAGTGAAATGGAAGTCTACTTCTATGTGCTTAGTCCGCTCATGAAAAACTGGGTTCTTAACAATGTGCATGGCAGAATTGTTGTCACAAAACAGGGTAACTGGTTTGATTGGATCAACTTCTAATTCTTCTAATAATCTTACTAGCCATGTCACTTCAGTTGCAGCCTGTGCCATGGTCCTATATTCTGCTTCAGAGGAGCTTCGAGACACTATTGCTTGCTTCTTGGATTTCCAAGAAATAGGAGAACCAAAAAGTATGACATATCCAGTAACCGATCTTCTGGACATTGGACAAGCTGCCCAATCTGAATCAGAGAAAGCTTGTAACACTGGTTGATCACAACCAGTAAGAAGAATGCCATTGCCTGTTGTTCCTTTGATATAAGAGAGTGTGTGCTTTAGAGCATCAAGATGAGAAAGTCTGGGCTGTTGCATGAACTGACTCAGTGTTTGAACTGCAAAGCTTAAATCTGGTCTAGTATGTGTAAGATAATTCAGTTTACCAACAAGAATTCTATATCGAGTGGGATCATGCAATAGAGCACCATCTGTTGCATTTAACTTTAAATGAAGAGGTAAAGGTGTCAAAGAGCATTTTGATAATTCAATGGCCGAATCATGTAGTAATTCAGTGGTGAATTTATGTTGTGTTACAGCAATTCCTAAATTAGTATGATTGATTTCTAGACCTAGAAAATAATGAAGAGAACCCAGATCTTTGATGCTAAACGTAGTATGTAAAAATGTCTTCAAGTTGTTAATTTCAGTAGAATCAGAACCTGTTAAAAGAAGATCATCTACATATACGGCCAATATGGTTATCAATCCAGATTTCTTCTTTGTAAAGAGAGAATAATCATTTCTAGATTGAGAATATCCACGAGAATGCAAAGCTGAAGTAAGCTTGTGAAACCATTGTCGTGATGCCTGTTTCAAACCATAAATAGATTTCTTAAGTCTGCAAACAAGATGATTGGGATTTGGAATTCCTTCAGGCATTAACATATAAACTTCTTCATATAAATCCCCATGAAGGAAAGCATTGTTAACATCAAGTTGATGAATATGCCATTTCTTTGAAGCTACAATCGCTAGGACAGTTCTAACAGTTGTCATCTTGACAACCGAAGAAAATGTTTCATGATAGTCAACCCCTTCTTTTTGTGTGAAACCTTTAGCTACTAATCTAGCTTTGTATCTCTCTAAAGAACCATCAGCTTTAAGCTTGACTTTAAAAACCCATTTGCAACAAATTGGTGATTTTCCTGTAGGGAGACTAACCAAATCCCATGTGCCATTTGCCTGGAGAGCATCTACTTCATTTTTCATAGCTAAAACCCAATTTGGATCATTGGTAGCATCAAAATATGAAAAAGGTTCATGATAAGAGGCAATAGTTGATAAAAAAGCAAAGTGAGACGAAGGTAAAGAAGAAGAACAAATCAATAAGGCATGTGTTTGTTCAGCAGAACAATTATTACAGATGTAATCTTGGAGATAATTTGGTTTTCTGTGTTCTCTTAAAGACTTTCGTAAACTTGGTTCACTGAAGACAATAGGTGAAATTTGATGAGCATCAGCAGTGCTTGGACTTGAACTGTTAGAGGGTGATGTATCATGATACATATCATTTTGATTAACAGATGAAATGTCATGTGAATCACTGGTTTGAAATGGTGTAAAGATAAAATCTGAATAATCATTATGGATTGTAGGTAAAGTGATAGGAGGAGAATATGGTTTGATATGAAAAGGAAAATTGTGTTCATGAAAAATAATATCTCTTGATTCGAAAATTTTATGTGTGGCAAGATCTAGTGCTTTGTAACTTTTCTTACCAAAAGAATAGCCAATGAACACACATGGCTTTGCTCGAGGTTGGAATTTATCTCTTCCCTGAGATGTAGTAGAGATAAAACAAAGGCAACCAAATGTTCTTAAGAAAGAATAATCTGGTGTTTTATTGAAAAGTTGAAAATAAGGAGAATTAAATTGAAGTGATGGCAATGGGGTACGGTTTATTAGATAAATGGCAGTTAAAATACATTCTCCCTAAAATTGTATGGGTAAGTTGGACTGAAATAATAAGGATCTAGCAACTTCAAGTAGATGTTTGTGTTTTCTCTCTACTATTCCATTTTGTTGAGGGGTGTAAGCACATGAAGTTTGATGAATTATGCCATTTGTAGAATAAAATTTCAAAGCATTAGATCCACAAAATTCACCTGCATTATCTGATCTAATGATTTTAATTTTGGATTGAAATTGTGTAAGAATGAGGGAATGAAAATTTTGAAGAATAGACAGTGAATCACCTTTAGAAGACATGAGAAATGTCCATGTACATCTAGTGTTATCATCCACAATGGTTAGGAAATATCTAAAACCATTGTGAGTAGCATGTTTGTAGAGGCCCCATGTATCAATGTGTATGAGATCAAAAGGTTTTGCAGCTTTTGAAATAGAAGTTGGAAAGGAATTTCTATGTTGTTTGGCTTGTAGACAAATTTTACACAAATGAGTGGTTTGATAGGAGAGTCCAGAACATTAATATGTTTGAGTTTAACAAAAGGTACATGACCAAGTCGACAATGCCATAATTCAGGAATGTTATTTTTAAGAATAATAGAAGAAGCAAATGGTAAAGCAATATTATTCATGGAAGAGCTTACAGCTGAATTCAGCAATGACAAATCATTAGTAAAACTATTGTCAAATGACTTATTCAAAACTGAAGGAAATGCAGAAGTATGCTTACAGTTAACATCAAAATTAATAATGAAAATCCCTTTAATCTCACTGCCAAGCAACATTGGCTTCTTCATCAAAGGGTCATGAAGGAAACAAAATTGAGGAGTGAAAAGAACATTAATATCCTTGTTTGTCATGAGTTTTCGGACAGAAACAAGGTTGAAACAAAATTCTGGTACATGCAGAACATTATGTAAGATTAAAGAAGAAGAAAGGACAATTGTACCAGAATGTAAAACAGAGCATGTCTTACCATTTGGCATGGTAATGAGTATTGGTTTAGGTAGAGATGAATAATGTGTAAAAAATTTAAGATGAGGAGTCATATGATCTGTAGCTCCACTATCAATGATCCAAACAGGTTTAGTTTCTGAAGAAAGAAAGCAAAAATTCTTACCAGCCAAAAAGGCAGTTGAATCAGATGAAGCAGCATTATTATTCTTCAGCAGAGCCAATAGTTGATTGTATTGTTCATTAGTGGATCCAGATGGATTTGGCGACGCAGGCAAATCTTTTGATGATGTAGAAGCTGCTGTGCGAGGACCTTTACTTGCTGGATATCCATGTTTCTTCCAACACTAATCTGCGGTGTAACCTCCAAGTGAGCAATGATCGCAGAATATGGTACGACCATGCAATTTCCAACAATTATCAGTTGTATGTCCACCAATCTTGCAATGATCACAAAATAAAGTTCCTCTACCATTTTTAGTAGTGCCACCACGACCTCGAGAATAATTATTGCCTCTATTCATATTCTTGGAATCAACGAAACGTTGAGAAACTAATGCAGAGGTAAGATCTGTCAATGAAGATCCAGAAGAGATTTTTTTATTACTTAGTTCACATTGCTCTTCTTCTAGCAACAAAAGTTTATAAACTTCATTTAGAGATGGAGGTGGATGGATCATTAAAATTTGTGCACGAGCAGAATTATAGAAATCATTTAAACTAGCTAGAAACTGAACTACTTGCTGATCTTGAAGAATATCATGAATTAAAGCTCCAGAACCACATACACATACACGATCTTCAAGCAACAGAGTATATTCATCCCATAGAGTCTTAGATTTGGTATAATGAGATGAAATTGAAGACGTATCTTGCGAGAGCGTGGACAAGGATCGTTGAATCTAGAAGAGGCGAGTTCGATTAGATCTAGCAAAATGGACAGCAAGATCTGACCAAATAGCAGAAGCATATCGATAATAGAGGATGGATTGAGCGATGTCCTTCTCAACAGAATGTAGTAACCACGAAATCACCATATTGTTACAACGATCCCATTGAGATGCAAGAATTGGATTATCAACTGGACGAAGACAAAGACTAGTAACGAAACCTAATTTGTTTTTCGCCATGAGAGATACCTCAATTGAACGTCGCCAGTGGCTATAATTCCGATCTGATAGCGGAACAGTGGAGAGAACATAATTAGGATGGTCGAAATGATGTAGGAAAAGTTCATCATTGGATGTGAGCGAAGATAGATCTGAGGTTATCGAAAATGGTGAAGTTTGATTCGGTAGTGGAGGAGGAGGAGTCGGTGGATGCTCTGATACCATGTTAATTTTAGGTTTCCACCATTAGAAAAATTGGGGAAGAAGAAAAAGCATTAGTTTTTATTAATGAATTAGTCAGCACACCAAACAAGACGCAAAATACACATATTTATACACTGCTCACACATCAGCAAAAGTAACGATAATAACACTCGCTAATATAACACTCAACAGGTATGAGTTTAGAACACCAAATGAGCCAAAGAGAATCGAAGGTGCAGAAGATACAGGTTATTCTGCTAATTACAATGAACTTGGTGGAGATAAAATTAGTTCTGTAAGTATATATAGTTTTTACGATGCAGTTCAATTCATCATTACTAGACCTG
This sequence comes from Allium fistulosum, assembly GCA_030737815.1. NCBI lineage: Eukaryota > Viridiplantae > Streptophyta > Magnoliopsida > Asparagales > Amaryllidaceae > Allium > Allium fistulosum. Next base: position 55,469,555 of record CM060905.1, read on the forward strand.
AGCCACGTGAATAGCGACGATCCACAACTGTAATAGCAAAATCAGTTTGTGAGTCACTAAGGTTTAAACGTGTTCGTGCTCATGTTCTTGGCGATCTTGAAAAATATGAAAAATTTGAAGGGATGTGGGATGACCTAGAGCAACAGTGGAGCAAAATAAGCAAGACTGTTTGGGATTACAAGGACAACAATGAAATAAATATTGAATTAAGAATATCCAATAAACTTGTATTTAGGTCTTTTGCGGATTTGGAGAATTGTAGAGGTCGGAAGTAGCTTCGCAACGGAGAAAACGGTTCGCAAATCGGAGTTTGGAGGTGGAAGTTATATGGAAAAAGGTGGAGTAGGCTGTTTTGGGCAGGGTCAGACGTCTGAGGAAAATGGCCAGACGTCTGGCACCTCTGGAAATTTGTTCCCGAGAATGAGCTCAGACGTCTAGCCAATCGGTCAGACGTCTGAGTCTGAGCAGTGTTGATTCCAGAGACATTTGCTAGACGTCTGACCAAAGAGTCAGACGTCTGAGCTGAAGCAAATTATTTTCCAGTGGATTAAGTCAGACGTCTGACCATGTTGGTTAGACGTCTGAGGCATCTTTCGCCTGTTTTGTTCTGTGGACTCAGCGTGAAGATTTGCGTCAACTACGGGGGCAATTTCGGAACATTGCCTAGGGTTTCTCTTCTCCTATATAAGCTAGCTTCAGGTTCCAGATCTAAATACATGCAAGCGACTGCAAGAGATTAGCCTCCACTAATTAGGGTTTATCAAAACCTAATTTTCTTCAATTCTCTTCTCCACAAATCAATTTCTAATTAGAATTTGATCATTGTAATCAATCTCTTGTACTCTTCTCATCAATAATAATAAAGCTCTCTCTTAAAGTGGATGTACACTAACACGACGTTAGTGGAACCACTATAAATCGCTGTGTGATTTAATTTTTGTTATTGCTTTAATTTTTGAATTGCTTATTTGGGATTGTGACTGTCTTTGGATTGGTTGAGATTAGAATTGAGTTATTGGTTGGTTGTTTTTACACTTCTTATCATGATCCCGTGTTCTGCTGTGCTCAAGGGATTTCGATTCGAGTGGTCTCAAGTTGGAATCTCATAATTACATTTGGTATCAGGGCATTGGTGTTGGTAGGTGGTTGTAGAAATGCCAGAATCGGATAATACCTCAAGTAGTTCCTCAATGGGTAATCCAAGTGGTGTAGCGCCTTATGTACGTGGATCATATGCAGCTTCAGGATCACAATTGGTAATAGACAAGTGGAATGGCGATAATGATTTTGAAAATTGGCAATGGAAGATGAAAGCGGTTCTAAGGAGGAATCGGTGCATCGGGTAGTGTTTGACACACATTTGTTGCCAGCGGACATCTCGAATGTTGAGAGAGAGGAGATGGAAGAGTGGGCATTCACTACACTTCAACTTGCTATGGGAGAGAATGTTATCTCTGAAATTAGTGGTGAGACAACCGCTAAGGGTATTTGGGACAAGTTGGAGGAGTTATATATGAAGAAGTCACTGAAAAATCGTTTGATCTTATTGAGAACGTTCTTCACCTATAAGATGAAGGAAGGTACTTCGCTTAAGGCGCACTTGAATATTTTTGATGATTTGCTAATGAAGATGAAGGCGGTAGATTTGAAGATTGAGGAAGAGCAAAAGGCAATGATATTGTTGTGTTCGTTGCCAGATCGCTATACAGGTTTCTCAAATAGTTTGATCTATAGCTGAGATACATTGACTCTTGATTATGTCAAGACGGGTCTTCTTAGCGAGAAGTTGCGGGATCAAATGAAGGAGTTAGGTGATGGAGGTAGTGGTGCTAGTAATGGTCATGGTTTGTTTGTGGAGAAGGAGAGGTATGTGAAGAAGGAGAACCGGGGGCGTTCTAAATCAAGGAACCCCGGTTTAGAGGAAAGTCGAAGGAAAGAAAAGGCAGGTGCTATATTTGCAAGAAGCCTGGTCATTGGGAAGAATGAGTGTCCGAACAAGGAGAAGGAAAAGAAGGAAGTAGCATCTTCATATGTAGCGGTGGAGAGTGGAGTTGGTGAGGGAGATGTAGATGTTCTGTCGGAGGTAGCATGGGATGTTTCAGGTAGCAATTGGGTGCTCGATTCGGGGGCGTCTTATCATATGACGCCAAATAGGAATTGTTTTTCTTCTTACATCGACAAAGAAGGAAATTCAATTGTTATGGAAAATGGTGCTATTTGCAAGTCGAAAGGCATTGGTTCCATGCAAATTCGGATATTTGACGGAGTGGTTCGTACTCTCACTAATGTACGCTATGTTCCGGGACTTCGGAAGTCGCTTATCTCTTTGGGGCAGCTGGATTCTTTAGGTTGTAAGATCACTATTGAGAATGATAGCTTGTGGGTTTCGAAGGGGGCGCTTATGGTGATGAAGGGTGCTAGGACTCATGGTATTTATTTGCTTCAAGGAGTGACTGTAGAAGGTGAAACTTGTATAGGAGTTGATAGTTCTCGTGGCTTGGATGCGACTAGGTTGTGGCATTTGAGGTTAGGTCATGTCTCGGAGAGGAGTTTGGACATTCTTCGGAAGAGGGAGATGATCGATGGAAAAAGCTTCAACAAGTTAGAGTTTTGCGAAGAATGCGTCATGGGGAAGCAAACAAAAGTTTCATTCGGTGAGGGAAAGCATGATTCGAGAAGAGTTCTTGAGTATGTTCACACGGATGTTTGGGGACCGACACCTGTAGCTTCTTTAGGTGGAGCTCGCTATTATATTTCCTTTATAGATGACTTTTCTCGGAAAGTGACGCAGTGGATTATACAAAAACAATGTAGATCGATGAAAGTTGCAATCGGTGGATTGATGAATACTGAAATGCCCAAATTCGTTGATCCGAAGATACCGAATTCTAGCTATCCCGAACTCGTTGATCGCGCACGATACCGGGTTCAAAGATTTGCGATTCTTCGCACGTTGATCTAGCGCACTAGATTCCGTGAATCGGCTTCTGCAGTCATTGAATCGAGCGCACTCGATTAACCGAAAGAGGAGATAGGAGATTACACTCAACTACCAATTTGGCGAAAGCACAAAGCTAACAAAACAAGAGTTTTATTTCAAATCAACTAAACTTTTACAAATGACCAATCATGCCTATTTATAGGCTACAACTCAACACGCCAAAACAGAACAAAATTCCAACAACACTTAAGTCGTGAACGACCTACGACCTAAAAATGGTGCGACCTATAAACCAGGCGACTTACGACCTAAAAACATTACAACATAAGAAGATACAACACATCATGTTACAACTCATAGTCATAGCGACTTAACAAAATAGCACATACAACACATCACGAATTTACAACACTTAGGTCGTTTCCAACCTATAACTTGCGACCTACGACTTAACAGGTCCAACGACTCAACAGCAGCGACATAACATTTCCCGCGACTTAACATAATCAATGGCATCTGGAGCGCGCGACCTAAAATGAACGGCATCCCTTCCTCGGCGACTTAAAAGAGCGACTTCATAAAAACTGCGCGACCTAAGTCTTTGCGACCTAAGCCTTCACGACCTAAGTCCTCGCGACTTAAGACTTCGCGACTTATAGCGAGCGACCTATCTCTCCACATCTTCTCGCGACCTATCTTAGGTCGTTCCATTTTCCTGCGACCTATCATAAGTCGTTTTCTTTTAGATCGTAGCACCGTTTCCTTCAGCTCGTTAGCACGCATACGACTTAACAGTATGTTAGGTCGTTCCAGTGTCTTTCCCTTTAACTCGTTAGGTCGTAGACGACTTAAGCCTTCACTTTCCTTAGGTCGTAGACCGCTTGAGTTAGGTCGTAAACTTTCCTTAGGTCGTAGCCCTTTATTCCTTGCCTTGTTAGGTCGTTCCAGCGACCTATACCTTTGCTCTAGCTCTCTATTCTCTAACCCGTTAGGTCGTCCACGGCTCAACAACAAGTTAGGTCGGACACGACTTAAGACTTCACGTCTCTGGGCTGCATCATCCTCCCCGGGTTGAGAAAAATTCGTCCTCGAATTTGTAATTTCTCCCACATCAGATTGTTCATTCCCATAATACGGTACGAGATGCTTAACATTGAACACGTCAGAAGTGTATACATTCTCCGAAAGCTTCAATTTATAAGCATTTTCATTAATCCGTTTCACGACTTCTATAGGACCAATTTTCCTGGCTTTCAACTTGTTATAAGCGCCCACTGGAAAACGGTCCTTTGTTAACACAGCATATACTAAATCTCCTTCATTAAATTCAACGCTTCTTCGCTTCAAATTTGCAGATCGTTTATACTTTTCATTTGCTTTCTCCAATCGTTCCTGAACGATTTTATGACATTCCGCCAATCCATCAACAAAATCAGCAGCTTTCTTAACTGTCTTCTTTGGTTGTTGTATGACCGTTAACTCCAACGGACCTTTTGGCAAACTAGAATATACAATCTGAAACAGACTGAAACCCGTACTACGGTTTACAGCATGATTATGAGAAAATTCTGCTTGACATAGTTTTATATCCCAACTCTTCAGATTATCTTGCACAAGACACCTCAACAAATTTCCCAACAATCTGTTCACGACCTCGGTTTGTCCATCCGTTTGCGGATGATAAGCGCTGCTAAAGTTCAACTTCGTTCCCACCATCTTCCACAAACTTAGCCAAAAATGACTCAGAAAACGAGTATCCCTATCCGACACAATAGATTCTGGCAATCCATGAAGTCGATAGATTTCTTTAAAAAATAATTGAGCAATATGAACAGCATCCGCCGTCTTCTTGCAAGCAATAAAATGTGCCATTTTCGAAAATCGGTCAACCACCACATAAATGGAATCGTTTCCACGCTGTGTTCTCGGCAACCCCAACACAAAGTCCATACTCACATCAACCCATGGTTTAGTTGATACAGGTAACGGCATATATAATCCAGCATTAGTCGCAGCTCCTTTCGAAACCTGACAGATATGACATCGCTCCACAAACCTCTCCACTTCTTTCCTCATCGATGGCCAAAAATAAGATTGAGAAATCAATTGCACTGTACGGTCTCTCCCAACATGTCCTTCTTCATGCAGCTCTTTCACAATCTTCATTCTCAAACTACAATCAGGTATGCACAATCGATTTCCTTTGAATAGAAAACCATCTACCATCATAAACTCATCCGTCACTCCCTCCTTGACTTTATCAACAAACTTTGCAATGTAAGGATCTTCGTCAAATAATTCTGGTAACACATCGAACCCCGTCACTTCAACCTTCATTGTTGTTAGCAAATGATTCCTTCTACTCAAAGCATCAGCCACACGATTCGTCACTCCTGACTTATGTTTAACAACAAAAGTAAACTGTTGCAGATATGCAATCCATGATGCATGTCTTGCTGAAATCTTGTCTTGCCCTTGTAAATGCTTCAATGCCTCATGATCAGTGTAAAGAACAAACTCTTTCTGAAATAGATAATGTCTCCAGTGTTTAATAGCTTGCACAACAACATAGAATTCCACATCATATGTGATGTATCTCATCTTGGCTCCTGACAACTTCTCACTGAAATATGCAATCGGACGCCCCTTCTGACTCAACACCCCTCCAATTCCAACCTTGGACACATCAGTATGTAGTTCAAATACTAACTGAAAATCTGGTAGCACTAGAATTGGTGCAGTCGTCAGCAACTCCTTGATCTTCCCAAAAGCAACCCCTGCTTCCTCCGACCATGAAAACTGTTTTCCCTTCATACAATCTGTAACAGGCGCCATCACACTACTAAAGTGTGGAATGAACCTTCGATAGAATGAAGCCAACCCGTGAAAACTACGAACTTCCGTTATCGTCTTGGGCTGCGACCAATCTCTGATAGCTTACTCTGGTCAACCTGTATTCCTTTTTCCGACACAACATACCCCAGAAATAAAACACTCCTCGCCATAAAAACACACTTCTTTGTAGCAGCATAGAATTGTTCTTCACGAAGAATAATTAACACTTTCTTCAAATGTTGAACATGTTCCTATGTACTAGCACTGTAGATCAGAATATCATCAAAGTAAACCACCACAAATTTCCCAATGTATGGCCTGAAAATCTGGTTCATCACCCTCATGAATGTGCTTGGTGCATTCGATAGACCAAATGGCATTACCAGCCATTCACACAACCCTTCCCTCGTCTTGAATGCTGTCTTCCATTCGTCCCCAGGTCTAATGCGAATCTGAAGATAACCGCTCTTCAAGTCAATCTTAGAAAAGATTACGGACCCACTGATTTGATCCAGTAAATCATCAAGCCTCGGCATCGGAAATCTGTATCTGACTGTGATCTTATTCGATGCTCTACTATCTGTGCACATCCTCCACGTCCCATCCTTTTTGGGTACCAATAAAGCTGGTATAGCACAAGGACTTAAACTCTCCTGCACACGCCCCTGTTCAAGCAATTCCTCTACCTGCCTCCGCAACTCTTCATGTTCCTTCTGACTCATTCGATAATGTGGTCTATGTGGCAACATTGCTCCCGGAACAAGATCGATTTGATGTTGAATGTCTCTTAGTGGCGGTAACTCCTTTGGTAATTCATCTGGAAATACGTCCTCAAATTCTTTCAAAACTGGCTTCGCTTCTTCTGGAATTTCAACCTCTTCACTGCTCTCTCGCCCAACCAACAAAAATACTTCCGGCTCTTCCTCAACCTCCTTAACAAACTCTTTCAGAGATAATAAAGTTTTCAGCTCTTCAATTTCTTCTGATTTACCTTCTCCTTGTTGTCTCTTCTTTGGGACTAAGATAATCTTCGTACCTTCAAACATGAAACTGTAGCTATTGGTTCGACCGTCATGTTGTACTGCTCGATCATACTGCCATGGTCTTCCCAATAGTAAATGACAAACATCCATCTCTACGACATCACACCAGATCTCGTCTTTGTATTTCTTTCCAATAGAGAATGGAACACGAACGCGTCGATCCACTTTCACTTCTCCTCCTTTTCTCAACCATGCTAACTTGTATGGATTCAGATGTTTCTCTATCTTCAACTTCAACTTTGTCACAGCCTCGATTGAAACGATATTGTCACAGCTTCCTGCGTCAATCACAAATTTACACACTTTTCCCAGTATAGTGCATGTCGACTGAAAGATATTACTCCTCAACCAACTAGCTTCTTCCTGCTTCGGTGTCAAACAAGATCTGCTCAGCATTAGATTACAACCTTCATCTCCTGATGCAATATCCTGTTCATCCTCCTCAACTGGACTAGAATAATCTTCATCAACATCCTCAACTTCTACAACCATGGTTCTCTTCTTTGGCTTTGGACACTCATTGCTCTTATGACCCATCTCCTGACAATTGTAACATTTGAAACCGCTGTTAACCTTTGCCGTCTCAGCCTCCTTCACCACCGATTTACTGATAGGTTTAGAAACATTAGAACTTCCACTAACACCCTTCATTTGATTGTTGGAATTAGTAAACACACCACCGCCTCGTCGCCCCTGTTTCTCCCAAGCCAACGCTTTCTGATGTGCTTCCACCACAGATCTTGGATCGAACATATTTACCATATCCTGGATCTGCATTCTCAATCCCCCAATGAATCTAGACGTCAGCTGCTCTTTTGTTTCCATAATATCATTCCTTGCAATAAGCTGGTAAAACTCATCTGCGTAATCATTAACAGTCTTCGTGCCCTGCCTCAAATTCTGCAAACGTTGATACATCAGTGACTGATAATTGTAAGGTAAGAATGTTGCTTTCATCAATTTCTTCATCTTCTCACAAGATTCAACTTTTGACTTCCCCATCCGTTCACGTGTAAGTTTGGTTTGCTGCCACCATGCCAAAGCTCTACCCCTCAACCTTGTAGCAACCAACTTCACTCTACGATGTTCTGGAACTCCATTGAAATAAAACATTTCTTCAACATTAGCACCCAATCCAAAAACTCTTCAGCTTGCATACCACCCTTGAATTCAGGAATTTCAGTCTTCATCCCAGATTTCCACTTGTGATCATACTCTGAATAATTTCTTCCTTGACCCCGTCCTTGAATACTACCACCGTCATACTCCTCTTCAAAATCAGATGTATATCGATGTCGATCCTGACCACCAACATCTCTACTACCGTCACGTCTACCACCATCATCCCTTCTATCTACGTTCCTCCGTTCTCGATCATTCACATTCCTATCACGCCTTCGATCATCATCATTTCTGTAGCGATCTCGACTCACACTTCTATGATCATTTTCAACACTTCTCTCCCGATTGGAATGTGGTGAGACTCTACTTCTCTCGTGGTTAGATTCGGGTGAAAACCTTCTTTGATTTTGATTCATCTCTGTCATAAGCTTCTCTAGTCTCCCAATGCCTTCATCCAACTTCTCATTGAATTTGTCACTTATACGTTGTTCCATTTGCTCGGCATCTTCCCGTTTATACAAATCTTCAACGTTTTGATGTCGATTAGCTCTCCTTGGCGGCATGATTCAAAATGATACCAAATGATGGATCTACTCTTCACACTTCAAAATTCAAACACAATTCGAACTTAGATCCAAAATGAAATGGATCGAAAACTCCCACTTTGTTGCAACTTTGCGATGAACACGATGAACACAACTTCGATACTTCAAACAAAATTGCACGGCTCAACACTTCAAGCCCGGCTAAATCTTCAAACTTCTTCAAAAGAATTGGCTCCAAGGACTCGATTTAGCTATGATTGGCTAAAACAAGCTCTGATACCAAACTGACGCAGCGGATTATACAAAAACAAAGTAGATCGATGAAAGTTGCAATCGGTGGATTGATGAATACTGAAATGCCAAAATTCGTTGATCCGAAGATACCGAATTCTAGCTATCCCGAACTCGTTGATCGCGCACGATACCGGGTTCAAATATCTACGATTCTTCACACGTTGATCTAGCGCACTAGATTCCGTGAATCGGCTTCTGCAGTCATTGAATCGAGTGCACTCGATTAACCGAAAGAGGAGATAGGAGATTACACTCAACTACCAATTTGGCGAAAGCACAAAGCTAACAAAACAAGAGTTTTATTTCAAATCAACTAAACTTTTACAAATGACCAATCATGCCTATTTATAGGCTACAACTCAACACGCCAAAACAGAACAAAATTCCAACAACACTTAGGTCGTGAACGACCTACGACCTAAAAATGGTGCGACCAATAAACCAGGCGACTTACGACCTAAAAACATTACAACATAAGAAGATACAACACATCATGTTACAACACATAGTCATAGCGACTTAACAAAATAGCACATACAACACATCACGAATTTACAACACTTAGGTCGTTTCCGACCTATAACTTGCGACCTACGACTTAACAGGTCCAACGACTCAATAGCAGCGACATAACATTTCCCGCGACTTAACATAATCAACGGCATCTGGAGCGCGCGACCTAAAATGAACGGCATCCCTTCCTCGGCGACTTAAAAGAGCGGCTTCATAAAAACTGCATGACCTAAGTCTTTGCGACCTAAGCCTTCACGACCTAAGTCCTCGTGACTTAAGACTTCGTGACTTATAGCGAGCGACCTATCTCTCCACATCTTCTCGCGACCTATCTTAGGTCGTTCCATTTTCCTGCGACCTATCATAAGTCGTTTTCTTTTAGGTCGTAGCACCTTTTCCTTCAGCTCGTTAGCACGCATACGACTTAATAGTATGTTAGGTCATTCCAGTGTCTTTCCCTTTAACTCGTTAGGTCGTAGACGACTTAAGCCTTCACTTTCCTTAGGTCGTAGACCGCTTGAGTTAGGTCGTAAACTTTCCTTAGGTCGTAGCCCTTTATTCCTTGCCTTGTTAGGTCGTTCCAGCGACCTATGCCTTTGCTCTAGCTCTCTATTCTCTAACCCGTTAGGTCGTCCATGACTCAACAACAAGTTAGGTCGGACACGACTTATGACTTCACGTCTCTGGGCTGCATCAGAAAGTTTGGGTGTATGTAATGAAGGCCAAGTTGGAGGCATTTGCAAAGTTCAAAGCATGGAAAGCTCTTGTTGAAAATGAGAGTGGAAAGTCTTTGAAGGTTCTAAGGTCTGACAATGGCGGAGAGTATGTTTTCGGAGAATTTTTGGATTTTTGCAAACATCATGGTATTCAGAGGCATTTTACTACACCTGGAGATTCGTAGTCGAATGGTGTTGCGGAGAGGATGAATCGTACTCTACTTGAGAAAGCTCGATGCTTGAGATTGACATCGGGTTTGGCGAAGGGATCTTGGGCTGAAGCTTTGTCAACCGTAGTGCATATTATTAATCGAATTACGTGCTCAGCTATTGGTAACAAAATTCCGGAGGAAGTGTGGAAGGAAAAGAGCATTGACTTGAGTTATCTTCGTGTCTTTGGAAGTCCGGTTTATGTGTATGATTCGGGAAATGATAAGCTTGAACCCAGAGCTTTCAAGGGGATTTTTCTTGGTTATACGGATGGAGTAAAAGGCCATCGGATTTGGAATCCGGAAACGAAGAAGGTAGTAAATTCTCGTCATGTTACTTTTGATGAGTCAACGATGTTCAAGGAGAAAAGAAGCTCATCGGATGTTCCGGATTTTGTTCATAGTGAATCAAAGGAGAAGGAAATTATTTCCACATTTTGTCCAAGGAGTAGAGAGAGTAGAGTAGTCGAAGATGCTTGCAAGGAAGTAGCGGTTGATGTTACATCACATAGTCCACAGGGTACCTCTAGTAGTGTTGGTGATGTGCATGATTCTAGAGAAGATTCAGTTCAAGGTGGAGCTGAAGGAAGTTTGGGTGATGGTATTGCTACTCGGGTTGGTCGTCGTATATAAGACCACCCGAAAGAAATGGTGATTGGAACTATCTTAGTTTTTGTGAAAATTTGGACTATGCTCTTCATGTAGTCCAAGATGAGCCGATGGACCTTGATGATGTCATGAAGTCGAGTGATAGCTCGAAATGAATTTGTGCCATGGAGGAAGAGATGCAATCATTGTTGAAGAATCAAACTTGGGATTTGATTCCACTTCCTAAAGGAAACCGTGCTATTGGATGCAAATGGATATACAAGGTGAAGGACGATGGAAGATACAAAGCTAGGCTAGTGGCTAAGGGGTTTGCACAAAGGAAGGGAAAGGAGTATGATGAGATATTCGCACCGGTTGTGCGTCATACTTCTATCCGGATATTACTTGCTATAGTTGTTGTTCATGACTTGGAGTTGGAGCAACTTGATGTGAAAACCGCCTTCTTGCATGGTGACTTGGATGAAGACATCTACATGGAGAAACTGGAAGGTTTTGTTGTGGATGGTAAGTCAAATTTGGTTTGCAAGCTGAAGAAATCACTATATGGACTAAAGCAATCACCTAGACAATGGTACAAGAGGTTTGATCATTTTATGCTTGAAAATGGTTTTGATAGAAGCATCAAGGATGCTTGTGTTTATTTCAAGAAGTTGGAAAATGATTGTTGGGTGTATTTAATCTTGTATATGGACGATATGCTCATTGCTTCTAAGGATAAGAATGAATTCAACAAGTTAAAACTGAGTTTGAAATCGGAGTTCGAAATGAAGGATCTTGGAGAAGCAAGAAGGATATTGGGCATGGAAATTCTAAGGGATCGAAAGCATTTTGAGTTGAAACTAACTCAAAAGGAGTACATGGAGAAAGTGCTTTGCCGGTTTAGCATGGAGAATGCAATGGCATCGAATACACCTTTACCTTTGCATATGAAGCTTTCGAGTAAAGGATCACCTATCCTGGAGGAAGACAAGACGTATATGGCAAAGGTGCCATATGCTAGTGCGGTTGGAAGTCTAATGTATGCTATGGTGTGTACAAGGCCTGATATTGCAAATGCCGTCGGGATGGTTAGTCGATACATGGCTAATCCGGGGAAATCAAATTGGGAAGCTGTGAAGCTTATATTGAGATACATTAGAGGCACATCATCTCATGGTCTTGTTTTTGGAGGTAGTAAGGCGGTGGATTTCAAGTTGGTTGGTTATTATGATTCGGACTACGCTGGTGAAAGGGATCGAAGAAAATCAACTTCCGAATATGTCTTCATACTTGGGGGTACAGCCATAAGTTGGAGATCTAGATTGCAGATCGTAGTTGCTTTATCCACTACGGAGGCGGAGTTGATAGCCGCAGTGGAGGCGACAAAGGAGGCACTCTATTTGAAGCAATTATTGTATGACTTGGGATTCGGGCATGATAGTATTGATGTTCGATGTGATAGCCAGAGTGTTATTCACTTGGCAGAGAATTTGGCGTTTAGCTCACGGACTAAGCATATTGAGGTGAGTGAGTCATTTCTAGTAGCCATGGAAGAGGATAAGCAAGTATATCTTCGAAAAGTACACACAAAGGATAACGCGGTGGATATGTTCACTAAGGCATTGCCGGTTGAGAAGTTCGAGCATTGCTCGAACTTGATTCGGTTGGAGAAGTGCTAGGTGCCAGGGGGTGGCACGGTTAAGGGAGAAGCTTGGTGGTAGATGAGTAAGAGATTGAGATTCTATCTTCTTGTTAAGTGCTAGTTTTTTGTGAGATAGCTTAGGATTTGGATGTTTTCAACATTTCATTAGCGGGTGGGGGCTTTGCCTGAGCTCGTTGGTGGAGTGCAATGGGCGGTGGCTTTGCCGGAGCTCATTGGGAAAGCATTCATGTTTGGTTAAAGGTAGATGTGATAGTCGGTGCTATCGGTTGTTGTTGTTGATGGTATGGTACCATTAGAGTTGGAGATGGATATAGTGTCGAGGTGGAGTGTTAAATTTTGGCGACACTATATGGAGAATTGTAGAGGTCGGAAGTAGCTTCGCAACGGAGAAAACGGTTCGCAAATCGGAGTTCGGAGGTGGAAGTTATATGGAAAAAGGTGGAGTAGGCTGTTTTAGGCAGGGTCAGACGTCTGAGGAAAATGGCCAGACGTCTGGCCCCTCTAGAAATTTGTTCCCGAGAATGAGCTCAGACGTCTGACCAATTGGTCAGACGTCTGAGTCTGAGCAGTGTTGATTCCAAAGACATTTGCCAAACGTCTGACCAAATAGTCAGACGTCTGAGGCGTCTTTCGCCTGTTTTGTTCTGTGGACTCAACGTGAAGATTTGCGTCAACTGCGGGGGCAATTTCGGAACATTGCCTAGGGATTCTCTTCTCTTATATAAGCTAGCTTCAGGTTCCAGATCTAAATACATGCAAGCGACTGCTAGAGATTAGCCTTCACTAATTAGGGTTTATCAAAACCTAATTTTCTTTAATTCTCTTCTCCACAAATCAATTTCTAATTAGAATTTGATCATTGTAATCAATCTCTTGTACTCTTCTCATCAATAATAATAAAGCTCTCTCTTAAAGTGGATGTACACTAACACGACGTTAGTGGAACCACTATAAATCGCTGTGTGATTTATTTTTCGTTATTGCTTTAATTTCTGAATTGCTTATTTGGGATTGTGACTGTCTTTGGATTGGTTGAGATTAGAATTGAGTTATTGGTTGGTTGTTTTTACACTTCTTATCACGATCCCGTCTTCCGCTGTGCTCAGGGGATTTCGATTCGAGTGGTCTCAAGTTGGAATCTTGTAATTACATTGATTACCAATTGATATAAGAACAAAATATAATAACATTTATGCTCAGGTTTTAACACACAAACGATCAAAGAATCAGAGATTGTGTTGCAGCTATGATTAGTATCAGCAAGCAGAGAAACCACCGACAATTCATTAGCCTACTCGATATTTGTTTCAGGCGTTTCAGGAAAACAATAGTCTACTGACACAACAACCCACTTAGCCAGCATAATGCTTATATCTCGCAAATCAGAGTGCTACCTCTCAGTGTCTCCATAATCCCAGATGTGGCACTGGCAGTTGATCATGCTGCTATCACATCAACAGGGTGGCTCATAAACAATGTTATTGAGATAAAATGAAATAAGCAGCCAAGTCAGATATCCCAAAGTATAACATTGCAGCAACGGTTTGAGTATACATGAATGAAGAAGAGGTCAAGGCCCAAAAGCCCAGTATGTTATATTATAAATACAATCAAATGTATCAATATATACATTTTTGCTCTTAATAGAAATCAACTTCCTTCTCTTCAACATTTTAGTAATACATTAAATTCTAATATGGTATCAGAACCAGAATCCGCTTAACAGCAAATCAACCGATTATACCAGAGAATCAAAGCTTCACACTAAGATTGAAATCATCCATCTGATTATCATCAGATAAGCTTTGTCATTTGATAACTTATCAGAGAATTTTCACCACTTTAGTTTTAGATAATTTGATTAAAGAGCAATCAAGAAAACTAGTGCCCTACCAAATTTTTTTTCCTTCAAATTCTTGGTAGCAACAAGCCATCTTTTCTTAATTAAGTAAATTCTAAGAAGAAAATTTAGAAAACGGAATCAAGAAGGCAAGAAAATCATGCAAAACAGAAAGAAAGTGCCCTCCCAAGAATTCATCCGAACAACATCATCAATTGAATATTGGCTGCAACATACCTGGCTTTCTATTTTCTGAATCATCTCATGCGAAACTCTGTATATGAATTTTTATCCTTTTTCTTTTGATTCTCATTCATCATGGCTGAAGGAAATGAAAACGCAGACACTTCTGAAAATTCATCCACTTCACTGCATCATAGTGCAACTGCAACCGAAGAACTAATCTAGACCATCATTAGCCCTCAAAGTCAACTCATCATAGTGCATCATCTTAATGAAGATAACTATCTGCTTTGCAAGTTTCAGATAGAAACTACCATTCGAGGATATGGACTTAAAGGCTTTGTTCTTGAAACATTATCTGTACCACCATGATTTATAACAGATCAAGATAATAAGCTAATAAGGAATGATGAGTATACAAAGCATCAAAGGCAAGATAGCCTGATAAGTTCATGGATGTTATCATCAATTGGTACAAACTTATTAACACAAATTGTAGGATGTAAATCATCCAATGAAATATGGTCAAGAATAGAGCAGATCTTTAATTCTCAATCCGCAGCCAAAATAATGCATTACAAAAGCAACTACAAAATATCATGAAGGATAACATATCAACGAGGGAGTACTTATCAAATATCAAGACAATATGTGGCCTACTAGAGGCTACCGGGCATAAGATATCTGAGACAAAGCAGAAATTAGCAATTTTATGTGGTCTAAATAAAGAATACGAGTCAATGGTCATAGTAATTTCATCTAAGGAAACTCTATCATCGATGCAATATGTGCATTCTACGCTACTTGCACATGAAGGGAGGATAAACCAAAGTAAACCACAAGAAATAGATCTACTAATAAACTATGCAGCTAATCAAAAAATAGAATCAAAACTATAACAGATCAGATCAGTATTATCATAGATGTGGTCAGTCTAACAGGTCAAAAGGAAGAGGAAGGTGGAGCAATAGCAATAGGCCTAAGTGTCAAATTTGTGAAAAGAATGGACATAGAACACCCAAATTCTAATTTAGGTTCAATGCTTCATTCACGCCAAATCAAAACTCAAACCGTCAAAGATATAACAACCCAAGTGCAAATATGGTGCAAATACAACAAGAGTCAAATATCCAATCAGATAAGTCAAGAAAGTGTCATCTGATAAAAAAGCTAGAAGAGATACATGGTAAAAGCTAATTTCCTGACTTTGGAGCTACAAATCACATCACAAACAATTTAGATAACTTAAATCTTGGCAACAAAGAATAAAAAGGTTCAGTCCATACATATGGGCAATGGTGAGCCAGTTAAAAACACACACACTGGAATTGCTTGCATCAAAGGTGAAAGACAATTATATCTAAATAATTATTAAGAGTACCACGAATGAAGAAAAATCTTATGAGTGTGTCACAATTTGCAAGTGACAACAATGTATATTTTGAATTTTATCCCGAATATTGTTTGGTTAAAGACATTCTAACTAGAGAAATTCTATTGCAGGGTGAAGCTGTAAAGGGACTATACCAGTTAAATCTTGTTAATTCAAAAAATTCTTAAAAAGGAAATAGTGGCAATCTTTCTGAAATTACAGAAAGACATTGAAATTAGTTTGATTTATGGCACTACAAATTAGGCCATCCTAATGTAAATGCTGTGAAGAAAGTTTTAGTTGAAAATAAAGTTTCATTTAAAAATATTTCTTTACCGTATGTTTGTACATATTGTCAAATGGGTAAAAGTCATAAACTTACTTTCTTTAACTCACAGATCAAGTATAGTAAACCACTTGAAATGGTTGCTACTGATTTATGGGACCTAGCACCTAGCAGTTCAGACTATGGTTTCGAATATTATATATCATTTATTGATGCCTACACTAGAGACACTTGGATTTATTTTCTTAGCGCAAAGTCTGACACATGTAAAGTAGTAGTAGACTTTATTACTCAAGTGAAAAAACAAACTGACCAACAGGTTAAAATCATCCAAACTGATGGTAGTACTGAGTATAAAGTATTGTGTATTTTTTTTCAAAAGAAAGGGATAATTCATATAATTACATGTCTGTGTACATTTGAGCAGATTAGATTAGTGCAAAGGAAACACAAACATATAGTGGAATCGGGTCTTACATTTTTAGCACAAGCATCTCTTCGTTTAAAATTTTGGCTAGACTCATTCAATACAATAGCATATTTAAATAATAGATTGCCAACCAAAGTTTTGAAAGATAAATGCCCAATTGAGAAATTATTCAATATAAAACCGGCTTGTCAATATTTAAGAACTTTTGGATGCTTGTGCTTTCCTTGTTTAAGACCATACAATAGTCATAAATTAAATTTTAGATCAATTCCTTGTAACTTTTTAGGGCATTCAACAAATCAAAAAGGATACAAATGTCTAGACATAAATGGAAAGGTATTTGTGAGTAAACATGTTGTATTCAATGAGTATGTGTTTCCTTTCTTTAGTACAAATATGAATCCAACACAAAAGACTTACAATCGAAAGGGTTCAATACCATCCATACCTCTGTATTCTACTGACTGGAATAAAGAATGGATTGAGAAGAATCAAGATGGCTGTTGAGAAGAATCAAGATGGCTCTGATCCACAACTCATAGTGCTCAGTGAACCGGGTCATGGACAGGCATAGCCACCTGACCATCTCAGCTACACTCCTACATATACAACTAGTCAGATACAAGGCAAGGTTTAAAGCAATAATCAGGAAAGTTCAGGCATACAAAAAGAGCATTCAAGAGCTAAACAGTAGAACATGCACATGACAATTCACATGTTCAAACTGGGCATCATATGATTACAAGATGAAAGAGTGGTATTTTTGAAACAAAAATTTACTCGGTAACCGTTGCATAAAAAGAGCCAGAAACATTTATTCAGGTAGTAAAAGATTCAAATTGGAAGAAAGCTATAGATGAAGAATATCAAGCACTTATGAGAAATAAGACATGGAGTTTGGTTTGTCCACCAGAACTGTCACATACCGAAATTTTCAATTTTCGAAAATTCGACATCGATACTCACTTTATCGACTGCCGAGCAATCGAGTGCCGGAAACTCCAATAGTGAGGGTTTTAAGAAAAAGAAAAAGGCAGAAGAAGAAGAAAACAGAAGAAGAAGGAAGAAGAAAGAAAGAACAACAGAACACACAGAACAGAAACAGAACAATATCAGAATCTCACATATCGCAGCGGAACAATATATAATAGATAAATGAATAATCTTTAAAACAAAGAACTATATCATTTTATACATACATCAATCATCAGAGTCAATATACAACAATGGACAGTTATATAAACTTGTCCTCATACAGAATACACAGCGGAATAAATACTATCAGATACAAATACTACGTCTCGCCATCCAGCTTATCTCCAAAGCTCCAGAATATCCAGAATATCCTGATAATATAACTCTAGGCTGCCCGTGTGGAAATTGGAGGGCACCCAGAGTTTAGAAGGGAACAATAAACTCCGAGTCAGTCATGGTGACTGGTGTGAGATCGTAAAACAGTTATTTTTTATAACAACAAAATAATTTTTAAAGTCAATTCGAAATGCTTTTGGAAAATGAAACTACCATAAGACCTCCCGCCACACACACAATGCAAACGCAGACTTGGAGGAGATTTCTTCTTATGTTAGTCAAAGATGCTTACTACGCAAAAATAAAATCCTTTTTTGATATTATTATTAGTGCATAGTGTAGAAAACATTTCGAAAGTATAATATAAATCTTAGCCAGCATAGGTACCATTATATTATGCCTGCTATAGCTGCCTCCTGAGGAGACAGGTTATACAATTGAAATCGTAAAGGCTCGTATTGTTTCTTTGGATTTCCAACAAATGGTCAGGCCAAGGAACTTCCTATCCACGATGGGTACGTCCCTGGAATAGACGACCCGAGAACCTAACCGGATCTCTGCCAACACAAGGCCGGGTTACCTCTGCAAAAATAGGTAACTACTGACACGCGTATGCCATCCCCCGATCGTAACCGATCTTCCCGAGGATCCCCGATTTCCAACAAACCACATAGATAATAATGCAGCAACCACATAGGTTAAGTATCTGGGCTCCATACCATGATACCACCTCTATCCAGAAGGAATGACATACACTAAGGGGCGCTACTCCCTAGAACCTTGTCGCATCCTTCCTGTTTCGACCATTTCCGGGGTGTGAGGCTCGACGAAGTCTCGTCCACAAAGCTACGCTTTCTACAAAGCCCTGCTTAGGGTCAACCAAAATGATCAACCTATGATCACAAAGATATAAGATCAAACAAATGATCATATCACAAATGATCAAACACTGATCATTTCACAGCAACACTCAGTATTACCAAATTGGGATATATCGCTGATAAATTTCAACACATAACCTCTGAGCTCGTACGTCTCAGAGAAGGGTGTTAAGCTAAGAGAATAAATTCTCCGCCACCAACAGAAATGTATTTGAAAGAAATCAGCTTTATATCTCAAATTGTAACGTCAGACACACAATCCATACAAGTCTGTTCCGGGATCGAACAGAACCGAAGGCACTTCTCACGAAGCCCTTGCATTTCCGGATAATTTTCTAATCACGTCCGGACTTCCCGTCACTAAGGGTGATAAAACCTCTAAACCGGAGATCAGCCGATGTAGAGTAACTCGACGGTAATCCTTCCGTTTTCAAAAATATTCGGTCTTCAACACCGGTCTTCGAATGCAATTCATAACGACTTATCACATATTCGGTATGGGTTATACGACCCCATGGTCCTTTCCCGGCTAACCCGAATAGTGAGCGTTTATTTAAAAACAAGGGTGGCATTCAAATTCATCCAATCATAACAAATACCATATTCAAGGTAATTATTGATAGTCGGTTATTTAACTATCAATAAAGATGCGCAACATCATCAGATTCCAAATAATTTCCCAAATTATTTTATCTTCCAAAATATCTTTTACTAGATATAAAATTTCCACACTTCAAAATAAATCAATATTTATTTTCAAAACGAATTCCCATTCCTTTTATAAATTCCCTAGTGAATTTATATTTCCAAATATCAACTGATATTCGATTTTCAAATCGTTTTCAATATTCAATTTCAATTTATCTTTAAGAAGATAAAATCTCAAAAACGTTTCATTTCATTTTGGAAAACATTCCCATACTTATTTAATAATAAGTATTTCACAAATCTATTTATTTTCAACACTTGGAAAATATTCGATATACTTAAATCAAAATTTAAGTATAAATTCATTCTTTAAGGAAAACATTACTATAACAACATTTCTTTGAGTCAAAACGAATGTTACGTAAAACATCGTTACGACGACTCAAAATCACTGGTATAGGGATTCGAATTTTTTTTTTTGATAGATATGTAAATCCCAATACTATATAAAAACATTTCCTTTCGGAAATCATTTACTATAACAACAGTGTTATAGTCTACCATTTCCTTATTTCTCGAAAACGCCTATTTCAACAAGAACTGTTGAAATCTATGCTTTCGATTCATAATACATTTTAAAACATCTTTAAAATGTTTAACTTCATTTTTAATATCACTTTTTCAAAAATAAATCCATTTTCCTTAACAATATATTCACTGTCCAAAATCGTGAATATACTTCACTAACCAAATTTCAGTCTTTCTACATATTTATTTCAAGGATAACTCGCTATCCAAAATCGCGAATATATTTCCTTTAATAACCTTCTACATTTAATTTATCAAATTCAATTGATTTCGAATTTATAAAACAACGTTTTATAAATTCTCTTTCTATTTTTATCTTATAACCACTTTGATTTATAAATCTTCTTTATAAATCAATTCGATAAATATTCCATTTAAAGGCAAAAATCCAATTTCCAAGTAACCTTCTTATAATCTTTTATTCTACAATTCCATTCATTTTATAACTTCATACTTTATAAATCTATAAAACTTCAAATTTTATAAATCTATAAACTTCAAATCTTCACAATTTATAATTCTATATATTTCCTATCTTTACAACTTATAATTTTATAAGTTTCATATCTTTACAAATTTAACACTTATAAAAACTCGTTTAAAATTCCAATAATTTCAATTGATAAATATCAATTTTTGTACACCTTTTATATCCATCGTTTTTAATAATTCGAAAATCCAAATTTAAACTATTTTTTTTTAAATTACTTAACTGTTTATTTCAAAAATCATCCCTGGGTTATATTTCACCCAAAATCTTAACCTTTATAACTTTAATAATTTTAACGTTTGTAAATTAATTCAAAAATTTAATAACGTATACTTACAAATAATCACTTTAAAAATCTCTTTTAAAGTTAAAATCGTTATTTTAAAACTTCAAAAACTTGAATCCAATGATGCCACGCATCAATTAGTCCATCACAACATCAGACATCATATATCAATATGATAACAGAATCTACATCGATATATCTGTAAATAAATAAATACAGTTGAGGAATCCAGTTGGATCCCTCCAACCTGTTTCCCTGCATCCAAAGACGTTAGCACAATACCATTCCACTTCGAGGTGGAATATCGCGGTATATGGGTTTTTATAAAAATCCGCTTACTAACGGCGCAATAGGGTCTCATCCGCTATACGAGGCGGGAAATCATCAATCCAATATATACATATGCCAATATGTATATATTGCTATATATATAGATATATCCTACTATATCTAATATCACATCAACATAGCAATCATATCAAACAATCAATAACTGCAATCAATTTTTGAGTGAGAAAAATCTCACCTTAGCCTTTAATTTGCCATCCATTTCCATTCCAGTTTGTTTTCTCGACTTTATTTGACCTTGTATAAACATTTAATAGAATTTATCAATATTCGAAATAACCGAATAACAATTTCTTTTCAATGGATTAAATTGATTAACACCTTTAATTTGAACTAATCTAAAAATTAATTTCCTATTAGTTAAATTAATTTAGCCAAATTATTCTATTAACAAATTTTCTATTTTCTTATAATCGTTCAAAAATCTGCTTTACACTTAAAAAAAATCAATTTATTGTTACATTAAAAGTTTTAATGTAAATTAATTTCAGTTTTTATTTTTAATTTAAATATTGAATAAAAAGGTTAAATTAAATTTCAAAACATTGCTAATTCGAAATTTCGTTTGGGCCTAACCCAAAATAACAGCAAACCCGAGACTTTCTCTCCTCCCCTCGTCCCTGTTTTTTTCTTTTCCTTTCCTTTCCATTTTGTTTTCTTTGAAACGTTTAAGTATAAGCTGAAATTTTTATCACCACTTCTCAAACTCGAGTCTGACTTCATGCAAACACTCCACTACCTCGAACACTTCCCCGAGCTTTCTTCCCTAACATCACGACCACCCAGGCACATAAGTGCACCGTGCACGTGCACTGATGGCCGCCAACGATCTGACTCCACCACCCATTGTCGACAAGTCGCCGATCCACTCCACAGTCGATTCCGACCATCGTTCTGTCATCACGCGCCTCAAATCAAAATCGAAGCAGTTCGCACCCATCTCCTGGAACAACACTTCGCCTGAACCCCTTAATCCCACGATTCCGACCATCATTCGCCACGAAATTCTGGCCACATCACCGCAAGGTCTCCATGCTACTATCCCCTAAACATCACGCAACTCGATCTCTCGTGGATGACGAATGAGCCAAAAATTTCCCACTCCTCACAAAACTAGGTTTAGAAATGAAAACCTCACGCCGCCGCCACCATGACCAACTGTTGACCACCCCACCATTTTCCCTCGACTCACCGAAGGCCCCTCTATCGCCAGCCCAAGCCTCAATCAACACGAGACAGTGGGTCGCCTTAGAATGCCAAAATTTCAAATTTCGAACAAACCCATACTGCGTCTTAAACCCCCATCTAAAAATTTTGATTCTTGCTTTAAAAATCCAATTTTAGTTTAAGGATTCAAGTTATAAACCTGAATTTGTAAATTAAGAGATTTGAAATTTGACCATTTTAAAGTTTCACTCAGTACCTTGGTTTCCAGAAATATTTACATTTATTAACTTGAATGAATTACCAAACTAAAACTTGTAGTTAAACAAACAATTTTATTTAAAACTTAAGTTTAAACAGAGAATAAACAAAAAGATTTTGAATTTCTTTTGCAAACCAAAGCCTGGAAACTAAACACAGGGAGTACTCTGTTAATCCACCTGCCTTGTATATCATATATTCATATGTACTAATTAGAATTAAATTAATATTCACTCATTCCATACTTACTCAACATGAATATTCAACAGATATATAAGCATAACCATTAAGAGTGAGGTTACTCACCTGTAGGTAGGAAGGACAGGGACCAGATTTGATTTTTCTTTTTATTTTGATTATCTCCAGATTTCAGTTGAAAACAAGTTGAAGTTTTTATTTTTATTTCTTTACAATATTCTTTCACAGGCTTCAGATTTCCAGGTTTGCTCTGGAACTTCACTTGATTGTTTGATCTGGTTTTGTTTAAATTTTTAGAAGGTGATATCACTTCAGATTTTCTTGGCTTGAAATGGACGAAACTAAAAAGAAGAAATTGATTGATATATAGAAGATGTATGCAGGCTTGCATAAATGAGAAGTATGCAGTGTGTTTTTGTTTTGTACAATAGGTATGGCTGGAGATATTATCTTGTACTTATATTTTTATTTGTTTAACCTATTTCTTTGCTCTATTTCGGCTGAGATGTGTTAGAGGTATGTTTCTAGAGATAGAAACATGTAATGCATATGTACTTTTGTCCTACTTCCTATTTTCTTGTTTATAGCCTAGCCTAGCTTACTTCCTTTGTTATGTTATTTTATACTTGAATAGTCTTCTGCCTTGTTCTTGCCTTACATACTTATACTTGAATATATTTGGATATCGGGGAAACTCGCTTCTATAAACTGATAAATTTCACAGTTTTACTCAAAAATCCATTTAATTGACAATTAATATTAAATTAAAATCTAGGGTCGTTACAAACTTCCCCCCTTAAAAGAATTTCGTCCCGAAATTACAAGTTAGGGAAAAAGGTCCTTAACTCGTCTACTATTTTTCAACATCTAGTAGTTTTATCAAATTTCAAAACAAATCTTTCTACTAAAGATTCGTTATCATTCAACTAAATTTCTAAACATTTTCATAATTTTCTAACATCATTGTTTTCCTTAACAATTCAAATTTAAATTCAAATTCAAATTTAAACTTTCAAAATTTTCTCAAAAAATTTCTAACACTCGAAATTTTCGAAAAATTTCGCCAGCGTCTCCTTTGCGCGGCTAATACGGCACGACTACAAAACGTCCCTACGGACTCTCAGATTTCAAAAAGAAAAAGAAAAAGCCAAGCGGCTAGAGAAATAAGTCATCAAATCTCATATTCAAATTTAAATACATACCTTTTTCGAGCAATTCAAATTATCTTCGAAATCAAATTCCAATTCCTTTATACCTGTATATCCTACTAGCCATGATATCTAGTTACAACATTCAACTATTTTGCACATTCAATTACAAAATTTTCAATATAACTGCTTATATCATTTTTAAGTTCGTTATTGAAGTTATATCCTATTCATTCAATTTTTACATTTCCAAATTCATTTGAATTCAATTCCAACATTTAATTTAATTTGGATTCAGTTTATCTTCTGAATATTGAATTTATCAATTATCTTTAGTTCACTTCATTTACAATTGATTCCATTCAATCTAATTCGCATTTCATATTTTCATTCGGTTTATTTTATTAACCAAACAACTTTCATTCATAACTGCTCTTTTTAGATTAGTTTCAATTACCAATTCATTACAAATTCCAATTTACTTACAATTTCAAATTTGTTTTCAACATTCAGTTTTAATTCCAGTTATTTGTTACTACTCCAAATTTATTTTCAACTAAATAAATTTTCTTTAAGTAATCTTTTCACTTTATTTAATTGATTCACTTATACTTACTTTGATTCAACTTCATTCCTTAAGTTAAATTTATTTTATCAAAATTCAAATTGTATAAGTTATCAACTTATTTCTTACTTCATAATTATTTTAAATAGGATTCCAGAGTCTTTTCAATTTTTCAAAACCATTTTGAAAACAATTCAAATTTATCTTTTGAATTTCAAAAACCAAACCCAAATTTTTCAAACGACTTCCATTTAAAACAATTTGGCAGCAATTCCTCTTTTGGAAACCCGAAAATGAACATCAATGATGCCGCGGTCATCATCGAAGTTATTTTCCAGCGACCGAAAAGAGTTTAGAGCTTTTACCTCTCCAAAATACTTTTCAAAACTTTTGAAATTCACTTTCAAATCAAAAAGAAATTTAAACTTTCCAAATCTCCAAATTTTTCAAATTCTTTTCAAAACATTTCCAAAAATTTCTCTGGAATTCTACTTCCAATTTTAAGTCACATTTATAATTTATATATTTCTTATTCAATTTCAATATAACAATGATAATATTTCAATGTTATTTCTTCCTAACAACCATGCAACCATATACTATAGAAATTCATAGAAAAACATTTCTTTTCTATACAAAAATAGTTTTGGGCAAAATTATTTCATTTACCCTATTTAAAACAATACTGTGTCGGTTTATCTTGTTTAAGAGTTTAGAAACCCCTATCGATTACAGTTAGCTAGACTGCACCGACCAGAATTCATAAACAATCAACCGATAAGTCAACACAATACAAAACAATTTTATATTCACTAACAAATACGCGCTCATATCTATTATTACACTCACACTCATTCTAGAGTACTACTGACTCTATCTCTAATGAGTAACACCCAACAGAGCAGGGTTGTCGCTTAACCATATGCTCTGATACCACTTTGTCACATACCGAAATTTTCGACTTTCGAAAATTCGACATCGATACTCACTTTATCGACTGCCGAGCAATCGAGTGCTGGAAACTCCAATAGTGAGGGTTTTAAGAAAAAGAAAAAGGCAGAAGAAGAAGAAAACAGAAGAAGAAGGAAGAAGAAAGAAAGAACAACAGAACACACAGAACAGAAGCAGAACAATATCAGAATCTCACATATCGCAGCGGAACAATATATAATAGATAAATGAATAATCTTTAAAATAAAGAACTATATCATTTTATACATACATCAATCATCAGAGTCAATATACAACAATGGACAGTTATATAAACTTGTCCTCATACAGAATACACAGCGGAATAAATACTATCAGATACAAATACTACGTCTCGCCATCCAGCTTATCTCCAAAGCTCCAGAATATCCAGAATATCCTGATAATATAACTCTAGGCTGCCCGTGTGGAAATTGGAGGGCACCCAGAGTTTAGAAGGGAACAATAAACTCCGAGTCAGTCATGGTGACTGGTGTGAGATCGTAAAACAGTTATTCTTTATAACAAGAAAATAATTTTTAAAGTCAATTCGAAATGCTTTTGGAAAATGAAACTACCATAAGACCTCCCGCCACACACACAATGCAAACGCAGACTTGGAGGAGATTTCTTCTTATGTTAGTCAAAGATGCTTACTACGCAAAAATCAAATCCTTTTTTGATATTATTATTAGTGCATAGTGTAGAAAACATTTCGAAAGTATAATATAAATCTTAGCCAGCATAGGTACCATTATATTATGCCTGCTATAGCTGCCTCCTGAGGAGACAGGTTATACAATTGAAATCGTAAAGGCTCGTATTGTTTCTTTGGATTTCCAACAAATGGTCAGGCCAAGGAACTTCCTATCCACGATGGGTACGTCCCTGGAATAGACGACCCGAGAACCTAACCGGATCTCTGCCAACACAAGGCCGGGTTACCTCTGCAAAAATAGGTAACTACTGACACGCGTATGCCATCCCCCGATCGTAACCGATCTTCACGAGGATCCCCGATTTCCAACAAACCACATAGATAATAATGCAGCAACCACATAGGTTAAGTATCTGGGCTCCATACCATGATACCACCTCTATCCAGAAGGAATGACATACACTAAGGGGCGCTACTCCCTAGAACCTTGCCGCATCCTTCCTGTTTCGACCATTTCCGGGGTGTGAGGCTCGACGAAGTCTCGTCCACAAAGCTACGCTTTCTACAAAGCCCTGCTTAGGGTCAACCAAAATGATCAACCTATGATCACAAAGATATAAGATCAAACAAATGATCATATCACAAATGATCAAACACTGATCATTTCACAGCAACACTCAGTATTACCAAATTGGGATATATCGCTGATAAATTTCAACACATAACCTCTGAGCTCGTACGTCTCAGAGAAGGGTGTTAAGCTAAGAGAATAAATTCTCCGCCACCAACAGAAATGTATTTGAAAGAAATCAGCTTTATATCTCAAATTGTAACGTCAGACACACAATCCATACAAGTCTGTTCCGCGATCGAACAGAACCGAGGGCACTTCTCACGAAGCCCTTGCATTTCCGGATAATTTTCTAATCACGTCCGGACTTCCCGTCACTAAGGGTGATAAAACCTCTAAACCGGAGATCAGCCGATGTAGAGTAACTCGACGGTAATCCTTCCGTTTTCAAAAATATTCGGTCTTCAACACCGGTCTTCGAATGCAATTCATAACGACTTATCACATATTCGGAATGGGTTATACGACCCCATGGTCCTTTCCCGGCTAACCCGAATAGTGAGCGTTTATTTAAAAACAAGGGTGGCATTCAAATTCATCCAATCATAACAAATACCATATTCAAGGTAATTATTGATAGTCGGTTATTTAACTATCAATAAAGATGCGCAACATCATCAGATTCCAAATAATTTCCCAAATTATTTTATCTTCCAAAATATCTTTTACTAGATATAAAATTTCCACACTTCAAAATAAATCAATATTTATTTTCAAAACGAATTCCCATTCCTTTTATAAATTCCCTAGTGAATTTATATTTCCAAATATCTACTGATATTCGATTTTCAAATCGTTTTCAATATTCAATTTCAATTTATCTTTAAGAAGATAAAATCTCAAAAACGTTTCATTTCATTTTGGAAAACATTCCCATACTTATTTAATAATAAGTATTTCACAAATCTATTTATTTTCAACACTTGGAAAATATTCGATATACTTAAATCAAAATTTAAGTATAAATTCATTCTTTAAGGAAAACATTACTATAACAACATTTCTTTGAGTCAAAACGAATGTTACGTAAAACATCGTTACGACGACTCAAAATCACTGGTATAGGGATTCGAATTTTTTTTTTTTGATAGATATGTAAATCCCAATACTATATAAAAACATTTCCTTTCGGAAATCATTTACTATAACAACAGTGTTATAGTCTACCATTTCCTTATTTCTCGAAAACGCCTATTTCAACAAGAACTGTTGAAATCTATGCTTTCGATTCATAATACATTTTAAAACATCTTTAAAATGTTTAACTTCATTTTTAATATCACTTTTTCAAAAATAAATCCATTTTCCTTAACAATATATTCACTGTCCAAAATCGTGAATATACTTCACTAACCAAATTTCAGTCTTTCTACATATTTATTTCAAGGATAACTCGCTATCCAAAATCGCGAATATATTTCCTTTAATAACCTTCTACATTTAATTTATCAAATTCAATTGATTTCGAATTTATAAAACAACGTTTTATAAATTCTCTTTCTATTTTTATCTTATAACCACTTTGATTTATAAATCTTCTTTATAAATCAATTCGATAAATATTCCATTTAAAGGCAAAAATCCAATTTCCAAGTAACCTTCTTATAATCTTTTATTCTACAATTCCATTCATTTTATAACTTCATACTTTATAAATCTATAAAACTTCAAATTTTATAAATCTATAAACTTCAAATCTTCACAATTTATAATTCTATAAATTTCCTATCTTTACAACTTATAATTTTATAAGTTTCATATCTTTACAAATTTAACACTTATAAAAACTCGTTTAAAATTCCAATAATTTCAATTGATAAATATCAATTTTTGTACACCTTTTATATCCATCGTTTTTAATAATTCGAAAATCCAAATTTAAACTATTTTTTTAAATTACTTAACTGTTTATTTCAAAAATCATCCCTGGGTTATATTTCACCCAAAATCTTAACCTTTATAACTTTAATAATTTTAACGTTTGTAAATTAATTCAAAAATTTAATAACGTATACTTACAAATAATCACTTTAAAAATCTCTTTTAAAGTTAAAATCGTTATTTTAAAACTTCAAAAACTTGAATCCAATGATGCCACGCATCAATTAGTCCATCACAACATCAGACATCATATATCAATATGATAACAGAATCTACATCGATATATCTGTAAATAAATAAATACAGTTGAGGAATCCAGTTGGATCCCTCCAACCTGTTTCCCTGCATCCAAAGACGTTAGCACAATACCATTCTACTTCGAGGTGGAATATCGCGGTATATGGGTTTTTATAAAAATCCGCTTACTAATGGCGCAATAGGGTCTCATCCGCTATACGAGGCGGGAAATCATCAATCCAATATATACATATGCCAATATGTATATATTGCTATATATATATAGATATATCCTACTATATCTAATATCACATCAACATAGCAATCATATCAAACAATCAATAACTGCAATCAATTTTTGAGTGAGAAAAATCTCACCTTAGCCTTTAATTTGCCATCCATTTCCATTCCAGTTTGTTTTCTCGACTTTATTTGACCTTGTATAAACATTTAATAGAATTTATCAATATTCGAAATAACCGAATAACAATTTCTTTTCAATGGATTAAATTGATTAACACCTTTAATTTGAACTAATCTAAAAAGTAATTTCCTATTAGTTAAATTAATTTAGCCAAATTATTCTATTAACAAATTTTCTATTTTCTTATAATCGTTCAAAAATCTGCTTTACACTTAAAAAAAATCAATTTATTGTTACATTAAAAGTTTTAATGTAAATTAATTTTAGTTTTTATTTTTAATTTAAATATTGAATAAAAAGGTTAAATTAAATTTCAAAACATTGCTAATTCGAAATTTCGTTTGGGCCTAACCCAAAATAACAGCAAACCCGAGACTTTCTCTCCTCCCCTCGTCCCTGTTTTTTTCTTTTCCTTTCCTTTCCATTTTGTTTTCTTTGAAAAGTTTAAGTATAAGCTGAAATTTTTATCACCACTTCTCAAACTCGAGTCTGACTTCATGCAAACACTCCACTACCTCGAACACTTCCCCGAGCTTTCTTCCCTAACATCACGACCACCCAGGCACATAAGTGCACCGTGCACGTGCACTGATGGCCGCCAGCGATCTGACTCCACCACCCATTGTCGACAAGTCGCCGATCCACTCCACAGTCGATTCCGACCATCGTTTTGTCATCACGCGCCTCAAATCAAAATCGAAGCAGTTCGCACCCATCTCCTGGAACAACACTTCGCCTGAACCCCTTAATCCCACGATTCCGACCATCATTCGCCACGAAATTCTGGCCACATCACCGCAAGGTCTCCATGCTACTATCCCCTAAACATCACGCAACTCGATCTCTCGTGGATGACGAATGAGCCAAAAATTTCCCACTCCTCACAAAACTAGGTTTAGAAATGAAAACCTCACGCCGCCGCCACCATGACCAACTGTTGACCACCCCACCATTTTCCCTCGACTCACCGAAGGCCCCTCTATCGCCAGCCCAAGCCTCAATCAACACGAGACAGTGGGTCGCCTTAGAATGCCAAAATTTCAAATTTCGAACAAACCCATACTGCGTCTTAAACCCCCATCTAAAAATTTTGATTCTTGCTTTAAAAATCCAATTTTAGTTTAAGGATTCAAGTTATAAACCTGAATTTGTAAATTAAGAGATTTGAAATTTGACCATTTTAAAGTTTCACTCAGTACCTTGGTTTCCAGAAATATTTACATTTATTAACTTGAATGAATTACCAAACTAAAACTTGTAGTTAAACAAACAATTTTATTTAAAACTTAAGTTTAAACAGAGAATAAACAAAAAGATTTTGAATTTCTTTTGCAAACCAAAGCCTGGAAACTAAACACAGGGAGTACTCTGTTAATCCACCTGCCTTGTATATCATATATTCATATGTACTAATTAGAATTAAATTAATATTCACTCATTCCATACTTACTCAACATGAATATTCAACAGATATATAAGCATAACCATTAAGAGTGAGGTTACTCACCTGTAGGTAGGAAGGACAGGGACCAGATTTGATTTTTCTTTTTATTTTGATTATCTCCAGATTTCAGTTGAAAACAAGTTGAAGTTTTTATTTTTATTTCTTTACAATATTCTTTCACAGGCTTCAGATTTCCAGGTTTGCTCTGGAACTTCACTTGATTGTTTGATCTGGTTTTGTTTAAATTTTTAGAAGGTGATATCACTTCAGATTTTCTTGGCTTGAAATGGACGAAACTAAAAAGAAGAAATTGATTGATATATAGAAGATGTATGCAGGCTTGCATAAATGAGAAGTATGCAGTGTGTTTTTGTTTTGTACAATAGGTATGGCTGGAGATATTATCTTGTACTTATATTTTTATTTGTTTAACCTATTTCTTTGCTCTATTTCGGCTGAGATGTGTTAGAGGTATGTTTCTAGAGATAGAAACATGTAATGCATATGTACTTTTGTCCTACTTCCTATTTTCTTGTTTATAGCCTAGCCTAGCTTACTTCCTTTGTTATGTTATTTTATACTTGAATAGTCTTCTGCCTTGTTCTTGCCTTACATACTTATACTTGAATATATTTGGATATCGGGGAAACTCGCTTCTATAAACTGATAAATTTCACAGTTTTACTCAAAAATCCATTTAATTGACAATTAATATTAAATTAAAATCTAGGGTCGTTACAAACTTCCCCCCTTAAAAGAATTTCGTCCCGAAATTACAAGTTAGGGAAAAAGGTCCTTAACTCGTCTACTATTTTTCAACATCTAATAGTTTTATCAAATTTCAAAACAAATCTTTCTACTAAAGATTCGTTATCATTCAACTAAATTTCTAAACATTTTCATAATTTTCTAACATCATTGTTTTCCTTAACAATTCAAATTTAAATTCAAATTCAAATTTAAACTTTCAAAATTTTCTCAAAAAATTTCTAACACTCGAAATTTTCGAAAAATTTCGCCAGCGTCTCCTTTGCGCGGCTAATACGGCACGACTACAAAACGTCCCTACGGACTCTCAGATTTCAAAAAGAAAAAGAAAAAGCCAAGCGGCTAGAGAAATAAGTCATCAAATCTCATATTCAAATTTAAATACATACCTTTTTCGAGCAATTCAAATTATCTTCGAAATCAAATTCCAATTCCTTTATACCTGTATATCCTACTAGCCATGATATCTAGTTACAACATTCAACTATTTTGCACATTCAATTACAAAATTTTCAATATAACTGCTTATATCATTTTTAAGTTCGTTATTGAAGTTATATCCTATTCATTCAATTTTTACATTTCCAAATTCATTTGAATTCAATTCCAACATTTAATTTAATTTGGATTCAGTTTATCTTCTGAATATTGAATTTATCAATTATCTTTAGTTCACTTCATTTACAATTGATTCCATTCAATCTAATTCGCATTTCATATTTTCATTCAGTTTATTTTATTAACCAAACAACTTTCATTCATAACTGCTCTTTTTAGATTAGTTTCAATTACCAATTCATTACAAATTCCAATTTACTTACAATTTCAAATTTGTTTTCAACATTCAGTTTTAATTCCAGTTATTTGTTACTACTCCAAATTTATTTTCAACTAAATAAATTTTCTTTAAGTAATCTTTTCACTTTATTTAATTGATTCACTTATACTTACTTTGATTCAACTTCATTCCTTAAGTTAAATTTATTTTATCAAAATTCAAATTGTATAAGTTATCAACTTATTTCTTACTTCATAATTATTTTAAATAGGATTCCAGAGTCTTTTCAATTTTTCAAAACCATTTTGAAAACAATTCAAATTTATCTTTTGAATTTCAAAAACCAAACCCAAATTTTTCAAACGACTTCCATTTAAAACAATTTGGCAGCAATTCCTCTTTTGGAAACCCGAAAATGAACATCAATGATGCCGCGGTCATCATCGAAGTTATTTTCCAGCGACCGAAAAGAGTTTAGAGCTTTTACCACTCCAAAATACTTTTCAAAACTTTTGAAATTCACTTTCAAATCAAAAAGAAATTTAAACTTTCCAAATCTCCAAATTTTTCAAATTCTTTTCAAAACATTTCCAAAAATTTCTCTGGAATTCTACTTCCAATTTTAAGTCACATTTATAATTTATATATTTCTTATTCAATTTCAATATAAAAATGATAATATTTCAATGTTATTTCTTCCTAACAACCATGCAACCATATACTATAGAAATTCATAGAAAAACATTTCTTTTCTATACAAAAATAGTTTTGGGCAAAATTATTTCATTTACCCTATTTAAAACAATACTGTGTCGGTTTATCTTGTTTAAAAGTTTAGAAACCCCTATCGATTACAGTTAGCTAGACTGCACCGACCAGAATTCATAAACAATCAACCAATAAGTCAACACAATACAAAACAATTTTATATTCACTAACAAATACGCGCTCATATCTATTATTACACTCACACTCATTCTAGAGTACTACTGACTCTATCTCTAATGAGTAACACCCAACAGAGCAGGGTTGTCGCTTAACCATATGCTCTGATACCACTTTGTCACATACCGAAATTTTCGACTTTCGAAAATTCGACATCGATACTCACTTTATCGACTGCCGAGCAATCGAGTGCTGGAAACTCCAATAGTGAGGGTTTTAAGAAAAAGAAAAAGGCAGAAGAAGAAGAAAACAGAAGAAGAAGGAAGAAGAAAGAAAGAACAACAGAACACACAGAACAGAAGCAGAACAATATCAGAATCTCACATATCGCAGCGGAACAATATATAATAGATAAATGAATAATCTTTAAAATAAAGAACTATATCATTTTATACATACATCAATCATCAGAGTCAATATACAACAATGGACAGTTATATAAACTTGTCCTCATACAGAATACACAGCGGAATAAATACTATCAGATACAAATACTACGTCTCGCCATCCAGCTTATCTCCAAAGCTCCAGAATATCCAGAATATCCTGATAATATAACTCTAGGCTGCCCGTGTGGAAATTGGAGGGCACCCAGAGTTTAGAAGGGAACAATAAACTCCGAGTCAGTCATGGTGACTGGTGTGAGATCGTAAAACAGTTATTCTTTATAACAACAAAATAATTTTTAAAGTCAATTCGAAATGCTTTTGGAAAATGAAACTACCATAAGACCTCCCGCCACACACACAATGCAAACGCAGACTTGGAGGAGATTTCTTCTTATGTTAGTCAAAGATGCTTACTACGCAAAAATCAAATCCTTTTTTGATATTATTATTAGTGCATAGTGTAGAAAACATTTCGAAAGTATAATATAAATCTTAGCCAGCATAGGTACCATTATATTATGCCTGCTATAGCTGCCTCCTGAGGAGACAGGTTATACAATTGAAATCGTAAAGGCTCGTATTGTTTCTTTGGATTTCCAACAAATGGTCAGGCCAAGGAACTTCCTATCCACGATGGGTACGTCCCTGGAATAGACGACCCGAGAACCTAACCGGATCTCTGCCAACACAAGGCCGGGTTACCTCTGCAAAAATAGGTAACTACTGACACGCGTATGCCATCCCCCGATCGTAACCGATCTTCCCGAGGATCCCCGATTTCCAACAAACCACATAGATAATAATGCAGCAACCACATAGGTTAAGTATCTGGGCTCCATACCATGATACCACCTCTATCCAGAAGGAATGACATACACTAAGGGGCGCTACTCCCTAGAACCTTGCCGCATCCTTCCTGTTTCGACCATTTCCGGGGTGTGAGGCTCGACGAAGTCTCGTCCACAAAGCTACGCTTTCTACAAAGCCCTGCTTCGGGTCAAACAAAATGATCAACCTATGATCACAAAGATATAAGATCAAACAAATGATCATATCACAAATGATCAAACACTGATCATTTCACAGCAACACTCAGTATGCCACGTTACCAAATTGGGATATATCGCTAATAAATTTCAACTACATAACCTCTGAGCTCGTACGTCTCAGAGAAGGGTGTTAAGCTAAGAGAATAAATTCTCCGCCACCAACAGAAATGTATTTGAAAGAAATCAGCTTTATATCTCAAATTGTAACGTCAGACACACAATCCATACAAGTCTGTTCCGGGATCGAACAGAACCGAAGGCACTTCTCACGAAGCCCTTGCATTTCCGGATAATTTTTCTAATCACGTCCGGACTTCCCGTCACTAAGGGTGATAAAACCTCTAAACCGGAGATCAGCCGATGTAGAGTAACTCGACGGTAATCCTTCCGTTTTCAAAAATATTCGGTCTTCAACACCGGTCTTCGAATGCAATTCATAACGACTTATCACATATTCGGAATGGGTTATACGACCCCATGGTCCTTTCCCGGCTAACCCGAATAGTGAGCGTTTATTTAAAAACAAGGGTGGCATTCAAATTCATCCAATCATAACAAATACCATATTCAAGGTAATTATTGATAGTCGGTTATTTAACTATCAATAAAGATGCGCAACATCATCAGATTCCAAATAATTTCCCAAATTATTTTATCTTCCAAAATATCTTTTACTAGATATAAAATTTCCACACTTCAAAATAAATCAATATTTATTTTCAAAACGAATTCCCATTCCTTTTATAAATTCCCTAGTGAATTTATATTTCCAAATATCTACTGATATTCGATTTTCAAATCGTTTTCAATATTCAATTTCAATTTATCTTTAAGAAGATAAAATCTCAAAAACGTTTCATTTCATTTTGGAAAACATTCCCATACTTATTTAATAATAAGTATTTCACAAATCTATTTATTTTCAACACTTGGAAAATATTCGATATACTTAAATCAAAAATTAAGTATAAATTCATTCTTTAAGGAAAACATTACTATAACAACATTTCTTTGAGTCAAAACGAATGTTACGTAAAACATCGTTACGACGACTCAAAATCACTAGTATAGGGATTCGATTTTTTTTTTTTTGATAGATATGTAAATCCCAATACTATATAAAAACATTTCCTTTCGGAAATCATTTACTATAACAACAGTGTTATAGTCTACCATTTCCTTATTTCTCGAAAACGCCTATTTCAACAAGAACTGTTGAAATCTATGCTTTCGATTCATAATACATTTTAAAACATCTTTAAAATGTTTAAATTCATTTTTAATATCACTTTTTCAAAAATAAATCCATTTTCCTTAACAATATATTCACTGTCCAAAATCGTGAATATACTTCACTAACCAAATTTCAGTCTTTCTACATATTTATTTCAAGGATAACTCGCTATCCAAAATCGCGAATATATTTCCTTTAATAACCTTCTACATTTAATTTATCAAATTCAATTGATTTCGAATTTATAAAACAACGTTTTATAAATTCTCTTTCTATTTTTATCTTATAACCACTTTGATTTATAAATCTTCTTTATAAATCAATTCGATAAATATTCCATTTAAAGGCAAAAATCCAATTTCCAAGTAACCTTCTTATAATCTTTTATTCTACAATTCCATTCATTTTATAACTTCATACTTTATAAATCTATAAAACTTCAAATTTTATAAATCTATAAACTTCAAATCTTCAAAATTTATAATTCTATAAATTTCCTATCTTTACAACTTATAATTTTATAAGTTTCATATCTTTACAAATTTAACACTTATAAAAACTCGTTTAAAATTCCAATAATTTCAATTGATAAATATCAATTTTTGTACACCTTTTATATCCATCGTTTTTAATAATTCGAAAATCCAAATTTAAACTATTTTTTTTAAATTACTTAACTGTTTATTTCAAAAATCATCCCTGGGTTATATTTCACCCAAAATCTTAACCTTTATAACTTTAATAATTTTAACGTTTGTAAATTAATTCAAAAATTTAATAACGTATACTTACAAATAATCACTTTAAAAATCTCTTTTAAAGTTAAAATCGTTATTTTAAAACTTCAAAAACTTGAATCCAATGATGCCACGCATCAATTAGTCCATCACAACATCAGACATCATATATCAATATGATAACAGAATCTACATCGATATATCTGTAAATAAATAAATACAGTTGAGGAATCCAGTTGGATCCCTCCAACCTGTTTCCTTGCATCCAAAGACGTTAGCACAATACCATTCCACTTCGAGGTGGAATATCGCGGTATATGGGTTTTTATAAAAATCCGCTTACTAACGGCGCAATAGGGTCTCATCCGCTATACGAGGCGGGAAATCATCAATCCAATATATACATATGCCAATATGTATATATTGCTATATATAGATATATCCTACTATATCTAATATCACATCAACATAGCAATCATATCAAACAATCAATAACTGCAATCAATTTTTGAGTGAGAAAAATCTCACCTTAGCCTTTAATTTGCCATCCATTTCCATTCCAGTTTGTTTTCTCGACTTTATTTGACCTTGTATAAACATTTAATAGAATTTATCAATATTCGAAATAACCGAATAACAATTTCTTTTCAATGGATTAAATTGATTAACACCTTTAATTTGAACTAATCTAAAAATTAATTTCCTATTAGTTAAATTAATTTAGCCAAATTATTCTATTAACAAATTTTCTATTTTCTTATAATCGTTCAAAAATCTGCTTTACACTTAAAAAAAATCAATTTATTGTTACATTAAAAGTTTTAATGTAAATTAATTTCAATTTTTATTTTTAATTTAAATATTGAATAAAAAGGTTAAATTAAATTTCAAAACATTGCTAATTCGAAATTTCGTTTGGGCCTAACCCAAAATAACAGCAAACCCGAGACTTTCTCTCCTCCCCTCGTCCCTGTTTTTTTCTTTTCCTTTCCTTTCCATTTTGTTTTCTTTGAAAAGTTTAAGTATAAGCTGAAATTTTTATCACCACTTCTCAAACTCGAGTCTGACTTCATGCAAACACTCCACTACCTCGAACACTTCCCCGAGCTTTCTTCCCTAACATCACGACCACCCAGGCACATAAGTGCACCGTGCACGTGCACTGATGGCCGCCAGCGATCTGACTCCACCACCCATTGTCGACAAGTCGCCGATCCACTCCACAGTCGATTCCGACCATCGTTCTGTCATCACGCGCCTCAAATCAAAATCGAAGCAGTTCGCACCCATCTCCTGGAACAACACTTCGCCTGAACCCCTTAATCCCACGATTCCGACCATCATTCGCCATGAAATTCTGGCCACATCACCGCAAGGTCTCCATGCTACTATCCCCTAAACATCACGCAACTCGATCTCTCGTGGATGACGAATGAGCCAAAAATTTCCCACTCCTCACAAAACTAGGTTTAGAAATGAAAACCTCACGCCGCCGCCACCATGACCAACTGTTGACCACCCCACCATTTTCCCTCGACTCACCGAAGGCCCCTCTATCGCCAGCCCAAGCCTCAATCAACACGAGACAGTGGGTCGCCTTAGAATGCCAAAATTTCAAATTTCGAACAAACCCATACTGCGTCTTAAACCCCCATCTAAAAATTTTGATTCTTGCTTTAAAAATCCAATTTTAGTTTAAGGATTCAAGTTATAAACCTGAATTTGTAAATTAAGAGATTTGAAATTTGACCATTTTAAAGTTTCACTCAGTACCTTGGTTTCCAGAAATATTTACATTTATTAACTTGAATGAATTACCAAACTAAAACTTGTAGTTAAACAAACAATTTTATTTAAAACTTAAGTTTAAACAGAGAATAAACAAAAAGATTTTGAATTTCTTTTGCAAACCAAAGCCTGGAAACTAAACACAGGGAGTACTCTGTTAATCCACCTGCCTTGTATATCATATATTCATATGTACTAATTAGAATTAAATTAATATTCACTCATTCCATACTTACTCAACATGAATATTCAACAGATATATAAGCATAACCATTAAGAGTGAGGTTACTCACCTGTAGGTAGGAAGGACAGGGACCAGATTTGATTTTTCTTTTTATTTTGATTATCTCCAGATTTCAGTTGAAAACAAGTTGAAGTTTTTATTTTTATTTCTTTACAATATTCTTTCATAGGCTTCAGATTTCCAGGTTTGCTCTGGAACTTCACTTGATTGTTTGATCTGGTTTTGTTTAAATTTTTAGAAGGTGATATCACTTCAGATTTTCTTGGCTTGAAATGGACGAAACTAAAAAGAAGAAATTGATTGATATATAGAAGATGTATGAAGGCTTGCATAAATGAGAAGTATGCAGTGTGTTTTTGTTTTGTACAATAGGTATGGCTGGAGATATTATCTTGTACTTGTATTTTTATTTGTTTAACCTATTTCTTTGCTCTATTTCGGCTGAGATGTGTTAGAGGTATGTTTCTAGAGATAGAAACATGTAATGCATATGTACTTTTGTCCTACTTCCTATTTTCTTGTTTATAGCCTAGCCTAGCTTACTTCCTTTGTTATGTTATTTTATACTTGAATAGTCTTCTGCCTTGTTCTTGCCTTACATACTTATACTTGAATATATTTGGATATCGGGGAAACTCGCTTCTATAAATTGATAAATTTCACAGTTTTACTCAAAAATTCATTTAATTATCAATTAATATTAAATTAAAATCTAGGGTCGTTACAAGAACATAAAAATGTTGTACGGTGCAGATGGACATATAAATTGAAAAAAATTCCAGATGGAACAATTGCATGATACAAAGCAAGACTTATGGCTCAACAACATGGTTTTGACTTTAATGAAACCTTCTCCCCAGTTGTGAAGCAAACAACAATCAAAATTGCTCTTACTATAGCATTACATAAAAACTAGATTATCTGACAACTAGATGTGAACAATGAATTTCTAAATGGTGATTTGCAGGAAGAAGTGTAATGACCCGCCACTCATTCCACAGAATGACGCATCATTAATAAGAAAGAAAGGGATAGAAAAGAGAAAAGAAGAGAAGAAAGAAAGAACAATAACAGACTCTCAACAGCGGAACGAATAAATTATATTAATAACAAAAGTATTACATAATATACAACACTTATCAGAGTTACATAGATTTATACAACACATACTAGACAGTTATAAACACATGTCTAGTTATTGCAACTCAATACAATACAACTCTATCACAGAGATTAACACAGCGGAATACTATATATCTACGAACGCTGAAGCCTCCTGCTCCATTGCTCCTCCAGATAACTCGTCAAAGCTAACCTGAATCTCTTGGCTACTCGTAAAAATTTGAGTACCCAAGAGTTTATAAAACAGAAATAAACACTTGGGTCAGACATGGGTCTGGTGTGAGTAACAGGTTAAACTTGTTTAACTTCAAAACCTTTTGAAAGAAAAGGTATCACGTAAGACTTCCCACAAATAAACATGGGTAAGTTTTTACCTTACGCTAACCAAAACATTTGATAGGAAATCAGATTGTATTATAATAGGGTCTAGGGTTTTCAAATAAATATGAAATAGCTGAAATTGTTACATTATTAAATTCCAGCATACTAGCCAACAAAGTGGGTTATACAATCAAATCCGTTATCACTTATTGGAAATAGGATTCCATACAATGGCAGGGCTACCGGGATACCGCCCGTCACAGTACGTGGCCTAGATCACCGTACCGAGGATCATGCCCAATCCCCTGCAACACAAGGCCGGAACATCCCTTACTGGATAATTCCCGCACAAGACATCCCAGCAGTTGTTGCAATCAACTGCCCACACAACCAAATAATAAGAAGGGGCCTCTAGACAGGGATAATCTTGTCCTACTTGGGTGCTACCCACTAACCTTGCTGCACCTCCCCTGTTTTAGCCATTCCCGGTTGATGAGGCTTGAGGCTACGATTACCTTTAATCAGAACACATCCCTTAGAATGCTCATCGTCCACCTGACGATGTTCTGAAAGCATTCAATCCATACAAGTTCGTTCCGGGTTTGAACGAAACCGAAGGCATTATCTCGTTACACTCGTTTTGGAATCACCCTCAGAGTTAACGATAATAACCCTTGCACTCTGAATCTTCATCTCGAATCTGAAAGTACTATCTCCGTTAACTTATTACGGAATCACCCACAGAGTTATACTGACAAAGAATAGTTCTTACACCTCGAGTCTTCACTTGCTCCACTTGGATTTACGACCAACGTTTAATTTGGATCGATGTGGTTTTCGGATATCCAAATCTGGAAACCCGATCCCGGTCTCATCGAAATCCAAAACGTATCTTTTAAGGCCAAGTTGTTTTAAAGTTAAAACAATTCAATTCTACTATCTATTTACATACAGATAGATAATTCATAGATTCACAATAGATAATCAACATTATCATTATAAACAGATAATCCATATCATCATCACTATGCAACCAAAGCATCCAAATCATACAGTATCAATTATCTCATATCTGAGATCTCAAACCATTCAAGGTAAATCAATATCATTCAATATCCTTAAGCAATGATTTATTAATCACCATCTATAGTTAATTTAAAATGAATTAAATTAAATACTTCATCTCTAATTAATTTAAAGTAAATTAAGTTAATTACTTTCATCATTAACAATCTTGCTTAAGTCACTATTAATTAATTATCACTTAATTAATCAATCATTATCCAATTATTTAATTAATCATCATTGATTAATTAACATTTAATTACATTCAGGTAATTAGCATTAAATTAATTTCTCAAATTAATTACTCTTAACCACTTATAGTAATTAACCTTTAATTACTTCATTTATTAATTAACTATAATTAATTTCTTACTCCTTAATTTATTACATTAATTAATCACTCCATTTATAATTATTCCTTAATTAATCAATTCTTAATTACCTCATTAATTATATTAATTAATGATCCTAAATTACATTTTATTATTAATTACTTTATTTAAATTAATTACATTAAGTAATTAATCTTTAATTAAGTCAAAATTATTAATCACCTTTGATTAATCAGATTCAGTAATTAACTACCTTTAATTACTTCTTAAAATAAATTAATTATTCCTTAATTAATTTCTTAATTAATCCCTTGATTAATCCCATTAAGTAATTAACTACCTTAATTACTCTATTAATTACATCAGTAATAATCCATTAATTACTTTCCCAAGTAATTATACCTCATTAAATCACATTAAGTAATTATACAAATCATTAAATGATTATCTTAAATTAATTAAACTTAATTAATTAACTTAACTAATCAATTTAAACTCAATTAATTACAATGAGTAATTAATTCTTAATTACTTCCATTAAGTAATTATATTTAATTAAACAATTTCACAAATGATTAATCTTAATTAATTAATCTATTTAATTATCACAATTAGTCACATTAATTAATTACTTATTTAACCCAAGTTAATGAACTACATTAAACTATTAACTATTCTTTAATTATTTTCTTAAATAATTAAACTTTAATTAACCATTAGTAATCCCAAATTAATTAATTCTAATTACTAATAAATTCATCTCTAATTACTTAATTAATTAAGTATCTAATAACTTAATTAATACATAATTACTTGATTAATTTATTCCTAACCATTAATTAATAATCTTAACTTAACCTAATTAATGATCCTTAATTCAAATTAATTAACCTTTAATTAATTTAATTAAACCTTAATTAATCAATTTAAAACCCTTAATTACTAATTTATAAATTAATTAAATTGATTAATTAACTTTTTAATTACCTTAATAATTTATTTTACCCTAAATTATTAAATCTTAATTATATTTAAGATAACACTTTATTCTTATTTATGATTAAAATATTATAAATAAAACATTTAAAACAATTTACCTCTAAATTTACTTTTAATTTCATTTTAAATTTAAGATTTAAAATGAAGACAAATTTTAACTTTAACAAAATTTTAAAACCATTTAAACCCTTTTTAAATCATATGTTAAATAAATATTTACTTAATTAAAGAAATTTAAAACCAATTTCATTTTATATTCAAAACAAATTAAATACACTTTGAACATTCAAAGTTGTTTTAAAACATTTTATTTCAAACTTTATTTATTTCAAAACTAGAATTTCAAACTAACTTAAATTCTGATTTAAATTTTTAGATTTAAACTTTGGTTTAAATCTTAGCTTTACAGTTTAAACTCCAGGTTTAAAAATTTTAAAACAAAACAGGTTTCTTTCTAAAACCTGTAACATATATTTTAACCCGAGCCATCCTATATTGCTTCGAGTTCATCACCCAACTGCTCCGAGCAAATTACCTAATTACTCGAAAAAACTCGAGCATACCAGTTCCAAATCAAAAACAACCCACCAGAAATAAGGTGCACCGTGCACATGCACGGTGGCACAGATCATCTTTGGCCAATACCGATGATCTTCCCACATCGGTCAACGCTCCATCACCATATTCGATCACCAATTCAAACTCCAACTCTCGAAATCGAATTCGAGATCTTCAACCCAACCTGGAACAACAATCTCGAACCACCACTAAGCCTGGAAAACTTCTTGTGCTCATGCCTCTGATCATCAGAGTTGTTGAAACTCCGTCTACACCATCGCCAACATCTCCCCTACTATCTCCCTTAATCCCGTTGAACTCGATTCAACATAGAAGCCGTGACGATCAAATATACCAAAGCTACCCAAACTAGGGCTACAGGCTAAATTCCTCCATTGCCATCTCCACGGTGAAATGCACCATCATCTGAAAATTTTCTCGTCATTACTGACCATTCCTCTAGCTCCAGAAGAAAATTCAATCACTCCGATCATCTAGATCAACAAGAACAACCCAAAATGCATATTCCAGACAACTCTGAACTGCTCTTTAATTTTAGTACTAGAAGTTGTGATTTTATTTTTAAAAAACATGATTTTGTTTAGAGATTTGTTTCATAACCCTGAATCTATGAATTACTAAATTTGAATTTTGACTTTGCTTAAGCATTCTAGTACTTATAGTTCCAGAGTCAAGTAAATATCATTTTTACTTAATTTAAAACTCTA
This sequence comes from Allium fistulosum, assembly GCA_030737815.1. Classification (NCBI taxonomy): domain Eukaryota; kingdom Viridiplantae; phylum Streptophyta; class Magnoliopsida; order Asparagales; family Amaryllidaceae; genus Allium; species Allium fistulosum. The sequence goes on from CM060905.1 coordinate 55,513,324, forward strand.
ATCTAAAGTTTTAAATGAAATAAACCACTTTTGTTTCAATTCTTAAATCTTAATAAAGATCGAATCAAGTGATGATGTAATATTTACCAAATTCTTAATTTAAAAACAATAACAGACAAGAAACAGATACACATTCAACATACATATACACATTCATATGCACAGCAGATTCACCAATACATATACATGCAAATCATTCTCATTCCAGTAATCACATGCAAACAGATATTCAAAACTTATGATTTTAAAAATGATTGTTACTCACCTAATTAAAGAAGACAGAGCCTTCATTTTTGAAAACAGCCTTTGCTTTGATTAAATTTGAAAACTTGAGTTGCTTCCTTATTTTTGATTTAAGCTTGCATGCCTTTGAATTTTGCTTTTAATTCCAGTTTTTGCTTGCCTCTGTTTTGAAGAATACATGCAGACTTTGATTTGAAGAGAACTTGCAGGATTTTGATGTTGAAAAATGAATTTAGTTCAGGCTTATATACTTTTGAAAATGAATTTGCAGCCTTGAAACAGAACAGGATTTTGATTTTTGGTTTGAGGAAAGTGAATTTCAGATTTGTTTTGAGCTTTGCAACTTGGTTACAGGTTGCTTTCAAAACAGAGAAGATTGATCTCTGCTTTGATTCCAGGTTGAAGAAGAGATAGGCTTTGATTACATTTTGGAATGAAGAGGATGTTTATTTCAGATTTGTTTATGAGGGAAGATTGAGTTCAGATTTGGTTTTGAGAAATATTGATTTTCTGGTTTGCTTTAGAAGTGGGAAATGAATTTCAGATTTTACAATGAAGTTAGAAAAGGAAATAGGAAAGAAGAAAAAATGTTTTATATATAGGCTGAATTTATTTAAAAATAAAAATAAAAGAAAAACAAGATTAAATGACAATTGTCTCATTTCATTTTAATTATCTAACACTTGTAATATGGAGGCCTTAAATTAATAACACATGTCCTTTTTATTTAATGAGTATATATATTTAAAATGTTAATAAAGAATTTTCACTTAATTAATAATTCTTATGTAAATGTATATATGTATTTCTCTTTTAAAGAAAATGTAAATAAACAAATTAAATGCTTATCCAAATATTTTTAAAATGTTTATTCTTTTAATTTCTATTATAATCTAAATTCATATTCAATTTAAATTTAAAAATCCAATTTAAAATCAAGTTATATATATATGCATATATAACTACCATTTAAATATAACAATTCTATTTTATTTAAAGTCTATTTATATTTATAAAAACAAAGTATTGAAAATATCAAATTTGACTATTTTAAATAATTTATAAAAGAGATTATAAATTACTTCTATTATTTAATGAATTAATATCATATGTAAATTAGATTTTAAACTTCTATTTTTAAATCATATATATCAAGTAATATTTAAAAAGAAATAAACAAACCTTTTATTTAAATTTGAACTTAAGCTAAAATCTATTTTTAAACAATTAAACATTTATATTATGTATTTTAAAACTATATAGTTATTTATTAAATATCTTTGGAAAGCTTAATATTAATTTAAATCATAATTTCCAAATTACCAAATATATATTAGAAATTTGAAAACATAATTTCATTTGTTAAATTCAAACCAACTCATCTATTTACAATATATACAATTATACATATATATTATAAATAGAAAATATTTTATTAAACTTTTAAAAGATAAATCACTAATTAAATATTTATTTAATTAGATTATTAAATTAATTCAAATTTATTACAAATATTATCAAATCAATTTAATTTTAAATATAGATTATTAAATTGATTATTGCTCAAAATTCTGGGATATCACATTCCTCCCCCCTTAAAATAATTTCGTCCCCGAAATTTAAAACAAAGGTAATTTAATAATCCATTTAAATCACAAGCATATACTATCATCCATATGCTAACAACCAGAGCAACCAATCATCCAAACAAACAATTCTAACTATCCAGACAAAATTCTGGATAGAATTTCCTCGAGTTTCCCCAAGTATATATATACCGGGACACTCGCTCTACAAACAATCTAAACTACGAAGCTACAGAGTTCCTACTCATCTAGATCTACAAACTAGACAGAATATCAGACTACAGACGAGTCTGACTCAACAACCAAGTCCTCCAGAACTGCTGATTCCAAAACCAAGAATACCAATTCTACTCCTCAACATCAGAAGAAAACAAACTTACTCCTCCTATCCAGAAAAAAACAGATGCACTTCCAAACCGCTTCTGCTGCACAACTCTGATCTGAAGTCGATAAGAATGCTGATGAAGAACACAAGCACAAACTGGACAACTCATCCTAGAAATATGGTTCAACAAATCCATAAAGAAAACTCAGATGCTCCATCAAAACTTGAGCTGCTTCACTAACCCTATCTCAAAGAATCATCCTTCAACTAGGCTGAACTACCGGCCGGTATCACTCCTGGAATCCCGTCGATAGGGAAACTCAATCTCCAGATGCGGACCAACTTCTGACTTCCCTGAAGATATCCAGAAAATCTCTGATAACTCAAAAGAACACTCAGCAATCGCAAGTCACTTTTGCGATCAACCCAAACCAAATCCAAAGATAAATTGTTCTCTCTTAACAAATCAGAACAGCTCATACTTAACTATCCAATCCATCGAAGAAATGGATCCACTCTGCTGTTTCTGAACTTCACCTTCAGAAAAACTACTCAGCCAGAAAACTTCCTGCCAATACACAGAATACTCCGAGCTACACTGCTGCCACTGATGCCAATGGACTTCCTAATCCAAAGCTCTTCGAGAAACTCGAACCTCAAACAGAAACACCATGCTGAACTCAGCCACAACACCGAAGTATACACACTTCCTTAACTTGTTCCAAAGAAAACATGTTCGGGAACATCCATAGTCACTGCGTCTCCTCACACAGCTACTTCTTCCAGAAGTTACCAAGATACCAACACTCGCTTCCGCACATCCAACTTCAAAGATAAACTCTGAACCTTAATAGTTCCCTTCGGAGATCGATGAAATCCTTCACCATAGCAAAGCTCACTCGAGACAGTATTAGGTCTATAGTCTCGACAGATACACTTCCAATCTCAACACTCAGACTCCAATCAATGGTAGTCGTGTTACACACAACCTACCTCATCTACCTTTATAACTCATATTGGAAAACCCGAACAGGTAACCCAACAAATAGGTAGAAATAAATATATATATATAGTTATATAAAAATTACAAATACACTCTCTCAAGATAGACACCACTCCAGAGCTAGGTATTCACTCAACCAATAGCTCTGATACCACTGTAATGACCCGCCACTCATTCCACAGAATGACGCATCATTAATAAGAAAGAAAGGGATAGAAAAGAGAAAAGAAGAGAAGAAAGAAAGAACAATAACAGAATCTCAACAGCGGAACGAATAAATTATATTAATAACAAAAGTATTACATAATATACAACACTTATCAGAGTTACATAGATTTATACAACACATACTAGACAGTTATAAATACCTGTCTAGTTATTATAACTCAATACAATACAACTCTATCACAGAGATTAACACAGCGGAATACTATATATCTACGAACGCTGAAGCCTCCTGCTCCATTGCTCCTCCAGATAACTCGTCAAAGCTAACCTGAATCTCTTGGCTACTCGTAAAAATTTGAGTACCCAAGAGTTTATAAAACAGAAATAAACACTTGGGTCAGACATGGGTCTGGTGTGAGTAACAGGTTAAACTTTTTTAACTTCAAAACCTTTTGAAAGAAAAGGTATCACGTAAGACTTCCCACAAATAAACATGGGTAAGTTTTTACCTTACGCTAACCAAAACATTTGATAGGAAATCCGATTGTATTATAATAGGGTCTAGGGTTTTCAAATAAATATGAAATAGCTAAAATTGTTACATTATTAAATTCCAACATACTAGCCAACAAAGTGGGTTATACAATCAAATCCGTTATAACTTATTGGAAATTGGATTCCATACAATGGCAGGGCTACCGGGGTACCACCCGTCACAGTACGTGGCCTAGATCACCGTACCGAGGATCACGCCCAATCCCCTGCAACACAAGGCCGGAACATCCCTTACTGGATAATTCCCGCACAAGACATCCCAGCAGTTGTTGCAATCAACTGCCCACACAACCGAATAATAAGAAGGGACCTCTAGACAGGGATAATCTTGTCCTACTTGGGTGCTACCCACTAACCTTGCTGCACCTCCCCTGTTTTAGCCATTCCCGGTTGATGAGGCTTGAGGCTACGATTACCTTTAATCAGAACACATCCCTTAGAATGCTCATCGTCCACCTGACGATGTTCTGAAAGCATTCAATCCATACAAGTTCGTTCCGGGTTCGAACGAAACCGAAGGCATTATCTCGTTACACTCATTTTGGAATCACCCTCAGAGTTAACGACAATAACCCTTGCACTCTGAATCTTCATCTCGAATCTGAAAGTACTATCTCCGTCAACTCATTACGGAATCACCCATAGAGTTATACTGACAAAGAATAGTTCTTACACCTCAAGTCTTCACTTGCTCCACTTGGATTTACGACCAACGTTTAATTTGGATCGATGTGGTTTTCGGATATCCAAATCTGGAAACCCGATCCCGGTCTCATCGAAATCCAAAACGTATCTTTTAAGGCCAAGTTGTTTTAAAGTTAAAACAATTCAATTCTACTATCTATTTACATACAGATAGATAATTCACAGATTCACAATAGATAATCAACATTATCATTATAAACAGATAATCCATATCATCATCACTATGCAACCAAAGCATCCAAATCATACAGTATCAATTATCTCATATCTGAGATCTCAAACCATTCAAGGTAAATCAATATCATTCAATATCCTTAAGCAATGATTTATTAATCACCATCTATAGTTAATTTAAAATGAATTAAATTAAATACTTCATCTCTAATTAATTTAAAGTAAATTAAATTAATTACTTTCATCATTAACAATCTTGCTTAAGTCGCTATTAATTAATTATCACTTAATTAATAAATCATTATCCAATTATTTAATTAATCATCATTGATTAATTAACATTTAATTACATTTAAGTAATTAGCATTAAATTAATTTCTCAAATTAATTACTCTTAACCACTTATAGTAATTAACCTTTAATTACTTCATTTATTAATTAACTATAATTAATTATCTTACTCCTTAATTTATTACATTAATTAATCACTCCATTTATAATTATTCCTTAATTAATCAATTCTTAATTACCTCATTAATTATATTAATTAATGATCCTAAATTACATTTTATTATTAATTACTTTATTTAAATTAATTACATTAAGTAATTAATCTTTAATTAAGTCAAAATTATTAATCACCTTTGATTAATCAGATTCAGTAATTAACTACCTTTAATTACTTCTTAAAATAAATTAATTATTCCTTAATTAATTTCTTAATTAATCCCTTGATTAATCCCATTAAGTAATTAACTACCTTAATTACTCTATTAATTACATAGTAATAATCCATTTATTACTTTCCCAAGTAATTATACCTCATTAAATCACATTAAGTAATTATACAAATCATTAAATGATTATCTTAAATTAATTAAACTTAATTAATTAACTTAACTAATCAATTTAAACTCAATTAATTACAATGAGTAATTAATTCTTAATTACTTCCATTAAGTAATTATATTTAATTAAACAATTTCACAAATGATTAATCTTAATTAATTAATCTATTTAATTATCACAATTAGTCACATTAATTAATTACTTATTTAACCCAAGTTAATGAACTACATTAAACTATTAACTATTCTTTAATTATTTTCTAAAATAATTAAACTTTAATTAACCATTAGTAATCCCAAATTAATTAATTCTAATTACTAATAAATTCATCTCTAATTACTTAATTAATTAAGTATCTAATAACTTAATTAATCCATAATTACTTGATTAATTTATTCCTAACCATTAATTAATAATCTTAACTTATCCTAATTAATGATCCTTAATTCAAATTAATTAACCTTTAATTAATTTAATTAAACCTTAATTAATCAATTTAAAACCCTTAATTACTAATTTATAAATTAATTAAATTGATTAATTAACTTTTTAATTACCTTAATAATTTATTTTACCCCAAATTATTAAATCTTAATTATATTTAAGATAACACTTTATTCTTATTTATGATTAAAATATTATAAATAAAACATTTAAAACAATTTACCTCTAAATTTCATTTTAAATTTAAGATTTAAAATGAAGACAAATTTTAACTTTAACAAAATTTTAAAACCATTTAAACCCTTTTTAAATCATATGTTAAATAAATATTTACTTAATTAAAGAAATTTAAAACCAATTTCATTTTATATTCAAAACAAATTAAATACACTTTGAACATTCAAAGTTGTTTTAAAACATTTTATTTCAAACTTTATTTATTTCAAAACTAGAATTTCAAACTAACTTAAATTCTGATTTAAATTTTTAGATTTAAACTTTGGTTTAAATCTTAGCTTTACAGTTTAAACTCCAGGTTTAAATTTTTTAAAACAAAACAGGTTTCTTTCTAAAACCTGTAACATATATTTTAACCCGAGCCATCCTATATTGCTTCGAGTTCATCACCCAACTGCTCCGAGCAAATTACCTAATTACTCGAAAAAACTCGAGCATACCAGTTCCAAATCAAAAACAACCCACCAGAAATAAGGTGCACCGTGCACATGCACGGTGGCACAGATCATCTTTGGTCAATACCGATGATCTTCCCACATCGGTCAATGCTCCATCACCATACTTCGATCACCAATTCAAACTCCAACTCTCGAAATCGAATTCGAGATCTTCAACCCAACCTGGAACAACAATCTCGAACCACCACCAAGCCTGGAAAACTTCTCGTGCTCATGCCTCTGATCATCGGAGTTGTTGAAACTCCGTCTACACCATCGCCAACATCTCCCCTACTATCTCCCTTAATCCCGTTGAACTCGATTCAACATAGAAGCCGTGACGAACAAATATACCAAAGCTACCCAAACTAGGGCTACAGGCTAAATTCCTCCATTGCCATCTCCACGGTGAAATGCACCATCATCTGAAAATTTTCTCGTCATTACTGACCATTCCTCTAGCTCCAAAAGAAAATTCAATCACTCCGATCATCTAGATCAACAGGAACAACCCAAAATGCATATTCCAGACAACTCTGAACTGCTCTTTAATTTTAGTACTAGAAGTTGTGATTTTATTTTTAAAAATCATGATTTTGTTTAGAGATTTGTTTCATAACCCTGAATCTATGAATTACTAAATTTGAATTTTGACTTTGCTTAAGCATTCTAGTACTTATAGTTCCAGAGTCAAGTAAATATCATTTTTACTTAATTTAAAACTCTAATCTAAAGTTTTAAATGAAACAAACCACTTTTGTTTCAATTCTTAAATCTTAATAAAGATCGAATCAAGTGATGATGTAATATTTACCAAATTCTTAATTTAAAAACAATAACAGACAAGAAACAGATACACATTCAACATACATATACACATTCATATGCACAGCAGATTCACCAATACATATACATGCAAATCATTCTCATTCCAGTAATCACATGCAAACAGATATTCAAAACTTATGATTTTAAAAATGATTGTTACTCACCTAATTAAAGAAGACAGAGCCTTCATTTTTGAAAACAGCCTTTGCTTTGATTAAATTTGAAAACTTGAGTTGCTTCCTTATTTTTGATTTAAGCTTGCATGCCTTTGAATTTTGCTTTTAATTCCAGTTTTTGCTTGCCTCTGTTTTGAAGAATACATGCAGACTTTGATTTGAAGAGAACTTGCAGGCTTTTGATGTTGAAAAATGAATTTAGTTCAGGCTTATATACTTTTGAAAATGAATTTGCAACCTTGAAACAGAACAGGCTTTTGATTTTTGGTTTGAGGAAAGTGAATTTCAGATTTGTTTTGAGCTTTGCAACTTGGTTACAGGTTGCTTTCAAAACAGAGAAGATTGATCTCTGCTTTGATTCCAGGTTGAAGAAGAGATAGGCTTTGATTACATTTTGGAATGAAGAGGATGTTTATTTCAGATTTGTTTATGAGGGAAGATTGAGTTCAGATTTGGTTTTGAGAAATATTGATTTTCTGGTTTGCTTTAGAAGTGGGAAATGAATTTCAGATTTTACAATGAAGTTAGAAAAGGAAATAGGAAAGAAGAAAAAATGTTTTATATATAGGCTGAATTTATTTAAAAATAAAAATAAAAGAAAAACAAGATTAAATGACACTTGTCTCATTTCATTTTAATTATCTAACACTTGTAATATGGAGGCCTCAAATTAATAACACATGTCCTTTTTATTTAATGAGTATATATATTTAAAATGTTAATAAAGATTTTTCACTTAATTAATAATTCTTATGTAAATGTATATATGTATTTCTCTTTTAAAGAAAATGTAAATAAACAAATTAAAAGCTTATCCAAATATTTTTAAAATGTTTATTCTTTTAATTTCTATTATAATCTAAATTCATATTCAATTTAAATTTAAAAATCCAATTTAAAATCAAGTTATATATATATATGCATATATAACTACCATTTAAAAATAACAATTCTATTTTATTTAAAGTCTATTTATATTTATAAAAAAAAAGTATTGAAAATATCAAATTTGACTATTTTAAATAATTTATAAAAGAGATTATAAATTACTTCTATTATTTAATGAATTAATATCATATGTAAATTAGATTTTAAACTTCTATTTTTAAATCATATATATCAAGTAATCTTTAAAAAGAAATAAACAAACCTTTTATTTAAATTTGAACTTAAGCTAAAATCTATTTTTAAACAATTAAACATTTATATTATGTATTTTAAAACTATATAGTTATTTATTAAATATCTTTAGAAAGCTTAATATTAATTTAAATCATAATTTCCAAATTACCAAATATATATTAGAAATTTGAAAACATAATTTCATTTGTTAAATTCAAACCAACTCATCTATTTACAATATATACAATTATACATATATATTATAAATAGAAAATATTTTATTAAACTTTTAAAAGATAAATCACTAATTAAATATTTATTTAATTAGATTATGAAATTGATTCAAATTTATTACAAATATTATCAAATCAATTTAATTTTAAATATAGATTATTAAATTGATTATTGCTCAAAATTCCGGGATATCACAAGAAGTATATATGAAGCAACCACTAGGCTATATACATGACATAAAATATGTATGCAGACTAAAGAAAGCTATTTACGGAATCAAGAAAGCTCCTAGATTTTGGTTTGACAAACTGAAAACAAAATTGATAAGTTTAAGTTTTCAGTCTGCCAAATCAGGTAATTCCTGGTTTATTAAATGTGATAATGTATCCACTATGTCTATTTTAATATATGTTGATGACTTGATTATTACAGGTGAAAATGATGCAAAAATCAACAATCTTATTAAATATTTAGAGAAGCAATTTTCCATCAAAGATCTTGAAGCACTGAATTATTTTTTAGGCATAGAAGTAAAAAGAAAGTCCAACCCAGAATTCTTCTTGACTAAAAAAATATACATCACAGAAATACTGGTCAAAGGAAAGATGGATGGTGCAAAACCAATGCCTATGCCAATGATAGCAAATAAACATCTATCAAAACACAAGGGAGAATCAATACTTAATGATAAATGATATAGAAGCATTATTGGTGCATTACAATATGCAACTATAAAAGGCCAGAAATTTCTTTTAGTGTTAACAAAGTATGTCAATTTATGAAGGATCCAAAGGATGAGCATCGGAAAGCGGTTAAATGTATATTGCGATATCTAAAAGGAACTGCAGATCATGGATTAAAGATAAAAGCATGTTAAAATCTCACAATAATAGGATATGCAGATACAGATTGGGCTACAGATATTGATGGTAGAAGTCTACCACATGTTATTGCATTTACATTAGTGACAATCCAGTTTCATGGTGTTTAAAGAAACAAGCTGTTATTCCTAAATCAAGCACAGAGGCATAATATAGGAGCATAGCAAGTGCTATAGCAAAGATCATGTGGATTCAATCTCTACTCAATGTATTAAAGTCAGATACAAACATAAAACCAATTATATGGTGTGATAACCTAAGTGTTGTGTCAATGTCAGCTAATCTAGTACTTCATTCGAGAACAAAACATATATAGATTTATTTATATTTTGTACGAGAGCAAGTTATTAAAGGAAAAATGCAAATTAATCACATATCTACTATTTACCAAAATGAGCTGATAAACTTACCAAGCCGCTTTCAGCTAAAACCTTCATCAGATTGAAGAAGGAGCTAGAGATTGAAGAAGGCAGCAGGAAAAATCCATCAACTCATAAACAAATTTGAAGGCAGTAGCAAGTAAACTGAAATTTGCAACATCCTAAAGATTGAAGAAGGCAGCACCCAAACTCCATCAACTCATGAACAAATTTGAAGGCAATAGTAAGCAAATTGGAAATTTGCAAAATCTTGGATGTTGCAAGCTCAATCGTCAATTGAGTTAAAGTTATAAAAAGAAGAATCCAAAATTCTTCACATCATGAAGAAATCTAAAAGCAGTAATACTCGAACAAGGATTTTGCAAATCCAAGGTTTCTCAAGCTAACGAACATAAATTAAATTGAAGATTGAAGAAGAGAAGTGCCAAATTCCATCATATTATGAAGAAATTTAAAGTCGGCAGCACCAGATTAGAGAAATTTGAAGAACCTTATAAATTGCAAACCCTAGATCATTTTGAAAGGGGGTATTGAGGCAATATGAAATGAGCAGCCAAGTCAGATATCTCAAAGTATAATATAGCAGCAACGATTTAGGTATACATGAATGAAGAAGCGGTCAAAGCCCAAAAGCCCCATAGGTTATATTATAAATACAATCAGATGTATCAATATATGGGTTGTTGTATCATCATTTTCTGCTCTTAATAAAAATCATTTTCCTTCTCTTCAATATTTAAGTAATACATCAAATTTTAATAATATTCTTAGCCTCGAAGATCACCAAAGAAACACACTCTTCACAAAAGAGTAAATACCAGTCTGGATTGCATACTCAGGCCACCTCTTTTTTGCCATAATCTCACTCAGATCAATCTCCTTATTCTTCCCTGAACTAAAATGGTACTTACATAATCCTAACCTGCATGCTTTCCCTAGTCTTAGGCTTCTGCAATGTATACAGTGTAGGCTTAACTGACATGAACATAGCATACAATTGCAGAAAAATCTCTCTATTCATAATAGCAACATTGGCCTGCAAAGATAAATAGAGTAGTAGCAGGTATACCAGGCTGTGGCCTTGTAAATTCAGTAGTTTCAATCTCAGCATATTCAATGCACTATTTCAAAGCTAATCATCTATCCTAATCTCGCCTAGATCGATGATTCTAAGTCAAGCAATTGGTACAACCATTGGATGTATAGTTATACCCTTCATGTTTTTATTGTTTTATAAAGCTTTTGATATAGGGAATCCAGATGGAAGCTTTAAGGCTTATGCATTGACATATGATATAACTAGTTTGGGTGTTTAGGGATTTTCGGCTTTGCCACTGCATTTGCTTTGTTATGGTTTTCAGGTTTACCATTGGGAGCATATTTTATGACGGTTTGATGCGTGTAAAGTATGGAAGGTGGATTCCGCTACCTATGGCTATGGTCGTGCCTTTTCTTGTAGGGGCAAGTGTTGCTATTGATATGTGTGTTGGGAGTGTAGTTTTTGTTTGGCATAAGATTCACACTAGCCTCACATTTCTCCAGAAGTTATTGAACATTTTACATGTTGAATTACTAAAACACTTTTGCTATTTGCGTATTTCAATAGGCGCACTAGCAATGCCTCGATATCATCCATAAACTAAGTATCTAATCGGTTTTGTTGGTTACTCAGACTACTTGATTATGCCTAGATTGAATTGGTTACTAAACTTGCAGAATTTTCATTAATTCTGATTAGTGATACATGCCAGTATATATAGTTGTGCAATGCACATGCACGACTTCTTGATACATACATAGCAGATACATTAATAAATACAAACACTATACAATCAATTAATTCACTTCTTCGTAGACACAACATGTTCTAATTCATTCCCTCAATTCAACCCCTCTCTGTTGCTTCCTCCTTCATCTTTATTCTTCCGTCTTCACTCGAACTTGATTCAATGCTTAATTCTTCTCACAGTCCTGAAAAATATGCAAGTGATAGGGGATTTGTGAGTATATCTGCTCGTTGATAAAATGCTGAAATGTGGTTAATGCATAAATTCCCTCTGGCCACCTACTCTCTAACAAAATACAGGTCCAATTCAATATGTTTGGTTCTTGAATGCAAAATAGGTTTAGCTGCAAGATAAAAAATGCTTAAATTATTACAGTACACAGTAGTGTTGTAGTCCATTTGATCACACACTTTTGATAACAGTGACTTTAGCCACATAATCTCTAATATAACACTTGCAACACTACGATACTCAGCTTCAGTACTTGAGCTAGAAACCATTGATTGCTTCTTTGAACACCATGAAATATATTTTTTTCCAAGAAAAACACAATTACCACTAGTGGAACAATCTATCATCAATATTTGATGCCTAATCAACATTAGTGTTTGCACTGATATACAATGGTTTATTCACCTACACCCTTATGCCATAGTTTAGAGTTTCCTCTAAGTATCTTGGAATCCTTTTGACAGCCTTCAACGTTCAGTAAGAGGTTTCTGCATGAACTAACACACTTTGGTCACACTAAATGAGATTTTAGGTCTTGTAATGGTGATGCACTGTAGAGCCCCTATAATACTTCAGTAGCGATGTGAACCTTAAATTGGATTACCTTTATTCTTAGACAAGTGTAGGTTACTGGTCATTGGAGTGGGCAAAGACTTGGCTTTGTCCATGCCTGCTCTCTACAAAACTATTTGTATATAATTTTTCTTTGACTGAGATGCAATTCACAATTTTTAGTGTGCTTAGACTTCAGTGCCTAAGAAAAAGCTCAAGTTTCCAAGATCCTTCAATTTGAATTGGTTGTTTAAGCATTGAGTTAGCTTAGTTATATTTATGGTTTATCCTCCCAAGTTGATATTATTCAACAACTCAGATGCGGAACAATATGATCAAATATAGAATGGTGAAATAATCAGATAAAATTATTGTGGTTATTCTCCTTTAAAGAAAAGGTGAAAATTACCAATTAATTATAAATGAAAAGGTATCACACAAAAAGTTTTTAAAGTGGTTCCACTATCAATGTGATAGTGTACGTCCACTAAGGGGAAGAAATTTTTTATTAATAATCAGAGAGAACACTACAGAGATTAGTACAAGTCATTTCTATTACATAAGCTCCTTTTTATAATGCTTTGGAACTAAGGTTTAAACTTATCCTACGATGTGGGACTAAAAACTAACAAACCCCAATATTATATTTCATTTTTCAATGCTCCACCTTGATACAATATACATATCTTTGACAGAGCCATCCAACTTCATTTACGCCTTCATACTCTGTATAATCTCGAGCACAGCGGTTACATCCCAATGAGCTTTGGTAATTCCATAACCCATTTAACTTTTCAACGAAGTGCAGCAAAGCCACTACCTGCCAATATAGTGTTAAATGTATCTTTCTCTTATAGAATCTACCAATATTTTCAATGAAAACAAACGTCTCCATTTACCAATTCTCTCTCCTGCATGCCACTATGTGGCACCTAGCACCTTGATAGGTGGATCAAGTTCGAGCAATGCTCGAACTTTACAACAGGTAAGGAATTAGTGAACATGTCTGCTGCATTCTGAATTAGCTTCTCTTCTTTCATTGTGATAAGAAAGTATTCTCTCACCTCTATGTGCTTTATCCTTGAAGATTTTCAGCTAAGTGAATTGCACTTTGACTCTCACAATTCACTTCTACTCCATCATATACGAAGCCCAAATTACGCATCGACCACCTTCAGTATAGTGCCTCCTTAACTACTTCAACAGCAGCTATAAGCCCTGCCTCTACAGCAAACAAAGCAATAACAGTATGCAACCTCGCTCTCCAACTGATAGTTGTCCCTTTAAGGATGAACACATAATTCGAGGTTGACTTCCTTTGATCTCTATCGTAGGCTTTGTCCTTCACTGAGATCGGAGATCCATTATTAGAAAACTATATGTGCAATGACATCGATGTACTAATTGCCTTTACTCATTCCATGCTAAATCGAACAAGCACCTTCCTAAAGTTCTCCTTTTGAGTGAGCCTCAAAAGGCCTAAATTCTATCCATTTGGATTTTCATACCCAAAATCTTCCTTCCTTCACTAAGGTCTTTCATCTCAAATTCCTCTTTTAGCTTCATCTTTAAACTATTAATTTCAGCTTTATCCTTGGAAGAAATCAACATGTCATCCACATACACGACTAAATACACCCAACTACCGCTCTCTAAATGCTTGAAGTATACACAAGCATCTTTGATACTACGATCAAAATCAAGTGAAATCACAAAAGAGTCAAACATCTTGTACCATTGTCTAGGAGACTTTTTGAGTCCATAAATTTATTTCTTTTGCTTGCAAACCCATTTCTTTTTCCCACTTACAACAAATCCTTCGGCTTGCTTCATGAAAATGGTCTCCTTTAAGTCACTATGTATGAAAGCTGTCTTCACATCAAGTTGATTCAACTCGAAGTCATGAGTAGCAACAATAGCAAGCAAAATGCGGATGGAGGTATGCCTCACTATATGAGAAAATATCTCATTATACTCCACTCCCTTCCTCTGTGAGAACCTTTAATAATTAATCTAACCTTATATCTTCAATCATCCTTCAGCTTGAATAGCCATTTGCAACTTATAGCTTGGCTTCCTTGATGAGGCAGTACCAAATCCCAAGTCTTGTTCTTTCTTAACAAATCTAACTCCTCTTTCATGGAGCACATCCGTTTCGAGCTATCACTCAACTTCATAGATTTTTCAAGGTCAAATGGCTCATTATGAACCACATGTAGGGCATAATCAAACTGATCACCAAAGCTAAGGTTAGCATACTGCCAATCACCATACCTCTCGGGTGGCCTAATAGTCCTACGACTGACCTGAATAGGTACAAATTCACCTAAACTCCTTTCCACTCCACCTTGATTAGGACATCCTTAGTCTCATGCACATCACTCGCACCACTGGAAGGAACCTGTGGACTACTATGTGATGTCTCATCAACTACATCTACTTCTCTCACATCAGCATCAATTCTACTACTAGGATAAAATATAGTAACCTCTTCCAACTCCTTAGTCCTATCAAATTCATCTGATGTGGTAAGTAACTCCTCCTTAGGATTGAACATCACAGACTCATCAATTACATGTCTAGAATACACAATCTTTCTATCAACAGGGTTCCAAATGCGATCCTCCTTGATACCATCCGTATATCCCATATATATGTCCTTGTACGCTCTAGCTTCCAATTTGTCATAACCTATATATTAAACATACATAGGACAACCGAAAATATGAAAGTAACTAAGATACACTGATTTACCTCTCTGAAATCTTCCCATCTATGGCTAAGCATGGAATTCGATTTATAATAAGCGCTGTAGTTGATAAAGCTTCAACTCAAAAGCCTCTAGACAAGTCCGCCATCAATCTCAAGCAACGTGCCTTCTCAAGTAGAGTCTGATTCATCCTCTCCACAATCCCATTGGATTGCGATCTCCTGGTGTACTGACATGTCTATAAATACCATATTGCTTACAAAGATTGTGGAAATCCTTATAAACAAATTCACCTCCATTATCAGATCTAAGCATCTTCAACTTACAACTTGATTGGTTCTCAACTAGCGATTTCCAAGCTTTAAACTTCTCAAGGCTTTCCAATTTGGCCTTTATCACATAAACCCAAACTTTTCGAGAAAAGTAATCAATAAAGGAAATGAAATACTTTGCTCACCCATTGGAAGCAGTAGCTACTGGTTCCCAAACATTTGTATACACATAATCAAGCACTCTCTCTGATCTATGAAGTCCAACTTCAAAAGATACCTTCGTTTGCTTTCCCATCACACATTCCTGGCAAAAATCCAACTCGTCAAATCTTCCTCTTTGATCATCTTTCGATTGTGAAGAAACTCTAAGCTCTTCTTCGAAATATGACCCAATCTTAGATGTTAAATTCTAGTTGCATCCAAAGCACAAGAACTATCCACTCCAATACAAGATTCTCCAAGAACTATGGTTCCTTTCAGCAGATACAGATTTCAAAATGCATCTCCCTTCATCAAAACAAGTGCACCCTTAGAAACCTTTAAACCATCCTTCTCGATAGTCACCTTGCATCCTATGTATGCCAACTACCCCAAAGAAATTAATGACTTTCGAAGACCTGGAACATAACAGACACATGTTAAAGTGCATATCACTTCATCAAACATCCTAATCCAAACTATACCCTCTCCCATGGTTGTGCAAGTGGCATCATTTCCCATAAGGATTACACTTCCCTTTTTTCAAACAAAAGAGCTAAAATAATCCTTGTTTGACGTTATATGGAACAACGCCGCTTAGTCAAGCACCCAATGGTTTGATACATCAGATACTGTTGTAGTCAACACATCGTCGGATATATTCTTCTCCACCATAAGTGACAAAGATCCATCCTCAGCCTTCTTCTTCAAATTCGAACATTCTCTCTTACAATGGCCTGGTTTCTTGCAATAGTGGCACTTTCCATCTCTAGACTTTCCTCTCCAACCATTTTCGGACTTTCTATATTTGGAACACCCCCTAGTGTTCCAACTCTTCTTCTCCTCTCTTCCTCTCTCGACAAATTGGCCTTGACTACTACTCTCTTCTCTTCCTTCACTCATCTCCTTTATTTGATCCCTCGGGACTTCAGATAGGAGACCTAATTTCACATCATCTATAGTCAAAGTCTCTCTGTCATAAATCAGACTGTTAGCAAAACCCGTGTTATGCTCTAAAAGGGAACATAAAAGAACCATCGCCTTCTGCGCTTCATCCACCTTCAAATCCATAGTCTTCATCTTCTTTACAAGATCATCGAAGAAATTAAGATGCGCCTTTACTGAAGTACCCTCTCTCATCTTCATGGTGGAAAACGTCTTCAGTAGAATCAAATGGTTAGTGAGTGATTTCTTCAGATAGGGATTCTCCAACTTGGTCCAAATTCCTTTAGGAGTGGTTTCCATGCTAATTTCCAAGATAACATTTTCTCTCATGGCTAGTTGTAGAGAAGTAAATGCCCATTCTTCAATCTTCTCTTCTCCATGGTATAAACTTATGTTGGTAACTCTTCAGTGTCAACAACTACCTAATGAATCATATTCCTTTTAAGAATAGCCTTCATCCTCCATTACCACTTCTCGAAGTCTTTACCCTGTTCCATATATCTATTACCAACTATGACCCGGATGCAATATAGGAGCCTCTTACATCAGGCCTTGTTACAATATGGGTAGCTCCATCTTCTGCCTTACTTCCTTACACCTTTTATAAATCAACCTAGATGCTCTAATACTAGATTGTTGGGGCCTATCCTTCCAAGCCGAGATTACATAACAACACAATAACGGAACAGTAGGATCAAATATAGAAAGGAGGAACAATTAGATAACATTATTAGGTTTATCCTCCTTTAACGAAAATGTGAAAATTACCAATTAATTATAAATGAAAAGGAAGCACACAAAAGTTTTTGAAGTGGTTCCAATATCAATGTGATAGTGTACATTCACTAAGGGAAGTAGATTTTTGTTAATAATTTAAGAGAGAAGATTACAGAAATTAGTACAAGTTATTTCTATTACATAGTCTCTTTCATATAAGGCTTTGGAACTAAGGTTTGAACTTATCACACGATGTGGGGCTGAACAAAAAATAAAAAAAACCCAATATTGCATCACATTTTTCAATAGTTATTTCAGCATTACTACTCGTTATAATGATGAAGCCATCAACATACACCGATACATATGTTGCAGACCTATCATTAGCTTTGACAATAGTGAATTATCTGACCTTGTTGCTTTATAGCTCAACCTCTTTATGCCCCATTTAGCTTCTTAAACCAAACCCCGGTTGCCTGCTTCAATCCATATAATGCCTTGTTCAATGGAAAATGAAAGTTGGACTACACAAGATTACCTTGTACTAATCAAAGGGTACATAGAAGCTGGTCGTAGATGCATGAAAGAAGATTTGGAGCAAGATTTTTGGATAACTCTAAATGAAGCATTTAATAATCATTTTCATTGTAGATTAATTTGAAGGATTCTAGAAACTCGAAGTACTTATGTCACGTTTACTAGATCTTGTCAAAGATACAAAAGCATAATAAGAAAAATGGTGGAAGAAGACCTATTCACTTAACATGATCTACTTTTGATTCAAGATATTTATGGGAGTATCTAACTAATTTTTTTGGACTTGTTGCATATGATCTTTAGTTTAGAAATATTCGATAGTTTGAATGATGCTTGGGTTAGCTATTTAATTTCTGTAATTTCTATGTACATTCAGTAAGTTCTATGTACTTTTGAATTCAATTAAGTTATTTCAATTTCAAGTAAATAAGTAAGTACTTAAGATAAGAAACTAACAAACACAATTAAACGATTATCGATCCAAAGCGATATAGACACGACAACTTGATGATTGAAATGATACAAACAAAAAAGAAATGATAACATAGATTTAAAATAAACACATGGGATGATGAAAAAAACTATCTTCAACTACCTAATAATTGAACTAAACTCAATGTCCTTAGGAGTGTTTCAATTTGTTCTTCAAGTTCAGTTGCATAAACAACTGCTCGATGAGGTAAAGGATTGTCAAGCCATTGCCAAACTCCACAACCATTTGAAAAATTGCGGCACTTATAGTATGCTTCGACTGATGTTAGTTCTATTTCTTATGAAATAATACATAACAGAAACTTCAAAGTTATAGTATGTTGGCCCAAAGTCAACCTTTAATCTGTTTGAGGTAGTTAGTGTTGTGTTTAATGCCTTCCTTGAGTTCATCTGTTATGGCTACAACACTCTACTCTTTGCCTTTTTTCACCTTCCATAAGCCTGCGATCTTGCAACTTTCTCATGCTCTCTTAGATCTTCGTAGAGACTTTCATCTATTTCAATTTACCACTTAGTTGGTGGTTAGTGGGAAGACGTATTCGGTGGAGTGTCATGACTTATAGGATTTTATATGAGTAAGATGAGGGCAAGGAAGTATGGTTGTAATTTACCATTTTTTTCTATGCTTAATGGGGATGATATGATTTCAGAGCAGTTTGCCAACCAATATGATATATATATATATATATATATATATATATATATATATAATACATTAACCATGATGAGCCACTTTGTCTTCAGTAGCATTGCTGTCATGTTAAGAAAACTATGCAATGTGGCTATAGTGTTTGGATATGACAGGTCATTGAGCCATTTTGTCTTCACTAACATTGTTGGCATGTCCAGGAATGTGTGGAACATAGTTATAGTGTCCGAATATGACAGTACACTAAGCCACTTTGTCTTCAGTAAAATTACTGGCATGTCAATAATAAAATTACTAGCATGTCAAGGAAGGTGTGCAACATGGCTATAGTGTTCGGATGTGACAGGACAACAAGTCACTTTGTCTACAATAGAATTGGTGGCATGTCAAGGAAGGTATGCAATTTAGCTACAGTGTTCAGATGTGATAGGACACTGAGCCACTTTGTCTTCAATAACATTTCTGGCATGTCAAGGAAGGTATGCAATATGGCTACAGTGTTCGAATGTGATAGGACACTAAACCCTTTTGCCTTCAATAGCATTATTGGCTTGTCAAGGAAGTGTGCAAGGTGGTTACAATGTTTGGATGTGACAGGACATTGAGCCACTTTGTCTTCAATAGCATTGCTTGCATGTCAAGGAAGGTGTGCAACGTGGCTATACTATTCAGATGTGACAATTCAATAAGCCACTTTGTCTTCATTATCATTACTGGCATGTCAAGGAAGGTGTGCAGTGTGGCTACAATGTTCGGATGCACTAGGACACTGAGCTACATTGTCTCCAATAGCACTGCTATCATGTTAAGGAAGGTGCGCAACATGACTACATCATTCAAATGTGACAGGTCATTGAGCCACTTTGTCTTCAATAGCATTGATGGAATCTCAAGGAAGTTGTCCAACTACTATAAATACCCATAATAATCTTGTTCATCCATGCTCATTCATATCTAATATATTTCCTAGTACAAAAGTAAAGTCAGTTGAAGGTCTTATATGTTTCGATGATAGCGATAATAAATTTGATGAGATGATGGAATATCATTTCCATTGTAAAGGGGAGCTTATAGCCATATATATGCTACAAGTTGGTCAATCTAGTGGGAAACATTGTGTACCAATTGTTGGCTATCACTATAAAAATCACAGACATTCTTGGTATAATGAAAGACTACTTTAATCCAAATTCTACTTACAACGATGGTGATTTTAAAAGAAGATTTTACATATGCCGACCTTTGTTCCTTAGAATCCTACAATCAATTAAAAAGCATGATAAATACTTTGTCGTCAAACCTAATGCATCTCGTACACCGGGATTGACTGATATCCAAAAAATGAATGCTACATTGGGAATGCTTGCATATGCAAGACCAACAGATGCTCTAGATGAGAATTTGCATTTGGGGGAAAGCATGGTACTAGAATATTTGGACCATTCCTGTCAAGCTATCATCGACGTTTAGGGCAATCAATATTTACGAAGATCAAATGAAGCTAATATAATAAGATTAATGGAGATGCATAGCAGTAGAAGATGGCTGGGAATGTTTGGTAGTATAGATTGTATGCATTGGTAGTGGAAGATTTCTCCAAAGGCTTATGCTGAAGCTAACCAGGGTAAGTCTCATAGGTTGATTATTATTCTTCAAGTGATAGCTTTATATAACAGCATATCTTTTCAGAATGCCAGGTTCTAACAACGATCTTAACGTAGACGAACGTTGTTTGATGATTTAGCTAATGGTAGATCAACTCCTCATTCCTTCATTTTAAGAGATAACACGTACAATAATGGATACTATCTGGGTGATGGTATATACCCTAAATGGGGTACCAAGCATGGGAGATAAGAAGACTTCTCCAACAATCAATAACATCTGGCTCTAGTGACTTGTTCCTCTAAATCTAATATATGAGTTGTAATGAGGAGGGGGTCAGAACAATGTTCTAGTGACTGAAAAATCTATAGTGCCCATAACATAAATTTATACTGATTGGTTTCCATTTAATTGTCATGTCTAATATTTTATGGTTAACCAAATTAACCTAATATTAAACACATGATATTCCTACCTAGCATGCTTCACCTACCCACCCTTCCCAAGGTATAAAATACTAACATAATTCTATCATCTACTTAATACTTCCAAAAATGAAGCAGACTCCTAGCATTGTCATCATTGGTCTATTGGTTCTAGGTACCAAGACCTTTGACCACTTTTTTTGGCTTTATAGTATATAATAGCCATACTACTAATGCATCCGTCATCACTAAAGTCTTAAACACATGAGAGATAGTACCTTAGCCACATAATACTTTATTAATAAGGACTAGATAGACCCCTGACCATTTAATACCTATATTCTAGGTAGACATTTATCATTTAATACCTAAGCCCAAAGGTAGACTCCTCACTTGTAATACCCAGCTGACAACGCTTGAATCTCACTATGACACTTAATACTTCTTTATAGGAGAAAGGAAGACCCTATATCAGTCACTTAATATCTCTAACTTGAAGCAGACCCTTCCCAAGATATCCACAATCACCTCTAATCTTAAATTCGGTCCATTTAATACTTTTTAACTAGAAAAGATGCAGGCCCTCAAACAACCACTTAACACCCCTAATCCCTAAGAAAATCCAATTGTTCCTATAATCTTTCTCATGGGTCCTATGATTGGTGATGCCTCACATAAGTAATAAGCGTACACAACTGCTGGAAGCCTCTAAGTGAAGGACGAACTTCTATTGTGTAACTCTACTGACTTCACATCCCAATCTTCTAGGCCCAATTAGTTATTTTATGGGTCCAATGGTTAAAGATGTCTCACATCAATAGAAAGTGTATACAACTGCTGGTATCCTCAAAGTGAAAGGCAGATTTCAGTTATGTAACTCTACTGATCCCGCATCCTAGCCTGCTAAGTCCAATTAATTATTCTAGGCTTTATTATTAATAAGCTTTATCATTCTAAGTTGGATATTGGACTTGGCTTAATTAATTAATTTATTTAAGGCTATATAATTTACCTTAAATATTCAATTTCCCATAAATCCCCTTTATTTGCTTCTTCCATAATGCCAATTTGTCCATGATAAAGAATATCATCCTAAGGGACATTTTCTAAGACATTTATGTATATTTACTAATTTCCAATTAGGAATCTTTTCTAACTATTACATAGTTATTAACCTAACTTTTTTATTTATCAGTCCCATTAATCCATTTACCCTATTAGTTACTCGTAACTCTAAAATCCATTTCACATTTTTCACCCATTAATTGGAGTTATAACCTTTTCCCCTTTTCCTATTCATTATTCAACCCTATTTCTATGTATAACTAATACCCTAAGCGAGCATTACGCATAAATCATCTTATTAGTTAAGTAGATATTAGTGCATATAAATACATATGAATACCTACTTCTACCAAATATATCCTAGTCATAAATCTTTAACTACAATATTCTTTTCCATATTTAATTTGTTGAAATTATATTTCTTTGGAAGATTCTCTATCGTGATTTCCATAAATTAGTTTAAAATAAAAGATCAAAAATAAAAGTAAAGATTTGCCTCATTTGAAAAGGAATGATGTTTTTATTGGAATAGACAGTGTAAACCACGGAGAATAAATTTGTACTTTATATATCTCATCCATTTAGTTTAAAAATATTCCTTGTTAAATCGAACGCTACATTTCTTATGCAATTTAAAAACATAAACAAGTTTATAAAAATCAAACGAATATTCTTCCCACAAACTAAACTAGGGAAAATCTCTTATTCAACATAATTAGGGTAATAGTCAAAACCATACTAATAATCTACAACCTAATTTAATATCTAGAATAAATTCCATATATAATCAATCTTCATATTTGTGTAACTTTTGGGACTGATTTCCAGATCAGAATATAACGATAATTTTAATTAGATCTCCTAAGAATATGTAAGTGATATTTAATACATTCAATTTTAGCCTACAATTTACATATATTTATTCATTTAGGCATAAAAATCGAACATATGCCAACGGAATAGATTCAATATTATAAACAATTTATAAATTTCTCACTCACCTTTTAAGTGTTCTAAATCTCCAAATCTAAAGTAAATCCTTTGATTCAACACAATTTCCTTCTTATTCTAGAAAATACGTATAGAAATGGTATATACATATATTAGAATTATAAATCTAAGAAAATATCTAGGGTTGAAGGGAAATATACATACATACACACACACACAAACACACACACACACACATATATATATCCTTATTATCACGTAGTGTTGATTCGCCTCACTTCTTCTTTTATTTGGTTTCTACTCTTCTCCAATTTTTATATATACTAATAAAATAGTGTAGTGCTAAGGGCACTAGGATGCTAGAGGCTATTGCGCCCAACGGCGGTCGGCGGTTAACCATCGACCAAACCCTTATTTAGTTGATGGTAGTTTGCCGATCGTAGTTAAATTTATTTCTGTTCGGCTGCTTATGGCCGAACATGGTAGCTTGTAGCATAAAATGTGGTGCCCTTAGCACCGCACTATAATATTTTATTTTATAATTTAGAAAATAGAAGAGAAAAGAAGATGACAGAGCTTTGCTACTGTTTAGAAAAATATGAGAAGAGAAGAGAGGGGTTGAGCCTAAATTTATAAGCATACGAATCAACCACAACCATTAGATTTATTTGTATAAAATCCGGGCTGTTTGGCCAAGGCAAAACTTAGTTGACAATGTGTGACGACCCGAAATTTTTGAATATTTGAAATTGGATTATTTAATTGATTTTAAATGTTTAAAAGTTAATTTTTAACTTGAATTTCAAATATCACTATTTATTGGGTAATTTAATTATTAATTTAAATCATTTGAAGTTGGGTAAAATGTTGAATCTGAGTTTTAAGCCTGTTAAAAATAATTTGAAGGCCTGGAAAATTTACATTGTTAATACTGAAGGCGATGGAACTTTTAAAATGAAATTTAAAAGTGTTTTGTTCAGTTTTATAATTTTATAGTTTAAATTGAATTTAAAAATAGCTTTCTGAGGCACAGTCTTGGAATTCGATGAAACCAGTTCCATTGGATCCGTAATATTGTATTATTATCAGATTTCAAATTTTGTAGTGATTGGAATTGTTGTGAGCGTACGACATATAAATGCACTGAAATTTTTATCGAAAATTCAATATTATAACTGGGTCCAAAAAGCTATCTTCTTCATAAGATCGAATTAGGACTTAAAACCTTTTCCAGTGCGTTCGTAATAGGGGTATAACATTATAAACGTCTAGCGGCATGACTCGATAGGAGATCAAGATTTTAAGTTGCTAAAAGAGATATTTTCAATATTAAAATTTATACTTATCAAGTCAGAAATCAAGTCCAGCCACCTTCCATCCTTTCAAAACGTAATTTGTTCTCTCACGCAAAGAATCAAATCCTGTCCCTTTTCTTGTTCAAGCATGCTACTTTCCCTTTTCTCTCAACAATTCACGAAATCAAACATTCCCTTCTTTCGTTCAATACGAACAGATCGAAATCAAAATAAAAAGAAAATCCAAATCGAATTCCCTCAACAAAAGAAAAGAAAAAAAAATTGTGTCTTTATCTTCTGGCATCCTCTAAATCAAATCGACCATGGCCAAAGGGAGCGCTGTGTAGTTCATCGCGTTTTAGGGGTTTTTGGAGGTCGGTCGACGTCGCGATCGGAGTCGCGTGTGATAAGGCATTAGCCAAGTGAGTGAAGTCACGCCTTGTTTGGGTTGGGGGTTTCCAAAGTGTTCACGCGTTTGCTCCTAGAAGCTCGAGTGGCGGCGTCTTCATTAAAAGTGGGTCACAATAAGGAGAAGGGTTTGGGCTCATCTCGGGGATGGTTATTGGGAGGAGGGGAAGGCGCGATTGATGGGTTTCGAGTCGCGCTCCTTGTCATTGATCGAGTCAGTAAGGATGTTGAGGCGTTCGAAGCGGTGTAGTGGTCGAAGTCATCGAGGAGGCATCGCAGGGTCGTGGTCAGGTCGATGGTGAGGTACATCTGTTTTGTTTTTTTAACATTAAATTTATATATATATATAGTTTAAACAAATATATGTATATATATAATAGTATTTGATTTAGCAATAAGGTAGATTTGTAGTATTTTATTCTTCATTTTCAACTTAAATTAGATGATGTATATATATGAAAATAAGCAGAGGAAAATATATATATTTTACAAAGGTACTGAGAACCCTTCTATTGATTTAGCATTAGACTTGGAAATGAAAATGGGAATTTAAATGTTTGAAGAATTTATTTAAAAATAGATTTTTAAATCTATATAGAATATTTTATAAGTGTTTATGAAGTTTCAAAAATAAAATGTCTGTGCACATATACATATTCTAGTTTAAAGACAAATATATATATATATATACATAAGACTTTTGGAAATAAATATGGATATTAAATTATTTGAAAGTGTGAGTAAAATTAGATTTTTGGAATCTATCATATATATATATATGTAGTTTAAAAAGAGAAATTTATTTTTAAATTTTTTTTTAATCATTAATTAATTTAACTTATTTAATGGTAATCTATTATTGGATTTATCCAAATATTAATAAACCATATAATGTTATACAAGGTCTTGAATCGTGAAGAGACCGAGTAAAGATTTAAGTGGATTGCAAATAAAAAGCAAAGGTGAGTTAATCTCACTCATCTGGTTTTAATTTAAATTTAAATGGTTAAATTTAAATAATTGGTTGAATGATTGAATTGGTTTGATGTGCTATATTATATATAGTAGTATATATAGTATATATTGGAGTTGTTGATATTCCCGCATTATATAGCGGATGAGACCCTATGCGCCGTATAATAGCGGATGATATTTTATATAAACCCATATACCGCGATATTCCACCTAAAAGTGGAATTGGTATTGTGCTAACGTTTGTGGATGCAGGAAACAGGTTGGAGGGATCCAACTAGATTCCTCAAATTTATTTAGATTGTTCTAATAACTCTGTGATATGATTAATTGATATTCTGTGATGAATTATATTGATCACATCGGAAATTGGAATTTATTGAGTACTCTGGCTTGGTTAAAAATATATATTGAAATTTGAGAATTAAAAAATATATATGAAGTGTGGATTTTTAAAAGTAATATAAGGGTAATTTTAAATAAAGTAATTATAAGGAATTTGGGAAACCAAAATGGTTTGGAAGAATGAAAGTTAATTTTTTTAAAAAAAAATTATAACAAATAAACCCAAAGTATGGGAAAAGAGATATTTTGAATAAATGAATTCAAGTGATAATATTTAAAAAGCGAGTAAAGAATTCATTTTTAAATTTCAAGGTTTGAATTGATTTAAAAGGATAAAGAAGGAATTGGGAAATCTGAAATTGGTATTTTCAGTTAAAAAGATTTTAATCATAACGAAGAAATAAAATTTGAATTTAATAGATTTTGAAATAAACGAGTAAGTAAAGGAATTAATTTCAAAATGGAGAAATTCAGAAATCAATTAGAAAATTTGAAATTTTAAAAGGGAAATGAGATTATAAATTTATAAGCTGGGTTTATAAAAGTGAAGGAATATATCAATGGATATTTGGAAGAATAAATTCACAGTGGGAATTTATTAAAGAAATGGGTAATTTGCTTAAAAATAAATAGTGATTTATTTTTAAAGATGTGAAAGAGAAGTGTATTTCCCTGGATAGCCAAGTACGTTTCCAAAGCAAACTTTTAAGTATAAGTTAAAAGTTTTAAAGTTGTTTTAAAGGTATGTTTTAGAAAATTTATTATTTTTAAATGTTTAAATTTTAAAGTAAGTTTTTTTTCAAATTTATCTTAGTAGTAATTATTTGAAAGTGACTTGGTATTATGTTTTAAAAAGAGAAAGTTTAGTTTTCTATTTTATAAAGTAGCTTTATTTTAAATATTCTTAAAGTGTATATTTTTATAAAATAAAGTATTAAAGTAGTTTTAAATCTAAATGTTTAAAAGTATATTCTATAATTAAGTGTTTTAAATGATTTTAAAATCTAAGTGTTTGTACTTGGTGATTTCAGTGGAAATAGAAAATATTTGGAAAATTTATTCCGTGAGAGGAAGATGGTTTGAAAATTGTTTTCAAAGGATTGAAAGTGAAAAAAATATCTTGCGAAGATATTTTAAGATTAATAAATAATTTGGAAAATTATTTATTGTTTGATGGATGTTTGTGAATGTTAATTGATAGTTAAATAACCGACTATCAATATTGGCCAATGCGCTGATCGTTTCGAAGAGACCGGGATCGAGATTTATTTCTCGAAAACCACTTCGATCCGGTTTGTACGTTTTGTGAGGAAACGAGATTAAATCGAAGGTGGTACAGTGAAGTGCAAGGGCTAGTCGCTACTAATCCTGAGGGTGATTCCAAAATGGATGTAGTAGGATTAGTGCCTTCGGTTCCGTTCAGACCCGGAATGGACTTGTATGGATGAATGCTTTTGGAACATCGTCAGGTGGACGGTGGGCATTCTAAGTGAAACGTTCTATAAAGGTAACGCTTAGCCTCGAGCCTCATCAACCGGGAATGACTGAAAATCAGGGGTTATGCAGCAAGGCTTGTGGGTAGCGCCCATTAGGGTGAGGTCATCCCTGTCTAGATGTCCCTTTTATTTTGGCTTAGTGGTGCGGTTGCTGATCCCAACCATGGGGTGATCTTACTCGGAATTACCCTTAGGTAGTTCCGGTCTTATGTTGCAGGGGATCGGGTGTGGTCCTCGGTACACTGATCTAGACCAGGTACTGTGATAGGTCGTACCCCAGTGCCTAGTCATTAGTTGGAAATCCATTCTCCCTACGTTCCTTTTACGGTTTTTGTTTGTAGAACCCACTTTGTGGCTAGTTATGCTGGAATTTAATCATGTAACAATTTCAGCTATTTGAATAAGTACTTGTATTTAGACACTATTATAATATCAAAGGATTTTGATAAAAAGTGTTTTGGCTATCGTAAGGTAAAAACCCGACATGTTTATTTGTGGCGTGGTCTGACGAGATGCTTTTTATTTCAAAGGGTTTGGAAAACTTTAATAATCCAATTGAGTGTGTTTTCTCACGCTGGTTTTCAGACTGACTCGGGTGTTATTTTATTATAATGCTCGGGTCAGACCGAGTATTATAGATTACAGGAAAGGATGCTGTGGAGCTCAGGAGACGAGCTGGATGTCGATTCGTACTTACGTACTTGTTTTAAATATTCCACTGTGTTGATTAGTTGTGTATTCAGTTTGTAAGGACAAGTTGTGATAGCTGTCCGGTGGTGTGTATTTGGTTATTGTGCTCTGATGATGTAATGTATAAACAGATACATTTTTCCTTTGTGTAAAGATCAATTAATATCTATTATATTTGATTCCGCTGCGATGGTTAGATTCTGTTGTTATTTTGTTTCCTTTTCTTCTACCTCCTTCTTCTTTAACCCTAATGGTTCAATTTTTCGGGTATGAAAAATCGGGTCGTTACACAATGCTAGGACTAGTTGATTGGTACCCTCAAGGGGTTCGACCTCTACTTGTAGACCTTCCTAATAAAGGTGGTCGACTGGTGGGTCCTGGTATTTATTATGTAAATATTAACCTTTTCTAATTTAATTATTTCCATTCCAAATTCATTTTTCGTCTGTATCATTGATTAATGAATGAATTGTAATTAATTGTTGATTTAAAAATGGAAATAAATAATTAATTGAAAATGACTAAAAATGTGTAACCTTGGAAGGTATGATTAATTACAATCTTGAAAGATATTTGTAAATAACAAGAATTACTTTAAGTTAAGATTTGGGAAGTTTATTATTCAAAAAGAGATTTTAAATAATAATAAGAATAATTTTAGTAAAATGGTACTGTTTTATGGAGATGACCAAATGAATGATTTTTTGTTGTTTATAGTATGAAATATTATTATTATTATTGTTGCTTGAGTAATAATATGAGAAAATATTTTCTAAATAGTAATAATATTAAGAATAAAGGATTATTTTCCAAAATAAAACAAATTTGTGGTGATTTAAGCTAGAATATTATTATTTAAAGTACTATGGTTTTATGTATTTGTAAAATGGAGTAAAATAAAGGGATTTGAACGTATTACTGTTTTATAAGAATTATTATTGTTTTTGAAGATAAATAAATAAGGGTGAATTTATAATAAATAATAATAATATGATTTAAGAGAATACTAGATGAAAACATTATTTTGATGATTGTTGAATGTTTGATTGATTATTCTGATCATTACATATATGTTTGATGCTTGATTATGGTATCACATTTTGATGAATGTGCGATATTTTACCATTATTATTGCTAGTTGATGTGTAGTTAATATCGATTATTTAATGATGGATGTCGTATGACTAATATCAATTGGATTTGTACACATTTGACGATATTATGGTTGGGTTACTATTGTGCAATGACTAGTATACACTAGATGATTTATACTTACATCAGTGGTGTATTATTATAGTTGACATTGCATGTTATTGTTTAATATTTAGATGTGTTATTTTTGTTGCTATGCTATAAGATGATCAGCTATAACGAATGAGTATTGATATTGTTTTCTTCTTCTTGAGTTGGTTGCATTGATTGCATTGGTAACATTCATTTTGTTGAATTACATTAATTGCAATGGTTGCATTAATTGTATTGGTTTTGGTGGTTGCAATGGTTTGATCCCTCAAAAAGGATATATAAGCAGCCTTTTTCAATGCGGAAGCCACTGGATCTCTTAGGTTGGGATGGGGTTTCCTGAAATTGGCACAGTCTAAACATAGCTAAAACTAATTTGTAGCATTATCATATATATATATATATATATGTGTGCATTTGTAAGTGTGAAGGTGGAAGCAAAGATGGGAACAAAGAATCTGGAATAAGCCACATTCACAGTATTATTTGATATACCTCTTGCATCTTGATTGTATAGTTGTTGTCATAAATCTAAATTGTTTAATATATTGATATTGATATTATTTGATGTTAAATTTTGTTAATATTATTTTGTTGAGACGACACTTCCATTTTAAATTCTACCGTGGGTTTTCCCTTTCTGTTCATTGTTTTAGACTTTTCATACACCCATGGGCCATTATTTTTATATCAAAATTTTGTTGTAAGCATATGTTGATGTTGTTTATAATTGAATTTAGATGTTAAAAATAGTGGGTTGTCATATTTTGTATCAGAGCTTAGGTTCAACAATTCATTTAGCCTTGGGTTGGTTTAACCATTAGGTTATATAATGATTTATACCTTAGGTTGGGTTATAATATAGATGAAAGAGCGTTTTGACTGATAATCGTATACTTTATGTATATGGTTGTTTGTCGGTTATTGTTACCTTACCCTAAAATTATGTTTATTTATAATGATGAAAGATAAATAAAGTAATAGCAAACTATGATAAACACTTATAAGAGAGGTTAAGTGTTGGTTATTAGCCAAATGACACACACCCGAAGTTAAATTACAATTAAAATCTAACCTTAATCAATTGGAATAATTTTTATTTTTGAAGTGAAAAATATTTCTTTAGAAAATGGTAATTTCCATGCGTGAAAGTGATTTGTTAAATTTTTTTTGAGAATAAAGTATTTAATTTGGGAAAAATATTTTTATGAAGATATTTTTAAAAGGAAAAGAAAAAATTATTTTAAAGTACTTTTAAAAAGTGTTCTAATTAGATATTGGAAGTTTATTTCAGTTTTGAGGAGACATTTTTGGTGTGAGAAACTTTAATTATTTTTAAAACATCATTTGGAATATGTTTCTACAATACGATTATGGTTTAGCAAATGTAACAACCCGAAATTTTCGACTCCGAAAATCCCGGATTGTTAAGGAAAAGAAGAAGAAAGAGGTATAAGAAGAATAGAAGAAAGAAACAGAAAGAAGAAAGAAGAACAGAGAACACAACATCTCACATTCGCATCGGATTAAATATAATAACAAATAATACCATTTTATAAAAGAAAGCTGTAATTGTTGCTTTACATACAATTCATCAGAGTTACAATCATTACAATAGACTGGACAGTTATATCAACCTGCCCCATACTACTATCAATACAACTCTCAAATACATAGCGGAATACACTCTATACGTCTCTGTCATCCAGCTCGCCACCTGAACTCTAGAACGTCCTTTCCTGAAAATCTGTAATACTCGGTCTGACCCGAGCATTACATTTCAAGTGGTTTATCATTTCTAAAGATAAATGTTTTCAAGGAAATGAAATAGTGTTTTAACCCAATTTTATATGAATTTACCAAAGGAAACTATACTTAAACTTATATAATTTTGTTATGTATATGACTACCGATTAAACATACTCTAATGAATGATGTTATATGTTCTTGTTATCAATTGACCAGTTAAATTTACAGAATTTATCATTTATCACACTCACATTTGCATTACCCAACATTAGTACCTTAGGATTTAGGAATAGTTTTACTAGTTAGGTTGTTCCTATAGTGTAACGATCTGTCTTTCTTACTACCAAAGACGACACTTAACACATTCTCGGTATTCATGTGCTGATCATTTTGTTGTTCGAAAGACGGGTTATTAGGGGTGAAAGAAAGAAAGAAAGAATAGAAGAAACTAACAACATAGGATCTCACAACGCAACAAAACAATATATATTACTCAACATAATATATTACAAAGCATCAGAGTCATACTAATACAAATTCTACCTAGGATAGCTATAACAGTATGCCCCTACCTAACTGATACAATATACATATAATATAGCGAAAACAAGAAAAATAACTAGCGATCGATGAAGCCACCTGCTCCAAGCTTCTCTAAGGTAAATATTCAGAATATATATAATACAGCGGAAACAGGAAAAATAACTAGCTATCGATGAAGCCACCTGCTTCAAGCTTCTCCAAGGTAAATAAGCAAAAAAACATTAAGTTCTTGGATGCCCATTAAATCGGAGCACCGAAGAGCTTTGGAAAAGGAAAAATAAACTCCAGGTCAGACATGGGTCTAGTGTGAGTAAAGCATAAATCTTTAACTTTTAAAAAAACTTTTAAAATCAATAGCATCTCGTAAGACCATGTTGCAAATAAACATGGACGAATTTTTACCTTACGATACTAAATCGTTTCTATAGAAAATCCATTGATAGTATAATACTGTTTAGGGGCCAAAGTAAAATATGAATATAGCGGAAATGCTTGTGTCTCACATTTCAGCATAGTTGGGCATAACAAAGTCCGTACAGCACTTATTAGAAAGTGGATTCCATGGAATGACTGGGCAACTAGGGTACCACCCATCATGGTGCATCTCTAGATAAAATAACACCGAGGACCTCGTCGGGATTCCCATGCCAACACAGAACTGGCCTACCACTTGACTAGTTGTACTGAATATGATCACCCTTTGGTTAATGGGCCCTGAAGCATACAACTGAAAATTAATATCGACTCTAGATAGGGATGATCATAACCTAATAGGAGCGATCAACTTAGCCCTACTGCATCTCTCCTGTTTTAGTCATTCCCGGTTGATGAGGCTAGTGCCTATGGTTTACCTTTTCGTATAGCACTTCCCACTTGGAACTCTAACACTGCACTCCAAGCAGCAATGCAATGTCAGCATCCATCCATACAAGTTGTTCAGGACATGAAAAAACCGAAGGCACTACTTCTACAACATCCATTTTGGAATCACCCTCATGATTAGTAGCAAGCAGCCTTTGCACTTTAAAGAGCTCCGTCTTCAATTCCATCATCTTCAGGATGTCTTCACTTTGAAACACTTGAGTTGGATCGAATTGGTTTTCGAATAACATATCCAATCCCTGTCTTTTTGAAAGAACATTCGATAGATTCAACCTCGGGTCTTTAGGAAATAAACAGTCATCACCTCCTAAGCATTAGTGAACGGATTTCCTTATCATTTGTCCAAGGAGAATGAAACGAGATTTGTACACACAATACGGCATCATCGAAGATGATTTTACCATATAACCGACCCACGTGTTTCTCCTAGATATTGCCAAAGTTACGTTTTGGGTCCATATTTGATAATTTGTTATTTAACTATTATATAAATAAAAAATAACCAATTCTATAATAACTCATACTTTAATCGCTTTATATTTAAATAATTAAATCATTTTTAAATATTTAAATAATAGATTTTATTAACCAAATAAACATATTTTAAGTATTAATTAATGATATTAAAATCATTTTCAAATTTTGTCTATAAAAATAATTAGTTCAAAATAATAGAAAATGTGAACGAAATCGTTTTTCGAAAATTCGACTTTTCGACATAAGAAAGTCATCGAAAACATAATGCACATTTTATGTAACTCACATACACATGCACACAGATGCACATATGTCCTATAATAATGATAGTGTTAAAATTAATAAACCATGCTTAGATTAAAATAAAACAAGATTTGATTTAAAATAAAATATAAAATAACCTCTCATGCACCACCATAACGTAAGCTACCTCGGTTAGCACACAAGGCATGGTGGAGGGTGGACAAAAGGTGGGTGCATATGCACCTAGGGAGAGGAGGGAAGCATGCATATGGCAACATCTAATATATTTTAAATGTTAAAGTTAATTCAAATTATTACCCCACTTCTTTGCCTATAAATATGCATCATCTCCGCACATTCTCACTTTACATCTTAATTTTCATAGCTTCTCTTCTCTTCATATTAAGCATATCCATGGCTACCAAATACATGTCTAAATTTGTCAAAATATAGCTTCTTCACTTTAAAACTCCATATATTCATCTACAAACACTCCACCAAGACAAAAGCCATTTCCACCTCAAATCTCTAAGGATGAGCCTATTTATGCCCAGGCCGAGCTCAAATTTTCCATTAGCCAAGCCATGTTGCACCTTACAAGCCCACATAAGGTCCTATTTTATAGTTAAGGCAAGTTGCTAAGAGGTTAGGAAAATTCGGTGAAAGTTTTGCTTGGTTTGGAACAAGTTTGGTGAGTGAAGCTTCCACCTTCAAACCAAGTGTTTTCAAACTATATTTTTGTTCATGCCATAGCTATTGAATGGTTGTTGTATTGGTGAAATAATGATTTTGTTGTTGGATAGGTTTGTTGCTTAAAAGTTAGTCACTATGAAAAGTTAGTAGGCGAATCTTAAGACATATGAAATTTCAGTAGTTAAATTTATGCCTTTGTGAATAAATGCTCGAGATATGTTGTAATACTTTAAATCACCATGTAAATATGCTTATACCCTTGCTATGTGATGTGTGGTTGTATTGCAAATGACATAAACTTGAATTCTGAACTGCCCGTATAGCGATAGTCGCTATATCGGCACTTTCAGAAAAACACCTTTTATACAAACCGTTTTGTTTCATTATCGTGTTTGGAATTATTTTAGAAGTTAAGTAAGTTTTTGATTAATGATGTTTTTAGTATAAATTAATTAATTTAATAATGATTAATTAATTAATTGATAAGGACTAAGATTAATTAATTAACTTATTAATGATATGTCTTAAATTTAACAAGGATTTAGAGATTTATAAAAAGAATTTTATAAATGGTTTTAGAGCTTTTGTAAAGACCCGTAAATTTTAATAATTTTAATAACGTAATTAACTGAATTTTTGTGAAATTTTAAATAATAAAATTATGAATTTAAAATTTAATATTTGGGATACGTCCATTTAAACATAGCAAATGGAAAATTTTCATCGGATAATATGAAAGTTTTTTTTGTGTAATTTTATTTAATTTAAATCAGTCAATATTTGATGATAATAAAATATTTCTCAAACCTGAATATTTTTATATAATAAATTTGTAAGTCATCTTCTGAGTGAGACATCATATTTTGTTTCGCCAAATTTGGACTGATATTGCTCCGTTTATCTTATTTTCGGCGTATTGGCAGCATTTTCGGTATCGAATATCGACTTTTGATAGGAAGGGTGTATCACTGATATCTGTATACCGTTTTGATCGTCTCATAGTGTTGATCTTCACAGTATATTCATTTCTGCGATTTGAAGTCCGGTTCGCTGCGGGATCGACGAAAAAATTTACAGTATAGGTACAATTTCGAACCTTTCAAACACCTTGTGTCTTTTCATTGTCCAGCCGTAAGATAATGAATGGCACTGACCATAATTACTTTCTGAATTCAATGTTTTGTCCTTTTCTATTCGTACTAGTTCCAATGTATTTCTCTGGTTCCAACATGTTTTCATCGTTCTAAAAATTTACAAGCAAAGTTCTATATTTTTTTTCATTCTTCAACCTGCTTCTTCTTTTAGATTTCATCAACCACCCACGCCAGCTTTTTTTTCCACCGGCCTCCCATGTCCCGCCGTCCAAGTCACCACCTCCCACTCTATTAGAGTTTGCACGTGCATCCTCCTACCTTAACCGAGCGCAGCCCGTCCTCTTCCCTTCCCTTTCTCAAAGTCTTCAAGCCATGACCGACCTGGTAGCCGCCTTCTCACCTGTACATAGCCCAGCCTACCCTCTCACCGTCAAACTCATCGTCCTTCTCCTCCATTACTCGGCCTCGGCCTTCCCTCCCAGATCCCCAGCTCGACCACCAAGCACGGCCGAAGGCACAGTCACCGAAGGTCGACCCCATCTTCCCCTTGCCTGCTTTCTCTTCCCACTCCTGCATGCTCATCCTCCTCATTCGACCCGCCTGCCTTAGCATCCTCCGCCCTGGCCGCTGCCATAGCCACCTTGCCAATACCCTTCCCATGCATTCCCATGCTCAGCCATCTTTTCTTGTCAGGTCTATCTTCACATTGTTGTAGCCCCTGCCAAACTCGCCAGTTAGCTCGGAGTATTCCTTCTTTTGCTGAGGTGTATATATATATTTTGTTATTTATAATAGTATATATGTTTATTTGGTTTAGCTTATATAGAGTGTATGTTGTTTATTGGTGAGCTATTTGATAAAAAACAATATTATATGTGTATATATATAGTTACAGTATATATTTCTTTTGTTTTATTGTATGTTAGTTATATATCTTTTAGTTTACTAAGTTATATAATATATTGGTTGTTATGTTAATTTATGCAAGTACTTGTATATAACAGTTGTTAATATTTTAAGTATATGTTATATGTTATATATAGGTTTATTAATATAAGTTATATGTAAACCGTTGGAGAATTCCAAGCGAATTTCATCGAATTATATGTGTAAACCCTGTTAGTATAGAATTCCCTATGGTTTGAAATGATACATACCCGAACGAACTTGTAGAATAGGAGAAAATCGTTAAAGGTTGAAATGATAAACCCAAGCGATTTTCATTGAATTTAATTTGGGATTGCGGGTTGAAAAGATATATACCCGTAGATATTTAAATTGCAGATTGAAATGATAAATATCTGTATCACTTGACCATAGGATAGAAAATTATATACAGACACCGTTGGTCTATATATATTTTGAAATGATTTCCAAGGTTTAAAAAGAAATATATATAGTTTTATATAAATATTAATTTTAAAATATTATATATATGCTATTTTATATATGTTTTAAATTCTTGATTTTTAAAATTAAATGTTTTGGAAATTTTAAAGTTATAAGTTAGTTTTGAAATTATAAATTTTAAGAATTTACTTATAATTTTACAATTTTAAAAATATATAAATTAAGTTTTAATAAAAATAAGTTTAATAATAAGATTTAATTTAATACAGTTTGATTTAATTAATATATAATATGTTTAAGTATTTATTAAAAATCATATTTTCAAATATAGAGTTTATAATAATTTTTAATAAATTAAGGTTGGAAAGAGAACTAGAAATTGGTTTGAAATTGTATTTATTTAAGAATTATACTCAAATAAGTTTGATTTGAAATTTATTAAATTTGGGATTTTAAAGATATGATTTTATAACTTGATTTTGATTAAAAGTGATTTAAACGAATATTCAAATTTACATAAATTGAAATGGCATATTTAGTTTTATTTAAATTTTAATTTTAGATTTTTTTTGTAAATGATATTGGATTATATTAAATGAATATTTCAAAACTAAATAATAGTAAAATGAATTTGAAATAAATATGAAATTATCAAAATTTAGTTAATGTAAAGGTTGAATATTAAAACTTTGAAATCTATTGAAGCTGAAATGGTTTAATTTGTGATTCAGATTTGTACCTGAAATCGATTTAAATTGAAAATGGCTTATTGAGACGATTGGACTAAATTGGAATTTGATGGATTAAGATTGAATTAAATTGAATTTTGGAATTTGAGTTGATTTGTATCGATTTATGAAGTTTGAGGAAACTTTTTATTGTATAAAGTATTTTCAAATATATTTAAACTATTTTTAATATTTTACTTTATAAATTATTTTAATATAAACTATTTTAATTTTTAACTATTTTAATATACTAATTATTTTATTCTATAAACTATTTTATTATATAAACTATTTTATTATATAAACTATATATATATACTATTATTAATATCTAAACTGTTTAAGAGGAAAGTGTTATATTTTCAAAGTATTATGATTTCAAAAGTTATATTTTCAAAGTGTTATGAATTTCAAAGTATTATATTTTCAAAGTGTTATGATTTCCAAAGTGTTATAATTTCAAAGTGTTATAATTTCGAAAGAGTTATAATTTTGGAAGGTGTTATGTTTTTGGAAATGAATATTATTTTAAGTGAGAAATGATATCGTATTAATATGGTTTTGAATTGGATATGATATTTTGGTTTTGAAGTGTGATATTTTGAAATGACCACGATGTTATAATAACGATTGGTTGTTAAAGAGACCGGGATCGGTTATTGTCATACTCTCTGCCAATACCGAAAACCACTTTAACAACCGTTAACGCGGTGGAGATTCCAGAATGAAGTAGGATGGTGGCGACGATTCTATATGAGGTATATACGTGGACCTAACTCCCGTGAGTTAGCTTAAGGTGGCTAAAACATGAGCAATTGACGGGCCAAGTGAGGTAGCTCCTCCGATCGGACACACTCCTTTGATACCATTCTATTACTTTGTGATTGATTGGGTGCACCCATAGATTTTGAGAGTGTGGATCGAGTTGGGCGGTAGCTGCGGCTATGCGTTACCAACAGCCCGAAAGTGTAATTGGTATATCTACCCTGGCATTGCCTAGTTGTGCCATGTCACCTACCATATCGAGCCCACTATGAGTTTGTTTTGTACCATACCTATGGAGTGCCCTCTAACGACGCCCAGTACGGGGGAGATTACGGTACTGTATAGACTTTGGGGATATATAAAATGTATTAAGGGGGATATGGGTAACGCCTTAACGCTATTTTAATAGTTTACTTTACTATAGACATTATTATAATAGCGTATATTACTACATAGTAGATAGTTCCACGGATCCTTAGAGGAT
Organism: Allium fistulosum; assembly: GCA_030737815.1. NCBI lineage: Eukaryota > Viridiplantae > Streptophyta > Magnoliopsida > Asparagales > Amaryllidaceae > Allium > Allium fistulosum. Next base: position 55,552,263 of record CM060905.1, read on the forward strand.
GGCTATCGCAAACATCCTTTAAGTTACTTGTATTTCAGTTGATATTTCACTTGAGTTGGATTTATTGATATAAGAATGTTAATCCTGACTCGAATGTTTTGTGTTTTTGCTTTACGCTCGGGTCAGACTGAGTGTCACAGCATTTGAGACTCACCTTTGGAGTTGGAGCTTCGCTTGGAGATCCATCTATATCTATTCAGCTTTCAGTTATTCAGTTGACTCCAATGATATATCCAGATTTTGTTATTGATTATTGATTATTGTATTGAGACTTCTATGTATTCGAGACTTCTGTTTTATCTTGTTTTAACTCTGTTATATATATAGCTTCATGAACTACTATTCATTTGTTTCCGCTGCTTATTGTTATATTACTCTGTGTCTGTGATTCTGTGATTTATTTATTTACCGTCTGTAACGACCCCGGATTTTATATAAATTTAAATTGATAATTTAAATAATTTTTGAATAAAATTTGTTTAATAAAACGGTAGATAGATTGCGAGTTTCCCCGAGACGAATACATTTGTGTTAACCGATTAAATTTAAATATTATATAAATATTATATATGTGTATATATATGTATATATTGGATTTGGAAATAATTTTTTTTTAAATAAATGGTTTTGAAAAAATAAATAATATATGTATATATAGTTTTATACCAATTAAATCTTAGTTACATATTTATAAACTAGTATAAAAATAGAACAAATGGAATAAATGAAACCAGAATAATAATAGAAGTAAAATAAAATTTAAATAGAAGTTACTTATATTTCAAAATACAAGGCAGCAAGTATATATGTAAGCAAGAAACAAGACACGTATGCAAACATCAAGACATTAAATAATATATTCAAATCAAGCATCCAAAGCTTAAGCCAGGCAAATTCAGATTCAAATACCAGAGCCTGGAAATTAACTCATGCAAGACCAAGACAAAACAAATTATCTCAGCCGAAGTCAATATGTATAAGCTTGTAAAAGAAATTCAAATAAGACAAATATCTTTAGCCCAAAACAATATATCAGCCGAGTTAAAGTAATAAAACACTTGCTAAAGAAGGGACAATAATAAAGTACAAAAGGCAAAGGAAGACATAAAGTACCAAGATAATAAATGCAGCACCCAAAAATTTTTCTTTTCAGCCTCCAACAAAGAAAAATCTCCCTGACCAAATACAAAAGAACCTTGTACCTGATTATACATTACCCTGTATAACAATCTTTTCTTATCTCAGCCTTCTCATTTTAGTTTTCGTCTATCAAAGCCATGGAAAAAAAAATAAACTAAAGGAAGCATCATCTTTAAACTTAAACAATAAGTCAATGTAAAGCAACAATTCAACTCAACCAGAAATCAAGGGAAGTTTCAGCTTCATTTTCAAATCTGTGTCAAATAGCAGTCCTCTGTTTTTTTCATCTGAAGCAATGTGAGTAACTCCACCTTTAAAAATTTAAAGTATAATATAGTCGAATATTATTGCTGTGATCAATATGGTATTGTGAAGTATGTTTGCAAAATTTGAAGTATGATGTATACAGGCATTTGAATAATTGCAAATCCTTCTGTTTCCAGATTTTGTTCATGTTGATTCAAAATTTAGAACCTTTTAAAATTAATCTTTGTTTAAGACTTAAGTTTAAATAAAACTTGTTTGTTTCATTTCAAGCTTTAGTTAGGGTTTAACTTAAGTTAAACAACTTATTTATTTTTTTGGAAATTAAGAAACATAAGCCAAACTTCAAATTTGAGAAATTTCAAACCCCTTAATCTTCGAATTCAGGATTATAAACTGAATCCTTATGCTAAATTATGATTTTTAAAACAAGAACTCAAATTTTTAGAGATAAGGATTAAGAGTAGTTCGAGTTTGACTGTTTGGGGCATTTCGAGCTACCGTGGGTGATCCTCTGGTTGGTGATGATCGGGAATTGGGCTGGAGGCGAAGGAGTGATAGGGGAGTATGGGAAAAATGTCGCGATGATCGGCCAATGATCGTGGTGGCGCCGGTGACGTTTTCTTTTCCGTAAACCTAGTTTTTAGGTGCTGTGTTGAATTGATTGTAGTGGCGTGAAGGATGGATCGAGTGCGATGGGGTTTAACGTGATGGTAGAGGGGTTGACGTCGAATAGTTGGCCGAAGTTTCGAGCCTTCTGGTTGTCGTGGTGGCGAGAACGACGCCGTGCCAGGTTTGGGAAAATTCACTTCACGTTTCCAGATTTGGGTTGTAAGACTCGATTTTGATTTTGGGTAGTTAGTCGAGTTCAGGTGATCGTTATTGGTTGTAGAGGGGTTTTTCGATGTGGGGAGATTATTGCTGGCGATCAGAGTTGGTGGCATCAATCGTGCACGTGCACGAGCACGTTTTCTCATCTCTGTTATTTTGGGGAAGACGAAGTTTTAACTCGTGTTTACTCGAGTCATTCGAGTATATTACTCGAAGCGGGAAGGGAATGACTCGAAGTCACTTTAGTCTGGGCTCGAAGCAGTTTAGACGATTTGAGTATGTTGTGTTCCAGGCTTTTGTTTAAGGTATAGCCTGGCAGTTTCTTGATTTCAAAGAACAATATAAAATCTGAACGAATTTAAAACCATGTTTAATTAGAATTTTTAAAATCTGAATTCAAATTGGAAATTTGAATCTTAGGATTTGAAAATGGACTAAGGTTATTTTTAATCAATTAAATAATGTTAAAGGTTAGTTAATTAATATAAAGAATGTTTAATGGTTAATTAACTTTTAAAGTTTAAAGTTAATCTATTTGTTGAAGGAGATTAATTACTTGAAGTGAATTATTTAATAAAAGTAATTAAGGTAAATTTGTTAATAATTTAAGTTTGATTAACTAACTAATTAAAGAATAATTAATTAGAGGATAATTAATTATGGGGTTAATAAATTAAGGTTGATAAATTAATTAAGGTTGATTAATTAATAAATAAATGTTGATGAATTATAATTGAAGGTGAATTAATTTATTTTTGGTTAATTAATAAATGATTAAAGAGTAATTAATCAAAATGATTTGTGATTTATTAATGTTAATTAACCAGGATTAGTAATTCATAAGAAATTAATCTGATTTGAATTAATCAGATATTAATTGATTTTACTTATGGATATTTGGATTCTATTGATTTGATTGTTTGATATCCCTGATTGTGATACTTTGTGATATATCCTGATTATATTATGATCTGAAATTTACTTATCTGTGATGTATATATTGGTATATGAATATGAAACCTTTGACCTACAGAACGACACTTGGATTTCGATGCGACAGGGAGTCGGATTCCAGTTGGTTATCCGAAACCCACATCGAATTGTAATGATGAATCTTTGTGACTGATAAATTTATTTTATCTATGAATCTGTGAATGAAGATAAGCGTTATCGATTATACCGCTTATCGATGTATCTGTGATGATTGATGTTGTGCACTATTGTGTGAAAACCCTGGACTACACCATACACACACAAATATGGATTTCATGTGGAAATCGGTTAAGTCACAGATAATTTAAATTTGATGTTTTTGAAATTGAAAATTTTAATTTCAATTGATTTGAAATTGGAAATTTGGGTTCAAAGTTAAAAGCTTTTGAAATAGAATTTCAAATATAAAAGTTATTTTGAATAACTTAATCGAGTTTTGAAAATTTAAATAATTTGATTTAAATTTGAATTCAAGATTGAAATTGAATCCTATGATTTGAAACTAGGGATTAAAAATGTTATAAATGTGTTTGTATGAATTTAAACCATTTTAAAAGTAAAATTTTGGGAATTTGAATTTAACCCAAATGACTTTAACTCGTATAAATGAATCGGGTTTCCAAAATGAAAACTGTTTGTTTTCAAAAGAATAAAAGCTTTCAGATAAGAAATGAAATTCCAGTTTAATTAAAGGAATTTCAAGATTGAATTGAAAAATGGTTTCTAAGTTATGAATGAATTCTTTTTGAAAGCTATGAATTAAATCTGTTTATTTTTAACAGATTTATAATGATGATTTGTATAAACCATTTGAAATGAAATTGTTTTGGAAGATATAAGTTAAATCTTTGTTTTAGAGATTTAACGAGTTAATCAAATTGAAATGGAAATTAATTTGGAAAATCTGCGATTAAATCTTTTGTTTAAAAGATTAAAGTGTGGAAAATTGTTAAACCGTTGAAGGTTGTTAAAATGAATCTTTTTGTTTAAAGATTTGAAATGGTAATTTGTTAAACCATTTGAAAGAAAATTTGGGGTAATAAGTTGTGACTTAATTGAAATCCCAATATCCATATGTTTTTAAAGTATCGCGCTCATTATTCGGTTTAGCCGGGAGAGGACCTTTGTGTCATATAACCCGTTCCGAATACTGATACGTCGTATATGGATAGCATTTGAAGACCGGTGGTGAAGACCGGATATTTTCGAAAACGAAAGGACAACTCGTCGAATGTCTCTGCATCGACTGGTCCCCGGTATAGAGATTTTATCACCCTTTGTGATGGGAAGTCCGGACGTGATTGGAAATTATCCGGAATTGCAAGGGCTTCGTGAGAAGTGCCTTCGGTTCTGTTCGAACCCGGAACAGACTTGTATGGATACATGTCTGACATTACACTTTGAGATATAAAGCAGATTTCTTTCAAATACATTTCTGTTGGTGGCGGAGAATTTATTCTCTTAGCTTAACACCCTTCTCTGAGACGTACGAGCTCAGAGGTTATGTAGTTGAAATTTATCAGCGATATATCCCAATTTGGTAATGTGGCATGCTGAGTGTTGCTGTGTGATGATCAGTGTTTGATCATTTGTGATATGATCATTTGTTTGATCATTTATCTTTGTGATCATAGGTTGATCATCTGTTGACCCAAAGCGTGGCTTTTTGAAAAAGCGTAGCTTTGTGGACGAGACTTCGTCAGGGCCTCACAACCCGGAAATGGTCGAAACAGGATCGTTGCGGCAAGGTTATGAGGGTCGCGCCCTTTAGGGTATGTCATTTCCTTCTGGAAAGGGGTGGTATCATGGTATGGAGCCCAGATACTTACTCATGTGGATACACTTTCTTTATGATGTGTGATGTTGGATACCGAGCTCGGATAAAGGTCCCAAAGGACCGGGAGGTGGCATATTCGTGAGTTACCTGTTACAGGGGTAACCCAGCCTTGTTTTGCAGAGAGCAGTTTGTCTCTCGGGGCGTCCCGCCAGAGGCGATCCCATGCGACGGAAGGAAGTTCCTTAGCCTGACCATTTGTTGGAAATCCATTTCTCCAATACGAACCTTGTACGATTTTAGTTGTAGAACCTGCCATCTAATATGGTAGCTATAGTAGGCATAGTATAATGGTACCTATGCTGGCTAAGATTAATATTATACTTTCGAAATGTTTTCTGCACTATGCACTAATAATAATATCAAGATGATTTTGCGTAGTAAGCATCTTTGACTATCATAAGAAGAAATCTCCTCCAATTCTGCGTTTGCATTGTGTGGCGGGAGGTCTTATGGTAGTTTCATTTTCTAAAAGCATTGCGGATTTCAATGTTTAAAACCTTTTGGGTTTGTTTAAAGATAAACTGTTTTTGTTGCTCACACCAGTCCCATGACTGATCCGGAGTTTATTGTTCCCTTCCTAAACTCTGGGTGCCCACTATTTTCCACACGGGCAGTCTAGAGTTGGGTTTCTTTTCAGATATTCAGGTTTAGTAGATTATCTGGAGCTGGTTCAGTTCTTGGAGTTCATGGACTGACGTTGCTTACCTTGGAGTTGTGGATTCATTCTCTTTTGTAGATCATTTGGAGATCTCTTCCATTTGCTGTTATTTTCCGCTGCTATTTCTTGTATCTCTGATATTTGTTGTATCATATCTCTGATGTATATTGATATTCATCGTATCACTCTGTTGTATCAGATATTGTATATCCATGTATTATTCTTTTCTTCCGCTGTGTTATTTACTTAACTGTGTTATAGCTCCGGCGAATTGGATTTGAACGGTCGAATCTGCGGCATTCTAGTACAATGTGAAGTACGGATGTTGATTTTCGAGCGGGCAAAACCCGACTCGTTACATTTGGTATCGAAGCCAGGTTGAACTTTAGCTCAGGAGTATAACACGTTAAGTAGCTCATTAGAGATAGAGTGAAGTAAACTCTAGAATGAGTAATTCTCAGATATCCGTCTGAATGCCTCAGTAAATTCTCTTGCTATCCACTGATAGTGAGTATGAGTGCAAGAAGAGGATGAGATAGGGGACAGAGGGAATACGACTATAAATGGTCAATACTCTGTAACAACGAGGAAGCAATCTTTTAGTCTATCCATCTCTTTGTTCGTCATCTTTTCTCAATTCTTCGATAATTTCTGGTAGATCCAGAAAAGAAGATTCGATATATTAATATGGGACATAAACTCCAGATAGGCCAGACTTGTTTGTTTGGATGAATTGATTGCATTGGTTGCTTTGATTGCTATGGTTGATAGGTATACTCTCGTTCTAAACTAAAAGTTTTGAAACTGTATCCATATGTCTATCTATTCTTTGGGTCCAGTATATTCTACGAATGGTTAGTTATCATTTCGAACTGACCGATGCCACTGTATATTTCGTAGATCTGGATAACCCGAGCATTTTGTTGATTGTTAAACAGATTCGTTCTTGTATCTGTTATTGATATTCTGATTTGGTAAGCCAAATGCAGAATAGCTGTTTAGTTTGAGTTGATGAAACATTCTTCATCTGTCTTTGTTTTCGTGTCTGTGAATTTCGGGGACGAAATTCTTTTAAGGGGGGAAGTCTGTAACGACCCCGGATTTTATATAAATTTAAATTGATAATTTAAATAATTTTTGAATAAAATTTGTTTAATAAAACGGTAGATAGATTGCGAGTTTCCCCGAGACGAATACATTTGTGTTAACCGATTAAATTTAAATATTATATAAATATTATATATGTGTATATATATGTATATATTGGATTTGGAAATAATTTTTTTTTAAATAAATGGTTTTGAAAAAATAAATAATATATGTATATATAGTTTTATACCAATTAAATCTTAGTTACATATTTATAAACTAGTATAAAAATAGAACAAATGGAATAAATGAAACCAGAATAATAATAGAAGTAAAATAAAATTTAAATAGAAGTTACTTATATTTCAAAATACAAGGCAGCAAGTATATATGTAAGCAAGAAACAAGACACGTATGCAAACATCAAGACATTAAATAATATATTCAAATCAAGTATCCAAAGCTTAAGCCAGGCAAATTCAGATTCAAATACCAGAGCCTGGAAATTAACTCATGCAAGACCAAGACAAAACAAATTATCTCAGCCGAAGTCAATATGTATAAGCTTGTAAAAGAAATTCAAACAAGACAAATATCTTTAGCCCAAAACAATATATCAGCCGAGTTAAAGTAATAAAACACTTGCTAAAGAAGGAACAATAATAAAGTACAAAAGGCAAAGGAAGACATAAAGTACCAAGATAATAAATGCAGCACTCAAAAATTTTTCTTTTCAGCCTCCAACAAAGAAAAATCTCCCTGACCAAATACAAAAGAACCTTGTACCTGATTATACATTACCCTGTATAACAATCTTTTCTTATCTCAGCCTTCTCATTTTAGTTTTCGTCTATCAAAGCCATGGAAAAAAAAATAAACTAAAGGAAGCATCATCTTTAAACTTAAACAATAAGTCAATGTAAAGCAACAATTCAACTCAACCAGAAATCAAGGGAAGTTTCAGCTTCATTTTCAAATCTGTGTCAAATAGCAGTCCTCTGTTTTTTTCATCTGAAGCAATGTGAGTAACTCCACCTTTAAAAATTTAAAGTATAATATAGTCGAATATTATTGCTGTGATCAATATGGTATTGTGAAGTATGTTTGCAAAATTTGAAGTATGATGTATACAGGCATTTGAATAATTGCAAATCCTTCTGTTTCCAGATTTTGTTCATGTTGATTCAAAATTTAGAACCTTTTAAAATTAATCTTTGTTTAAGACTTAAGTTTAAATAAAACTTGTTTGTTTCATTTCAAGCTTTAGTTAGGGTTTAACTTAAGTTAAACAACTTATTTATTTTTCTGGAAATTAAGAAACATAAGCCAAACTTCAAATTTGAGAAATTTCAAACCCCTTAATCTTCGAATTCAGGATTATAAACTGAATCCTTATGCTAAATTATGATTTTTAAAACAAGAACTCAAATTTTTAGAGATAAGGATTAAGAGTAGTTCGAGTTTGACTGTTTGGGGCATTTCGAGCTACCGTGGGTGATCCTCTGGTTGGTGATGATCGGGAATTGGGCTGGAGGCGAAGGAGTGATAGGGGAGTATGGGAAAAATGTCGCGATGATCGGCCAATGATCGTGGTGGCGCCGGTGACGTTTTCTTTTCCGTAAACCTAGTTTTTAGGTGCTGTGTTGAATTGATTGTAGTGGCGTGAAGGATGGATCGAGTGCGATGGGGTTTAACGTGATGGTAGAGGGGTTGACGTCGAATAGTTGGCCGAAGTTTCGAGCCTTCTGGTTGTCGTGGTGGCGAGAACGACGCCGTGCCAGGTTTGGGAAAATTCACTTCACGTTTCCAGATTTGGGTTGTAAGACTCGATTTTGATTTTGGGTAGTTAGTCGAGTTCAGGTGATCGTTATTGGTTGTAGAGGGGATTTTCGATGTGGGGAGATTATTGCTGGCGATCAGAGTTGGTGGCATCAATCGTGCACGTGCACGAGCACGTTTTCTCATCTCTGTTATTTTGGGGAAGGCGAAGTTTTAACTCGGGTTTACTCGAGTCATTCGAGTATATTACTCGAAGCGGGAAGGGAATGACTCGATGTCACTTTAGTCTGGGCTCGAAGCAGTTTAGACGATTTGAGTATGTTGTGTTCCAGTCTTTTGTTTAAGGTATAGCCTGGCAGTTTCTTGATTTCAAAGAACAATATAAAATCTGAACGAATTTAAAACCATGTTTAATTAGAATTTTTAAAATCTGAATTCAAATTGGAAATTTGAATCTTAGGATTTGAAAATGGACTAAGGTTATTTTTAATCAATTAAATAATGTTAAAGGTTAGTTAATTAATATAAAGAATGTTTAATGGTTAATTAACTTTTAAAGTTTAAAGTTAATCTATTTGTTGAAGGAGATTAATTACTTGAAGTGAATTATTTAATAAAAGTAATTAAGGTAAATTTGTTAATAATTTAAGTTTGATTAACTAACTAATTAAAGAATAATTAATTAGAGGATAATTAATTATGGGGTTAATAAATTAAGGTTGATAAATTAATTAAGGTTGATTAATTAATAAATAAATGTTGATGAATTATAATTGAAGGTGAATTAATTTATTTTTGGTTAATTAATAAATGATTAAAGAGTAATTAATCAAAATGATTTGTGATTTATTAATGTTAATTAACCAGGATTAGTAATTCATAAGAAATTAATCTGATTTGAATTAATCAGATATTAATTGATTTTACTTATGGATATTTGGATTCTATTGATTTGATTGTTTGATATCCCTGATTGTGATACTTTGTGATATATCCTGATTATATTATGATCTGAAATTTACTTATCTGTGATGTATATATTGGTATATGAATATGAAACCTTTGACCTACAGAACGACACTTGGATTTCGATGCGACAGGGAGTCGGATTCCAGTTGGTTATCCGAAACCCACATCGAATTGTAATGATGAATCTTTGTGACTGATAAATTTATTTTATCTATGAATCTGTGAATGAAGATAAGCGTTATCGATTATACCGCTTATCGATGTATCTGTGATGATTGATGTTGTGCACTATTGTGTGAAAACCCTGGACTACACCATACACACACAAATATGGATTTCATGTGGAAATCGGTTAAGTCACAGATAATTTAAATTTGATGTTTTTGAAATTGAAAATTTTAATTTCAATTGATTTGAAATTGGAAATTTGGGTTCAAAGTTAAAAGCTTTTGAAATAGAATTTCAAATATAAAAGTTATTTTGAATAACTTAATCGAGTTTTGAAAATTTAAATAATTTGATTTAAATTTGAATTCAAGATTGAAATTGAATCCTATGATTTGAAACTAGGGATTAAAAATGTTATAAATGTGTTTGTATGAATTTAAACCATTTTAAAAGTAAAATTTTGGGAATTTGAATTTAACCCAAATGACTTTAACTCGTATAAATGAATCGGGTTTCCAAAATGAAAACTGTTTGTTTTCAAAAGAATAAAAGCTTTCAGATAAGAAATGAAATTCCAGTTTAATTAAAGGAATTTCAAGATTGAATTGAAAAATGGTTTCTAAGTTATGAATGAATTCTTTTTGAAAGCTATGAATTAAATCTGTTTATTTTTAACAGATTTATAATGATGATTTGTTTAAACCATTTGAAATGAAATTGTTTTGGAAGATATAAGTTAAATCTTTGTTTTAGAGATTTAACGAGTTAATCAAATTGAAATGGAAATTAATTTGGAAAATCTGTGATTAAATCTTTTGTTTAAAAGATTAAAGTGTGGAAAATTGTTAAACCGTTGAAGGTTGTTAAAATGAATCTTTTTGTTTAAAGATTTGAAATGGTAATTTGTTAAACCATTTGAAAGAAAATTTGGGGTAATAAGTTGTGACTTAATTGAAATCCCAATATCCATATGTTTTTAAAGTATCGCGCTCATTATTCGGTTTAGCCGGGAGAGGACCTTTGTGTCATATAACCCGTTCCGAATACTGATACGTCGTATATGGATAGCATTTGAAGACCGGTGGTGAAGACCGGATATTTTCGAAAACGAAAGGACAACTCGTCGAATGTCTCTGCATCGACTGGTCCCCGGTATAGAGATTTTATCACCCTTTGTGATGGGAAGTCCGGACGTGATTGGAAATTATCCGGAATTGCAAGGGCTTCGTGAGAAGTGCCTTCGGTTCTGTTCGAACCCGGAACAGACTTGTATGGATACATGTCTGACATTACACTTTGAGATATAAAGCAGATTTCTTTCAAATACATTTCTGTTGGTGGCGGAGAATTTATTCTCTTAGCTTAACACCCTTCTCTGAGACGTACGAGCTCAGAGGTTATGTAGTTGAAATTTATCAGCGATATATCCCAATTTGGTAATGTGGCATGCTGAGTGTTGCTGTGTGATGATCAGTGTTTGATCATTTGTGATATGATCATTTGTTTGATCATTTATCTTTGTGATCATAGGTTGATCATCTGTTGACCCAAAGCGTGGCTTTTTGAAAAAGCGTAGCTTTGTGGACGAGACTTCGTCAGGGCCTCACAACCCGGAAATGGTCGAAACAGGATCGTTGCGGCAAGGTTATGAGGGTCGCGCCCTTTAGGGTATGTCATTTCCTTCTGGAAAGGGGTGGTATCATGGTATGGAGCCCAGATACTTACTCATGTGGATACACTTTCTTTATGATGTGTGATGTTGGATACCGAGCTCGGATAAAGGTCCCAAAGGACCGGGAGGTGGCATATTCGTGAGTTACCTGTTACAGGGGTAACCCGGCCTTGTTTGGCAGAGAGCAGTTTGTCTCTCGGGGCGTCCCGCCAGAGGCGATCCCATGCGACGGAAGGAAGTTTCTTAGCCTGACCATTTGTTGGAAATCCATTTCTCCAATACGAACCTTGTACGATTTTAGTTGTAGAACCTGCCATCTAATATGGTAGCTATAGTAGGCATAGTATAATGGTACCTATGCTGGCTAAGATTAATATTATACTTTCGAAATGTTTTCTGCACTATGCACTAATAATAATATCAAGATGATTTTGCGTAGTAAGCATCTTTGACTATCATAAGAAGAAATCTCCTCCAATTCTGCGTTTGCATTATGTGTGTGGCGGGAGGTCTTATGGTAGTTTCATTTTCTAAAAGCATTGTGGATTTCAATGTTTAAAACCTTTTGGGTTTGTTTAAAGATAAACTGTTTTTGTTGCTCACACCAGTCCCATGACTGATCCGGAGTTTATTGTTCCCTTCCTAAACTCTGGGTGCCCACTATTTTCCACACGGGCAGTCTAGAGTTGGGTTTCTTTTCAGATATTCAGGTTTAGTAGATTATCTGGAGCTGGTTCAGTTCTTGGAGTTCATGGACTGACGTTGCTTACCTTGGAGTTGTGGATTCATTCTCTTTTGTAGATCATTTGGAGATCTCTTCCATTTGCTGTTATTTTCCGCTGCTATTTCTTGTATCTCTGATATTTGTTGTATCATATCTCTGATGTATATTGATATTCATTGTATCACTCTGTTGTATCAGATATTGTATATCCATGTATTATTCTTTTCTTCCGCTGTGTTATTTACTTAACTGTGTTATAGCTCCGGCGAATCGGATTTGAACGGTCGAATCTGCGGCATTCTAGTACAATGTGAAGTACGGATGTTGATTTTCGAGCGGGCAAAACCCGACTCGTTACACCGTATATGCTGAGTTTTTCCAAATATAAATTAATAATCTGATATTTTGAGCAATTCAAGTCTGACATGTGCGGATGCAAATGGCATGAAATACCAGGATGTTACAGATTTATAAAAGTGTTTTATAAATGATTTTGAGTTGTATAAAAGGATTTTAAAATAAATTGTTTATAAAAGGAATTTAATAAATTGGGAAGAGATCTTGAAAATTTAGAAAGGATTTTATAAATGATTTTAGATATTTATAAAGAATTTATAATTAGACTTGGAGATTTGTGAAGAAGTATTATAAATAGGTTTGGGAATTTATAAAAGATATTTTTAGTGATTTTTTTAAAAAGGGATTTATAAAAGGTAATTTTATAAGAATGAAATGAGATTGTATTTCCTAAATTGACCTTCTTAGTTTTGGTCGTGTAAACGTTCGTTCAATGCCTAACATTGAAGGAATAGTGTTTGAATTTATCCTTATCTCTGTTTCATTTAAAACAATATTTGTTTTAATCCTTTTGATATGATTTTAAAATAAGTAATCTTTCATAATTTTTTGTGAATATACTTATATTGTTGAGATAAGTATATGAGTAAATTTTCTAAGTAGTGAAAGTGTAATGTTTTTGTGAATATACTTATACTATTGAGATAAGTATGTGAATATTATTCCATGTTTTTAATGGAGCATAAAGGGTTTTGTGAATATATCTTTGTAAAAGTATTTGATATAAGTATTTACAAAATGATTTTAATTAATGAAAGGATTAATTAAAGAGGTTAGTGGTTGCTTATGTGCTTGACTAATGTTAGTTTCCCTATGGAAATAAATCTCTAGTTTGATTTTTGTTTTTATTTAATACTTAAATAATCGACTGTCAAATATTAGCCAATTTTAAAACTATTGTTGTCGGTTCAAGGAGACCGGTATCCGGTATATTATTTGAAACCACTTCGAACAAGCATAAGCATGTTAATGAGGACATCTTGATTATAGTTTCTAAGATGGAGTTCTTTGATGTACAAGGGCTACTTGCTGCTGATACCGAGGGTGATTCAAAATGGATGTAGTAGAGGTAGTGCCTTCTATTTTGTTCGAACTCAGAACGAACTTGTATAGATGTATGCTGGCATTGCATTTCTGCCTGAAGGATAGTGTTAGCATTTCACATGGGTATTGCTAGGAGAAATCGGGTAATTATTACTTCACAAGCCTTACAGCTGGTAAATGAATAAAGCAAGGACGTGCCGCAGGGCTAAGTGGGTCGCTGCCATTTGGGTAGGATCATACCTTATCTTGAATCGATATTTAGTTTATGTATGCTTCAAGGCACATTATGGTTGTTGATCAACCAAGGGGTGATCATATTTGGCACTATCCAGTAAGGTGTAGAGCCAATCCTAAGTATCGAAGGTGTAACGTGTTGTAGCCTCCAGTACATTTTATCAAGTGGTGTACTGATTCGGTGGGTTGACCCTTACTCTTTCATAGTTGGAATTCATTTTCCAATACGAGCCTTCGAACTTGATTGTATACCTATTATGCTGGAATTTAAGCAATTTAACAATTTTGGCTATGATTCAATATTTATTTAAACCCTAGACATTATTGTAATATTAGAGAATTTCCTATGAAATGTTTTGATTATCGTAATGTAAAAACTCATCCGTGTTTATGTGCAGTGTGGTAAGAAATACTATTATTTCAAAATATTTTTATAACATTAAAATTCAATTGAGGTGTGTTTCTCAATTTGGTTTACTAGACTGATCCAAACGTTATTTTTCTTATATTGCTCAGGTCAGAAGGGGCATATTTTCAGATATAGTTGGATGCCTTAGAGCTTTGGAAGAAGAACTAGATGCCTCCAAAACGTATTCACATATCTTTTTATTTCCTTTGCATTTTCTTGTAATGTATTTATCAGCAATTGTAAGGATGGTTGATGGTCCAGGCTGATTGTAGGTTAGTACTCTGATTGATGTGTGTACATATGTATATATTACGGTTTTCTTTTGTAAAGATCATTGTGTGTATTGTAGACTACTCGTTACGGTGTAAGATTCTATTCTGTCTTCTATTTCTATCACCCCAAATGACCTATCTTTCGGACACTTAAATGATCACACAAATAAAGAGGATGCATTAAGTGTCATATTTAGGTGTAAGAAAGACAGATCGTTACATTTAGTATCGGAGCTGAAGGTTAAGCGAGAACCTTAGACCTGGCAGGGTAAACTCATTTGAGATTGTGTAAGTGAGACCCTAGGATGAGTTTGAGTGTATGTGTATAGAGTGCATATTTATTAGCGCTATAAAAGTGTTTTATATTGTGTTGATTTATCAGTTGAGTGGTTATGAATACCGGTCAATATAGAAGGAACAATTACATCTGTAATAACCCGGATTTTTGAATAGCGGTTATTGATAATTAATTGGGTCAATAAAATAGAAATGCTGATGTATAGATTGAATAAATAAATCTGATCATAAATATTTATATCTGAATAAATATTTATGTTATAATCTCCTAATATAATTACTTAAAATTAACAAAATTTTCTTTTAAAAACAAATAACAATGGTTGTTTATATATATATATATGGATATAAGAAGATTTTAAATAGAAATTTTATTTATTTTCAAACAGATTGAATTTGTGTTGGTTTAATATATTTGCGTTAGTTGTTTTCAAATTG
Organism: Allium fistulosum; assembly: GCA_030737815.1. NCBI lineage: Eukaryota > Viridiplantae > Streptophyta > Magnoliopsida > Asparagales > Amaryllidaceae > Allium > Allium fistulosum. The sequence continues at coordinate 55,567,438 of CM060905.1, forward strand.
GATTTTTAATTTTTATTTGAATTTGAATTTGGATTTAAATTTGGAATTCAAAAGAAAGATATATATCTTAAATATATTTTGGATTTAAAAATATATTTTTATATGATTTTATTTAAAATATAGTTTGTTTTCTTTAAAAAGGGTTTTATTTATATATAAAAAAAATTATATTTTTTAATTAGTAAAATTTGATATAAAAGCTTTATAACCATTTAAATTTCTTTTTAAAATTCATTCATAATTACATGTGTTAGCTTATAATTCTCTTTGATAACAAGTGTAAAGGAATTAAGCATTGTATAAGACAAGTGTCATTACTTTATTTTTATTTTTCTTTTATTTGTAATAAATCCTAATTAAACCTATATAAACATATCTTTTCTTTTCGTATCTTTTTCCTATCTTCATTTTTTTTCAAAAACTAAGGAACAAAAATCTGAAAACAAATTCAAGTTGAAGAAAAACAAGATCATCTCAGATCAGTAGGCTTAAAAGCAAGCTATTCAAATTCATCTCAGTTTCAAGCAACTTAGATCAGTAGCAAATCAAAGTTCCAATTAAACAAGTTTCAGAGTTCAGTAACAATTCTGAAAGAGTCTATGCGGTAGGATCGTATAATATGGAATAGTGAAATGGTCTAGGTAGATAGTAGTAAGCAGTAAGTAAAGTAGACACCAAGACTTTATACTGGTTCGGACCTCTTGTCCTACGTCCAGTCCCTAAGCTCCTCTTAGGAATTCAACTAACCAACAACCCTCACTTAACCCGGAGGAATAGGTTTACAACTTACCCGAACAACCGAACGGGATTTCTTGCCTCAACCACCGAAGAGGGCTTCAACTAGATACTAAAAGTATTTCTGACTTGTTGTGTTCTTGATAACACTAATGAGTCAAATTGAGTACAACTTTCCTATAATCTTATCCTTGAGAGTATACAAAGTGTTTGGGAAGATTTTGGAAAAGTGAATTGCTATGAATCAAAAGGTGTTATTGTTAAAACAGAGATTCAAGCAATTGAAGTGGTTTGTGATTGCTTTTGAAAACTTTAATAAATCTGAAAGTATGTTCAATAAAATAGAAAGATTAAAGCAATTAGAATTGGTAATTTGCAATTGTTAAAACCATGTATTTATACTTGTAGAAGAGGTGCATTTGTTTGCTAGAGGTGCATGCAAGAGATGCTTCCATTTCCATTGGAGAATGGTTGCAACTCTTGGGAAGAGGAAGGTGTCTATTCAGAAAAAATTCACAGTTACAGATTCAGTCGACAGAGCAGGAAATTCAGTAAACTGAAAATATACAGAGAAATTTTCAGGAATTAATTCAGTCGACTGGGCAGGAAATTAAGTCGACTGAAACTGTGCATATTTGTAATTCTGTGCCAGTTTCAGTCGACTGGCCATGCCTGTTCAGTCGACTGAACTATAAAAATCTACACAGTGAATGTGTGCATAAAAATGAAGTTTTACGGATGTGTTTTAATGTTCGTGCAAATCTCTTGAGGATAGATTTTAACAAATAATCTAGACTTTAGACCTATAAAAATCATACTCATGTTTACACTTTGGTCTTCATCGATCTTCCTCTGATTTTGCATATATCTTTTCCTTTTTGTTGAAGCACATTGTCATTGATAAAAATCTTCGTGTATCAACATTCTCCCCCTTTTTGATTGATGACAACACTAATGTGTTATAGAGATGTATTTACTAATTTTCTCCCCCTGAATGTATGCACTTATCTTTCCTACAAAATAAAGTTAGCTACATAGATTTCTCCCCCTTTGTCATCGACAAAAAGGAAGTAATAATCATAGATATATAGAATAAAAGACAACCACTGAACAATAGAGTTCTAAGATAACCAGAGAATAGCATAGTCAAATAATAAAACAAGGTTGCATAAGTAGAATGGATACATGATTTTATCAAGTTAAGAACATAGATCAATAAACCATTAAAAATTACTCATCTTTATCCCAATCGTAAGAACCTTCTCTCTCTCTAGGTTCTCGAATGACTGGTCCTCCTATTGGTGGTCTATAAGCTCTTCCTCCTTGAACACCACTTGTTCCGCTTGTACTGCTGCTTGTATGCTCTTCGGATGATGTCCAAGTGAAAGTTGGTGCTGGACGTTTGTCAAGTGATGTTGAAGCGGTAGTGGAGCTTGAGCATGAGATGGCATTCCATAATTTGTTGAAGAATCCTTTAATTTTATCAAGCTTGTCATCTACCTTCTTGAGATGATTATCAAGAATTTTTTGATTCCTTGATAAGATCCCCAATGATTGATTGGTGGAAGTATAACCGGGCTCAATGATGCGAATCTCATCATCTTGGTCTAAAGGTTCTTCTTGTTGAGTTGGAGGAGGTTGATGTTGTTCTTGATGTCTAGCTTCCCATTCGGCAAGAGATATAATGCGAGGAGGTCTTGCCGGAAGTTGCATTAGACTTATGGTTCGATGGTTTATTTGGTGCACCATTGTATTCTCGGACTCAGTTAATGACGTATCAACATTGAGAAGTAATCGCATGATATACTCACCAAAATAGATTGTCCTCATTTTGCCATTATTAAATGTAAGAAATTCGTCAAGAATCAATTGAACCCAATTAACTTGGTAATTACCCCAAATTGCATAAAGTGAGCGATAGTTGTTAGGGTATAAAAGTTCATATGAACCCGTTCTTGGGGTGATTGTTCTCATAAGAGCTTTATGGAGAATTCTTGCTCTAGGACGTAAGAAGTGGATTTAAGATCCGCAATGTTGATGTTATCATCCAAAAATTGATGATTGATGTTGTCACGAATATGAGGGTTAAAGTCAATTTCTTCAAGTTTGCTACCAAAGTTTGGAGAGCCTAAAATGTGTGAAATGCGGTCGAGAGAAAACCAAACTTTCTTTCCACATACCATACTCCAAACACCGTCATTCGGATTTCTTGGAGTTTGGTGTCCAAGATTAAGGTTAGCATAAAATAATTTAATCATAATGTGATTTATTGCATGATCGTTCCTTTTTAAATCTAAGAGAGAAGTTAGACCTGCTCTATTCGTCAACGCTTGGATGTTGTATGCTTGAAGTCTTTGGAAATCAACAAAAGAATGCTCGAAGACACGGGAATTCTTCATCTTATTCCATCTAGTGACGGCTACTCCATCGTAAAGCCATTGTGCTATTTGAGCGTCAATTGGCTCGGAGGATGAAGAAGAAGAAGCTCTAGATCTTTTTGGAGCCATTTGAATATAATTTGATTGAGATTTGAGCAATTTGAGAGCTAGGGTTTTGAAGTAAATTTGGGGAAGAAGATGTTATTGAAGGTAAAAGTGAATAGATAGTTAAAAACTGGTGGATAAAAAGGTTAAAGGCAGTCTGGGAATTCACGTTCAGTCGACTGAATAGTCTGTTCAGTCGACTGAATCAAAGCAACGAAATTTTTCTGTGTTAGATTCAGTCGACTGAACAGTACATTTAGTCGACTGAATTTTGTGCTGAAATTTTCTATTAACTATTCAGTCGACTGTGCAGATGATTCCAGTCGACTGAGCTATGTATATTTTGTTTTCTGTCTGTAGTTCAGTCGACTAAACAGTGGGTTTCAGTCGATTGAAAATGAATTTTTTGTTGTTTCTCCTAATATAAAAGTAAATAATTTTTATATATAAAAAAAATTACAATTATATAGATGTAACATTATGAAAAATACATTAAAAATGACTATTTCTTCGGGATGGACTTGGAGTTTTTCCTTCGTGCTTCTCATAATTTATTTCCCATGAATTTGGAGTATACTGAGGAGTCTTTGGGGACGTCCAAGGATTCAAGGGATCAGCCGGTGTACGGTAAGATGAAGATGGATCGAACACATTGCTTGGTCGAGGTAGGGGTTCGCTTACCTCATTTTTCTTTGAACTACAAAAATGTAATCCAATCTTCTCAAGAAAACTTAGTCGCCTTGCTGTTACTTTCTGTTCAAAATATAATTCTCGTTGGAGATTAATTTGTTGTTGTTGAAAATGATGAATTTCGTCAATCTTTCTCTTTGTATCAGGGGAGGTAAAAAGGCTACGTTTTGCCTTCTTTGATTCCGGTGTGTAACCAGTGCGATAGTTTTCCCATTTGTAAACTGGTTCATGCGTCGGTGTTGGAGTAGGAAGTTTTGGAGTCTTTGGAGAGTTATCAACCGAGGAAGTGATGTTGATATGAGAATCTGAGCTATCGTAAGACATTTTATATGGAAATTAAAATTTTAATTCTTTTGCAATGATTTGTTGAAAAGAATTGTGTTTAAGGGTATATTTATAGTAGGAATTTGTCTAAAAATATAGTGGTTATGATCTTTAAATGTTTTTCAACCACTTAATGATTTAATGGTCAATATAAGTTTGTTAAAAATATATGGTAAATATTTATTTGAATTTTCCATATAATGTTAGTTGGTAGAAGTGTATATATATATATATATATTAATTTTCTTTATATGATATCTTTAAGAGATAATATTCCTAATTCTCGTCTTAATTTTATAAAGGAATTTTCTAATAGAGGTTTAGTAATTATATCGGCAAATTGATTTTCAGTAGAGATATGTTCTAAATTAATTATTCCTTTTTCGATATTGTCACATAGAAAATGGTGACGAATATCTATATGTTTTGTTCGAGAGTGATTAACCGGATTTTTAGATAAGTTTATTGTACTTGTATTATCACAGTATATTGTAGAGTTTGTTAAATTTATATTAAAATCTTTGAGTGTTTGTTGCATGTAGATAACTTGAGTACAAGCTAAAGCGGCTGATATATACTCTGCTTCACAGGTTGAAAGCGAGACACAATTTTGTTTCTTACTAAACCAAGATACAAGTGATTTTCCAATGAAATGGCACGTACCACTTGTACTTTTTCTATCTGTTCGAGATCCACCAAAATCAGCATCTGACGCAGCGGATTAATCAAAACAAATGTAAATCGATGAACGTAGCAATCGGTGGATTGATGAATACTGAAATGCCCAAATTCGTTGATCCGAAGATACCGAATTCTAGCTATCCCGAACTCGTTGATCGCGCACGATACCGGGTTCAAAGATCTGCGATTCTTCGCACGTTGATCTAGCGCACTAGATTCCGTGAATCGGCTTCTGCAGTTGTTGAATCGAGCACACTCGATTATCCGAAAGAGGAGATAGGAGATTACACTCAACTACCAATTTAAATGAAAGCACACAGCAATCAAACAAGAATTTTATTCAAAAATCAACAACCTTTACAAATGAGACTCTCGGCCTATTTATAGGCTACACATTTTAGCAATACAATTCTGTACAACTCATAAGTCGGCTCCGACTTAGACCCCTTTTCGACCTACGACTTAAGAGTAACGACCTAGCATAGGCAGTTATATTACAACACCATATCAACGACTTACGACTTATAAATGCACGTCCTACGACTCGAGACTTATGTACAGAACGACTTACGACTTAAAGAAATACAGACGACATATGACTTACAAACAGACGATATATGACTTAAAGAAATACAACATAATACCATACAACGACTCAACACTTAAGTCGTAGACGACTTAACGACTTATCATAGCTCGGTGACGACTTATCCTCAGCAGCGACTTGAAACAGCGGTTCAGATTAACTCGGCTGAAGAATCAATGGCCCCAAGCTTCAGCGACTTAAAACATGCGGCATCCCAGATCAGCGACTTAAAGAAATCAGCGGTAGGGATTAACTCGACCTAAGAATCAACGATTTCCATCTTCAGCGACTTAACTTAAGGACTTCACGAGTAAAACTTCAGCGACCTATGGTAGGTCGTGGCTTCGTTAGGTCGTAACTCTTCACCGACTTATGACATATCCCAGACGCTACTTCCTGTCTTACTGTATCACCAGTAGGTCGTACCTCGTCTATACGATCTAACTGTTTGTTAACTCGCCTATCTTCACTAAGTCGTTCCAACGACTTAAAAGCTTCGTTAGCTCGTCCCAGCAACCTCTTTCTTATCTCGTTAGGTCGTACACGACCTAAAAACAAGTTAGGTCGTTTTAGCGAGTTATCCTTTAACTCCTTAGGTCGGACACGAGTTAACTCGGTAGGTCGCTTGGATGCTTTAGACTTCCTCTCGTTAGGTCGTGATCGACCTAGGACTTCTTCACTAAGTCGTGAACGACCTAAGCCTTGTGAATTCGTAGCTCGCGTTGCATCATCCTCCCCAGGTTGAGAGAAATTCGTCCTCGATTTTGTAAATTCTTCCACATCCGATTGTTCATTCCCATAATATGGTACGAGATGTTTGACATTGAACACGTCAGAAGTGTACACATCCCCCGGCAGCTTCAACTTATAAGCATTTTCATTAATTCGTTTTACGACTTCCACAGGACCAATTTTTCTGACTTTCAACTTATTATAAGCGCCCACTGGAAAACGATCCTTTGTTAACACTGCATAAACCATATCACCCTCATTAAATTCAACATTCCTTCGCTTCAGATCTACAGAACGTTTATACTTCTCACTCGCTTTCTCCAATCGTTCCTGAGCGATTTTATGACATTTCGTCAACCCCTCAACAAAATCAGCAGCTTTCTTAATTGTCCCCTTCGGGTGTGGTATTACCATTAAATCCAACGGTCCCTTCGGTAAGCTTGAATATACTATCTGGAATGGACTGAACCCAGTACTTCGATTTACAGCATGATTATGGGCAAACTCTACCTGGCATAACTTCACATCCCAACTCTTTAGATTATCTTGCACAAGACACCTCAGCAAATTTCCCAATGATCTGTTCACAACCTCGGTCTGTCCATCCGTCTACGGGTGATAAGCACTACTAAATTTCAATTTCGTTCCCACCATCTTCCACAAACTTAGCCAAAAATGACTTAGAAATCTAGTATCCCTATCAGAGACAATGGATTCCGGCAAACCATGTAAACGATATATCTCTTTGAAGAATAACTCAGCAACCCGGACGGCATCAGCTGTCTTCTTACAAGCGATGAAATGTGCCATTTTGGAAAATCTGTCCACCACAACGAATATAGAATCATTCCCCCTTTGAGTTCTAGGCAAACCCAAAACAAAATCCATACTGATATCCACCCATGGTTTTACAGGCACGGGTAACGGCATACACAATCCCGCATTTGTCGCTGTTCCCTTAGAAACTTGGCAAACATGACATCCCTCCACAAACCTTCCCACTTCTTTCCTCATCGATGGCCAAAAGTAAGATTGTGAAATCAAATGTAATGTACGGTCTCTCCCAACATGCCCTTCTTCATGTAGCTCTTTTACAATCTTCATTCTCAAACTATAATCAGGTATGCATAATCGATTTCCCTTGAACAGAAAACCATCTACCATCAAGAACTCATCCGTTTTCCCCTCCTTAACTTTATCAACAAACTTTGCAAAGTAAAGATCATCGACAAATAATTCTGGCAACATATCAAACCCCGTCACTTCAACCTTCATTGTTGTCAACAAATGATTTCCCCTACTCAAAGCATCAGCCACACGATTCGTCACTCCCGATTTGTGTTTAACAACAAAAGTAAACTGTTGCAGATAAGCAATCCACGATGCATGTCTCGCTGAAATCTTGTCTTGCCCTTGTAAATGCTTCAATGCCTCATGATCAGTATACAGAACAAACTCTTTCTGAAATAGATAATGTCAGTGTTTTATAGCTTGCACAACAGCATAGAATTCCACATCATATGTACTGTATCTCATCTTCGCTCCTGATAACTTCTCACTGAAATATGCAATAGGACGCCCCCTTTGACTCAACACTCCTCCAATCCCAACCTTTGATGCGTCAGTATGTAATTCAAACAACAACTGAAAATTAGGTAATGCTAGAATTGGTGCTGTCGTCAACAACTCCTTGATTCGTTCAAAAGCAACTCCTGCTTCCTCCGTCCATGAAAACTGCTTGCCCTTCATACAATCAGTAACAGGCGCCATCACACTACTAAAGTGTGGAATGAACCTTCGATAGAATGAAGCCAACCCGTGAAAACTACGAACTTCCGTTATCGTCTTGGGCTGCGGCCAATCTCTGATAGCTTCGACTTTACTTTGATCAACCTGTATGCCTCCATCCGATACAATATACCCCAGAAATAAAACACTATGCGTCATGAACATGCATTACTTCGTTGTAGCATAAAATTGTTCTTGCCGCAGTACCATCAACACTTCTCTCAAATGATTCAAATGTTCCTCTGGACTCCCACTATAAATCAGAATATCATCGAAATACACCACCACAAACTTCCCAATGAATGGTCTAAAAATCTGATTCATCACCCTCATGAAAGTACTCGGTGCATTTGATAAGCCAAATGGCATAACCAACCATTCGTATAGACCCTCCCTGGTTTTAAAAGCAGTCTTCCACTCATCACCTGGTCTGATACGAATTTGATGATATCCGCTCTTCAAATCAATCTTCGAAAAGATAGTAGCTCCGCTTATTTGATCTAGCAAGTCATCCAACCTCGGCATTGGAAATCTATATCTCACAGTAATCTTATTCAATGCTCGACTGTCAGTGCACATCCTCCACGTTCCATCCCTTTTGGGTACCAATAAAGCTGGTACAGCACAAGGACTTAAACTCTCCTGCACACGCCCCTGTTCAAGCAATTCTTCCACTTGCCTTCGCAACTCCTCATGTTCCTTCGGACTCATTCGATAATGTGGTCTGTGTGGCAACACAGCACCTGGAACAAGGTCTATCTGGTGTTGAATATCCCTCAACGGTGGTAACTCCGTTGGTAACTCCTCTGGAAATACATCGTCAAATTCTTTCAGTACTGGTTTTACTTCTTCTGGTATTTCAACCGCTTCCTGACTCTCCCGTCCAATCAACAAAAACACTTCAGGTACCTCCTCTACTTCCTTCACAAACTCCTTCAAAGATAACAAAGTTTTGAGCTCTTCAATCTCCTCCAACTTGTTTTCCTCCTGTTGTCGCTTCTTTGGAACTAGAGTAATCTTTGTACCTTCAAACATGAAACTGTAACTGTTGGTACGACCATCATGTTGCACTACCCTATCATACTGCCACGGTCTCCCCAGCAACAAATGACAGACATCCATATCTACCACATCGCACCAGATTTCGTCTTTATATTTCTTCCCAATTGAAAAATTCACACGAGCCCTTCGTCCAACCTTCACCTCTCCGCCTTTCCTTAACCAAGCTAGCTTGTACGGTTTCGGGTGTTTCTCAGTCTTCAATGCCAACTTCCTCACTGCTTCTGAAGAAATTATATTATCACAGCTTCCAGCATCGATAACAAATTTGCAAACTTTCCCCAAAATAGTACAGGTCGACTGAAAAATATTGCTCCTCAACCAACTACAATCCTCCTCTTGCTTTGGTGTTAAACAGGACCTCTTCATCATTAGATTATAACCTTCGTCTCCCAACACTTCTTCTTCCTCCTCATCAGGTGGTGAATTAGAACATTCAGCTTCTTCATCCTCATCCTCAACCTCCGCTATCATAGCTCTCTTCTTCGGTTTTGGACATTCATTACTTTTGTGGCCCAACTCTTGGCAATTGTAACATTTGAAACCATTATTGACTTTTGTCTTCCCAACCTCATTCACAACTGGTTTTGCAACAGCTTTTGAAACATTAGAACTCCCACTAACTCCCTTCACTGGATTGTTGAAATTTGTAAACACACCTCCTCCTCATCTTCCCTGTTTCTCCCAAGCCAACGCTTTCTGGTGTGCTTCCGCTACAGATCTGGGATCAAACATGTTAACCATATCCTGAATCTGCATTCGCAATCCTCCAACAAATCTGGATGTCAACTGTTCTTCTGTCTCCATAATGTCGTTCCTTGCAGTCAGTTGATAGAATTCATCAGCATAGTCATTCACAGACTTCGTTCCTTGTCTCACGTTTTGCAACCTATGATACATAAGCGATTGATAATTATATGATAAGAATGTCGCCTTCATCAATTTCTTCATTTTTTCCCATGATTCAACCTTTGACTTCCACATCCGTTCACGTGTAAGCTTGGTTTGCTGCCACCACGCCAAAGCTCTACCCCTCAACCTTGTAGCAACCAACTTCACCCTACGATGTTTTGGAACTTCCTTGAAGTCAAAAATTTCCTCTACATTAGCTACCCAATCTAGAAACTCCTCCGCTTGCATACCACCTTTGAATTCAGGAATTTCAGTCTTCATCCCCGACTCCCACTTGTGATCATACTCAGAGTAATTTCTTCCTTGTCCTCGTCCTTGTCCTCGAACACTACCACCATCATACTCCTCTTCAAAATCAGATGTATATCGTTGTCTATCTCGTCCACCCACATCTCTACTACCATCACGTCTACCACCATCATCCCTTCTATCTACATTCCTCGGTTCACGATCATTCACGTTCCTCCCACGCCCTTGATCATTTTCAACACTTCTGTCTCGATTGGAATGTGGCGAGACTCTACTTCCCCCATGGTTAGATTCCGGTGAAACCCGTCTCCGGTTTTGATTCATTTCTAACATCATCTTCTCTAACCGTCCAATTCCTTCGTTAAGCTTTTCACTAAAATTTTCATTGATTCTTTGCTCCGTCTCATCAGCCTCTTCTCTTCGATACAAAGCTTCAATGTTTTGATGTCGATTAGCTCTCCTTGGTGGCATGATTGAATACTTCACAAATTCTTCAACACTCCAAAATTCAAACACCTTTCGAACTTTGACCCAAAATGATATGGATCGAAATCTCCACACTTGTTGCAAATTGCGATGAACACGACGAACAACAACTTCTCCAAACTTCAAACAAATCGGCTCCAAGACTCGATTTAGCTATGATTGGCTCAAACAAGCTCCGATACCAAAACTGACGTAGCGGATTAATCAAAACAAATGTAAATCGATGAACGTAGCAATCGGTGGATTGATGAATACTGAAATGCCCAAATTCGTTGATCCGAAGATACCGAATTCTAGCTATCCCGAACTCGTTGATCGCGCACGATACCGGGTTCAAAGATCTGCGATTCTTCGCACGTTGATCTAGCGCACTAGATTCCGTGAATCTGCTTCTGCAGTCGTTGAATCGAGCGCACTCGATTATCCGAAAGAGGAGATAGGAGATTACACTCAACTACTAATTTAAATGAAAGCACACAGCAATCAAATAAGAATTTTATTCAAAAATCAACAACCTTTACAAATGAGACTCTCGGCCTATTTATAGGCTACACATTTTAGCAATACAATTCTGTACAACTCATAACTCGGCTCCGACTTAGACCCCTTTTCGACCTACGACTTAAGAGTAACGACCTAGCATAGGCAGTTATATTACAACACCATATCAACGACTTAGGACTTATAAATGCACGTCCTACGGCACGAGACTTATGTACAGAACGACTTACGACTTAAAGAAATATAGACGACATACGACTTACAAACAGACGATATATGACTTAAAGAAATACAACATAATACCATACAACGACTCAACACTTAAGTCGTAGACGACTTAACGACTTATCATAGCTCGGTGACGACTTATCCTCAGCAGCGACTTGAAACAGCGGTTCAGATTAACTCGGCTGAAGAATCAATGGCCCCAAGCTTCAGCGACTTAAAACATGCGGCATCCCAGATCAGCGACTTAAAGAAATCAACGGTAGGGATTAACTCGACCTAAGAATCAACGGTTTCCATCTTCAGCGACTTAACTTAAGGACTTCACGAGTTAAAACTTCAGCGACCTATGGTAGGTCGTGGCTTCGTTAGGTCGTAACTCTTCACCGACTTATGACATATCCCAGACGCTACTTCCTATCTTACTGCATCACCAGTAGGTCGTACCTCGTCTATACGATCTAACTGTTTGTTAACTCGCCTATCTTCACTAAGTCGTTCCAACGACTTAAAAGCTTCGTTAGCTCGTCCCAGCAACCTCTTTCTTATATCGTTAGGTCGTACACGACCTAAAAACAAGTTAGGTCGTTTTAGCGAGTTATCCTTTAACTCCTTAGGTCGGACACGAGTTAACTCGGTAGGTCGCTTGGATGCTTTAGACTTCCTCTCGTTAGGTCGTGATCGACCTAGGACTTCTTCACTAAGTCGTGAACGACCTAAGCCTTGTAAATTCGTAGCTCGCGCTGCATCAGCATCACTGAATGATACTAACTCAAATGAACACTCTTTTGGATAGAAAAGACCAAAGTCTTTAGTATTGTTAAGATATCGTATAATTCGTTTTACTGCTCTTAAATGTGATTTTTTAAGATTAGATTGAAATCGTGCACATAAACATACACTCATCATTATGTCTGGTCTACTAGCGGTTAAATAAAGTAAGGAACCTGTCATACTTCTAAACAATTTTTGATCTATACTTTTACCATTTTCATCTCGATCGAGATGAGTTGTAGTACTCATAGGAGTAGGCTTTCCAACAGTGTTTTCCATTCCAAAACGTTTAATTAGATTAGCGCAATATTTTTCTTGATTTAAGAAAATTCCATTTTTTAATTGTTTAATTTGTAACCCGAGAAAATAAGATAATTCACCCATGTGTGACATTTTGAATTCTTTAGTCATTATATTTGAAAATTCTTTACATAAGTTTTCATTAGTTGATCCAAATATAATGTCATCTACATATATTTGAATTATTAGAATGTCATTAGTAGTGTTTTTAATGAATAGAGTGTGATCTACTTTTCCGATTTGAAATCCTGAATCTAGTAGATAGCTTTTAAGTCTCTCATACCAAGCATGAGGTGCTTGTTTAAGACCATATAGGGCTTTCTTTAACTTATATACATGATCCGGATATTTTTCGTGTATGAATAAAGGAGGTTGTTCTGCGTACACATTTTCTTTTATAAAACCATTTAGAAAAGCACTTTTAACATCCATTTGATAAAGTTTAAAATTATGAAAACACGTGAAGGCTAATAAAATACGTATTGCTTCAAGTCGTGCAACGGGAGCAAATGTTTCTTCAAAGTCGATACCTTCTTCTTGATTATATCCTTGTGCTACTAGTCTAGCTTTATTCCTAGTTATATTTCCTTATTCGTCTACTTTATTTTTGTAAACCCATTTTGTTCTTATAACAGATTGATTATTAGGACGAGGAACTAAATCCCAAACATCGTTACGTTCGAATTGATTTAATTCTTCTTGCATAGCATCAATCCAGTAGTCATCTGTTGATGCTTCTTTATGATTTTTAGGTTCTATTGCAGAAATAAAAGCAACATGTCCCATTTGGTTGAGTTGACTTCTAGTTTTGACTTGAGAATCAATTTCACCGATTATGTTTTGTACAGGATGATCTCGTAAGATTTTAAGTGGAGATCTAAGTTCGGTATTATTTATATTTTCAAGATTTGTATTTTCTGTATTTATTATAAGTTCATCATCATCTTTTATACTCAAGTTTTTATTAAAGTTTTCATCAAAGGATACATGTAAAGTTTCTTCGATTATATTTGTTCGTTTATTAAAAACTCGATATGCCTTACTTCGTTCTGAGTATCCTACAAAAATTCCTTCATCAGCTTTTGGATCAAATTTTCCTAATTGGTCTTTTGTATTTAAAATAAAACATTTTGATCCAAATATTTTAAAATAAGAGATATTTGGCTTTCTATTGTTAAAGAGTTCATATGAAGTATTTTTAGTTAATGGTCGAATAGAAATACGATTTAATACATAACATGCAGTAGCTACGGCTTCTGCCCAAAAATGTTTTGGTAGAAAGCTTCCATTTAATAATGTTCTTGCACATTCTTGTAATGTTCTATTCTTTCTTTCCACTACTCCATTTTGTTGAGGAGTTCTAGGAAATGAAAAGTTATGATTTATTCCTTTCTTTTTACAGAAAGATTCAAAAGCTTCATTTTCGAATTCACCGCCATGATCACTTCGTATATTCTTAATTTTCAAATCTTTAGTGTTTTGAATTCTTTTGACAAATGTTTTAAAGTGTTCAAATGTATCACTTTTAGTTTTCATAAAAATAGTCCATGTATATCTTGAAAAATCATCAACTATTACAAATACGTATCGATTATGATTAATGGATTGAACTTGTGTTGGTCCAAAAAGGTCCATATGAAGTAATTCTAGTGGTTGTAAAGTTGAAATATTTTTCTTAGATTTGAAAGATGATTTTGTTAATTTTCCTATTTGACAATCATCACAAATATTCTTTATCTTAAAGTTTATCTTAGGTAATCCTCTTACTAACTCATTTTTAGAAAGTTTTCTAATAATTTTGAAATTAATATGACAAAATCTTTTATGCCACAACCAAGGATCATTATCTTTGGCTAGTAAACTCATATTTGTATTATGATTAATTTTCATATTTAAAACATAAATATTCCTATCTCTATTTCCCTCAAAAACAAGATTTTGGTTTTGATCGAAAATACTACATTTATTTTCCGAAAAAGTTATTCTAAAACCTTTGTCACAAAGTTGACTTATGCTTAGTAGATTATGTTTTAGATTTTTAACTAATGAGACATTTGTAATAAAAGGTAAATTTGATGTACCATAATTGCTCACATCTCCTTTGCCAATGATATAGCCTTTTGAATTATCTCCGAAGGTAACCGAGCCACCATCAAAGTATGTGATGTTTGTAAGCATATCTTTGTCGCCGGTCATGTGTTTTGAGCAACCACTGTCTAGTATCCATTTTTTCTTTTTGAGTGGGACCTGAAAATAAATACAAAATTATTGGTACCCACCTTTCAATAGGGTCCTAAAAGTTAGAACTTAGGAAACCAAACCCAATTTGGTTCAGTATCCTTTTTATAAATATAATTTTTATTATTATGAACACTATCCATAAATACTTTGATATATTTATTCCTAATCATAATATTGTTAGTCTTTGGAACCCAAATTTTAACTATATTAGTTTCTTCTTTTGTTCTAATAGGTTTTCTTAATAACACTTGTTGTTTTGAATCAGTATTCTTCTTAATATTTGTATTTATCTTTTTAGGAATTTTTGGTTCCTTTTTATATCCTAATCCATGTTTATTCGAGGAAGATTGAGAATTTTCTAAAATCTTAGATAAATTTTCTCTTCCTTTGTTAAAGTTAGAAACATTTTTAGTGATGTTATCCAGTCTAACTTGAAGACTGTTATTTTCTAGCTCAACTTGTTTATTCTGAGTTTTTAACTCATGATTTTCAGAAACAATTATATCATTTTTTGTCTTTTGATTTTCAATTTCTTGACTTAAAAGAGATAATTGAGTTTCTGAATTTGAAAGAGACTCTTGAACTTTTTCAAGTTCTTCTTCTAGAATTTTCTTTTCATCTTTTAACATATCCCTTTCAAACTCAGCTTTGTTATGATTTTCATGAGTTTCCTTAAGTTTCTTTTTAAGATTTTTTATTGTACTCAATAGTTCAGTATTTACATCAATTAAATCGTTGAAAGTTAAATTACTAACCTCAGATTCTTGAGCCATATAGCATACATTCGCTTGTTCATTGTCGCTATCATTTTCACTTTCAGATGAAGATGAATCTGAATCATCCCATGTTATAGAGAATGCCTTCTTTTTGAATTTTTCTTTCTTGTTTTTGTTCTGATTCTCCTTCTTTTGCTCTGGACAATCTTTTTGGATGTGACCTTTCTTGTGACAATTGAAGCATTCTATATTCGAGGATGAAGGTTTGTTCAAGAAATTCTTTTTGAATCCGTTTTTATTTTCTTGTCTATATCTTAAGAATTTCTTGAAATTTTTGGCTATAAATGCTAAATCCTCATCTTCAGACTCTGATTCTTCCTTTTCCGCATGAAAAGCTACATTTTTTCTTTCTTGTGCTTGATCTTTCTTAGCTTGCATATTTACTTCATACGACATAAGATTTCCAATTAATTCTTCTGGTTTCATTGTAGATAAATCATTTGCTTCTTCGATTGCTAAGACTTTTCTTTCCCATTCATTAGTGAGTGAATTTAGAACTTTAGATACAATGTCAAAATCTGTGTATTTTTCTCCTAGCCCTATTAAGGCATGATGAATGTCTTGAAACCTCGAGTACATGTCATTGATGGATTCATTCTGTCGCATTCTAAAGTTTTGGAACTGGTTCTTTAGCATGGAGATCTTTGTTTGTTTAACCTTGTTTGTGCCTTCATGTATGGTTTTAAGTGTACTCCATATCTGATATGCAGTAGTACAAATGCTAACACGATTGAATTCATTTCTGTCCAAAGCACAAAATAGCATATTCATAGCTTTGGCATTTGCACTAACTTCGTTCTTCTGAGCTTGTGTCCATGTAGAATATTCTGTTGTGGGTACAACGAGTTCTACTTGTGTTGCATTCCAGGCTTCAAAACTTGTTGCTTGCATATAAATCATCATCCTTGTAGCCCAATAATTATAGTTTAGTCCATTGAATAGAGGGAGTCTTAGAGTAGATTTTCCTTCCGCAAATGTAGAGTTATAGGTAGATGTTGTGCTTGTGTTGTTTTCCATATTATTAATATGTCAAATAACGGTGTTATGGTTATAGGACAACCTCGCTCTGATACCAATTGAAAGAGTCTATGCGGTAGGATCGTATAATATGGAATAGTGAAATGGTCTAGGTAGATAGTAGTAAGCAGTAAGTAAAGTAGACACCAAGACTTTATACTGGTTCGGACCTCTTGTCCTACGTCCAGTCCCTAAGCTCCTCTTAGGAATTCAACTACCAACAACCCTCACTTAACCCGTAGGAATAGGTTTACAACTTACCCGAACAACCGAACGAGATTTCTTGCCTAAACCGCCGAAGAGGGCTTCAACTAGATACTAAAAGTATTTCTGACTTGTTGTGTTCTTGATAACACTAATGAGTCAAATTGAGTACAACTTTCCTATAATCTTATCCTCGAGAGTATACAAAGTGTTTGTGAAGATTTAGGAAAAGTGAATTGCTATGAATCAAAAGGTGTTATTGTTAAAACAGAGATTCAAGCAATTGAAGTGGTTTGTGATTTCTTTTGAAAACTTTAATAAATCTGAAAGTATGTTCAAGAAAATAGAAAGATTAAAGCAATTAGAATTGGTAATTTGCAATTGTTAAAACCATGTATTTATACTTGTAGAAGAGGTGCATTTGTTTGCTAGAGGTGCATGCAAGAGATGCTTCCATTTCCATTGGAGAATGGTTGCAACTCTTAGGAATAGGAAGGTGTCTATTCAGAGAAAATTCGCAGTTACAGATTCAGTCGACTGAGCAGGAAATTCAGTCAACTAAAAATATACAGAGAAATTTTCAAGAATGAATTCAGTCGACTGGGCAGGATATTCAGTCGACTGAATCTGTGCAGTTTGACATATACATGCATGTTTTTAAATTCAGTCGACTGAATAATCTGAGTCAGTCGACTGAATCTGAACCCGAGAGTTTACACTCTGTAATCAGTCGACTGACTCAGACTATTCAGTCGACTGAATTCTGCAACAGTCATTTTTTTGTGAAAAGTCACTTCCTCTTTTGAATAGCCTTCTTCCTCCCCAAGGGTTGCAACCATTGCTATTCGTAGAGAACTCTTCACCAGCAGTTGCAACTCCTTAACTACTATATATATGCATGAATTTCAAGATCAAATCACTTCACTTACTTGCTTATACTTGACTCATATTTTCTGAATTAACTACTCTCTTGAATTCATACATTCATTGCTTACGTATTCATTTCTATATTCTTCAAGCAATTTGAAACTTCCTAATCTTCATATACACACAACTACACATATCATACTTGAGGAAAAGATTATAGGAAGGGTGTACTACAAGTGACAAATTCGTGTTATTAAGAACACACAAAGTCAAAAGTATTTTTGTATTTGTTGAAGTCCTGTTCTACTGCTCAGGCGTGTGAAGTCCTCTTCGGCTGCTGAGGCGAAATCCTATTTTGCTGCTTAGGTCCTTGTTCGGCTGCTCAAGGGTTGTATATACCTGTTCCTCCGGGGTAAGTGAGGGTTATTAGTGAAATTCCAGAAGGAGTCTGGGACTGGACGTAGGACGGTGCTCCGAACCAGTATAAAAATCTCTGGTGTCATTTTACTATACTGCTTTTATATTCCGCACTATTTACCTTATAATTATCATAACTACACTCTGTATTATCATATATCCATATTACACGATCCATAGCGCACTTTCAAATTCAAGTTTTCAAAGTTTAAAACTGCTTCAAAACCTGCTCTGTTCAAACAAAAGAGGTGAGTAACCACTACTTTTGAAAGTATAAATCTGTTCTTTGTGTTATAGATACATATGGGTAAAACTCTTAAAATCTGAAACATCTAGAATTGGTATGTGATGAATGCTTGAAATATGATATAAATTTTGTCATGAATGATGTTAAAAATGATTTTTCATGTGTTCATATCTGAAAAGGCTAAGCATGCCTCTGTTGGAAACATTAAAGGTTTGAAAACCCGATTCAAAAGTTTAAATCTTCCACATAATTGATTTTTAGGCTTTGATCTCTGAAATAAAAATGTTTGTAGGTGAGTAAACAATTCCCTTTAAAAAGATTAAATCTGATTTAATATCTGGATGCATGCAATTAATATCTTAAGGAACTGTGATAAATGTTCATATGATTGTTAATATGAATTGTATATATATATATATATATATATATATATGAATTAAATGGGTGTGCATGTCTGTTTACTAGATGGTTGCTCTGTTCTTGTGGTTCAGGATTAAATCTGATCAAAAATCATGTTCTCCCTTCCCAATTTCCTTTAAGACATGATGTATAAACAACATTTGTTGGTATAACATGATATAAATTTTGTAAAAATAATTTCAAACTAATCTGAAGACAGTTTTAAGGAATAGGGAAAAAGAACAGTAGAATTTAAATACTTATCTAATTCTCGACATTATTAATTTGTTGTTTCAAGGTTTTAATCAGATTCGTTATCAAAACTAGGATTTTTTTTTAAAATAAAATCTTGATTTTTAGGCTTTTAAATAAAGAGGGAATGTATGTTGAACGTTATTTGGGTATCAAGTATTTTCTGGTGATCGGTGTGGTTTTGGGGGATCGGAGTTTTTGATGAAGCAAGCTTGGTGATCAGTGATGTCAGTAAAAATGGTCAGTAGATTTTTAAGCTATGGTGGCGGCGGGGCATCGTCAATATAGGGTTTTAGTCAACATAGGTGTTGGGGCTTGTTCGTCGTCGATAGGGCACTGGAGTCGATCACACCAAGGGGAAAAGTCGCTTGAGTCATCGGGGCAGCTCATGTCGTGATTTCGTGGCATTCGATGGTCATAGTCGACGTATCGAGGTGAATTTCGATGATGGGTTTTGTTCCAGAATGTGTTGGGTAACTCGATTTCGAGTTCGACGTTGATGAGACGATCTGGGTGGTCGGGTGAGTGAGGATGATCGTTGATGACTTGTGGATGGTCTCGACGTTGGTCGGAGGTGACCGGAATGATTGTGCACATGCACGAGTTATGGGTTCGTGCATACGTTTGGGGAAGAAGCAGTTTTCCTCGGGTTCGTTCACGAGAAATTATGGGATAGCTCGAGTAATTGTTCGTATGGGTTTAAGCATATTTCAACAGTTTATAAATTTAAAACAAAATTTAGTTTATAAATAAAAAGAAGTTTACTCAGGAAATTCGAGGTTGGGCTCGGAAAGTGTACTCGGGTCTGGGAATTAAGAGTAATAACAAGTTTTTAATTATTTTAAAGCTTGGTCAAGTTTTAAATAATTTCTTAACCCATTTCTTTTTAATAAATTTTGATTTAAGCTAGGATTAATTAAGAGTTAAAACAAATTATTTTAAGTTTTAAAATGTTTTAAATTATATATAACATTTATTTTTAAAGGTTATTTTCAATAAACTTAATAATGAAATTAAGAAGTTAATCAAATGTTTTAAATTGTTAACTTAAAAGTTTAAGTTAATTTATTTGTTAATGATGATTTATTACCAAGGTTTATTGAATAAAGATTTTTAATGATAATTAAGTGATAAATTAAAATAAATGATTTATCTTTTAATTAATTAAAGTTAAGTGATTAAAGATTAATTAATTAATGACAGTAATTAAAAAGATAATTACTTAAAGGATAATTACTTAATGATAGTAATTAAAGAATAATTAATTAATTTCTTAATTGATGATTAAAGGGTAATTAACTACTTAAAGATAATTACTTAATGAAAGTAATTAAGAAAAATTGATTAATTAATCATGTGATTAAAAGATAATTACTCAATGTAATTAATTTGTGACTTATTGGATGACTGAATAATATTGAATGCCTTGGATTATTTAATATATCTGATATGTGATGGTGATGCTTTATGATATGAGATGCTTTGGATGAATTGTGATAGTGTAAGTTATCTATCTATGATATAATTGCTATGTGAATATGATATCTTGAATTTGAATTAAATTGTTTAATTTAAACATCTTGACTTAAAGGATGACATTTGAATTCGAAGATACCGGGGTCGGATATCAGTAATATCCGAACCCACTTCGATTAGAAATCTAAATTCTATATAAATTGGATGTGTGGAATTTAACAGGCTGGAATTGGAATAAATTAAATAACTTAGCCTTTAACTGTGTAATAGTTATTGGATATTTATAAGTGAAGGACTTTGAGAACTCGTAGGAAGGTACGAGTTACCTTGGTTTGCAAATAAGTTTTATAACTTAGTATTTCATGTTATATGGATTTACTCACGCTGGTTTCCAGCCTGACCCGGGTGTTACTTTGATGTAATGCTCGGGTCAGACCGAGTATTACAGATTTTCAAGTAAGAACATTCGGAAGCTCAGGAGGCGAGCTGGATGACAGGAACGTATGGAGTATTCCGCTGTGTATATGAGACTGTGTAGTCTGTAGAGATTGTAGTCTGTAACAAGTTGTATAACTGTCCAGTTCATGTATAAATGGTTGTAACTCTGATGTATTAAAAATGTAATTGACAAATACAGTTTTCTTTGTATAACTGATATTATTATTTGATATTGTATTTTGATCCGCTGCGAATGTGAAAATCTATGTCTTGTTCTGTTTCTTTCTTCTATCTCTTTTCTTTTTCTCCTAACTATCTGAAATTTTCAGGTTCAAAAATTCCGGGTCATTACAGCATCGATAAGTGTCTCTCAACTCTTAAATAAGATAAACCGATACGGTATTATTTTGAAAATTGGTAAATGAAATAGTTTTACCTAAACTACATTTTATATATATAAAGGAACAATTTTCATAAACTAAGTATAATTATTAATGGTGTGTTTGTCTGTTAGGAAATGATAATACTTAATTATTATCATTTACTATTTGACCAGTCATGCTTGCACAGCTAGGAGCACTGGCTATTGTTTGTTGATTGATTAATGGTGCCCAACCAGTTTATGAGCATTAACTATTTCGGTTGATTAGGAGCAGTTTTATCTTTTTCACTACATGGGTTGGGTAGATTTGGAAACATTGAAAATGAATACCTTGTGAATTCAGTTTCACGATTTGACTATAAGGTGTTCAGTGATAATGTCGAGTTAAAATTTAACTCTAATAAAAGTTGTTTGTTATAATTTAAATCTACACGTTTGTGAAATAGTTTTACATAAGGGAATGAAAATTATATAAATATGATTTATAGATGCAGTTTATAATAAAAGGATTTAAGTTGAGAATTTGAGAACTTAAATCCCGGTGTTTTGGTTTCAGAAGGTTTTGGAAGAAACAATAGTAGGATTATTTGGAAGTATTTTGGAATAAAAATATTTATAAAAGATTTTGAAGAAGATAGAAAGCACTGAACTCACTTCTGTCGTTGGAAAATAATTCTGATGATGACTACAGCATCGTTGGTGTTCATTTCAAGTTAAGTGAGGGATTGCTACCATAGTATTTTGCCATAGAGTTGTTTGAATAAAACATATTTTGTTTTGAATTCCAAAAGTATGATCTGATATACCAAAGAAGATATGTGTATATTATTTATTTCAAAATAGAGTTGAAGTAAAATCGTCTGTTTAAGTCTGAAGTTTTTAGTCAAGTTATTGTATGGATCCATGTACCCTGCACATTAGAGTAGGTTGGTTGGTGCATCTCATTTTGATGGTTGATTGGCAGTTTTCATTTATTAAAATGAAATGAAATTTTCGATGATTTTGGACAATCGGGAATTCTTGAATGTATATAGAAATTGAAGCTAAGTGTTTTGTGAAAATATAAGAAATTAGGTTTATATAACTTATAAATTTGAGGAAATAGTAATTTAAAAACAGGTTTAAAATTTGTTGAATATACTGGGTAAGAAAATCACTTCAGAATATTGTGTATATACTTTTAGGATGTAGAAGAGAGTTATATGAATATAAATTTAAGTTGTGAAATATTTATACACTTAAATAATTTTTTATAGGATGGTCCAAAAATGAATTGAGTGTGGATAGGAATGTTATTAAATAGAATTGAATATGAGCTTATGTTTTAAAAGTGATTGATTTACATAAGTCGTTTTTCATAAGATGTAATAGACTTAAGTAAAAACTTTATGAAATGGTTCGTAAATGATTTTTGTATTAAATGAAATACTATCGGTGTAAATTAGTGTGATTAAAAAGAATGTGAATAAAAAGAATTGGGTACAACTAAGAAAACTAATGGAATAAATATGTAGGAGTATGAAGGTCATTTTATTCGCATCAGAAGTCTTGATCCAGATTTAGGCTCATGAATTCATGATAATTTACATCGGTCCGAGTTAGGATTTTTCACTCGATTATTGACAACGAACAATTGATAAGGATTTTTGATTTAATTCTGAAGTTTTCTATCATGGTATATGGCTATGGAAGGAGAATAGTGGTTTCTAGCCAAGGAGTCGGATCAGAGTCAGCACTGGAGAAGTCGAGTGAGCGATACTAGTTTGGAAGTGAAATGGTGTGATTGAGCGATCAATCAGATTTGGTATTGCGTATGAATGGTATATGTACACAGGCTTTAACAAATTATATGTGATTGCACATTAAATGGTTGGATATTATTTGTAAGTAAGACGTAGGTTCATGGAAACAAATGCTAGTTTGATGCTTTTTGTTTCATAAGTAGAGTTGTTTGCCCGACAAATAGGTACACATTTATATTTTTGGTTTGGTTTTATGATTTTATGCCTCAGATATGGAAGACCATTTTGGATTTTGTTTTCTTTTGTTGATTTGGCCCATAGTAGCGATTTGTAGTTTTTAAGATCGAACCACGCAAAGGAGACGTTGTCAAAATTTTCCATAACTTTAGAAGAAATAGAAATTTAATAATCCTTTTCAGCTAATTTATTTTGAAAGTTTAAGGATTTAGAGACATTTTTTTACTTTGGGAATTTCGAAAACGAAATTCGTTTAAGAGGGGAAGAGTGTAACAACCTGGAATTATGTTTATTGGATTTTGAATTTCAAATTAATTTTAAATACTATATTGGTTTTAAAAGTTAAAAACTTGAATTCAAATATAGAGATTATATAAATATTTGAATTGTGAACTTAAAATTAAAATAGTGAATTAAATATTTGGATTTAAATTAAATATTTAATTAATGGGTTAATGGTTTTATTTAACTATTTTTAAATTAATCAATTATAAAGGGTAAATTTATTTTATAGATTCATTTACACTAATCAAGGCTTGAATAAATAATGAGAAAATAATTATTATTCTTACGACCATAATTTTATTTTGTCGTTTGCAGTCCATACGCAAACAAAAATCTGTGCGGTGAAATGTCAGAAATTGCAAATAAATAAAAGGCAAGACCTAACATATTATGAAAATGTTCTTTTCCTTTTCTCCATTTTGTACTCTTCCATTCGCCCTTCTCAACATTTGAAAACAAGAAAACAAAGCATGGCTAATGATTATAAAATCAAAACAATTTGAAATAAAAATAAGAAAATTGTAGAACTTGTATCTTTGAGGCTTGTGAATGCTAAATCTACTCGTAAACAAGTTTGCGGAGGTTGCGACAGTTTTTTTGAGGAGGCGGCGGTGTTTGGATTAGACTAGGGTATTGATTTTGATCAAAACGAGGAGGTTATAGCTAAAACAGAGGCCGGATTTTGATTTGAGGCATCAAGTTGCACTTTTGGCCCGTTATTGGTTAAGCTTGGCCATATTTTTTTGTCACACGTTTTTTGAGGGGCTACTGTTCGACCGTAGGGTCACCATTCAGTAAGGAGAGTTGGGACATGGTTAGTGAGGGTATTGTGAAGAGGAGGAAAAGAGAGAGTCAATGGAGAAGACTAATTGGAGTTTCATCGAGCGATGCGGGTAATGGTGTGTGCGGGTATGAGTGGGTTTGGGTGTATGTACATGCATTTGGGATTGTTTAATGAAAGGGAAGATGATGAGTATTTGCACCAAAAATTGGCACAAACATCCAACAAAGATTTTGTAGAGAAATAAATGAAAAATATAAAGTGAAAACACAGAGCACAAGCAAATAAATAACAAAAAATCAAAGCAATAACAAGAACACAACGTTTAGCAGTGGTTCGGCGTTATTTGCCTACGTCCACTTTGAATAGATAGCTTTATTAGTTACGTTTTCAACTAAGTACAATAGGAATCAGATGAAAATTCTTAGTTACAATAGAGTACCAAGTAATAGGCAGCATAAAGGTCCTGAAAATGAAAAATCAACCTGTATTTTAGAGGAAGACGGAGAAATATCTCACTGAAAATTGAAAAGAAGGATCTACAAAACCATGTGGGCCCACAGGAAGGATCTCACGGCCCAAATCCCAAAGAATAGGGATCGGGGCCGATTCCTATATTGGAGGAATTTCGGTGTTCGATCCCTAAAGGAGCTTCTCCATGTCGTAGTATGCTTGACCTCCAAGTTTTATGCCAGTTGGATTAGTAAAACTTGAGTGTTTGCTCGTTCATTACCGCAAGTGTGTTATTACCTGATTTTGGCCAATCCCTATGAACGAAGGAGGGCCGACCTCTCTTGTTTAGTCCTTCCTAGGGTTGGCTCCCTAGGGTCCCTACATCTTTTTTCCAAAGTTTTATATGCATTGAACTTTTGGATCTTGAGATATTGATTATTCTCCATTAAATTGCACTTGTTTAGCATAAGTAGACTGATCCTTATGGTTGAGAGGGATTATATCCGACCCCTTTTCCATATTAAATTATATTCCATACTTAGAATGTATTGTATAGCATATCTCTTGATTTCGTTCGATTGTGACTTCATGTTACCATCTGCGTTTGATTTTTGGACCCCACAATCATCTCTGGGCTTATTGACCTTGATGGTAGTCAAGTCAAACTTATCCAATCAATTCAGATATAACCCGGTCAAAATGATGGATAACACTTTCCTTCCAAAGTACGTCTTATGTTAAATATGACGTGCTTTGAATCAAAGCATGTTAGAGTCATTGGAAAGAAATCCATTCAGTTTTCTAAATAGTCTCTATCCTACCAACGAATTATTTTCCCAAAGTGTCGTATCTCTCTTTGATCGTCATAACGCTTGCTTGATTTCCAATAGTATAAATTCAAGATTATATTTCGTCAGTTGCCATCTACGTTTAGTTTAATAGGGCTAGTAAGCTTTGGTTACCTGATTATGTCTTGACCTTGAAAACTCCAGGTTTGAATTCAACTTCCCTCGATTTCAAAAATTAAACTTTTAGAATATATATGTGCACATTCAAGTACACGTTCTTGTTGTTGACTCCTGGAGACGTTTGCATGCTCACGGCTCATCGCCAATTTTCATTGAATTAGATGCAATTTCATTGCGTTTTATATTTACTTACTTTGTGTAGTTTTTATGTACATGCTTGCATGAATATAAGGTTCTTGCCCGATCCCTTTTCTCTCTTTCATCCTTCTATGTTTATAGGGATCGATGATTCCTCTAACCGATCCCTCCCTTCTTTTTCTAGTATAATAGGGATCAGAGTTCTCCTTTACCCAATCCTTTTTCTTTCCTTTTTTTACTATAATAGGGATTGGATTGGAACCGCAACTCGAGGGATCGTACGTGATCCCTTCTTATGTTAGGAACTTAATTTTTTTGGCTTCGTGGAGAATGAGTAGGAGGGTTGATCCCTATTATTATTCATACATAAACCGATACCACATCCCTCTATCGCTTCACTTTCTTTCCATTTAAATACCGCCTCTATCGTAGAATTGCCACTCTCTTTTGCTATAAATCATCACTTCATATTTGATTTGGATTGAAATCCAGCATCTCCCTTCGAGTAACTCATACTTTATACATTTAGGTAGGTTTTCTTGCAATAAATCTAATTTGTGATGTTATAATGGTTCAATTGAATTTCTTATCTTGAGCATGAATTGAATTGGGAGGATATGAGATGGATGATAACGAATGGTGGCAATATAGGGTTTGGTGAGGTGGTATAAGTGGGGCAGGAAGGGATCGATGGTTTCCTTCTGCAAATAAGAACCGAAAGAAGGAGTGAATGGGGAGAAGATGGGATCCCACTATAGGGATCGGTGTGAAAACGAGAAAGAATGGATCAACTACATTAGTGAAAAGGGGTCGGTTGTTTGTGGAGCATGGAGCATCTGGTTGTTGATGTATCGGGAGGAAAGGGATCAATCTCATGTATTAGGTATGGGAATGGCTAAGTAAAGGGATTGTTTATTGGAATCTGAGGAGCGATCGGTGTGAATTTGAGAGAAAAGGGATCGGTTATATTAATGGATGAGGTACCAGTTGCTGATGTACGTGGAGGAGAGGGGTTGGTCTCGTGTATTGAGCGTAAGAATGGCCAAGTAAAGGAATCAGTTATTAGAGTTTGAGAAGGGATCGGTGTGAATTTAACAGAAAAGGGATCGGTTATATTAATGGATAAGGTATAGGTTGTTTACCAATGTTTACGGATCAGTTCATAGGTGGATTGGAGGGATTGGTGATGGAGTGTTTGGTTAAGGGGTCGGTCATTGGTTTTGGCATAGGTATCAGTTGTTTGCTTTAGGAGGGATTTTCTATAGATACTTAGCCGATTCCAAACCCTTGAATTTAGCTTGAAACCTTAAACAAACCATTCCATGTAAACTTGTACGAACAATCAAAAGCAATCCCGTCTTCACGAACTTAAACATATAACTATAACGGATAATAGGACTTGCATATCAAATATCGAACTTAAAACTGAAGAACTAAGTTGATGGGACTTAGAATATGAATTAAAACCTAACATATGGACTTCAATAATGAACTTCACACTTCGATACGCCGATTGTTGATCCCAAAGCTTACACAACCGATCAATCATAATGCCAGTTGAGACGGTCAGCGATGGTGGTCACTTTGGTCGGAATCAAAGTCTCGTCACTTACTCTTACTTGCGTTTAATTTTGAATTGTTTATCTCTGCATTACACAACACTGTACCACACTAGTTTACACCTAGCATGGGGGGACATGTTAACTTTTATAATCTTGATTATCTACCGAGTTTAGTTGATATGGGCTCTAGACATTCAGCGCGTTCAGCCGCAATGTCTTCAAGACAACCTTTACAGCACAGTAATTCAGGTGATGAGTCTAGTTCTACGACTATGTCCGGAAGACTTTCTCCGGAACTTCAAACTAAGCAACCAGAGATTTCTAGCTTGTCGAATGATCTTTTCTCCGATATCCCCATCCTTCTACTGGAAGAGATAAATCCTGCCCTTGATACTATAGAGGGTGCTCTATGTCTAGACAATTCGATAGATTCCCAAGCCTCTAGGATGAGGATGTTCTCCGTAGATGTGCTATGTTATCCGGCCTTTTGGACCGGCTATATTCAGACTGACTAGACAAGTTAGACTAGAAGGTCATCGAGGAAGATAGCCTAGAGAGATGATTATTAGGCTCGTAGATTAAGCATCGGCAATGATATGAAGCGACGATCAACCGATGCCAAGAGATAGACTCTCCAGAATATTCTAAGTATGGAATAATGTCTCCCCTAGGCAGAGGATCAGTGCCTATCCCTTTCCTTAGGGGATCGGTACATATCCTTAATTTCTTTCCCAAACTTGGTAAGATCGTTAAGTGACAAGGAAGGCCTCGTGAGGCTGATTTTCAAGTTTCAAGTCATTTGGAGTTTGTATGTTCAAGTTATGGGCAAATTACTTCACCTATTAAAAGGGATCAGTATAAAACGGATCGATATAAAAGGGATCGTCCATATTCAGCTTTCACTACATATTGCAATAATAGTCGGTCAATAACTCCAAACATACAGATGCTATCAACATGAAACTTAGAGTATAAGCTAATTAGAATATGTGGTACATCCCATAGAGATCGCATGGAATTTAGAGCAAGTTGGAGGGATCGGTACTATCCCTATAGAGGGATCGGCGGAAATCAGAATTTAAGCAACACTACTTCGTGGAAAATATGATATCTCACAAACCATATATCTGAACTGCATGAAATTTGGGGAATAAGTAGCTAACATCATGGGACATCTTTCATAGGGATTGCAGCCCGATGGGCCTGCAAATATTTGGTTGCCTCGTCTTGGTCTCCCGAACCTTCTGCCAAAATTCAGTCCAATCTGCACATGTCTTCCTTTATAAATACAGCAGGCATGGCGTTAGAAAAGGGTTCATGCTTTCTCTGCTGAGGCTCTGCCATTATTATTCTTCACTTTTGTGCTAATGGATTGCTACTGATCCAAACACTCTTGTGATGATAATCAAGTGGAAGATCAATAAAAATATGAAGTGAACGTAGGTCAAGATTGCCAAACCACTATAAAAATATATGTGTTTGTTAATGATTTCTGCTTTGTTTTAATTTCATTCTTCATTTAATCTCAACTAGATTCTATTAGGTGTTGATGCCCATTTTTTATCAACATTTTGGTGCTTTCATTGAGAGACGAATTCTCAACTTGATTGGATCTCATCACTTACTCGTGGATTCCCATATTCGCGAGATAGATCCAGCTTTTAAATGAAACACTTCCTATTCTACTCAGGTTTGAAGGAAATCTAAAGGTAGATGATAGCCATGGTTAGAAGAATTAAATCAACTTCGCATGGAGTTGGTGGGAATGATGATGCTAGTGTTCTTGTTTAGAGTGTTCATTTTTTCATGCCCATTTGGAAGGGATCAGATTCACTCATGTATGCAAGATCTTGGGATCAGATGTTGAAGTTTGCATCAAGTTAGGGGATGGTTGATCCCTCTCTCAAGGCCAAAATGGATGACCCCTCTCTCGAAGCCTAGATGGTTGAACACTCCAATCTCAACTGTAACCAATCCCTTAGCCTAAATGACCAAACCCTCGCCAAGGCAAATATATGTATACCAATCCCTCCAAAAGGCATATATATCGAATTCTCCTAAAAGCTTATAAACTGATTGGTCCAAAAAGCATATATACCGATCTCTCCAAAAGGCATATATACCGATCTCTCTAAAAGGCATATATACCGATCGCTCCAAAAAAGTATATATACCGATCCCTCTATAAGATGTATATACTGATCCCTTTAACTTATATGTATACTGATCCCTTCAGTATATATACCGACCCCTCTATAAGGAATATATACTGATCCCTCTCCAAGGTATGTATATACCGATCCCTCTTTAATGTATATATACCGATCCCTCAAGTTGATAACCATGCTCAATACTAATCCCTCTACAAATCGATTCATAACCGATCTCTTTGGTCGATCCCTCATTCACGTCCCCATAGCCGATCCCTCTCATATGGCAAACTATCGATCCCTCACCAAGGCAATTTAGCCGATCCCTATACTACCGATCCTTGTCTCAAAAACCCTATTTGAAGGGTCCCTATACCCAAAAAAATATGGGTCGGGTATGATCCATTTTTATAATAGTCTATGGCACCCGAACTCGTGCCGCAGTGTAGTACCCCCGCATTTTGGATTCGGAACTCAACTTAAAACAGTGCTCTATCCACTTCCCTTATGTCTTGTGAGTGACCGAGGCATAAAGGATCAAGCGGTAGCTTCTGAATTGCAACCAAGGAACGGACAAGCAACTGTTACTCAAACGATACTCCCAAAGGGTGGAGGACATAGGTGATGTGACTCTAAGCAAACCCATGAAACTTTGGCCCAAAGCCAAACTCGGGTAAAACCAAGATTTTCTTCATGCAAACGCCAAGATGACTCCAAGCACCATTCTTTATTGACCGGCACTTCGAATTCAGTGACTCCAAGCAAACAAATTGCTAGCTCTAAGCAAACAACGGATTTTTTTCAGGTCCGACTCCAAGTAAATTACCACTTAGCAGTTAATACTGGTCCATCTTGCTTTGCTCATATCTTGGGCATGCATACATCATTCACAAGCATAACAAGTAGCTATGAACCAAATTTTTGATGACTGATGCATATCCCCTAGTCGAAGCCCATTCATTGAAGTCGTTCAGTGTGCAGAATATCCGAGCAGATTCAAAGTACCAATCATATCGGGGTACTCAGGGAAAACCGACCCTAGACTACATCTCAGAAATTCAAGTGGCATGTGAATTCCGCCAGAGCGATATGTGCCATCAAATGGAGATGCTGTCCTATATTCTATGAAGGTCTATAAATCATGCAGTTTATGCAATTATCACCCAAATCCATCTCCCCATTCAATCAACCAGATCAGAAGTTAGTCAAGTAGTTTAGAATGCATATGACTCACACCAAGGATGTGATGTCATTATCTAATTTATTCCAGATGCTAACGAGGATATCATACTGATTGGGTTGATGAGGGGAACCGACCCCCAAATAGATTTTGGTAGCCAAGCTGGAGAGCCTCCTATGACCTTGGATCATTTCTATTACAAAATGAATCAGAGCCTAAGCAATGAGAAGATAGAGCATACTAGGAGAAAGAACAATACATGCCCGTTGGCTAGGGACTCAGATTCCAGGAGATGACCCAAGATCTCAAAATTTGACTAATATACTCCTTTGAACGATTCAATCTATAACATCTACTTTGAGACTCACGGCTCAGAGCAATACTGAAACCCAGCCTCGAGAGAGTCCACCGAAGCCCAGAGAAAATTTGGGAAATGTTCTATATTCTAGGATGCACATGGTCCTAACACTGACGATTACAAACACCTTCGAGATGTGATTGGAAAGCTGACTCAAAAAGGAAAGCTTCAATAGTATGTGCAAGCCCTGCAGAATGGCGGGCAGGGAACATCTGATGCCTATCAATAAAGAACTCTGATTATCAATTAGACCGTTGACGATCAACATCCCACTAAAAAAAGCTAGGGAAAAAGTGGAATAGCAAGCACACGATGCTTCTTCACTTGTCAATGAGATTTATTCCGATCTTCTGTGAATTATTTTATTTTAATTTCAGTTTCAATTATATTGTGAGCTATGACCAACTTGAATTAAACTATTTGCATACGATGTAGGTAACTGTAACGACCCGTAAATTTTAGTCGTTTATTTATTTAATAAATTGAATTTTGTGAAATTTTGAACGATAAAATTTTGAAATATAAATTTAATATTTGGAATGCGTCTAGTTAAACATAGCAACTGGTAAATTTTCGTCCGAAAATATGAAAGTTTATTTTGTGCGTCAATTTACTTCAATTTAATCAGTTAAAAAGCGATGAAAATAAAATGTTTTCGGAACTTAAATATTTTTACATAGAAAAATTCTAAACCATCTTCTGAGCAAACGCTATTTTTCGTTTCTCCAAATTCGGACTTCTTTAGCTCCGTCGATCTTATTTTTATGCGTTTTTGCTGCATTTTTCGCTGGTAGAAAGTTCAAATTTTTATAATTCAATCATACCACTGATATCAGTATACCGTTTTGATCGTCTCGTCGTACTGATCTCTACGTTATATTCTTTTCTGTGTTTTGGAGTCCGGCACACAGCAGAATCCGTGAAAAGTGTAACCGTATCGGTATCGGTTCTGTGCCTCTTGGTTTCCTTCATTCCTTCATTTTTCACCGTATAAATCAAATAGCCACTTATATTAAAAATTTCCTGAATTTAAAATCGTACTTGACTTTTTAAATTCCAATGGTTTTCATACACATTTTGGTTTGATGCAAGTTGAGTCTCTTCTTATTCCATTCGTTCCTTTGTTTTATAAAAAAAATAAATGAAACAGTATGTCAATTTATACCTGCTCCTTCCTTTCGCAAAATCCTCCTCTTCTTTTTCCTCCTATCGGCCATGCAATATAAAAAAACGAAGCACGAAAGTTTCCTCCGCCTACCACCCACACCCACCTACCCACGCACTGACCATCTCCACGCCAGACCGAACAGACCCAAACCCACATCGTCTCTTTCCCCGAACCACCCACCACCAGATCTGCCGCTCACTGCCCTCCTGATCCCCAGCCTTAGCCCACCTACCTGACCCCATCGGTTTACAAATAGCCGGCAATCAGCTCGTGCCTCACACCTTCCCTTCACCGAAGCACACCCCTACAACTCGAATGGCAGCCAACTCTTAGCCACCTTTCCTTCACTTGGTATTATTTGCATATTTTGTTGATACTTATATTTTATATACAGATGTTATATATTATTCTTTTCATTTACTATGTTATAAAGATGTTTTTATATATATACATATGGAAGCTTTTGTGTATATTTCAGTCTATATGGGCAAGTTATAAGATTTTGCACTGTCAACGTATTTAAGTTTTAGCCGGCTACTTTATATATATTTATAAATGATCTATTGTTATAAAAGTTATAAAAGTGTATAAGATGTTTTTATACTAGCTGATTGTATATATATAGAATAAGTGAGCTTTATATATTTTGCAACTGGTTACATATTAATTAATATGTTAAGGTTATATATATAGTTGAATATATATATAAAGTTTTATAAAATGTTTATACACTTCGTGGTTGCTGCCGAGTATATTTGATAGTGATTTTGCTGTTGCATCATATATTGTTAAGCCTGAGGAACTATAATTTTACACTGTAATACATGTCTTTTTCAGATTAGTATATGAGTTATGAATTTTATTTGCAGTTAGTTTATGTATACATTATTTGTCGGTTATAACAGATTTTAGTTTAAAGGAAATATCACATACAGTTTTACAGTGTAGCTCCTGTATTTCTTGTCGAAATTCAACGATTTTTTTGTTTGGAAGTTGAGATTCTCTAGTATATGTCTGCAAAATTTCATTTCATTCGGATGTAATTTGTTACACCGTTTTGATGTCCGAAAGTTGGACTGTTGAATGTTTTCAGCTGTACTTAGAATTATTCGCGTTGTTACAAACACGACCAGTGTCCATGTTTGACGCAGCGTATCTCTTTCATTTCCTATCAAAATTCAACGATTCTTTTTTTTGACTGAAAGATGAGATTCTCTAGTTTATGCATGTAAAATTTCAGTCCAATTCAAGGCCGTTTGGTCCTCTGTTTTATACCTGAAAGTTGCAACCAAACTGATTTTGCACTTGTTTGCATGTTTATTTTTTTTTCCTAAACAGCAGCTAGACTTCATGTTCACGATATCATATCTCACTCATATTTTATCGGAATGGGTTGATTCTATTTTTAAAAAAGAGTCGAAGTTACCTAGTTTATGCATGTCAAATTCAAGCAAAATCCGACATCGTTTGATTAGTGGTCGAGGATCTGGAAGTTAGACCCAGGCAGCTGTTCTTTTGTACTTGGAAATTATTTTACACTGCTGCAAACACGACCTGAGTTCATGTTTGACGCATCGTATCTCTTCCGTCTTACATCGGAATACAGTGATTCCCTTTTTGTTTAAAAGATAAAGTTTTCTACTTTCTGTATATGAAATTTTAGCTTCATACGAGGTGGTTCAGTCCTCTGTTTCTTACCTGAAAGTCAGACCCAGAGGGGTTTTCAGACCTGAACATTTGACAGTCGCAACATGGCCTGAGTCTATGTTCGTGACATCGTAACTTTTCTGGTCTCTTGTCCAAATCAAGTGATTCTTTTGCAGTTTGAAATACAAGTTTTGATCTTTATTCATACCAAATTTCAGACCATTTCGATCTCGGTAGCACATAGAATTATATTCTTAAACTTTAGCGCAGGACATGTGTTTTTATTTGTTGCTATGTTGAATGTTTTGATTTGATTTCGACAATTCCTATTTAACAGCTTTGCTCGTCGATTCATGTCAATCTAATTTATTTCGGAAGTCGTGCTTGCAAATTCGTAACTCAACATCGTTGTCTATTCTCGCTCCCTAGCCTCAAAAGGTGAGCAATCACTCACGATTAATGTTCTTTCATTTATTAAATTTGATTTCAACTGAAACGACAATTGAAATATGCTACTGTTTGTTATTTACACTGTCATGTATGCTATTAACTGTACTAGTTCACCTGTGACATCTGACACCATTATTTGTTAATTATACCATGATAATCACGTTGGTTGATAAGTGATTGATTGTTTGTTGTTTATATTAGATGTTAAATTGTAATGTATAAAGTGAATAAATAGAATGTAATTGAATTTGACGAAGGATAGTTAAAAATTTGAATCGACATATGTGTTGAATTTGATTTGTTAAAATTGTATAATATGACCCCTTGAATGTTTAATTACTTGACCCGTAGTAATATGGTTAATTACACCTTGAACCATTTAAATGTATGTTGTTTAAATCGATGTAGTTTGAAATTGAATAATTGATATCAAATGAAGAACCGTATTAATATTAGTGTAATAATCTTTAATCTACATGAAATGATAGTGTAGATTCTAGATTTAATTATATTAATTTGCACAAACAACAATGTGAATTAATACGATTATTTCAGGATTATTTGAATTAATTATTGGATTGTTATTGATTGTTGTTATTGCTTGTTTATTTACTTTGACACCATCCCAGTTATCACACTGCAAGTTCCCTTTGCTATGCTTTGATTTTTGAATTGAACTGGAATCGGGTTGAAATGATAAATACCCAAATTAAACTTTGACCTAGGATAGGGAATTAAATAAAACCCGATTGGTCAATAATTTGATTTTAAAAAAATAAAATAAGGATTTTATTTGAATAAATAATGAGGTTTTGAAATGAAGTTTGAAATTATTTAATAATTAAGTTTGAAATTATTTAATAATTAAGTTTGAAATTATTTAATAATTAAGTTTTTGAAATTATTTAATAATTAAATAAGATTGAATTATTTAATAATTAAATGAAATTGAATTCTTGATATGTGAAATTGAACTTCGTAATAAGTGGAATTGAACTTCTTTAATAAGTAAAGTTGAGTTATGAAATAATTAAGTTTTGAAATTTGTAATTAAGTAAATAAATAAATGAAATTGGATTTCTTTAACAAGAAATAAAAATGTGATTTATTGAGATTAATGTAAGACTTGAAATTTAAAGAAATTGTTTTGACAAATTTAATTTAATTCAAAATTGTAAGTTTTGATTTAATGAAGTTGAACTTAAGTAATTGATTTAATGAATTGGAAATTAAATAGAAATTGTTTTGAATGACAAATTTACTTAATGAATACTGAATAAAATCGATCAATGAAGTTAAATTGATTTGAAGGTTAAATTAAATTAATTTAAATGATTTGGAATGAAACTTATTTACGAACTTGAATCAATATTTGAATTGTTTTAAAAAGAAATTGGAATTGAATTAGAAGATTTCGAAATGGTAATTTGGATGTTTTGAAACGTAAATTTTTTGAAATTGGGTTTGAAAGACAAATGAAATGTTGATTTACAAATTTTAATTGAGATTGAAATTGATTTGGTTTTGAAATGAATAAACGACCAATCGGTGTAATAATCACGAAAGTTATTAAAGAGACCGGAATCGGTTAGGGACATACTCACTGTCTAAACCGAAAACCACTTTAATAACTACACGTGGAGTGTGATCCAGAATCAAGTGGTTGGAATGATGTACGTGATGACTGAAGAAAGGGAACGATAATGGATAGCCTTGACACTTGTGTCAAATTGGAAATGACTAAAACAGGAGCCGTGTCGGTCCAAATGGGGGTTAGCTACCTCGAGCGAACACACTTCTTCGAAACTACTCATTACTTGTTGTTGTCGATTGGTGCACCCTTGATTTGGGAGTATTGTTTCGCGGTGTTGCGATCGCTGCGGCGATGCGTTCTCACAAGTCCGGATCAGGCAAACGGTAGTTTCACTACCTTGGGTATTGCCTCATGTGCCTTGTCATACTTGGATCCCTATATACGCGACCACTACGATTTGTTTTGTGTTATAACTATGGAGTACTCCCTGATATCCCACTAGTTTACGGTGGAGTTTACAGTGCTGTATAGACTATAACGCTTATATAAAATGTGTTAAGGGGGATAATGGTAACGCCTTAACACTATTTTGATATTTTATATTACTGATAGACATTATCTACTTATCGTACCCTACTACATAGTAGATAGTTTAACGGATCCTTAAAGGATGGTTATTCCAAACATCCTTTGAGTTACTTGTATTTCAGTTACTATTTCACTTGAGTTGGATTTATTGATATAAGAATGTTAATCCTGACTCGAGTGTTTTGTGTTTTGCTTTACGCTCGGGTCAAACTGAGTGTTCTAGTATTCGAGACTCACCTTTGGAGTTGGAGCTTCGCTTGGAGATCCAGCTATCTATCCAGCTTTCAGATATTCAGTTGATTCTAATGATGTATTCTGATATTGTATTTGATTATTGTATTCGAGACATCTGTTGTACCTTATTTAACTCTGATATGTATATAGTAGCTTCATGAACTACTATCTTTTGTTTCCGCTGCATTTATTACTCTGTGTCTGTGATCTGTGATTATTTATTTACTGTATATGTTCAGTTTTTCCTAAATTTAATTAACAATTCAGTATTTTGAATTATTCAAGTCCGACATGTGCAGATGCGAATAGTCCAAAATAGCGGGTCGTTACAGTTGGTATCAGAGCTTTGGTAGCTCTAGGCAAAACTTAGCATATAGGGTAAATGTATTTACAGAATCACTCTCATTCGAGTTTCAGTCTCTTCCTTTTGACTCGATTCCTTTGAATTTTTGGAACATTCCCTGCGGTTCCAAAATCCATTCGTGTCCCTCACTATTCGTCTTCTAATTCTGGAGTATCGCATAACTCCACTTTGAATGATCTTTATAAGGAGTCGGCGGTCTCGCCAATCTCAAATTGATTTGTAAAGGAGTGAAACTCCTTTACAATAGGCATTGATTTACCGGAGATTTCTATATCCTCGGTTTACGATGCTATCTATCTCCTGCTATGCTTGAATTCTATATTCTTGAGATCAAATGTAGATTTGCCTTGAAATTCTACATCGATCTTATTCTTGAAGTCACGGTCGACCCGGTTAAGGTTACCCGCGATTTATATAAACTTATCCATCTCCATATTTTATTATTTAATCATCTTAACTTTGTTTCGAACCTATCTTCGAATCAAAATTCTCTTCGATTTGGGTCCATCAAATTTGAATCTCTATCTTTGCTTTGAAATCTATTCTTGTAAGTGTATTTGTAAATTAATATTAAAAATGTTTTATATATATTGTGTTGTTTGAGTTGTTGATGTTGATTTGGGTTTTCGATCGATTCGTCTGATCAACGCTATCGATAGGATTTCCAAAACACTTGAACAGAACAAACTAACACAATATCATTTTAAATTTAGTAACTAAAATAATTTTGAATGATTATATTATATATAAGTATAAATTTTCTGAAATTAAAATGTTAATGAATTTGTTGTTCGAAATGTTAAAAATTAATTTTTATTTATTGTTTCATAAATCATTGACTATTTCATAATATAAATAAATGAATTTATAAAATTTGGTTATAATTTGATTTGGAATTTGAAATGAATGTAAATCAGGAATTTGAGAATTTGATTTCCGGTGACTTCAAACTTTGATTTTAAAAGTTTTAAAGTGTATAGTATTTAAAATATTTTCAAATAGAAATTATTTCAAATGATTTTAGATGTTAAAATCAATGCTCTCTTATTTCGTCGCTGGAGAATAATTTCGATGATGGCGGCCGCATCATCGACATTCATTTTCGAGTTTCGAAGTGTAGAGACTATTCTGTAGCTTTGCTACGGTTCGTTTTGAAAAATAAATTGATTTGAATTTCTAAACATGACTCGATTTATAATATCTATTGAAGATTTTAAATTTGATTTGATATATTACGGATATATATATATATATATAATTATTTTATCTCTAAGTTGTTTGAAGCTAATCGGAAATTAATTCTTAAATTTGTTAATGGATGATTTTCAATTATAAATGAAGTCAAATTTTTCTATATACCTAACTTGAAATAACAGAATTGATTTTTTTTTTATTTGTATAATACTCAATTGCATTCTATATATAACTTACCTCAATTTTCAGAAGTTAACTATGTAATTGAATATAATACAGTAGAATATGATATTAAAGGAATTTTTTTTATAAAATTTGAGTAGTTATAATAAGTGTAAATATACTAAATATATGTGATAAGATATATTAAGTAGAATAAATTTAATAATAATTGGAATAAAGAAGAATTAAATTTGTCAAATAAAATATGACTATAATAAATGACTATTCAAATTTATGATCTTTGAAATTGTTAATTTAAGAAAATTGGATAATATACAATATAATTTGTCTTTATAGATAAATTTGAGTGCTTATAATTAAGGTTATACACTTAAAGTTAATTATAAAATGATTAATAGAGATAAATTAATAAGTTAGTCGAATAATAAATGGATTAATAAAAGAAAAATGGTTGTTTGAAATTAATTTTGTAACAAACAATGACAAATTGAAAATAAACCAAGTTAATGAAATTCCATGAATTTAAAATCAATTGTCGAATATTAATTGATTTAAATTTATATGGTATAAATTAATTGTTTATTATGTAATTCAAATCTATTTTCTTTTAGTTGTTTCTATTCTCTTACTTCCTTCCTTTTCGGGGACGAAAAGTTTTGAGTGGGGGAGAGTGTAACGACCCATAAATTTTTGTCGTTTATTTATTTAATAAATTGAATTTTGTGAAATTTTGAACGATAAAATTTTGAAATATAAATTTGATATTTGGAATGCGTCTAGTTAAACATAGCAACCGGTAAATTTTCATCCAAAAATATGAAAGCTTATTTCGTGCGTCAATTTACTTCAATTTAATCAGTTAAAAAGCGATGAAAATAAAATGTTTTTGGAACTTAAATATTTTTGCATAGAAAAATTGTAAAACATCTTCTGAGCAAACACTATTTTTCGTTTCTCCAAATTCGGACTTCTTTAGCTCCGTCGATCTTATTTTTCTGCGTTTTTGCTGCATTTTTCGCTGGTAGAAAGTTCGAATTTTTATAATTCAATCATACCACTGATATCAGTATACCATTTTGATCGTCTCGTCGTACTAATCTCTACGTTATATTCTTTTCTGTGTTTTGGAGTCCGGCACACAGCAGAATCCGTGAAAAGTGTAACCGTATCGGTATTGGTTCTGTGCCTCTTGGTTTCCTTCATTCCTTCATTTTTCACCGTATAAATCAAATAGCCACGTATATTAAAAATTTCCTGAATTTAAAATCGTACTTGACTTTTTAAATTCCAATGGTTTTCATACACATTTTGGTTTGATGCAAGTTGAGTCTCTTCTTATTCCATTCGTTCCTTTGTTTTATAAAAATAAAAATAAATGAAACAGTATGTCAATTTATACCTGCTCCTTCCTTTCGCAAAATCCTCCTCTTCTTTTTCCTCCTATCGGCCATGCAATATAAAAAAACGAAGCACGAAAGTTTCCTCCGCCTACCACCCACACCCACCTACCCACGCACTGACCGTCTCCACGCCAGACCGAACAGACCCAAACCCACATCGTCTCTTTCCCCGAACCACCCACCACCAGATCTGCCGCTCACTGCCCTCCTGATCCCCAGCCTTAGCCCACCTACCTGACCCCATCGGTTTACAAATAGCCGGCAATCAGCTCGTGCCTCACACCTTCCCTTCACCGAAGCACACCCCTACAACTCGAATGGCAGTCAACTCTTAGCCACCTTTCCTTCACTTGGTATTATTTGCGTATTTTGTTGATACTTATATTTTATATACAGATGTTATATATTATTCTTTTCATTTACTATGTTATAAAGATGTTTTTATATATATACATATGGAAGCTTTTGTGTATATTTCAGTCTATATGGGCAAGTTATAAGATTTTGCACTGTCAACGTATTTAAGCTTTAGCCGGCTACTTTATATATATTTATAAATGATCTATTGTTATAAAAGTTATAAAAGTGTATAAGATGTTTTTATACTAGTTGATTGTATATATATAGAATAAGTTAGCTTTATATATTTTGCAACTGGTTACATATTAATTAATATGCTAAGGTTATATATATAGTTGAATATATATATAAAGTTTTATAAAATGTTTATACACTTCGTGGTTGCTGCCGAGTATATTTGATAGTGATTTTGCTGTTGCATCATATATTGTTAAGCCTGAGGAACTATAATTTTACACTGTAATACATGTCTTTTGCAGATTAGTATATGAGTTATGAATTTTATTTGCAGTTAGTTTATGTATACATTATTTGTCGGTTATAACAGATTTTAGTTTAAAGGAAATATCACATACAGTTTTACAGTGTAGCTCCTGTATTTCTTGTCGAAATTCAACGATTTTTTTTTGTTTGGAAGTTGAGATTCTCTAGTATATGTCTGCAAAATTTCATTTCATTCGGATGTAATTTGTTACACCGTTTTGATGTCCGAAAGTTGGACTGTTGAATGTTTTCAGCTGTACTTGGAATTATTCTCGTTGTTACAAGCACGACCAGTGTCCATGTTTGACGCAGCGTATCTCTTTCATTTTCTATCGAAATTCAACGATTCTTTTTTCTGACTGAAAGATGAGATTCTATAGTTTATGCATGTAAAATATCAGTCCAATTCAAGGCCGTTTGGTCCTCTGTTTTATACTTGAAGTTGCAACCAAACTGATTTTGCACTTGTTTGCATGTTTATTTTTTTTTCTGAACAGCAGCTAGACTTCATGTTCACGATATCATATCTTACTCATGTTTTATCGGAATGGGTTGATTCTAGTTTTAAAAAAGAGTCAAAGTTACCTAGTTTATGCATGTCAAATTCCAGCAAAATCCGACATCGTTTGATTAGTGGTCGAGGATCTGGAAGTTAGACCCAGGCAGCTGTTCTTTTGTACTTGAAATTATTTTACACTGCTGCATACACGACCTGAGTTCATGTTTGACGCATCGTATCTCTTCCGTCTTACGTCGGAATACAGTGATTCCCTTTTTGTTTAAAAGATAAAGTTTTCTACTTTCTGTATATGAAATTTTAGCTTCATACGAGGTGGTTCAGTCCTCTGTTTCTTACCTGAAAGTCAGACCCAGAGGGGTTTTCAGACCTGAACATTTGACAGTCGCAACATGGCCTGAGTCTATGTTCGTGACATCGTAACTTTTCTGGTCTCTTGTCCAACTCAAGTGATTCTTTTGCAGTTTGAAATACAAGTTTTGATCTT
Source organism: Allium fistulosum (assembly GCA_030737815.1). Taxonomy (NCBI): domain Eukaryota; kingdom Viridiplantae; phylum Streptophyta; class Magnoliopsida; order Asparagales; family Amaryllidaceae; genus Allium; species Allium fistulosum. Next base: position 55,609,142 of record CM060905.1, read on the forward strand.
TATTCATACCAAATTTCAGACCATTTCGATCTCGGTAGCACATAGAATTATATTCTTAAACTTTGACGCAGGACATGTTTTTTTATTTGTTGCTATGTTGAATGTTTTGATTTGATTTCGACAATTCCTATTTAACAGCTTTGCTCGTCTATTCGTGCCAATCTAGTTTATCTCGGAAGTCGTGCTTGCAAATTCGTAACTCAACTTCGTTGTCTATTCTCGCTCCCTAGCCTCAAAATGTTAGCAACTACTCACGATTAATGTTCTTTTATTTATTAAATTTGATTTCAACTAAAACGACAATTGAAATATGCTACTGTTTGTTATTTACACTGTTATGTATGCTATTAACTGTACTAGTTCACCTGTGACATCTGACACCATTATTTGTTAATTATACCATGATAATCCCGTTGGTTGGTAAGTGATTGATTGTTTGTTGTTTATATTAGATGTTAAATTGTAATGTATAAATTGAATAAATAGTATGCAATTGAATTTGACGAAGGAAAGTTAAAATTTGAATCGACATATGTGTTGAATTTGATTTGTTAAAATTGTATAATATGACCCCTTGAATGTTTAATTACTTGACCCATAGTAATATTGTTAATTACACCTTGAACCATTTAAATGTATGTTGTTTAAATCGATGTAGTTTGAAATTGAATAATTGATATCAAATGAAGAACCGTATTAATATTAGTGTAATAATCTTTAATCTACATGAAATGATAGTGTAGATTCTAGAAATAATTATATTAATTTGCACAAACAACAATGTGAATTAATACGATTATTTCGGGATTATTTGAATTAATTATTGGATTGTTATTGATTGTTGTTATTGATTGTTTATTTACTTTGACACCATCCCAGTTATCACACTGCAAGTTCCCTTTGCTATGCTTTGATTTTTGAATTGAACTGGAATCGGGTTGAAATGATAAATACCCAAATTAAACTTTGACCTAGGATATGGAATTAAATAAAACCCGATTGGTCAATAATTTGATTTTAAAAAAATAAAATAAAGATTTTATTTGAATAAATAATGAGGTTTTGAAATGAAGTTTGAAATTATTTAATAATTAAGTTTGAAATTATTTAATAATTAAGTTTGAAATTATTTAATAATTAAGTTTTTGAAATTATTTAATAATTAAATAAGATTGAATTATTTAATAATTAAATGAAATTGAATTCTTGATATGTGAAATTGAACTTCGTAATAAGTGGAATTGAACTTCTTTAATAAGTAAAGTTTAGTTATGAAATAATTAAGTTTTGAAATTTGTAATTAAGTAAATAAATAAATGAAATTGGATTTCTTTAACAAGAAATAAAAATGTGATTTATTGAGATTAATGTAAGACTTGAAATTTAATGAAATTGTTTTGACAAATTTAATTTAATTCAAAATTGTAAGTTTTGATTTAATGAAGTTGAACTTAAGTAATTAATTTAATGAATTGGAAATTAAATAGAAATTGTTTTGAATGACAAATTTACTTAATGAATACTGAAAAAATCGATCAATGAAGTTAAATTGATTTGAAGGTTAAATTAAATTGATTTGAAGGTTAAATTAAATTAATTTAAATGGGAATGAAACTTATTTACGAACTTGAATCAATATTTGAATTGTTTTAAAAAGAAATTGGAATTGAATTAGAAGATTTCGAAATGGTAATTTGGATGTTTTGAAACGTAAATTTTTGGAAATTGGTTTTGAAAGACAAATGAAATGTTGATTTACAAATTTTAATTGAGATTGAAATTGATTTGGTTTTGAAATGAATAAACGACCAATCGGTGTAATAATCATGAAAGTTATTAAAGAGACCGGAATCGGTTAGGGACATACTCACTGTCTAAACCGAAAACCACTTTAATAACTACACGCGGAGTGTGATCCAGAATGAAGTGGTTGGAATGATGTATGTGATGACTGAAGAAAGAGAACGATAATGGATAGCCTTGACACTTGTGTTAAATTGGAAATGACTAAAACAGGAGCCGTGCCGGGCCAAATGGGGGTTAACTACCTCGAGCGAACACACTTCTTCGAAACTACTCATTACTTGTTGTTGTCGATTGGTGCACCCTTGATTTGGGAGTGTTGTTTCGCGGTGTTGCGATCGCTACGGCGATGCGTTCTTACCAGTCCGGATCAGGCAAACGGTAGTTTCACTACCTTGGGTATTGCCTCATGTGCCTTGTCATACTTGGATCCCTATATACGCGACCACTACGATTTGTTTTGTGTTATACCTATGGAGTACTCCCTAATATCCCACTAGTTTACGGTGGAGTTTACAGTGCTGTATAGACTATAACGCTTATATAAAATGTGTTAAGGGGGATAATGGTAACGCCTTAACACTATTTTGATATTTTATATTACTGATAGACATTATCTACTTTTCGTACCCTACTACATAGTAGATAGTTTAACGGATCCTTAAAGGATGGTTATTCCAAACATCCGTTGAGTTACTTGTATTTCAGTTACTATTTCACTTGAGTTGGATTTATTGATATAAGAATGTTAATCCTGACTCGAGTGTTTTGTGTTTTGCTTTACGCTCGGGTAAGACTGAGTGTACCAGTATTCGAGACTCACCTTTGGAGTTGGTGCTTCGCTTGGAGATCCAACTATCTACCCAGCTTTCAGATATTCAGTTGATTCCAATGATGTATTCTGATATTGTATTTGATTATTGTATTCGAGACATCTGTTGTACCTTATTTAACTCTGATATGTATATAGTAGCTTCATGAACTACTATGTTTTGTTTCCGCTGCATTTATTACTCTGTGTCTGTGATCTGTGATTATTTATTTACTGTATATGTTCAGTTTTGCCTAAATTTAATTAAAAATTCGGTATTTTGAATTATTCAAGTCTGACATGTGCAGATGCGAATAGTCCAAAATAGCGGGTCGTTACAGTAACCAAGTACCTAGAGTTGGGCGCCAACCAATCTCCACGGACCCTGATCGGACCTTTAGAGTTTCATCAAGATAAGCATGATTCAACCACTCATCAACTACCATATGCCTCTAACTTATGGCAAAGGACTCGAAATGGAAAAGCCCGACAAGGTCAGGATTCAACAAAAAGTGGGCATGATTGATATTCTACTCATCAACTTCTGCGCCTGACTTGGAGACAAAAGAAAGACTTGAAGTGGATGCAACCCAGCCATCCACTCCCCAGCTCATACTTGAAGTTCACCAAAATACATATGCCTCTCCCTAAGCTCAACATGACCGAGGTCCAACTAAAGTGGATGTGATTCGACCATCCACACATTAACTCCTACCATGAATACAGAAGGCAGTTCAAAAGCTGGACTTAAAATAGGTGTGATGGACTGCCTACTCATCAACCACCACCATCAACACGTGGACATGACTACAGCTTGAGGTGGATGTGACTTGATCGTCCACCCAACAACACTCTCCATCGACTTTCTAGGAGGAGTACTAAGAAAATTGAACGAGACCTGACTGCCTAACAAAGGCATAAATGTGATTTAATCTTACGTCGACTTGGCAACTGGAGCATAAATAAAAAATGGGTGTGGCTGACCACCCATTGACTAACTCTAGTCCCCAAAGTGCGGACCGAAGTATAAACACCAAAAAGATGGATGTGATACGACCGTCCATCGACTAGCTCTAGTCCCCAGAGCGCGGACTGGAGTATAAACATCAAACGGGTGTGACTGACCACCCATCAACCAACTCTGGTCCCCAGAGCACGGATTGGAGTATAAACATCAAATGGGTGTGACTGACCAGCCATTGACCAACTCTGGTCCTCAGAGCGTGGACTAAAGTATAAACATCAAACAGGTGTGACTGACCACCCAATGATCAACTCTTGTCCCCAGAGCATGGACTGGAGTATAAACATCAAACGGGTGTGACTAGCCACCCATTGACCAACTCTGGTCCCCAGAGCGCGGACAGAAGTATAAACACAAATTGGGTTCAATTCGACCACCCACCAACAAACTCTTATCCCTATAGTGCGGAAATGAGTATAAACAAATAGACGAATGCAGTTCGACCACTCACTATTCAATAAACTCCAACTTGAATTCGATAAAAGGAGTATAAACTCACTATGGATTGAATTCGACCATCCACGAACTAAATCCGCTAACCCAAGACTAGGGGCAAAGTTGAATATGATAGCTCATTATAGCTCTAGCTTGGTGTTTTTTACAACTTAAGGCAATGACTGCAGGGAGGCCTAAATACAAAACCAATCGAAATGACATCTGAAGTTACGGGTGACCATCTATATCGTACCATCAGATCGAAGGTCAATATCGACCCGCACCAACCACAAATGGATGTGACCTGAACGTCCATCGAATAACTCCGGTCACCAAAGCACAAATAGGAGAATAAACCACGAAGACTTGATCATTAATTCTCCAGCACCCTCCTTTGATCCACCTGGAGGAGTATGAAACCGAATGAGCATGACTCGACTTCACATGAGCCAACTCTACCCCTAGATTTGATTAGAGAATATGAATCAAAGTGGACGTGGTTGACCGTTCAGTACCCAACTCACACCTGAAATCCAACGAAGCATCAAATTATTCCGCCTAGAAGGAAAAACTAGAATACAATCAAGGATAGGTGAGACTCAACCTTCCATCAACTAACCTGATCCCGTGATTTAATGGGAACGAGTGTAGAGCTAAAGTGGGAAAGACTTGCCTTCTACTTATCGATATATGCCCCAAACTTGGAGGCACTAGCGAGAAACAAGATGAATGTGAATCGACCATTCATTAATCAACTCTATGTCTTTTGAGCTTAAATGGGAGTATAAACATAGATAGGATGAGACTCGACTGACCATGCAGTATATTTATCAACCCGAGACTAGGACCAAAAGTGTGATCATCCAAAGACTGGCTGCGATAGCTCAATAATATAACTTATATATAGCATTTACAACGACTCAAGGCTATGACCAAAAGAATGCCTAGAGATAGGATAATCGAATCGATGCCCAAGCTCATGGGCAATTGATACCATTCCAACCTAAATGGCGAGCAACAGATCACCAGTACATTGAATGGAAAGCAGGTTACTCGAATACACAAGTAGATTCAAATTCAAAGCCTAACGATGCAGCTGCATGCAACTGGAGGATGACCCTACTCGAGATTTTCTTCAACATGCTTCTAAGCTTGATCTTTGGCCATTTGCAGATAATCGCCCAAAGCATTTAGAGCCTTTTACTATCAAACGCAATAACTAATGACAAGACTCTGGGATTCAACCGAAGTAATAATCATCATTGACCTTCCCAACCAGATTTCACATTGATTGTTACATGAATATAGTTACATTTGAACTCAAAGAATCCAAGACTACACCCGCTGAGCTGATAGTCGATATTACAGTAAGCATGGCAACCCATCACGAGTATTGAAGATCAGATCACAGCTTAGTGCAACGATGATGAAGGAATTAGCTGGCTTTCCTCGAATGAACCTTGGTGTGCTCGCTTGGACCCATTCTGACATGCATGTGATCTCACCGACTATCGTGAGCCATGCATTGAATATCGACTCGAGGCATGTCCCGTTGAGACAAAAGCAATGCGTCATTGATCCTGAGAGGTTTAAGTGGAAGTGGATAAACTCAAAAACAATAGATTTACCCACGACACCCTCTACCCGAAATGGGTATCAAATCTAGTTCATGTGAGAAAAGCTAATGGAAAATAGTGGTCATGCATGGACTACACAAACCTGAATAAGGCATGTCCTAAAGAGAGCTTTCCATTATCGAGGATCGACCAGTTGGTAGAATCAACCGCTAGATATAAACTGCTTTCATTTATGGATATGTACTTCGGGTACAACTAGGTCCTGATGCACGTCCTCGACCAGAAGCACATCAGCTTCGTTACCGATCGAGGGCTATATTTGTTAGTCCATGAGATGATGGTTTTGATGACAACAACCTTAGAATATATTATAAAATATAAATACTAACATTACAAGTTTAGATATATATGTATATGCAGGATCTAACCATGCAGGTATCAAGAATGAAGACTAGTATAGAGATTCAAGATATAGAGATAGAAGACTCATGAGTATCAAGATTATCAAGAGTTCAAGAGTTCAAGGTTAAGTTTGTTTTATTAGTAATATTTGTTAAAACTCGTAGAAAAGCACTAGTATCTTAATATCCAATTTATTCATGGAATGGAATCCACTTCGAGCCCGTTAAAGGGATGGAACCCTAAGTAGGATGGAACCTACGAAAATCTAGTGGGACATTGTTTTGTATCCACTAATTTTAATTCAATTATTTTACAAAATTATCTTGTTTTCAAAATGATTTCAAAACTTTCCTTTTAAAAGATTCAAAACTCTCTATCCTGATTTTAAATAATTTTAGCCTTAAAACATCTTTAATTTCAAAATCAAATTACTCTTGATTTTAAATGTCTTTTCAAATAATATATTTAACTTTTAACATTTATACTTAGATTTAAATATAAAATTATAGTTAAATTATGTATATATTGTTCTTTATATTTACTTATGAATTTCAACTATATTCAAGTATATTTATAAAGTTTTAAATAGTTTTTATATAAGATAAATATTATTTTTATAAAAATTCAAAATATCAACTTTGGCTAAGGGATGTCGACATGCCCCTAGGCACTATGTCGACATAGTGACAGTTGAAGTTCAAATTTCAAATTTCAAAAGAAGTGTCTATTTGCCATAACTCTTCATGAATGGTCATGGTTGTTGATCTTCTATAAATAGGGGCACTACAAGAAAATGTGGCTTTAGTTGCATTTATTAGTTGCGTTTCAACTGTAAATGCAACTATTGTTATTTTACAATTTTCTACGCACTGTAAAAATTTACCTCCCTTCCCCGCCTAAACTATTTCGCTTGTTATGTTTGATGTCTCATTCCCGTCTCTACTCTTTTTTCCTCTTCACTTACTAAAAATGGGACATGCACACGCCCTATGTTTCTTTCATCATCTTGCTACTCCTCTCCAATTTGTCGATCCACTCCTTCATCAATCTGCTCCCCTTTCTACAAAAACCCTAAATTCGTTCCACTCCTCCTACAATCTTGGCCCATGTTTTCACGCAAACCCTAAGTCGTTATGAAAAGAAAATCGAGACTCGTAAAAACCGCGATTTAGATAAGGTATTAAATTTCTGTATAATTTTGTCATTTATTTTAGAAATTTTAGTAAATGCTGCTCTATATTATTAGATAATTAATTATGACTGTTTTTTTGTTGGTTCTATTACATTCTTTTTGCTTTGCTTGTAGGTTCAGAGAAGGCTTCAATGGTATATTTTTTGTACTTTAAGCTGAATATGATCTTATTTTATACATATATTCATCGTTCAATTCATCAGTTTTAATAAAGAGCGGTGCTTGGATGAGATAATAAATAGGGAGCTATGTATGGATGAGGAAAAATGGGATATCATAGGTCTGAAAATTTTAAGACATCATATCCCTTTTCATTACGCTAGATAACCTGCCCATTTTTTACTATTATTGTTAAAAAATTAATTCACTGTTGCTTCTTTTGAGTATATTAGGATTTAGTGGTTCAATATATCAAAAAATAATTCACCATAGTTTTGTAAGATGGTTCATGTAACATTTTGCTTTTGTTGCTTTTCTACATTTTTTAGATTTTATTTTTTGGCTTAAATCCATGTGTGGATTTGAAACTAAATTCCTAAACTCATAATATTCAACCTGCTACTTTGCTAGTCATTTTAGGCAGATGCTCAAGCAAGGAATGAAGATAGAGTATTCATATAGGTTACACAGTTGATTGTCCTATTTCTATCTGTTAGTAGTATAAAAAATGACTTATGTTATATTTTTCGTTTTTCGTCTTTGTACTATTCTGCATATCTATGTATTAGTGTACTGATTGATGTGGTACTGCAAGTTGGACAAGCGCTGCATAAATTTGAAAAGTAAATCATTGAAACAGACATTTAATATCTTTTTTGATGAAGAAAAGGAAGGAAGAACCAGTGCACCGGAGCACCTTCCAAGTGCCAACTTTCGGTAACCACCTTTCGTTACATCCATTTGATGTTCAGTAATACATTTATTAGGTTAGAGTTGATACATGTAGCTATTTACAACAAAATTTCACTAAGTATGCATAGTTTGTTGATATTAGAACATATGGTACTGCCACTGGTCATAAACATTGCAATTAAATTTTCTAGATGAATTATTTTCTTATATTATTAGCATCTTGACAAGAATATGACATTATTTTAAACTAATCTCTTCATACTGTAATGTTTAAATATTGAATAGAAAAGTACTAAAAAACATGAACCTCTATTAATTATTTGCAAGTTTTATATGACCATGATAACATCATATGCATCTGCAAACTTTGGGAGGATATGTAATTGATATATTGATATTTATACTTGTGACTATTAGAAATGACCGATTTTTTAACATGGTTAATTGATTACAGTGGAATTCAATTCGAATATTTCTAGATAGCCACTGTCCTATAGAGATATTAAAAATGGTCTTATTAAAATGGTAACCAGATGTTTAGTATGTAGTATATTATATAAATTACAATATACTCATGGAAATCTTCCATAGCTTCTGATTTTCATCATATACTATATTATAAAAGATGTATAGTTACAATTTATAACTCAGTAATTGGAGGTTTTCAGATGCTTGTAGCAAGGAACTAGCTTCTTTCAGAAATTCAAATCCACATTAGTAAATCTGTTTTCTTATTGTGGATGATAAGGATAAATAACAAATATACATGCACCAAAAACCTTCCTAGAAATTGTTTATGGAGCTTGCATGGAAGATGGTTCAACTTGCACTAAAATCCTTGTTCGAGGAAGGAAAAGATGTGAACTACACAAAGGTGGAAAGGTTAAGTAAGGTAAACGTATCATATTTTAACAAATGCTATTGAGTTTGTTATTGTTCGCCAAATGTTTGGCTATTTGCATTTGTTTTTATTTTGTTTCTATATTAGCTATAAATAATTTGTCTGTCTAACCACACTGCAAAGAACATAGATACATCTTTACAAGGGGTAGTGCTACGCTCGATTGCATTTCGATAAATTTTGGTATTCTATTCATGTCACAATGATTTACTACTCCTACCATCCACTACTATATTCTTCAACTACTAATGGAATTACTGTATTATCGGCCTAGCAGGGCAGAATGCATGGGCTAGCAGTGTGAAGGCACAAAAGGGTTGAAGCATGTGGCATAAAGTTCTGAACTTCGACTTGAACCTAGCATGAACTATAGTAGTGTAATACAACTCAGTGGGATCGTGGCATGAAATGTAGCATGCACGGGTTGATATGAGTCAAGTTGATCTAAAATTTCCTTCACGTGTCCTAAAGCTATTACGTTGTGAATAGGATATGACTAGTCGAAACATGAGAGACACAAGCTGAAGTGTGCACGAAGTTGATTCTTGAACATGAAACAAGATTTGAATAGGTAAAACATGAATAATACAAGCAGAATGATGAAGCTTAGTTAATATCGATGCGTATAATAAGGTTGTGGATAATTGAGTTGAACATACGGGCAAGAGAATAGTGGAGGTGCATCAAAGTGCATACAATATCAGACAACGAGTGCTTCTCACTTATGGGTGCTGATAGGATGCTTAATGATATTATATGCACATGAGGTATTTTATCCTCTTTATTTATACATTTTCTTTAAAAATTATTTTTAGAAATGTCTAGCTACATTTGTTATTAAACAATAAAAAAAATTATAATGAAAGACCACTACTTCAACAGTTGTTCTGTAGATGTTAAGTTACTAGGTTTCTAGTTTAGATTTTGTTGTTCCATTGCAGATTTTCAATTTTGATTTGATAACCGTATTCATGCAAAGATAGAAAATCTTATGAACTAAGAAACATGCTATGCCCAACCTTATTATTTGTTTCGATTTTAAAGCGACAAATTGTCTTCTAATGGCAGACATCTTCAATTTCCATACCAGAAACAAAGGGTGTCCCTGATGATATGGCCACAAAGATTACTAGGACTAAAATGCAGGGCCAAACTACTAAACAATTATTGCAGGTATATTTGATATTTCATCCTTACTATTTTTGTTATTGTTCATTCTGAGTCTTGCAAGACTTTGCAGCTGATGCATTGCTTTTTATTGTTATGACTATTTTCAGTATTGGTTGATCAATTTGAAACTTTTTTGCACAAATGATTGGATTATATAACTAAAATTTTGTTTTCATGATGGTCATTCTTACTTCAGATATCAGTAATGTTTCTTATGTAGATTATTTAATGTACAGGGAACGGTGGAAGAAAAAATGGAACTAGTGCAAGCAAGGATATAGAAGCTTATTTTTGAACCGTTGACGGACGAAAAAGTTCGATCAGCAAGAATAGTAGAAGAAATATATATATATATATATATATGGGATATATTATTTGTTCCAACTGAAATGCATGTACTGAAAGAACGAAACATTGAGAAGAGGGAGTTTGAGATGGTGACACTATGGAGGACAGACATGTAAGCATGAGGTGGTGACAAGCGTGGTAAGGTGCTACTTGAGAAGTGGAGTGTCGCATTGAATGAATGGGCCGAGTTATGTAATGGATATTGCCACCTGAACTATAATTCCAAATTCAGATTGCCAAATGTGCATATATAAGGTCAGCTTCAGTAAATTCATATTTATGTACTGCTATGTACCATCTCCTTATAATACATGTTTTTCCTTTTAAGTATACCTCAATCTTTTAACCAAAAATGGAAAAATTGTTCAAATCATTCAGCCACTTTCACGTGAATACTGAAGCATGGCGAGGACTCGGAGCTTAAGTATTTTCAGCAGAAGATTATAAGGGAGTTGATTTTTTTCTTGTAGGTTACAATTGTTAATTGAAAAATCTACGGTCGCTGAGGTCTTGGAGGCGCATAAGGATCCAATCCTTGAGGTGAGTTTATTTTGATGGGAAACATGAAAATGTTCAATTTTGAATGGTGTAGTATTTAGTTAGTACGAGCTCATGGCCACATCAGTTTCAGAACTTGTAGTATATATAAGAATTTGTTTATAGATATAGAGACATAAAACTAAAAAGAATATTTGTCAATTGCAAGTCTATTAAGTATTTTCAGCAGAAGTATGAGAGTTGGAAAAATAAGCAAACATGATGTAATAAGAAGAAAAAATTGCTTGAATTAATACTGGGAGAACATACATTAAGTTTAGCATTAAATATTGCCCAGTATTGTCCATGCAAGTACTTTATGCCCATTTTTGTTAGGAAGGAAAATGCCTTTGGTCCAGTTGTTAACAAGAGGGCTAACACAAATAAATGGAAGTAACTGACACTACAGTTGTTGCCTAATACAGTTACGGCAATGTGAATTTAGGGAATATTTTTGTTTTAGAGAACCCAATTGATAGAAAACGACAAAGGTAAAGAAAATTGTACATTTCAATTAATGGATGGATGCATCATCGATGGATTACGGACGTTCCAGATACTTTTTCATATTTTATAAGATTTAACTTGACCATAGTACTGAATACACAATCCGCCCATAGTACTAAATACACAATCTGCACATAGAATGAAATCCAGTCAGACTTCTAACCCAGTTTTGATCTGAATATCTGTGTAAATTGAAAATTGTGTATTCGTTGGGGAACTATATAGGATGCATATAAAAATAGAACAATTTTTGTTAATATGTGTTAATATAGAATATCGAGTTATAGATTACATGATTTTCATATATACATATATATATATATACATATATATATATTGTTGATTGTTAAACTCGTTTGCAGGTAATTAGCTATTTCGAAGCGAAGACTGTCGACAACAAAGAACTATTGGTAATCAAGCAACGAACATGAATTTAATTGTTATATATGTTGTCGTATTTTGTTAGTACCATTTGTGGAAACTTGTCTATGAATGCTTGTAGTATGTGACTTATTTTGTTGAAAAACTACTATCGAATTGATTATGGATATTATATTTGATTGTGAGATTAGCATGTTTTTGCAATTATTTGAATGCAACCAAAAAATTATACAGTTTCATTTTAAAAACGCTACTGAAAATCAAAAAAAGCATATAAACAAAAAATGCAACCAAAAAATGAAGACTTATGGTAGCGTTTTTTTAACCCTACAGAAAAAACCTATAGCTGCATTTAAAAGTAACTTTTGGTAGCGTTTTTTAAATCCTACAGAAAATACCTATAGTTGCATTTAAAAGTGACTTTTGGTAGCGTTTACTACAACGCAACAAAAAGTTTTATACTTTTAGTTGCATGCCGTATAGCAGCGTTCTCTAAAACGCTACCATAAGTTATGGTAGCGTTTTTTCAACGCTACCAAAAGTCTTTTCTGGTGTAGTGGAGTCAGTTTCAACGAATTTTTAATCACTTTTTTATGGTTTTCACTCCTCTTCTTCTTCCACATTTCTTAATACAAAATCATACCATTACTCTACCGAAATCAACATCGAATCATACTCGATTACTTCTAGTTTGATTCTCCATCACTATCTCTACAGGGTTCTTAGTGCTATTCGGAGTTATAGACTTCTTTGTAATATATTAGTGAGAAAAGGTGTGATTGTAGCCTTGGAAATCAATTAAGCGAGAAAAGGTGTGATTGTAGCCCTGGAAATCAATTGGGTGAACTTGTTGCCCCGGAAATCAAGTATCTCTACCCAGAGGATTGTCATTCTGGAGGGTGTACCTCGTAGCCTTGAAACCGAGGGTTGTAATTGTTAAATTGTTGTTGAAAGGAAATCCGTACTTGTGTTGCGGGACTGGATGTAAGGTAACTTCGAACCAATATAAAATCCGGTGTGTTCTTTCCTTTACTGCTTTTACTTTATATTTGCATCTGTGTTTGATTCCGTGTTCATATTTGTGTCTGATTAGTGTATACATTGTTAACAAATTAAGATAAAACTCAAAAAGATTAACAAATTTCTTAAAACACTATTCACTCCCCCCCCCCCCCTCTAGTGTTAATTCTAGCCTTAAGATCCTTAATCCGCATTTCTCACAATATTGTTATGTTGTGATGCCATTTGAACTAAATATTGTTGAAGCTACTCACCAAAGACTGGTCAATAGGATGATCAAAGACGGGATCGGGCGATCGATCAAAATATATGTGGATGATATGCTTTTGATGTCATGACAATCAAACGACCACATCGATGACTTAGCAGACATGTTCAGTTTTATCCGAAGAAATGGAATGAAACTCGGTCTCTTGATATGCTCTTTCAGCGCTGTGTCAGGGAAGTTCCTGGGTCGAATGATCAACTCTCATAGAAGCAAAGCCAACCCAAAGAAGATTCAGGCAATCAAAGACATCTAGGTACCAAAGACAATCAAGCAGGTACGGTGTCTAAATGGGAAGGTGATCGCCCTAAGTCAATTCATCTCTAGGGCCATCAACAAGTGTACTCTCTTCTTCAACCTAATTGGGAGATGTAAAAGGAATTTCAAATCGACGCATGATTGTAAGAAGCATCCCAAGCTTTGGTGAACCACTTAAAGAGACCTCTCATCTTGTCAAAGTCGGTGGATAATAATGATTTATACATCAATTTAGCCATGTTGGTATATGCCATAAGACTGCAATGTTATGCGAAGAGAAATGGATCCAAAGATCAGTATATTATGGAATCAAGCAATTGATAGTTACTAAGAGAAAACTAACCAAAACTACAAAAGCTCGTGTAATGCCTGTTGATTTCATCATGAAAGCTCCGCTCTTACTTTCAGGCTCATCTTATTAATGTATATGCTAACCAGCCGTTACAATAGGTCATAAAAAACCTAAGATGTTTGGAAGACTACTCAAATTGAATATCGAACTAAGCCAATTTGATATAGCTAATCTCCTTCAGAGAGCTATCCAGAGACAGATATTGGTGGACTTCATAGTTGAATTCACTGTGCTAGACGACTTATTAGAGAGAGTAGTAGAGGATTGACCAATTGATGGAAAATGTACATGAATGAAGCATCCCATGATCAATGATCTAGCACCAGAGCCATGCTAGTGATTCTTGAGGAATGATCGATCTGCTATGCTCCAAAACTCGACTTCCTTGCAACAAATAATAAAGCCAAATATGAAGCTCTGATTGCTATGCTTAAACTTGCCAGAAAACAGGAAGTGAAAATTTACAATTCTTTAGTGATTCTCGGTTACTGGTATGCCAAATTAGGAGAGATTATCTTGCTAGGGGGCAGCTTCTTTGTCCTTATCTCAGTTGGGTCCAAGAGCTGCTAACCGACTTCGAGTATTACACCGTTACACACATCCTTAGAGAACAAAATGAAATGGCCGAGTTATAGGCCAAGCTAACCGGCTTTAGGGATAAGCAACAATTAGACTTTGTCCTGGTTGATGTACTTAACATTCCAAGCATTCATAGATGGAGATCGACTAGATCTTAGAGACGAAGCCGAAAAAGGAGTCATGGATGACACCTATCAAAGGCTGTCTACAATGGGGAATTATTTCTGAATGGAGGAATGAAAAACGACCGATCCTCCTTAAAGCTTCACACTGTATCATCCAAGAAGGATTCACGTATCGAAAGGGACTTCTCCATTCCCCTGATTCAATGTATTACCCATGATGTTGAGAGAAGTCCATGATGAATAATTCGGCGATCACATTAGAGGGCAAACCTTAACAAAGAAAATACTCTGCTACGGGTATTACTGAACAACTGTCGATCGAGATATAGCTGATCATGCTATTCAATGCGACGAATGCTAGATGTTTGCAAAATTTCTGAAGGCCTCCACCAATGAAAATTACTCAAACGGTCACTCTATAGCCGTTTTCCACTTGGTGTATTGACATCATCATCTTCTTTCTGATTCTAAAGGTGGAGCGAAATACCCCATCATAACAGCTTATTACGTCACCAAATGGGCTAAAGCAGAACTTTCAACCATGCTCGCGATGAAGAAAACAATCAACTTCATTGTCTGGATCATCATCAGTCATTTTGGCCTTTCATAAACCATTAAAACTGATAATGGAACCCAATTCGATAGTGTTGAATTTAAAGACTTCTACCATCGGCATCGTATTGAAAAGAGATTTTCGGTAGTTGCTATCCTTCAAGCAAATGGATAGGTTGAAGTTGTGAACAAAACCAGAAAGTCCATTCTGAAGAACCATTTGGAAAAGGCTAAAGGCAAGTGGGTTGATGAACTCTACTCGGCATTATGGGCATACAGAACCACCCACGAGTCCACGATCGATACTAGATGGATAAAACACTTTGGGAAGATAATTCAACGAAGGATAGCGGCTATTCAGGAAACTGGATGGATTTCCTTTTGGTGACTCTAACTTGCTTCGATTCAAAGCATGTCATGTACATGACAAGATATACTAAACGATCATCGAGAAAGATAGCTCGAAGAAATGATTATTAGGCTTAGAGATCAAGCGCGGGCAATGATATGAAGCAAGGATTGATATGCACATGAATATGCATATTTTTACTTCTATATTTAATCGAATTTAATTGAATAAATGAGCATATAGGGTATTTTAACATGTTTAAACTAAAATTCAAATTATTTTCAAATCATCATATATTCATCTTCATATAGGAGCAAAATGGTCATTGCTGTGCATATATTAATTTGAGGAAAATTACTTGGATATTTTAATATTATTTTGTAGGATTTTGGATTCAGATGGAAGAGGGTTTCATACAGAAATATGCATGCACAATAGAAAATAAAGGAATAAGATGGAAATAATTCAAACCATGCAACATGGAGGACCCCACCTACCCGCTTACCATGATGTACAAATTAGGAGCTAATGCACATGCTAATGGTCATTAAAGTTACATGCACATTTAAGTGGAGGATTAATTCATACTAACGATAACTTGGTGGCCACATTTCCTCATGGTTAGTTTGGGTAGCTCCCAAAAATTGGATTAGGGTTTCCAAACATGTATAGATACCCCATATGTTCATGTAATTAGTCTCTTCTCTCTTAGCCTCTGTGACGACCCACATTTCGGAAGGTTTAAATCGACAATAATCCACAAATGTTCAACTTAAACAATCCGGAACGTAGATAATCAATGGGGTTAAATAAGAAAGATAAGAAAAGAAGGAGAAAACAAATACAGAATCTCACAGTGGAAATAATAAAATATAATAATCAAATAAACAGTTCATGAAGCTGCTTACTATACATTTGATTACAATCTGTACAACATTTATCGGAGTTACATATATACATCTGGGATAAATAAATAATGCAACAGAATAGTATGATGCAAGAAATAATAATAATAGTAATTTACCAAATCTTCGTCTTCGTCCTCCAGAGAATAATCTTCAATACGCTGAAAAAAACTCAGGACTGACCCAAGTGTAATGGAAAGCAAAACACTCGAGTCGGGACTAAAATACTTATATGTAAGTCAAATCCATATCACGAAAAATTAATGTAACAGCGTCAGAGATGTTTACGGGATTTTACATCTTCTATCCAGTGTATAACGTGCGTGCAATAACTTAAGGATCCGTTATACTATTTATATATAATAGTATACGCTATAATAGCTCATGTCCATCGGTAAAATAAATATCAAAATAGCGTAAGGCTTTACATTGATCCACCTTAACACATTTTTATAGGTACAATACTAAACAAAAGTCGTAATGGGCTCGCATAAGGATAAATATGATAAGGCACGTGTGGTAATGCCCAAGGTAGGATTATACCAGTTTATCCTTTCTGGTTGGTCGTAACCCATCCATGGCCGACCGCGACTATCAATCCAAACAAAACGTGCACCCATCGAAACGAAATCACAATAGTAATACTAGGGATCAACGTCGCTAGAGGTAGCTAACCTCATTGGTTAGACATAGGCTCTTGTTTTACTCATTTTAATTATGACACGAGTGTCGAAGCTATCCATCATCGTTCTATTACTTCATTCCAGCAAACATTCGCCAATTCAACCACTACATTCTGGCTATCATCCACCGCGTACACAGTTGTTAAAGTGGTTCCAATATTGATGGAAAGTATGCCAATAAGAGGTCGCGGTCTCTTTAACAACCAAACGTCGTTTTACATACGGGTTGGTTCTTTTACATTTCGAATACAATTCATATTTGATATCAAAATATCATATTCGCTTCAAAATCAATTTCATTTCATAATTACCATATTCGCTTCAAAAATCACATTTTACTTCAAAATGTCAATTCAGTTCGATATATCAATTTCACTTCCAAATTTGATTCGAATTACGATTTAGGTTATAACTTCACTTTAACAAAATTCGCATTTAAATTCAAGATTTAAATATAAACATTCCACCCTTTTGTCCGGTTGAATTTTTAGAAAATAGTTTAAATAGTTTTAGAATATTTAAATATTAAAATAGTTTGAGTATTAAAAATGGTTTATATAGTAAAATAGTTTGGAAAATCAAAATTATTTGAATATTTAAAGAAGATATATTTTAAACAATTTACACAAAAATAATTTATTTGCAAATAGTTCCAAAGTCAAACTGATTCAATTCCAAATTTTCCAATTCAAATCAATTTCAATTCCCATTTCGATTTAATCGACCAATTCCGATTTCAAGTCGAATTTTACTTCGGTTTCAATTTCAATTCAAATAAATTCGATTTCGACTTCGAATTAAGTCAATTTCGCTTTCAATTCCAATTAATTTCAACTTATTCCAACTTGAACAAATTTCAATTCAACCCCAATTTAATTTCAAATTTCAATTCCAAATAAATTTCAATTTCCAATTCTGAATTAATTTAAATTCCAATTCCAAATTAATTTAAATTTCAATTCCAAATTAATTTAAATTTCAACTCCAAATTAATTTCAATTTCAACTACAAATTAATTTCAATTTCAACTACAAATTAATTCCAATTTTCAACTCCAAATTAATTTCAATTTCAACTACAAATTAATTTTAATTTCAATTTCAAATTATCTGATTCAATGATTTAATTGCAACTCAATCATCAAATTTGAACCATTTTAGTTTATATCAATTTCGAGTTCAATTTTTAGAATATTGATTCAAATCACTTAAATCAAATTAACCATCAATATTCAATTAAAAATCCAAATCTCCAAATATGATTCAATTCTAAGCTTAAATTTGAAATATCATTTTATATTATTTTTATTAAGCAACATCCAAAGTTCAAATAAAAGTTCAATCTTTTAAAACAAATCAATTTCTGAAATTCAAATAATATTTCGATTTTAACTTTAAAATCTCAACTTCGATTATTTAAACGATTTCGTTTACCCAATTTAAATTTCAACATTTCGAGCTCAAGTTCAAAAATAATTAGATTTCCAAAAATTCGATTTTTATTTCTTTAAATCGAATCATTTAAAATAATTTCAAATCAACGTTTTTAAAACATTTAATTTAACCAATCCAGTGTATATAATTTTCTATCCAATGGCCAAATTAATCAATTTTTTCAATTTAATTCTATGGATGGATATATATCATATCAATCCAAAATAAATGTCATAGTTATATATCATATCAACTTATTTCTTAATTTATTCGAAATAATTCGATTTACAATTTTATATATTGTAAATAATATACAGGATGATAACAGGACATATATAAAATAAATAAACATCCAATCATTTAAATATCAACCAATTTGCATCCATCACAATCAATATCCAAAACAGTCAATAATCACAGCAATTAACCAATTATCAAAAGTTGGGAATTTTACTTACAATTTAATTCTAATTCAGTTTAACTGTCAACTCAAATTCTATCAATTAATTTAGATGTCAATTTATGTGTCAATTAAATTTATCAAATAACATTCAATAAATTTAAATCACTTCACTACATAAATTTTACTAACATAAAAATATATCAGTCAAACGTGAGCATATAAAAAACTTACCTTTTATTTGAACTAAAAATAATTTCAGCTTCAAATATATTCCAGCTCGATCCCATATCGTAAACGACATCGATACGAATCCTCAGCAACTTGTTTCACGTGAAATGGACCTAGTACGAATACGATACACATAAATAAACATTTGAATACAATTAAATAAATTAACCACTAATTAAATTTTAATTACCATCCTTAATCCACGTCAATAGCTTCTTAATCTAGTCCATCGCTAATCCCCTAGCCGCACGCCTCCTCCCTTTCCCAACCAAGCACATGTGATTTCCTATGTTTATCTTTTTTTTAGCCGAACCACAATCGACGACCCAGGCGCCACCACTAGCTCTAGGCATCGCTACCTCCCTCTCGCCAGCGTCTAGCCGCTCGAGACCTCGCCCCCATCACTAGCGCCTATCGCGGCCTCCATCGCGCTGAGATCCAAACCCTTGTTCGATTTCGTGATCGAGTCCGACTTCGAGATCGTGGATTACTCTGATCTTTTTTCGATCGTGCTTTGCTTCGTTTTTTATATATTTAGATCGAGATATTTTTTTTCGTTTGTTGTCTGCAGATTTGGGATAAAGTCAAGAGGGAGGGGAAAGAAGTGAGGGGGAAGTTAAGATGGGCGTGGCTTGAACGAGTTGTTTGGATAAGACAAGTAAATATATTATTATATTAGAAAATATCTAGCTTACGATGTTCAAAATTTTCGAGCTCCAAACGAAGCGTGCCGCCTGGCGTTTATAATGTTTTATCCCCATTCCAAACACAATGAAACTAGTTTCGAAAGCCAATTCGAGTAGAAGATAGCTTTTCAAATCGTAATTAAATTCTGAAATTAAATTCTACGCATTTCAAGCTCACACGGGCAAATAACAAGTCTGATTGCTACGAAACTTGAAATCCTATAATAACTCACTATTACAATCCGATGAAACTAGTTTCGTCGATGTGACGACCCGCCCTTCTCTCCACACAAAGACGCATTGTCAATAAGAAAGAAAGGGGTGAGAAGTAGAAAAGAAAAGAAGAGAAAAGAAACAACAACAGATACTCACAGCGGAAACGAAACAAAATATAATATATCACATAAATATTACATAGTATCATATACAACACTTATCAGAGTTACACAGATTACACATCACATACTAGACAGTTATAAACATCTGTCTAGTTATTACAACTCAATACAAAACAGAGATCAATACAAGATCAACACAGCGGAAACTACTATCTATATCTACAACGCTGAAGCCTCCTGCTCCATTGCTCCTCCACAATTCGTCAAAGCTAACCTGAATCCCTTGGCTACTCGTAAAAATTTGAGTACCCAAGAGTTTATAAAACATAAATAAACAACTTGGGTCAGACATGGGTCTGGTGTGAGTAACAGTTTAAACTTGCTTAACTTCAAAACCTTTTGAAAGAAAAGGTATCACGTAAGACTCCCCAAAAATAAACATGGGTAAGTTTTTACCTTACGCTAACCAAAACATTTGATAGGAAATTCGATTGTATTATAATAGGTCTAGGGTTTTCAAATAAGTATTCACATAACCGAAATTGTTACATTCATTAAATTCTAGCATACATAGGTATACAATTAAGTCCGTTATCACTTATTGGATTTTGGATTCCATACAATGGTAGGGCTACCGGGGTACCGCCCGTCACAGTACGTGGCCTAGATCAACGTACCGAGGATCACGCCCAATCCCCTGCAACACAAGGCCGGAACATCCCTTACTGGATAATTCCCGCACAAGATACCCCACGGTTGTCATGACCAACCGCACACACTAAGCCGAAATAAGAAGGGACTTCTAGACAGAGGTAATCTTGTCCTACTTGGGTGCTACCCACTAACCTTGCTGCACCTCCCCTGTTTTAGCCATTCCCGGTTGATGAGGCTTGAGGCTACGATTACCTTTAAATAGAACACATCTATCTTAGAATGCTCATCGTCCACCTGACGATGTGCTAAAAGCATTCAATCCATACAAGTTCGTTCCGGGTTCGAACGAAACCGAAGGCATTATCTCGTTACACTCATTTTAGAATCACCCTCAGAGTTAACGACAATAACCCTTGCACTCTAAATCTTCATCTTCACTTGATTCACGACCAGAGTCGTTGTTGCCAAGTACTGTAGAGTTGTGATCGATCACTCGCACCGATCAATTAACATCCACAAGCAACCATCACACAATTAAATAATTTCCCACATTATTTATTTGCCCAAATATCTTTCCAAGATATATTTCCGAATTTTCAAAACTCATTTGAAAACAATTTCAAAACAGTTCCCGCTTACGGAATACATTTCCAAATATTTATTTCCTCTGAAACACCAAGTACAAAACACTTTTAGATTTTAAAATAATTTTTTAAAACACTTTACTATAAATATACTTTATAATATTGAAATTTAAAAACTACTTTAATACCTTAACAAAATATATACTTAAGGAATATTTAAAATGAAACCACTTTACAAATATAAACTAAATTTCTCTTTTTAAAACATAATACCAAATCACTTTTATATAATTACTACATGTAACAACCCGTGATTGCGGTTACCAAATAATAAATTAAAATTGGGATTTTAATTTAATTGGAGCTATTAATGAATTTTTAATGTGGCTAATTTGTTCAAAATTTAGTCATTTTGAATAAATTAATATTTTGGGCTTAAGTGTAAAATGGAGCATTTCAAGGAAATTAATTAGGGAAATTTGTAATTTATATTATTGCAAAATTTTATATGTGTAAAATAGTGCAATATTTGATTTGGGAAATTAATTTGCAATTTATTTGCAAAATGGTGATTTTGGCTAATATTAACTATAAACGGTGTTTTGGAAAAATTAGGGGTTAAAATGTAAAATATTGTTGATATAGGATTTTATGAAATGGCTAAAAGTAATTGTTAACGTATTTTCATAATTTTCTATGGTTTGAAATGTATTTAGTAATTTGTATGTAGAGTGTACTTAGAGAAAATTGCCTATATATGTATGCACATGAATAATACAAAGTCCTAATGGGTATTAGATCCAATAACCCTAACCATTAGCCTATAAAGTATCTTTTACTTTCCCATTTCAGCCAACACTTCATTTCATAACCACTAAAACCTAATTAGAAAGCTCCAAAACCTAGTCATGGCCTCCTAAGCAAGACTCCAATCTACACCAAATCAAAGAGAGTTAATCCAAACTACTAAAAGAGGTAATAGCAATCACAAAACCCACCTCTAATTCATTTTTTAATTTCTGAAATTATTTTGTAATCCTCTTTTTTTTGTGCATTTAGATTGTGAAACTCTTTGATCTTCTTTTCATTGCTTGGAAAGAGGTAATATATGCTAGATGAAATTATAATTAGTTTATTGCTGTTAGTAAATTAGGCATATCTCATTCATCTTAAATCGGAATTAAGATTTTCTTGAAGTTCTGGAAAGCTTATTCTGTAGTCTATAACTTTCATGTTTTGAGCTTTGCCTAATTTTGTGGTTTCAATGGTCGAAATCACGTTTGTTTGTCGCTGACCAGACAACAAACTACAAGGTTGATAAAATAAAACTCTGAAATTGATTTGGCCATAAGTTACTCGTTTTTGATCCGAATTAGATAATTTTGGATGTTCCGGAAAGCTTAAAACATATGCTACAATTTTTGTTCAGTGAGTTTTCTGTAATATTGCCATTTAGATGACCTGAAATGCGTTCAAAGACAGAAGACCAATTCTGTCTTTAACAAGTTATCTTGAGTTTCAATCTGATATTGTTTTGCATGTATCTCTCTCGTTTCTTATCCAAATCTAATAATTTTGGATGTTTTGGAAAGCTTAGATTTAGAGCTAAAACTTTCATGTTTTGAGTTTCATGAAATTTCGAAGTTATTTTGGTCAAAATTGTACATTCTTACCACTGTCCCGAGAAAAAAAAGAAAAAAAAATAATAAATAATTTTTTTTAAACCCTGTAACAGATTTTTTTTCTCCACTTCGCGATGCCGCCACGATCGCATCCGAAGTCGGAATTCGACGTTTTTGGACTCGTTGGAAAGGTGGAGTTTCGAACTCCATCTCTGTAAAATTTAGGCATCATCGGCATTCTTTTGGTACTTCGAATTTCGTGTCGAAGTTGTACTCTTGTCGCTGTTTGTAAACAGTGTGAATCTTGTTCTGGGTCCAACTTTGAGACGTCGCTGCTACTTCGTCTCAACTCGGATTCCAGAAATTCTTTTTGCGTCTTATAGTAGGGATGTTGGACTATATGCCTACCAGTTTTCATGTCATTTGGATTTAGTTTGCTGGTCCAAATAAATTGCCGAACTTGGGTTCCCAGCAGTTTTTGAATGGTCAAACACTTAGAATGAAAATCAAATATCCCTTATGTTTCCAGCTTTTGAGCGCCACTCCGCGATGCCGCCACGTTCGCATCGGAAGTCGGAATTCGTCTCAACTCGGAAGTCGGAATCGCCACTCTGGATTTCGTACACGAGTTCGAAACTCCACCTTTCCAACGAGTCCAAAAACGTCGAATTCCGACTTCGGATGCGATCGTGGCGGCATCGCGAAGTGGAGAAAAAAAATCTGGAACAGGGTTTAAAAAAAAATATTTATTGTTTTTTTTTCTTTTTTTTCTCGGGACAGTGGTAAGAATGTACAATTTTGACCAAAATAACTTCGAAATTTCATGAAACTCAAAACATGAAAGTTTTAGCTCTAAATCTAAGCTTTCCAGAACATCCAAAATTATTAGATTTGGATAAGAAACGAGAGAGATACATGCAAAACAATATCAGATTGAAACTCAAGATAACTTGTTAAAGACAGAATTGGTCTTATGTCTTTGAACGCATTTCAGGTCATCTAAATGGCAATATTACAGAAAACTCACTGAACAAAAATTGTAGCATATGTTTTAAGCTTTCCGAAACATCCAAAATTATCTAATTCGGATCAAAAACGAGTAACTTATGGCCAAATCAATTTCAGAGTTTTATTTTATCAACCTTGTAGTTTGTTGTCAGGTCAGCGACAAACAAACGTGATTTCGACCATTGAAACCACAAAATTAGGCAAAGCTCAAAACATGAAAGTTATAGACTACAGAATAAGCTTTCCAGAACTTCAAGAAAATCTTAATTCCGATTTAAGATGAATGAGATATGCCTAATTTACTAACAGCAATAAACTAATTATAATTTCAGCTAGCATATATTACCTCTTTCCAAGCAATGAAAAGAAGATCAAAGAGTTTCACAATCTAAATGCACAAAAAAAAGAGGATTACAAAATAATTTCAGAAATTAAAAAATGAATTAGAGGTGGGTTTTGTGATTGCTATTACCTCTTTTAGTAGTTTGGATTAACTCTCTTTGATTTGGTGTAGATTGGAGTCTTGCTTAGGAGGCCATGACTAGGTTTTGGAGCTTTCTAATTAGGTTTTAGTGGTTATGAAATGAAGTGTTGGCTGAAATGGGAGAGTAAAAGATACTTTATAGGCTAATGGTTAGGGTTATTGGATCTAATACCCATTAGGACTTTGTATTATTCATGTGCATACATATATAGGCAATTTTCTCTAAGTACACTCTACATACAAATTACTAAATACATTTCAAACCATAGAAAATTATGAAAATACGTTAACAATTACTTTTAGCCATTTCATAAAATCCTATATCAACAATATTTTACATTTTAACCCCTAATTTTTCCAAAACACCGTTTATAGTTAATATTAGCCAAAATCACCATTTTGCAAATAAATTGCAAATTAATTTCCCAAATCAAATATTGCACTATTTTACACATATAAAATTTTGCAATAATATAAATTACAAATTTCCCTAATTAATTTCCTTGAAATGCTCCATTTTACACTTAAGCCCAAAATATTAATTTATTCAAAATGACTAAATTTTGAACAAATTAGCCACATTAAAAATTCATTAATAGCTCCAATTAAATTAAAATCCCAATTTTAATTTATTATTTGGTAACCGCAATCACGGGTTGTTACAGACTCCCCCCTTAAGAAAATTGCGTCCCCGCAATTCCTTAAATATAGAAGTCGTCTATAACATCTAATCCACAAAAGGAATACAGAAGACGGAGCTCGATTTCGAATATCACACATAGAAAGAGTCTCAAGAATATCGTCGATGAAAACCAGAACGAATCTATTGATGTATTCCTGGAATACTCGATTCATGAGATCGACGAAGAAAGCCGGAGCGTTCGTCAAGCCGAACGGCATGACCAACCACTCAAAAGAACCATGACGAGTGCGAAATGCTGTAAGAGGAATGCTGTCTTCCATGACTCGTAGCTGATGGAATCCGGTGGCAAGGTCAAACTGAGAGAAGACCTTCACACCGCTCAAATGGTCAAACATGTCGTAACGGGAATTAGAGTTAGACATGATTCAATGATAGATAATTAATTAAGGAATACTACGGAATATAACGGATTCCTATACATATTCCTAACTTATCTATCAATAAACATGAGGAAGGGATATGATTTAATTCGGATCTAATTTAAAATGTATTGTACTAAGTGTATCTGTTCTGTGTTTATTATGCTTATTCCTGAAACCAGGCTCTGATACCAAGCTGTAACGCCCCACTCTAAGACCCACTGTAACAAAGAGTATTACGGGAGTAATACTGTCTGTTAAAGCGGAGAATAGAGTATAGTGGAAGCGACCATCTATAATCAAGCTATAACTATCTACCGAATACGTCGAAAGGTGGAATCTATTTAAATTTTTCTCAATCAGGTGGTTCGACATATTCGGTAAATACTTATAACGAAATTACAAATGGCTAAAGATCTATCAGGACAAAGCATAATAACATAATGAAATAGCATCACAGAACAGAATCACATAACAGATATAAAATCCCAGAACAATACATCATCAATACAGATCCAAATACTATAAGTGGGTACAAAGCCACCGCTCACACATGTGAGTCAAAAATATGTACATATCAAAGTCTGAATGATAATATAGTAGCAGAATAGTGGACAAATAAAGCGCTATCTATCAGCATAGCTGATAATGTCCAAGCGGAAGCACAGAAGCTAAGTCCAGAGACCTAACCTGAAACAACTCGGTCTGACCCGAGCGAAAACACTCGGGTCAGGCTAGCTAAACAATCAGTAATAACTGAGATATATAATAATGCGGTACATAAATAAAATAGTACTTATCCAAAGAGAAGTATATTATGAACCACATGAATATAATGACGATCCCTAATCATCAATAAACAATAAAAATCTCCAAAGAGAAATCAACACCAAAGTGTAGAATAAATAAAGTCGCCTCATATCATCAGCGTAGCCAAAGCCATAAAAAGATGCCCATAGGCAATAATCCCAATAGTGACCAGAGTCTGTGATCAATGCCCAAGCAAAGATCGATGCTCCAAAGAGCCATGGGGATATATTGAAAAGTCAATGAAATCAAACACTGAAAAGCAGTGTCCAGAGACATTGTGGATCCATAAGGTAATCGCACTTACATCGTATGGTTCCATAGAACCAACACCGAATGGCGGTACTCGAATGGATATAAAAATAATCAGATAATACAAGTTTTGCACGTGCACCGACCAGAGTCGTTGTTGCCAAGTACTGTAGAGTTGTGATCGATCACTCGCACCGATGCGAAACGCGCGAGACGGCGAGATCCTTCCCAGAAGGATAAAGGCCCAGAGGCACACGCCGAAAAATAAACTGCTCCATAGAGCAGGTGTCCAGAGACGGTTGCCCAGAGGCATGGTGACCCAGAGGTCCAGTACTGGCCGCCCAGAGGCAAATGTGTCACTAACTTCTTGGAGAGGAACCCGTAAAGTGTTAACAATGGGTCCCATACCCCACGTTCGCACTAAACGGTTTCCTAACCAATAGCAAGCTCACACTCCAAACAATAAAAAGTCTACCTCATATCATCGGTAAACTAGACCCAAAGGTCAAAACGATCAATCGAATAGGTCGGGGATTAACCGGAAAGAAAATACACACGGTTTCCATAGGCCGGAGATTTCCTAACCGTTTAAGCACCTTTCCACTTCGCTCGACGTGCTAAAAGTGAGTGTGAGATTTTTATTATAGAAAATAATGGTGTAAAATGGATTTATAATTGATTTTCGAAATCACTTTTAAAACGGTCTTTTGAAAGGTCTCCTATTATGGAGTAGTTAATTTAATAATTAAAATAATATTATATAATAATTTTCAAAAGCCATTTTGGAGTGAAAAATCCTTTTAAAAACCTTTTTATAAAGCTCGTGTACGAAATCCAGAGACAAATCTCAAAGAAATCGACGAAAACCAGAAAATCATCAAAACTATTCTAAGTGTTTGTAACCATTCAAAAACAGCTGTGAACTCAAGTTCGATAATTTATTTGGACCAGCAAACTGTATCCAAATGTCATGAAAATTTGCAGGCATGTAGTCCAACATCCCTACTTTAAGATGCAAAAAGAATTTCTGGATTCCGAGTTGAGCAGAAGTGGCAGCGACGTCTCAAAGTTGGACACAGAACAAGATTTACACTGTTTACAAACAGCGACTAGAGTTCAACTTCGACACGAAATTCGAAGTAACAAACGAACTCCAATGTTATCCAAATTTTCCTGAAATAGAGTTCAGAACTCCACCTTTCTAAAGAGACCAAAAAAGTCGAATTCCGACTTCCGATGCGAACGTGGCGGCATCGCGGAGTGGCGCTCAAAAGCTGGAAACATAAGGGATATTTGATTTTCATTCTAAGTGTTTGACCATTCAAAAACTGCTGCGAACCCAAGTTCGGCAATTTATTTGGACCAGCAAACTAAATCCAAATGACATGAAAACTGGTAGGCATATAGTCCAACATCCCTACTATAAGACGCAAAAAGAATTTCTGGAATCCGAGTTGAGACGAAGTAGCAGCGACGTCTCAAAGTTGGACCCAGAACAAGATTCACACTGTTTACAAACAGCGACAAGAGTTCAACTTCGACACGAAATTCGAAGTACCAAAAGAATGCCGATGATGCCTAAATTTTACAGAGATGGAGTTCGAAACTCCACCTTTCCAACGAGTCCAAAAACGTCGAATTCCAACTTCGAATGCGATCGTGGCGGCATCGCGAAGTGGAGAAAAAAAATCTGGAACAGGGTTTAAAAAAAATTATTTATTATTTTTTTTTCTTTTTTTTCTCGGGACAGTGGTAAGAATGTACAATTTTGACCAAAATAACTTCGAAATTTCATGAAACTCAAAACATGACAGTTTTAGCTCTAAATCTAAGCTTTCCAAAACATCCAAAATTATTAGATTTGGATAAGAAACGAGAGAGATACATGCAAAACAATATCAGATTGAAACTCAAGATAACTTGTTAAAGACAGAATTGGTCTTCTATCTTTGAACGCATTTCAGGTCATCTAAATGGCAATATTACAGAAAACTCACTGAACAAAAATTGTAGCATATGTTTTAAGCTTTCCGGAACATCCAAAATTATCTAATTCGGATCAAAAACGAGTAACTTATTGCCAAATCAATTTCAGGGTTTTATTTTATCAACCTTGTAGTTTGTTGTCAGGTCAGCGACAAACAAACGTGATTTCGACCATTGAAACCACAAAATTAGGCAAAGCTCAAAACATGAAAGTTATAGACTACAGAATAAGCTTTCCAGAACTTCAAGAAAATCTTAATTCCGATTTAAGATGAATGAGATATGCCTAATTTACTAACAGCAATAAACTAATTATAATTTCAGCTAGCATATATTACCTCTTTCCAAGCAATGAAAAGAAGATCAAAGAGTTTCACAATCTAAATGCACAAAATAAAGAGGATTACAAAATAATTTCAGAAATTAAAAAATGAATTAGAGGTGGGTTTTGTGATTGCTATTACCTCTTTTAGTAGTTTGGATTAACTCTCTTTGATTTGGTGTAGATTGGAGTCTTGCTTAGGAGGCCATGACTAGGTTTTGGAGCTTTCTAATTAGGTTTTAGTGGTTATGAAATGAAGTGTTGGCTGAAATGGGAGAGTAAAAGATACTTTATAGGCTAATGGTTAGGGTTATTGGATCTAATACCCATTAGAACTTTGTATTATTCATGTGCATACATATATAGGCAATTTTCTCTAAGTACACTCTACATACAAATTACTAAATACATTTCAAACCATAGAAAATTATGAAAATACGTTAACAATTACTTTTAGCCATTTCATAAAATCATATATCAATAATATTTTACATTTTAACCCCTAATTTTTCCAAAACACCGTTTATAGTTAATATTAGCCAAAATCACCATTTTGCAAATAAATTGCAAATTAATTTCCCAAATCAAATATTGCACTATTTTACACATATAAAATTTTGCAATAATATAAATTAAAAATTTCCCTAATTAATTTCCTTGAAATGCTCCATTTTACACTTAAGCCCAAAATATTAATTTATTCAAAATGACTAAATTTTGAACAAATTAGCCACATTAAAAATTCATTAATAGCTCCAATTAAATTAAAATCCCAATTTTAATTTATTATTTGGTAACCGCAATCATGGGTTGTTACAGACTCCCCCCCTTAAGAAAATTGTGTCCCCGCAATTCCTTAAATATAGAAGTCGTCTATAACATCTAATCCACAAAAGGAATACAGAAGACGGAGCTCGATTTCGAATATCACACATAGAAAGAGTCTCAAGAATATCGTCGATGAAAACCAGAACGAATCTATTGATGTATTCCCGGAATACTCGATTCATGAGATCGACGAAGAAAGCCGGAGCGTTCGTCAAGCCGAACGGCATGACCAACCACTCAAAAGAACCATGACGAGTGCGAAATGCTGTAAGAGGAATGTTGTCTTCCATGACTCGTAGCTGATGGAATCCGGTGGCAAGGTCAAACTGAGAGAAGACCTTCGCACCGCTCAAATGGTCAAACATGTCGTAACGGGAATTAGAGTTAGACATGATTCAATGATAGATAATTAATTAAGGAATACTACGGAATATAACGGATTCCTATACATATTCCTAACTTATCTATCAATAAACATGAGGAAGGGATATGATTTAATTCGGATCTAATTTAAAATGTATTGTACTAAGTGTATCTGTTCTGTGTTTATTATGCTTATTCCTGAAACCAGGCTCTGATACCAAGCTGTAACGCCCCACTCTGAGACCCACTGTAACAAAGAGTATTACGGGAGTAATACTGTCTGTTAAAGCGGAGAATAGAGTATAGTGGAAGCGACCATCTATAATCAAGCTATAACTATCTACCGAATACGTCGAAAGGTGGAATCTATTTAAATTTTTCTCAATCAGGTGGTTCGACATATTCGGTAAATACTTATAACGAAATTACAAATGGCTAAAGATCTATCAGGACAAAGCA
The DNA here is from genome assembly GCA_030737815.1 of Allium fistulosum. Classification (NCBI taxonomy): domain Eukaryota; kingdom Viridiplantae; phylum Streptophyta; class Magnoliopsida; order Asparagales; family Amaryllidaceae; genus Allium; species Allium fistulosum. The sequence goes on from CM060905.1 coordinate 55,639,689, forward strand.
TAATAACATAATGAAATAGCATCACAGAACAGAATCACATAACAGATATAAAATCCCAGAACAATACATCATCAATACAGATCCAAATACTATAAGTGGGTACAAAGCCACCGCTCACACATGTGAGTCAAAAATATGTACATATCAAAGTCTGAATGATAATATAGTAGCAGAATAGTGGACAAATAAAGCGCTATCTATCAGCATAGCTGATAATGTCCAAGCGGAAGCACAGAAGCTAAGTCCAGAGACCTAACCTGAAACAACTCGGTCTGACCCGAGCGAAAACACTCGGGTCAGGCTAGCTAAACAATCAGTATTAACTGAGATATATAATAATGCGGTACATAAATAAAATAGTACTTATCCAAAGAGAAGTATATTATGAACCACATGAATATAATGACGATCCCTAATCATCAATAAACAATAAAAATCTCCAAAGAGAAATCAACACCAAAGTGTAGAATAAATAAAGTCGCCTCATATCATCGGCGTAGCCAAAGCCATAAAAAGATGCCCATAGGCAATAATCCCAATAGTGACCAGAGTCTGTGATCAATGCCCAAGCAAAGATCGATGCTCCAAAGAGCCATGGGGATATATTGAAAAGTCAATGAAATCAAACACTGAAAAGCAGTGTCCAGAGACACTGTGGATCCATAAGGTAATCGCACTTACATCGTACGGTTCCATAGAACCAACACCGAATGGCGGTACTCGAATGGATATAAAAATAATCAGATAATACAAGTTTTGCACGTGCACCAACCAGAGTCGTTGTTGCCAAGTACTGTAGAGTTGTGATCGATCACTCGCACCGATGCGAAACGCGCGAGACGGCGAGATCCTTCCCAGAAGGATAAAGGCCCAGAGGCACACGCCGAAAAATAAACTGCTCCATAGAGCAGGTGTCCAGAGACGGTTGCCCAGAGGCATGGTGACCCAGAGGTCCAGTACTGGCCGCCCAGAGGCAAATGTGTCACTAACTTCTTGGAGAGGAACCCGTAAAGTGTTAACAATGAGTCTCATACCCCACGTTCGCACTAAACGGTTTCCTAACCAATAGCAAGCTCACACTCCAAACAATAAAAAGTCTACCTCATATCATCGGTAAACTAGACCCAAAGGTCAAAACGATCAATCGAATAGGTCGGGGATTAACCGGAAAGAAAATACACACGGTTTCCATAGGCCGGAGATTTCCTAACCGTTTAAGCACCTCTCCACTTCGCTCGACGTGCTAAAAGTGAGTGTGAGATTTTTATTATAGAAAATAATGGTGTAAAACGGATTTATAATTGATTTTCGAAATCACTTTTAAAACGGTCTTTTGAAAGGTCTCCTATTATGGAGTAGTTAATTTAATAATTAAAATAATATTATATAATAATTTTCAAAAGCCATTTTGGAGTGAAAAATCCTTTTAAAAACCTTTTTATAAAGCTCGTGTACGAAATCCAGAGACAAATCTCAAAGAAATCGACGAAAACCAGAAAATCATCAAAACTATTATAAGTGTTTGTAACCATTCAAAAACAGCTGTGAACTCAAGTTCGATAATTTATTTGGACCAGCAAACTGTGTCCAAATGTCATGAAAATTTGCAGGCATGTAGTCCAACATCCCTACTTTAAGATGCAAAAAGAATTTATGGATTCCGAGTTGAGCCGAAGTGGCAGCGACGTCTCAAAGTTGGACCCAGAACAAGATTTACACTGTTTACAAACAGCGACTAGAGTTCAACTTCGACACGAAATTCGAAGTACCAAACGAACTCCAATGTTATCCAAATTTTCCTGAAATAGAGTTCGGAACTCCACCTTTCTAACGAGACCAAAAAAGTCGAATTCCGACTTCCGATGCGAACGTGGCGGCATCGCGGAGTGGCGCTCAAAAGCTGGAAACATAAGGGATATTTGATTTTCATTCTAAGTGTTTGACCATTCAAAAACTGCTGCGAACCCAAGTTCGGCAATTTATTTGGACCAGCAAACTAAATCCAAATGACATGAAAACTGGTAGGCATATAGTCCAACATCCCTACTATAAGACGCAAAAATAATTTCTGGAATCCGAGTTGAGACGAAGTAGCAGCGACGTCTCAAAGTTGGACCCAGAACAAGATTCACACTGTTTACAAACAGCGACAAGAGTTCAACTTCGACACGAAATTCGAAGTACCAAAAGAATGCCGATGATGCCTAAATTTTACAGAGATGGAGTTCGAAACTCCACCTTTCCAACGAGTCCAAAAACGTCGAATTCCGACTTCAGATGCGATCGTGGCGGCATCGCGAAGTGGAGAAAAAAAAATCTGGAACAGGGTTTAAAAAAAATTATTTATTATTTTTTTTTCTTTTTTTTCTCGGGACAGTGGTAAGAATGTACAATTTTGACCAAAATAACTTCGAAATTTCATGAAACTCAAAACATGAAAGTTTTAGCTCTAAATCTAAGCTTTCCAGAACATCCAAAATTATTAGATTTGGATAAGAAACGAGAGAGATACATGCAAAACAATATCAGATTGAAACTCAAGATAACTTGTTAAAGATAGAATTGGTCTTCTGTCTTTGAACGCATTTCAGGTCATCTAAATGGCAATATTACAGAAAACTCACTGAGCAAAAATTGTAGCATATGTTTTAAGCTTTCCGGAACATCCAAAATTATCTAATTCGGATCAAAAACGAGTAACTTATGGCCAAATCAATTTCAGGGTTTTATTTTATCAACCTTGTAGTTTGTTGTCAGGTCAGCGACAAACAAACGTGATTTCGACCATTGAAACCACAAAATTAGGCAAAGCTCAAAACATGAAAGTTATAGACTACAGAATAAGCTTTCCAGAACTTCAAGAAAATCTTAATTCCGATTTAAGATGAATAAGATATGCCTAATTTACTAACAGCAATAAACTAATTATAATTTCAGCTAGCATATATTACCTCTTTCCAAGCAATGAAAAGAAGATCAAAGAGTTTCACAATCTAAATGCACAAAAAAAAGAGGATTACAAAATAATTTCAGAAATTAAAAAATGAATTAGAGGTGGGTTTTGTGATTGCTATTACCTCTTTTAGTAGTTTGGATTAACTCTCTTTGATTTGGTGTAGATTGGAGTCTTGCTTAGGAGGCCATGACTAGGTTTTGGAGCTTTCTAATTAGGTTTTAGTGGTTATGAAATGAAGTGTTGGCTGAAATGGGAGAGTAAAAGATACTTTATAGGCTAATGGTTAGGGTTATTGGATCTAATACCCATTAGAACTTTGTATTATTCATGTGCATACATATATAGGCAATTTTCTCTAAGTACACTCTACATACAAATTACTAAATACATTTCAAACCATAGAAAATTATGAAAATACGTTAACAATTACTTTTAGCCATTTCATAAAATCCTATATCAACAATATTTTACATTTTAACCCCTAATTTTTCCAAAACACCGTTTATAGTTAATATTAGCCAAAATCACCATTTTGCAAATAAATTGCAAATTAATTTCCCAAATCAAATATTGCACTATTTTACACATATAAAATTTTGCAATAATATAAATTACAAATTTCCCTAATTAATTTCCTTGAAATGCTCCATTTTACACTTAAGCCCAAAATATTAATTTATTCAAAATGACTAAATTTTGAACAAATTAGCCACATTAAAAATTCATTAATAGCTCCAATTAAATTAAAATCCCAATTTTAATTTATTATTTGGTAACCGCAATCACGGGTTGTTACATGTAGTAATTATATAAAAGTGATTTGGTATTATGTTTTAAAAAGAGAAATTTAGTTTATATTTGTAAAGTGGTTTCGTTTTAAATATTCCTTAAGTATATATTTTGTTAAGGTATTAAAGTAGTTTTTAAATTTCAATATTATAAAGTATATTTATAGTAAAGTGTTTTAAAATTATTTTAAAATCTAAAAGTGTTTTGTACTTGGTGTTTCAGAGGAAATAAATATTTGGAAATGTATTCCGTAAGCGGGAACTGTTTTGAAATTGTTTTCAAATGAGTTTTGAAAATTCGGAAATATATCTTGGAAAGATATTTGGGCAAATAAATAATGTGGGAAATTATTTAATTGTGTGATGGTTGCTTGTGGATGTTAATTGTGTGATGGTTGCTTGTGAATTTTCACATATCGCACCGATGCGAAACGCGCGAGTTTCGAAGAGACCGGGATCGGGTTTCCGTATATCGGGATTCTAGGTCTGGAGACTCAAATACCACTTCGTTCCGGTTTGTACGTTCGTGTAACGTGTTCGGAGTCAAAGATGGAGCAGTGAAGTGCAAGGGCTAGTCGCTACTAATCCTGAGGATATTTCCAAAATGGATGTAGTAGGAATAGTGCCTTCGGTTCCGTTCAAACCCGGGACGGACTTGTATGGACGAATGCTTGCGAAACATCGTCAAGTGGACGATGGGCATTCTAAGTGAAACGTTCTATAAAGGTATCGTTTAGCCTCAAGCCTCATCAACCGGGAATGACTGAAAATCAGGGGTTATGCAGCAAGGCTTCGTGGGTAGCGCCCACTGGAGAGTATGGTCATCCCTGTCTAGATGTTCCTTTTATTTCGGCTTAGTGGTGCGGTTGCTGATCCCAACCGTGGGGTGATCATATTCGGAATTGCCCATAGGTGATTCCGGTCTTGTGTTGCAGGGGAGCGGGCGTACTCCTCGGTACTGTGATCTAGGCCACGTACTGTGATAGGTGGTACCCCAGTGCTTAGTCATTGATGGAAATCCATTTTCCCTACGCGCCTTGTATGGAATTTGTTTGTATACCTATTAGCTGGAATTTAATGAATGTAACAATTTCGGCTATTTGAATAAGTATTTGTATATAGACACTATTATAATATCAGAGGATTTTATAAAAAGTGTTTTAGCTATCGTAAGGTAAAAACCCGACATGTTTATTTGTGGCGTGGTCTTACGAGATGCTTTTATTTTCAAAAAGGATTTTTGAAACTTTACAAATCAATTGAGTGTGATTTTCTCACGCTGGTATTCCAGACTGACTCGGGTATTGTTTTATATGATGCTCGGGTCAGACCGAGATAAACAGGTTCAGGATATGATGCTGTGGAGCTCAGGAGACGAGCTGGATGACGATACGTACTCCCGTACTTGCTATTATTTTTCCGCTGTGTATTCAGTTGTATGTTATGGATGCTGATGTACTCTGATAATGTACTCTGATGATGTATTGTATAAACAGATATAGTTTTTGATTTGTGTAAAGATCTGTTGACATATATTATATTTTATTCCGCTGCGATGGTTAGATTCTGATGTTGTTTCTATTTTTCTTCTTCTACCTCTTCTTCTTAACTAAAATGGTTCGATTTTCTGGGTCTGGAAAGTCGGGTCATTACTATCGTAATTTGGATCGATGTGGTATTCGGATATCCAAATCTGGAAACCCGATCTCGGTCTCATCGAAATCCAAAACGTATCTTTTAAGGCCAAGTTGTTTTAAAGGTTAAAACAATTCAATTCATTATCTTTATACACATAGAAAGATAATTCACAACATTACAATAGATAATCAACATTATCAATATAACAGATAATCCATATTATCACAATTCAACTAACCATCCATATCACACAGCATATATCTCATCAGAGATATCAATCAATGCAAAGCATTCCATATTATTTATCTATCCATAAGTAATGATTTATATCATCTCTAATTAATTTAAAGTAAATTAAATTAATTACTTCATTCTATAAATCCTGCTTACTTAACCATTAATTAATTACAATCAATTAATTAATTATCCTCTAATAATTCATTTCAATTAATCATCTTTGATTAATTACCTTTTAATTACATCCAAGTAAATTATCCTTTAATTAATTACTTAAATTAATTATCCTTAACCATTTATAGTAATTAACCTTTAATTACTTCATTAATTAATTAACTATAATTAATTAAATTTATCAACTATAATTAATTACATTAATCCTTAATTAATTACATTAATTAATTACTTCATTTATTAATTATACTTAATTAATCAATCTTAATTACATCATTAATTATATTAATTAATGATCCTTAACTACAAATTAATTATTAATTACTTTAATTAAATTAATTACATTAAGTAATTAACCTTTAATTAAACAACATTTATTAATCACTCTTTGATTAATCTCATCTAGTAATTAACTCCCCTTAATTACTTTTATTAACTAAATTAATTATTCCTTAATTAATTTCTTAATTAATCCCTTGATTAATTCACAAGTAATTAAACTCAAATTACTTACATTAATATATCACCATTTAATTAATTACTTCCAGTAATTATCTATTATTTACTTCCCTAAATAATCATACTTATTAATTACAATTAAGTAATTATTTATCAAATCATCCATTGATTATTCTAAATTAATTAAACTTAATTAATTAACTTAACTAAATCAAATTAACTTAATTAATTACAATGAGTAATTAATTTCTTAATTACTTCCAATACGTAATTACATTTAAACAAATTCTATATTTGATTATCTTTAAATTAATTAAATTAATTAATTATTAAAATTAATCACATTAATTAATTATTTAATAATTCATAGTTAATGACCTTCATCAACTATTAACAACTCTTTAATTACTTTTCTTAAGTAATTAACTTAAATTAATTATTATTAATTCCAAATTAATAAATCTTAATAACCAATTTAATTAATCTCTAATTATTTAATTAATTAAGTGTTAACCATAACTTAATTAATCTTTAATCACTTTATTAATTAATTCTTAATTATTAATTAATATTCTAATTTATAATCCTTAGTTATAAATTAATTAATCTATTTAATTAATCTTAACCCTTAATTAAATAAATTTAAATCCTTAATTATAAATTAATTAATCCAAATCATTTATTAGTTGAATTAATTAATTATCCATTTTTATTTACCTTATTAACTTAATTTATTACAAATCATTAAGTCTTTGTAAAAACATTTCCTTATAAATGATAATTATCATTCAAAACATATTTGAAAACATTTAACTTTCAAATTTACTTTTAAATTCCATTTTAAATATGAGATTTAAAAATTTAACTTTAACAAAGCTTAAAAATCCATTTACAAACTCTTAACATCATATGGTGAAGAAATACTAATCTTATAAAAGAACTTAAGAATTTAAACCAATTTACTTTTAAATTCTACCCATTTAATATCTATTTTAACAATTAAAGTTATTTAAACAATTTAATTTAAAAACTTTCTTTTATTTTAAATCTGAGATATAGATTTAAATTTGATTCCAGATTAACTCAGATTTAAACTTACTTACAATTTAAAAACTTCATTTTTAAATTCAACTATCTAAACATTTTAAGGTTGCTAAAATATTTTAAATATTTTAAAAACTTTATTTTATTTTTGAACTGAGATTCAAACTTAAACTTGAATCAGTTTTAAATTTAAATTTTATACTTGTTTAAACCCTTAGTTAATCATTTAAACTCAGTTTTAAATTTTTAAAACAGTTTAGTTTTTAAATCTAAAACCCAGACTTTTACTCGAGCCTTGCTTAAAATACTTCGAGTCGATTACCACATTAACCCGAGCAAAAATTCAAATGCCACGAGAGAACCCCGAGTACCCCTCCTCTGTTCAAATTCCAGACTTCACCCAGACATTCGATCGCGTGCACGTGCACACCCCATTGCCAGAACTCCAATCATAGATGACTTCCCCCACCAGTCGATGTTCATCCACCAACCAGAAAACGATCACTCGATCACCCAAATTGCCAGAGGAACAAAATCGAGCATCAAAACTAACTCGAACCCAAAACTGGAACATCTTCAATCCCTGGAAACTGCCTCGTCTTCGAAATCCCGACCATCAGAACTTTTGAACTCCGACCATACCTTCATCATCGACCAAGCTTCACTCCCTCAAAAGCCTGAAGCACTCGATCCACTTGAGAAAGCGTGAAGATCATTTTCCCTAACCTAGTTAGAACTAGGGTTAAAAATTTAAATTCCAATTCATTTCTTCCTCGATGCTTTAATTCGATTTCTAATCATTTTCCCTATATCCTTGATCATCCCACTACCATTATTGAAGAATACAGCATCCCAATTTCACTGAGATCATCAAAATTACCAAAAATTCATTTTTAACTTAAACCAGAACTACACCTTTATTACCAAACTAAAAATTATGATATTAATGCTAAAAATCATGTTGTAGTTTATGTATTCCATATATAATCCTGAATTTATAAATTACCCAGTTTGAAATTTCACTTTTTATAACATTGCTCTGTTGTTTTTGGTTACAGAGACACTCAGGTTTAAATTTGACTTAATTTAAATTTTAAACTTTAGTTTATGATAAAACAAACTAATTTTGTTTTAAAACCCTAGTCTATCAGAGATCAGATAAGAAGATAGGGATTTTTATCAAGAATCTGAGCTTAATAAAAAAAATATAAAACAGGGATATCACACTATAACAGACATGCACATAAATATCTATACATCCATATATATATCTATAGAAACTCACATATATATATATACACAAGAACATACTTTCTTTCAGAGTTAACATGCAAACAGATTCTTATATTTAAACTCTAAAAATGTTACTCACCTGAAACAAAGATGAACAGAGCTTTTTTTTTTTTGAAAAACTTGAAACCGGTTTTGACTTAAGACTGGAATGCCTCTTTGAATCTTTAAACTTGCATGCCTCACTTGATTTAATAACTGGAGTTGCTGAAGCTTAAATTGCTTTAATCTACATGCATGCAACTACCAGTGGTTGAAAATTGAATGTAGACTGGTTGCTTTGAGATGATTCCAGGATTGCTTCCAGACTAAAGAAAATGCAGGCTACAGACTTGAATAAACTACATGCATGTTTGCTCTTGATTTTCAAAGTTGATTCCAGATTGAAAAATGAAGGCAGGCAGGTTTTGAGTTGTTTCCAGATTTGAAAAGAATGCAGGTATTTGATTTGGAAAAGAATTACAGGGGTTTGATTTTGGTTTGAGGCATTTAGATCTCTGATTTGATTCAGATTTGAATAAGAGATATGGTTTTGAGAAGGGTTACTGATCTGATTTTTCAGATTTAGTTTAGAGAAAAATCTGAGTTTATCTTGTTTTTGAGAAGGAAAATAGAAAAAAAAAATAAAGGAATGAATATGTATATATATAAGTGAATTTGTAATTTATAAAAATAAAAGAAAATAAAAATAAATGAAGACACTTGTCATTTTGAGTTTATCTTTTATTTACACATGTTAAGACAAAGCTTTAGATAAAGACACATGTCTCTTAAGTAATTATTCATATTTATATTTATTTTTAAATGTAAATAAAATGCCTTTTTCTTATTTTATTAAATACTTATCTATATATATTACTTTTTAAAGAAACAAAACCAATTATATTTATAAATAAAAGTTTATACAAATATTCTAAAATCCAAAACAATTTAAATATCTATTCTTTTGAATTTCAAACTTTAAATTCAAATCAAATTAAATCCTAAGATTTAATTTTAAAGTTAAGTTATAATATATATAAAACTACTTATTCAATTTAAAAATAACAATTCCATGGTCTTTTAAAATTCATTCATATTAAAAATAATACATTATACTTATTATTTGAAAATAACATATGTTATAATTTAAACAATTTATATAAGAGAGTATATTATCAAGTAATATTTAAAAAAGAAATAAAACAAGCCTTTTTGTTAAATCTTATTTCTATTTAAACTTAAGTTAAAATATCTCTTAAACAATTAAAATATTTATCCACAGTATTTTAACTATGGAGTTACTTATTTAAATATCCTTGAAAAGTTCATATTAAATTAAATCTAAATTTCCAATTTACCAAAGCTTCTATTTACAATATATATAAATAAATATATATATTCAAAATAGAAAATATCTTATTAACTTTTTAAAAGATAAAATCACCAATTAAATACTTATTTAATCAGATTATTAAATTAAACTCAAATTTTATTATCAAAGATCATCAATATCAATTTAATTATTTAACAGATTATTAAATTGATATTGCTCAAATTTCCGGGATATCACATTCCTCCCCCCTTAAAATAATTTCGTCCCTGAAATTTAAACAAAGGTAATTTAATAATCTTATTAAAGATTTTAATTTTAAAACACAAGCATATACTATCATCCATATGCTAGCAACCATAGCAGCCAATCATCCAATCAAACAATTTTAATTATCTAGACTAAATTCTAGATAGAATTCCTCGAGTTTCCCCAGGTATATATATACCGGGATACTCGCTCTACAAACAATCTAAACAATCAATACTACTAAGCTATAGATCTCCTACTCATCTAGATCTACAAAACTAAACAGGATATCAAACTACAGACGAGTCTGACTCAACTACCAAATCTTCCTGAATTGCTGATTCCAAAACCAAGGATAGATCAAATACGTACTCCCTCAGAGATACGTAAAACACAATGAATTCCAATTATCCAAACTGACAATTCAACCAAGTAGACCAAATACTTATCCAAATCAGAACACAGAAGAGATCCAAACACAACTCTACTTCATAATTATCAGTAGATTCCAAACTTACTTCTCCTATCCAGAGATGCACTCCAAACTGCTTTCGCTGCTCAATTCTGATCTGAGGTAGAATGAAAATGCTGATGAAGAACACAAGCACAAACTGAACAACACATCCAAGAACATGGTTTAACGGATCCATAAAGAAAACTCAGATACTCCATCAAACTTGAGTTGCTTCACCAAACTCCATCTTTAGGAAACATCCTTCTACTAGGCTGAACTACCGGTATCACTCTTGGAATCCAGTCGATAAGAAAACTCAATCTCTAATGCCGACAAACTTCCGACTTCTCTGAAGACATCCAGAAAATCTTTGACAACCCAAGAGAACACTCAAACTATCGCAAGTCACTTTTGCGATCAACCCAGCCTATTTCCAAAGAAAACTGTTCCTCTTTTAAAAATCAGAACAGCTCAACTTAACTATCCAATCCATCGAAGAAATGGATCCACTCTACTACTTCTGAACTTCACCTTCAGAAAAACTGCTCAGCCAGAAAACTTCCTGCCAATGCACAGAATACTCCGAGTTGCACTGCTGCCACAGATGCTCCTATCCAAAGCTCTTCGAGAAACTCGGACTCCAAACCAAAGCAGAAACACCATGCTGAACTCAGCCACAACATCGAAACATTCACACTTCCTTAAACTTGTTCCAAAGAAAAACATCTTCGGAAACATTCATAGTCACTGCATCTCATCACGCAGCTACTATTACCTGAGGTATCAAGATACCATCACTTGCTTCTGTCAAACCAACAGATCCAACTATACTCATCCAACTTCAGAGATAAACTCCGAACCATAACAGGTTTCCTTCAGAGATCGATGAAATCCTTCACCACAACAAAACTTACTCGAGACAGTATTGGGTCTACAGTCTCGACAGATACACTTCCAACCTCAACACTCAAATTCCAACCATGGGTAGTCGTGTTTCATACACTACTACCCTATCTACCTTTATAACTCATATTGGAAAACCTGAACGGGTAACCCAACAGATAGGTAGAATATATATATATATATATATATATAATAAATTTACAAATACGCTCTCTCAAGATAGACACCACTCCAGAGCTAGGTATTCACTCAACCTATCGCTCTGATACCACATGTGACGACCCGCCCTTCTCTCCACAGAAAGACGCGTTGTCAATAAGAAAGAAAGGGTGAGAAGTAGAAAAGAAAAGAAGAGAAAAGAAACAACAACAGATACTCACAGCGGAAACGAAACAAAATATAATATATCACATAAATATTACATAGTATCATATACAACACTTATCAGAGTTACACAGATTACACATCCCATACTAGACAGTTATAAACATCTATCTAGTTATTACAACTCAATACAAAACAGAGATCAATACAAGATCAACACAGCGGAAACTACTATCTATATCTACAACGCTGAAGCCTCCTGCTCCATTGCTCCTCCACAATTCGTCAAAGCTAACCTGAATCCCTTGGCTACTCGTAAAAATTTGAGTACCCAAGAGTTTATAAAACAGAAATTAACAACTTGGGTCAGACATGGGTCTGGTGTGAGTAACAGTTTAAACTTGCTTAACTTCAAAAGCTTTTGAAAGAAAAGGTATCACGTAAGACTCCCCACAAATAAACATGGGTAAGTTTTTACCTTACGCTAACCAAAACATTTGATAGGAAATTCGATTGTATTATAATAGGTCAAGGGTTTTCAAATAAGTATTCACATAGCCGAAATTGTTACATTCATTAAATTCCAGCATACATAGGTATACAATCAAGTCCGTTATCACTTATTGGATTTTGGATTCCATACAATGGCAGGGCTACCGGGGTACCGCCCGTCACAGTACGTGGCCTAGATCAACGTACCGAGGATCACGCCCAATCCCCTGCAACACAAGGCCGGAACATTCCTTATTGGATAATTCCCGCACAAGATACCCCACGGTTGTCATGACCAACCGCACACACTAAGCCAAAATAAGAAGGGACTTCTAGACAGAGGTAATCTTGTCCTACTTGGGTGCTACCCACTAACCTTGCTGCACCTCCCCTGTTTTAGCCATTCCCGGTTGATGAGGCTTGAGGCTACGATTACCTTTAAATAGAACACATCTATCTTAGAATGCTCATCGTCCACCTGACGATGTGCTGAAAGCATTCAATCCATACAAGTTCGTTCCGGGTTCGAACAAAACCGAAGGCATTATCTCGTTACACTCATTTTGGAATCACCCTCAGAGTTAACGACAATAACCCTTGCACTCTAAATCTTCATCTTCACTTGATTCACGACCTATCGTAATTTGGATCGATGTGGTATTCGGATATCCAAATCTGGAAACCCGATCCCGGTCTCATCGAAATCCAAAGCGTATCTTTTAAGGCCAAGTTGTTTTAAAGGTTAAAACAATTCAATTCATTATCTTTATACACATAGAAAGATAATTCACAACATTACAATAGATAATCAACATTATCAATATAACAGATAATCCATATTATCACAATTGAACTAACCATCCATATCACACAGCATATATCTCATCAGAGATATCAATTAATGCAAAGCATTCCATATTATTTATCTATCCATAAGTAATGATTTATATCATCTCTAATTAATTTAAAGTAAATTAAATTAATTACTTCATTCTATAAATCCTGCTTACTTAACCATTAATTCATTACAATCAATTAATTAATTATCCTCTAATAATTCATTTCAATTAATCATCTTTGATTAATTACCTTTTAATTACATCCAAGTAAATTATCCTTTAATTAATTACTTAAATTAATTATCCTTAACCATTTATAGTAATTAACCTTTAATTACTTCATTAATTAATTAACTATAATTAATTAAATTAATCAACTATAATTAATTACATTAATCCTTAATTAATTACATTAATTAATTACTTCATTTATTAATTATACTTAATTAATCAATCTTAATTACATCATTAATTATATTAATTAATGATCCTTAATTACAAATTAATTATTAATTACTTTAATTAAATTAATTACATTAAGTAATTAACCTTTAATTAAACAACATTTATTAATCGCTCTTTGATTAATCTCATCTAGTAATTAACTCCCCTTAATTACTTTTATTAACTAAATTAATTATTCCTTAATTAATTTCTTAATTAAACTCAAATTACTTACATTAATACATCACCATTTAATTAATTACTTCCAGTAATTATCAATTATTTACTTCCCTAAATAATCATACTTATTAATTACAATTAAGTAATTATTTATCAAATCATCCATTGATTATTCTAAATTAATTAAACTTAATTAATTAACTTAACTAAATCAAATTAACTTAATTAATTACAATGAGTAATTAATTTCTTAATTACTTCCAATACGTAATTACATTTAAACAAATTCTATATTTGATTATCTTTAAATTAATTAAATTAATTAATTATTAAAATTAATCACATTAATTAATTATTTAACAATTCATAGTTAATGACCTTCATCAACTATTAACAACTCTTTAATTACTTTTCTTAAGTAATTGACTTAGATTAATTATTATTAATTCCAAATTAATAAATCTTAATAACCAATTTAATTAATCTCTAATTATTTAATTAATTAAGTGTTAACCATAACTTAATTAATCTTTAATCACTTTATTAATTAATTCTTAATTATTAATTAATATTCTAATTTATAATCCTTAATTATAAATTAATTAATCTATTTAATTAATCTTAACCCTTAATTAAATAAATTTAAATCCTTAATTATAAATTAATTAATCCAAATCATTTATTAGTTGAATTAATTAATTATCCATTTTTCTTTACCTTATTAACTTAATTTATTACAAATCATTAAGTCTTTGTAAAAATATTTCCTTATAAATGATAATTATCATTCAAAACATATTTGAAAACATTTAACTTTCAAATTTACTTTTAAATTCCATTTTAAATATGAGATTTAAAAATTTAACTTTAACAAAGCTTAAAAATCCATTTATAAACTCTTAACATCATATGGTGAAGAAATACTAATCTTATAAAAGAACTTAAGAATTTAAACCAATTTACTTTTAAATTCTACCCATTTAATATCTATTTTAACAATTAAAGTTATTTAAACAATTTAATTTAAAAACTTTCTTTTATTTTAAATTTGAGATATAGATTTAAATTTGATTCCAGATTAACTCAGATTTAAACTTACTTACAATTTAAAAACTTCATTTTTAAATTCAACTATCTAAACATTTTAAGGTTGCTAAAATATTTTAAATATTTTAAAAACTTTATTTTATTTTTGAACTGAGATTCAAACTTAAACTTGAATCAGTTTTAAATTTAAATTTTATACTTGTTTAAACCCTTAGTTAATCATTTAAACTCAGTTTTAAATTTTTAAAACAGTTTAGTTTTTAAATCTGAAACCTAGACTTTTACCCGAGCCTTGCTTAAAATACTTCGAGTCGATTACCACATTAACCCGAGCAAAAATTCAAATGCCACGAGAGAACCCCGAGTACCCCTCCTCTATTCAAATTCCAGACTTCACCCAGACATTCGATCGCATGCACGTGCACACCCCATTGCCAGAACTTCGATCATAGATGACTTCCCCCACCAGTCGATGTTCATCCACCAACCAGAAAACGATCACTCGATCACCCAAATTGCCAGAGGAACAAAATCAAGCATCAAAACTAACTCGAACCCAAAACTGGAACATCTTCAATCCCTGGAAACTGCCTCGTCTTCGAAATCCCGACCATCAGAACTTCTGCAACTCCGACCATACCTTCATCATCGACCAAGCTTCACTCCCTCAAAAGCCTGAAGCACTCGATCCACTTGAGAAAGCGTGAAGATCATTTTCCCTAACCTAGTTAGAACTAGGGTTAAAAATTTAAATTCCAATTCATTTCTTCCTCGATGCTTTAATTCGATTTCTAATAATTTTCCCTATATCCTTGATCATCCCACTACCATTATTGAAGAATACAGCATCCCAATTTCACTGAGATCATCAAAATTACCAAAAATTCATTTTTAACTTAAACCAGAACTGCACCTTTATTACCAAACTAAAAATTATGATATTAATGCTAAAAATCATGTTGTAGTTTATGTATTCCATATATAATCCTGAATTTATAAATTACCCAGTTTGAAATTTCACTTTTTATAACATTGCTCTGTTGTTTTTGGTTACAGAGACACTCAGGTTTAAATTTGAATTAATTTAA
The DNA here is from genome assembly GCA_030737815.1 of Allium fistulosum. Lineage (NCBI taxonomy): Eukaryota > Viridiplantae > Streptophyta > Magnoliopsida > Asparagales > Amaryllidaceae > Allium > Allium fistulosum. Next base: position 55,655,607 of record CM060905.1, read on the forward strand.
ATTTTAAACTTTAGTTTATGATAAAACAAACTAATTTTGTTTTAAAGCCCTAGTCTATCAGAGATCAGATAAGAAGATAGGGATTTTTATCAAGAATCTGACCTTAATAAAAAAATATAAAACAGGGATATCACACTATAACAGACATGCACATAAATATCTATACATCCATATATATATCTATAGAAACTCACATATATATATACACACAAGAACATACTTTCTTTCAGAGTTAACATGCAAACAGATTCTTATATTTAAACTCTAAAAATGTTACTCACCTGAAACAAAGATGAACAGAGCTTTTTTTTTTTGAAAAACTTGAAACCGGTTTTGACTTAAGACTGGAATGCCTCTTTGAATCTTTAAACTTGCATGCCTCACTTGATTTAATAACTGGAGTTGCTGAAGCTTAAATTGCTTTAATCTACATGCATGCAACTACCAGTGGTTGAAAATTGAATGTAGACTGGTTGCTTTGAGATGATTCCAGGATTGCTTCCAGACTAAAGAAAATGCAGGCTACAGACTTGAATAAACTACATGCATGTTTGCTCTTGATTTTCAAAGTTGATTCCAGATTGAAAAATGAAGGCAGGCAGGTTTTGAGTTGTTTCCGGATTTGAAAAGAATGCAGGTATTTGATTTGGAAAAGAATTACAGGGGTTTGATTTTGGTTTGAGGCATTTAGATCTCTGATTTGATTCAGATTTGAATTAGAGATATGGTTTTGAGAAGGGTTACTGATCTGATTTTTCAGATTTAGTTTAGAGAAAAATCTGAGTTTATCTTGTTTTTGAGAAGGAAAATAGAAAAAAAATAAAATAAAGGAATGAATATGTATATATATAAGTGAATTTGTAATTTATAAAAATAAAAGAAAATAAAAATAAATGAAGACACTTGTCATTTTGAGTTTATCTTTTATTTACACATGTTAAGACAAAGCTTTAGATAAAGACACATGTCTCTTAAGTAATTATTCATATTTATATTTATTTTTAAATGTAAATAAAATGCCTTTTTCTTATTTTATTAAATACTTATCTATATATATATATTACTTTTTAAAGAAACAAAACCAATTATATTTATAAATAAAAGTTTATACAAATATTCTAAAATCCAAAACAATTTAAATATCTATTCTTTTGAATTTCAAACTTTAAATTCAAATCAAATTAAATCCTAAGATTTAATTTTAAAGTTAAGTTATAATATATATAAAACTACTTATTCAATTTAAAAATAACAATTCCATGGTCTTTTAAAATTCATTCATATTAAAAATAATACATTATACTTATTATTTGAAAATAACATATTTTATAATTTAAACAATTTATATAAGAGATTATATTATCAAGTAATATTTAAAAAAGAAATAAAACAAGCCTTTTTGTTAAATCTTATTTATATTTAAACTTAAGTTAAAATATCTCTTAAACAATTAAAATATTTATCCACAGTATTTTAACTATGGAGTTACTTATTTAAATATCCTTGAAAAGTTCATATTAAATTAAATCTAAATTTCCAATTTACCAAAGCTTCTATTTACAATATACACAAATAAATATATATATTCAAAATAGAAAATATCTTATTAACTTTTTAAAAGATAAAATCACCAATTAAATACTTATTTAATCAGATTATTAAATTAAACTCAAATTTTATTATCAAAGATCATCAATATCAATTTAATTATTTAACAGATTATTAAATTGATATTGCTCAAATTTCCAGGATATCACAGTCGAAATCCGAGACAGTGGCCAAAATGGCTATTTAACTCGTTAAATAAAATATACAGTTTCCAATTTTTTTATTATCCACTTAGAATTCCAATTTTAAATGTTAACAACCTTCATTCATACTTAAATAAAATTTAAACCAATTTTCGATACCATTTTAATTCACATAAATTAAAGATTCAATTATTTAAATAATTCCAATATCAAATTTTAAACAATTTAATTGTTCATAAACCAATATTAATAAATCATTAAATTTTTATTTCTACCCATATTTATCCAATATTGCATTAAATTTAATAACTTAAAATAGTCAAAAGTACAGGTCGTTACATACTCCCCCATTCAAAACTTTTCGTCCTCGAAACGGGACTAAGTACCGAATTTAATACTTGATATATTTTATTCAAAACTATCAACCTATAATACTTTAAAATCTAATTTACAAAACCGTTACTACGCTCTCGCTACGGCACTTCGATATCGGTTTTACGTAAATTACAACTTATATATAAAACAAGTTATAAAACTTTTTAAACTTCAAAAAATTTCTAACTCTCGGATTTATGGAAAATTTCGACAGAGTCTCTTTTGCGCGACTTGATCGAAATTTTTTTATAATACAATATATATCACAAATATACCAAATAGGTATCAATATACATCTCATCTCAATGATGAGGCATCTTGAAGGGAAAAAAAATATAAAATCGCGGTATGTAATCCGAGATACGTACCTTATTATTAATAATATAAATGAGTTCACTCGTATTAAGCAAGCAAAAGCAACATAATGCGCAATCGAGCTCCAAAAGCGCACATACGCCCTACGTACCTACTAAAAACTCAATAATAGATGAAAATATGATATGGAAAGAGAAATCAATATATAACATACTATATAACAACTATATAAGCGCAAACATATCCATGCAATAAAAGAAACATCCAAACAACCATATTCATGCAAGTTTTATTCATAATTATATTATTATTCAATGTCAACATTTCCATTCATACACTTCCATTTCTATTAACATTCATTTCATCTACATTTTAGTTGACTCAGTTTCAATTAATTTACATTCACATCCAATTTATTTGCATTCATTTACTAATATTCATTTCTTTAATCATACAATGGATTTATATTCAATTCACTTGCTTTTTAATTGATTTATCTTCAACTAATTTGGTTTCAATCCATTTTTTATTTAATCAACCAATATTCATTGCATTCACATTTTATTGATTACAATTCAATGTATTTACATTCAATCTATTTACTTTCAATTGATTAATATTATTTTAATGGCATTCATTCTATTTATCACCCAATGAATTTTCATCCCATTCATTTGTATTCATTTATTCCTATTCATTTGCTTAGCATATCTCATTCAATACAATTTATTCAAGCAACCATTCCAAAATTTTACTTAAGTTTAATCAAAACAATTTGTGCTATACAAAAATTTTATCACTACTTCATAACTTAAGTTTATTTTTAATTCATCAACAACATTTCAAACCATATTCAATTTACTGAATTACTTCGTCGGTTCATTCAGTTAATTCTTTTTTTCTCAATCATTAATAATAATAAAAAATTCATTTTAAAACTCATGGTCGTATTCATGTAAAGTAAAGAAAGAGGCACAAACAAATCTTAAAGTTTCGATGAAACAATAAGATAAAAATTTAAAATGGTATCTGAAAAAATGCAGATCTTTACGAACTCTTTATCAACTATTCCACCATTAGTAAGAATTCTTAAAATTAAACATACATTTTCATATAGTGGGTGTCAATTTTATATTCCTAGAAGACATTACGGACTGAAACTCAACACGTTGTACCTAAACCTTAACCACTGTAACTCTGCTCAAGGTTACAATCTGCTTTATACCAACATCTAGTTCCTTTGAGCGTGTTTGCTGCACATAACTAAATCCTATACCCAAAAATAAACAACATGTTGTTCATTGTTCAATAACTACAATCAGCAGAAACTTCTCTACTCTTTCTACTAGTTCAAATCTTCTCAGCTCAGATCCCTAGATAAAAATACCAAAATCTTAACTCTAAATTCATCGTTTATCTCAAACCCCATCCAACACAAACCAATAATCCCAAAATCTAAAAAAAAGGTTCGAACTTTACTTAAGTTAAAAAATTTGTTTCATAATCCAAGTTCATTTTTTTAAAATCAATTTTATTTGACTTTTCTTAAGTTAACTTCAATTTATAATTTATTCCCTTAACTTATTCCATATTAAATTAGGTAACATTCAATTTTATTAAACATTTTCCATTTGCATTTAATTTATTTACATCCAATTTAAATTAAAATCAATTACTCATACTAATTTTACTTACACTCATTTATTTTAATTCAATTTCTTTCATAATTCAAATTGCATTTTATTTTATAATTCAAGTTGTATTCATTTTATTAATTCATTTTATAGTTTAAGTGGGATTAATTCACTTTACTAATTTATCTATTTTCTTTAGTTAAACTTCATTTTATTTTAATTCATTTCTCGTTTTACTTAGTTCATTTCAAATACAATTCATTTTTTTAAGCTTAGTATTCTCAAGTCTGTAAATCATATAATTGATTCATTTAAAATTTCGATTTATTATTTTATCTAATTCATTTCAAATATATTTCATTTTATTTAAGCTTTCTTGAGTTAGACTTCATTTTATTTTATTCATTTCACTAACTCCATTTAATTAACATTTCTTAAATTAATTATTTTATTTCATTTCTCGGATTCAGATTTCTTTTGTTTGCTTAACCAAAACATTAAAAATTTAATTTTACTTTCCCATTCAAATCTACAAGTTAGAAACTTATTTTTACCTATATTATTTTCAATTTTAAGTTCAAAACTATTTCCATTTATTTATTAAATCATACTCAGAATATATTTTTTCCACAGTCAAAACTTGTTTTAATAGAAAATAAATTTCTTTTGGTAGCAATTCCCACTCAAAAGCTCGAAAATGAATACTGGCGATGCTGTAATCATCACCAGAATTATTTCCCAACGACTTAGGCGAGTTCAAAGCTTTGTTTCTTTCAAAAAAATCTTTTCAAAATATATTTCCCATTAAAACACTTGCAAATAATATTGTTATTAGCTTTTGAAGGCTTTGAAAACAAATTTTGAAAGCAAAAGGATTTAAATTCTAAAATTCTCAATTTATAGATCCTTCTATTTATAACATGACTTATACAATTCTATTTCTTTATTATGAAAATATTTCATTACTTTACATTTTCATTATTTCAAACAATTTTTATTGTAATTAGATTCAATTCAATTTAATTATCAAATGCTTCATAAATAAAATTCATTAAGTACTCGTTTTATTTTAATTCAACCAATAACCGATGATAATTAAATATTAACATCTCCTAACAACTATCATTTATAATCATTTTATATATCTAAAATATAATTTAGGTAAAATTATTTCGTTTATCCTATTTTAAAACAATATTTGTTGCCTTGCCTCGTTTAAGTGTTTAGAAATCCCCATCGATAACATGGCATCCCACACATCGACTAGAATTCATAAACAACTCAACGGATAAGTAAACACAATATAAAACATTTTATAACATTAACAAGTACACTCTCTCATATATATAAACACTCAACAACTCATTCTAGGGTATTACTGTCCTATCTCTAATGAGTCAAACCCCATAAAGCCAAGGTTATCGCTAAACCTCGCTCTGATACCAACTATGACGACCCACATTTCAGAAGATTTAAATCGACAATAATCCACACATGTCCAACTTAAACAATCCGAAACGTAGATAATCAACGGGTTTAAATAAGAAAAGAAGGAGAAAAAAAATCAGAATCTCACAATTGAAACGATAAAATATAGTAATCAAATAAACAGTTCATGAAGCTGCTTGTTATACATTTGATTATAATCTATACAACATTTATCAAAGTTATATATATACATCAGGGATAAATAAATAATGCAACAGAATAGTATTGTAACGACCCAGAATTTTGAACAAATTAAATTGAGAATATTTAATTAATTTTAAATATTTGAACGATGATTTAATTTGAGTCCCCGATATAACTTTGAATTTGGCGATTAAACTTTAAAATTTAATCGATTGAAAGTTGAATAAAAATTTGAATCTTCAATTTACAGTTGAAGAAAAATATTTCAAAAGCCTTTAAAATTCGTATTGATATTACTGAAGATAACAGAAACTTCAGAATCGAATTTGGGAGTGAATTGTTCGGTTTGAAATTATATTGTTCGAATCGATATTTAAAAATAGCCGTCCGAGGCACAGTCTCGGAATTTGACGAAACCAGTTCCATTGGGTCCGTAATAGTGTATTATTATCGGATTTCAAATTTCGTGGCATTCGGAGTTGACGTGTGGTTGTACGATGGATATACGCGATGGTGTCTATAGCGAGAAAATTTAAAGAATATATTATTCAACTCCCACAAACAACTCATACAACCCGCCCCTTTATTGTCTCCCCCGTACCATACTTTCCCTTCCATCTTTCAAATTTCTCGGCAATCAACCAAAAATATAAACTGATGAAATGGCGACAGTAATCAAAAGAATGGTCGCTTGTACCCCCCTCATCCTTCACATCCTCGTTCAAAAATCTTAAATTCGAATCCGTTCAAAATCGAAACCAACGAGTTTCTCTTCCTTCCCATCCCTAGAAGCCTAAATCAAATCGCGACCTAAAATCCAGTCGCGCGATGAACGAGTGAAGCCTGGACGTGAGCAACTCGCAGGCTGTCTAGGGTATCGCAACATCAATCGATTTGGGTAGGGTTTCTTTGGGTTGCGCTCGAGTTTAGCAGGGTATCACGATGTCGTATTGAGCAGAGCCGCGAGATCGATGGGTCGCGATTCCAGATCGCGATGACTTCGCGTGACATGGCGGCGACGACGACTTGATGTGGGTCGTCGAGTAGGGTATCACGATCGAGGAGAGTATCTCGTCATTGTCGGCTCTGGAGGGTAGCGCGTGAAGAAGATGGAGGTCTCGCGTTCGAGTCATTGCCTAGTGCGCTGGGTAGATCGTTGAGATGGCGCTGTCGAGGTATAGGATTATATTTCTGGATATATCTATTTTAGTTTATAGATATAACATTTCATTATTAGTATTTAAAAATGTAATGAAATATATGTCAGTCTTGCTGTTTAGCTTTACCCTATATAGATAAAAACTAGAAACAGATTAAAGGTTTTGAGAAAATTATATGATAATAAGAATTTTAAAGCATTTGACAGTTTAGATAAATTAGGTTGTTAGGAAATCTATATAGACTATTTTATATAATATGTGGTTCTTAAATAGGGAAAAGTACATAGCCACAATTTTAAATAATATATTAAGGAGACTAATTTGTTTTAACTTATTTTTATTTTTACTTAGAAATTTTTAAAGGGGAATTTAGTTTTAAAGTAAATTTCTAGTTAAGCAAATTTATTAAAAGAAATTGGTTTGAAATAAAAGCGTTGGATAATCGAAATGTGTTTCAAATAAAAAATACAGATAAAAAGAAATAGAAATGAATTGTTCGGTCAATTTGAATAGTTAATAAAAAAATTTTGTTTAAGTAAATCATTCGATAAAATTAAATAATTCGTTTAAATAAATTAACAGATGGTAATTTATTGTTGATTTATTCAAATATTAATAGAGTGTATAAATTATTTATACAAGGTTAAAGTCGAGAAAACAAAAGAAGAAATGGAAATGGATGGCAAATTAAAAGCTAAGGTGAGATTTTTCTCACTCAAAAATGAAGTGGAATTTTCAGTTATTTGTTGATTGATTTGATTTCTATATTGGATGTGCTATTAGATATAGTAGGATATATCTATATATATAGCAATATATATATATTGGCATATGTATATATTGGATTGATGACTTCCCGCCTCGTATAGCGGATGAGACCCTATTGCGCCGTTAGTAAGCGGATTTTTATAAAACCCATATACCGCGATAATTCCGTACTGGAGCGGAATTGGTATTGTGCTGACGTCTTTGGATGCAGGGAAACAGGTTGGAGGGATCCAACTGGACCCCTCACATTGATTGAATTTATTTCTACTGTGATATGATAATCTGTGAATGATTATTGATGTTATTGAATTGATGTCTGGAAATTGTTGAAAGCTAAAATTTAGCTAAATGGATGTTTGATATCATTGGATTCCAAAAATAAACGAAATTGAATTTTTGGTAATTCAAGCAGAAAATTTTAAGTGAATTGATTTTTTGAAATTGAATAAAATTCGAAGAAAAGAATTTAAAGGTATAAAAGTTGATTTTTTTAGTATTATCGAATTTATTCCAGAATAAAGTGAAAATGTTAAATAAATGGATTTCGTAAAATAGTGATTTTAAATTGAAGAATTTAATTTAAAATTTGGATTTTTAAAATAGATTGAAAGAAACGATTGAAATTTATTTTCTTAAAAAGGAATTTATTTAAGAGAAGATAAGTTGGAAATCCTATTAGAAATTTAATTGGTAAATTGAAATAAGTTGTGAAATCAATGTAAAATGATTTCAATTTGAAGAATCCATTTTATAACCGAATATTGAATAATTTGAGAAAAATAAGGAATTCACTTAGTAGTGATAAATAAAATTAGAAGTCAATATTGAAATTGATTTGGTATTGAAGTTTTTATAAATAGAATTAAAAATTTATAAAAGTTGTTTATAAATCCGAAATCACTTATTCTGATAAGTAAAATATAGAAGTTGATAAAAAGAAGATGTATAAGTCGAGTTGTTACTAAAATAGGAATAGAATTTATAAACGTGTTTATAAATTCAAAATCAGTTGAATTTGAGAAATTAAATATAGAAGATTTTTAAAGAAGGTATATTCGCGATTTTGGATAGCGAATTTTTATTGAGATAAAAATGTGTAGAAATGATTGAAATTGGGTTAAGTGAATTATATTCACGATTTTGGACAGTGAATATATTATTAAATAAAAATGGATTTATTTTTGAAGAAGTGATATTAAAAATGAAGTTAAACATTTTAAAGATGTTTTAAAATGTATTATGAATCGAAAGCATAGACTTCAACATTTTATTGTTGAAATAGACGTTTTCGAAAAATAAGGAAAATATGGACTATAACACTGTTGTTATAGTAAATGATTTTCGAAAAAAAAATGTTTTATATAGTATTGGGATTTATATATACCTATCTTAATTCCGAATCCCTATACTATTGATTTCGAGTCGTCGTAACGATGTTTTACGCAACATTCGTTTTGACTCAAATAGATGTTAAAAGAATGTTTTCCTTAAAGAATGAATATATACTTAATTTGATTTAAGTATATTGAATATTTTCAAGTGTTGAAAATAAATAGATTTGGGAAACACTTATTTTTAAAATAAGTATGGAATTGCTTTTCTAATATGAAATGAAACGTTTTGAGAATTTATCTTCTTTAAGATAAATTGAAATTGAATATTGAGATCGATTTGAAAATCGTATATCAGTAGATATTTTTGAAATATAAATTCACTATGGAATTTATAAAAGGAAAGGGAAACTGATTAGAAAAATAAACGTTGTTTTATTTTTGAAGTGTGGAAATTATATATCTAGTAAAGATATTTTTGAAGATAAAATAATTTTGGAAAATTATTTGGAATCTGATGATGTTGCGCATCTTTATTGATAGTTAAATAACCAACTATCAATAATTACCTTGAATTGGTATTTGTTGTGAATTGGATGAATTTGAATGCCACACTTATTTTTGAATAATCGCTCACTATTCGGGTTAACCGGGAAAGGACCATGGGGTCGTATAACCCATTCCGAATATGTGATACGTCGTTATGAATTGCATTCGAAGACCGGTGTTGAAGACCGGATATTTTTGAAAACGGAAGGATTACCGTCGAGTTACTCTACATCGGCTGATCTCCGGTTTAGAGGTTTTATCACCCTTAGTGACGGGAAGTCCTGACGTGATTGAAAATTATCCGGATGTGCAAGGGCTTCGTGAGAAGTGCCTTCGGTTCTGTTCGATCCCGGAACAGACTTGTATGGATTGTGTGTCTGACCTTACAATTTGAGATATAAAGCTGATTTCTTTCAAATACATTTCTGTTGGTGGCGGAGAATTTATTCTCTTAGCTTAACACCCTTCTCTGAGACGTACGAGCTCAGAGGTTATGTAGTTGAAATTTATCAGCGATATATCCCAATTTGGTAACGTGGCATACTGAGTGTTGCTGTGAAATGATCAGTGTTTGATCATTTGCGATATGATCATTTGTTTGATCTTATATCTTTGTGATCATAGGTTGATCATTTTGTTTGACCCGAAGCAGGGCTTTGTAGAAAGCGTAGCTTTGTGGACGAGACTTCGTCGAGCCTCACACCCCGGAAATGGTCGAAACAGGAAAGATGCAGCAAGGTTCTAGGGAGTAGCGCCCCTTAGTGTATGTCATTCCTTCTGGATAAAGGTGGTATCATGGTATGGAGCCCAGATACTTAACCTCTGTGGTTGCTGCAAATTTATTACTTTGTGGTTGTTGCGAATCGGGGATCCTCGGGAAGATCGGTGACGATCGGGGGATGGCATACGCGTGTCAGTAGTTACCTATTTTTGCAGAGGTAACCCGGCCTTGTGTTGGCAGAGATCCGGTTAGGTTCTCGGGTCGTCTATTCCAGGGACGTACCCATCGTGGATAGGAAGTTCCTTGGCCTGACCATTTGTTGGAAATCCAAAGAAACAATACGAGCCTTGTACGGTTTTAGTTGTAGAACCTGCCATCTAATATGGCAGCTATAGCAAGCATACTATAATGGTACCTATGCTGGCTAAGATTTATATTCTACTTTCGAAATGTTTTCTACACTATGCACTAATAATAATATCAAAAAGAATTTGATTTTTGCGTAGTAAGCATTTTTGACTATCATAAGAAGAAATCTCCTCCAAGTCTGCGTTTGCATTGTGTGTGTGGAGGGAGGTCTTATGGTAGTTTCATTTTCCAAAAGCATTGCGAATTGACTTTAAAAATTATTTTGTTGTTATAAAGAATAACTGTTTTACGATCTCACACCAGTCACCATGACTGACTCGGAGTTTATTGTTCCCTTCTAAACTCTGGGTGCCCACCAATTTCCACATGGGCAGCCTAGAGTTATATTATCAGGATATTCTGGATATTCTGGAGCTTTGGAGATAAGCTGGATGACGAGACGTATGATCTATACTATGTATTATTCCGCTGTGTATTCTGTATGAGGACAAGTTTATATAACTGTCCATTATTGTATATTGACTCTGATGATTGATGTATGTATAAAAACTGATATAGTTCTTTGTTTTAAAAGACTAGTAATTATCTATTATATATTGTTCCGCTGCGATATGTGAGATTTTGGATATTGTCTCTGTTCTGTATCTGTTGTTGTTTTGTTGTTCTTCTTCTCTTTTTCTTCTCTTTTCTTCTTCTTCTGCCTTTTCTTCTGTTTTCTTTCTTTCTTAAACCCTCACTATTGGAGTTTCCGGCACTCGATTGCTCGACAGTCGATAAAGTGAGTATCGATGTTGAATTTTCGAAAGTCGAAAATTTTGGTATGTGACAAGTATGATGCAGGGAATAATAATAATAGTAATATATCAAATCTTCATCTTCTTCCTCCAGAGAATACTCTTCAATACGCTGGAAAAAAAATCAGGACTGACCCGAGCGTAATGGAAAAAAAACACTCAAGTCAGGACTAAAATACTCTTATGTAACTCAAATCCATATCACGAAAAATGAATGTAACAGCGTCAGAGATGTTTACGGGATTTTACATCACCTATCCAATGTATACGTGCGTGCAATAACTTAATAGATGTTACGGGATTTTCCATCTCCTAAGGATTCGTTAAACTATTTATATATAATAATATATGTTATAATAGGTAATGTCTATTAGTAAAATTAATATCAAAATAGCGTTAAGACTTTACATTGATCCACCTTAACACATTTTCATAGGTAGAATACTAAACCAAAGTTGTAATGGGCTCGCATAAGGATAAATATGACAAGGTACGTGAGGCAATTCCCAAGGTAGGATTCTACTAGTTTTCCCTTTCTGGTAGGTTGTAACCCATCCATGGCCGACTGCGACTATCAATCCAAACAAAAGGTGTACCCATCGAATACGAAATCACAATAGTAATACAAGGGATCAACTTCGCTAGAGGTAGCTAACTTCATTGGCCAGACAAAGACTTCTTTTTCAGTCATTTTAATTATAACACGAGTGTCAAAGCTATTTATCATCGTTCTCTTACTTCATTCCAGTAAATGTTCACCAATTCAACCACAACATTCTGGCTATCATCCACCGCGTGCATAGTTATTACAATTTAGGTTATAACTTCACTTTAACCCAATTCGCATTTAAATCCAAGATTTAAATAAAACATTCCACCCTTTTGACCAGTTTGAATTTTTAGTTTAAATAGTTTAAAAATAGTTAAAATAGTTTGAGTATTAAAAATAGTTTATATAGTAAAATAGTTTGGAAAATCAAAATAATTTGAATATTTAAAGAAGATAGATTTTAAACATTTTACACAAAAATAATTTATCTGAAAATAATTCCAAAGTCAAACTGATTCGATTCCAAATTTTTCAATTCAAATAAATTTCAATTTCCATTTCGATTTAATCGACCAATTCCGATTTCAAGTCGAATTTTACATCGATTCCAATTTCAATTCAAATAAATTCAATTTCGATTTCGAATTAATTCAATTTTGCTTTCAATACTAATTGATTTCAACTTAAATTCCAACTTGAATAAATTTCAATTCAATCCCAATTTAATTTCAATTCCAAATAAATTTCAATTTCCAATTCTGAATTAAGTTCCAATTCCAATTCCAAATAAATTTAGCTTTCAATTTCAAATTAATTTAAATTTCAACTCTAAATTAATTTCAATTTCAACTACAAATTAATTCCAATTTTCAACTCCAAATTAATTTCAGTTTCAACTACAAATTAATTTCAGTTTTTAACTCCAAATTAATTTCAATTTCAATTTCAAATTATCTGATTCAATGATTTAATTTAAACTCAATCCTCAAATTTAAACCATTTTGATTTATATCAACTTCGAGTTCGATTTTTAAAGTATCGATTCAAATTAATTAAATCAAATTAACCTTCAATATTCAATTAAAATCCCAATCTCCAAATATAATTCAATTTCGAGCTTAAATTTGAAATATCATTTTATATTATTTTTACTAAGCAATATCCAAAGTTTGAATAAAAGTCCAATCTTTTAAAACAAATCAATTTCTGAAATTCAAATCATATTTCGATTTTAACTTTAAAATCTCAGCTTCGATTATTTAAACAATTTTGTTTACCCAATTTAAATTTCAACATTTCGAGCTCAAGTTTGAAATTAATTAGATTTCCACAAATTCGATTTTTATTTCTTTAAATCAAATCATTTGAAATAATTTCAAATCAACATATTAAAATCACTTAATTTAACCAATTCGGTGTCCGTATATAATTTTATATCCTATGACCAAGTGAATCAATTTTTTCAATTTAATTCCAGGGATGGATATATATCATTTCAATCCAAAATAAATGTCATAGGTATATATCATTTCAACATATTTCTTAATTTATTCGAAATAATTGATTAACATTTTTATATACTGTAAACAATATACAAGATGATAACATGATATATCTAAAATAAATAAACATCCAATTATTCAAATATCAACCAATTTTCATCCATCACAATCAACATCCAAAACAATCAATAACCACAGCAATTAACCCATTATCACAAATTGGAAATTTTACTAACAATTTAATTCTAATTCAATTTAGCCATCAACTTAAATTCTATCAATTAATTCAGATGTCAATTCAAATGTCAATTAAATTTACCAAACATGTAACGATCCCGGATTTTTCTAAGTTTAAATTGATAACTAATTTAATTTTTGAATAAAATTTGTGAAATAAATCGATAAAGTGATGCGAGTTTCCCCAAATTTAAATAAATTTTGTATAAATCATTTACATTTAAAAATATTGTAAATATTGTACATATGTGAATATATATGTATTTGAGCATATATGAGTAAATTTGCAACAATATATATATATATATATATGTATGTATAAATATTTGATTTAAATTTAAATTGTAAATAAATGGTTTAAAAATGAAAATATATAAGATAAGTTATAAAATACAAAGTAAACAATTGCTAGAAATTTAACAACATGTTAAAATATAGAAAAACTATATATATAAGATCACTTATATAGTTATATAATAATAATAAAGTAAATACATTGGCTACAATCCTAACAACATATTAACTGTGGAAATTCATTTTTGTTTCAAAGTAATAAGACAAAATACAAGATAAGAAAAGAAACAAAAATACAAAGGATAAAATATATTCAATTATGTAACAATGTATTCATTTATATTACAAAATTATAAATTATAACAACATATATACATATAGGAATGCAAGTGTAAGTAAGACAAAGATAATAACATGTTCATGGATATGCTCATAAAACAAAATGAATGCAAGAAGATAAGTATGTAAACAAAGACAACAATATATATTCAAGTGCAAACAAATAAGAATATAAATATCTTAGGCTTGCAAAGAAGACATAAGGTACATATGCATTTAATGTTTGCATCTCTAGCATAGCAAAGAAAAATTATCAGCCGAGATAAACAATGCAAAGAAATTAATGCAAGTATCTCAAGTACACAACATATTACCCATCTGCCACCATATGAAGAGAAAAATCTCTGATCAAAAACATTAACAAACCATTTCTAGTACAAAAGAAATAATCACCTGTACAATTATATTTATGTAACAACCCTGAGATTGCAATTACCGAATAATAAATTAAAATTATGATTTTAAGTTGAAAAGGGAGCTAAACAAAAATTTTGGGAATTTAAATTTGCAATTGGTTTGCAAATTAAAGTATTTTGGGTTTAAAATGGGAAAATTAATATTTTTGGAATTTAATATTTAAAAGGGGAATTTTTAAATGTGATAATGGGTTTAATTGGCTAATGAGACAATTATATGGTTTTAATCAAAAATAGAATGCTTCTTAGGATTTTGGTTCACATGATAACATTAGAAAATAAAACTAAGTCCTAATGGGTTTCTAAAACCCCTTACCATTACCCATTAGCCTAACCCACTCCTTTATAATATCTCAAACCCATCCAAACCCTAACCCTCCTCTTCATAACTTCAAAACCTAGATCTAAACAAAATTAATGGCCTCCATTTAGAAGCTCCATCTCCTCTCTTCATAAATTAGTTTAATCCTAGAAAAAAAAGGTAATGCAATCTCTTATATTATCTAATCCTCCTTCTTAACCCATATTTATCTCAACCTTCATGTTGTAATTATTGTTTTATTTTTTTGTTGATTTTGGGTCCTTGAAGTCTCTTGATCTTTGCTTGGAGGTTAAGGCTTTTGGCTTGCTTGATTGTGCACAAATACTATTTGTTCTTTTGCCTCATTAAGGTAATTACTATTGATTAGTAATATATGCTAGCTGAAATTATAATTAGTTTATTGCTGTTAGTAAATTAGGCATATCTCATTCATCTTAAATCGGAATTAAGATTTTCTTGAAGTTCTGGAAAGCTTATTCTGTAGCCTATAACTTTCATGTTTTGAGCTTTGCCTAATTTTGTGGTTTCAATGGTCGAAATCACGTTTGTTTGTCGCTGACCTGACAACAAACTACAAGGTTGATAAAATAAAACCTTGAAATTGATTTGGCCATAAGTTACTCGTTTTTGATCCGAATTAGATAATTTTGGATGTTCCGGAAAGCTTAAAACATATGCTACAATTTTTGTTCAGTGAGTTTTCTGTAATATTACCATTTAGATGACCTGAAATGCGTTCAAAGACAGAAGACCAATTCTGTCTTTAACAAGTTATCTTGAGTTTCAATCTGATATTGTTTTGCATGTATCTCTCTCGTTTCTTATCCAAATCTAATAATTTTGGATGTTCTGGAAAGCTTAGATTTAGAGCTAAAACTTTCATGTTTTGAGTTTCATGAAATTTCGAAGTTATTTTGGCCAAAATTGTACATTCTTACCACTGTCCCGAGAAAAAAAAGAAAAAAAAATAATAAATAATTTTTTTTAAACCCTGTTCCAGATTTTTTTTCTCCACTTCGCGATGCCGCCACGATCGCATCCGAAGTCGGAATTCGACGTTTTTGGTCTCGTTGGAAAGGTGGAGTTTCGAACTCCATCTCTGTAAAATTTAGGCATCATCGGCATTCTTTTGGTACTTCGAATTTCGTGTCGAAGTTGAACTCTTGTCGCTGTTTGTAAACAGTGTGAATCTTGTTCTGGGTCCAACTTTGAGACGTCGCTACTACTTCGTCTCAACTCGGATTCCAGAAATTCTTTTTGCATCTTATAGTAGGGATGTTGGACTATATGCCTACCAGTTTTCATGTCATTTAGATTCAGTTTGCTGGTCCAAATAAATTGCCGAACTTGGGTTCGCAGCAGTTTTTGAATGGTCAAACACTTAGAATGAAAATCAAATATCCCTTCTGTTTCCAGCTTTTGAGCGCCACTCCGCGATGCCTCCACGTTCGCATCGGAAGTCGGAATTCAACGTTTTTGGTCTCGTTAGAAAGGTGGAGTTCCGAACTCCATCTCAGGAAAATTTGGACCACATTGGAGTTCGTTTGATACTTCGAATTTCGTGTCGAAGTTGAACTCTAGTCGCTGTTTGTAAACAGTGTAAATCTTGTTCTGGGTCCAACTTTGAGACGTCGCTGCCACTTCGTCTCAACTCGGAATCCAGAAATTCTTTTTGCATATTAAAGTAGGGATGTTGGACTACATGCATGCAAATTTTCATGACATTTGGACACAGTTTGCTAGTCCAAATAAATTATCGAACTTGAGTTCACAGCTGTTTTTGAATGTTTACAAACACTTAGAATATTTTTGATGATTTTCTGGTTTTCATTGATTTCTTTGAGATTTGTCTCTAGATTTCGTACACGGGCTTTATAAAAAGGTTTTAAAAGGATTTTTCACTCCAAAATGGCTTTTGAAAATTATTATATAATATTATTTTAATTATTAAATTAATTACTCCATAATAGGAGACTTTTCAAAAGACCGTTTTAAAAGTGATTTCGAAAATCAATTATAAATCCGTTTTACACCATTATTTTCTATAATAAAAATCTCACACTCACTTTTAGCACGTCGAGCGAAGTGGAAAGGTGCTTAAACGGTTAGGAAATCTCCGGCCTATGGAAACCGTGTGTATTTTCTTTCCGGTTAATCCCCGACCTATTCGATTGATCGTTTTGACCTTTGGGTCTAGTTTACCGATGATATGAGGTAGACTTTTTATTGTTTGGAGTGTGAGCTTGCTATTGGTTAGGAAATCGTTTAGTGCGAACGTGGGGTATGGGACTCATTGTTAACACTTTACGGGTTCCTCTCCAAGAAGTTAGTGACACATTAGCCTCTGGGCGGCCAGTACTGGACCTCTGGGTCACCACGCCTCTGGGCAACCGTCTCTGGACACCTGCTCTATGGAGCAGTTTATTTTTCGGCGTGTGCCTCTGGGCCTTTATCCTTCTGGGAAGGATCTCTCCGTCTCGCGCGTTTCGCATCGGTGCGAGTGATCGATCACAACTCTACAGTACTTGGCAACAACGACTCTGGTCGGTGCATGTGCAATACTTGTATTATCTGATGATTTTTATATCCATTCGAGTACCGCCATTCGGTGTTGGTTCTATGGAACCATACGATGTAAGTGCGATTACCATATGGATCCACAGTGTCTCTGGACACTGCTTTTCAGTGTTTGATTTCATTGACTTTTCAGTATATCCCCATGGCTCTTTGGAGCATCGATCTTTGCTTGGGCATTGATCACAGACTCTGGTCACTCTTGGGATTATTGCCTATGGGCATCTTTTTATAGCTTTGGCTACGCCGATGATATGAGGCGATTTTATTTATTCTACACTTTGGTGTTGATTTCTCTTTGGAGATTTTTATTGTTTATTGATGATTAGGGATCGTCATTATATTCATGTGGTTCATAATATACTTCTCTTTGGATAAGTACTGTTTTACTTATGTACCGCATTATTATATATCTCAGTTATTACTGATTGTTTAGCTAGCCTGACCCGAGTGTTTTCGCTCGGGTCAGACCGAGTTGTTTCAGGTTAGGTCTCTGGACTTAGCTTCTGTGCTTCCGCTTGGACATTATCTGCTATGCTGATAGATAGCGCTTTTATTTGTCCACTATTCCGCTACTCTCTTATTATTCAGACTTTGATATGTACATATTTTTGACTCACATGTGTGAGCAGTGGCTTTGTACCCACTTATAGTATTTGGATCTGTATTGATGATGTATTGTTCTGGGATTTTATATCTGTTATGTGATTCTGTTCTGTGATGTTTTATCATTTTATTTCTATGCTTATCCTGATAGATCTTTAGCCATTTGTAATTTCGTTATAAGTATTTACCGAATATGTCGAACCACCTGATTGAGAAAAATTTAAATAGATTCCACCTTTCGACGTATTCGGTAGATAGTTATAGCTTGATTATAAATGGTCGCTTCCACTATACTCTATTCTCCGCTTTAACAGACAGTATTACTCCCGTAATACTCTTTGTTACAGTGGGTCTCGGAGTGGGGCGTTACAATTTACCCTGTAAACTCTTTTCTATATCAAATCTTCCTTATCTCTTTCGTTCATCAAAAAGACTTAGCATACCAGAAAATACATTACAACTGAAGCTTTACAATAATTCAACTCAACAAATATGAAGATCAAAATAAAAGGTTCCAGCTAGCAAAATTTAAAAGCCTGTTTCAAAATAGAAGCAACTCTGTTCATTTTTCTGGAAAACAACTGTGAGTAAACTTCTTTGATATGATCTATAAAATGGAAGTAGTGATTTATGTTGAAGTGAAGCTGCGAAATATGGTTGCATTTATACAAAAATGAATATATACCTGTGCATGTCTGTTGAACAGGCATATTGCCTCTGTTTTTACATTACAGGTTAAAGAACCTGTTAAAATTTCAAAATCTCTCACTCTAATCCTCTTTTGGCTTTAAGGTTCAAACAAAACCTGTTTGTATAATCATGTTTTAAGTTTTAAAAATAAATTTAAGCATAATTAATTAAAGTAATTTCTGGAAATTAGGAAATACAGAAAAATATAAATGCATGTCAAAATTCAAGTATTTTAATTTCTTGATTCATTTATATAATATGATTTGCTTTCGAAAACTAAGAATTTTAAAAGAAAAATCATGATTTTTAGTTGAGTAAATGGTGAGAGCTTGCGGGTTGAACGGTTTTGGTACTTTTGGCATTTCCTGGTGATCGACAAGGTGAGGGAGGTCGTGGTCATGACTGAAGGAAGATTGGAGGTCGGGGATCTCAGGAAAAATGGAGGGTGAATTTCCTGATCATCATGGTGGCCGGATGAGGTGGGTTTAGGGTTTTAGACCCAGTTTTGGTTGACGCGGGTTTCCAGGTTGCTGCGACGTCGTCAGTGGACCGGAGGTGATCGGGGCAGGAGGAATCTATGAGTGGTTGGTCGGCGCGGCTCTGGACGTGATCGCGTGATTTCTTATGGCTGGAGGTGGCAATACGAGGCGATCTAGGGTGACCCAGTTTTTTTATAGTGGGTTTCAAGTTGCTCGATTTTGATTTTTAGGTAAGGTCGTTAAACTGGGTGGTCGGACGGTTAGGGGAGATGGTCGGCGACGTGCCAAAGGTCTCGGCGATGGTCGGAGGCGCGGTAGTGATGTGTGCATGTGCATGTGGGCATTGGTATATCTGGGTGGTTATAATGTTGAGGAAGAAGGTGGGTTGGGTCGGGTTCAAGCGCGAAGAAACAAGCGTTTTTCTCGAAGCAACTGATGAAGGTGAGAGACTCGAAGCTGCGTTCGGGTAAATCGAGAAATGGCTCGGGTCTGAAATTTTATATAAAAACAGTTTTCAAACTTTAAAACCAATCAAGTTTATTTTGAAACAATTTTGGTTAAAACCAATTCGTTTGTAAATGTAAATGTTTATCCGAGTTTTGAGTTAGTTAAAATGGTTTATTAAATAAAGTTTTTTAATTATTAATTTAACTTAAAGGTTTTAAGATAATAAGTTGATGATGAATTTATTTCAAAGATTATTAATAAAGATTTTAAATGATAAATAAAGTGATTAATAAAAGATGAAATGGGTTATCTTAAAAAATTAATTAGGTAATTAATGACTTCTTAATATTAGTAATTAAAAGATAATTACTTAATGATTGAGGTTGATTACTCAAGTGATTAAACAATAATTAATTAAGGGCTAATTAATTAATGTGATTAATTAAGGATAATTAATTAATTAAAGGTTAATTAATTAATGAAGGTGATTAAGGAATGATAATTAATTGAGGAATAATTAATTAAAGTAATTAATTAAAGATAATTAATTAAAGGATAGTTAAATAATTAAAAGTTAATTATTTAATAATTAAAGGTTAATTATTTAATAAATTAAGGTTGATTAATTAATAATTAAAGGTTAATTAATTTATTATTAAAAGTTAATTAATAAATGATAAAAGGTTAATTAATTAAAATGGTTTGTAATTAATTAATGTTAATTAACCAGGATTAGTAATTTATTCATAAGTAACTAATCTGATTTGAATTAATCAGACAATTAACTGATCTTACTTATGAATGTTTGGATTTTATTGAATGATTGAATTGTTTGATATTCCCTGATCTGTGATGCTGTGTGATATATTCTGATTTGTGTGTGATCTGTACTGTAGTTCATTTATCTGGGATGAATGTAATATATTATCTGTAATTTATATATCTGTGATCTGTGAATAAATGATAAGCATTATAGTTATACCGCTTATCAACTATATTTCTGTATTCAGATCTATAATGATTGAATGATGTTGCACTGTTGTGTGTGAAACCCCTGGACTACACCATACACACACAAATATGGATTTCACGAGGAAATCGGTTAAGTCACAGATGATTTAAATTTAATATTTTTTTAATTGAAATTTTAATTTCAATTGATTTTGGAAATGAAATTGGGTTAAATATTAAAGTTTTTGAAAAGGAGTTTTTTTAAGAGAAAAGTTATTTTGAATAACTTGGTAAAGTTTTCCAATTTAAATAATTTAATTTGAATTTGAATTCAAAATTTGGAATTGAATTCCATGATTGGAAATTTTGGTTAAAGATGATATAAATGTGTTATATAAATTTAAACCATTTTAAAAGTATGGTTTTGAGAATTTGAATTTAACCCAAAGATTTTAAATCGTATAAATGAATCAGATTTTCCGAAATGAAAACTATTGTTTTCAAATAATAGAAGCTTTCATATAAGAAATGAATTTCCAACTTGAGTTAAAGGAATTTCAAGTTTGAATTGAAAAATGGTTTTCCAAGTTATGAGTGAATTCTTTTTGAAAGCTATGAATTGAATCTGTTTATTTTAACAGATTTAAAGTGGTGATTTATTTAAACCATTCGAAATGGAATTGTTTTGAAAGCTATCAGTTAAATCTTTATTTTAAAGATTTAACGAGTTAATCCAGTTTAAATGGAAATTGATTTGGAAAATCTATGAATGAATCCTTGTGAAACTGGGTGAACCTTGTGAATTAAATCTTTTATTTAAAAGATTTAAAATGGTAATTTGTTTAAACCATTTGAAAGAGAAGTTTTGGGTAATAAGTTGTGACTTAACTGAAATCCCAATATCCATATGTTTTAAAATATTACGCTCACTATTGGTTTAACCGGGAGAGGACCTTTGTGTCACATAACCCATTCCGAATAAGTGATACGTCGTATATGGATAGCATTTGAAGACCGATGTCGAAGACCGGGTATTTGCGAGAACGATAGGATAACCTATCGATTGTCTCTGCACTGGGTAGCTCCTGGTATAAAGATTCCCTAAGTGATGGGTAGTCCGATCGGGATTGTGAATACCCGGATTGCAAGGGCTTCTTTGGAAGGGCCTTTGGTTCTGTTCGAACCCGGAACATACTTGTATGGTTACATGTCTGAGATTACATTTTGAGATATAAAGCTGATTTCTTTCAAATACATTTCTGTTGGTGGCGGAGAATTTATTCTCTTAGCTTAACACCCTTCTCTGAGACGTACGAGCTCAGAGGTTATGTAGTTGAAAGTTATCAGTGATATACTCCCAATTTGGTAATGTGACATGCTGAGTGCTGTTGTGTGTTGATCATTTACTGATCATTTGTTGATCAAAGCATGGCTTTGTGAAAAAGCGTAGCTTTGTGGACGAGACTTCGTCAGACCTCACACCCCAGAAATGGTCAAAACAGGAATGATGCGGCAAGGTTATGAGGGTCGCGCCCTTTAGGGTATGTCATCTCCTTTTGGAAAAGGGTGGTATCAGGTATGGATCCCTGATATTTAACCTATATGTTTGCTCCAATCTCATTTCTTTGTGGTTATTGCTTTGTGATCGAGGCGCCTAGGATAAAGGTCCCAAAGGACCGGGGGTGGCATATTCGTGTAGTAGTTACCTAGTTACAGAGGTAACCCGGCCTTGTGTTGGCAGAGACCAAGGTTGATTTCTCGGGACGTCCCACCAGAGGCGTACCCATTGGCAGTAGGAAGTTCCTTAGCCTGACCATTTGTTGGAAATCTAATTTCCAATAAGAACCCTGTACGGTTTTAGTTGTAGAACCTGCCATTTACTTATGGTGATCACCACTGTTTAGATGGTAGCTATAGTAGGCATAGTTCGAAATGTCTATGCTGGCTAAGATTAATATTATACTTTCGAAATGGTTTTCCTACACTATGCACTAATAATAATAATCCAATGATTTTGCGTAGTAAGCATGTTTGACTATCATAAGAAGAAATCTCCTCCAATTCTACGTTTGCATTGTGTGTGTGTGGCGGGAGGTCTTATGGTAGTTTCATTTTCCAAAAGCATTGCGGATTTCAATGTTTAAAATTCTTTTGTTGTTTAAAGATAAACTGTTTTTGTTACTCACACCAGTCCCATGACTGACCCGGAGTTTATTGTTCCTTTCCTAAACTCTGGGTGCCCACAATTTTCCACACGGGCAGTCTAGATTTGGGTTTTTCAGATAGTCAGGTTTAGTAAACTAGTTGGAGCTAGTTCAGTTCATCGGAGATCAGGACTGACGTTGCTTATCTTGGTGCAACGTGATGGTGGTTCGGATGATGTTGAAGTGGTTGGAGCCATTCTCTTTTGTAGATCATTTGGAGTGATCTCTTCCATTATTGTTATTTCCGCTGTAGCATTGTATCATATCTCTGATATTGCTGTGTATTATTGATATCATTGTTGTATATCATTCTGGATATTGTATTCATTGGAGTTGTATATGATATCCTCTATTTCTTTATTCTGCTGTGTTGTTATACTTACTGTGTTATAAGCTCCGGGAAGCCAGATTCGGCGTTTGAATCTACGGCATTTGAGTACAAGTGAAGTACGGGTGCCGATTTTCGAAGGCCGAGTTTTTGGACTCTTACAAGTGGTATCAGAGCTAAGGTTGAACTTTAGCTCAGGAGTATAACACATTAAGTAGCTCATTAGAGATAGGGTGAAGTATACCCTAGAATGAGTATTCCTCAGATATCCGTCTGTATGCCTCAGTAAATTCTCTTACTATCCACTAATAGTAAGTATGAGTGCAATAAGAGGATGAGATAGGGGACAGGGGAATACCACCACGAATTGGTCAATATCCTATAACAACAAGGAAGCAATCTTTTCTCTATCAATCTCTTTTGTTCAACATCTCTTCTCAATTCTTTGATGGTTTCTGGTAGATCCAGGTAGAAGATTCGATATATTAAAATTGGACATAAACTCCGGATGGACAAAATTGTTTGTATGGATGAATTAGTTGCTTTGATTGCTATGGTTGATAGGTATACTTTAGTTTCTAAACTGAAAGTTTTGAAATTGTATCCATATATCTATCTTTTTTTTGGGTCCCAATATATTCTATGAATGGTTAGTTATCCCTTCGAACTAACCAATGCCTCTGCATGCTTCGTAGATCTGGATAACCTGAGTATTTTGTGAAGTGTCAAATAGATTCGTTCTCGTATCTATTATTGATATTCTGATTTGGTAAGCCAAATGCAGAATAGCTGTTCAGTTTGATTTGATGAAATGTTTTCCATCTATCTTTGTGTCTCCCTGGCAATTTCAAGGAAGAAATTCTTTTAAGGGGGGAAGTCTGTAACGATCCCGGATTTTTCTAAGTTTAAATTGATAACTAATTTAATTTTTGAATAAAATTTGTGAAATAAATCGATAAAGTGATGCGAGTTTCCCCGAATTCAAATAAATTTGGTATAAATCATTTAAATTAAAAAATATTGTAAATATTGTATATATGTGAATATATATGTATTTGAGCATATATGAGTAAATTTGAAACAATATATATATATATATGTATATATATTTGATTTGAATTTAAATTGTAAATAAATGGTTTAAAAATGAAAATATATAAGATAAGTTATAAAATACAAAGTAAACAATTGCTAGAAATTTAACAACATGTTAAAATATAGAAAAAATATATATATAAGATCACTTATATAGTTTTATGATAATAATAAAGTAAATACATTAGCTACAATCCTAACAACATATTAACTATGGAAATTCATTTTTGTTTCAAAGTAATAAGACAAAATACAAGATAAGAAAAGAAACAAAAATACAAAGGATAAAATATATTCAAGTATGTAACAATATATTCATTTATATTACAAAATTATAAATTATAACAACATATATACATATAGGAATGCAAGTGTAAGTAAGACAAAGATAATAACCTGTTCATGGATATGCTCATAAAACAAAATGAATGCAAGAAGATAAGTATGTAAACAAAGACAACAATATATATTCAAGTGCAAACAAATAAGAATATAAATATCTTAGGCTTGCAAAGAAGACATAAGATACATATGCATTTAATGTTTGCATCTCTAGCATAGCAAAGAAAAATTATCAGCCGAGACAAACAATGCAAAGCAATTAATGAAAGTATCTCTAGTACACAACATATTACCCATCAGACACCATATGAAGAGAATAATCTCTGATAAAAAACATTAACAAACCATTTCTAGTACAAAAGAAATAATCACCTGTACAATTATATTTACCCTGTAAACTCTTTTCTATATCAAATCTTCCTTATCTCTTTCGTTCATCAAAAAGACTTAGCATACCAGAAAATACATTACAACTGAAGCTTTACAACAATTCAACTCAACAAATATGAAGATCAAAATAAAAGGTTCCAGCTAGCAAAATTTAAAAGCCTGTTTCAAAATAGAAGCAACTCTGTTCATTTTTCTGGAAAACAACTGTGAGTAAACTTCTTTGATATGATCTATAAAATGGAAGTAGTGATTTATGTTGAAGTGAAGCTGCGAAATATGGTTGCATTTATACAAAAATGAATATATACCTGTGCATGTCTGTTGAACAGGCATATTGCCTCTGTTTTTACATTACAGGTTACAGAACCTGTTAAAAATTCAAAATCTCTCACTCTAATCCTCTTTTGGCTTTAAGGTTCAAACAAAACATGTTTCTATAATCATGTTTTAAGTTTTAAAAATAATTTTAAGCATAATTAATTAAAGTATTTTCTGGAAATTAGGAAATACAGAAAAATTTAAATGCATGTCAAAATTCAAGTATTTTAATTTCTTGATTCATTTATATAATATGATTTGCTTTCGGAAACTATGATTTTTAAAAGAAAAATCATGATTTTTAGTTGAGTAAATGGTGAGAGCTTGCGGGTTGAACGGTTTTGGTACTTTTGGCATTTCCTGGTGATCGACAAGGTGAGGGAGGTCGTGGTCATGGCTGAAGGAAGATTGGAGGTCGAGGATCTCAGGAAAATGGAGGGTGAATTTCATGATCATCATGGGGGCCGGACGAGGTGGGTTTAGGGTTTTAGACCCAGTTTTGGTTGACGCGGGTTTCCAGGTTGCTACGACGTCGTCAGTGGACCGGAGGTGATCGGAGCAGGGGGAATCGATGCGTGGTTAGTCGGCGCGGCTCTGGACGTGATCGCATGATTTCTTATGGCCGGAGGTTGAAATACGAGGCGATCTTGGGTGACCCAGTTTTGTTTTAGTGGGTTTCAAGTTGCTCGATTTCGATTTTTAGGTGAGGTCGTTAAACTTGGTGGTCGGACGGTTAGGGGAGATGGTCGGCGACGTGCCGAAGGTCTCGGCGATGGTCGGAGGCGCGGTAGTGATGTGTGCACGTGCATGTGGGAATTGGTATATCTGGGTGGTTATAATGTTGAGGAAGAAGGTGGGTTGGCTCGGGTTCAAGCGCGAAGAAACAAGCGTTTTTCTCGAAGCAACTGATGAAGGTGAGAGACTCGAAGCTGCGTTCGGGTAAATCGAGAAATGGCTCGGGTCTGAAATTTTATATAAAAATAGTTTTCAAACTTTAAAACCAATCAAGTTTATTTTGAAACAATTTTGGTTAAAACCAATTCGTTTGTAAATGTAAATGTTTATCCGAGTTTTGAGTTGGTTAAAATGGTTTATTAAATAAAGTTTTTTAATTGTTAATTTAACTTAAAGGTTTTAAGATAATAAGTTGATGATGAATTTATTTCAAAGATTATTAATAAAGATTTTAAATGATAAATAAAGTGATTAATAAAAGATGAAATGGGTTATCTTAAAAAATTAATTAGGTAATTAATGACTTTTTAATATTAGTAATTAAAAGATAATTACTTAATGATTGAGGTTGATTACTCAAGTGATTAAACAATAATTAATTAAGGGCTAATTAATTAATGTGATTAATTAAGGATAATTAATTAATTAAAGGTTAGTTAATTAATGAAGGTGATTAAGGAACGATAATTAATTGAGGAATAATTAATTAAAGTAATTAATTAAAGATAATTAATTAAAGGATAGTTAAATAATTAAAAGTTAATTATTTAATAATTAAAGGTTAATTATTTAATAAATTAAGGTTGATTAATTAATAATTAAAGGTTAATTAATTTATTATTAAAAGTTAATAAATGATAAAAGGTTAATTAATTAAAATGGTTTGTAATTAATTAATGTTAATTAACCAGGATTAGTAATTTATTCATAAGTAACTAATCTGATTTGAATTAATCAGACAATTAACTGATCTTACTTATGAATGTTTGGATTTTATTGAATGATTGAATTGTTTGATATTCCCTGATCTGTGATGCTGTGTGATATTTTCTGATATGTGTGTGATCTGTACTATAGTTCATTTATCTAGGATGAATGTAATATATTATTTGTAATTTATATATTTGTGATCTGTGAATAAAAGATAAGCGTTTTAGTTATATCGCTTATCAACTATATTTCTGTATTCAGATCTGTAATGATTAAATGATGTTGCACTATTGTGTGTGAAACCCCTGGACTACACCATACACACACAAATATGGATTTCACGAGGAAATCGGTTAAGTCACAGATGATTTAAATTTAATATTTTTTTAATTGAAATTTTAATTTCAATTGATTTTGGAAATGAAATTGGGTTAAATATTAAAGTTTTTGAAAAGGAGTTTTTTTTAAGAGAAAAGTTATTTTGAATAACTTGGTAAAGTTTTCCAATTTAAATAATTTAATTTGAATTTGAATTCAAAATTTGGAATTGAATTCCATGATTGGAAATTTTGGTTAAAGATGATATAAATGTGTTATATAAATTTAAACCATTTTAAAAGTATAGTTTTGAGAATTTGAATTTAACCCAAAGACTTTAACTCGTATAAATGAATCAGATTTTTCGAAATGAAAACTATTGTTTTCAAATAATAGAAGCTTTCATATAAGAAATGAATTTCCAATTTGAGTTAAAGGAATTTCAAGTTTGAATTGAAAAATGGTTTTCCAAGTTATGAGTGAATTCTTTTTGAAAGCTATGAATTGAATCTGTTTATTTTAATAGATTTAAAGTGGTGATTTATTTAAACCATTCGAAATGGAATTCTTTTGAAAGCTATCAGTTAAATCTTTGTTTTAAAGATTTAACGAGTTAATCTAGTTTAAATGGAAATTGATTTGGAAAATCTATGAATGAATCCTTGTGAAACTGGGTGAACCTTGTGAATTAAATCTTTTATTTAAAAGATTTAAAATGGTAATTTGTTTAAACCATTTGAAAGAGAAGTTTTGGGTAATAAGTTGTGACTTAACTGAAACCCCCAATATCCATATGTTTTAAAATATTTCGCTCACTATTCGGTTTAGCCGGGAGAGGACCTTTGTGTCACATAACCCATTCCGAATAAGTGATACGTCATATATGGATAGCATTTGAAGACCGATGTCGAAGACCGGGTATTTGCGAGAACGATAGGATAACCTATCGATTGTCTCTGCACTGGGTAGCTCCTGGTATAGAGATTCCCTAAGTGATGGGAAGTCCGATCGGAATTGTGAATACCCAGATTGCAAGGGCTTCTTTGGAAGGGCCTTCAGTTCTGTTCAAACCCGGAACAGACTTGTATGGTTACATGTCTGAGATTACATTTTGAGATATAAAGCTGATTTCTTTCAAATACATTTCTGTTGGTGGCGGAGAATTTATTCTCTTAGCTTAACACCCTTCTCTGAGACGTACGAGCTCAGAGGTTATGTAGTTGAAAGTTATCAGTGATATACTCCCAATTTGGTAATGTGACATGCTGAGTGCTGCTGTGTGTTGATCATTTACTGATCATTTGTTGATCAAAGCATGGCTTTGTGAAAAAGCGTAGCTTTGTGGACGAGACTTCGTCAGACCTCACACCCCGGAAATGGTCAAAACAGGAATGATGCGGCAAGGTTATGAGGGTCGCGCCCTTTAGGGTATGTCATCTCCTTCTGGACAAGGATGGTATCAGGTATGGAGCCCTGATATTTAACTTATGTGGTTGCTCCAATCTCATTTCTTTGTGGTTGCTGCTTTGTGATCGAGGCGCCTCGGATAAAGGTCCCAAAGGACCGGGGGGTGGCATATTCGTGTAGTAGTTACCTAGTTACAGAGGTAACCCGACTTTGTGTTGGCAGAGAGCCAGGTTGGTTTCTCGGGACGTCCCGCCTGAGGGGTACCCATTGGCAGTAGGAAGTTCCTTAGCCCGACCATTTGTTGGAAATCCAATTTCCAATACGAACCCTGTCGGTTTTGGTTGTAGAACTTGCCATTTACTTATGGTGGTCACCACTGTTTAGATGGTAGCTATATTAGGCATAGTTCGAAATGTCTATGCTGACTAAGATTAATATTATACTTTCGAAATGGTTTTCCTACACTATGCACTAATAATAATAATCCAATGATTTTGCGTAGTAAGCATGTTTGACTATCATAAGAAGAAATCTCCTCCAATTCTACGTTTGCATTGTGTGTGTGGCGGGAGGTCTTATGGTAGTTTCATTTTCCAAAAGCATTGCGGATTTCAATGTTTAAAATTCTTTTGTTGTTTAAAGATAAACTGTTTTTGTTACTCACACTAGTCCCATGACTGACCCGGAGTTTATTGTTCCTTTCCTAAACTCTGGGTGCCCACAATTTTCCACACGGGTAGTCTAGAGTTGGGTTTTTCAGATAGTCAGGTTTAGTAGACTAGTTGGAGCTAGTTCAGATCATCGGAGATCAGGACTGACGTTGCTTATCTTGGTGCAACGTGATGGTGGTTCGAGCTGATGTTGAAGTGGTTGGAGCCATTCTCTTTTGTAGATCATTTGGAGTGATCTCTTCCATTATTGTTATTTCCGCTGTAGCATTGTATCATATCTCTGATATTGCTGTGTATTATTGATATCATTGTTGTATATCATTCTGGATATTGTATTCATTGGAGTTATATATGATATCATCTATTTCTTTATTCCACTGTGTTGTTATACTTACTGTGTTATAAGCTCCGGGAAGCTAGATTCGGCGTTTGAGTCTACCGCATTTGAGTACAAGTGAAGTACGGGTGCCGATTTTTGAAGGCCGATTTTTTGGAATCTTACATGTGGTATCAGAGCTAAGGTTGAACTTTAGCTCAGGAGTATAACACATTAAGTAGCTCATTAGAGATAGGGTGAAGTATACCCTAGAATGAGTATTCCTCAGATATCCGTCTGTATGCCTCAGTAAATTCTCTTACTATCCACTAATAGTAAGTATGAGTGCAATAAGAGGATGAGAAAGGGGACAGGGGAATACCACCACGAATTGGTCAATATCCTGTAACAACAAGGAAGCAATCTTTTTTCTATCAATCTCTTTTGTTCAACATCTCTTCTCAATTCTTTGATGGTTTCTGGTAGATCCAGGAAGAAGATTCGATATATTAATATGGGACATAAACTCCGGATGGACCAAAATTGTTTGTATGGATGAATTGGTTGCTTTGATTGCTATGGTTGATAGGTATACTTTAGTTTCTAAACTGAAAGTTTTGAAATTGTATCCATATATCTATCTTTCTTTTTTTGGGTCCCAATATATTCTACGAATGGTTAGTTATCCCTTCGAACTAACCAATGCCTCTACATGCTTCGTAAATCTAGATAACCTGAGTATTTTGTGAAGTGTCAAATAGATTCGTTCTCGTATCTATTATTGATATTCTGATTTGGTAAGCCAAATGCAGAATAGCTGTTCAGTTTGATTTGATGAAATGTTTTCCATCTATCTTTGTGTCTCCCTGGCAAAGGACGAAATTCTTTTAAGGGGGGAAGTCTGTAATGATCCCGGATTTTTCTAAGTTTAAATTGATAACTAATTTAATTTTTGAATAAAATTTGTGAAATAAATCGATAAAGTGATGTGAGTTTCCCCGAATTCAAATAAATTTGGTATAAATCATTTAAATTTAAATGTGCCGAGACCCAAATCCTCGTTCGACTTCGAGATCGAGTCCGACTTCGAGATTGTGGATTGCTCTGATATTTTTTCGATCGCGCTTTGCATTGTTTTTTTTTAATTTAAATCGAGATGTTTTTTGTTTGTAGATTTGGGATAATTTCAAGAGGGAGGGGAAAGAAGTGCGGGGAAAGTTAAGATGGACGTCGCTTGAACGAGTTGTTTGGATAAGATAAGTAAATATATTATTATATTAAAAAATATCTAGCTTACGACGTCCGAAATTTTCGAGCTTGAAACGAAGCGTGCCGGCTGGCGTTTATAATGTTTTACCTCCATTCTGAACACAATGGGACAAGTTTCGGAAAGCCAATTCGATTGTATGTAGAAGATAGCTTTTCAAATCGAATTATTTAATTAAATTCTGAAATTAAATTCTATGCGTTTCAAGCTCACACTTTGACGACCCGTATTTTACGGATCGAAACATCGTAAAACAGTCATCATTCTAGTCGCATTGTTGATAAGTCGTTCTGAGTCTAAGTCTTAGGTCGTGTGGAAGTTAGGTCGTAATTGGCGACCTAGGAAGGTGGAGCGACCTAAGAGTTAGGTTGTATGTTAGCTTAGGTCGTGATGAAGTTATGTCGAAGGCGACCTAAGAAGTGGGTTGGTCGTATGTTGTCATAGGGAAGGTTAGGTCGAGTGTCGACTTAGAGGTTAGGTCGTCTTGGTTTAGGTCGTAGACGACCTAAGAGGTAGCGCGACCTAGTGTGTGAGCGACCTAAGTTTGGGAGTTGAATTGTTAGGTCGTCTAGATGACCTAAGGAAGTGAATTGGTTAAGTGTTAGGTCGGTTGGAGCGACCTATAGAATTAGGCGACCTATAGGAGAGCGACCTAAGGAACATGCGACTTAAGAGATAGAGGTATAGGAAGCAGGGTAGGTTAGCGACCTAAGAAGGATAGGTCGGCAACGACCTAAGGAAGAAGTAGTTAGGTCGCTAGGCTATTAGTCAGTTAGGTCGCGTGTGTGTTAGGTCGCGTGAGTGTTAGGTCGCGTAAGGGCTTAGCAGTTAGGTCGCTGATGCGCTTAAGTGTTAGGTCGTAACACTGTTAGGTCGCACCTATTGTTAAGTCGCTAAGTTATAGGTCGTAGCCTCGTTAGGTCGTAAGATGAAGAGCTTTGGTAGGTCGCTGGGTGCTTGGATGCGCAGAAGTGTTAGGTCGTAGGCTTGGTCTGTTAGGTCGTAGGCTTGGTCTGTTAAGTCGGAGCTGTTGGCTAAGGCTTAGGTCGGTGGGAGTCTTAGGTCGTAGGTCGGAGACGACCTAATTCCGAGTTGCGACTTAAGAGAATTTCGCCTATAAATAGAAGGGGGTTGGCTTCACTTTTTGGGATCCGGATTTCGAAGCGACGAAGTGCTGCCATTTTGAGAGCTCGACTTCTACACTTCTTCACTTCTTTTCTCCACTCTAATCTAGTGATTCCATCCATCCAAGTTGAAGATCAAATTGAAGATTCAAGAGCTTAGATTGAAGATCTTCATCCTTTGAAGTGAGATTTCTTCGTTTGAAGCGGATTCGTGATAGATCAAGCTAGATCCTTCGCTGTCCAGATCTGAAGCGTGTTGATTTGGGGTTGTTTAGGTGATTTGGTGAGTGGTGATTATCTCTCACACGGATCCAAAGGAGTATATCGGATTGTTGGCTCGATTTGGTGTTAAAATAGTGATTTCCATGCATTTTCTTCATCCTAAGTGTAGATCCATATAGATCCATTGTTCATGATGATTTGACAACCATTTTACTAAGTGTTAACCTATGCAAGTTCATTCATCAAGATTGTAGAGATATTTCTCATGTTTTCATGCTTGTTAGACTTTCAACTCTTTAATTACGAAATTGCCATTATTGTGATAATTGTCTACTTAGATCATATTTGAATGCTTGATTGTTTGGATTAATGTTTGACTTGGTTGATTGCTATGAATTAGATGATTGATGATTTTATTTAGACCGAAGATGATTCAAAGGCTAAGGGAAAGGCTCTTGAATTGGGAAAGCTGCTTGTGGCATATGTAGCGGGATGATGAAGCTCTTATGCATAGATTTGATGATGTGATGTTGGGATGAGGCTTTGCGAGGATGTGATGAAGCAAGGCATCATGTGATGAAGACTTGGTTTAATCCAGACGGGATCATTCCAAGCATGTTGATAACTCGGTGAAATGGTTCGAGTTGAGGATAATGGATGGATATGAGAATAGTCGTCAAGGAGGATGACTAGGAGGCTTGGGTCTCATCGTTGTTGAAGGTTCTAGCATGCTCTAAGCAAGAGTACGTTTGGGCAGATTCGATAGTCCCAACGACCAACTGTTGATGGTCGAGTACTCTGGGCAGATTCGATAGTCCTAGGCACGGGTCACGATGACGTGAGGGAGTTATGTCTAGAACCGGGGTTACCATTAGCCCTTGACGGACGGCTGAAAGAATGTGCCGGTCATTCAATTAACGGTGATACCGAAGCAGTGATAACAGTGATAGCCAGAGTCATAGATGTTTGGTTGTATCGTCATTTGGTCTCAAGAGCGGTATTTTCTGGGTGCTTATCTGATCTTGGTTTAGGCCTTAGGGGTTTGTACTTGGAAAACATCGCCCTTGACTCGAGTGATAATTGCTTTACTTTAAATTGTATGCTCTGCTATGTTTGCTTCTGCTTAGTGTGTGTCTGGGGGCTATCACTGTAGAACGAGGTTGGAGTGGGAGGGTTGTATTCCTATTCCTTTTTCCTTTATGCTCTTTTGGTATGTTGTTAGTTAATTTACTGCTCACTAAGACTGTTGTCTAACTCAAGGCTTTATGTTTTAATTCTTATTGCCTTGGGCTGTTCGTCCATTTTGGGACGGGCAGACTAGGTAGCAGGTGACAGGTGCTGTTCTTGCTTTCCACGGTATTGATATCGAAGACGAGCTGGAGTATTGCATATTGTTTCTTTCTTACTATATGTACTAGATGTTCCGCTGCTTTGTAATCTCTGAGTGTTGTAGTGAGGCTTGTTGTATTGACTATTCAGATGCTTGTATTCAACTATTATGAAGTTTTATATGATGTCATTTTGTTCTGTAAAGCTTCACTATACATATGTTCTATTGTATTTTATCCATGCGCTGTGAGTAATACGATAGATTATGATGTTTTAATTTACCTTGGCAATCGTCCATGGTCGCCTGGCACACTTTACAGCGCACTATCTCTAGATTTGGTGCAGGGGTCATGGGCGGTCGTCACATTTGGTATCAGAGCATTGGTTAATCGATTTTTACCCAACGCTCGCTGACGTAACTACGTATGAGAAACGTAATTGTATTTTGATGGATGATACTATATATAATATATAGTAGATTAGTAGAGTTTGAGTCCTTTATGCAGTTGTTTCTCTAAGATGTTCTAATCATTCTTTTTATAGATATTGAGAATGAGTTGAAGAGGGAGACCAGCTGCTAGGGAAGGCCGTGCTACTGAAGGAACTGCTGATTATGCAGCTATGTTCGAAGCTATGATGACTTCGATCATGAGAAGGATACCAGTTCCGGGGACAGCAGTTGATGTTGGAGTTCAAGTTCAAACTCCAAAGCCGGTGGATTTTGCTAAGTTGTGCAAGGACTATACTGCTCTTGGAGGAAAGGTTTTCTTGGGAACAGAATCAACTATTGAGGTCCAGAGATGGATAGATGCTTGTAGAAGGATTTTTGGTGATTTAGGAATTGAGGATGTAACTAAGAGGAAGTTAGCATCAAGGCAGCTTCAAGGGAGAGCCTCTGATTGATGGAACTCTATTACCATCAATACTCCGGAGGAAGAGATTACTTGGGAGCAATTCCAAGCTAGATTTGAAGCTAAGTTCATTTCTACAGCTCAGAAGTCTGTTCTGTTCAAGAAGTTTGTGGAGCTCAAGCAAGGTGGAAGACCAGTTCTTGAGTATGTTTCTGAGTTCGAAGCTTTGTCCAAGTATGCCCGATCGTATATTGAATCTGCTTATCAGAAGAATGAGAAGTTTGTGACAGGCTTGGATAGTTATCTTGGGAGACAGTTGGTGGATCATTTGGACGATTCATTTGAGAAGCTTGTGGAGAAAGCTCTCAGGCATGAGAGTCTGTTTCCTAAGGAAGGATCTGTTGTTGCTGTGACCAGGGAAGAGTCTAAACCCCAGCAGGGTGGAAACAAGAAGAGGAAGCAGCAGCAGTAGAAGGGTAAGGATGGCCAGAAGAAGCCGAAAGGCGAGGTGACTTGCTACAATTGTCAGCAGAAGGGCCATTTCTCTAAGGATTGTAAGAATCCGAAGGCACCGATGAAGTGCCACAACTGTGACAAGCCGGGGCATTTCAGGAAGAATTGTCCAGAACCAAGGAGGGACAAGCAGATTGTGCAAGCTTATGCTTTGGGAGCTGTTCCATCGTCTTCAAAAGCTCCTACCGTTGAAGAGAAGGGAAAGAGTGTGGTGGTTCAAGGTACTCTTTTCCTATGTGGTGTTCCAGTTAGAGTTCTGTTTGATACTGGGGCGTCGCATTCGTTTGTGTGTAGTGAACTTGTAGGCCGGTTGGGTTTGGAACCGGATATTGTTGATAGGCCATTGGTTGTGACTAATCCAGTTGGGGGTTCGTCTTGTTTGTGTATGTTATGCCGTGGTCTAGTTGTATCGAGTCATGATTGCTCTTTTGTTTGTGATTGCTTTGTTCTGAACTTTGCGGGGTTCGGAATTATTTTGGGTATGGACTGGCTTAGGAAGTATGCGGCAAAGGTTGATTGCGAGAGGTTGGAGGTGACAGTCGAGAATGTGGAGGGGCGAAAGGTTGTGATACGATGTAAGCATGAAGAAGGCGTCTTCATGAGCTTCATGTATTCGCTGGTTGTTCCACGGGATGGACTGTCATCAGTGCCGATCGCTAATGGATTCGAGGATGTCTTTGACGAGGTCAAAGGGTTACCGCCGCATAGAGAGATCGAGTTTTGTATAGATCTAGTTGAAGGAGCCAGACCTGTTGTGATGCCTCTTAGGCGGATGGCGCCTAGAGAACAACAGGAGTTGAGGGTGCAGGTTGATGATCTTTTAC
Source organism: Allium fistulosum (assembly GCA_030737815.1). Classification (NCBI taxonomy): domain Eukaryota; kingdom Viridiplantae; phylum Streptophyta; class Magnoliopsida; order Asparagales; family Amaryllidaceae; genus Allium; species Allium fistulosum. Next base: position 55,691,597 of record CM060905.1, read on the forward strand.
AGAAAGGATTCATTCGGCTTAGTGTGTCCGAATGGGGTGCCCCAGTTGTGTTTGTAACCAAAGCAGATGGATCGCTGAGGTTGTGTGTGGATTATCGTGAGCTGAATAAGGTGACTAAGAAGAACAAGTATCCATTGCCGAGAATAGATGACTTGTTTGATCAGCTTCACGAGGCTAAGGTGTTTTCTCAGATGGATTTGGCAACGGGATTTCACCAGTTGAGAGTGGCTAAGGATAGTGTGCCGAAGACTGCTTTTAGGACACCATCCGGTTTCTTTGAGTGGTTGGTAATGCCGTTTGGATTGACTAACGCGCCAGCTTATTTTGTGGATCTTATGAATAGAGTGTTCAGAGATCAGTTCAACAAGTTTGTACTTGTGTTCGTGGATGATATTCTGATTTATTCCAGAACGGAAGAAGAGCACAAGACGCACTTGCGTATTGTTTTGGAAATCTTGCGGAAACATCAGCTGAAGGCTAAGTTTTCGAAGTGTCACTTCTGGAAGAGTGAAGTGAGATTCTTAGGCCATGTGATTTCTGGAAATGGAATAGCGGTTGATCCCGCTAAGGTGGCAGCAATCCAGGATTGGGTTAGACCTAAGAATGCATCTGATGTGAGAAGTTTTCTTGGATTAGCAGGATATTATCGACGGTTTATCAAAGACTTCTCCAAGATAGCTGCACCGTTAACAGGATTGACGAAAAAGAACCAAGTGTTCATATGGGATGCTAAGTGTGAGCAAGCTTTCGGAATCCTGAAAGAGAGATTGACGAGTGCTCCTGTTTTGACTATTCCTAATGGGAATGATGATATGGTGGTTTACACCGACGCATGTGGTACTGGACTTGGGGCAGTGCTGATGCAGAGGGATAAGGTTGTTGCGTATGCAAGTCGACAACTGAAGCCGCATGAAAGGAATTACCCGACTCATGATTTGGAGTTGGCGGCGATTGTTTTTGCTCTGAAGATGTGGAGACATTATCTATTGGGAGTTCGATTCGAGTTGTTTATAGATCATAAGTCGTTGAAGTATCTTTTCTCCCAAAAGGATTTGAATCTTCGGCAGCAACGTTGGATAGAGTTTTTAGCATCATATGATTTTGGTATAGCTTATACTCCGGGAAAAGGTAACGCAGTGGCAGATGCGTTAAGTCGAAGACATGCAGGACTGGGAGCCATGTTTTCTGAATGGAAGAATCTCGAGTATTTAGCTGGATTTGACTTCAGGCCTAGATGCGAATTGGAACCTGAGATGTTGGCAAACTTATCGATAAGACCGACTCTTGTGGAAAGGATTTGCGAGAGTCAAAAGCGAGATGATAAGATTGTCAAGATTATCCGTGATTTGGAATCTGGATTGGATCCAGAAAAGGATAAAGGATTCGAGGTCGATCGAGAGGGTTGGCTTCGGAAGCAAGGATGACTAGTTGTTCCCGATATAGATGAATTAAGGAGTGAAGTTCTGAAGGAAAGTCATCACTCGAAGCTGACAATTCATCCAAGTGGAAATAAGATGTATCGGGATATGAAGAGAACCTACTACTGGGAAGGTATGAAGAAGGATGTTGGAAATTTTATTTCCAAGTGTATGAACTGCCAGTTGGTAAAAGCCGAACAGAAGAAGCCAAGTGGATTGCTTCAGCCATTAGAAGTTCCTACATGGAAGTGGGAGCAAGTGTCGATGGATTTTATCGATGGACTACCTAGAACCAGAACGGGAAATGAAGGGATTTGGGTCATCGTAGATCGTTTGACCAAAAGTGCTAGATTCATTCCTGTTCGATCGACTAGGACTACATCAAAGTTGGCTGAGTTGTATGTTAAGTGGATAGTTCGATTCCATGGTATTCCGAAGAGTATAGTGAGCGATCGAGACCCATTGTTCACTAGTGGATTTTGGAAGAGCTTCCAGGAAGTGTTGGGAACCAAGTTGTGTTTGAGTACAGCTTATCACCCTCAAACAGATGGTCAGATCGAGAGAGTCAACCGAGTTTTCGAAGATCTTCTTAGAGCTTGTGTTTTGGACTTCGGAGGATCATGGGAAGATCACCTTCATTTGGTAGAATTTTCATATAACAACAGTTACCAATCAAGTATTGGTATGGCACCATATGAGGCATTGTATGGAAGACCGTGTAACTCTCCGACGTGTTGGATAGAAACTGGAGAAAAACTGATGCTTGGGCCAGAGATGATTCGACAGACTTCAGATTGCATAGAGATCATTCGGCAACGAATGAAGGCAGCCCAAGACCGTCAGAAGAGTTATGCTGATAAGCGTCGTAAAGATTTGGAATTCGATGTTGGTGATATGGTTTTTGTGAAGATTTCTCCGTTGAAGAATGTTATTCGATTCGGGAAGAAAGGAAAATTGATTCCGAGATTTTTTGGACCATTCCCGATCATCGAGCGAATTGGAAAGCTCCCCTACAGATTGGAGTTACCGGAGAAGATGTCGAGTGTGCACAATGTTTTTCACGTATCGTATCTACGGAAGTATGTGTACGACTCGAATTCAGTAGTTTCTGCAGATAGCTGTGAAGATTTCGAAGTTGATCCAGTCGATAGAAGACCTCGTAAGCCGCTTCGTGTTGTGGGAACTGACACGAAACAACTTAGGAGGAAGGTAGTTAAGTTGCTCAAGATACAATGGAGTGATGATGAGAACGACTGTACGTGGGAGGTGGAAGAGAGGATGAAGGCAGCTCATCCTGAACTCTTCAAGGTATGGCCCTAAGGTGTCGTGTCATCTCATGATATTGTAACTCGTTCTAGTTTTAGAATTCTGCATGCTAAGCTAGAATTGGATGCATGGTTTGTTGATTGCTATGGATGGTAGGCGTGCAGAATAGTCTTTGATTGCTTTGATTGTTTGGAATTTCGGGGACGAAATTCCTAAGGGGGAGAGAATGTAACGACCCGTATTTTACGGATCGAAACATCGTAAAACAGTCATCATTCTAGTTGCATTGTTGATAAGTCGTTCTGAGTCTAAGTCTTAGGTCGTGTGGAAGTTAGGTCGTAATTGGCGACCTAGGAAGGTGGAGCGACCTAAGAGTTAGGTTGTATGTTAGCTTAGGTCGTGATGAAGTTATGTCGAAGGCGACCTAAGAAGTGGGTTGGTCGTATGTTGTCATAGGGAAGGTTAGGTCGAGTGTCGACTTAGAGGTTAGGTCGTCTTGGTTTAGGTCGTAGACGACCTAAGAGGTAGCACGACCTAGTGTGTGAGCGACCTAAGTTTGGGAGTTGAATTGTTAGGTCGTCTAGATGACCTAAGGAAGTGAATTGGTTAAGTGTTAGGTCGGTTAGAGCGACCTATAGAATTAGGCGACCTATAGGAGAGCGACCTAAGGAACATGCGACTTAAGAGATAGAGGTATAGGAAGCAGGGTAGGTTAGCGACCTAAGAAGGATAGGTCGGCAACGACCTAAGGAAGAAGTAGTTAGGTCGCTAGGCTATTAGTCAGTTAGGTCGCATGTGTGTTAGGTCGCGTGAGTGTTAGGTCGCGTAAGGGCTTAGCAGTTAGGTCGCTGATGCGCTTAAGTGTTAGGTCGTAACACTGTTAGGTCGCACCTATTGTTAAGTCGCTAAGTTATAGGTCGTAGCCTCGTTAGGTCGTAAGATGAAGAGCTTTGGTAGGTCGCTGGGTGCTTGGATGCGCAGAAGTGTTAGGTCGTAGGCTTGGTCTGTTAGGTCGTAGGCTTGGTCTGTTAAGTCGGAGCTGTTGGCTAAGGCTTAGGTCGGTGGGAGTCTTAGGTCGTAGGTCGGAGACGACCTAATTCCGAGTTGCGACTTAAGAGAATTTCGCCTATAAATAGAAGGGGGTTGGCTTCACTTTTTGGGATCCGGATTTCGAAGCGACGAAGTGCTGCCATTTTGAGAGCTCGACTTCTACACTTCTTCACTTCTTTTCTCCACTCTAATCTAGTGATTCCATCCATCCAAGTTGAAGATCAAATTGAAGATTCAAGAGCTTAGATTGAAGATCTTCATCCTTTGAAGTGAGATTTCTTCGTTTGAAGCGGATTCGTGATAGATCAAGCTAGATCCTTCGCTGTCCAGATCTGAAGCGTGTTGATTTGGGGTTGTTTAGGTGATTTGGTGAGTGGTGATTATCTCTCACACGGATCCAAAGGAGTATATCGGATTGTTGGCTCGATTTGGTGTTAAAATAGTGATTTCCATGCATTTTCTTCATCCTAAGTGTAGATCCATATAGATCCATTGTTCATGATGATTTAACAACCATTTTACTAAGTGTTAACCTATGCAAGTTCATTCATCAAGATTGTAGAGATATTTCTCATGTTTTCATGCTTGTTAGACTTTCAACTCTTTAATTACGAAATTGCCATTATTGTGATAATTGTCTACTTAGATCATATTTGAATGCTTGATTGTTTGGATTAATGTTTGACTTGGTTGATTGCTATGAATTAGATGATTGATGATTTTATTTAGACCGAAGATGATTCAAAGGCTAAGGGAAAGGCTCTTGAATTGGGAAAGCTGCTTGTGGCATATGTAGCGGGATGATGAAGCTCTTATGCATAGATTTGATGATGTGATGTTGGGATGAGGCTTTGCGAGGATGTGATGAAGCGAGGCATCATGTGATGAAGACTTGGTTTAATCCAGACGGGATCATTCCAAGCATGTTGATAACTCGGTGAAATGGTTCGAGTTGAGGATAATGGATGGATATGAGAATAGTCGTCAAGGAGGATGACTAGGAGGCTTGGGTCTCATCGTTGTTGAAGGTTCTAGCATGCTCTAAGCAAGAGTACGTTTGGGCAGATTCGATAGTCCCAACGACCAACTGTTGATGGTCGAGTACTCTGGGCAGATTCGATAGTCCTAGGCACGGGTCACGATGACATGCGGGAGTTATGTCTAGAACCGGGGTTACCATTAGCCCTTGACGGACGGCTGAAAGAATGTGCCGGTCATTCAATTAACGGTGATACCGAAGCAGTGATAACAGTGATAGCCAGAGTCATAGATGTTTGGTTGTATCGTCATTCGGTCTCAAGAGCGGTATTTTCTGGGTGCTTATCTGATCTTGGTTTAGGCCTTGGGGGTTTGTACTTGGAAAACATCGCCCTTGACTCGAGTGATAATTGCTTTACTTTAAATTGTATGCTCTGCTATGTTTGCTTCTTCTTAGTGTGTGTCTGGGGGCTATCACTGTAGAACGAGGTTGGAGTGGGAGGGTTGTATTCCTATTCCTTTTTCCTTTATGCTCTTTTGGTATGTTGTTAGTTAATTTACTGCTCACTAAGACTGTTGTCTGACTCAAGGCTTTATGTTTTAATTCTTATTGCCTTGGGCTGTTCGTCCATTTTGGGACGGGCAGACTAGGTAGCAGGTGACAGGTGCTGTTCTTGCTTTCCACGGTGTTGATATCGAAGACGAGCTGGAGTATTGCATATTGTTTCTTTCTTACTATATGTACTGGATGTTCCGCTGCTTTGTAAGCTCTGAGTGTTGTAGTGAGGCTTGTTGTATTGACTATTCAGATGCTTGTATTCAACTATTATGAAGTTTTATATGATGTCATTTTGTTCTGTAAAGCTTCACTATACATATGTTCTATTGTATTTTATCCATGCGCTGTGAGTAATACGATATATTATGATGTTTTAATTTACCTTGGCAATCGTCCATGGTCGCCTGGCATACTTTACAGCGCACTATCTCTAGATTCGGTGCAGGGGTCATGGGCGGTCGTCACACGCACGGCCAAACGACAAGTCCGATCGCTATGAAACTTGAAATCCTATAATAACTCACTATTATGGATCCGATGAAATTAGTTTCGTCAAAATCCGAGACAGCGGCCAAAATGGCTATTTAACTCGTTAAATAAAATATACAATTTCATTTTTTTATTTATCCACTTAAAATTCCAATTTTAAATGTTAAAAACCTTTATTCATACTTAAATAAATTTTAAATCAATTTCCGATACCATTTTCATTCACATAAATTAAAGATTCAATTATTTAAATAATTCCAATATTAAATTTTAAACAATTTAATTGTTCAATAAACCAATATTAATAAATCATTAAATTTTTATTTCTACCCATATTTATCCAATAATTACATTAAATTTAATAACTTACAATAGCCAAAAGTACGGGGCGTTATAGCCTCCTTGGCCTCCATTTAGTTAGTTTAGTTCGAGGCTCACAAATAAAAACTCTCTTTTCTTTTTCATGGCTAATTAGTCATTTTCTTCTTTCATGTAATTTCTTTTTATGCAACTTTAATACATGCTCTTTTCTTTGTTGTTTATTTCATGTTAGTAGTGTAAATCTCTTTATTTTACGCAAGTAGCTTAGCTTTTATTTTATTTAACTCTCTTTTTCTTCTTGTTTTTGTTTCATGTTGAATGTTACATTTGTTGAAATGATAACAAATATGAGAGGCTAAATCCCTTCAATTTAGGGGTAATGAAGCTCTCTTAATCATGTAGCTTCAACATTTTGATAATTTTCTATCTTTTTTGTGCTTAATGGCAATGTTTGAATGGGTTAAATTTTATCCTTTCAGCTTTAAATTTGATAGCCTATATTGTTGACACCAAATATGCTATGCTCAAACAAATAAAACACAAATTACCTCTTCATCTACATATGATGTTGGTAATGAAGTGATTTTAAAATCAAAATTTTATGGTCTATATTTCTAATCAATAGTTAATTGGCCATGCTTAGAATAGATTTTATTTTTAATTTCATTGTCATTTTCGTGAAAGTTAAAATGTGATTTAATGTGTGTGTTATAGTTTGATGGCTTATGTGAAGCTAAATAATAGAACAAATATGTCATACTTATGATAAACACATTAGTTAAACCCACTAATGACTAAAAAAGAGATCATAATTTCATGTTGTGTTGATTTATGTGATCAAGAGAGTGGATTTATCTCTAAATTGCCTTCAAACTCTCATATGTTTATCCATTTTCTTTTGCTAGTTTTTTCTACATTTTTAGCTTAATACACTCTCAACTCTCGGTTAATTTGATTGAATAGATATTTTAAAATCCAAACAATTCCCTGCCGATCGACCCGTATTCGGCACGTACTAGAATTGTACGCCGTGCGCTTGCGGTTACTTTTAATTTAAATTCGATTGGCTATTTTTCAATCCAACGAAGATTTAGCCGATGAATAAGTTTTTGGCGCCGCTGCCGGGAAATTGATTTTGATTTTTATTTTTATTCTTCAAATTATTTGTTGTTTGATTTTAGTGTGTTTGTTTTGTGCGTTAACTTGCACTTTAAAAAAAATGTTGTTTTGTGTGTTTATTGTTTGATTTTGTGTGCATTTGTTTGTGTGCTTGTTTTTTTTTTTGGATTTGTATATTTATATAAAAAATTTACACGATTTCATTTCTAATAAAAAAAATTTCTATTTCATTTTCACATTCATCACAATTTGCATTTACAATTTTTTTTTTAAAAGAAAAAAGTTGAACGCTGTTTCATTGTTGTTTCCTCCCAACACACCCCTCCATTATCTTGCTGCCAAACCCCCACATGCATACCCTTTCTGTTCTCCGACCATATATAATGCCACGTACCATCACTTCCTCTAACTTGCACTTCACCATGTCAACCACTTCATACAACATACACCATACTTCAATCTTCATACATTATCACTGCTGACAGCCTACTACAACATATCTTGCACATATCTTCATTCAACATATCACCATCACCCTGACAAACTGCTGACAGCCTACTACTACAACATATCTTGCACATATCACTGCTCATCACCATACTTCTCATTGCTGTCACAGCCACCTAACATTCAACTCTTCAAACTTGACGCAGCGGTGGAATACAAAAATTGATGATACGATGAAAGTAGCAATCGGTGGATTGAGAAATACTGAAATGCCCAAATTCGTTGATCCGAAGATGCCGAATTCTAGCTATCTCTGACACGTTGATCGCGCACGATACCGTGAAGAGAGATCTACAATTCTTCGAGCGTTGATCAAGCGCACTTGATTCTGCGAATTGGCTTCAACGATCGAAGATTCGAGCGCACTCTAATGTCGAAGGTGGAGATAGGAGATGCACTCAACTACCGATTTTAATTGAAAGCACAAAGCTAACAAACAAGAATTTTATTCAAAAATCAACAACCTTTACAAATGACACGACTCGCCTATTTATAGGCTTACAACACAACACAACACTACACAAAGTACAACACATTACAAAGCCGTCACGACCTAGTACAACTCACGCGACTTAAAATAACAGAAGAAAACAACAGTAACAACAAAAGTTTCGCGACTTAACAATGATCCTCTATAGGTCGTTCGCGACCTAAGCATTTGCCGCGACTCAAGAATTCATCGGTAATCAATCAGCGACCTAAGGAGAAGTTCAGCGACCTAAGGAGAAGTTCAGCGACCTAGGGAAATTCGCGAGCTACAGGAATTGTCATAGGTCGTTTGCGACCTAAGAAATGCTTCGGCGATTTTAGTCTCTTTGCGACCTACTGGTATCAGAAGACTGGCGACTTAAAAAGCACGGTAGTGAACTAGGGCTGGAGCGGTGTAAGTCGTCTGTTTGTTCGCGACTTAAAGTGGAGCGACATACGAAGGCGGAGTGACATTCGCGACTTACTGGAATTGGAGCTCGCGACCTACTCTTCGTTCGCGACCTAACTCTCTCCTCGCGACATACGCATTTGCGACCTACGGAGCACGGCAGCGACCTAGGGCGACTTCGACATACTGGAGCGCGACCTAGCGAAGATCGCGAGTTATACGGCAGCGACCTATGGCTGGAGTGAGGTAAGACATCTACTTGTTCGCGACCTATGGCTTCTAGGGTTTCGCGATTTAGGTGAGCGATTTTAGCTCGCGCTGCATCATCCTCCCCTAATTGGGAAAAATCCGTCCTCGAATTTAAAAGTTCTTCTTCTTTGACACTCTTATCCTCGTGAAATGGAACCAAGTGTTTGATATTGTCAATGTTGGCAATAGGAAGATGATCCGGTAAACTTAATTTATAAACATTCTCGTTAATTCCCTTCACGACTTTTAAATGACCATTCCTTCTAGCTTCTAGCTTGTTGTAGGTTCCAAAAAGAAATCGATCATTGGTAAACACTGCATACATAAATTCTCTTTCTTTGCATTCAATGCTTCGTCGCTTAATCTCTGCTGATTGCTTATATTTCTCAGTTGCCTTAAGAAATCGTTCCTGTACAACTTTGTAGCATCCTTGCAACTCATTCACAAAAACATTAATCCGTTTAATCACCCCTCTCTGCGGTGGCACTGTTGATAAATCTAACGGTCTTTTAGAGATTGTTGAATAAATAGCCTGGACTGGACTGAACCCAGTGTTACGATTAACTGTGCGGTTGTATGCACACTCTGCTTGACATAACTTCGAATCCCAACTTTTTAAATTTTCATCCACGAGGCATCGCAATAGATTACCTAGGGATCTGTTCACAACTTCAGCTTGTCTATCTGTCTGTGTATGCTCAGCGTTACTAGATTTCAACTCAGTCCCAGCCATTTTCCATAGACTCATCCAGATTTGGTTTAGAAAACGAGTATCTCTATTCGAAACAATAGATCCATGTAATCCATGAAATCGATAGACCTTTCTGGAGTATAACTGAACGACATTAACGGCCTCTGCAGTCTTCTTATAGGCAATGGAATGTGCCAATTTTGAAAACCGGTTAACCAACATATGAATAGAATCATTGCCATATTGTGTTTGCGGTAATCCCAAAACAAAATCCACACTAACATCCTCCCGTAATTTAGCCTGTACATGCAACGGCATACATAAACTCGCATTTGTCGTGGTCTTCTTTGAAACTTGTCGATTATGACTTTGCTGAACTGGAATTTCAACTTCCTGCCTCAGTGACAATTCGAAATAAGATTTTGAGATTAGCTGCACAGTACGATCACAGCTCAAGTGTCTGCCTATATGTAAGTCTCTGATAAAAATTTTTTGCCAACTGCAATCTGTAGTAGACAACTGACTTCCTTCAACTAGCAACCCATCAACCAGTTTTCTCAACTCTTACTGCTCCGTCGGACACATATGATAACGTGGTCTATGTGGAACAATAGCATCCGGTATTTGATCAACATGATATTGTTTGTCCCTCAGTGGCGGTACCTCCTTGGTCAACTCTGCAGTGAGGACATCTTCGAATTCATTTACCACTGGCTCATCCTCCTCAAGAGTCTCGAGATCTTTACTGGTTTCATTCCCATTTAACATAAACACTTCCGTTCTATCCTCTAATTCTTTAACAAACTCTTCTGTAGATAATAGACTAATCGAATCCACCTCCTTCACCAACAAATTACCCTCTTCCTCTCCTGACTTACTTTCCTCATCCTCATCGAACTTTGCTGGTTGTATATTCTCAACTTTACGTTCATCATGCTTCGCCGGTGGAAAAACTTCAACTTCATGTTCGTCAAACTTTGTTGGTGGACAAACATCAACTTCATCTGTATCTAACTTCGCGGATTGTGAACAATCAACTTGATGGTCATCAAATTCCGCGGGTTGAGAAGAATCTACTTTATCTTCATCAAACTTCGGCGGTTGAGAACATTCGACTTCATCTTCCACTTCAATACTACCTTTCACTTCTTCAACAAATTCTTTCGAAGATACTAAATTAGTTGCTTCCTCCTTCTTCTCTGGTTTGCTTTCACCTTGTTCACGCTTCTTAAGAACTAAGGTAATTTTGGTTCCTTCGAACATGAAACTGTAGCTGTTGGTGTGACTATTATGTTGTATAGCTCTATCATACTGCCATGGACTTCCCAATAGTAAATGACATACATCCATATCAACCACATCACACCATATATCATCTTTGTACTTCTTTCCAATAGAAAATGTAATCAATGCTCGTCTTCCCACTGTCACTTCTTCACCTTCCTTTATCCATGCCAGTTTATACGGTCTAGGGTGTTTTTCAGTCTTCAACCCTAACTTCTTAACGGCTTCTTCAGAGATAAGGTTATCGCAACTTCCCGCATCAACAACGAACTTACAAACCTTTCCCACGATAGTACAGGTAGACTGAAAAATATTGTTCCTTAGCCAAATAGAATCATTCTCATGTTTCGGCAAATTACACCCTTCGTCTCTATGACCACGTATGTTTCTATGATCATGCATATCTCTTCTACTCGGTCTTTTGACATCACGACATGGTTCATTGTCAAACCCATGTTGGCTTCTCTTCTCTTCCCCATGGTGATCTCGTCTCATTGAAATTGATGATTCCCTTTTATCTTGATAAGTTTGTGGTGACACCCTCCTTGCTTCCGTAACCGATGGCGAATCTCTGTTTCCTCCATGGTTCAAGACTGGTGACCTTCCTCTTTGACTTTGATTCAAATCCATCATCAACTTCTCCAACTTTCCAAAACCTTTATTGAACTTCTCTTCGAGGTTATCACTAATTCGTTGCTCTATTGCCTTAGCATCTTCTCTTCTATACACATCGGCAATATTCTGATGACGATTACCTCTTCTTGGATGCATTGTTGAATCTTCAAACACACACTTCAATACTTAGCTTTGAAAAAGATTTGGTTCGGCTCCAACTAACTCAAACTCGGACTTGATCTACAAAATGATGCACGGTTTCAACTAGCTCGGCCTAAACTTAATTGGCTCGGCTTGAACTCTTCAATAGGAATTGGCTCGGTTGAAATTGAATCAAACACTTCTCCTTGGTCCAACAGGCTCGTCTTAGCTATGATTGGCTAAGTCTTGCTCTGATACCAAATGACGCAGCGGTGGAATACAAAAATTGATGATACGATGAAAGTAGCAATCGGTGGATTGAGAAATACTGAAATGCCCAAATTCGTTAATCCGAAGATGCCGAATTCTAGCTATCTCTGACACGTTGATCGCGCACGATACCGTGAAGAGAGATCTACAATTCTTCGAGCGTTGATCAAGCGCACTTGATTCCGCGAATTGGCTTCAACGATCGAAGATTCGAGCGCACTCGAATGTCGAAGGTGGAGATAGGAGATACACTCAACTACCGATTTTAATTGAAAGCACAAAGCTAACAAACAAGAATTTTATTCAAAAATCAACAACCTTTACAAATGACACGACTCGCCTATTTATAGGCTTACAACACAACACAACACTACACAAAGTACAACACATTACAAAGCCGTCACGACCTAGTACAACTCACGCGACTTAAAATAACAGAAGAAAACAACAGTAACAACAAAAGTTTCGCGACTTAACAATGATCCTCTATAGGTCGTTCGCGACCTAAGCATTTGCCGCGACTCAAGAATTCATCGGTAATCAATCAGCGACCTAAAGAGAAGTTCAGCGACCTAAGGAGAAGTTCAGCGACCTAGGGAAATTCGCGAGCTACAGGAATTGTCATAGGTCGTTTGCGACCTAAGAAATGCTTCGGCGATTTTAGTCTCTTTGCGACCTACTGGTATCAGAAAACTGGCGACTTAAAAAGCACAGTAGTGAACTAGGGCTGGAGCGGTGTAAGTCGTCTGTTTGTTCGCGACTTAAAGTGGAGCGACATACGAAGGCGGAGTGACATTCGCGACTTACTGGAATTGGAGCTCGCGACCTACTCTTCGTTCGCGACCTAACTCTCTCCTCGCGACATACGCATTTGCGACCTACGGAGCACGACAGTGACCTAGGGCGACTTCGACATACTGGAGCGCGACCTAGCGAAGATCGCGAGTTATACGGCAGCGACCTAGGGCTGGAGTGAGGTAAGACATCTACTTGTTCGCGACCTATGGCTTCTAGGGTTTCGCGATTTAGGTGAGCGATTTTAGCTCGCGCTGCATCAAAACTCCATCCAGATCCTCATTACCCCTATCTAACTGCATTACAACTTCACTCATCACATCAACATCCCCAGAGTCATCAAGCTACTAACTACAACAAATTTCCACTGCATACAATCTCCTTTGCCAACTTCATTTCCTATACTATCTACAATAGACCACCACTGCAAACCTAACTTCACACCACCATCATCTACTTCACTAACAATCATCACAACAAAACTGCTTCTCTTAACAACTCAACATCCTCCACAACTTCATCTCAATAAACATACAGCTAACAACCTCTGCAAGCATTACATACCATAATACCATCTGAACATACATACCTCACTGCATAACAATTATGTACTTCAATACTGCCTGGTGAATACCCACTACACATACAAACTATCATATCCATCACTTCATAATGACAACTCACTCCACAACTACATCCCAATACATTCACATTCTGCCTGCCTGAAATTTTTTTTCAATTCCACTTCATATCCAAACCATCCTCCCTAGTGTCTAGAACTTCATACATTACTGCCACCATCTAACAGTCCTTCCCAAACCTTCATTACAGAAACTTCAACCTACAAACATCACTTGACTTACATCAACTTCTGCTTACCTTCACTTACTGTGCGGCAAACTTATAACCTCCACCGACTTTATAGCAGACCACCACCCGCAAGTGTCAAGCAACATACTTCCACAATTGTGCACCACAGTGCTGCCTACATGACCTCCTAACTGCACTTGACATTCATCACCATATATGACCAGCAAACAGCAGCACAGTACACGGCATCAAACCATCCACCCATTGTCCATCTCTTACAATGAAACACAAAAACGTGTGCGTGGATTCAAAGTCTTGATATTTTCTAGCTTTTTTCAGTTATGCTAACCTTATTGATTTGAAAATCATAATTCAATATATTTTATCCTTAAGTTATTTTTGTACGAATTTCATTTTACACCCGTGCAACGCACGGGCTTCTCTACTAAACAGCCAACCCTAGTGATATAATCATATGTGGCTTTGATTGCTCTGATACATATGAACACATAATACACACACAAATAAACAACTTCAATGGGATATTAGACTGCAACAACATGATCACATGTAAGCAAAATATGCAACATATCATACAGTAAATATATGACTTGAACTTCAGACAGTATATAGTTAACATGTACTACAAAATAAGCATGTTTCGAAAATGAATTAGCATTATAGTACAAATAGAAGAATAAACAGAAGATCAAAACGTTTTTTGACTGTCACTGAAATAAGCATGAAAACAAAGTTTGCAGCAAATAAGGAAAGACAAAATATAATACATGACAAATACATAATTAAAAACGTAGTAATGAAAACAGTAAAAAAATTCCACATAAGCTAATACAAAGAAGGTAAACTATATGTGAGGATATGAGTGGTTGAAATGTGGTAGATAGGTTAAAACCTATTTGTAGCATGTAAACATTTGTCTAAGTACATGTAAAAAGGTGTAGTTGTCGATGACCACTTCCTTACTCCAATGTGATGTTTGCAAGTTAAGCTGCAAATAGGAATAAGTAAACAGATGGTGAAAACGACATAGAGTTAAATTGTAAGTAAAAAAATATAAGAAATATAGGGTTAGACCGAAATATTTTTTACTGGCCATTCACACACACACGTCATTTTTGCCATGTTCTCTTTGTGTGCCAATACAGCACAATTCCAAATCTATAACATGAAGTGAATAATATATATTAGGAATCTATATAATTAAATTTCATAAGGTTATAGTATGTTAATATTAGAAGACATACTTCACTTCCCAAACGCGTTCTCTGTATTGGCCATGTGGTTTTTGGAGTTTCCATAAGCTGCCTTGGATAAACATGTCGGCCCTTCAAGATTTGGGTTAGTATTATATACTGCTAATTATAAAATAAAACATTTAAGTATGTAATTAAAAGAAGAAAATTTACATAATTATCAAATACGTAGACATTGACTCCATATTCCTGTAGAAGATCTACAATTTCGGAAACAATCTCATCTCCATCCGCCCAAATATTGCCATGAATGATGAGGTTGCTAAATATTTTTGCAGCTTGTTGTCGTGTAGATTGGATAGTTGACATATTTATCGATATCTTTAATGTATATTCTACCTGTATAAAGGGAACGTTGTAATTAATTGTATAGTATATCGAGCATGGGGAGGGGAGGAAATACTTTGTGAAGGAACATATTTGTCAGTGGTAGAAAAGTTGAGGAAATTAATAAAGATGATACCTTTTGGAAGAAGAACTAAAATTATAGGAACAATGGCGGCATTAGGATAATTACTGTATATTTTTGTTGTTGCAATAAATATAAAACGGTTTGCAAATAATTCGTAAAATAGTATAATAGTACATTCCCTTTTTTTCAGGTGGTAGTGGCGTAGCATAAGTTAAGGTGGCATGAGTGAATATATAAATGCTTGTCATGGAATGATGTTACAGTGTGACAATTGTGGTAGTGAGAGGAGAAAATGATATATAAATGCTTGTCATGGAATGAATTTTTAACGTAAATTGTACCTTGTGCCTGTCTAGTTGTTTGTGGTAAAGAAGAACGGGAAACAGAAGAAGCAGAGAACAGAACATGCATGGAAGAAGGAGAAGTAAAAAAGAAGGACGTGGGGCAACATAATAGTAAGTGGGTCACCAATTTAGTTATAAGTGGATAGTGGTTTATTGCAATTCATTCTGTAGTTGAATAAGTGGAAAAAAAATGAGCATTAAATGTTTAATTTTGCATGTGGATAGAAGAATGGGTTGTATGGAGGATGAGAAGATGTTACATGGTGTGTGTGTAAAGTTTTCCTAGTAAATGATGTAATGCCTCTGTACAGTAATTCTATGTAGTGTACCCTACTTTGAAATAAGCTGACTCATTATGTACCATGTATGTAGCAATCTAGCTTCATTTGTCATATGTTTTCTCTTTGTAATTTATCAATCTCTCTATATACATGTATGATGGTTATGTGTTTGTGGACACGGTGTTAGGAATAGGAAAATTAAGGATAAGTGATTATGTTACTGTATTAGTAAAAAGATGGGAATATAAATATTATATTTATTTATTTGCAAGATTCAATGTATGTTATAATGTTGTATTTTAATTAGAAAACAAATAATACGGAAAGATAATTTAAATAGTACCACAGATTGGAAGTATTGTAATTACTGATTTGTAGGTTTATCATTATAGTCTAGTCATAGGCATACGTACAAAGAAAATAATCAAATTAGAGAGATATTTTGTATTATGATGAAAATAAGTTTCCTCCTTTAGTACACTGACTGTGCACATTCTTGTTGGCTATGTTAATTTAATTAATGGAAACTATTTGTGTATGCTTATATGGTTGTAGGGTAGACAGTTTTGCATAGTGTTATATGTTCTGCCGTATCTTTTGGCACTATTATGAGTGGGCTAAGAAGTCCATAATTGTAAATCTATCATTTGTTTGTGTGTGTACATGAATCAATGACTCCTATGATTACATCATCTCCATAATTGGCATTGCTAAGTAGTCCATTTGTTGATTGTTGTTCTTTATTCCAAGGAAATTCCAACTTCTAGGTGTATGCCCATGGATAAGGCAATGTGGTGTAAAGCTTTTGACTTCAGGCAGTTATGATGATTATTGAAAATTTATTTGCAAGGACAAAAGTTTGTTACTATTTTGTAAAATAGATGAAAAAACTACTTGAATATGCAAAAATTATGCAACTGGTACTGTTTTTGCTTGGGATTCTATGAGCATTGCTACAAAGCCAGAGAATGCATGTATACAGCCATAGGTCACAAATTCATGCAAAAAGCAAGTAACCGCATATAGCTGTATAGTTTATATTTGTCATAAATGTAATAATACTATAACCGTACTCATCCCCAACTTAGGCACATTGCCATTTATACGTATATAAGCATATGTACATATAAATTCATGAAAAAATTAAGTTTTTGGACATGTATAAGCATAAACATATTCAACTAAGGCAATCCAAGCTTCTTCACCATGCTCCTTCTTCAGCGCATCTTGCATGTCTGCTACTTCATGCCTGCCACAACATGAACATTTTCAACTTAGCAGTCAGAGCTTCTACACCCTCCATGCTCCTTATTTCAGTGCATCTTGCACCACTTCTGCTACATTATGCCTGTTCCATGCCATGTCATATTGTAATTTATGGTAACATAATTGTAGATTGAACAAATCATGGAATTACTGCTAAAGGGCAAGGTTTTATCACCATAAATATGAGTGCCCATGTAATAAGATTCCGTAATATAAAAATAATAGGTAAACAAATGTGTCAACTAATATTTGAATTTATTTCCTGGTATTCAACTCTCTTTCCATGGTCAGACTAATCACATATGAACAATAGTTAAAGCATTCGAAAAATATGGCATGCTGAGGAGATGGGCGAATGTATGGTGCTGTCCTTTAATATTAGAGCTCGTTTTGGAAATAAATTTATGGTATACAATTTTTTTTATCATATAAATGAATTAAAACTGAAGTATTCAGAAAATATGGTATGAAGTCTATATTAAATGCACAATGCAAATTTGCATAGATTTAGCAGTGGTAGGAAAAAACTAACGTATCAACTAAATAAGTTCCATGCCATGTCATATTGTAATTTATGGTAACATAATTGTAGATAGAACAAATCATGGAATTACTGCTAAAGGGCAAGGTTTTGTCACCATAAATACGAGTGCCCATGTAATAAGATTCCGTAGTATAAAAATAATAGGTAAACAAATGTGTTAACTAATATTTGAATTTATTTCCTGGTATTCAACTCTCTTTCCATGGTCAGACTAATCACATATGAACAATAGTTAAAGCATTCGAAAAATATGGCATGCTTAGGAGATGGGCGAATGTATGGTGCTGTCCTTTAATATTAGAGCTTTTTTTGGAAATAAATTTATGGTATACAATTTTTTTTATCATATAATGAATTAAAAATAAAGGATTCAGAAAATATGGTATGAAGTCTATATTAAATGCACATAATAAATTTGCATAGATTTAGCAGTGATAGGAAAAAACTAACGTATCAACTAAATAAGAATTTGTTTAGTGGTACCCAAATTTCTTCAAAAATGGAAGCATTGGAGCACATGCATTTAATACAGAAGCAGACTTGTAGAAAGATTTTGAATGTATATGTGACATAAAGACAAATTTATAGCAGCGTGTAAATTGTAGTACCATGAAGTCTACACGGTATAGTTTTTTTGATGTATGGACAACCACAAATGTACTTGCTCTAGTGGTTAATATTTATTTTCCTTGCTTTTTTTTTAATATAGAATCAATTAAATATTAAGAGGCAGTGGTTTGTCGTGTGCTGAAACGTGATGTGTGGAAGTAGTGGGAACTGCGTGTTTTAACCAAATTGCGGCAATCCGCAACTCAGCATATTAACTTTCCAGCCATCCGATGTCTTAGTTTAAAATTAAATCTCAACCGTTCTTTGTCTCTTGTTTATATACCAAGGGATTTTATTATATAGATTGTATATATAATTTTTTTAGTTTCAGGTTACACGAAATAAAAACGAGTTGCTGCTTAAAAACTGCTCAGCTTGCTTGCTTAAAAAGTATTAAATATATATTTTGCCACTTTAAAATAATTTGCTAATAATTTTGTACGCTCTGGTATCGTACCCTTTATCCCTTGTTTTTATTTGCTTTGCATTGTTGATTGCATGCATTTTAAAAAAAATTCAAAAACAAAATTCCATTCGTAGTATCATTATTAATACACGTTTAACTTCTGCTTTGCATTTCATCCTAGAAATTTGATTAATAATAATGATTAGATATCGATAACGCTTAATTGTATATTGACAAGTTGTCCTCTTTCGAAAATTTAATTTCTTGGTGTCTAGGCTACGGTATAGTAATAACCATTTATAAAAACTACAGTGATTCGTAAATATTATAGTGGTGTTTCTCTAAAGGTACTTAAACCTTCGGCTGCATTGCCACGGTAATTCGTGGTGCATCGATAAATCCCGTCAGTTACCTAGCCGAGAACTATCTTATTGATTAAGACAAAGTATGATTATACAATTTTGGGTTAGGAACTACTTAGGATAAACAATTTGTAACTAAACCCATGCATTCATTTAGTTTCATTATTTCAAGCATATTTGAAAAAAAAAATTCAAAATTCAAAATCCAAAACTAATTTTTTTTAAATATTCCTAAACTTGGTTTTTAAGTCCTTTCGTTTGACAATTTCCAATCAAAATCAAAAATCAATAAACAAATTAAGTTGGTTTTTATTTTTTTTAGAAAAACAAAAATAAAAAATAATAACTATCTATTCAAAAACAAAAAAAATTAGAAAACCAAAAAGGAAAACAAAAATCAAATTTCCATTTTAAAAAATAAATTCCTTTTGGTAAATAGTTTTCCTTTATAAAAAAACCCAAAAAAAGAAAGAAAAAAGACTTTTGAAAATGTCTTAATTTCCCTACTTACATGAATTTTACAATAGTTATGAAAACCAATATAATCCATATAGTTTCACACCAAATTCTTATGGATATTTTCACAAGAACTATTGTGTAAGCACTTTGAATTTTGAACCACAAAATTTTCAACATGATGACCACCCCTCAACTCTTGAAAATAGTATTGAAACGATTTCTCCTTTACTTGAACTCTCTACATAACAAAATCAAGGGATAAATGAGTGGTGTAATTCATACTTGTGCAATAACTCAAGTCAAAATTTTCAAAATAATCAAAATTTGAATTCACTTAAAAATTCAAATGATTTCGAGTGCAACCCATTCCAATTCAATTTCGAATTCCAAAATGAATTTCAAAATAGAAAGGAAAATGGAAACAACTGTTTATATGATTTTGGCAATGAGAGTAATTTCAATTATGATGTTATGGATAATTTTTATTCTCAACAAGTTCAAATTGAAAATTTTAAAGTTAATAATTATAAATTTGATTTTGTTGAGAAAATGGACGAAATTCTCAAAGATCACACAGATTTGTTGTTTGAAACATATATGAAACAATGAGAGCAACAAAATCAAACCCCAATGTGTGATGAGTCAAGTGACAATCCACCTTTTACCAAAATTGACTTTTCAAATAGAAACTTTTGAAATTGAAAATGACAATCTTAACGAAGTTGTTGAAAATGCGGTAATCGAGTTGGATTTCAATTCTTTTGAGGGTGAGATACTCGATTTGAAATTCAATCTTCCTTTCTTCGATTTCAAAATTATGAATACAGCAACTTTGGATTTTGAAATTGATACATGCAATGAAGTTTTAATAATCCAACAAAGAAAGATGAATTTTGCGAACACAAACTTTTTGGACTTTTCGAAGATGAGTTGTTGAATTCTGAAGGGGAAGATTTACATCACCATTTTGATTTTAAAATCGATAATTTTGATGAAGTTTTCAATGATGAGTTTGAATTTCAATTTGGTGAAATAAACTTGAAATTCAACCAATTATTTTATCAACCCAGAAATCATCGAAAATAATACAACTCATACGATTTTAATAAAATGACATTCGTTTTTCTAAATCAACAATCAACTCCGAAATCTTTTTTGGTTTGGTTATCCGAGCTTAAGTTGTGTCTCTCATACTTGATGAGACAAATGAATCAGTCTATGAAAGACCGATTCATTTACTCTTTAACGGTATATTTTTTGATATCCTATAAATAATAATATTTTCATTTTCATGTAAATATAGGTCATATTTTTATTTTTCTCCTTTCACTTGGGTTGACTTTAGTGACACACTCAAAATCAAGTGCGCGGGGGGGGGGGGGGGGGGGGTCTCATCTTCTTTTTGATCTTTTATGCATTATTTTTGCATTTTCTTTCCCAAACACAAAAAAAATCAAAAAATCCCCAAAAAAATTTCTTTTTAATTACTTTTAAAGAAACACTAGAGGATAAATATATGGTTTTGGTCATTGAATTGAAATTTTAGAAAATTTATTTATCTCAAAAAAATAAAAATAAAGTTTGATTACAAGAAACTATGGTTTAACTAGTATATAGGAAGATTCATGGGTGATAATTATGAAGTATATCCTAATTGAAAATCTTTGTTTAAAAAAGTGGTGGGTTTAAAAGAAAAGGATATAACATTTATTATCTTCTAAGTTCAATGGTGTTAAGATAATTTTGTAAAACTCTCTCTTCGAAAAACAAAAAATATGTATATAACAAAAAAAAACAAAAGAAAAATATATTTGTATATATGTATATATTTTATTAACACCTAGAGTCATGTGTTCACACATAAGTGTGTACACTTGCTATGCTATGTACCTTTCTCACATAAGCCCGCAAGGTTGTGCATGATCGGTATATCTGACCTTAGTTTATCTAAGTTAGGTGTATGTATATAAAAAATTCTTTTATTAATAACGCCTACAATCGATAGACGTACACACTAGTGTGTTCACTCGCCGTGCTCTGTATTCCCCTCACATAAGTCCAGAAGGCAGCGCATGGGTAATATATATCTGGCCTCAGTTTCTGAGTAGGCATATGTATATTGTAAATATCAATAAAATTTCAAAAATAGACTAGAGTAAGCAATTGAAATCCGAGAACTATTTTCACTTATTTGATTTGATTTGTTATTCAAAATAAATAGAAAGACCACTTTGATAAACTTTGATAATCAACTAAGACTCTATTTCATAGTTGAACTATGTTATCAACCGAAACAATTAGCCAAACTTGAGTTTAATTTTGATGATAACTTAGTTTTTATCAGAAATTTTGACAAGTAAAAGGACTAAAATTTCATGATGATGACCAAAACTTATATTTAAATTATTCTTATCAATTTAAAAGTAAATCCTTCATTTGTAAATATTTTCAAAAACTTTCATCCATATTTTGTAAACAAATCTTGCATATAGGAATTGTTTTTCACTTTGCATTTGGATTTTGTGGGTAGTATCCGCTGAATACCCTCACGAGACAACACTCGTCCTACTAGGGACACCTATAGGTTTAACGACTTGTTGCATACGCTCAATGCAATTGTGTTTCCTACAAAAACAGATTTATCTTAGTTTTAGTTTATTCGAGGACGAATAAAAAGATAAGTGTAGGGGTATTTGATGTGCACGTGAATGTGCATACTTTTACTTCCATATTTAATCAAACTTAATTAAATAAATGAGCATATAGGGTATTTCAACATGTTTAAACCAAAATTCAAATTATTTTTCAAATCATCATATATTCGTCTTCATATAGGAGCAAAATGGTCATTTTTGTGCATATATCAATTTGAGAAAAATTACTTGGATATTTTGATATTATTTTGTAGGAATTTGGATTCAAATGGAAGAGGGTTTCATGAAGAAATATGCATGCACAAGAGAAAAAAGGAATAAAGATTGAAATAATTCAAACCATACAACATGGAGGACCCTGCCTACCCACTTACCATGATGTACAAATTAGGAGCTAATGCACTTGTTAATGGCTAATAAAGTTATATGCGTATTTAAGTGGAGGATTAATTCATGCTAATGATAACTTGGTGGTCATACTACCTCAAGGGTAGTTTGAGTAGTTCCCAAAAATTGGACTAGGGTTTCAAAACATGTATAAATATCCCATATTTTCATGTAATCAGTCTATTCTCTCTTAGCCTCCTTAGCCTACATTTAGTTAGTGTAGTTTGAGGCTCATAAATAAGAACTCTCTTTTATTTTTCATGGCTACTTAGCCATTTTCTTCTTTCATGTAATTTCTTTTTATGCAACTTTAATACATGCTCTTTTCTTTGTTGTTTATTTCATGTTAGTAGTGTAAATCTATTTATTTTATGCAAGTAGCTTAGCTTTTATTTTATTTAGCTCTCCTTTTCTTCTTCTTTTTGTTTCATGTTGAATGTTACATTTGTTAAAATGATAACAAATATGAGAGGCTAAACCCCTTCAATTTAGGGGTAATGAAGCTCTTTTAAGCAAGTAGCTTCAACATTTTGATAATTTTTGATCACTTTTTGTGCTTAATGGCAATGTTTGAATGGGTTAAATTTTATTGTTTTAGCTTTGAATTTGAGAGCCTATATTGTTGACACCAAATAGGCTATGCTTAATCAAACAAAACACAAATTACCTCTTTATCTATATATGATGTTGGTAATGAAGTGATTTTAAATCTAAATTTAATGGTCTATATTTCTAATCAATAGTTAATAGGCCATGCTTAGAATAGATTTTATTTTCAATTTCATTGTCATTTTTGTGGGAGTTAAAAAGTGATTTAATGGGTGTATTATAGCATGATGGCTTACGTTGAGATAATTAATAGTACAAGTAGGCCATACTTATGATAAACACATTAATTAAACCCACTAATGACCAAAAAGAGATCATAATTTCATATTGTGTTGATTTATGTGATCAAGAGTGAATTTATCTCCAGATTGCCTTCAAACTCTCGTATTTTAGCCATTTTGTTTTGCTAGTTTTTTCTACATTTTTAGCTTAAAACACTCTCAACTCTTGGTTAATTTGATTGAGTAGAAATTTTTAAATCCAAATAATTCCTTGTGGATCGACCCATATTCGCAACGTACGAGAAATGTACGCTGTGCGCTTGCGGTTATTTTTAATTTAAATTCGATCGGCTATTTTCCAATCGGCAATGATATGAAGCGAGGATCAACTGAGGCCTAGAGATTAGACTCCCCAGAATATTCTAGGTATGGAATAATGCCTCCCCCAAGCAGGGGATCAGTGCCTATTCCTTTCCCTAGAGGATCAGTACATACCCTCAATTTATGTCCAAACTTGGTAAGATCAATATAGAGTGACAAGGAAGGCCCCATTGGGGCATTTTAGGATTAAGTCATTTGGAGTTCGTATGTTCAAGTTATGGGAAAATTACTCCACTTATCAAAAGGGATTGATATAAAAAGGATCATCCATATTCAATTTTCACAACATATTGCAGCAATGATCAGTCAAAAACCCAAAATTTACAGATGTCATCAGCTTGAATCTTGGAGTATAAGCTAATTAGAACGTGTGAAACACCCGTTAGAGATCTCATAAACTGTACGTCTTACTATAAAAAATTTAGGGAGCAAGTAGCTAACATCATGAGGCATCTTTCATAGGGATTGCAGCCCATTTGGATGCATTCTTAGGATCGGTACCGATCCCTATTGTGGACCCCGATGGGCCTGTAAATTTTTGCTAGCCTCGTCTTAGTCTCCCAAACCTTCTGCCAAAATTTCAGTCTGATCCGTACACATCTTCCCCTATAAGTACAGTAGGCATGGCGTCAGAAAATAGATGCTGCTTTCTCTGTTAAGGCTCTGCCATTTTTATTGTTCACTTTTGTACTATGGGGTATAGGGCATGCAATAAATTTAAGTGTTGGGCTAGATATGCATCGCCTTTTAATTCTTTTATCTGAGAGATGCTAAATTATCTAGGATCCGCTCATGCTCAGCTGCTATAACGACCCGATATTTCAAACCATTTGCATCCGCACATGTCGGACTTAAATTTCTCAAAATATTAGATTGTTAATTTATATTTGGCAAAACTCAGCATATACAGTAAATAAATCAATCACGGAATCACAAACACATAGTATTACAACAATAAGTAGCGGAATAGATAAATAGTAGTTCATGAAGCTACTATATAAACAACAGAGTTTGAAATAAAATACAATAATATCTCAAATACAATGGAGTCTCGAATACAAACAGATGACATCTATGAACCAATCAACTGGAAAAGCTGAATAGATGAGACAGATCTTCAAACAAAGCTCCAAACTCCAAAGGTGAGTCTCAAATGTTGTTTCACTCAGTCTGACCGTAAAGCAAAACACAAAACACTCGAGTCAGGATTAATATTCTTATATTAATAAATCCAACTCAAGTGAAATAGCAACTAAAATATAAGCAACTCAAAGGATGTTTGGGATAACCATCCTCTAAGGATCCGTGGAACTATCTATTATGTAGTAATATACGCTATTATAATATGTCTATAGTAAAGTAAAAGTATTAAAATAGCGTTAAGGCATTACCCAGATCCCCCTTAACACATTTTATATATTCCCATAGTCTATACAATGCCGTACGCTCCTCTGTAAACTGGAGGTTTACACAGAGGACATCACATAGGTACGGTACAAAACAAACTCGTAGAAGGCGCTCTAGGGCATGTGAACACGGCATGCGAGGAAATGCCAGGGTAGATATACCGTTTGCGGATCCGGACTGGTGGTAACACAGAGCAGCTACTACCGCCCACCTCAGACACACTCCCATATCAAAAATCGAGGGGTGGCCACCAAACAATCACAAAATCAGAATATAGTATCGAAGAAATGTGCCTGATCGGAGGAATGATCTCACTTGGCCCGGCATGGCTCCTGGTTTTAGTCACATCTAAGCTGACTCACGGGAGTCAAGGTCACGTCATACCTTACAAATATTGTTCACCAAACCATCCTACTTCATTTCTGGAATCTCCACCACGTACACGGTTGTTAAAGTTGTTTTCGGTATTGGCAGAGAGTATGACAATATCCGATCTCGGTCTCTTTAATAACAACCGTTATTATAACACCGTGGTCATTTCAAAATCATACTTCAAAACCAAAATATCATATCCATTACAAAACCATATCAATACGATATCATTTCTCACTTAAGATAATATTCATTTCCAAAATCATAATACTTTCTAAAATTATAACTTTTCGAAACTTTAACCCTTAGAAGTTATAAACTTTGAAACCATAGCTTTGAAATCATAACACTTTGAAATCCATAACACTTACCTCTTAAATCGTTTAGATATTAAAATAATATATATATTAAAATAGTTATAAATAAAATAGTTGATATAATAAAGTAATTTGTATATAAAAGAGTTCTAAATTAAATAGTTTATGTTAAGGAAATTAATATAGTAAAAATATTTTTATTTCAAATAGTTTATATTAAAAATAGTTTATAAATAAAATAGTTTCCTCAAAGTTCACAAATCGATTCAACTCAATTCAAATCCCAAAATTCAATTTAATTCATTCTCAATTCACCAAATTCAATTCAGCTCAAAACCATTTAAATTTATCGATTTCAAATACGTATATAAACTACAATTTAAACCATTTCAATTTCAATAGATTTCAAAGTTTAAATTCATTTATATTTCAAATTCAACTTTACCCTTTTTTTATTTGAAAAATTCACTTAGTCAATCTAATATCATTTAAATAAAACCTTAAATTACCCTTTATATAAACTAAACATTCCCTTCAACTTATTGACTTGAAATATTCATTTAATCACTTTAAATCAAAACCACGTTATAAATCATATCTTTAAAATCTCAAATTTAATAAGTTTCAGATCGGTTTTATTTAAGAAAAATTCAAATAGATTTCAAATTTATTTATTTTCTCTTTCCAACTTAATTTATTAAAATTATTATCAAATCTATATTAAAGATATAATATCTTAAAATCAATATTTATTAAAAACCACATACATTTCTCTCAAAACCTTGGAAATCATTTTTCAAAATATATATAAATATATATAGACCAACGGTGTCTGTATATAATTTTCTATCCTATGGTCAAGTGATACGGATATTTATCATTTCAATCCGCAATTTAAATATATACGGGTATATATCTTTTCAATCCGCAATCCCAAATTCAATTCAATGAAAATCGCTTGGGTTTATCATTTCAACCCATAACGATTTTCCACTATTATACAAAATCGTTCGGGTATGTATCATTTCAACCCATAGGGAATTTTATACTAACAGGGAACTTGTAGAGTGAAAGCAGTTATGATAATAAATATAACATATCAACGACAGGCATATATCTTCAATAACAAATTAAATAAAATATAAACAATAGGATATGGTGTCATATCCCACAAGTGAACAATACAGATAATAGCATATCATATATAGCAATTAAAAATTAACAGTTCAATTTAGCAGCATATTTCAATTGTCGTTTCAATTGAAATCAAATTTAATAATTATAAGAACGTTAATCGTGAGTGATTGCTCACCTTTCGAGGCTAGATAGATTTTACAAAGAAATGAGCTACGAAATTCAAACACGACTTCCAAAGCAAAGCTAGATTGGCACGAATTTGACGAGCAAAGCTGATAAATAGGAATTGACGAAATCAAATCAGAACTGAATCGATGATGATAAATGGTATCAGTGAACCTATATATATATATAACTATATGTAACTATATAAAAATCATATTCCAAATTCTAACAGATATTAAATTAAGTATATATGTATCTCTGAAATCCATTGTTTCAAATTTAAACACATATCAAAATCAACATACATGCCTAATATGTTTAAAATTAATACGAATAGCTATATAGACAAATATATAGACATATGTGTAACTTATATACAAGTTGTATCTTTAGAAATCAATATTTAAAATAAAATCTATATAACTTGCTTCATATCAATACCAACAATGCACTGACCAAAACTTATAAATATAACACTTAAACCTATGTAAATTTTACTGCAACTTATATATCTACACACCATCATACCATATAACAGACTAAGCTTTTATAATATATATATATATAAAAAAGTATTTTTCTTTCTGATTTCAAAAGATATATATATATATATAACAGAACCTATTTCATAACTTATTGTATAAAAATACCATGTAAACTGTTACATATATAAATTATAAGTTATATAGACAAGCAGGCTATGGAAAATATGCAGCCCATATATTTTAAACAAAAATGTATATAGTTTTGATATGGACAACCAATTCTTGTTTTCTTATAACAGTTAAACATACATATTTAAGTTTATATATATATATATATATATATATATATATATCCACGTATACATATACCACAGATCAAAGATGAGTTTATATAAACACTCTATATACAACTAATAAAATATATTCAAACAACTTGCATATATAACCACCAAGTATTGAAAAATCTCATATATATATATATACAGATTCTTTAACCCATATATATAATAACATATAGTGCGTGCAAACTTACTTATATATATACACCCATATAGTAGAATGCAAGTACACTTTATATTTAAAATATATTACTTTAAGTCTAAAATATACAGACTTTGAAATCACAGTATCTTCCAATAGTAAATCATATACCCAAATCAATATAAAAAAATCAATATCCTTAAAATCAATGCACTTTAAATCATATACATAGTATATATGTAACGGTTAATATATAATCATTATTTTACTTAAAACCAGAACATAATAAAACAATATATACAACATATACTAACCACTTATATGCTATATACATGCAGACCTATAGACGTATAACTATATATATAACTTATTTATATGTAATGTTAAATAAAACCATATACTGTAGTATTTAAAATATGAGTACCTTCATATATTGTAAGCTATAATACACATATATATACTGACCACTTGGGTGTGAAAACGAGAGAGGGGAAAAGGTGGCGGGTCAGAGGGAGATTCGGGCTTGGAAAATGAGGCGCGGGTCTCGGCTAGGCAGGCTGTGCTAGGCGAGTGGGGGTTTGAGGGGGTGGAGCCGCATGGCTTCGAGCTTGGGCATGAGGCGGCTCTGTGATGAAGGCGGAGGCCGATTGGTGGAGATGTTGGGTTTGATCGAAGTTGAGTGGGTTTGTGGGATCGTGGATCAAGGGAGGAGGAAGATTGCAGAGGGAAGGTTGATGGTGATGGGTTTCATGGCAGAGGGAGGCAACAATTGAAGAAGGGAGGATGGATTCAATTCTCAGCAAAATATATAGATTTATATACAGGTGATCTATTTTATACATTACTATTAATATGACAGTACGAAAGCAAGTGAAGAGACACGCAATTGAGCAGGTTACTTTCGAACCAAGGAATCTGAACAATATATGAGCATTGTATATATTTTATTTTATCTTTAGCAATCAGAATAAAAAGGAAAACCAGTTTATAAATTCTAAACAATGGGAATAGAAATAGTCACCTGAATTTATGGAGATAATAAAAGCAAATGTGAAAAGAGAAATAGCAACGGTCTCAAGTGATCCAGCTGAAAAGAATTTAAAACAATTTATTACTGTGGCCACGGTTCAAATTTGAAAGTAAGAAAAACAAAAGGTCACGGATCTGGTACTGATATGGTTACCAGTTTCGTGGATTCCGCTGTGTACCGGGCTTCAAAACATAGAATTGAATATACTGCAGAGATCAGCACGACGAGACGATCAAAACGGTATACAGATATCAGTGGTACGGTCCTCCTATCAAAAGCTGATATTCGGTACCAAAAATGCTGCTAATTTACGAAAAATAAGATAGACGGAGCAATAGCAGTCCAAATATGACAAAACGAAATATGACGTCTCACTCAGAAGATGATTTACAAATTTATTATGTAAAAATATTCAATTTTGGAAAACATTTTATTATCATCAAATATTAACTGATTTAAATTAAAATAAAATTATATAAGAAAATAAACTTCCATAAAAATCAGATGAAAATTTACCATTTGCTATGTTTAAATAGTCGTATTCCAAATATCAAATTTTTATTTCCAAATTTTATTATTTAAAATTTCACAAAAATTCAATTAATTAAATAAATAAAACTTTTAAAATTTTACGGGTCGTTATAGCTGCATTCGAATAACTATGCTTTTCTTTATGGTACTTTCTTCCTATTTATGGATATTCTGTTTAGCCCGCCATCTCCTAAAGACATCATGTTTGTCTACAATTTCAAATGGTGGACATAAAGCCTTTCTTATACTTTCCTTGAGCCTTCACCCAACTGTCAAGTTCAGACTGGTGCTTAGAACAAGCTCGGTGTCTTAAAACACGAATGGTTCTACATTCGTTTTCTGCCTGACTTCACGAGGTGATGGTTGAAAGGACGTAAGCGTTTCCTTCACTTTATTCTCAAATTCTTTAGCCAAGTCATATCCTGAACTAACAAATACTTTGAAAATTTACAGCTATCTATCCACATCTAAAAGGAGATAGTTTTTCAAGGGTGGTTTCTGGAATCCGCACCACCATAGTTGAGGACAGGGACATCAGATGCCTTGTAACTGATGAGTGGCTATCTCTTGGTGGGCTGTTAGAAGAATGACGCAGCATCGGGCTTTTAGTAAGCATTTCACCACCAAGTAATGTTGTGGAACAAGGAGGCAATAGTAGCCCTATCGTGCCTCTAGTCAAAGAGGCTTAGGACGATGGCGAAGAAGGTGAATTAGAGGTGATGAAGCCAACAAGCCTAGCGATGTTGATGCAGGTCCGAGCAATGTTCCTTTGATCGAACAATCACAAAGCGTGCAATCTCATATGCCAACAAGAAGAGGAAAAAATCTTGCTTATAAACTGCATATGAGAAAAACTGCCAAAGAGTCTGAGTTCATCATCACCTCTGTTGAAGAAGATTCTTCCTCTCAACCTTTAGAAAGTTCGATGGAAGGGTTCTTGAGTCTTCTGATCCCTGACAATATCATGACCTATGAATTCCCTAACATTAATGTTGTGGGCTTAATTCTCCTACCTGGACTGGTGATGACATTCCTCCCACTAACAAAGGGGAAATCACTCCTATGAGCAAGGCTATAGCAACTGGTCCGTCAGAGGGACATTAGGACACTCACGATCACGTGCACTACACACATGATTTTTGTCTATCTTTTATTTGATGGTTACTTATACGTTCTTGTTTGGTTTGTAGGTGCTATGTCTCATTCCTATGCCTTTGCTCACTTGAAGGGCCACTCAACACAGTATGGATCCAGTCACGGTCCAGACTCAGGCAAGCTTCGTGAAAGGGATGATAGCTAGGAAAGAAGTTATCATTTAGAGGAGTCTTCATCCTCTAAACACATGTCTCAATCTCAAACATCTCATCGGGAAGTTTAGCCCAATCTTCCTGTACATAGCAGCGATCAGACCTCTTCCTATGCTCCCCGAAGTGCTGTGGTGCTTGAACATTATTAAGGTTCATTTGGTTCTCGACAGCCTCGCGATCGTAGGTCGAGCAAATACATAATTGTTACTTCTGATCCAACTTTGACTACTACAGCTCCTAAGGCCTCTACGGAAGAAAGATTAGCCGAACTTAAGGTCAATTTCCCAAAATTCTGCTCTGATGGGCTGAAGTTTCATCCTCCCGTCCATACAATTCCAAGGAGTGCTAAAGCGAGTTCTCTTACATGTTTCAGTGATGTTTTTGTGTAGCATGAAGCCTTCTAGCACATAGCTAAGAAAATTTCTGAGGTGTCTAATGAAAGGCAACATGAAATCAATCGCCTTTAATTGGAGGCGATCCACGATAAAGACATCATCAAAAACCAAGATGTTGAGATCACAGAATTGACAGTAAAGCTAGCTGTGGTAGAGAAAAGTGCCAAAGGAACATCCGAGGCAGTTATTCATCTGGAAATGGTTCGCAAAAAGGAGCTAGACGCTGCCCTCAACCGCAATGGTCTGCTTGCTCTAGAGAAGGACACACTGTAAAATGAGAAAAAAAGTATAGCCTGTTGAGTTAAGAAACTTGAAGAACTCCTTGAGAAAGAGAAGGAAGAAAAATTCGAAGCTCAGGAGGAGTCTCAAAGATACTGTGAAGAAGCTGTCGAAGCTTGGGAACTGAAAATTATACTTGACAAGCAACTCACTCAAGTTGAAGTCCTCAAAAAAGAGGCAAGGGAAGCTGGCCATAGTAAAGTTAGAGATCAGATCAAGGCTTAGTTGGAGGACACTAAAGAGGCTGACCGGAATGAGATTAAGGAAATGTTTGATCCTTTAATTGTTGAATATAATGCTATAGTCCTAATTCATTGTAACTTGGGTTTTCTTGGAGATGGCTACCTTGAATCGCTCATCGAGGCTTGGGAATATATTATTGAAGTAGAGAAGAAAGCCCTTGGTGAAGCTGATTTGATAAGAAGAAACTGGTACGGGAGATCCTTCATGGGAATGAACCTTTAGATCATGCTGCTGCAAGGCTCTGATATATTTTAGCACCCTCCGACAAAGGAAAAAACATCGCTAAAGCTTTGGAGTTTGATCATAAAGGCATTCCTTCATTTCAAGCATCCAGAGCATCAGTTTCACTTATCCTGGGATATGATCTGAGCTATGATCCAAATAGACCAAGTTATCAATCAAATGTGTTGACTCCTATTTTAGAAGGGAGCACTTCGGCGGCAGCTGAAAGTCAGTCGACCACAGTATCTGACATTCTCCATTATTCAAGAGGTTTAGTTCCTCATGCCCAATACTTATGCACTTATTCTCTAGTTTCCTTGAATCTGCAGGTCTTTCGGGTTCTAGCCAAATTCTAGGAAGCAATGCCGCTATGGGGCAACAACCAATATTTACTGAAACTCCAGCGTCTACTGACATTTCAGGGCCAGATGCTCAAGTTATTGGAGCACTTGATCACAAAAAGGTCGACGATCAGCCGCTGCCAGATGAATCTTATGACGTTGTGATCACTAGTGCCTCCGAACATACTGATGACTCAGCTTGATGTAGCGGATTGAGGGAGATGAGTCATTGAAGATAAAAGCTAAAGCTGAACCTGCTGATGTGGACATCGATGATCTAAATCTCATTCCACTGAAATTCATTCCATCCAGCGGGTCGATTCTTGGTGACCTCCCTCCAACCTCTAAAAGCTCTTCTGCCAAGGGCGGTAAAAGATCAAAGAGAAGGATAGGTAGAGGCTTGGGTAGTGCCACTTCCAAGAATTCTAAAGAGAGAAGGGGCAAATAAAGTAGTTGTCACTTCGGCTTTATTTGTATATCGGTTTTCCTTTTTTGTTGGCCATGATTGTGCGGGTATGGCCCCCGCTTTTGAGTAAATTTGTACTACAATTTCCAAGTTTAATGCATGAATAAAAATTATTTATTTTCTGTTGAACTCATACGTGAACTTGCTTAAGTAGTTAAGCTATTACTTTTTCATTTAATGTACTTGTAATTCATTGCTCGTTAATTCGGATAATCGTTCATTAATTTTTACTCAAGGCCTTCATGTGGTCATGGCCTTAAGAGTCAGATAGTGGATGGTTGACTCCATCCTTAGCGAATTTATGCTACTCCTGTCAGTTTCAGGCCGGAGTTTATGAAATAATGAGTGGTCAAACCACACTCATCTATTTATTTATACTCATATCTGCGCTCTGAGGATAAGAGTTAGTTGACGGGTCATCGAATCACACCAAATTCATGTTTATACTCCAATCCACACTCTGGGGACTTAGAGTTATTTCAAAAAAAGGATGGACCATACTTTCCTTAAATGATTAATTTTCCTCTAAGTCCGGGGTTTGACTTAGCAACAAATCGGTCGTGTCAGGATCACTTTTGATTCACATCTGTTTAATCGCTCGGTGGAATTAATTTAGTTATCAAATGGTCAAGTCACATCCATTTTTCATTAAGTACTCCATTCAACGGGTTGTGAGCGAGAATCATTGGATGAACGGTTGGACCATGTTCATTTTTTTTATTTCAATCATGAACTTATGTAATCAGCTAGCTCCAAACTATGGAAACCTTCTCAGATATGCCAGTATTAGTTAGTCGGGTCGTAACTAATATGTAAAGCTATAGCAATCATAAATATAAGGAAAATTCAAACTTTATTTGCCAATTGGAGAGAAATGACATAATTCGTCTAATTATATAATTGGAAAATAAAATGCTAAAGAAAATTCAAAAATTAAATACACCAAATGAAAAAGAATAAACTAAGTGAAATGGCGTCGTAAATGCTCGATATTCCACGTTCTTGGGAGCATGACACCATCAATAGTTGCTAGCTTGAAAGTTCCCTCTCCAAGCCTCTGTACAATGACATACGGTCCTTCCCAAGTAGGATTCTTGTGTGATGGGGCAGAAAAAACCCGTTTCAGGACGAGATCCCCAACTTCAAAAGTTCTAGGACGGACTATAGTATTTGTGTAGCTATCCTTAATTCAACTTCTTCGCGCTTCTCGTCTACTAGTCTAGACAGTCTAAGATGTGATCTCTATTCGTTCTATGGTTGTAGTAGGTCACTCGATGAGTAGGGACTTCCAGTGCAATAGGAATGACGGCTTCTGAGCCATAAGCAAGAGCTAATTGACTTGTGGGTGGTTTTGTAAGCCCATAATGCTATTGGGAGTTCATCCACCCACTTGCCTTTAACCTTCTCCAAATTCTTCTTCAAATTGAGCTTTATGATTTTGTTCACAGCTTCAACTTGTCCATTTGCTTGAGGGTGAGAAACTGCCGCAAACCTCTTTTCAATATGATGCCTACGGCAGAAGTCTTTGAATTCGGCATTGTCGAATTTATTCCTATTATCGGTTACAATGGTTCGTGGAAGACCAAATTGATGTTGGTGTTCTAACAATGAAGTTGATTACTTTCTTTGTTGTGATCATTGCTAAAGGTTTTGCTTCGGCCCATTTGGTGAAGTAATCAACTAAGACGATGGCGTACTTCGTATCAACTTTAAAGATTGGTAAAGAAACGATAATATATGTGCCCTATATGGAAAATGGCCATGGACTGACCATTCGTGTGACTTTTGTCGGCGGAGCTCTTGGAACATTTGCATATATCCCGTACTTATCACATCGCTTGGCATAATCAACAACATCTCGATTGACAGTCGGCCAATAATACCTATAAAAGTATTTTCTTTGCTAGAGTTTGCCTCCTATGTGATCGCCACATTCCCCTTCATTAATTCCTCTAGGACTCATTTTATTTCATCATGAGCGATACACTAAGCAAGGGAATGAAAAAACCCTTCCTATACATCACTCATTCGTGAATTATATACCATGAAGCTATGCAGAGGACTTGTCCCCTTTCATTCCTATGTTCGAGAAGGACTTGTTGTAGCCAATAGTCTTTAATCGGAGTCATCCATGACTCCTTCTCAGGCTTTGTCCCTAGTACCCAGTTAATTTCCATCTGGTTATGCTCATAGCATCTAGTACTTTGACTAGAACCAAGCCCATTTGTTGTGCATCCTTGGTGCTAGTAAATTTTGCCAATAAGTTGGCGTCTTTGGTTTAATCCTGGGAAAAGTGCATGATGTCATAATACTCAAAGGTAGTCGATAGCTCTTGGACTTGGATAAGGTATAGGGCAAGTCATTGTCCTTTAGCCTGGTAATCACCCCCGACTTAGTGTACCACCAACTAGGAATCGAAAAAGATTTCAAGAGATATCATTCCCAGTTCTATGATAAGTTTGAGTCCAACAATCAGAACTACATACTCAGCTTCGTTGTTCATTATAGGGAAGTAAAGCTTCAAAGCGTAGCAAATTGATCGACCTTTTGGAATTACTTGCACGATTCCGACTCCAGAACAGCGATCATTGGATGCTCCATCTATATACATTTTCTACTGAATGGTAAGGGCTCCACTACTCTCTAGGAGATCATCCCGTGTAATGAATTTTTCTATAAAGTTCGCCAATGCCTGTCCTTGGATGGCTCTCCAAGGGAGATAGGTAATGTTAAATTAGCTCGGCATGATGTTCTACTTGAGTAACCATCCAAACGTCTCTGGTCGTTGTAGGACCTATCATAACAGTTGATCGGTGTGAACATTGATACGATGATCCTACAGAAAGGGGCGGTGCTTTTGTGAACCAATCAACAAGTAATATGACAATTTATCAACCTGCGGATAATTCCTTTTAGCTACTGTTAATCGCTTCTTAACATAATAAACCGGTCTTAGGATTCGATTCACTTCACGAAGCATTACAACACTTCTAGCCAGTACTGATACGGTCAAGTAGATATACAAGTCTTCATGATCCACCAGCTTTGACAAGATGGGAGGAATCTCTAAGTGGTTCACTAAAGCTTGGAATGCATCTTCACAATCCTGCATCCATTTAAAATTCCTTTGCCCTATTCTAATAAAATCGAAGAAAGGATGCATTTATCGGTGGCTTTGGAAACAAATCGACTTAGGGTGGCAACCTTCCCATTTAGGCTCTGTACTTATTTGATGGTCATTGGTGCATGAATGTTGCGAATTGCTTGAATCTTCTTTGGATTCACTTTGATTATGTGAGCATTGAGGATGAAACCCAATAACTTTCCTGATGTAATGCCAAAAGAACATTTAAGAGGATTGATCTTCATTTTTGTAATATCAGAGGACATCGAACATTTCTGCTAAGTCTCTAATATGGTTGCTTGATTTTCATGACTTCACGAGCATATCATCCACATATACCTCCATCGACTTTCCAATCTGATCTCTGAACATTCAGTTAACTAGGCATTGATAAGTTGCTCCAGCTTTTATAAATCTGAATGGCATTACCACATAACAGTATAGTTCAATGTTGGTAATAAAACTTATATGCTTCTGGTTGGGGATGTGCATCAGGATTTGGTTATATCATGAGTATGTATTCATAAAAGATAGCAATTCGTGTCTAGTGGTTGAGTCTACCAGCTAATCGATCGTTGGAAGGGGAAAACAGTCTTTTGGACACATCTTGTTTTAGCCTGAATAGTCAATGCATGTTCTCCACTTTCCATTCGACTTTCTTACAAGTACAGGATTGGATACCCATTTAGGGTAGAGGGCATCGTGGTTAAACCCATTGCTTTTTAGTCTATCCCCCTCCCCATTAAGGATTATAGAACTCTCCGAATCCATGCCACGCCTTTTCTACTTCACTAGTACATGCTTCGGGCCAATATTTAATGTGTAACTCACAATAGTAGGCGAGATCCCACAAATGTCAATGTGAGTCCAAGCGAATGCGTCAAGATTCACTCGGAGAAAACCGCAAGATCATTCATCACCGTGGGATGAGCTATGATTCAATCTTTAGGCCCTATGAAGGGTCTTCGTGGCTAACCGTGACGTCGATCATCAGCTCAACTGATGCAGCCTTGATCTCTTTAGGCTCCTTCTCGTTAACCCTTGGATCAATGTCTTTATAGAACCGATTGTGGCACCCGAGCCAAGGCCCAGGCATTGGTTGTCAATCTTCGGTGGTTTGAATGTGGATAGACTTATGCACACCCCTATGTTTCTCCTTTCGTTGAGCATCTCTCAACTCAGCCACATAGCTGGCACAAGGGTTAATTAATTTAATTAGTAATTAAAGGATAATAATTAAAGGTTAATTAATTATTAGAGGATAATTAATTATAAATTAATGGTTAATTAATTGAGGAGAATTAACCAATGGGCTAATTACTTAATGAAAGTAATTATGGATAATTAATTTAGATGGATAAATAGTTTATTAATTAAGGAAAGTAATTAAAGAATAATTACTTAATTAAGGATAGTTAATTATTTAATTAAGGATTAATTACTTAGTGTGTGTAATTAAAGGTTATTTAATTATTGATTAAATGTGAATTAATTAATGATAAAAGGATTATTAATGATTAAAAGATAATTGCTGAATGTAATTAATTAAGGGTTAATTAATTATGTAATTAACTTAAAGTTGATTCATTTATTTATGTGTTTAAAATATGGATAATTAATTAATTAACGATGATAAATTAATTAATTAATTTGTTGTTAAGTAAGCATGATTAAAGGTGATTGAAATAATAAATTAAATTTATCTAAATTAATTAGAAATGGTGTGACTAATTAATCGTGCTTATGGATGATGGAATGATATTGAATGCCTTATATTATTTGATATCTCTGATATGTGATTTGTGATGCTATGTGAGATGGTATTTTGGGTTGAACCGTGATAATATGGATTATCTATCTGTAATGGAATCGATGTATGAGTATGTTACTCTGAATATAAATTGAATTATATTTACTTAAACAACTTGGGTCAAAGGTTGTATTGGTTTCGAAGAGACCGGGGTCAGTTATCAGTAATACCCAAAACCACTTCGATTTGAAATCTTCAATAATTCTTTATAGATTTGTTATGTAAATCAAATAGGCTGGAATGGAATAATTTAAGTAACTGGACCATTGAAACTAAGTAAGGGTACTTAGGGTCTGATTTGTGAATAAGTGTTTGACTATAATAAGATAAGAACTCGTAGTGATGAACGAGTTAACCTGGGTTTTCAAGGAAGTTTTACAACCTTAGTATTGCAATTTAAATGGGTTTACTCACGCTGGTTTAGCCTGACTCGGGTGTTACTTTATTGTAATGCTCGGGTCAGACCGAGTATTACGGATTTTCAGGTAAGGACGGTTTGGAGCTCAGGAGACGAGCTGGATGGTACGAACGTATGGAGTGTTTCCGCTGTGATATTATTCCTGTTTATTTGAGATATGTTGATTTTTATATGTCCAGTGTTTGTGTATAAGTGTAACTCTGATGTAAAAATATAATTGATAGATACAGGTATTCTTTTGTAAACTATTATTATTTGATATTATATTTTGATCCGCTGCGATTTGTGAGAATCAGTGCTGTGTTTATGTTTCTTCTTCTTCTATCTTTTTCTTCTTTACCCTAACAATCTGGAATTTCTGGCGTTTGAATGCTCGGCATTTCTACAGTGAACGTATTAATGTCGAATTTTCGGGGTCGAAAATTCCGGGTCGTTTCATTTGGTATCAGAGCAAAGGTTAAGCGAAAACCTTGGCTCTGGTGGGTTTACTCATCAGGGATAGGGTTAGTATTACCCTAGGATGAGTTGAGTGTGTGTGTGTGTGTATATATATATATATATATATATATATATATATATATATATATGAGAGCGTACTTGTTATTTTCTTATATAAAGGTTTAAAAAAATGGTTTTAAAACTGGATGATTTTATAAAAGCTTATATCATATTTATAAAGCAATAATTGGTTATTAAATAAGAAATTAAGTAACATATATATATATACACATATCCAAATAAGGATTGGATAAAATGAACTATATAAATAAGATGAATTAGAATTGGGTTCAAACCAGAAATAAATGGTTATTGAGTTTAAATAGGATGATTGTTTTCCAATAAACACATAAATGTTTTAAGGAAGTAACCATTGGATGTGAATAACTTGTAAATTAGAAAGGATGTAAATTGAAAAGTTTTGAAATTGTTTCAAATGTTAAAAGAAATGATATTATTCAGAATATTTTTGAAAGTAATCTTATTTTAAAATAAGAAGTTGTTTGAAAACTTTGTTTGGAATTAAAAGGTGGTTTAAACTTAAGGTGTAATTAGGTAAGTAAATTGATATATAAGAGTTGAATTCTTCTAATTAGGTCTAATTTATAGGTTAGGAAGTCCCTCTAGAATTCAGGCTTTGAGAGAAATGGCTAAGAGTGAAGAATGGAAGGCAAGGCGTAGGGAACGAAGAGCAGCTGCATGTAAGGAATGGGAAATAGCAATTTAGGAATATGAAAATCGGATTAAGGAAAGAAACGGACCATGTTCTTATGATAATGTCACCTGCTATAGATGCTTCAATAAGGGTCATTATGCAGCTAAGTGTGGTAAAACTATGAAGGAATTAAAGGGTACATTCCAACGATTTCGCGCCGAGATATTATGCTTTAAGTGTCATAAGAAGGGACATTTCCTTAACCATTGTCCTGAAGTGAAGAAGGTGAAGCGGAAAACAATGGAACCGGTCAACGAGTCAACCATTTGCTATCATTGTAAAGGGCTGGGACATATCGCGAGGAATTGTCCCAAGAGACAGAAGAAGAAGATTAAGGTTGTGGAACATCCAGTAGGAAACATGGAGGTCATCCGGATTGATGAAAGGGTAGAAACTTTTTGTGGAAAATGCTATAAGTGGGGACATCCTATTGAAAAATGCATGTTTGGGCTTTGCCCATTGGAAGGAAGTCCATAGGAAGGATTCTGATAGAAAATGCTAGGACTCTAAATTTAGGTGATGGTGAAGACATCTAAATTTATGACTTTATAAGACTTTTATTGTGATAAATGGATGTAATGTTAAACTTCTAGTGTGCAGTCTATCAATGTATGAAATATTTTGTGGCAGTATGATCTAATAAAATCACCTTCTTTTGAAGTGGAATTTGAAATTAAGGATATGGAATTACTTTGAATTGATAATTTGAATAATTGAATTTGTAAATTAAAATTGTTTAAGAACTGGTTTAAAAACTGGAAGATAAAATTGGGTAATAAATTGAATTTTTAAGATAAAATTTGTTTTGAACTCTTATTTGAACTTTGAAATAAGTTAAGTAAAGATAATTTAAAATGGAATTTTGAGAATTAGACTCAGAATTAAATTGTTTAAATATTTGGATTATAGATTTGAAAATAAAGGTTAATTTGATTTGAGGGGTTAAACCAACATTTGAAAATCTAACTCGAATTTATATAATTCGAGATGGTTTAAGGTTGAGATTTAGATTTCATTAGTTCAAATTGAATTTAGTTTGAATTAACTAGAATTGAAAATAGATAAGTATAAAATTCAAATAGAAAATTGAATTGGATTAGTTTGAAATAAAATTGAAGATTGAATGAGTTCAAATTCAAATGGGAATTGGGATTAATTCATATAGAAGTTGAAATGATTTGAAATTGAAGTGGATTCAATTTGAAATTAGTCTAAATTAATTTGAATAATTTGAAATTGTAATTAAAGTGAATATGTTTAAAATCAAATGGAATTTGATTTGAATTTGGAAAGAAATTGAGGTTAATTCAACTTGAATTGGGGATAAGTCAAGTTCAAGAGAAATTGAAGATATTCAAATTAGAATTGAGTCAATTTAAATGGAAGTGGAAAATTTAAATTGAATTGATGGGGAATTGAACAGTTTGACTCTGGACTATTTTCAAAATAAATTGTTTTAATATAAATCTATTTTTCCAAACTATTTACTATATAACTTTTCTTTTTAAACCTAAAACTATCTTAAGCTTGTTTTACAATTACTTTTGGAACTATTTAACAATTTTACAACTGATTTATAAACTAATTACTGTTTTTCAATTGTTTTATAAATAATTACTATTTTTCAACTATTTCACAATTACTTAACTATTTTACAGCTATTTTACAAACTAATAATTATTTTTCAACTACTTATCTATTTTTAATTTTCAATCTGTTTTCTAAATATAGGCTGGTCAGAGTACAAATTGTTTATGATTCAATACCCAATTGAGATAAGAATTAAAATGGTAATCCAAGAGAGGATTGAAGCAAAGGTGAATAAGTGGATAGAGATTAAAAGGGATGTGAATAGAAAAGGAGAAATTGATTTAGCTAATAATCAATAAAGATAAATACGTAGGATGTACGTATATTATTCTATTCGCATAGTGATTTGATCCAGATTCGAGCACATAATTTTGAGATAGTATTATCAATCCGAGTTGGGATTTTTCACTTGATTTTCTACGGCGAACCTGGATATGGATTATTGATTGGTTTTGGAAATTCTCTATCATAGTTATGACTATGCAAGGAGGATAACGATTTTTGATCAAGAAACCAAATCTGAGTCCGCTCTAGGAAGTTGGGTGGACAATACTAGTTCGGAAGTGAAATTGTGTGATTGAGTGAGCGATCAGATTGATATAACGTATGGATGACATGTGTACATTGTACGGGTTTGAATGAAATTGATATTGAAAATTATGGATAAGAACTGTAAAATGGCCCTTGAAATTAAAAGTAAATTTTGTGAAATATATGATGGGGTAAAATGGAAATTGGAAATTTCTATGATTAAAGATTCAGTTTATGAAGAAAAGTAATGTGGTTAATAACTTTATAAAAGAGTAATCAAATTTGAATATTTGATTTGGAATAAGCAAAGTTATATATATCTTTGATATATATGGTAACTCCCCTTGTTGAATCTATTGACAGAAGAAAAGGGTTTTGAAAGTATTTGAAGTATAAAAGTGAATTTATACAAGTATGAAGTGATTCAAAAATTTCCCAATGTTATTATATATATATATATATATATAAAGGATTTTGTGAAAATGATTTTGGGAAAAAGTTTGGGAAACCTATGGATTTCTAAAAAAGGCTTTTGATTTTTGAGGAAAATTAATTTTGGAACTTGAAAAGCCTAGTTTGTGAATTATCGATTTTGGGATAATCGATTTTGAGAAAGGAGATTTATATGAAATTCATACTTGGTGTATGATTTGGAAAATACTATATGTGTATAGTATAAAGTGTTTTGAAAGTGGCTCTGGGGAAAAAGGCGCTCCCTTGAATGAACTTCTCAGGAGTGCCACAGGGTGGTACTGCCTTGAGCCCTAGGGGGGGTTCTAAAGTTGATCCGGTGAGGAGTCCGGACAAACTAGTTCTTGAGGATTGTTGGGTAGCGAAAGTCGAGGGCGCTGATGCCTACAGGGGCATTTGGGTTATGCTGTGACGATAGTGTAACTCGATGTCGCTGCAATCTACTGTGTGTGGACCATAGCGAAAATCGTGTGGAGGATGAGTGCCAACAGTCTACACTTGATTTTGCCGGGATGGCAACGTAACATCGGTAGACTGCGATATATGGTTGAGTGGAGGAGTTTCATTCTTTTGGCAGCAAAATTCGAGGGCGCTGATGCCTACGGTTATATGGGTTTTTGCTGTGATAGCAACGTAAACCCCGGGTATAACTGCGATCTATAGCGGGTTCCATGGTGTAATCGAGGGGCGCGGAGGCCTACAGTTATCTATGGATTTTGCCGAGATGGCAACGTAACCATGGGATTAACTGCGACCATGGATGGGGGTGATGATTTCCAGAGTATTCTCACCAAAGATATTTTCTCTATTTTTGAAACTGTTTTCTATATTTTCAATAAAATTATTTTCCAAAGTATTTTCACTGGGTGTTGGAAACGGGTTTACCAAGTACTTATAGATTTTCAGTCCTACGTCTGATCAACGTATGACCGAATTTCTATGAGAACAAGGATGGACTTGTCGAAACATCGAGTTATAAAAGTATTTTTATAAAAACTACTTTGAAATAATATTATATAGATATTAAAAGGTGTTTTAAAAATGATCAAAGTATATTTATCTGATTTAAGCATTTTCATAAATTCGCTTCGTTCCTTTTCGAGGACGAAAAGTTCTAAAGGGGGGAGGAATGTGACGACCCGGGATTTTGACAATATTATTTTACTTAGCAGCTAATCTGATTAATTAAAATACAACTTATCATTTAAAAAAAATAAGACTTTTGGGCCATTTACTATTTGTTTATATACATATGTGTATTTGCGAAGAAAACTATGATTTGAAAATTTAAAATAAAGTCTTTCAAAAATATTTAAAAGAAAATCTACCTTATTCACATTAAATTAAAGTAAAGCTCTACCTTATTAACTTTTGATCTAAATATATATATATATATGTAATCTAGATAATAATGATTGAAATAAAGTCAATCTTATCAATACTAAATATAAGTTTAACAAAATATATAATTTTAAATTAAGTGTTTGATAGTTTAAGTTTAAAATAGGAATAAAAAGAAGGATTTATGTTAGAAATAGAAATAAATATATAAGGTAAATTAGATGGTTCTATGAAAACATAAAGTAAACACATAAAGATAATTCTAGAAATATATAACCTATAGAAATACATGTGTATGCAAGGCAAGAAAAAATCATGTATGTACATACAAAATCAAAGGGGATAAGTATGAAAATATAAAACAAGACAATTGCATTAAATGCTATCAATTCTAGCACAAACCAGGTCATTTCAAATTGCTGAAAAAAATCATTTCAGCCTCCACAAGAAAAAAAAATCTCTGACCAAATTGTGTACCAGTAAAATACAAAGCCCTGTATACTTGTTCTATATATATCAATCTTCTTATTTCATTTCGTTCATCAAACTTAGCATT
Source organism: Allium fistulosum (assembly GCA_030737815.1). Lineage (NCBI taxonomy): Eukaryota > Viridiplantae > Streptophyta > Magnoliopsida > Asparagales > Amaryllidaceae > Allium > Allium fistulosum. The sequence continues at coordinate 55,735,476 of CM060905.1, forward strand.
CTAGGAAATAGAAATCATGTCATATTACAACTGAAACTTAAAACAACAACTAAACCAATAAGAAAACAAGCAAGAAGATTTAGGGAGAGGATCAAGCTAGCAGCTGTTCAACACAAAAGTGTTCTCTGTTCAAAGTTTCTCAGGTGAGTAAACAAAGCTTTTAAATCTATTTTAAAATTTTGTTGCATGCAGTGAAACTTGAAGTAAACTGGTGATAAATGGTTTGCATGATTGTTTATATGATTACATGTATATATATATATATATATGAATATATTGGAATGCATGTCTGTTTACAAAATAGTTACTCTGTTCTTGTTTCACTGTTTTAAAAACTATGAAATAAATTTCAATATTTCCTTCCCAGATTCCTTTTAGACTTAGAGGTATAAACCAAACTTGTTTGTAATGACAAGATATTTGATCTAAAAATAGTTCCAGATAAATATACCTAGTATTTATTTCAAAAAGAAGAAATTTACAGTAAAAACAAGATAAAGCAGGAATTTCTTTCATCATGGTTTTGTGTTTCACCTATATGGTTGGATTCGATTGGGAAAATTGGGATTTTTGGTATGATTTTTGTAATTTATAGGTTAGTATTTGAGGGGAAATTGTATATTGATCGGAATTGGGTGCAAAGCCAAATTCCGGCGGGCCGATGGATTTCGTGGTGTACTGTTTGGCGTGGAGGAGCTTTAAGCCATCGTGCATCAGGGAAAATTAGTGCGAGAATGTATAGGGGATCGTGGAATCGAGTTAAGGTTGATCTAGGGTTTAAGCTTGGGTCTGGGTCGATGTTGGATTCATGGTCAGTGGGGCATCGTCATCGTGCCAGACTCGATCGCATGAGGGGGAAAAGGTTCGTCATGTCGTGGCGCGGCTTTGGGTTGGACGGCGTTAGTCCCGGAGGTTGGAGGTGATGGCCAGAGGAGGTTTTCCGATGGGATGGGTTCTAGATTTTGGATCGTTGAGCTCGATTTAGACTTACTGTCGATTTTGGGTTTTTGGGTGGTCGATTAGGTTGGGGTTGTCGTCATTGACTTGCGGAGGGTCATGGTGACGATCGGAGATGGTCAGGAAGGCCGTGCATGTGCACGCGTGCATTGGATGTCTGGGTTGATGTTTGATTTGGGGAAGACGATGTTTTTCTCGGGTCTAGTTCGAGTATGTGTGGATGTTGCCTCGAAGTAGTGAGTTGACGTGTGTGACTCTTGGAATTTGTGGGTGGGACTCGGGGAAAACAAGTGTGGGCTCGGGTTACTTGTTGTTAGTTAACCAAGTTTTAAATTTAAAGACAATGTACCAGGTTATAATGTAATCTTTAATCAAGTTTAATTTTAAAGGATGCATAATCGGGTCTTTATTGAAATATATACGTTTCAAAGAATTGTAAACCAAGATTCGAAAGTAATTAAAGATAAATTAATTAATTAAATTAAGGATTAATTAATTAATAACCAAGGGTTATAAATTAATTTATTTGAGATTAATTAATTGGTAATTAGAGATTAATTAATGTAAGTAATTAGAGATTAATTACTTAAATGATAATTACTTAATGTAAGAAATTAAAGGATTAATTTGTTAAGGGTTAATTAATTTAATTAGTAATTAAAAGATAATAAGTAAAGGATAATAATTAAAGGTTAATTAATTATTAGAGGATAATTAATTATAAATTAATGGTTAATTAATTGAGGATAATTAACCAATGGGATAATTACTTAATGAAAGTAATTATGGATAATTAATTTAGATGGATAAATAGATTAATTAATTATGGAAAGTAATTAAAGAATAATTACTTGATTAATGATAGTTGATTATTTAATTAAGGATTAATTACTTAGTGTGTGTAATTAAAGGTTATTTAATTATTGATTAAATGTGAATTAATTAATGATAAAAGGATTATTAATGATTAAAAGATAATTACTGAATGTAATTAATTAAGGGTTAATTAATTATGCAATTAACTTAAAGTTGATTCATTTATTTATGTGTTTAAATATGGATGATTAATTAATTAAGGATGATAAATAAATTAATTAATTTGTAATTAATTAATGTTAAGTAAGCATGATTAAAGGTGATTGAAATATTAAATTAATTAGAAATGGTGTGACTAATTAATCGTGCTTATGGATGATGGAATGATATTGAATGCCTTGTATTATTTGATATCTCTGATATGTGATTTGTGATGCTATGTGAGATGGTATTTTGGGTTGAACTGTGATAATATGGATTATCTATTTGTAATGGAATCGATGTGTGATTATGTTACTCTAAATATAAATTGAATTATATTTACTTAAACAACTTGGGTCAAAGGTTGTATTGGTTTCGAAGAGACCGGGGTCGGTTATCAGTAATACCCGAAACCACTTCGATTTGAAAACTTCAATAATTCTTTATAGATTTGTTATGTAAATCAAATAGGCTGGAATGGAATAATTTAAGTAACTAGACCATTGAAACTAAGTAAGGATACTTAGGGTCTGATTTGGAAATAAGTGTTTGACTATAATAAGATAAGAACTCGTAGTGATGAACGAGTTACCCTGGGTTTTCAAGGAAGTTTTACAACCTTAGTATTGCAATTTAATTGGGTTTACTCATGCTGGTTTCCAGCCTGACTCGGGTGTTACTTTATTGTAATGCTCGGGTCAGACCGAGTATTACGGATTTTCAAGTAAGGATGTTCTGGAGCTCAGGAGACGAGCTGGATTGCAGGAACGTATGGAGTGTTTCCGCTGTGATATTATTTCTGTTTATCTGAGATATGTTGATTTGTATATGTCCAGTGTTTGTGTATAAGTGTAACTCTAATGTAAAAATATAATTGATAGATACAGGTATTCTTTTGTAAACTATTATTATTTGATATTATATTTTGATCCACTGCGATTTGTGAGAATCAGTGCTGTGTTTCTGTTTCTTCTTCTTCTATCTTTTTCTTCTTTACCCCAACAATTTGGAATTTCCAGCGTTCGAATGCTCGGCATTTCTACAGTGAACGTATTAATGTTGAATTTTCGGGGTCGAAAATTCCGGGTCATTTCAGTAAGCCTTCACAGCCCTGCGAATTTTGCTATGTAGCCGAGTCAAAGGAAACCCATGAGTATTATATCCCAACAACCTATATCGATTAGGACCCATTTCTGGATCCACGCAAGTCTATCTGGGATTAAGTCAAAGAATCAATAGAATGTATCCACAATATGGCCACAAAGCAGATAATCAAGCAGAAGGTACTTCCCATATCTACAATTTCAAAATGTATATCATACTATTACATAGTACCTTTTCAAATCATCACTTCAAAATCATACTTATATAAATTCCATTAAATATAAGAGTATCACTTTCAAGATCGAGTACCTTTCAAATCAATAGTTTTCAAATTAACTTCATACTTATACAATTCATTTTATATAAGTTCAAAAACTTCCAAATCAATATTTTTATATAGTCAAAGTTCTCAAAATCGATCACTTTCAAATATTGGTTCAGCTTCAAATTCATATATGATTTCAACAATCATTTTTCAAATTGAATATTATTCAATATTCATATATTTTAAAATTCCAATCATCAGTTTTCAAAATTTACTTCAGTTTCATATTTACATAAAGTCATATCTATGTAAAATCAACTTTCTATCTAAATCACTTTGTAAGTAACTAAGTTTTAAAACCACAATTTCTTTTCAAAATCAAATACTTTACAAAAATCCTTTATACATAACTGACCTTATAAATTTTTATTTTATTTTATTATTATTATAAATATTATTTTTCTTCATAAACATTTCTCAAACAAATTCATTATAAAACTTTCCAAAACTAGATTTCACGTTTGTACATAATTAGAATTGCCTTCAAAATCATTTGGCAAATAAATAAGGTTTTATAAGTATTTATGAAGTCCAAAGCATTTCTTAAAACTCAATTTCATTTAAAGCAATTCAAAACCAATTTCCTCTTTGTATAATACAAAATAATCTTATTTATTTTACTTATCGAAATATTTAACATTTTAAAACTTGTCTAACTTCTACTTACCTTTATTTTAAAATTTTCAAAACTAAACTTTATATACTTTCCAAAAATTCTTAGCTTTGAAAATTAATTCTCAATTTGGAAGTGTTCAACTATTCAGAATAGTCGGAAAAATAAAATTCCAATTTAAAATTGGAATCAACAATCAATCAGCTCAAAAAGATGCATAATCAATCAATCAATCCCAATGCATAGGGTACAAACGTTCATAATATGATTCAATCCGAAAACTCGAGAATTAAACACCGGGTTCATTTCAAATAGATATATACGTATATCTTTCGAATATCAAATCATACTTCAGAGGTTTGAACAAATCAATTTCATTAAACAATCGAGTGGCAAAGCTACTTAAACTGGCCTCCCCCACTTTGAAACTCGAAAATGAGTGCCGATGATGCTATAGCCATCATCAAAATTTATTTTCCAGCGATAGAAGTGAGTTTCGGACTTCATTTCTTTTAAATCTTTTGAAAATCCATTTTTGAAATCACTATAAAATCATTTATAATAGTTATATTTGGAAAATAATTTCAAATTATGTTATTATATATTTTTCGAATCTTAAAAAAAATAAAAAAAAATCGGAATCCAACTCTCAAATTTCCAGTTAGAATAACTTTTTGTTTATTTATTAACCATGTCTAGATAAACCATATTTCATATATCACTTTCAAATGGTATCCATTACTCTTAAAAACGATACGGGTGGAAATTCAAATATATATTCACTTCAAAATCCATGTTAAACATGCAGTTTCCCAATTGGTTAAATATTTTTCAAAAGCCAAAATTTTCCAACCATATTCGAATGCTCGAATCAACAGCCAATAGTCGATGCTCATAAACCGTTCGAGTACGACTCATCAATCAATAAGCGATAATATGCACATCCATATTAATTGAACAATCAATCAATAAAGAGATAACATCCAGTTCACCATCAACAGTCACCATTGATTTTATCAGTTTATAGAGTTCATTCTTTTATATTCTTTATCTAAGTTAAAATCATTTCATTCATTTATATCAAAATATTTTTATATCACTAACAAATACGCTCTCTCTCTTCTACATATATACACTCAGACTCATTCTAGGGTACTACTAACCCTACCTCTAATGAGTAATCACCACCAAAGCCAAGATTCTCGCTTAACCTTCTGCTCTGATACCACATGTAACGAACCGAGATTTTCGACCCTTGAAAATCGACATCCATACGTTCACTATATAGAATGCTGAGCAATCGAGCGCCGGAAATACCAGGTCATTAGGGGTTAAGAAGAAAAGGATATAAGAGAACGGAAATAACAACACAGAATCTCACAATCGCAGCGGAATAAAATATAATATACAATAACAGATTTTTATACAAAAGAAAACTGTAACTGTTAATATACATACAAATTATCAGAGTACAACCATCAACATATAAATCTGGACAGTTATAATAACTTGTCATCAAAAGTGCTGAATATACAACCTATAATACACAACGGAAAATAACAAGTGCGGGAATACGTCTCGGTCATCCAACTCGTCTCCTGAGCTCCATAGAATCCTAACCTAAATCAGTAATACTCGGTCTGACCCAAACATTACAATAAAGTAACACCCGAGTCGGTCTGGAAAACCTACGTGAGTAAACACAATTAATTTGAATTACTTAAGTTATCAAAATCCTTCGAAAACAAAGGTATCTCGTAAGACTGCGTCACACATAAACACGACGGGTTTTTCCCTGACGATAACCAAAACATTTTTTATAGAAAATCTAGTTATATTATAATAGTGTCTAAGTATAAATACTTATTAAGATAGCTGAAATTTTTACATTAATTAAAACTGAGTATACTAGGCTCTACAATCAAACCGTTAAGCTTCGTAGTGGTTATTGGGTCGAAGTGGTTTCAGATAACGCTGATATCTGATCCCGGTCTCTTCGAATCCAAACGATAAATTTTAAAAGTCTAAGTCGTTAAAATAACCATTACATAATTACGATGTCAATATTCACATATGGAATTTCATCTCATATATATACTTTGTCATAACCAGTCCATCGAAATTGATCCGCTTGTAATCATCACATTTTCCGAAATTCGGAATAGTGATCAGCACACATCGATTTACTTCCAATAAAAACATGTCAACGTTTTATTCTATTTACTTTAATTTGTTTGGCTACTTAATGGCACAGACAAAAGATAACTGAAATCAATATCCAAAGAAAATATCAGTCAAAGCATACTCATTAACTCGATCAAAATTTATAATTTATAATTCAAAACTTAGTTGTTTAAATTAACTAAATCAAGTTATATATTTTTTAAATCCTGATTACTTGTTAATCAGGGAAATTAAATAAATGATAAAATTCAACAGTCCATTTTAAAAAAATTATTGATTAATTAACAGATAATTAATCAAATAAGAGATTTCTTATTCGTTCACTTCAAATATTATAAAATCATTAAATTTTTGACATGGCAGAAAGCTCAACAATATTAATTTAGATGAAAGTACGCGACGATGGAGTCCCAACGCAACAATCTACATGTTGATTGGTTTTAAAACGAAAGAGAAATGGTCAGATTCATTTTATAGATTATTAAGTATAAAAATAAATATAATTCACTTTTTAAAAGTTCCCAGCCCAACTCCTACCTTCGTCCACTTCTTCACAGTTTACTTCCCTTCTTCTACATTTGAACGAACTCAAACGTGCACGACACCGTGCACATGTACACAACCTCCGATCATCCCTTCTTGCCGTCGACCATCCACGTGAGTCGCTCTCCACCACCACAACACATTCGACCACCGGAAATTGTGATCGATCCTTAGTTCGAAATTCGAACTGCTCACCATCACTGGAACGAAAACCGTGCCCAGTCAAATGCCTCACCATGACCACCCATTCCACCACCCATCACCAGACTTCGCCCCAAACATCGCCATCATCTCCTCGGCCTTTTCCCCTAGCACGCACCCCTGTCTCGTCGCCTCTTCTTCGTCATTCCCAAGAACCCAAAACCCAAAAACCAACAGACTAAACCCTACATCGACCTCATCTAGCCTATCCCCTCAATGAAAAATTGGCACGTTATTTTTCCTAGGTGCTCCATCGACTGAGCATCCTCCACGCTCAACGCCGCATCACACAATTGGCCATGTTGCCTAAATTTGGCCAAAGCCCCAATCATGTTCATCTTCAATTTCCTACCTCCACACACCCTTAAAAATTACTAAACCTATCTTAAAAATCATGTTTTTCAATGATGAATACAGCCATATAAACCATGGTTCGAAATTCGAAAATTAAGTTTCGACCCTAGTTGATCTTCATACTGTAAAATGAGATTTCCACTTCATTCACTTAGTGAAATTTTCATGAAATCAATTTTTAAATAACCTTTATTCAAAACAAGCATCTTTCGTTTTGGAATTGAAGTTTAAAACCAAGTAGATAATGAGTTAATGATTTTTTTTCTTTGAAGTTAATGTCTGAACTGTTTGTGCACACAACAAAGAACCGAGAAGAATGTACATGTTTTGGTAGATCTAGCATGTCCAGTACACACATACATATACATATTCACAACATAGCACATATATAATTTATATATATATATCAATGATTTATTCATTACTCGATCATATATATATTCATAAGTAATAACCTATAACCTTAATATGGATTGTGTTACTCACTTGTAAAAATGATGAACAACTGCTGCTCTTATTGAATCACCATTTCAGGCTTTCAACACTTAGCTTTTTTTGTTTTTAATGGCAGGCCTTTGCTTGTTTTTTTCTAATATATATATTTATGTATGTATGTATGTATGTATGTATGTATGGACGATCCCGTATGGCTATATATAGAGGATGGAAAGAAACATTGCAAGCATAGGGTGGCTATGTGCATAAGTAGGGTGGCTGTCTATCCATGAATGTACAGGCCTCATTTCATTCTCTTTTTTTCTCATTTCCTTGCTAATTTGATTTTTATCTTTGATTTAATGTGTTGTCGCTTGATTTGATTTCATATGTTGATTAGATATTTTGTGTGCTTTAATTTGATGTTTGTGTGCTTGACTTTGAGATTTTGTCATCATGATGCTTCTTGAATGTATATTTATATACATATATAGATATATACATTTACACTATTGTTACCATATATATATTCACATACTTACCTTTACATATACATTCATATGTATACATATTTATATTCCATCATAAGTTTGGAGTTTGTCATCATGAAGTTTTTTTCACATGTATATATCTATATATAATTTCATATACACTATTCTTATAAATATATATACATTTAGATATATATATATATTTATATTTTTATCATAAGTTTGAAATGGTGAAGTGTATATATATATATATATATATATTTATCTTATTCAAAAATCAGCGTTTTAAAATTTGTATAGCTTCCAAAAGTTATATATTCTGATATTCCAATATCAAGAAATTTATTTGTTCGACTTATACAAATTAATATTTCAATATTTAAAATCAGTTAATCATTTTTTTTCTCATATCAAATTTTATTATTTAAAATTTTATCTAAGTTCATATCGAATAAATTTCATTATAAATCATTAAATTTTATTTTTAACCATTTTAATTCAAAAATTATATTAAATTTAATAATTTAAAATAGTTAAAATTATGGGTCGTTACCATACTCCCACTAAATGGGTGCATAGCTTTTATTGTTTGAGATATAAATAACAAGTATCATATGATTCAAAATCATACAATGAAATTATTTCTCAAAACTACGGCGTAGTCTATAATTCTAAAACAACCATAAATAATATTAGATACTTTTGTATTTTCCAATGCATCACTTTTGTTATAAAAAAATTACCATATTATTGTTTTATTTCACAAAGAGTATTCATAATATTCATATTGAAATATAGCTATGACTAGTTTTTTCAGCTGATACCGAAAAATAATCATTATTTCATAAATAATGTATGTTAAGTTTTACGAAAACAATTTTCGTATTATGATGCAATTAATAAGTGCTATATGGTATGCTCCCACTATTTCTGCCATTACGATAATAGCATATTAAATTTAGAGATCTTCCATTAACTTAATACAATTTTTTTTTATTTCATACAGTGCAACTATTTACAGTGGTGAGTTTGTTGATCAAATATCTTGATCTCGAAGAAATAAATATCATAGAAAACAATTTTCTATATGAAAATACATTTCAGAATATAAATCATATTTCTTAATTGATTAAGTATCAATTAGTTATTATAATTCATATTTCCAATGTTTCGCTATGAAGCAGAAGTGGGTATTCATTCTCTTCATTCCAACTATACCTTAAATTACATATAGTCTTACACATTCGTTTTCCTTTCAAATGGTCAAACTATTTAAAAGAAAACCTTTCTACAATATCATAACAAACTCTTTACAAAAGCATGTTCGATTATCCTTAACATTTAAGGACTCAAATATGTTGCACTTTACTTAAATCGATCAAAATAACATTTCAGCGATCGAGTTCTTATATCTATCTTGTAGTTTTTTGGTCTTGTGTTCCATTAACACAATATGATCTCTTTTGTAATCAATTAGATTGAATACTCGATCTCGCACTAAGGTTTATTCGGTTTTTCGGATCAACTAATTTCATCAAAATATTGTACATTACAAACTTTGACCATTCACCATATAACATTTACATGCAATTGTATATGGATCAAATATCCATACCCTTGCATTGCTTTTAGAGTTCGAAACTCATAGAATGAAATACACGGTCTTGATTAAATTAAATGCATAATTGACCAAATCACGAATGTATTTAGTAGTTGTAAAATCAGACACTTTCATGGGCGTTGAAACGTTAACATGCAATAGGAATTTGATAGTGGGCATTATATTTTCATTTATCAACTTTCAATTCAGTTCGTTTGTATATGTTAATTGATAAACATTTTATCAATCATATTAAATGCACAAATTATCATTGTAGATAATTATAACATTGTTTAGCATATGTTCTTGCAATATTAGAAAGGTTAAATGTTACCATTTCATTTTTCTAATAAGGCTCCCAATAATCTTTTATGTTCCTCCAAACCCTAAGATGAAACACATAAGTTTTTCGACTTCATTAGTGGGTTTTAGGACTCATCTGTCTTGGTATTCTGACCTTAAGTTTTTTCAACAAATCATAGCCCCACAAATGATTGATAACTCCTTCTCGATTGTATCACATACAACTCCTAACCCATTTTTTCTTGTCCTGATCTCATTTCGACCTTGAGTTTGCTCAACAAGTCGAAAGAGATTATTCACTCGTACCTACCATATCATGATGGCCTAAGTATAGTATATGTACCTTGAGTTTGCTCAACAGATACATATGGTTATCTTACCTCATATGTTCAATATATTAATAATACTACACATAACATCCCCAGCTTGAGTTTGCTCAACAACTAAGGAATATGCAAGTAATTTATTAATATATATATGGTAGAGGACAACTTTATATTTAAGAATCATAATATTCAATATATTATGTTGAGTGACATCAACTTATGGAATAATGTATTTCTTATGAACTACCCTCGTGATTCAAGTATCAGAAATTACAGTATATGTACATTTACGTATGTATTTATTCCTTAAGTCTATTTGGGTTTCTTTAATGTTCCACTTTTAGTTTACACATTCATATCATATAAGTTTTGTTGTTAAATAACTTTTATATGTCATATTACTTATATGATAGTCTTATGTATAATATTTCATTAATTAAATCTTATTTAATTAATTTTAGTTAATTAACTCTTTAATTAAATTTATATTAGTATTCCAATATAACTTTTATATTGGACATATCTACTATAAACTTTGTAGTGTATCACATATATCTTATGTATATGTATTTTTATTTAATCAATTACCGTTAATTAATTTATTAATTAAACAATTTTAATTAAATTATATTAGTTTCAAAATTTTATCTTATATACATACATGTACTGTAACGACCCAATATTTTCAACCATTCGCATCCATTATAAGTGTATAGGTAGACACTCATGCCGGAGTTGAATTGCTCAAAATACTGCGTTGTAAATAAAATTTGGCAAAACTCAGAATATACAGTAAATAAATATAATCACAGTTCACAAACACAGAGTAAAATAATGATAATGTAGCGGAAACAAAAGGATAGTAGTTCATGAAGCTACTATATATATATAACAGAGTTAAACAAGATACAACAGAGGTCTCGAATACAATAGATGTCTCAATACAATAATCAAATACCAGATCTGAATACATCACTGGATCGACGGAATAACTGAAAGCAGGATCGATAGATAGCTGGATCTCCAAGCGAAGCTCCAACTCCAAAGGTGAGTCTCAAATGCTGTATCACTCAGTCTGACCCGAGCGTAAAGCAAAACACAAAAACACTCGAGTCAGGATTAACATTCTCATATTAATAAATCCAACTCAAGTGAAATATCAACTGAAATACAAGTAACTTAAAGGATGTTTGGGATAACCATCCTCTAAGGATCCGTTAAACTATTTACTATGTAGTAATATTCGCTATTATAATAGTGTCTAAATAAGTAAAGTATAATCATATCGGAAAATAGCGTTAAGGGGATGGAGAACCTTAACGCGATCGGATCTTAAAATCATAATCGTAGTAAAGCTCGATATGGTAGGTGACACGGCACAACTAGGCAATGCCAGGGTAGATATACCAATTACGCACACGGACTGATGGATACGCATAGCAGCCACTACCGTTCCACCTCGAACAACATTCCCAAATCGGAGGATGGCCATCTAGTCAAATCACAAGTAAGAGTAAAATATCGAAGAAATGCGTCCGATAAGAGGTGCTACCTCACTGGTCCGAGATCGCTCCTGTTTTAGCCACCTTATGCCAACTCACGGGAGTTGGGTCCACGTAACATACCTTAAGAACGTCACCACCATCCTACTTCATTCTGGAATCTCCACCGCGTACATGGTTGTCAAAGTGGTTTTCGGTATCGACAGAGAGTATGTCCATATCCGATCTCGGTCTCTTTGCCAACCAATCGTTATTATAACACCGTGGTCATTTCAAAATAGTTTATACTTCAAACCCAAAATATCATTATCATTTCAAAACCCAATTTAATATGATATCATTTCATTTCAAATATATCCATTTTCAAAATCGTATTACTTTCCAAAGTTATAATGCTTTCGAAATCATAGTTTGGAAATCATAGTATTTTGGAAATCATAGCACTTTCCTTTTTAACAGTTTAGATATTAAAATTTCTTTATAAAATAAATTAGTTTCCTCAATTTCACAAATCAATTCAAATTAACTCGAATTCCAAAAATTTAATTTATTTTAAATCAAATCTCAAATCATCCGTTTCAACTCGATTTAGCTTCTAAATAAACCATTTCAAATTATCGATTTCAAATACATATCTGAACCATAAAATAAGCCATTTCAATTTTAATATATATCAAAGTTTTAAATATTCAACATTTCAAAACTAAGTTCGATAAATTTATATACATATCAGATTCACTTTACAATTATTTAGTTTTGAAATATTAGCTTAACATTTCCATAACATTTGATTACAATTTCAATTTTACAATTTAAATAAACAAATATCTCATTTAAATATTTATACGTTTGAAATATCCATTTAAGTCACCCTTTCAAATTTCAAGTTGTAAATCACTTCTTTAAATTTCAAATTCAATACATTTCAAATCAAACTTATTTAAGTATAATTCTTAAATAAATACAATTTCAATCAATTTCAAATCATTACAAATTCTATATTTGAAAATATAGATATTAAATAAATTCTTAAACATATTATTTATCAACTTTATTAAATCAACTTTAATAAATCTTTAAAATCAATATTAATCAAAACCATATATTTCTTTTCAAAACCATAGAAATCATTTTCAAAACGTTTATATATAGACCAACGGTGCCTGGATATAATTTTCTATCCTATGGTCAAGTGATACGGATATTTATCATTTCAATCCGCAATTTAAAACATATTCGGGTATATATCTTTTCAACCCGAAATCCTAAATTCAATTCAATTGAAAATCGCTTGGGTTTATCATTTCAACCCATAACGATTTCCTCCTATTCTACAGATCGTTCGGGTATGTATCATTTCAACCCATAGTGATTCTATACTAATAGGGAACTTGCAGAGTGATAACAGATATGATAAAAATATAACAACAGTAACAGGCATATAACATCAGTATAAATAACAGATAATGGTGTCAGATGTCACAGGTGAACAGATACAGATAATGACATATATATATAACACTGTAAATAACTAACAGCAGCATATTTCAATTGACATTTCAATTGAAATCAAATTTAATAAATATAAGAATATTAATCGTGAGTGATTGCTCACCTTTCGATGCTAGGGAGAATAGATAACACGACAAGCTACGATTTGAATCACGATCTAGACCATCGACAGATCCAGCAACAAATCTCAAAGAGAAGTAAGCGGAACACGGATTCAACGGGCAAAGCTGATAGATAAGGAGTTGATGAAATAAATCAGAATCCGCTTGATATAGTTGAAATAAAGAGTATATTATATTATTATTATTTTATTACACTCTCCCAAAATCAATGTTTAAATCAAAACATGAATAATAATATATATATATATATATTTGAAAGTCAATAACATTTTTAAACGCATATATATGAAAAAAATCAAAATCTACTTATATCAAAAAAAATCGAAATACGTGTATATATTATAATATAAAAGCTATAGGCATCCAGAAATCAAACTACCTATATATAATAAATCACATATGTGGCAGACATTGTTTTGGGTTGAAGGGAATGCGTGCCAGCTAAATATATATCTATGTAGACCCTTACGTACACTTCCCTTTACAAAACATAACATATACCTATGTACATTCTTAACTAATATATCAACTGCACATACTAAAGACATAAATAAAATTAACTAATATATAGTATACTTCTCTAAGCATATCCACGGTGACCTTTAATATAAATACTGCTAACATATATACTAAATCACAATCCTAATATCTCATTATTTAAAAGCCAGTCTTTGAATAACATATATGTAAGCTGCGCATATATATACAGAACTTTACCAACACCATTCTCTTCCCTAAGCATGTCAACCCAAGTTTATAAACAGATCTCATAATATATATATATTTCGAAACAAACCTTTACATAATAAATTATAAATAAAAAAATATGTACAGCAAATCCTATACTATATAAACTAGAACCTACCATTGTTAATATAAAATCAGTTTATACAAAACCAGTATAACCTTTACAGACTGTACAGATATATATAGGACAACTTTATACGTACTATATAAAACATTCAACTGCCAAATATCAACATAACTTTATACATATATAAACAACTTTGCAAGATTAAGAACTAAAGTATATACAAGTATATATACACACGCAACGCATATATACAAAATACACACACACGCAACACATCTATTAATATATATACACACACGCAACACACAAACTATACACATAATATTATTTATACTATATTGAATATAAATTAACGTGTCAAATTTTTTTTTATATGAATGGATGCCTATAACACAAATATAAACTAGATTATAGTATACATATCCAGATTGAAACTCAAATAACTTATACTATATATGTTTAATTTTATTATATATTTGAATCTATACAACCCACAGAGTCAAGATCAAACAAAATATATAGAAGCAGATATAAATATACCCACTCACCCAGATAACGCAAAGAGGAGAAGCGAGCAGAACACGGCTAAGAAGAATCCGATCTGGATGGAGGCCAGAGGAGCACGAGGCAGATGACAGGGAAGGAGGCGTGGGGTTGCCTGGGTGGAGATAGGCGTGGGGTTGATTCTCGGTCAGGAGATGAAAGTTTTGAGGTGGCCAAGTGGTTGAGCATGAGAGGTAGTCGGTTGCCTCGAACGTGAGGAGGTGGGTTGGCTAACGGTCATGGGCCGCGTGGGGTAGCGACAGTCAGGGGAGGTGCGATGCAGAGGGCGGAGGCATGCGTGAGGTGATGTGGCGGTTCTCGTCACGGTGGGGACGGTGGCTGGTCTCATGGTGGTGGGCTCGGCATGGTGGCCTGGGGACGAACTGGGTTTGGGTTTGGTTGGTCTCGAGGTTGCCGTGGTGTCGGCATGGGCAGAGGCGTTGGGTAGTGATTGGGTATAGGAGCTGCTGGCAAAGGGAATTGGGAAAAATAATAAAAGTAAAAATAGAGGAACGAAGGTAATGGTACAGCCAACAAAACAAGGACCACAAAACAATTGAAATACAAATGAAAAGGAAGGAGAAGTGACAGCAACAGGTTGCAATTAAATGGTTTTCTCATCTTTAAAGCAACCGTGAATGGGAATAGGCAACGAAAGAACAGGTCCACAAATACTGAAAAGTAGAAATAGAATTGGTCACCCCTTGATTTCTGGAAATTTATTAAACCAATTAATTGTTGTTGGGCTGCACGCTAGAAATTTGAACCGAAGGAAGGAGTAAAGTCAGAAATTTTTGGTACCGTTACAACGAACCGTTTTTTATTATTTCTGTCGCATACCAGACCTCAAAATAAAGAAATAAATATACCGCTGAGATCAGCACGACGAGACGATCAAAACGGTATATAAATATTGGTGGTACGATCATCCGATCAAAAGTCGATAATCGGTACCGAAAATGCTGCTATTCAGCCAGAATTAAGATAAACGGAGTAATAGACATCCAAATTTGACGAAACGAAAGATGACGACTCACTCAGAAGATGATTTACAAATTTTCTATGTAAAAATATCCAGGTTTTGAAAACATTTTATTATCACCAATTTTTAACTGATTAAATTGAAGTAAATTTACGCGCGAAATAAATTTTCATATTTTCGGACGAAAATTTACCAGTTACTATCTTTAATTAGACGCATTCCAAATATCAAATTTATATTTCAAAATTTTATCGTTTAAAATTTCACAAAATTTAACTAATTACGTTATTAAAACAGTTAAAATTTACGGGTCGTTACATGTACGTTTATGTTATCTTAAAAACTTTAAAATAACATAACGTATATCAACATATATAATACATGCATATAAGTATTAATTAACTTATTTAATTAATTTATATTATTAATCTTATTAATAAATTTAAATTTCAAAATTAATAGTTTCAAACATTTTGAACTTTTTCATTACATTTCAAACATTTTGAAAATTTATGTAATATTATAACCTTTTATAAAACATGTTTTTATTTAAAATTTAACTTTTAAATTTAAAATCTTGTCTTAATTTTCAAAACTATTTTAAAAATTAGCCCAAGGCCCAATTCAAATTGGGCCTTTTCTGTTAGGGGCAACCTTTGGGATCACATCACCTTTCAGGCCAAGCAGGTAACCAAGTAGGACAAGGTACTTGATTACCCAATTCTAATCCTAGACGTTACCTTTCTAGACACCGTACTAAGTGCACAAGCTTAATTAGTTATCCCTAACATGACTAATTTAGACTGCATAGGCTATTGGGCTCCAATACCATTGTTGGAACTGGGCTAGCCGGTAGAAGAAGAAATGGATAGATTTCAAAAAAAAAATTCCATTTTGGATCTTTAATGGTCCCATAAAGTCTAAATATACTTAGAACTTTTCTAAGTTTCTTTTGAATAAAATTAATATTTTATTTAATTCCATAAATAAAGTTTCACTTTAATTTAATGTGCACGTAAGTTAGAGTATATCAAATATACTCTTGTATACAAATTTGTATGTATCATTTACTTTTCAAATTTATCCAAAGAAGGAAATATATCATTTCCTTTCTATTATAGTTATTCAATTAATGAGGTGGCATATATTTATTTGGAGAAGTAAACTTTTCATTTCCTTCTACTTAAATTATTCATTTAATGAGGGATCATAAATTTAGTAAGAGAAGGAAACTTTTCATTTCCTTCTCTTAAATAAATTAAATAATTGATTAATAAAATAAAATTAACGACTAATCTAAATATGACATGAATTATAGATATATTCAAAGTAAATATTGTGCAAGTGGAACACATAGGGAGTATGCATAGTCAGTGGTAATTGATGTGTATACATAAAATAAACAAGAACAATTTGAATGGTTATCGCATAGGAATTGAAATGGAAATAAGTAAGGGATGACATGAGTGATTAATACAGTTTCCCATTTAGTAAAATTAATCAATGCAACATACTAATGACAATTAATAGGTACCATAATGAAAGAATATAGAAGGTAAACAATGAATTGTACGTGGAAATTATTATGCTAATTAAAAAGAGAAATGGTTTCATACTATGAAAACATGTGCAAAGAAAAATAAATTTAATATGAACACATACAAGTAGATCCAAATATGTATGAATGGAATCCAATCAAATCTTTCTAATAATATAAACTAGATAGATATTACAGTCAATTTTAAAACTTTGATTTGTTGTTAAAATTCCTTTTATTCATATGTAAATATTTAATGCAATAAAAAGTGCAAATAATACATGCAAACAAACATACATACATGTATTAAAATTCAAAACTAAAATTACACTTTGTTATGAAAGATTAAAACATAGATCTACAATTGAAACATTGTATTGATTCCATATAAACTTCATTTTTAACTTTAAATATAATTCAATCAATCAACGTAAAAATGAAAATTTCTAGATCTAAAGAAATGGAATTTAAATTAAATGCTAAAACATAGAACTAAAATAAAACATTATATAATTTCAATTTAACAAAATAAAGAAAAGCAGCTAATCAATTTGAACATGTAAACATTCAGATCTGAAGAATTACAATTTAATTAGAATGTTTAAAAACACAGATGTACAATTAAATGTTGTTTTAAAACATAAACCAATTTAATTTTGATCTATCAGATGAAAATTCAATCATATCATTCAAAAAATAATTCAATATTCATAAACATTTTTTAATTAAGCAAGATAGTAATACATCTTTCAAATTATGAAAGTCAAATTAAATTTCCATCAAACATTGCAAAATCACTATCTATATATAGAAAATGGCATACCTTTCTACCCAATCCTTAAATTGCACCTTGTTGATGTTGCCTTTATTTTGCTCCTTGAATGAAGAGTGCTTCCAGATTCGATTGAATCACCTTAGGATGTTGCCTAGAAATCACACCTTGAATGATGATATCTCCTCAGACCTTCAAGATCCACATCCTATCCTGGCAAGAGATAGATGAACCAATTTTGTTTTATTTTATTCGATCCTTTTAGTTGGAGTTGAAAGATTTAGGAATTCCTTTTTTGTTTCGGCCATGAAAAGTTAGGAGGAGAGAAAAATGAAAAATGAATGAAATGAAATGAATTGTACGTACTGAATGAATCAGAGAATATGTTTTATTTGAAAAAAGGAAACCTTTCTCATTCTTTAATTAAAACCACTCTAATTAATTCTCTTGATTAACTTTCTCTTTTCACTCCTATTTCTTTACATGGTGTGGTCGGAGATTACGTACCATCAAATGACATAGGATTCCATAAATTAACGCATGTAATTATCTTTTAGTTAATTATAAAGATATCATATATTAATGCGCGCAACTATAACTTTTATAAATGCATTCAAATAATTAGAAATAACCCACGAACATCAAATAAAATAATTAATAATTAATATTTCTCTAATAATAATTAATTTAATTGATTTACAACTTTTTATAAATTAATTAAATCCTGTGGTTTTTTTGGAGAATTCATCATTACTGTTGTGCGACTCAAAGGTATAAACTCAGTCAGTGACTAATATTGAACAATTCAAATATTAACGTTCACACGTCACTTAGCAGGTGATGTGACATTTTGGCTGAATTCATTGCTTACACATCTTTTGGTAGAATCCAATTTTACTTATTATAAGCGGTACCTAATAGTGACAATTATTAACACCAATTCTCTTCGTCAAAATAATATTACTTTGGATTTATGGAATTTGGTAATGGTCAAAATTCCAATATCATCCACATTCAACTTTATAGTCCAAAAACAAAGTCCTTGGTTCAATAATAACAATTATTATTAACCAAAATGCTCTGGCCAGAGACTTTGACTTTAAGTTGACTTGAGTTGACCATGATACTAACCCCATATAACCGAGGAGACGAATCCTCACTTGAATAGTGCTTCACTTCCAATACTTCCACTCAACCCAACTATAATCACTCGACGAAATGCCATGCCATGATTTGACTATAACCAAAGCGGAGCTTTCAAATTGAAGGTCCACAGTATCCTTAAGTCGAGAGAACTATGTAAATCAGTCACATCGATATTTTCTATTTGACCTTAGCTATATTAACCAACAGAAAACTATCGAGTGAGTCGTTCTATAGTTATCCAATAACTGTCAGTGTGTAACCACTAGGTGCCCCCCGCAGTCATGAGTAATACACTACCGACATTTGGAGAGCGTTACATATTCTAGTCTCGATGGATACACCGATATACAGTCTCGATGCATCTTGACAAGAAACATTTAAAATGGTATATTTGTTTCATTATGATAAATTACTCATGGTTACAACACTTTGTAACTACTATCACAAAATATGCCATTTATGGATTTTCTATTAAGTATACTTTTAATTAAATTAATTAATTAATATAAACACATTATATCAAGTATATAATAGAAAGTAACACTTTATTATAAACAAGATTGTTCAACGAGTTAGATATATGTAACAAATTGCATCATTGCCCCTAGTGCATACCTCTAACACTATCAAATATCTCTGCAACATTCGGGTTCATCAACCCTTCGATCTGAACCTTTCGACAAGGTCGACAACCTAACTAGCCCAAACGTTCTCTATAACCTTTCGAAGCCATTAGCTCCATGGTCTAAACCTTTCGACAAGGTCGATAGCTCTTTATACTTTAACAATACTTGAAACCTTTTGAAGCTATAAACCCAGTGGTCTAACCTCTCGATAAGGTCAAAATCTACTTAATATCCACCAAAGTATTTGACTTCTTAATTCCACCAAAAGAAAGCTATCGCCCTAGCCTTCGACAAGATTGAAACCTATCTTTTGAGGACCTAACTCAGGGAATTTCAACTAATCGAAAGGTAAACCTTTGTAAGAAACCTCAAACAAGCTAAACAAGGTCAGAAGGTTATTCAACTCAAAGTACAAACCTTTTGACGACGTTGAAAGGTTTGATTCAAGAATTATCCATAAATAGAACCAAATTTCAAGGCAATTCTTAAGGGTATCATGCCCTTTGTTCAAAAAGGTCTATCCTTCTGTCTAGGCATATCTTTGGGGTGTTGACAAGAAATCTTGTTAACATTTTTGGTGCTAGAAGGAGGGCTCGAACCTCCGCCTTGGTTAACCCCCTAACACTACTCTTCTCTAACCCCCTTGGGTTAATCCTACATCAAGTTTATTCACTTTGGTTTGATCATGGCTAGAAGATTTAAAACATCTGAACAAAGGTCCACATTTGACTAGATTCTCCTAAGTAAATATCAAAAGCTCCATTCAAGATAAAGAATAAAGATTAAGCCTAGAAGCTTTAAGAATTATAAACAAAAAGAAAGTAGAATCTTATGACCCTGAAAAATGGAGTTTAAACCCCTTCCATGTTGGTCCTACCCCTATCTTTGCACTTGGAAAAGAACAAATGGAAGTGACAATATCTTTAATCAAATGAGAAGAACCATTCAACACTATTCCAAAGGCACAATCTTTGAAGAGAAATAATGAATGATTACAATGCCTTTGCACACAAATGGCAACCAACTGCAATGAGAACACTTCCAAGACAAGAAGTCCAAAGGGTAGTGAAAAGAAAATCAATCAAAGAAAATTAAATAATAAAGCCGAAGAACAAAAAGTCAAAGATTCATAATCAAGAGTCATGTTTCAAGTCAAGACTTCCAAAAGAATGCAACATAACAACATCAATGGAACACGTCTAATTGCTTACGAAGGATGAATTTAACTATTGGCCATCACAAAGAAAAGGCCAAAACATGAAAGGAACTTGGGAGAGTTATTCTATCACTATTATATGGTGAATGGTCATGAAACTAACCATTGCAAAGCCCTAGAGGGGATGATCATCAACTTCTTTAGACAATGAAAGATTGGTGAATTTGTAAAAATGATTTGAGAAATGACTAATAAAGATTAACTTTCTGTAAAGAGTAAGTTACATGGTTGGGAGTGAAATGCTCCAATACGTGGATACTACCTAAGATGGTAGAAAAGTCTATGTCCGCATAGAGATGGCCAGGGCAGAGCGCCTCCTGGAGGGAGGACGAACTAAGCCTTTAACTGTGCCATGAGATAGCTAGGTTAAAGCACCGAAGAAGCCCTTATCCGCGCCACGCTATGGCCAGGGTGAGGCACCTTTTGGAGGGAGAACAGAGTAAGCATTTAGCTGCATTATGAGATGGCCAGGTTAAAGCACTGAACAAGCCCCTGTCTGCATCGCAAAAGGGCCAGGGCAGGGCGCCTCCTGGAGGGAGGTTGGGTAAGTCCTTGGTTCCAGCCTCTAAGATGAGCTAACCAAGAGCACCAGACAATGGACAAAGATGTCCAGGCCCAAGAAGAGGCACATCAAACAAAAGACTAAGATGTCCAGGTCCAAAAAGAGGCCCATCAAATAATGAACTAAGATGTCCCAAGAAGAGGCCCATCAAACAAGGGACTAAGATGTCCAAGCCGAAGAAGAGGTAATTCAGCAAAGGACTAAGAAGTCCAAGCCCAAGAAGAGGCTTGTCAAATCATGAACTAAGATGTTCAAGTTGAGAAAAAGCATATCCGGTCATGGACTAAGACGTACTAGCCAATCAAATTATTCAAAACTTGAAGGGTACATACATGTCAACAAAGACAGAGGCCAAGGAGTGAGGCAGAACTCCGCTTATTATTATCTGAATCTGGATTTCAGGACTCTCATTTCTAAACAACAACTATTATTACCCGAATCTGGGTGTCTGGATATTCATTTGAGAATTTCACTTTATAATACCCGAATCTGGGTTTCGGGTCTCTATTAACTACCGATTATCTAAATATACTTGAATCTGGGTTTCGGGGTTCTCAATTTTAAAATATTAGATATTAATACCTGAATTAGGGTTTTGGGTCTTTCATAAAAGAGTTTCATCATCTATTACTCGAATATGAGTTTCGAGCATTTACCAGTCACTAACTTATTATATCTGAATCTAGATATCAAGTCTACTGCTTAGCATACCCTAATCTAGGTTCAAAATTTCTGAATTTCTATTCATCCCAAATGCCCGAATCTGAGCCGAAGAATATCACCATGAAGATCGCCATTAAGAGTTCCTAAATGGAAATTTCAAGTTTCTAACTTTTCAAATCCCATTAATATTGAGGAATTGGTCAAAGAATTACAACTTCAAAATCTCAGACCACTACACTAGAAAAGATCTTTAGTAGCATGAAAAAAACGCAACCAAAACTTTTAGTAGTGAACGCTACTACAGGTCGCGTAGCTAAAAGTATGATTTTTTGGGTTGCGTTTTAATAAACGCTATAAAATGTTTCCGTATAACTGCGTTTTTTATACGCTACTAAAGGTTTTCTGCAGCGTAAAAAATTACCAAAACTAACTTTTTAGTTGGGTTTGTACTTGGATCATTCTTTGATTTTCTACAGCGTTTACTTTGTGCAACTAAAAACTTTTCGTTGCATCTATTTTATGCCACCATAAATTCAGATGGTTTTTTATATTTGTTTCTATAGCATTTTAAAAATGATACTAAAAGGTCTTGATTGTTTGCTAGCATATTTTAAATGCTACTATATATTGTAGCTTATATTATTTTCAGCAACCGTTATATAATAGTCATATTAAAATCAGCAACAATCGTATAATTACCATATTCAAACCAACAATCAATCAATCATATAATCATCATATTCAAATAATTGAGAACACATTAATCATATAAGTATAATATCCATAACCATTTAGATAATAGTTATTTGACAAAATGAGCAAATTCACATACCACAAGCATTCACAAACAAGTTTACACAACTAGTACAAACAAATATCATAATACATAACAATTGAAGTCATGTCCATTGTTGTTGATGGTCTTCACTCCGGAAAAGCTAATTACCTGTAAATAAGGTTGATAATCAACGATAAGAATTTTCCATGAATTATCAAGTAACATTCAAACAATATTAATTGATTATTATTCAAACAAGCACATAAACAATCAAGCCATCACGTTCACAACATTTCACAGCTCATGTCATGATATTAGTTATGTAACTTCTGTTGTTTACTTGGTCATGAATTAAAGGATTAGGATGACCGTTTTATATAAAAAATTGAACGAGCAACATCCATTTCACTCCACCTAATAGGAATGTAAGTATGCTTCTTTTACCACCAAAGGTTTTAACATGAATTATTATTAGATATATGTTTTGAATCCTTACTTTTAATTTGTTGCTAGATGTATAATTTAAGTGCAATTAATTATAGGCCATAATTGACAAGTCCTTTAATTTTACCAGCATGTAATTAATTGATTTTGAATTGACTAATTAATCCTAGATCAGTTGGCATTGTTTAAGTTACCCAGTTTTAATATGATCAACGAATCTTCATGCTGGCTACCATTTCTCAATACCCTTATGTAACTACGGTTACTGGTTGAAGAACTGTCGACATTTGTTGCAAATTAAAAGGGTACTTTAAAAAATAACGTAATTGCAAATTTTGTTGTTCTGTAAAAAAAGACAACTTTGCAACTTCAGTTAATTGCAAATTAAAAGGCTAAATTTATATATTAGTTTGGAGAATTTATTGGTTAATATAACGAGCAAGACAAAAGAAAAGGAAAAGAGTCAAAAGACAAAAGAAAAGGAAAGGTATTATAACATACCTTATCAGTTAATTGCCAAAAAGCCTCACTTTCATTTGCTGTGTCCAATTTTTGGAAAGAGACTAATTTTTATTAGGGAATAATAAAAACAATTCGAAGACAAAAAAATGTCATTATTAGTTACCATATTACCAGTAAACTACTGATCTCTTCTGAGTCAGCTGTTTGTGATACAATATTATTAGTGAAATCATCATCATAAGTAAATAGAGCATTATATATTATTAAAGAGATATGACAAATGGATGTTACTAAAGTGCCCTTTCAAGACTATCTGGAATTTTCACTTGATGATATAAAGAGGAACAAAATAGTTGCCAACATAATTGACACAGTGATGCATAAATGTACCTATTGACTGCAGTTGTCCATTTCTGAGCTTGCAATTTTAATCTTCTACTTCAAGTGGTCATTCAGAAGATTCCAAGCACTAACTGATCTAGTCATTATTTATAAGGAAAATGTTGTTCATTACCATTTTGGGCACTGACTAAACAAATAAATTCCAAAACTCTGTACAGATAGGTAAGCATATCAAGAATGCATCGGTAGGTTTATATCCACCCAGCAAATCGGTAGCATAGCTTTATTGAATTAAGTTCTGTAAAAGTGACACAATTTAAAATATTGTTTTCAAATAAACAAGTTATATGTGATCTCAAAGCCAAGCATAAACTCCAAGCTTCCCAAAAGAATTTGCTAATAATAATATATATATTCCATGTCACTAATACTGTTGATATAAAAAACTGTGTGTATTTAAATAACATATCAAGTTACTAAAATTAGATGAAGTTTTTTTATACACACACACACACCATACATACATACATACATACAAGGTCATTGATTTTATATCCATGCATGTGCTTATTTTAAAATAGTATAAACAAGAAGTTCAATTACTACTGTAAACAACTCCCAACAATTTCCATTGTTTTAGAGCCGTCAATCATCTTACTGAGTACATTGGACTGGCTTTTGGTTCTCTTCTTTAATCACCATGTTACCTTCGGTCTTTGATCCTAAAATGAAGCCAAATTTCTTAAACTTGCTGCTGATACTTTTCATAGTTTTCTTCAGGAAAATCCTGTGTTGATCCAGAGGATTATTCACAAACTGCAAATAATGACTCTAGGTATTAGCCAAAAAAAACCATCACCAGTTGACATATTTTTCCAGCATGGTTCTAATTCAGTTTGAACCTTTTGCGGTTCCACTTTTGATTCACCTTTATCAAACACCGTTTATCAGAAGCTTCTTTTAAGATAACTAGAATACTCGATTGATTCATTTCCATAAAAGGTTCATTTAATTTATTTTCATGCTTATACTTTCACTACAAAAATGAATTAGATGTTATTCTCAATTTTCTTTTCATAGCTTTTGTAACTGCGCAAAGCCTTAGATATAAGGAAAATTTGGCTAATAAAATTTAGGTAATCATTTCTGAAAAAACCTTTCTTTTTTACATTTTAGTTTCCACTTCTTGTGTTTGGTTTTTCCCTATTATTAACCCAGATAAAGCTTTGATTTTTCTTAAGTTATAAATCTCATTTCCCTTTGGTTCAATTATTGTTTTTCAAACTTGAAAAAAGCAACATTTTTCCATTTGACGTTGCATCGTCCATGATTACACATAAAGTTGTCAAGTTGAGTCCTTTTCTTGATTTCATTTTAAATATAGTTTTAATATATTCCCTTGATATTTCAACACTTTTTGAGAACCAAGTGGTAGTGTAGGAAACTAAATATTTTCTCCATAAAGAAAAAATCATCAGTGTTATTGCACATCCTAGGTTGCAGCTAAAATTAGAAATAATGCAGTCTTTCTGTAGCAATTTTTCTTCTAATCAGCTTATTTTCCATGTCCAAAGATTTTAAATCTGCACTAAATTTATTTTGATGATTGATGAATTTGATTACAATCTTCATTCATAGAAATGGCATAAATGAAATACATTACCATTTCTTTTCATTTAGTTCCAAAATATAGTCACTTATTATAGTCGTTTGTTTCGAAAATATATTACAGTTTCTCTCCATATGATTCCAAAATATAGTCATTTATAGTATTATGGTAATTTGCAATTTTTGTTGTAAACTATTGACTGACATTTAAGCTATCCTAATGGAAACAATTTAGCCATTTCAAATATAATTATCCATAGATTTGGAAATAATATTTACATAAATCAAAATACGTATACTTCTAATTTTATATGCAAATCCAAATAAAAGTAGTATAAGTTTACATAGAAAACGATTTCTATTTGACTAAAATGTTTTTTTTCAATAATTGAAAGAAAATGGTAGTATTAGAAATTAAATATTAGACAATTCTATGATTTATTATGTCAGTTTCCAATGGTAATAGCTCATATTTTGTATTAATATTAGGCAAAATATTAGTTTTTCTATTTAAACTTACCAGTACATATGGCACGTCCGTTGGATGTGTACGGGCATGTACAAAGAAAAATGCATATTAATTTTTGTTTAGTGCAAAATAACACGTACGGACGTGGACAAACCTCGATACATTCAGCATATACACAAATTTGGTTATTGTAAATACCAAAAGGAGACTTTATATTGGACACAATATTTTTTAATTGGAATGTCTACTAAGAAAGGCATGAAAAACACAACATACAATGAACTAATATGAAAGTATAAATAGCAAGCGGTATACCATTTTTATTAGTTGCTTTCTCTCCTCTTTTATTCGAACTTGAGAGTGGCATCAATAACTAAAAGGATATAAATGGTAAAGTTAAAAACCATGTTTGAGGGATATTTTGTCATAACCAAGACATTTTAATATATGATCATTAAACTGCTCATTGTATTCGACAAAAACCATTGTTTCAAATTTGATCATAAGTTAATATATGTTAAAAAATATATAAGAAATTTTAATGTTTAAGTACTGCAGGTTATATCATAAATTCCATTAAGTAAATGTGGGTAGATCTATCTTCACCTGAGGTATTACATATAAATAAAATTATATAAGCTGATTCATAACACTTTATATGTATATACACATATCTCGATTCTTTTACTGTTATATCTATAACTAATATAAATATAATACAGTCTATCTTCTTATTTAAAAAAATAGATTGGTTCCATTACATACAACTATAAATAATTGTTGTTAGAAATTTAGTGATATCACTTGCAAAGATTTATCCATTACATATTAAATTTTTTGTATAGTATTAAATTAACAATTATACGTTAACTGTTCAAATGAGTGGACAACCATGCTTGTAGTAATGACGTGGTAAACACAAAGCGTATACAACAAAATGTAATATAGTAAGAGGTCATCCCTTCATCAGTACATCTAAACAATTATAGTGCGTGTGTAACATAAAATAAACTTTCTATGATTCAGATGGAAATAGAATATTAGCCCATTCCAAATGTGATCTCCAGAACGTCGATATATATTGTTCCCAAAAATCAATGTTTTCATAGATTATGCTCTTTTTAATCATTTTTCCAAGTGTAATTGCTTTAATATCCTATAGCGGAACATTAATAGAACAAAAAATGATTACCTTCGGTTACAAAATATAACATATACCAAAATGGTTCCTATACAAATTATTTATCCCCTTTTAACAAAATTTATGCTAATATTTTGACCATTGAATAAAAAGAGAGATGAACGTAGCAGGCAATTCACATATACAAAAGCTCGCTTAGTCAAATCTGAAAACTTTTGGGCTTCACTGCTGTGTTAACTACATCTTCGAATCTAAATCGCTCATCTCTCCCGCCATGGCCACCTAATCATTCTTTGAATTTTTTATTTAAGAATTGGGTCATTTCCAATCAAATGGAATTAGAATATATGATTCAAATTTTCAAATGTAATCCTTAATTATTTCAGAGATGCTTGATAAAGTCTGTTCATTTAAATGATTGAGATGCCCTGCCAAATCATTAGTGAGCAGTTATGATTTCTAATAGGACTTCAACCTTTTTAAAGAAGCCTCATATTTTCATAAAAAAAGAAAATAAAGTGATCGGAAGGCAGGGGAGGAAACACGTAAGAACCGGATAAATAAAATGACCAAAAAAATCCATATCACAAACTATACGTTCACTTGGATATTTTGGTAATTTTAAAAGCTTCAAAATGTTACAAGGAATTACCATAACTGTAAGTGGTCGTCTCAGTCTCTCAGCCAAATTTTGCATTAATGTAGTCTTTCCGGTGCTAGTTTCACCATCCAAAAGACTGATTGCCTACCATGAAATATTAACAAAAACTATATCTATTTTTAGAAAAGAAACCTTGTAGGCTACCTTAATATTTGCCTACCATGAAATATTACGTGCATGACGGTCAACCAAAGATTATTACCATTTTTCATAAAAAAAGTAGATTAACAGGATGGACCTTTAAACCTAGCACTATTTAGGAATACAAAAACAGGAAAATAATGTTTGAACAGAATATAGTTATATGCATTTATATTGCAGAAGTATAATAAATAGGAATGCATGCTACAATGGTAAAAGCACCTGTGTACAGAAAAGAGCAAGGCTAGTGCGGCAACACACTTTTCACCACCCGACAAAATATCCCTAAATCGCTTAGTGGGTGCATCGCCGTATATTTAATACTATGCAGAAAAGGCTCATACTGATCAAGTGCTCTAAGATTGGGAGCCGTTCTATCTAGTTCAACAACTATAGTATCCATATTTTTCTTAAACTCCGCCTCTACTCTTACACATTCAAAATGGCTCATTTCTTGCAGATAGGAACTACTAATTTGACTGTAATCAATGTCTAATCTATTGGATGTTGATTCGGTCTCTATTGAATCAATTGTTGGTAATGTTATTTGCTCAAGTTCACACTTCTCTCAAACGTCTTGCTCACATGATTTAAGTTGTTCGAGTTGGGTCTCCTAACATGATAAAACAATTGTGATGTCAACATGGATAAATTACATGATTCCCAAATAAATATTGAAATATTGATAATATCGTGAAATGATGTCATAATTTCATCATTTCTTTACATAAAAGAACCGAGAGTTAGATGTTTAGATAAGGAATAAAATTCTTCTCTAGCTAAGGGCATAAAAGTA
This sequence comes from Allium fistulosum, assembly GCA_030737815.1. NCBI lineage: Eukaryota > Viridiplantae > Streptophyta > Magnoliopsida > Asparagales > Amaryllidaceae > Allium > Allium fistulosum. The sequence continues at coordinate 55,764,768 of CM060905.1, forward strand.
AACCGGACTATACTGCTTTATGCATTTCCTCTGTTGTAGCAAAATAGTCTTTTAAAGGCTGTAATTGTCAGGTTCTAGAACAAAACAGCTGAATCTGAAGTTTTAAACCAAGATAACTTAACCTTTTGCTCATAACATAGTTATTAATATACTGATTAGTTATGTTTCAACTATCACATCTTGCAATGTGGTGAAAGTTAAAGAAGTTTTACGATAAATTAATTCAGTATATACCTGCTAATAATTGCCGCAGCCAGTAATATTATCTGCTAATAATTTAGTATATACCTGCTAATATTCATCTGCTAATAATTCAGTATATACCTGTAAAATGTCGCATCCAGTAATATTTTTGTAATTTGAAACAGCTAATCAGCAGGCCATTAGCTATGTTGAACACATAGGCCATTAGCTATGTTCAACACACAGGTCGTTAGCTACGTACAGTGCCACCCAGATTAATTTTATGAAACAGTAATATATGTTGAAGATTTTTTTTCACTTTTTTATTTTCATTTTTATGAAACAGAAAAAATTAGTAATTTAGATGGAAATTTATGCAGTGAGTGTTTGATACTCTAATCCAACTACGCTCCAAAACCACAAGAAGCAAAAATGACTTGTGCATGCTGTGAGAGATTTGGTGTTATTCCACTTGAAATTCTTTTTAATTTCCGTAGGAAACTGATGTGTTTGGATTGGTGTTAACTAGCTAGTACCGTAAGATTCTTTATTTTCTCTGGTTCACTCCTTGAAGATTCCAACATGAATCGTAATATATGTAATATATCGTATGTGATCTGTACTTGGATTCAATGACATCTTGTTTGTTATGGATACTTTATTTCATGTTATATACCTCGTAAGGATTGCCTTGAAAGGATTAGGCTTATGTCAATATCTGTTATTGAGTATGGATTGCTTGTTATTTAGAATATGCATCAATTACATTATAATGATAGGTGCTGACTATGTTGATAAGATTTATTCACAAAAAAATTGGATGGTCGAGAGTAGATTATCCAGTTTATGCATCAGTAAAAGAACAATTATACTATTATCAAATTTTGTATCTAGAATAAGAATTATTCTTACCTACAACCCAGCACAGCCTACTATTCCAGAAACTAAAGAAACATCATCTGGGTGGCGAGCGACCTGATATATCAAATAAAAAGGAACACATGAATTCACATAAATAACATAAACACATTTTACAATAACTACAAAGTAGAATGCTGACCTTAACAACACCTTCTTCTCTAGAGTTGCAATTAGCAGATGAGAATTATCTCGATTTTTCGATTTAGGGTTTTTGAACAAATCTCAAGGAAGCAAAGGGGGGCTGATTGAAGGAAGAGTGGATCAACGAAGTGGAGGAGAGCAGATAGATGGAGATAAGTGGCGAAGATGGAGATAAGCGGCGCGAGAAAGAGAGGCGAGAGGAATTCTATTGATTTTATTGAATGAGTAGAAATGTAACAATGAGGTGAGGGAGGAGATGAAAAAAGAAAACAAGTTTTTTAGTATTGGCGGGCACAAGCGGCAAAATTTGGCAACGTTGGAATAAAACAAAATTAAGTAAAAATAAATGGTAAAATAATATCCGTTGTATTCACACTACAAATGCTGCCAATAATTACAACTAAAGGTAGGTTTTTTTAGTGGACATTGATTTATGAATTAGACATTCAAGACAAGCAAAAGGAGTTGCTTTCTTGAACATCTCTCATCGTGGTTAAAGATGAGATTTTAACATTTAGTATAGACTAATTTTCATATACTTAACAGGATGATTTGTTAATCTAAGCGAGCGATATACATAGGAAAATATGTCAATTTCAAGCTAACAATTAGAAAAGTTGTTTGCTACACGCTTTTCAGGAAAATCATAATGGCAAGGAATGGCGACATAGTCAGCAAGTCCAAAAACCATTAAATGAGCAATCCAAAGACATTTCAAAAATGACGTTACAGAGAAGTATTACAAACCAGGTGACATTTACAAAGTTTATGAGATTTGCATAAGTTATGAAAATGTTTAACAAAACTATGATATTATTTACATACATACAAGACAAATTTACACACATGAAAATGATTCATAAATCTCGAGCCGCTTGTCAAGAACTTCGGCAATAGAAGGATCCACAACATGACGAATTGCGGCACTGAGAACTTCTATGAGTTTCTTTTCCTTTCTTCTTATTGTGTTCTCGTCGTCAATTGCATCAATGTTAGTCTTTAGAGCGCGACTTAAAGTTCTATTTGCACCCCTGACTGTTTTGATTTCTCTTTCTAACTCTGCATGAGAATGTTCAGGATTTTTGGGAATATCCATTTTGATGGATTCGGTATCGATTTTTATGGTTTTAATTCACGTCGTCGAATATGGATTTTGGTGATTGATTGTTTCTACAATAATTTCTGTGATTTGTCACTTTAAAATACAAAGGTTTTCTGTACTAGTAGTAAATATTCAAACTCTTTCACAAAACCGATTTCAACGTTATTTTTAATGCAAAGCTCATTTATAAAACCGTTTTCCAATCTATTAGTATATACAAGCCTTTACCTCAATCGTATGAGAAATATAATTAAACAGCTTAGTAAAATAAGTGGTATGAAACGCTTGCGTTTACTTCGTCGGTTAATTTTTGGACTTGTTTGATTGAAAATCTTATGACAACTTTTGAGTGGAAATCTACAATTTGTTCGTAAATATTTAAGTTAAGCCAGTGGTTATGGGAAATGAAGCTAAATTCATCTATTTACTAGCTTAGTGTAATCGACACTTCTTATTGATCAATGATAATCATTTTGTGATTTAGACTAGCGATGTGCGATGTCTATTTGTTTGTGTGGGGACTAAAAACCCCGTTTGTGGAACTTCGGTTCAATTTGGTGGGGTAGCGACCCATGGTCTTTGGGCTGTTTGTGGAGCTTCGGCTCAAAATTGATGGTTAGCGACCATGGAATAGCGTTCCGTTTGTGACACACGTGTTGGTGAGTTTTCATGCTCCCGTTTGTGATAGGCCTCCCCTCATTTGTGATTTCCGGATTTCTAATTGATGATTTCTAGAATTTGTGTTTCACCAATTTTCGTGGATTGCATTGATAAGCTCTATCAATATTTTGTGTTTGGTGAATAATTTAAAGAATATGTGATTCTTTTTGGTGTTTGAGATGATTTGAGATACTGTATGATTTTCGTTGTTAATTGATGTATACTTAACTTAGTATGACATTTTTGTTATCATACGTTTTTTGTCATATCTCTTATCCTATATCATTTTATCTGATATTTATAGCTAGACTGATCCGTTTATTATTTTCTTCTTAAATAATACTCGGGTCAGACCGAGGTATTTCAGGTGCTCCTGCTTGACTTCTTATCAGGGTCCGTCACCTGACTTTTGGCTAACTACTTTAATACAGTAGTTTTTGTTAGTATACGTTTGTGATAGAGACTCCTTGTTGTATACTTATTCTTTTGTCTAGCACATGTAAATCTATTCTTTTGTGATGTAGTGGATCTTGTTTGACCACTACTTTGATGTACACTTTTATGTGTTATATTCATATCTGATTCCGCCTTTGTGATATGAATATATGTGACTGATTTGTGCTATGTTTATTTCTATATTTATTTCCAAAGTCTACATAGCCACTGTGTGGTAGCTTTGAGTTTGTATTTGATATGTCGGATTTCCTCTTGAAATGAAATGTAAGTTATATTATCTGACATATCGGTACTTGCACAAAGCAATTACAAGATGGTCGCTCCTCAACAGCCTTATTCTTCGTGCTAGTTGACGACATTACCCCGTAGTGTCCTTGGCTAGTGTAAGTATAGAGGTGGAGCGTCACATCTTGGTATCAAAGCCAAACTTTGGAACAATGTAGAATAATCTAGCAAGGATCATTGTCCTAAGTCTTCCTTAGGAATCGTGCCATAGGATTTAATTCGAGTCTTCGTACCGTTCTATCCTATTTCTTTTTTTTATGATGCCTTGTTTTATCAATCAAGTTTGTTTGATATTCATTTTGTGAATAACCTTTTTCCTCTTTTCTTTCTTTCTTAAAGAAGAGAAATGGTTAGACCAGGCCTTCCCAGCACCGGTCAATCCAGTGCTACTCCTCAGGATGGAGTATTTATGTCTGCTCAGCAACTTCTAGATCTTGTGAAAAATGCTCAAGCTATCGGACCCATTCCAGAGCCCACTCATCCTAAATCTGGGTTTGCACGCTTGTGTTGTGATTACACCAACTTGGGTGGAAAGCCTTTCAAGGGTTCCGAGAGCGTTATAGAAGTCCAAGCTTGGCTTAGAACATGCGATCGCATCTTCTTCCGCATGAACCTTATTGATCTTCATCGGGTCCAAGTGGCTTCTAGCATGCTCCAAGAAAGAGAATTAGATTGGTATGAGCTTCTGATCTCCGAAATTATTGAAGCGGATCTTACTTGGGAGCAATTCCGGGAAAGATTCGAGTTAAAATTTGTGCAAGAAGCTGAAAAAGTATCTCTAGCTCTACGCTTCATTGACCTTGTTCAAGGTGAATCTTCTGTGACGGATTACGTCGCTTATTTCGAATCTTTATCTAAATATGGGGTCGAGTATATTAATACCCCATTGATGAAAAATCAAAGATTTGTTTATGGGTTGAATAAGAACCTCAAAAAGCCATTACTTCTGAAATTAGAAGTTTCTTTCGATCAGCTTGTTGATATCGCTCTTCGACTCGAAGAGGCCGATAAAGAAAGTGATGTTGAAGTCAAACAAAACATCAATAAGAAGAGACCTTTTAAATTCAAACCCAATCCCAACAAGAAAGGGAAGCAAGCAACTTCGGTAGCAAAGGCTCCTACCTCTAGTCGTGGAGAATGTTACAATTATGGTTCTAAGGACCATTATGCAAACAAGTGTCTGAAGTCTCTTACTTGCCGCTATTGCAAGAGTTCGGGTCATACTATATCTTTGTGTCCCAAACTTCAAAGCAAAAAGGAGGGCAATCTAAATGTTGTGCAAGCCCCTACTAACACTTCTCTTGGTCAAGGTATTTCTCATCCTATCCTTGATGGCATTATTTTATTTCGTGATCTTCCTATTCGAGTTTTTTTTGATACGGGTGCATCTCACTCTTTTATATCAAAAGAACTTGTTGATGCTTTGTCTTTGAATGTTATTGGCTTGATGACTTCTTTAAGGATTGCGAATCCAGTTGGTGGATCCACAACACTCAGTTTACTTTGTAAAGATGTCGAAATTATTTTATGAGATTATGCTTTCCGAGTCGATTTGCATGTTATGCGTTACCTTGGTTTTGGAATGATTTTGGGAATGGATTGGCTTAACCGTTATGAAGTCCATATCCTATGTCCTGAGCGGACTATATATCTTCGACATCCTCAATCTGTTAAGCAGATTTCTCTTGTTCTTAAAGATTCAGATTCCAATTCAGGAGCGTCCTTGTATTCACTAAATCCTCATGATGACGATAACAATGATGAGGAAGATGTCATTTCTCTCATTCACATTGTTCGTGAATTTCCCGACATATTTGAGCCCGTTTTAGGATTACCACCTAAGCGAGCAATTGAGTTCAGAATTAATCTAATCCCTGGAGCTCTACCTATTACTCGTCCTCCTTATCGTATGTCCAATAAAGAAAATGAGGAGATGCGTAAACAATTATCCGAATTGGAAGCGAAGCAATTTATTCAATCTAGTTCCTCTCCATGGGGAGCTTCAGCTATTTTTGTGAAGATATCTGATGGTACACTTAGGCTTTGCGTTGGCTACCGCAAGCTTAACGATCTCACCATCAAGAATAAATATCCCTTGCGTCGGATTGATGATTTATTCGATCAACTTAGTGGTGCTAAAGTCTTTTCACAGTTAGACTTAGCAATCGGTTTTCATCAGCTCTGTATTGCAGAGGATAGCATTCCTTTGACATCGTTCCGTACTCGTTATGGATCTTATGAATGGCTTGTTATGCCATTTGGTTTAGAGAATGCTCCAGCTTATTTCATTGACCTTATGAATCGAGTTTTCAAAGACTTCCTCGATCGATTTGTTCTCATCTTTATAGATGATATTCTTATTTATTCTAAAACCGAGGAAGAGCATGAAAATCATCTTTGGATTGTGTTGGAAACTCTTAGGAGCAACCAATTGAAAGCAAAATTTTCTAAATGCCACTTTTGGCAATCTCGTGTGAAATTTTTGGGGCATATTATTTCTGAATCCGGAATTTCCATGCATCCTTCAAAAGATTGAAGCGATTCAAAATTGGAAGAGACTGGAGAGTGTGACGGAAATTCATAGCTTTCTCGGATTGACGGGCTATTACCGTCGGTTCATAAAAGACTTTTCTAAGATTTCCATAACTTATACTAATTTGACAAAGAAGGGAGTTAAATATGTTTGGTCAAACAAATGTGAAGCTGCTTTTCAGAGACTAAAAGAACTCCTCTCCGATGCTCCTTTGTGATTCCCGGTGGGAACCAAGACTTTATTGTTTACACCGATGCTAGTCGTGTTGGTTTGGGAGCCATTCTCATGCAGAGGGAATGTGTTATCGCTTATGCTTCTTGGCAATTAAAGCCTGCCGAGACTAGATATGCCACTCATGATTTAGAGCTCGCGGCTATTGTTTTCGCCCTTATAATTTGGCGTCATTATCTTTTGGGAGAGAAATTTGTTCTCTACACCGATTATAAATCTTTGAAGTATTTATTTTCTCAAAAGGAACTTAATTTGCGTCAACAATGTTGGCTCGAGTTCCTTGCATCTTATGATCTTGATATTCTTTATACTCCTGGAAAGGGTAATCGTGTTGCCGACGCCCTTAGTCGTAAGCAACAAGCGGTTGTTTCTATGATGATATCCGAGTGGAATGATCTCGCGACTTTATCCACATGTGAGATTCGAGATCGTGAATCCAATTGATGTTCATCTCTTGTTTTATGTAGCCTTGAGGCTCATCCTTCTCTTTCAGACTGCATTCTTGAAGCTCAAAAGCATGATCCTGAATTGGTTCTACTTAGCCAAAGCTGTAGAGATAAAATTGATATTGAAGGTTTGAAAGACTTTGATATTGATGCTCGTGGTGGTATTCGAAAATTTAGTAGACTTATCGTGCCAAATATTTGTGATCTTCGTAAAGATGTTTTAGAAGATTCTCATCATTCTAAATTTACCATTCATCCCGGTAGTAGTAAAATGTACGCGGACATGAAGCGACTTTATTATTGGGATGGAATGAAATCTGATATTGCTAACTTTGTTAAGCGTTGCATGACATGCCAACTCGTTAAGGCCGAGCATCAAAGGCCCGGTGGGTTATTGCAACCTTTGGACATTCCCGTTTGGAAGTGGGATCAAATTTCCATGGACTTTATTGATGGTCTTCCCCGTTCTCATTCGGGCCATGATAGCCTATGGGTGATAGTTGATAGACTTACAAAGTCCGCCCATTTTATTCCCGTTCGGTCCAATCGGACGTACCTATTTTGGCTAAACTCTTTGTCAAAGAAATTGTTAGATTGCATGGAGTTCCTACTTCTATTGTTAGCGATCATGATCCATTGTTTACTAGTGGATTTTGGAAAGGTCTTCAAAAAGCTTTGGGAACGAAGCTTAATTTTAGCACCGCTTATCATCCTCAGTCCGATGGACAAACCGAGCGTGCAAATCAAACTCTTGAAGATCTTCTTTGTGCATGTGTTCTTGACTTTGGTGGAAGTTAGGAAGATCATATTTCTCTTTTTGAGTTTTCCTATAACAATAGCTTCCAATCTAGTATTGGTATGACACCTTTCGAGGCACTTTACGGAAGGCCATGCCGATCTCCTTCGTGTTAGCTTGAAGCCGGTGAGAAGCTGGTTTTAGGTCCAGATTTTATTCGGGATGCCACAGACAAGATTGACCTTATTCGTCATAGGATGAAAGAAGCTCAAAGTAAACAAAAATCCTATGCCGATAATCGAAGAAGGAAATTAGAATTTTCTGTGGGAGATTTTGTGTTTATTCGTGTTTCACCTATGAAGGGTGTTGTGTGTTTCAGTCGATTGGGAAAATTAGCACCTCGATATATTGGCCCATTTCCCATCACCGAACGCATTGGTTCCGTGGCTTATCGCCTTTTATTACCGGCTTAGTTTTCTGCTATTCATGACGTATTCCACGTCTCTTAATTACGGAAATGCCTTCGAGATTCTGATTCTATTCTTGAGCTCGGTGTTATTGAAGAAATTGAAGTTTTGCCTAATTTGACTTATGAGCAACATCCTATTCGTATCATTGCTTCGGAGGTTAAACGCCTTTGAAATAAAGATGTTCCGCTTGTGAAAGTTCAATGGTCCTCAAATCCTAAGGATTGCTCTTGGGAGTCTAGAGAATTCATCGAGCGAACACATCCAGACTTGCTCCCTCATGCTCCTTAAGGTGAACTTCTTATTTCAAATTTCTTCTTTTTGTGTTGATATGCTTTTATAGTTGTTACTTCTTATTTATTTCTTAAAGATTGCGAGGATGCAATTTTTTTAAGGAGGGGAGTCTATAACAACTCGCATATTTTACGATTGTATATTTAAATGATTTATTTAAATATAGCATCGTTAGTCGGATTCAAGTCCGAAATGTCACTTTTTGCAAACAGTCGAATTGGAACTCGAGACCACTTCCATTAAGTCCAAAATGGCGTTTGCGACCTTTTTGAGTATAAACATCGATATGTTTGGAGTTGAGTAGAATTTTGACATTTTCACTTAGGGCTTTGGGCTTGGGTTTGGGTTTCAGCCACTAACCCAACTCATCTTAGATCCTAACTCCACCCCCTCTCCTCTTCATTCATTCTATTATTTTCCTAATACTTCAAGCTTTATTAAAAATGGGGGAAGAGATTGGAAACTAAAATCCTAAGCCCTAGTTTCCTTTGCAAATTCAAGTTCTAGCTCCAAAATCAAAGAGAAGCTTAGGTAAGCATCCTCTTCTTCTTCTCCATCTCAATCTCTCTCCAATTTTAGAAATTTCCTATGACCGAATTTAGGAAATATTCATTGTAATCTTAGATTGGAGCTTCTAGAGTTGAAGTTGAAGTGTGGTTGATCTTTCTTTTGATTTCAAAGCTTCTCATTTGTTGGTTTGGGTTGAAAAGGTGAGTTTTTGAACTCACATCTACTTCTATAGATATCATTGTTGTTAGGTATGATTTCCTAACACTTATTTATGTTCATTTACTTTTGATTTGAATTGAATTGGTGAATATTCCAATATTTGGTGTTTCGAGGTCAAATCTTTAAAAATCCAACCTTTGATGTTTGAACACGTTAGTGGGGTGTTTCGGAGGGCCATACAAGGCTGGGTTGTCGCTTGGCGTAAATCCCTAGTCGTTATTGCTCGCTCGTTCGCTTCCGTTCCATGTTATTGATTTTGCCCCCACAAAGGGGCTAGGCTGGAAACGCTACAAAATTCAGTTCAGTCGACTGAACGTATTGGTCAGTCGACTGAACTTGGGAACAGAAAACTTTATGTTCCAGCGTCAGTCGACTGAACCTAGAACCCGAGAATTTCTGGGTATGGATCAGTCGACTGACCTATTCAGTCCAGTCGACTGAATCTGGGCAAAGAGTAGTTTGCCTATTTTAGGCAGTTTTGTGTGGGTTTCCGGTTTTTAATCGATTTTTGATGATCCAAATTGTTGTTATCATTCATCGACTTTGATGACTTCTTTTTCAGGATTTTTAGGAATATCCATTTTGATGGATTCAGTATCGATTTTTATGGTTTTAATTCATGTCGTTGAATGTGGATTTTGGTGATTGATTGTTTCTACAATAATTTCTGTGATTTGTCACTTTAAAATACAAAGGTTTTCTGTACTAGTAGTAAATATTCAAACTCTTTCACAAAACCGATTTCAACGTTATTTTTAATGCAAAGCTCGTTTATAAAACCGTTTTCCAATCTATTAGTATATACAAGCCTTTACCTCATTCGTATGAGAAATCTAATTAAATGGCTTAGTAAAACAAGTGGCATGAAACGCTTGCGTTTACTTCGTCGGTTAATTTTTGGACTTGTTCAATTGAAAATCTTGTGACAACTTTTGAGTGGAAATCTACAATTTGTTCGTAAATATTTAAGTTAAGCCAGTGGTTATGGGACATGAAGCTAAATTCATCTATTTACTAGCTTAGTGCAATCGACACTTCTTATTGATCAATGGTGATCATTTTGTGATTTAGACTAGCGATGTGCGATGTCTATTTGTTTGTGTGGAGACTAAAAACCCTGTTTGTGGAACTTCGGTTCAATTTGGTGGGGTAGCGACCCATGGTCTTCGGGCCGTTTGTGGAGCTTCGGCTTAAAATTGATGGTTAGCGACCATGGAACAGCGTTCCATTTGTGACACACGTGTTGGTGAGTTTTCATGCTCCCATTTGTGATAGGCCACCCCCCTTTGTGATTTCCGGATTTCTAATTGATGATTTCTAGAATTTGTGTTTCACCAATTTTCGTGGATTGCATTGATAAGCTCTATCAATATTTTGTGTTTAGTGAATAATTTAAAGAATATGTGATTCTTTTTGGTGTTTGAGACGATTTGAGATACTGTATGATTTTCGTTGTTAATTTATGTATACTTAACAAAGTATGGCATTTTTGTTATCATATGTTTTTGGTCATATCTCTTATCTTATATCAATTTATCTGATATTTATAGCTAGACTGATCCGTTTATTATTTTCTTCTTACATAATACTCGGGTCAGACCGAGGTATTTTAGGTGCTCCTGCTTGACTTCTTATCAGGGTCCGTCACCTGACTTTTGGCTAACTACTTTAGTACAGTAGTTTTTGTTAGTATACGTTTGTGATAGAGACTCCTTGTTGTATACTTATTCTTTTGTCTAGCACATGTATCTATTCTTTTGTGATGTAGTGGATCTTGTTTGACCACTACTTTGATGTACACTTTTATGTGTTATATTCATATCTGATTCCGCCTTTGTGATATGAATATCTGTGACTGATTTGTGTTATGTTTATTTCAATATTTGTTTCTAAAGTCTACATAGCCACTGTGTGGTAGCTTTGAGTTTGTATTTGATATGTCGGGTTTCCTCTTGAAATGAAATGTAAGTTATATTATCTGACATATCGGTACTCGCACAAAGCAATTACACAGATGGTCGCTCCTCAACAGCCTTATTCTTCGTGCTAGTTGACGGCATTACCCCATAGTGTCCTTGGCTAGTGTGAGTATAGAGGTGGGGCGTCACAGCATATTCATTAATGGACTGAGAGTATTTCGTTCTCTGTTGCTCATCAAAATAATTAGCGATTTCTGTAACGACGCAGAATTTTTGTTTATTTGAAATTGTTTATTTAATTTATTTTAAATATTAGAAAGTAAAATTTTATTCATTTAATATGTTGAATTTCAAATATAACGACTTATTGAAAATTTAATTGTTGAATTAAATAATTGAAATCGTGATAATAATTTAAATCTTGGATTTTTGTTTGGAATTTTTTTTAAAGGCTTATTAAATTTATATTCTTAAGAATGATGGTAATAAAACTTTTTAATTGAATTTAAAAGTGGTTTACTCGATTTTAAACCTAACTCGTTTAAATTAGCAAATAAAAAATAGCCTTCCGGTGCACAGTCTCGAATTCGACGCAACCAGTTCCATTGGATATGTAATAGTGTATAATTATTTTAAATTTCGTAACATTTGGAGTTGTCGTTTGGTCGTACGGGATAAAAATGCGTTGAATTTAATATTGAAAATTCAATATGATAATTGGGTCCAAAAAGCTATCTTCTCCATACGATCGAACTGAGACTCGAAACTTGTTTCATTTTATTCGGAATAGGGGTAAAACATTATGAATGCCTGGTGGCACGCCTTGATAGGAGTTCAAAATTTTAAGCTGTTTTTAAACGAGATATTTGTAATTAAATAATATTTTAAATTGTTTTAAGTTAAACACAGTTGTATATTCTATCTTTTCAGCCACCCTACCTACATTCATACCTACTGTTCCTTTCAAAATATCGAAATCTACTTGACAAAAAAAATCTAAAACAATTTTTAAAAATCTAGTTTTGCTTAAAGCTTCGATCTGCTATATTTTTTAGGGTTGTGGCTTCAGTTCTAGTAATCAATAGTAGGATGTCGATAGTGGAGGCGGCTAGGGCTTGCAATTCCGGATGTTGGAGGCGTCGATTTGTGTGGTGGTGATTGGATTCGAATTCGTTGAAGAAGATGGCAACTCGGTGAAGAATTCTGGGTGGTTCGATCACGAGTACGGGGGTTGCGATTTTTCTTGGCAGCAGGTCTTGGATGATGTCGCATTTTGTTTTGAAGGTCTGGACGAGGCGGCGATGGGTCTGGAGTGTAGCGCTCGAGGCGAGAAATCCAACGGTGACGTCAGAGTTAGTTTTCGTTGATCGGAGGTGGGTGTCGCTGATGCAGCCATGCAGGTGACATTGGGTTATTCTCGTGTACATGGGGAAAGGTTTGGGGAAGAAAGAGTTTAGTTGGGCCGGGTCTGTAAGAGTATGGATATGGGTTTTGATATAAAAAATGAAAGTTATATTAGTGTTAATTTAATTATATTTTACCGACGAACTAAAAATTTAATAACTCTCATACAAGGCCCGATTGGGACGAGACATTTTGCGTTGCGATCGTGACGATGAGAGCTTGGAAATGAAACTAGTTTGGATGGATTTGGAGACAGTTGAAATTTGGGCTAAGATCGGACGTTATTCGGTTTTAATTCCAAAAAGGAACGCCTCGACAAAAAAAAATAAAGGTGATTGTTTTATAACACTCACAAGTACTAGAATATTTTTATGCTAGTTAAATTTGAAATTATGAGGTGATAAATTTATTTGTCATCTAAATTGTCATTTGAATTAACCGTTAAAAATTAAAGTTGACAGTTAAATTTGAAATTGGAATTTTATTGCTAGTAAAATACCCGATATTATTAACTATGAAATTGTTGTGAATTATTTTGACAGTTTGGATGATTAATTGTGATGGATACCAATTGATTGATATTCGGATGATTGGATATTTATTTATTTTTATGTATATCCTGTTATCACCTGGTAAATTATTTATAGTATATAAAACTGTAAATTGAATTATTTCGAACAAAATTAAGAAATAGGTTGAAATGATATATACCTATGACATTGTGATTTGGATTGAAATGATATATATCCATCCCCGAATTAAATTGAAATAACTGATCACTTGGCCATAGGACAGAAAATTATATACGGACACCAGATTGGTTAAATTAAATGATTTCAGAAATTTTGGTTTGAAATTATTTAAATGATTTGATTTTAAGGAATAAAAATCGAATTTATGGAAATTAAACTATTTCAAAATTGAGCTCGGAATTGAATTATATTTGAGGATTTGGATTTCAAATTGGGTATTTAAGGTAAATTTGATTTAAGTCATTTTGGATCGATGTTTTGAAAATCGAACGCGGAATTGATATAAAGCAAAATGGTTTTAATTTGGAATTGGAATGGTTTTAATTTGAAATTGAATTGAAGTCGATAGGAATTGAAAGTGAAATTGAATTAATTTGAAAACGAAGTTGAAATTGATCAGAATTGAATTTGGAATCGAAGTTAATTCGAAATCGGAATTGAATCAATTTAAATGTTTTAAATATGGAATTGAAATTAATTTGAATTGAGAAGATATGGAAAGTGAATCATTTTGACTTTGAAACTATTTTCAGATAAATTATTTTAATATAAAACTATTTAAAATCTACCTTTTCTCTATATTCAATTTATTTTGATTTTCCAAACTATTTTACCTTATAAAACATTTTAAAAACTTAAATTAATCAAACTATTTTAATTATTTAACTTATTTTCTAAAATTCAAACTGGTCAAAGGCTGGAAGCTTTATTTTTAAATAATGGATTTAAATACGAATTGGGTCGTATGAAGTTATAACCCAAATGGAAATTTGAAACAATTTTGGAACTAAAACCGAGATATTAAGGCGAAAATGTTTTTGAAGTGAAATGGTATATTTTGAGTAAATATGATGACTTTGAAATGAATTTGGTTTTAAAGCGAATATGTTATTTTGATATCAAGTATGAACTATTTTCGAAATGTAAAAGTACCAACCAGTGTGTAAAACGACGTATGGTTGTTAAACAGACCGGGGCCGGATATGGGCATACTCTTTGTGGATACCAAAACCACTTTAAAAACTGTGTACATGGAGTGATGGTCTAGAAAAAAGTGGTGTGATTTGGCATCGCTTGCTGGATTCGAAGAAAGAGAACAATGATGGATTATCCTGGCACTTGTGCCAATTTGAAATGACTAAAATAGGAGCCGTACCAATCAAGTGGGTTAGCTACCCCAAGCGGACACACTTCTTCGTATTACAATCATTTACATTGTGATTGATTGGTGTGCACCCTCCTAATTATGGGAGTGTTGGACGCGGTGGGCGATCATAGCTATGATGTGTTACCACCAGCCGGGAAGGGTAAACTGGTAGTAGGACCTACCTTGGGCATTGCCACATGTGCCTTGTCATACTTTTATCCCTATACGAGACCCATACGATTTTGGTTTAGTGTTGTATCACGACACAATGCTATCCACCGATGGTTTACTGGTGTTTTATATGCAAATTGTACGCCAATGCTTAAAAACGCGTTAATGGGGATTAATCTAAAGCCTTGATGCTAAGAAAAATATTTATTTTACTAATTAGACATTACATATATAGTGTATTCTACTACATATAAATATTTTGACGGTTCCTTAAGAGTTGGAAAATCCCGTAACATCCCTTGAGTTATTGCACTCACGCTATACACCGGATAGGAGATGTGAAATCCCGTAAACATCTCTGACGCTATTACACTCAAGTTATATGCGATATTAATTTGACTTACATAAGGATATTTTAGTCCTGACTTGAATGTTTTGTCTTTTCATTACGCTCGGGTCAGTCCTGAGTTTTTTTTCAACTTATTGAAGATTATTCTAGAGGATGAAGATGAAGATTTAGTGTATTATTACTATTATTATTCCCGCATCATGTTCTCTTCTACATTACTTTATTTGTCCCTATTGTATATATAACTCTAATAAATGTTGTGTAAATTATAATCAAATTTATAGTATAAATAGCTTCATGAACTGTTTATTTGATTATTATATTTTATTGTTCCGCTGCGAGATTCTGTGTTTGTTTGTTTTGTTTTTTTCTTAGTTAACCCCATTGACCATATATATTCCAGATTGTTTAAGTTGGACATGTGTGGATTATTGTCAACTTAAACCTTCCGAAATGTGGATCGTCACAGTTGGTATCAGAGCGAGGTTTAGCAATAACCTTAGCTTTGTGGGGTTTGACTCATTAGAGATAGGGTCAGTAGTACCCTAGAATGAGTTTGAGTGTATATATATGAGCGCGTATTTGTTAGTGAATATAAAAATTATTTTATATTGTGTTGGTTGATTTGTTGAGTGGATTATCGATTCTGGTCAATACGAGTAATTACGTTATTGATAGAGATCTCTAAACACTTGAACAGAACAATTTGACATAGTATTGTTTTGAAATTGGGTAAATGAAATAATTTTACCCTGGTTATATTTTATATATAAAGAAATAATTTTCAGAAATTATTAGGGTATATATAGTGTGTTGGTGGTTAGGAATGATAGTATTGGTTATTATCATTAATTGGTTGTTGTGCCTTAATAAAAGATATTTATCACAAAATAAACAATGATAAAACATTTGTGAAGTGTTTTAAGAAAGTGAAATTTTTTGAGTATAATTTATAAATGTGACTTATAAATTAAAATGGATTTAAATTGAGAAGTTTTGAATCTAAGTTCTGGAGATTTTGAAATGTGTTTCAAAGTGTTTTGGAGAAAATAATAATGATAGTATTATTATGGAAGTATTTATAAATAAAAAAATTTAAAAGATGTTTGTTTCAAAAGAAATAAAAGCAGTGAACTCACTTCGATCGTTGGAAAATAATTCTAATGATGCTCGCGACATCATCGGTGTTCATTTTCGAGTTTCTGAGTGATGGATTGCTACCTTAATAAATTGCTAATGGAGTTTTGATTTGATAAATGAGTTTTTTATTTTAAGAAATTTAAATTTTTGATTTGATATAAAAGTGAGATATGTATATATATATTTGATTTCAAATTGATTTAAAATTAAACCGGGCGTTTATATTTTGAAATTTGCTATCTAAGTGTTTGTGAAATGAATAAAGATAAGTTTTGAACTTATATATTTGAGAAATGATATAGATAAGAAAAGAAATTGAGATAAGAGATTAAGTTTAACTTAAGAAAAGTTAAATGAAGTGATCGAGGTAGTAGAATAAAATAGTGAAGTGAACAAATTAAGTGAATTGAATTGAACTAATAAAGTGAAATTTTGAAACTTAGCCTAAGTGGGGCTGAATAAAATAAAATTTCTGGAAATGGAATTTATTGGGATTTGAAATAATTAATGAAATGGGCTAAGTGAACTAACTAATTTAATAGTGAGTAAATATGGTTTGGGATATGGTTGTTAAAATTCAATATTTAAAATTGGGAGATAAATTGAGTTAAATGGAACTGAATTTGAATAGAAGTGGATATAAATTTAAGTGGTGAAGTGGTAATAAACATAAGAACTTTTGTATAAAAATGTTTATAATTGACTTAAGAAAATTTGATGAGAAAATTCTTAAGAGATAATTGGTGTTGAAAAAAATACTAAGAAATTAAGCAATGTGAATAATGCAATGTGGATAATAATTGTGAGTAATTGAATGGAAATGAAGTAAATATAAATAAAGGAATTTGGTATAGCTAAGAATCAATAGAAATAAATACGTAAGTTGTATGTATATATTTTATTCGCATAAATATTTGATCCAGATTCGAGCATAGAATTTTGGGATAATTTATATCGATCTGCGTTAGGATTTTTCACTTGATTCTCGACGACGAACCCTGATGTGATTTTTGATTTGATTCTGGAATTCTCTATTATAGTATATGGCTATGCAAGGAGAATAACGGTTTCTGATCAAGGAACCAAATTTGAGTCCGCACTAGAGAGTCGTGTGATCGATACTAGTTCGGAAGTGAAATTGTATGATCGAGTGAGTGATCAGATTTGATATTGCATACGGATGATATATGTACATCGTACAAGATTAAGTAAAGAAAATATTGGAAATTGAAAATGCAAAATATATAATGATTTTAAATTATATGATTGGATATCATTGGTAAATAAGATGCAGGTATTTAAAATGTAGGATCTAGATTAACCCTAGAGGGGGGGTGAATAGGGTTATCGCAATTTTCTCGAATTAAAAGCGAAATCAAACTGCAGATAAATAAATATGCAGAAAAGTAAATCACACACAAAATTTACCCAGCTTCGGCAACCCCTGCCTACTGCTGCATTCCCAGATTTCTATTAGGATTAAACAGTATCCCGCTTACAAACACTCCTACAGACTCGCACACCCTGCTCCGCCTATAGAGCTTTGTAAACTCGCACACCCTGCTCACTGAACTAACCCTAACTAGACAATCTGACAACACCTAAACCCTAGGTGGTGATTAACCCTGACTGGACTTTGACAAAGTACAAACTGAAAAACGAAATACAGATTAAAGACCAGGGCAAAATATAAATTGACACTTTAAACCAATTTTTCCCTCAAATAAAATGGACCCAAACTATATCACTTAAACCCGGCCCAAATTTAAAACTAAATTAAAACTTTTAAAACCCTATTAATAAACTAGGCCGGCCCCTTTAATCAATTATCGGCCCTCTTTAATTTTATATCGATCCCTTTCTTTACTTCCTGGCCCGATCCCTTGAGAAAAAAATGGCGACTCAATAATTGGGGCTTTCGGCGATTCTTCGATTCTCTGACGAATTGGCTCCTCTTCTTCGACGCTTGCTTGAATGAATTAGGGCTTTGCCCTTGTTCATTTTTTTTTGTGAATTAAATCTTTGGCTTCGTCGATTTTCTGTAGCTCTGATTTGCGTTGAGACTGGATTTAGGGCTTTGCCCTGTTGTCTTTTTGCTGGCGACTTGTGGCTTCGGCCTCTCGATGATTCGCTATGAACTAGGACTTCGGCTTGTTGTCTCTGGCGATTCTAGTTTGGAGCTACGACTTCTTCAATCTGGAATTGGTATGTGATTCTTCTCTAATTTATACTTGAACTTGGTTGCTTGAGTGTCAGTGATGATTTTGGGGTTTTATTTTCGTTGCTCTGAATCACCACGAAGTCGATGATGATTTTGGGGGTTTATATATACGTCTGATTTGATTTACGTGATCACCACGTTGTTTATACTTGCCGTTTTTACCTCTCGATATTTTGGGAAATTTCTTTTGACTCACGGCTTTGATCTTGCATCGTTCGATTTTTCTTGAGTTATACGGCAACAAAACTTTCCTCTTTTTTTCGATTTGCTTTTTGACGATTTCAAAGATACGAACTTAATTTTTTTTCGTGAATTTTGAAATCTGCTTCTCTGGCCCTTGACTCTTATTCCTTGACTTCAATATCTTCATATGTTCATCTCTGTTGGCATTGCTTGATTTCTCTATGAATCCTTGCTCCGGCCCCTGTGAGCTTCGACTCTGGCCATCTGCACTTGTAGATGCATTGCGCATGTAGTTGCACTGCTTTATGTTGTTACTGATGGTTTATATTGTGTTCATGAATTTCATGTTGGCATCTGCATTGAAGGTTTTGATCTTCTTCATTGTATATGTTGTACATACGAACCTGTTACATTTGGTATTTTTCATTCCTTGACCTGTCTCATATTCAAGTTGACAGTTGCATTATGATGTTTGCTTGATGGTTTTGTAGTTGTTTGTGTGTCAGTTGCAATGTGATGTTGTCTGGGCTTTCAGTGCATATGCATTTTAGTATAGTTGCATTCTTGTGCTTTGTCTCTGCATTCACTTCAGATATATTGACTTTTGTTTTCATCCCCTGGTTGTTTGGTACATTGCTGTAGCTCCACTGATGGTCTATATTGTTTTGAACTTCAAGTCTGCACTATGCCTGTTTGTAGTTGTCAGTGTAGCTTGATCATTTCCAGTTGTACTACTATTTGAATTGCAGTGCTTCATGTTGCATGTGTTGTTGTACACTTGTCAGTGTAGTCTTCATCTTGCCAGTAGCATTCATGCTTCATTGTGTAGTTGTGTTGCCATTCATGTGTACATGTTTGATCAGCTGCAAGTGTACTTGATATTGATTTTGTTGGTCACTTGAACCTGTAGTTGATTCACTGTGCATTGTGAAGCATTTGAACTGGATACACTTGATTCTGGTAATGCTCACTGTTATCATTGGTTCATCTGAACATGTATTTGTTGCCTTCATTGTTCATGTTGTAGCTGTGCACATGTACAGCTTTGTTTTAATCGAGTTCATTGCTGTATACTTGCTTGGCCATTTTGTACTTCTTTGACTTTTGTTGACTCCACTGTGTACATGCACAGTTCATTGTTGCAGTGATATTTTGAATTTTGGTCGAGTCCATTTGCACTTGTGTTGAATCTGATTTTGATTTGACCTTGTGCACACGAGTTGGCGAGGCAGTGCATACGTGTGTACTGCAGCCACTCGTAATTACCTGTCCCTGATATGAATACTGATATGCACAGATATTACACAATCAAAGATGATGACGTTTAACCCATATATCTGAGATAGCTTTAAAAACAAATTTTATATTTTTGCAAATTAAATTCGTTTCTGTTCAGATTGCTGCTGTAGATTTTTAATTATACAGGTACACAGGAGACAAGATAAATACTGGAACTGGACAATGCAGATTCAAAAAAACAACTGAGTGTATGAGTGATGTAGTGAGGAAATCATTGTAACAATAATTGTATGAGTGAGAGTGAACTGTAAATAGGAAATCAGTGTACTGTATGAGATCAGTGTATGAACTGAAAAACATTATACTGAATAAAATATTATATTGAATAAAAATACTGTTTGAATTTGTTAAATTCTATGCAATAGCATTATTATTCAATATTTATATTTATTCCTGTATGTGTAAAATAACATCTGTAAATGTGTAAAATAAAATTTGCAAACACATCTATAATTCGATATATATATTTTGTTATCATCAAACACTAAACACACATCAAACAGAAAAATTTAGATTGCCTGACAAAAAGGTACATGTTTATTTTGTTAATTGATTTGATGGTTCTAGGATTGAGCCACTTGGCTTTTGTTGGTTTGGGGCCCATAGTGGCGTTTTATAGTTGTTCCGATCTAACCACACAAAGGTGACTCTGGCGAATTTTCCCGAAAATTAAGGAGTTAGAAAATTTTGAATTTTTTTTAATAACGAAAATTTGATTTTGGATTATAACTTGAAATGATTAAGTAAATAATATTATTTGGAATCTAAGGATGAATTTGGGAATTAGTAAAAATGACAATGTGGGTTCAACAAATTGATTTTGGGAAGTTGTTTCAATTAATTTGTTTTGGGAAGGTTAACGGGTTTTGGGCCATTCTTCTTACCATGGAAATTTGTGACAGCCCATAGTTAAGCATATATATATTTTAAATATTTTGTAAAAGAAAGCTAGTTAGTTGAAAACAAAATTTTTCTTTTTCTTTGAAAAACAATTGTGTGTAAATAAGTATGCATGCCCTTATGCATGTGTACACTGTTCCAGCATACTACATGAGCAAGGTAAATTAGTGAGTAAAGGCCCTGTAGGAAAATGCAAAGTAAATGAGTGCATGACCTATTAGAGTAGCTATATTAACCTAATTATAATGCATAAGTAACATAGGCAGTTTTAGTCCTAATTCCCATAAATTAAAATGAGCATAGCTGCATGTATGGGTAGAAAATGCATGAATGCAAGTTGTGCAAAATAATTGATTGACACACACACAAATTTAGTTAGACACACAAGTTTATATACATGATTAAAACCAGAAAAGACAAACAATGCCCGAGCCAAAGTCATGCATATAATGTGTGGAGAAATTTGCCAAAAGTAGTTAAGACAAGAGAAAAGGGAGAAATGGTGGGAAAAGGAAAGTGGAGAGGGTGAACTATGGGTGAAACCAGAAATGGTGATGGGATTTCTGATGAAAATAAATTACTTAACTAACCTTAAAACCCTAGTAACTCCCTTATATACATCATTATCTCCTACGGTTATATGTTAGAACCAGAAAACAAGATATAGAAAAGAAAAAAGAAAATAGGCAGCAATTTAGAAAATCAATGGCAGACCTGAACCAAGATTTGAGAATGAGAACTTTAGTGAGTAAACCCTCACTTGGCAAGGCATTAAGACCTATGAAAGGCAGCCATTTAACCTTTAGTTTATTTTAACTTCTGTTTGATGTTTTGCATGCATTTTTAGTTTAGCAATTTTCTGTTGCTTCTGAGATTTTGTGACTTGCATTGCTTTGTTGTCACTTAACCTGTGCTTGTTTATATATGATAATTTAATGAAGGAATAACAACTGATTTATTTATATGTTTATGAACTTGAGAAATATTTTTAGTTAAAGCATGAATTAATAAGAAAAGTAGGGTGCAAGGCAGTAAGAGGAAGGGGTTCTCTGGCTTATGTCTTGCAACTGAAAAGATGGTTAGTGTGCAATGGAATTTCCATGTGCTGAGTCTTAATCCATCAGTAAGTATTCTCTGGAAATAGGGTTGAGTAACAAGCAAACACACTTTAATGTGTGGATTGATTGTGAGAACCATATTGCTGGAAACCACGGTAGCATTTCACTCTCTGAAAGTGCTTTAATCTATGCTTTAACCAAGGATATATCTCTGTGTAAAACTGACTTGAAGTGATATACAAGTATAATTGACTAGTTGTTGAATGCATGAATGGATGAAGGATTGATGGATGTATGAAATCTGTTAGCATATACAGGTCAAGTATACAACAGTCTTGGGTATGACACTGCATAGACCATATTGAGTCATAAAAAAAACTTAGTAATTAAACTAAGGAACTAGGTCACCTCTATCAGGTTGGGTATGAGGGAAGTGGGTATGACATAGTGGTTGGCTTGCATCAAGGTTGGGGTGTGAGTTTGCACATGGCATGGTTATGCCCATATAGCTTGTAGTGTACTGGAAATTAGGTAGTAGTTCCAGGCAGTGTGCACCAGTGCAACCATGAATGTAGTACTGGATCCTTAAAAATGACATGAAGTGATCATACATGCAAGGGTAAGTAGGCTAGAATTATGTAGGAGTCCTAACATGTAGACTCAGGATTGTTACTTTAGCTCAGTTCCATGAAAACTGAATGTGTATGTTGTGCAAAAATCTGGGTGTTAACATCAACCTATGTGATTTGTATGATGACTGTCATGATTTCTTAAACTAGAATTTCTGATGAAAAATTAGTCTAAGCATATATACATGTATTTAGCAGTACATTCACTCCACTATTATAATACTTAGTAATTTGAGCATGAGAAAGTAATTTGATTAAAACACTTAACCTCTGAGAAACAAAAGGGAATAATGGAACCTATCTCATTAGTCTTTATGCATTACCAAATGATTTTACTTACACCAAACATAAGTCTGACCTGTTTGTTGCTTGCATAAAATGGGTGCTTCATATGCATTGTGGAGCAGTTCATGTGATGTCTGCAGGAAAGGAGGAAGCTAAGTAATAAGGAGCAGAAGTATGTTGCTAAGGAGGAATTGCTAATTAACTCAACTATGACTTTTGTAGGAGAATGGCTCTTATGTTTTATTTTAGCTGAAAGACTTCTATGTAATGATATTTGCAGTGTGCTAAACTTTGATTGTGATGTAATGAATGGTTTAAAAAGATTACAATGTGATGGAACTATTGTCAGTAGAAAAAGATAAAAGTATTTAGCTTTATATTATAACCTGTAAGCATACAATTTTCAGGAATTGAGAAGTAAAGTTAGTAGTAGAACTCGGACATATGTGAACTAGTAATGTATACATATGTATTAGACTGTATTAGAAGCTAGAACCTATTTACAAATTAACTGCAAATATTATAAAGTAAGGATAAACACATAGGCAGAGAAAAAAAAACATAAGAAGTATGAACCCAGATTTACATGAGTTCTATGTTTAAATGAATGAGCAAAGCTAGTAAATTATAACAAGACAGTATAGGGATCTAACCTAATCAAGTTGATCAACCTGAAAACTCAAGTGTAGTAAATAGCAGTTGTACATGTTTATGTGCACACAGATGCACAGAAGCATGCACAACCTCTTGTTTTGCTATTTGAAAAAACAATCTTGTAAAATTTTAAATGTCATGAGTCAATTCACATGTTTTATTAAATATACAATTGTCAAACACAAATAAACAAACAGGAATTGGTTAGTAAATTTGCACAAAGATTCAAATGGGAGAGGGTCTTTCCCAATTCTTTTTACTCTGGCTAAAACATAGGTATTTTAGTTTAAAATAAACTGAGTTATTCTTTATTCAAGAAAATAGTTGGTCTTGGAAGTAAGTAACCCTGAATTTAGCATAAACTAAATTGAGTAATTCAAATAAAATGGCAAGTTAGGGAGGGTTGCTTCAAAATTTTAGGGACGAAATTCTTTTAAGGGGAGAGGAATGTAATGACCCAAAATTTTAAGTTATTTGTAATTGTTTATTTAATTGATTTTAAATATTCGAAATTAAAATTTTATCGATTTAATAGGTTGAATTTCAAATATAATGATTTATTGATAATTTAATTGTTGAATTAAATAATTGAAATCGTGATAATAATTTAAATCCTGGATTTTTGTTTGGAAAAAAATAGTTCAAAGGCTTATTAAATTTATATTCATAAGAATGAAGGAAATAGAACTTTTAAATTGAATTTAAAAGTGATTTACTCGATTTTAAAAATAATTCGTTTAAATTAGCATATAAAAAATAGCCTTCCAGGGCACAGTCTCGGAATTCGATGAAATTGGTTCCATTGGATCTGTAATAGCGTATTATTATAGGATTTCAAATTTCGTAGTTTTTGGAGTTATCGTTTGGTCGTACGGGATAAAATTTTCAAAAAATAAAGTATGGTGACAGCAATACAATATGTATATATATATGTTTTCAAAAAATTTGTGTATCAGGGCGGTCGTACTTCGAATACATATGTATGATATAGCAGTCTTATCATATAAAATGTTATTTATGTTAACCTTGAACTTCACGTATATATAAGTTTGTATATATATATATAAGGTTTATAAAATTAATTTATTTCATGCTATATATAAGCTATACTATTTGTATAAGTTTACTACATGTTTATGCTACAGTGTACTGCTACTTTTAAATTTGTGTATATATATGTATGAATATATATAAAGGCTGTTTACTGTGCAAGTATGATAGTTATAATATATCAGTTATTACGTATAAGTGAACTTGGGTTTTAAAATATAAATGTAACATATTTAGCTGCCGAAGTTATCCGGTTTTAACTAGTTATATGTATAGTTTTCGAAATAACAGCAGTTAGACTACATGTTCACGATATCATATCTCACTCATGTTTTATCGAAATGGGTTGATTTTATTTTTTAAAAAGAGTCGAAGTTACCTAGTTTATGCCTATCAAATTTCAGCAAAATCCGACATCGTTTGATTAGTGGTCGAGGATCTGGAAGTTAGACCCAGGCAGCTGTTCTTTTATACTTGAAATTATTTTACACTGCTGTAAACACGACCTGAGTTCATGATTGACGCATCGTATCTCTTCATTCTTACGTCGGAATACAGTGATTCTTTTTTTGTTGGAAAGATTGAGTTTTCTATTTTATGTTTACAAATTTTCAGCTTCATGCGAGGTCATTTGATCCTCTGTTTTTCATTTGGAAGTTAGACCCAAGCAGCTGTTCTTTTGTACTTAGAAATTATTTTACACTGCTGAAAACATGGCCTGAGTCTATGTTCGTGACATCGTAACTTTTCTCGTCTCTTGTCCAAAACAAGTGAATCTTTTGCAGTTTAAAATACAAGTTTTGATTTTTATTCATACCAAATTTCAGACCATTTCGATCTCGGTAGCACAAAGAATTATATTGTTAAACTTTGACGCAGGACATGTTTTATTTGGTGCTATGTTGAATGTTTTGATTTGATTTCATCGATTTCTGTTATCAGCTTTGATCGTTGAATTCATGCCAATTTGTTTTGCTTGGATTCGTAACTCAATCTCTATGTCCGTATCAGTGTGCGTATCCGTGTCATCTTCTCGTGCATCTCTAGCCTCGAAAGGTGAGCAACCACTCACGATTAATGTTCTTATATTTATTAAATTTGATTTCAATTGAAACGACAATTGAAATATGCTGCTATTAGTTATTTATATTGCTATATCTATGCCATCATCTGTATCTGTTCACCTGTGACACCTGACATCATCATCTGTTATTTATATTGATATATATATGCCATCATCCGTATCTGTTCACCTGTGACATCTGACACCCTTATCTGTTATTTATACTGATGATATATGCATGTTACCGTTGTTATATTATTATCATATATGTTATCACTCTGCAAGTTCCCTGTTAGTATAGAATCACTATGGGTTGAAATGATACATACCCGAACGGACTTTAGAATAGGAGAAATCGTTATGGGTTGAAATGATAAACCCAAGCGATTTTCAAATTAAATTGAATTTGGGATTTCGGGTTGAAAAGATATATACCCGAATATATTTTAAATTGCGGATTGAAATGATAAATATCCGTATCACTTGACCATAGGATAGAAATTATATACAAACACCGTTGGTCTATATATAAATGTTTTGAAAAACATTTCTATGATTTTGAAAGAAATATATGGTTTTAATAAATAATGATTTTAAAGATTTATTAAAGTTGATTTAATAAGTTGATTTGAATCGATATGAAATATGTTTAAGTATTTATGTAAAAATTATATTTTTAAATATAGAATTTATAATGTTTCAGGTTGAAAGATAAATTTGAATTGATTTGGAATTCTTAATTATTTAAGAATTATACTTAAATAAGTTGATTTGAAATCTATTAAATTTGAAATTTTAAGATATGTTTTATAACTTGAATTAATTAAGAAGTGGCTTAATGAATATTTCGAACTTATATAAATTTAAATGGGATATTTTGTCTATATAAATTTGTAAATTGAAGTTGTATTTTGATGTATTGAAATGATTAAAGAAATATTTCAGAAACTAAATGTAATGAAATTAAATTGGGACATAAATTGAATTATCGAATTTAGTTTTGAAATGTCGAATATTTAAACTTGAAATATATTGAAATTGAAATGGTTTATTTATGGTTCAAATAGGCATTTGAAATCGATAATTTGAAAGGGTTTATTGAGAAACAAAATTGAATTGAAATTGATGATTTGAGATTTAATTAAATTTTTAATTTTGGAATTCGAGTTTATGTGAATTGATTTGTGAATATCTAAACTATTTAAGAGGAAAGTGCTAGGATTTCAAAGTATTATGAATTTCAAGTTTTGATTTCCAAAGTGTTATGATTTTAAAAGACTTATGATTTCGAAAGCGATGTAACTTCGGAAAGTGATATGATTTTGGAAATGGATTTATTTAAAGGAAAAGTGATATCGTATTGATATGGTTTTGAAATGGCAATGATATGTCGGTTTTGAAATATAACTATTTTGAAATTTTATTAAATGACCATCGGTGTAATAATACGTAGTTATTAAAGAGACCGGGATCGGATATGGACATACTCTCTATCGATACCGAAACCACTTTAATAACTAATATACGCGGAGTGTTGATCCAGAATGAAGTGGATGGTTTGGTGAACGCGTTGACTGAAGAAAGAGAACGATTTTGGATGACCCCTGACATGACTAAAACAGGAGCCGCGCCGGGCCATTGAGGATCGCCATCTCTAGCAGACACACTTCTTCGATACCTTATCTATTACTTATGTGATTCGATTTTGGTGCACCCCTTGATTTGGGAGTGTTGTTTCGCGGTGTTGGGGTAGTAGCTGCTATGCCCAACATCAGTCCGGATCAGGCAACTACTAGTATCCTAGTTGGTATCGCCTCATATACCTTGTCATACTGATTATCCTATTCACGACCACTACGTTTGGTTTGTACCTTTAGTATATGGATTGCCCTCTGGTGACATCCGGTTTTGGGGAAACTACGGTCTTGTATATGCTCTTGGGAATAAAAATGTGTTAAGGGTGGAATGGGCCATGTCTTAACGCTATTTTGATATCGTACTTTACTGATTAGACATTATCTACTTAGCGTATTCTACTGTATATATAGATAGTTTAACGGATCCTTAGAGGAAGGTTATCCCAAACATCCTTTGAGTTACTTGTATTTCAGTCGTTATTTCACTTGAGTTGGATTTATTAATATAAGAATGTTAATCCTGACTCGAGTGTTTTGTGTTTTCTTTACGCTCGGGTCAGACTGAGTGATACAGTATTTGAGACTCACCTTTGGAGTTGGAGCTTCGCTTGGAGATCCAGCTATCTATCCAGCTTTCAGTTATTCAGTTGATTCCAGTGATGTATTCAGATCTTGTATTTGACTATTGTATTGAGATATCTATGTATTCGAGACCTCTGTTGTATCTTGTTTAACTCTGTTATATGCATATAGTAGCTTCATGAACTACTATTCTTTTGTTTCCACTGCATTATTGTTATATTACTCTGTGTCTGTGATCTGTGATTATTTTATTTACTGTATATGCTGAGTTTTGCCAATTTAAATTAACAATCTATTGTTTTGAATTATTCAAGTAGGACATGTGTGGATTTATTGTCGATTTGAATGGTCCAAAATAGTGGGTCGTTACATTTATCATTTCAACCCATAACGATTTTCTCCTATTCTACAGATCGTTCGGGTATGTATCATTTCAACCCATAGTGAATTCTATACTAACAAGGAACTTGTAGAGTGATAACAGATATGATAATAATATAACAACAGTAACATGCATATATCATCAGTATAAATAACAGATAATGGTGTCAGATGTCACAGGTGAACAGATACAGATAATGGCATAATATAACAATGTAAATAACTAACAACAGCATATTTCAATTGATGTTTCAATTGAAATCAAATTTAATAAATATAAGAACATTAATCATGAGTGATTGCTCACCTTCCGAGGCTAGAGAGGATAGACAATGAAATGAGTTACAGATCCAGGCACGAATTCCAAACAAAGCGAGATTGGCACGAATTCGACGAACAGCTCTGATAGCAGGGACAGACGAAATCAAATCAAAACTGGATCGATGAAGATAATTATTCAAAAAAAAATCCACCTTTATATTTTGAAATAAATACAATAAGATATATATATATATATATATATATAATAACAATAATAGATTAGTAAACAAAGATCAATATATAATACAGGTATAGGCTCAGAGTAAAAAAATGTTTTATCTAACAGGCAAATCCGTAAACATATAAATATATATATATATATATAATTGTAAACTATATACATAACTCATACATTATATACAGTAACTATATATATATAATTCCAAATCGAAAGACTGCAAACTTTACGAAATAGATATATGCTCGTATATATGTAGGCTATTCACAAAATCTACAGACGTATGAATATATAGAGTGTCACGTACCGAAATTTTCGACTTTCGAAAATTCGACATCGATACTCACTTTATCGACTGCCGAGCAATCGAGTGCCGGAAACTCCAGTAGTGAGGGTTTTAGAAAGAAGAAAAAGGTAGAAGAAGAAGAAAAGAAGGAACAGAAAGAAAAAGAACAACATCACGGAAGAACAACAGAATAGAAAACAATATCAGAATCTTACACATCGCAGCGGAATAACATATAATAGATAATCAATAGTCTTTTAAAACAAAGAACTATATCAGTTTATACATACATCAATCAGAGTCAATATACAACACTGGACAGTTATATAAACTTGTCCTCATACAGAATACACAGCGGAATAAATACTATCAGATACAAATACTACGTCTCGCCATCCAGCTTATCTCCAAAGCTCCAGAATATCCAGACTATCCTGATAACATAACTCTAGGCTGCCCGTGTGGAAATTAGTGGGCACCCAGAGTTTAGAAGGGAACAATAAACTCCGAGTCAGTCATGGTGACTGGTGTGAGATCGTAAAACAGTTTATCTTTAGAATAACAACAGGAAACCTTTAATGTCAATTCGCAATGCTTTTGGAAAATGAAACTACCATAAGACCTCCCGCCACACACACAATGCAAACGCAGAATTGGAGGAGATTTCTTCTTATGATAGTCAAAGATGCTTACTACGCAAAATCAAATCATTTTTGATATTATTATTAGTGCATAGTGTAGAAAACATTTCGAAAGTATAATATTAATCTTAGCCAGCATAGGCATTCCGCACTTATGCCTACTATAGCTACTATGTTCAATAGCAGGTTACCGCCACATTCCATAGCAGGTAATACAACTAAAACCGTACAAGTCACGTATTGTTTCTTTGGATTTCCAACAAATGGTCAGGCTAAGGAACTTCCTTCTCCACGATGGGTACGTCCCTGGAATAGACGACCCGAGAACCTAACCGGATCTCTGCCAACACAAGGCCGGGTTACCTTTGCAAAAATAGGTAACTACTGACACGCGTATGCCATCCCCCGATCGTCACCGATCTTCCCGAGGATCCCCGATTCGCAACAACCACAAAGTAATAAATTTGCAGCAACCACAGAGGTTAAGTATCTGGGCTCCATACCATGATACCACCTTTATCCAGAAGGAATAACATACACTAAGGGGCGCTACTCCCTAGAACCTTGCTGCATCCTTCCTGTTTCGACCATTTTCGGGGTGTGAGGCTCGATGAAGTCTCGTCCACAAAGCTACGCTTTCTACAAAGCCATGCTTCGGGTCAAACAAATGATCAACCTATGATCACAAAGATATAAGATCAAACAATTGATCATATCACAAATGATCAAACACTGATCATTTCACAGTAACACTCAGCATGCCACGTTACCAAATTGGGATATATCGCTGATAAATTTCAACTACATAACCTCTGAGCTCATACATCTCAGAGAAGGGTGTTAAGCTAAGAGAATAAATTCTCCGCCACCAACAGAAATGTATTTGAAAGAAATCAGCTTTATATCTCAAATTGTAACGTCAGACACACAATCCATACAAGTCTGTTCCGGGATCGAACAGAACCGAAGGCACTTCTCACGAAGCCCTTGCATATCCGGATAAATTTCTAATCACGTCTGGACTTCCCGTCACTAAGGGTGATAAAACCTCTAAACCGGAGATTAGGCGATGTAGAGTAACTCGACGGTAATCCTTCCATTTTCAAAAATATCCGGTCTTCAACACCGGTCTTCGAATGCAATTCATAACGACGTATCACATATTCGGAATGGGTTATACGACCCCATGGTCCTTTCCCGGTTAACCCGAATAGTGAGCGCTTATTTAAAAAAATAAGTGTGGCATTCAAATTCATCCAATTCACAACAAATACCAATTCAAGGTAATTATTGATAGTCGGTTATTTAACTATCAATAAAGATGCACAACATCATCAGATTCCAAATAATTTTCCAAATAATTTTATCTTCCAAAAATATCTTTACTAGATATAAAATTCCCACACTTAACCGTTTGAAAACAAATTTCAAATCAATTTCCACATTTCATTTTATCTTTGAAGATAAAATCTCAAAATAGTTCATTTCATATTGGAAAAGCATTTCCATACTTATTTAATAATAAGTAATTCACAAATCTATTTATTTTCAACATTTGAAAATATTCAATATACTTAAATCAAATTTAAGTATAAATTCATTCTTTAAGGAAAACATTCTTTTAACACCTTTATTTGAGTCAAAACGAATGTTACGTAAAACATCGTTACCACGACTCAAAATCACTAGTATAGGGATTTGAAATTTAAGATAGATATGTAAATCCCAATACTATATAAACATTTCCTTTTGGAAATCATTTACTATAACGACAGTGTTATAGTCCATCATTTCTTTATATTTTCGAAAACGTCTATTTCAACAATGAACGTTGAAATCTATGCTTTCAATTCACAATACATTTTAAAACATCTTTAAAATGTTTAACTTCATTTTTTTAAAATCACTTCTTCAAAAATGAATCCATTTTATTCAATAATATATTCACTGTCCAAAATCGTGAATATACTTTACTTAACCAAATTTCAATCTTTTCTACACATTTATTTCAAAGATAATTCGCTATCCAAAATCGTGAATATATCTTCTTTAATAACCTCCTACATTTAATTTATCAAATTCAATTGATTTCGAATTTATAAAACAACGTTTATAAATTCTATCTCTATTTTCTAACGACTTCAATTTAATAAATCCCCTTTATTAACAATTCGATTCATAACTCAAATCTTATACCAACAATCCATATTATAAGTTAAATACTTATAATTCCTTTATTTTACAAAATCGTTTCCATTTATAAGTTCATAATTTATAAATTCCATTTATTTATAAATTCTTAAAAATTCATTTTAACGCTTATAAAAACTCGTTTTATAATACCAACATTTTAATTTATAAAATGTCAACTTTATAAACCTTTTAAGTAAACCGTTTATAATATTTTAAAAATCTCAATTTAAAACATTTTATAAATCAATCAACTATTTATTCCAAAAATCACCTTTCGGTTATATTTCACAAAGATCTTAACTTTTATAACTTTAAAATTTGAACGTTTATTTATTTAAAATAAATCACTTCAAAAATTTAAATAAAACGTATAATTTCAAAGATCACTTTAAAAATCCTTTTAAATTAAAAGTCGTTATTTTTAAAACTCGAATCCGATGATGCAACAGCAGCAATTAGTCAATCACAACATCAAACATCATATATCAACATATGATAACAGAATATACCACAATATCTGTAAATAAATAAATACTGGTGAGGAATCCAGTTGGATCCCTCCAACCTGTTTCCCTGCATCCACAGACGTTAGCACAATACCAATTCCACTTCGAGGTGGAATATCGCGGTATATGGGTTTTTATAATATATCCGCTTACTAACGGCGCAATAGGGTCTCATTCGCTATACGAGGCGGGAAATCAATCAATCCAATATATACATATGCCAATATGTATATATTGCTACATATATATAGATATATCCTACTATATCTAATATCACATCAAATAGCAATCAAATCATCAATCAATAACTGTAAATTCCACTTTTCAATTTGAGTGAGAAGATCTCACCTTGATTTTAAATTCCGTTCCAGCGTTTATTTCGAATAAAATTAAACGCGCGTTTAATTTTACCCGAAATTCAAACTAGCTCCAAACGACTCCAATCCAGTTGCATCGCGTGGTGTTCGACGACACGATTCCAACGCACTTCGTTTCATCATTTTCCGATCTCGCAGCAAAAAGTTACGCCGATTTAAAGTTTATACAAATTTATATATATAACAATTTCAATTTATATTTTCTTTTTAAAACCTTCAGCTACATCTGGCCACACGTTTCTGCCTCCACAGATCTCAGCCGCGAATTTCACTTGAAGAAATCTGGACCGTGGCCTCCCTTTCTTCTCCCCTCGTGAAATCACGTTATCAGAAACCCAACGCACGTCACGCAATTATCGAGCCATCTCCGTTCCTCTTTAACTCGATCAAGACCCGCCATTCCAACCCCCTTCGTGAACTCCCCCCATGGCCAGAACAGCACGCAGCTCGGCCCCTTATATCTCTTGGAAAACGTGTATAAACGGTGGGTATTCAAACGCATTTTGTCGTCGATCTACCTGCTTAAAATCGATCACAACCGTTGAATCTCTAGATCTTGGAGTGCTCTTCGATTTTGTAGTTGGTGATTTGTTGAAATAATTCATGGATTTGAAGAATTTTGAGGGAGAAGATGATTTCTTTCTGGCCATTCATTTGTTAACAGGCGGCCGGCCATTTAAAACCCTAGCTAGGAAATGTTTTGCAAAAGTGAATTATTTAGGTGCTTTTATAGAAAATTTCTCGATTTACTATTCATCCGAAATTTTTCGAACTCGAAATTGAGCGTGCCGGCTGACGTTTCTAAGGTTTACCCCGCGTTTCGAACGCAATGGAACGTGTTTCGGGAACTAATTCGGACATCTGTGTGAGATATGGAAATA
Organism: Allium fistulosum; assembly: GCA_030737815.1. Taxonomy (NCBI): domain Eukaryota; kingdom Viridiplantae; phylum Streptophyta; class Magnoliopsida; order Asparagales; family Amaryllidaceae; genus Allium; species Allium fistulosum. The sequence goes on from CM060905.1 coordinate 55,798,159, forward strand.
AACGATCAATTTAACTTAAACCGATTTAAATCGATTTCGAGGCGTTTTGATTCGTACCGGACAAATGGTAAATCCAAAAATTACGAAATTTAAAATCTTACAATAATATCACATTACGGATCCGATGAAACTGGTTTCGTCGAAATCCGAGACTGTTCGAAAATTGGCTATTTTTACAGTCGATAATTAAATATTAAAATATTCAATTTTCATAGATTAACTCCAAATTCAATTTTAAAAGTTCTATAACCTTTCTATAACTCCAGTATGATTAAATAAAATTTTACAAATCATTTTCAATCATATTCAACTCGATTTACAATTATTTCTGGAATTTCAATTATTAATTTATCGATTTAATTGACCAAATTAAATCCAATATCCTTTAAATAAATTATTCGACTTATTAAATTCATTTATTAATATTTAAAATCAATTAAATATTCGAATTTTAATTATCAAAAATTCTGGGTCGTTACAAACTTCCCCCCTTAAAAGAATTTCGTCCTCGAAATTACCAAGTAAGGAAAAATGGTCCTTAACTCGTCTACTATTTTTCACAATCTAATAGTTTTATCAATTTATCAAAACAAATCTTTCTATTAAAGATTCGTTATCATTCAACTCGTTTTCCAACTTCAATTATAAGTTTCAAACAACATTGTTTAACTTCTCAATTCAAATTCGAGTTTAAATTCAAATTTCAAACTTTCAAAATTTCCTCAAAATTTTTCTAACACTCGAAATTTTCGAAAAATTTCGCCAGCGTCTCCTTTGCGCGGCTAATACGGCACGACTACAAAACGTCCCTACAGACTCTCAGATTTCAAAAAGAAAAGAAAAATGCCAAGCGGCTAGAGAAGAAATCAGTAAATCTCATATTGAAATTTAAAATACATACCTTTTGTCGAGCAATTCAAATTTATCTTTAAAAATCAAATCCCATTCCTTTACACCTGTATATCCTACTAGCCATAAAATCTAGTTACAACATTCAAACTATTTTGCACATTCTATTACAAAATTTTCAATATTGCTTCTTATACATTTTTACCTCACTGTTGAAGTTACATATCTATTCATTATCATTCAATTTTACATTTCACCTTCTTTTGAATTTAATTCACAATTCCAATCTAATTGGATTCAGTTCGACTTCTGAATATTGAATTTTTATCAATTAACTTTAGTTCACTTCAAACTAATCTCAAAACTTCATTTTATTTCACACAATTCACATTTGTTTTCAACATTCAGTTTTAATTTCCGGTTTTATTTACAATTGTTATATCGTTTGTTCATTTACAAACACAATTTAATTTCATTTAACTTAATTCCAATCAGATTTCAAATATGTTATAAGTTCTCAACTTGTTCATATTTCATTATTGAATTTTGTTGCAAATATTCTTCTGAAACTCTATTTCAGATTAAAAATCACATTAATATTTCATATTCACAAATTCTATTTATATATGGATTTTATTTCTTTAAGTTAGATTTTTGTTTAAACTTTAAACTTTACAAGTTATCAACTTCATAATATTTCATAAATATTTTTATATAGTATTCCAGAGTCTTTCTAACATTTCAAAAATCATTTTGAAAACAATTCAAATTATCCTTTGAATTTTCTAAAACAAAATCCAAATTTTCCAAACAACTTTCATTTAAAACAATCGGCAGCAATTCCTCTTTTGGAAACCCGAAAATGAACACCGGTGATGTCGCGATCATCATCGGAATTATTTTCCAGCGACCGAAAAGAGTTTAGAGCTTTCATCTCTCAAAATACTTTTCAAAACCTTCGAAATTCATTTTCAAATCAAAAAGGATTTAAACTTTCCAAATCACCAAAATTTTCAAATTCTTTTCAAAACCTTTCCAAAAACTTCTTTGGAATTCCGTTTTAAATTACAATTCACATTTATAATTTACATTCTTTAAATTTCATTTGTATGTGAATTTATTTTTTAACTTTGGAGTTACGATTTCAATTTCTTATTCAATTTCAAATTGAATGATAACATTTCAATATTGTCACTTTCCTAACAACCATGCAACCATATATTACAGAAAATCATTTCTTTTATATATAAAAATAGTTTTGGGCAAAATTATTTCATTTACCCTATTTAAAACAATACTGTGTCGGTTTATCTTGTTTAAGAGTTTAGAAACTCCTATCGATTACAGTTAGCTAGACTGCACCGACCAGAATCTATAAACAATCAACCAATAAGTCAACACAATACAAAACAATTTCATATTCACTAACAAATACGCGCTCGTATCTATTATTACACTCAAACTCATTCTAGAGTACTGCTAACTCTATCTCTAATGAGTAACACCCAACAGAGCAGGGTTGTCGCTTAACCATATGCTCTGATACCACGCTGTCACGTACCGAAATTTTCGACTTTCGAAAATTCGACATCGATACTCACTTTATCGACTGCCGAGCAATCGAGTGCCGGAAACTCCAGTAGTGAGGGTTTTAGAAAGAAGAAAAAGGTAGAAGAAGAAGAAAAGAAGGAACAGAAAGAAAAAGAACAACATCACGGAAGAACAACAGAACAGAAAACAATATCAGAATCTTACACATCGCAGTGGAATAACATATAATAGATAATCAATAGTCTTTTAAAACAAAGAACTATATCAGTTTATACATACATCAATCAAAGTCAATATACAACACTGGACAGTTATATAAACTTGTCCTCATACAGAATACACAGCGGAATAAATACTATCAGATACAAATACTACGTCTCGCCATCCAGCTTATCTCCAAAGCTCCAGAATATCCAGACTATCCTAATAACATAACTCTAGGCTGCCCGTGTGGAAATTAGTGGGCACCCAGAGTTTAGAAGGGAACAATAAACTCCGAGTCAGTCATGGTGACTGGTGTGAGATCGTAAAATAGTTTATCTTTAGAATAACAACAGGAAACCTTTAATGTCAATTCGCAATGCTTTTGGAAAATGAAACTACCATAAGACCTCCCGCCACACACACAATGCAAACGCAGAATTGGAGGAGATTTCTTCTTATGATAGTCAAAGATGCTTACTACGCAAAATCAAATCATTTTTGATATTATTATTAGTGCATAGTGTAGAAAACATTTCGAAAGTATAATATTAATCTTAGCCAGCATAGGCATTCCGCACTTATGCCTACTATAGCTACTATGTTCAATAGCAGGTTACCGCCACATTCCATAGCAGGTAATACAACTAAAACCGTACAAGTCACGTATTGTTTCTTTGGATTTCCAACAAATGGTCAGGCTAAGGAACTTCCTTCTCCACGATGGGTACGTCCCTGGAATAGACGACCCGAGAACCTAACCGGATCTCTGCCAACACAAGGCCGGGTTACCTCTGCAAAAATAGGTAACTACTGACACGCATATGCCATCCCCCGATCGTCACCGATCTTCCCGAGGATCCCCGATTCGCAACAACCACAAAGTAATAAATTTGCAGCAACCACAGAGGTTAAGTATCTGGGCTCCATACCATGATACCACCTTTATCCAGAAGGAATGACATACACTAAGGGGCGCTACTCCCTAGAACCTTGCTGCATCCTTCCTGTTTCGACCATTTCCGGGGTGTGAGGCTCGATGAAGTCTCGTCCACAAAGCTACGCTTTCTACAAAGCCATGCTTCGGGTCAAACAAATGATCAACCTATGATCACAAAGATATAAGATCAAACAATTGATCATATCACAAATGATCAAACACTGATCATTTCACAGCAACACTCAGCATGCCACGTTACCAAATTGGGATATATCGCTAATAAATTTCAACTACATAACCTCTGAGCTCATACGTCTCAGAGAAGGGTGTTAAGCTAAGAGAATAAATTCTCCGCCACCAACAGAAATGTATTTGAAAGAAATCAGCTTTATATCTCAAATTGTAACGTCAGACACACAATCCATACAAGTCTGTTCCGGGATCGAACAGAACCGAAGGCACTTCTCACGAAGCCCTTGCATATCCGGATAAATTTCTAATCACGTCTGGACTTCCCGTCACTAAGGGTGATAAAACCTCTAAACCGGAGATCAGCCGATGTAGAGTAACTCGACGGTAATCCTTCCGTTTTCAAAAATATCCGGTCTTCAACACCGGTCTTCGAATGCAATTCATAATGACGTATCACATATTCGGAATGGGTTATACGACCCCATGGTCCTTTCCCGATTAACCCGAATAGTGAGCGCTTATTTAAAAAAATAAGTGTGGCATTCAAATTCATCCAATTCACAACAAATACCAATTCAAGGTAATTATTGATAGTCGGTTATTTAACTATCAATAAAGATGCGCAACATCATCAGATTCCAAATAATTTTCCAAATAATTTTATCTTCCAAAAATATCTTTACTAGATATAAAATTCCCACACTTAACCGTTTGAAAACAAATTTCAAATCAATTTCCACATTTCATTTTATCTTTGAAGATAAAATCTCAAAACAGTTCATTTCATATTGGAAAAGCATTTCCATACTTATTTAATAATAAGTAATTCACAAATCTATTTATTTTCAACATTTGAAAATATTCAATATACTTAAATCAAATTTAAGTATAAATTCATTCTTTAAGGAAAACATTCTTTTAACACCTTTATTTGAGTCAAAACGAATGTTACGTAAAACATCGTTACGACGACTCAAAATCACTAGTATAGGGATTTGAAATTTAAGATAGATATGTAAATCCCAATACTATATAAACATTTCCTTTCGAAAATCATTTACTATAACGACAGTGTTATAGTCCATCATTTCCTTATATTTTCGAAAACGTCTATTTCAACAATGAACGTTGAAATCTATGCTTTCAATTCACAATACATTTTAAAACATCTTTAAAATGTTTAACTTCATTTTTTTAAAATCACTTCTTCAAAAATGAATCCATTTTATTCAATAATATATTCACTGTCCAAAATCGTGAATATACTTCACTTAACCAAATTTCAATCTTTTCTACACATTTATTTCAAAGATAATTCGCTATCCAAAATCGCGAATATATCTTCTTTAATAACCTCCTACATTTAATTTATCAAATTCAATTGATTTCGAATTTATAAAACAACGTTTATAAATTCTATTTCTATTTTCTAACGACTTCAATTTAATAAATCCCCTTTATTAACAATTCGATTCATAACTCAAATCTTATACCAACAATCCATATTATAAGTTAAATACTTATAATTCCTTTATTTTACAAAATCGTTTCCATTGATAAGTTCATAATTTATAAATTCCATTTATTTATAAATTCTTAAAAATTCATTTTAACGCTTATAAAAACTCGTTTTATAATACCAACATTTTAATTTATAAAATGTCAACTTTATAAACCTTTTAAGTAAACCGTTTATAATATTTTAAAAATCTCAATTTAAAACATTTTATAAATCAATCAACTATTTATTCCAAAAATCACCTTTCGGTTATATTTCACAAAGATCTTAACTTTTATAACTTTAAAATTTGAACGTTTATTTATTTAAAATAAATCACTTCAAAAATTTAAATAAAACGTATAATTTCAAAGATCACTTTAAAAATCCTTTTAAATTAAAAGTCGTTATTTTTAAAACTCGAATCCGATGATGCAACAGCACCAATTAGTCAATCACAACATCAAACATCATATATCAACATATGATAACAGAATATACCACAATATCTGTAAATAAATAAATACTGGTGAGGAATCCAGTTGGATCCCTCCAACCTGTTTCCCTGCATCCACAGACGTTAGCACAATACCAATTCCACTTCGAGGTGGAATATCGTGGTATATGGGTTTTTATAATATATCCGCTGACTAACGGCGCAATAGGGTCTCATCCGCTATACGAGGCGGGAAATCAATCAATCCAATATATACATATGCCAATATGTATATATTGCTACATATATATAGATATATCCTACTATATCTAATATCACATCAAATAGCAATCAAATCATCAATCAATAACTGTAAATTCCACTTTTCAATTTGAGTGAGAAGATCTCACCTTGATTTTAAATTCTGTTCCAGCGTTTATTTCGAATAAAATTAAACGCGCGTTTAATTTTACCCGAAATTCAAACTAGCTCCAAACGACTCCAATCCAGTTGCATCGCGTGGTGTTCGACGACACGATTCCAACGCACTTCGTTTCATCATTTTCCGATCTCGCAGCAAAAAGTTACGCCGATTTAAAGTTTATACAAATTTATATATATAACAATTTCAATTTATATTTTCTTTTTAAAACCTTCAGCTACATCTGGCCACACGTTTCTGCCTCCACAGATCTCAGCCGCGAATTTCACTTGAAGAAATCTGGACCGTGGCCTCCCTTTCTTCTCCCCTCGTGAAATCACGTTATCAGAAACCCAACGCACGCCGTCATCACGCAATTATCGAGCCATCTCCGTTCCTCTTTAACTCGATCAAGACCCGCCATTCCAACCCCCTTCGTGAACTCCCCCCACGGCCAGAACAGCACGCAGCTCGGCCCCCTATATCTCTTGGAAAACGTGTATAAACGGTGGGTATTCAAACGCATTTTGTCGTCGATCTACTTGCTTAAAATCGATCACAACCGTTGAATCTCTAGATCTTGGAGTGCTCTTCGATTTTGTAGTTGGTGATTTGTTGAAATAATTCATGGATTTGAAGAATTTTGAGGGAGAAGATGATTGCTTTCTGGCCATTCATTTGTTAACAGGCGGCCGGCCATTTAAAACCCTAGCTAGGAAATGTTTTGCAAAAGTGAATTATTTAGGTGCTTTTATAGAAAATTTATCGATTTACTATTCATCCGAAATTTTTCGAACTCGAAATTGAGCGTGCCGGCTGACGTTTCTAAGGTTTACCCCGCATTCCGAACGCAATGGAACATGTTTCGGGAGCTAATTCGGACATCTGTGTGAGATATGGAAATAAACGATCAATTTAACTTAAACCGATTTAAATCGATTTCGAGGCGTTTTGATTCGTACCGGACAAATGGTAAATCCAAAAATTACGAAATTTAAAATCTTACAATAATATCACATTACGGATCCGATGAAACTAGTTTCGTCGAAATCCGAGACTGTTCGAAAATTGGCTATTTTTACAGTCGATAATTAAATATTAAAATATTCAATTTTCATAGATTAACTCCAAATTCAATTTTAAAAGTTCTATAACCTTTCTATAACTCCAGTATGATTAAATAAAATTTTACAAATCATTTTCAATCATATTCAACTCGATTTACAATTATTTCTGGAATTTCAATTATTAATTTATCGATTTAATTGACCAAATTAAATCCAATATCCTTTAAATAAATTATTCGACTTATTAAATTCATTTATTAATATTTAAAATCAATTAAATATTCCAATTTTAATTATCAAAAATTCTGGGTCGTTACATAGAGGTTCTAAACACATAGATTTAAACTATCATATAACTTAACAAATATATTTATATATAATAATTTATACAGCTTATAAATAAAACTCAATATCACGTGTATAAATTAATATATGTACACAGACATATTTACATGACTATCCTACAGCGAATATAAATACTATATATAAACGTATCACCTGTACGCATATACAACATAAAACAAAGTTTTATATAAACTATGTATATACTTTTAATATCTATTACCGAATATAACTTATAAATATACAAAAGCAGATCATTTGAAATATACTAATATATATACCTTGCTGACATGTCTACCACTAAGAAAATAAGCGCTGAAACCATTTATATAAAATCTATGCTTATATAATATATATAAATTATTTGTTATCAGGCCTTAGGCCTTTTTAGCTATTTCAAAAAAAAATATAAATTAAGAAATACATATAAAACAAAACATAACATATCTTTATTCAACTAACATATATCTCCATACTGAGGAAAATATGCGTACCTCAAACATATGTGTTTAACTTTATATATATTCATAAAGCACCAAAAATATGTATATAATAGAGCCTATTATATAGATGTACAAACAATATATATAACTCTAGCCGAATCAATACAAGACCAAACAGTTATATATACCTAAATATGAACACTGTTATATATATATACACTTAAATTATTAACAAAACTTGTTATACCTATATATATATATACAAACAAGCAGTTTTATATATAACAAACTCATGCTGCAATTACATATATACGTATATAATATAAAATAACTACTTATATATCTTTTATGTATAACTAAAACTAAAGAGAGTTGTCTGCCTTTTTATAAGAGAGGAGTGGGGATGAGCTCGTTGTACGGTTCACGGGGTGGTCTAGGATTGTGGCGTAGGAAGGGAGGAGTGGTGGCGGTACCTGGCTGCCGAGTTGGAGGGGTTACGTGGCAAAAGGATTGAAAATGGAGGGCAAGATTTAGGCTGAGATATGGCAGTGAGATTCATGGAAAGGGGAAGGGAAAGAAGGTGGGGTGAGTTAGCAAATGAGCAGATCTATTTTGAGGAGAAGACAAATAGTGTCTGACTAATATATATATATTCTTTTTTTCAACTGAGACGCACTATGTATCAGAAAAGAATGCGAACGAACCAAAATGAATAAAGAAAGAACAGTGAAATTCCAACGGTACAATTGTGATACGTTGGACATTTAAAACAATTTATTGCACGTTTCAGATTTTGAAACACAAAAGAACCAAAAGGTCACGGATCCGGTACCGATACGGTTACTGTGACGCCCAACTTCGAGACCCATATTAGCAAAGAGTATTACTAAGTAACACCATCTGCTAATGCGGAGAATAGAGTTGGATAGGAGCGACCATCTATAACCTTGTCTTAATTATCTATTGAATACGCCGACAATTGCCGCTTCTTAATCAAACGGATCGACGTCTCCAACAAATAGTTAATACAAAGCCATAGGTGGCTGTAGGAACTATCAGAATAAAATATAACAACTCAAATGTACTACACATCACAGAACAGTAGATCATCACATACATTTACACCTATACAGATACATTACAGAGTATACAAAATGATACATGTCAAGTGGTAAGCAAACCACAATATACAGGCGAGTCAAAATAATACATATCAGAGTTACAGTCAAAAAGGACTACACAAAATGCTATAACAAAAAGGAACTAGCGGAATAGTCCATGCGGAAGCAAAATAGGCTAAGTCCAATGTACCTAACCTGAAACATCTCGGTCTGACCCGAGTATAAAATACATGGGTCAGTCTAGCTAAACAAATCAGTTAGATATACTAATGATAATGAACATACAAAATCATAAAGTACCACAAATATCTCCAAAAGAGATAACCAAATCATCTTACATAAGATGAATCATAACAAGCCTCATATCATAGGCAACTCGAATAAACAAAGGATATCATATCCCAAAACAAGCCAAAAGGCAAATAACAAATACCAATAAAGGTACACAAGTTTCCACAAGGTAATCGCTATATATCGTATGGTTCAAAGGACCTACACCGAAGGGCGATACACTAGGGAAATATAATTGTCAAAGAAACAAAAGATGCTCGAGCTCAGTACTGTATACAAGGATCCACACGCCCGAAGGCACAAACCCAATATCACTTGAGCGATGATGAATGACCAACTCCAAAAGCGATACTATATGGCAACAAACCCAAATATCACTCGAGCGGTGGCGAATGACCGACTCCAAAAGCGATACTATAGGGCAACACCCGAAGGCAACACCCGAAGGCAACGCCAAAAGGCAACACCAAAAAGGCAACGCTAAAAGGCAACAAACCGTAGTGGTGGTACTGGACACTACTGTAAGGCGGAATGTGTCACAACTCTCAGAAAGGAACCCGGAAAATGTTAACGTGAGTTCCATACCACACATTCGCACTAAACGGTTTACTAACCGTTAGCCAATTTCACACTCAAAGCAGTACAAAGTTCACCTCATCTCATCGGTAAACCAAACCCAAAGGTCAAAACGGTCAAACGAACATATTAGGAATTAACTGAAAAGATAAACGCACGTGTTCATAGCACGCGCTTTATCTAATCATTTAATTCTCCTCCCTCTTCGCTCGAAGTGCAAGATTGTGTGTGTGTGTTTTAAATAGAAATTATAAATTGGAGAAACGAGCTTTTAATACAATTTGCAAGGATCATTTTATATGAAACTCGTATACGAAATCAAAAAGGAATTATCAAAGTCAAAAATGCAATAACAACTAATTGGAATCGACACGAATCGATTAAAAATGGAAACCAAGAAAAATAGGCAAAATAGGCAAAATAGGCAAAAACAAGCAGGTCAGTTGACTGACTGCAGGGGGTCAATCGACTGATCCAGAAACTCGAAAATCTCATTTCCTGCAGTCAATCGACTGACTGCAGGGTGCCAGTCGACTGACTGCAGGAAACAGAGACTCTCTGTTCCCACAGACAGCCCCAGAATCACCTATTTGCTACAGCCAGTCGACTGACTGCAGAGGGCCAGTCGACTGACTGGCACTGGGACTGTTTTTCAGCCTATCAAATAAAGAGCAATTCTTCAAATTTGTGATCGGACAAGAAATGGGCGCTAGGGGTTTATTCCAATCGACAACCCAGCCCTATAGGCTCTCCGATACACCTCCAAAAACATGATCAAACATCAAAGCTATGATTTTTAGAGTTTTTGACTTCAAAACACCAAAAATTGAAATGTTCACCAAATCAATTCAAACCAAAAGCAAATGAACATGAATAAGTGTTAGGAATCCATACCTAACATCAACGATATCAAGAGAAGTAGATGTGAGTTCAAAACTCACCTTTTAACTCAAAAACAAAGATATGAAGCACAACACAAGAAGAAGATCAACCACTCTTCACTTCAACTCCACAAGCTTTAATCTAAGATCAAAACAAGTATTTCCTAAATTAGGGTTTATGACATTTCAAAAATCAAAGAGGAATTGAAATGGAGAAGAAGAAGAGAAGGCTTACCTAAGCTTCTCTTTGAATTTGGAGCAAGAATTTGGAGTTTGCAAATGAATCTAGGGTTTTGAATTTTAATTTCCCATTCCTCTCCCCATTTTCAGTTGTGTTAGAGAAAAGGAAATGAAATGAGGATGAATGGATGAAGAGAAGGGCTGAGTTAGGTTATAGAAGGAGTTGGGTGAAACCCAAACCCAAAAGCCCACTTAGAAAAATAGCAAAATTCAACTTACTCCAAACATATCGAAGCTTATACTCAAAAAAGTCGCAAACGCCATTTCGGACTCAATGGAAGTGGTCTCGAGTCCCAATTCGACTATTTACAAAAAGTGACATTTCAGACTTTAATCCGACTAACGACGCTATATTTAAATAAAATATTTAAATATACAATCGTAAAATATGCGGGTTGTTACAGTTACGGGTTTCGCGGATTACGCTGTGTACCAGAATTCAAAACACATAACTGAATATACCGCAGAGATCAGCATGAAAATACGAACAAAACGGTATATAGATATTAGTGGTACGATCATCCGATCAAAAGTCGATAATCGGTACCAATATACGTTGCTATTCAGTACGGAAAAATCCAAACGGAGCTAGAAATGTCCGAATTTCGCGAAACGAATTTTGCAGTCTTATTCAGAGTGTTCAAAATAAATTTTCTCATGTTGACATATTTAGGTTTCGAAACGCTTTTATTATCATCAATTTTAACCGATATAAATTGAAATAGAATTACACAAGAAAAATAAACTTCAATATTATCAGATGAAAATTTACCAGTTGCTATGTTAAAATAGACGTATTCCAAATATTAAGTTTTCAATTCAAAATTTTATTATTTAAAATTTCACAAAATTTCAATAAAATATATTAATAAAACCACCAAAATTTACGGGTCGTTACACTCTCCCCCACTCAAAACTTTTCGTCCCCGAAAAGGAAGGAGGTAGGAGAATAGAAACAACCAGAAAGAAAAATAGCTTTGAAAACAAAATAAACAACTAATTTTTAAAACCATATAAATTTCAAATTAAACTAATTAATATTCAAAAATCTGGTTTAATCCATTTGTTTACCTAAGTTAAATCAATCTATCTATTTCTAAATTCATTATCTCATTATCTAGTCATCCTCAGTTAACAATTTCTAAATCATCAATTTGTATAATCATTTATTATACTCATTTTTATTCAACAAATTTAATTCTTATTAAGTTTATTCCACTTAATATCTTATCACCTATATTTAAACCATATAAATTTCAATTTAAATTAATTTATATTCAATAATTGATTTTGAATTCAAGGTATTTCCATAAGTTGATCTAATTTCAATTTATTAATTCCCTTAAAACAAATTTATTTATCTCTTCTATTATTCAGTTTACTTATTATCCTATTTGTCTCTATTAACATCTTTATAATAAAATTTAAGTGTATAACATTTATTATAACACTCAAATCTTTCCTTATAAAGCCATCTTATATTGTATATTATCCAATTACATTTTTAACTTCTATATAATTTAGGCAAGTTATATTGGAATGTAATTGAGTATTATACAAGTAAAATTTTCTCATTCAACTTATTTCAAGTTTAAATATTTATTCAAAATCTTGGCTTTATTTTATACTTAAAATCACCTTATCAAAATTTGAGAATAAAATTTTCGGTTTCAATTCAAACCATTTAGAGACCAATATATATACTATAAATCAAGTCATACTTCGGAAATTCAAATCAAATTAATTTTTCCAAAACAAAAATGTAACAAAGCTACATAATGGTCTCTCCACCTCGAAACTCGAAAATGGATTTCGATGATGCGGCCGCCATCACCGAAATTATTTTCCAGCGACAAAAGAAGAGAGAACTGATTTCAACATTTTAAAATTCTTTGGAAACCATTTCTATTCGAAAATACTTTAAATAATATGCATTTTAAAACTTTATAACCAAGTTTGAAATCATCGAAAATTAAATTCTCAAATTCCTGATTTTAAATTCATTTAAATTCCAAATCAATTTATAAACCTTGTTTATAAATTCATTTAGAACAATAAATGATAATCAAATATTATCATTTCAAACAACCAATTTAATTAACTTATTAATTTCTAGAAAAATTTACTTATATATATTTATAATATATTCATACAAATTTATTTCATTTACCAAATTTGAAAATAATACTGTGTCAGTTTGCTCTGTTAAAGTGTTTTGGAAATCCTATCGATAGCGTTGATCAGACGAATCGATCGAAAATCCAAACCAACATCAACAACTCAAACAACACAATATATAAACATTTCTAATATTAATTACAAATAAAAAAATACACTCCCTCACCCGATGATACAAGAAGGAACTTCAAATCAAGGATCGAGATTCAGACTTAGAGGAACTCAAATCAAAGAGAATTTTAACAAAAATAGATAGGATCAAAAGAAAGATAAGACAATCAAGTTGCGGGATAGGGAGATGGATAGACTTATATAAATCACGGAAACCTTAATTGGGTCAACCGTGACTTCAAAAATACGATCGATGTCGAATTCTGAAGCTAATCAACATCCGATCGCAAGAGACAGAATTCAGGCATAGCAAGAGATAGCAGCATCGTGAACCGAGGATACAGAAATCTTCGGTGAATCAATACTGTTTTAAAGAAGTTTCACCTCTTTACAAATCATTCAGTGGAGCTATGGGATGCTCCGGAATCAATAAATCATGAATAGGAAACCGAATAGGAAAGACAAGGATGGATTTCGGAACAAGTGGGAGAGTTCCAAAATTCAAAGGAAACCAAATCAAAGAGGAAGAGATTCAAGCTCGAACGAAAGTGATTCCGTAATTAAATTTACTCTATATGCTGAGTTTTGCCTAAAACCAAAGCTCTGATACCACATGTAACGACCTGAAATTTTCAATCATTTGCATCCATACATGTCGGATTTGAATTGCTCAAAATATCATATTGTTAATTTAAATTTGGCAAAACTCAGCATATACAGTAAATAAAATAATCACAGATCACTGACACAGAGTAATATAACAATAATGCAGCGGAAACAAAAGAATAGTAGTTCATAAAGCTACTATATAAATATAACAGAGTTAAACAAGATACAACAGAAGTCTCGAATACATAGATGTCTCAAAACAGTAGTCAAATACAAGATCTGAATACATCACTGGAATCAACTGAATAACTGATAGCAGAATCGATAGATACCTGGATCTCCAAGCGAAGCTCTAACTCCAAAGGTGAGTCTCAAATGTTGTATCACTCAGTCCAAAGGTGAGTCTCAAATGTTTTAGCCACCGTATGCCAACTCACGGAAGTTGGGTCCACGTATATACCTTTAGGATCGTCGCCACCATCCTACTTCATTCTGGAATTTCCACCGCGTACACAGTTGTTAAAGTGGTTTTCGATATCGATAGAGAGTATGTCCATATTCGATCCCGGTCTCTTTAACAACCAATCGTTATTATAACACCGTGGTCATTTCAAAATAGTTCATACTTCAAAAACCCAAAATATCATTTTCATTTCAAGAACCAAATCAAATTTTCCTATCAATTTAAAAATAATTATCTTAATTATAAATTACAATTAGTTTCTTCAAATTAGTTATCTATTATATATGCTTCTAAATTATCTAAATAATAACCGTTAATATTAATTAAATATCTAATTAATTTTCATAACAATTTAAAATTAATCATCCTAATACTTAATGGCTAGTCATCCATACTTCCCAATACAAACACATGCTATTTTTACATTTTCTAAGTTACTCCACCTCAAATGGTTTGACGAAATTTTAGCAACACTTCCCTTTATTCCGAGCACTGTACGCCAGTTTACGTACATGGGGAACATACAGGAAATACAATTGAAATTTTGTGAAGCATTTAAAATAAAATAATTTCTAAAATATAAAAATATCACTGTATTTATAACTTATCTAATACCAGACAAATCTGACAAATACATATTATATGGTTTAAATAATAAATTTAACTTTAAGTTACAAAATTACCATAGTTTAGTTCTATCATTAAATACTATTTAATTAAATTTTAAAATAGTATATAATTTATTATAATTTTTGTTATAGTCTCAATAAATATTACAAAATAGTTTTTTATAAATAAGCGTTCTCCTACCTGCACTCATTTTACTCAAAAACTAACCTTTTATAAATATTATTATAATTTAACTTAAAATTAGTTTCAATATAAATTAAGCACTACTATTTTATTATTTAAAGTCTGAAATGGTATATGTAATTTGTTATTATAATTAATTTTAAGGGACTTTTGTAAGACACCATTTTTAAGTTTCGAAATAGACATAGTTGTCCCTACCAAAAAGAAATTTGGAAAAACACTTGTATTTTTTATTTCAACCGAACGAATCATCGCAGACATCTGCACTTAATTTTGTTCATATTAACCTTTGATGAAATATTGATTTGATTTTCAAAAAATAACAAAATAGGCTATCGAAAATAATTTAAGAGGGGAAATTTAAAACTTGTTTTTGACAAGGGTTTCCACGCACTAATTCCAAAAATTAAAGGGTGGATCTTAATTTATTTATAAATTTAGATTGCTAAAGATTATTAAAAATGACATGATATTCTATATTTAAGCCTATTAGACAACATTAATAATTTAAAACAGTTGGACCATGGAAATTCCAAACATAAACAGAATTGCTACTTGATCTTTTCAATCATTAGGATATTTAAACGAACAACTAGTTGAAACAATTATTATTACCATCGAAATTATATACATGAATGATATCCAAATTTATTATAAATAAATAATATAAAAAAATAACTATTATATATATATATATATCTGTGTGTGTGTGTGTGTTAATGTGATATAAAATTAACACTTTATTCAACTATAAAAAAGAAAATATATTTAATATCGTATAATATGACTCAGTGACATTTTATTTGAAAATATTTAAATTAATTATAGCATATATATTTTAATAGTAAACTAGTATCCATATATATATAATAGTATAAACCCATTATAATAGAAAAGTTCAGAAAAAATACTATAGGAAAATATGTTTAAAATAATACTATGGATGCGTTTAAAAAGCATACACTTTAATAATTCCAAGAAACCCTCCAAGCTTTAATCATACACTGCTAAAAAATGGAAAAACTATGACCAAAATCTACAAAATACAACCAAAAATGTTGTTTGTAGTATAAAATTGCACACAGATGTCATCAAAACTGCACAAAATAAATAAATGGTAGCTTAATTTCAAAATAACTAACAACGTATCTTTAATGCAGTTGAAAGTATAATGACAAATTGCAACATTTGATGCATGCATATTATGCAAATAAGGCAACATATTACACAATTGTATTTCTGCGTATGCTAATATCATAGTATTTGTTGCCTTTGAGATCAAAATCTTGTGCAAAAGAACTTGATAAAATGTATCAGACCTAAACTATGCAGCCATCTGCTAATTATAATAAGTTAAATAAAAACTGAAATATAATACAAAATAGAAATAAATGACAAATGCTATGATGAATACTCTTGTATACTAAACATAAGATACAAAATAATAAATTAGTAAATAATACATACACACACATAAACATATATATGGTCAGGAAATTGTCAAAGCTTCCATAACAACCATATAAAGTCCTAAAACCACAATCAAACTATGTGGAAAACATATAATTATAGCAGCAAATGTACGTATAATTGTAGGAAATAAAAATAATCACAGCTATGAAAAACATATCTCATACCTCAACATCCAACAACAAGTTCTCTGGTTTGATATCTCTATAAATCACATTCTTTTGGTGGTAGTAGGTCGATGTGCTTCCTAGGCTTGCAACATGATATCGATCCATATCTTATTGAAATAAGCTGAAGCAAATTATTGTTTTAATAGCTTCTGCAATTTTCTTGTTTCGAATTTAAATGCACAAATACGTTGTTAAACTGCACAAAACTATCGTCTGTGTCCTCCAATTGGCATATAAAAGGGCCAATTGCTTATAATTCTTGGCATTTATGATGTTGACTAAAAAAGTAATTGAGTAAAGATAATTTATCGATTCTTGCAAAAGATATCCATCTTTTTCCACTACAACTTATGGATATAGAAATGCCATTCTGCAATTATCGTGTGTTCGGATAGAAAGAATTTCAATTTGCAGTATCTATATGATATACCATATGATGATAATTATAGTTTAGCCGAGATACCCAACATATTAAGCTCATGAAATGAGAGCAAAACACTATGACCATAGAAGAGAGAGAAAAGTGAGAAAGAACTTCATGATTTTAATAAGATTATTAACATAGTTTGAAAACATTATGACCGAAGAAAGGAATGCAAATATTCCAAACACCACTTGCAGTAACATGTCTATTTTTCTCCTTTAACAATTTCATTTTGTGAACACATTTCCAAACTTCACAATGTGTACTCCTAACACATTTTTTCCAACCAAACTACTTATGGAATTTGGTTCATTCTCTGTATTCTCCATAATAATATTATCAAGCTTCATTGAATCCATAATAAAATATCTAAAATGAAAAGAAAATATTAGTAATACACCAAAATTGGTGTGTTACACACACATAAAGATGAGGAAACCTCAGTGACATTCCTATTTTGCAACATCACTCTAGCCCCTTGATTTCCACCCCATATTCCGATCAAATATTAAAATATGACGTGAAAGCGAGAGAAACAACTATTATTTAAATTAGAATCTGTGGTGAAAATCATGAGGCTAGAGACGTGCTGCAAAATAGGAGTGTCATTGAACGCTCTCAGTTCACACATTTTAAGTTCCATTTACATCCATAACGCTTGAATTCCATTCAATCGTATGCACGATCAAAATATGAAAATGTGATATTGTAAGAGCTAATTTTTATACCTCAAATTGAGAAGCAAACAGTAAACAACAGACTTGCCTATGACTAAAAACATGTATACATATTATGATTGACCTAATGAGTCCTATAATAGTAAATCTTGATA
Organism: Allium fistulosum; assembly: GCA_030737815.1. Classification (NCBI taxonomy): domain Eukaryota; kingdom Viridiplantae; phylum Streptophyta; class Magnoliopsida; order Asparagales; family Amaryllidaceae; genus Allium; species Allium fistulosum. The sequence continues at coordinate 55,816,278 of CM060905.1, forward strand.
GATCTTGTATCAATATATTAGAGAAGAGAACTCATTATGCTTCTCTAAGAAAAACGAGTTCTCCTTTGTATGATCAAATAGTAGGGTTAAAGAACCACTATTTTCACTTTGATATCCAACATTTAACAAACAAACAAATAAAATCTTGTTTGTTGATACAAGATCAAATTTACATCAAAAAAGTCAAAAGTTAACATACACGAAGTGGTTGTTCATAAATGAAGGAAATAAATGTCTTAACAGCTATGTATTTAGACATTTTCAGCATTAAAAATTCATAACATTATGTAGATACTCTTAACAACTAACATAAGCTAGTTGTTGATAAGCTTATTACCAAGACAAGATGTTAATAGAGTATATTCCAAAGTTGATGGGAATAGGTAGCAAAGTTGATGTGAATTTTTGATAAACAATACCACGATTTCAGATTAATAACTTCTTGGAAAAGAGTTAAATAGTCCATTGTAGATTGACAACAGCATGTCTTCATCATCATTTGCGTCTACCAGATGAGATATCTTTTGGGGAAGTCGATCCATATTATTCTATTTAAGTATACATTAAATTTATAACAAAATCATGGATTTAACATTATTAAGTGTATACGTACATGCGCAATGTTCCCACCCACTGCTGTCTTTTAAGAGTTAACATAATAAAGCATAACATAAAACGTTCGCATGTTTCAAAAATGAAGAATATCTGCATTTAACATGGGTTTGAGTAGGCGTACACAAGATGAAGTATCCAAGTGTACCATATTGTCCGTAATTTAGGTGGGAGTTCATCGGTCGAAGTTTTGTCAGATTCCAAGTTAGTATGAAGAAGTTATTACAGTCTGAATAAAAAAAATAGCGGATTCTACACTAGGCGGTGTTCAAATATTGGGATGTGATAGCCTGTTATTTTCTAAGTACAACTGTCAGTCCCCATGGAGAACTACAATGTACATTCACAAAATGAAGTATCCGAGTGTTTCATATTGTCCGTAATTTAGGTGGGAGTTAATCGGTCGAAGTCTCGCTGGATTTCGAGTTAGTATGAAGAAAATATTGTAGTCTGAACAAAAAAAATAGCGGCTTCTGCACTAGGCGGAGTTCAAATGTGGGGATGTGGTATCCTGTTATTTTCTAAGTACAACTGTCAGTGCCCATGGAGAACTACAGTGTGCGTTCACAAGATGAAGTATCCGAGTGTTTCATATTGTCCGTAATTTAGGTGGGAGTTAATTGGTCGAAGTCTCTCCGAATTCTGAATTAGTATAAAGAAGTTATTGCAGTTTGAAAAAAAAAAGCGGCTTCTGTACTAGGAGGAGTTCAAATATAGGGATGTGGTAGCCTGTTATTTTCTAAGTACAATTCTCAGTCCCCATGGAGAACTACAGTGTGCGTTCAGAAGATGAAGTATCCGAGTGTTCCATATTGTCCGTAATTTAGGTGGGAGTTAATATGTCGAAGTCTCGCCGGATTCCGAGTTAGTATGAAGAAAATATAGCAGTCTGAACAAAAAAAATAGCGGCTTCTGCACTAGGCGGAGTTCAAATACGGGGATGTGGTAGCCTGTTATTTTCTAATTTAACTGTCAGTTCCCATGGAAAACTACAGTGTTCGTTCACAGGATGAAGTATCCGAGTGTTCCATATTGTCCGTAATTTAGGTGGGAGTTAACCGGTCGAAGTCTCGCCGGATTCCAAATTAGTATGAAGAAGTTATTGCAGTCTGAACAAAAAAAATAGCAGCTTCTGCACTAGGCAGAGTTCAAATATGGGGATGTGGTAGCCTGTTATTTTCTAAGTACAACTGTTAGTCTCCATGGAGAACTACAGTGTGCGTTCATAAGATGAAGTATATGAGTGTTCCATATTGTCCGTAATTTAGGTGGGAGTTAATCGGTCGAAGTCTCGCCGGGTTTCGAATTAGCATGAAGAAGTTATTGCAGACTGAACAAAAAAAATAGTGGCTTCTGCACTAGGCGGAGTTCAAATATGGGGATGTGGTAGCATGTTATTTTCTAAGTAAACTATCAGTCCCCATGAAGAACTACAGTGTGCGTTCACAACATGAAGTATCCGAGTGTACCATATTGTTCGTAATTTAGGTGGGAGTTCATTGGTCGAAGTTTTGCCTGATTCCGAGTTAGTATGAAGAAGTTATTGCAGTCTGAACAAAAAAATAGCGGTTTTTTCCTAGGCAGAGTTCAAGTATGAGGATGTAGCCTATTATTTTCTAAGTACAACTATTAGTCACCATGGAGAACTACAGTGAGCGTTGAAGTGGATATATAGCATGTTATTTTCTAAGTACAACTGTCAATCACCATGGAGAACTACAGTGTGCGTTCACAAGATGAAGTATCCAACTATACCGTATTGTCCGTAATTTAGGTGGGAGTTCATCGGTCGAAGTATCGTCTGATTCCGAGTTAGCATAAAGAAGTTATTGTAGTCTGAACAAAAAAAATAGCGGCTTCTGCACTAGGCGGTGTTGAAATATGGGGATGTGGCAGCCTGTTATTTTCTAAGTACAACTGTCAGTCCCCATGGAGAACTACAGTGTGCGTTCATAGGATGAAGTATCCAAGTGTTCCATATTGTCCGTAATTTAGGTGGGAGTTAATATGTCGAAGTCTCGCCGGATTTCGGGTTAGTATGAAGAAAGTATAGCAATCTGAATAAAAAAAATAGCGGCTTCTGCACTAGGCGGAGTTCAAATAAGAGGATATTGTGCCATGTAATTTTCTAAGTAAACTATCAGTCCCCTTGGAGAACTACAGTGTGCTTTCACAAGATGAAGTATCCGAGTGTACCATATTGTCTGTAATTTAGGTAGGAGTTCATCGGTCGAAGTTTTGTTTGATTTCGAGTAGTATGAAGAAGTTATTGCAGTCTGAACAAAAAAAATAGCGGTTTCTGCCTAGGCGGCGTTCAAATATGGGGATGCTACTATCAAATCTACTTCCACGGGTACAAATAAAAATGCATGCACATTGTGGTTAAATGCAGGCCCACCTAGGCGTGCATATGTACTCGTTTAAATAAAACATTTAAATATAAAATCGTAAAATATGCGGGTTGTTACAATAATGTTCCAAAAATTGAGATAGAAAAATTATGCTCAAAGTGAAATAATTTTTATGTTTGGTTCAATAAACAACATTTCAACATTTGCATTATCTTTGATATTGCACAATTAAATTTGAGAAAAATATTATAACAGCTTTGGAACATCTTATTTTATAATATCTATAAAGTAATATGACATGAGAATTATATGTAATATATGCCTTATGTAGTCAAAATTTTGGATTAACCAAATAATTTCCCTCTTTAGTTCAAATATTCATACGAACTTAATAACTAAAAAAATGGCATAATCATATGTCAAAGTTAACTAATATCATTTTTAAAAAAATAGTTATAGATACGCATAAGAAACCTTTTCATGACAATTAATTAAAAACAAATTTAGATCAACTGTGCGAAGAAACATAATCAACAAAGCAAAATAATAAAAATAGATTATTATTATTATTGTTGTTGTTGTTAGAATAAATTTATTGTAAATGCCTATATTATAGAGTAGAAAATGGTACTTTGTAAATATGCGGAGAAGGAGCAAATATTAAAATGGAAGTATTACTGATATGTAGTGAAATAATAATTTTGAAAAATTAAGAAATTAGCCCAAGTTAGTTTGTTCTATTATGAACCAAAAGCTATGAAAACTATGGCTTACTCAAAAAATATGCATTTTCTCATAATATGAAAAGTAAAAACTTCAATATCAATTATATCCATTAAAAATCTTATGGCTCGTTTGGTTTCATTTAAAAAAATTTGTTTTGCGTTTACAAAATTAATTACAAAATATGAGAAAAGTGGAGGGACGACAAAGAGGTGAAGGAAGATGGAGGGACGACGAAGGATGAGTTGTTTCTTGTGCTTGTGTTATTTTTCAAAACACAGAATGTTAAAAAAAAGTTGTTTTTTATTCCGTTTTAACTTCGTTTTCTAAAATGATCATTTTTTGTAATATACATGCATCGTGCACATTATTGCATGGAAGAAACCTCAACTAAAAATGGCAAACTAACCGCAACCTTAATTAACTTTTGCAAATTCTTCGAAAACAATTGGTTGAATGAACATATTTGTCATACTTCTTTCCTTAGGCAATTAACAACACTTTATACTTAACTCTATATTTAAATATAATTTTGATTTAAATTTGACTCTTATTTATTAATCTATAACAATTACCTTGTATTTTTTCATGTAATTAGCCTTCATTCAAATTTATACTCCACATGGTATCATGGTTTCAAATATTGGCCATGAGTTTTCTTCGAATATCCATTTGGGCAATAGCCATAAAGTTTGTTGGAGTATCAATTCAAGTATGTCTACTCGTTATATTTTTTATTTATACATATAGGTGTCAACATGATATAGTATTTATAATCCAATCTTTTTGTTTCGCATGTAAGACAAAAATTATAATCATGTTTTCTCATATGTGTAAAAATATAATGTTTCATTTCAAACATAAATAATTATGTAAAATATAATATGACCTTTAAAAGAATTAAAAATATTACTTTAACAATACTTTGTTCGTTTATAGTAGAAAATTATCAATAAATATTTCATTTTTTATTATTTTAGTAAAAGTATGAATGTGAAGAAAATCTGTAAAAAACGATGGTGAATTCATACTTTACTATTTCTCTACGGTGATAGAGCATTTGTTAAATTTATAAAACAATTTATATAAAACTTTTGTAATGTAAAAAATTTGAACTGCATCACCATGTTATATTATCAACCGTTAACAAAAACATATAAAATTTCAAATGAACTTAGTTATGCATATTCTTTAACAAATTTATATCCTATTTAACTAAGCATTTTGTCTAATACTTTAACCATGTATTTGACGTTGGTGCATTTCAAGAAAGAAGCATCTTTGGCATAAATGCCTTTTTTCTAAATTTGCAAACAATTATCGAAACTTATGATAGCCTAACTGTTAGAGAATCTTCTGAAACCTACACGATTTAGTGTATGAATATAACATCGGACTCTATGAGAATTTAGTTTACACTTGATATCATATGAAACTGACAAAGTGAGGTAAAATAGTGTAACATTTCATATCTAAAGGCCAAAAGCTAAGCGCTACAGATGCTGTAGTCATCTATAGTATAAACTTCTGGTGACAAAATACGGTAATGGTAATAGGATCCATAATATCATAAACACTTAAATATGAACAAAACCACAGATTTCAAAAAAACATTTTACTAATTACATTTCAAAACAATATCATATCCAAGTTACGTAATCCCTTAATCGTTTCCCATGTACTGATCAAATATAATTTACAATAATACGTCAAGAGCAACATATGACGATGTCCTCTTGGTTGATTGGGAAAATATAGTCATAACTGACTTAATATACATAGCGGAATCAAAACAAAATAAATTGAAACTCCTAATTAGCTATCCGTCAGCCACGTGCTCATCTTCGGAAGTTTTATTCATCAAAAAAACGAAAACCCTTGGAAAAATCTTTTCTTTTGACTCCTTCGAAACCATCAGAAAAAAAAACTATACCTTTCGACTCCTTCGAAACCATGGGAGAACCACCCCTTCGAAACCTTTCTTTAATACCTTTCGAAAGCATTAAATCTAAACCTTTCGAAAGCACTTGGGTTTAATTTAAAACATGTGGAAGAACACCTTTCAAACCATTCAAAACTAACTCTTTCGAAACTATTTTGGCCTATATTTCAATTGAGAAAAAGGGTCATTAAAACCATTTAAGTCGAAAGCCTATCTTTCGAAAACATTCCTAAGTAAAGAAGTGATGCTGTTGAAACCATCCCTTTGAAAATATTGGAGAGATGGACAGATTTTTTAAAACAAAACAATCCTTTCGAAACCATTTGGGTCGAAAAGTAAAAAGGCGGTAGCATAGGGCTTCGCGAAGTCGAAAGCAATCATTTAAAACAAAGACACAACCTAATATAAACCATTTCTTTTAAAACCAGTTGACCAGGTCGAAAGCTAACCAAGTCGAAAGCATCTTAGTCGAAAGCAAGCAGGCGCATTTCCATTTTAAAATAAAGTATTGCCTCTACTCTTTCGGAACCTCTCGTTTTGACCTTGAACCTTTCGCCCACATCAATTTACTACATACGGGTTCCTTGATATCATGTGCATTGGTTTCAACCGTGTTGGAGGCGAATGAATGAAGGCGGAACATGGTGTCGGAAGCATCGAAACAGTGAAAAACCTGTTTATTTGTACTTTTAAGCTATTTTTTGATTCAATCCGCCTTATTTGTCTAAATCTGATTGGTTGCCATATTACTTTTTCAAAAGTGCTGTCAATTTACAGAAATAACAATTTCAAACTCTTTACAAAAAGCCCCTCCTCCATTTAAAATATGTAAAACATTTAAGTCTCATACCTTAAATAATTTTATATACCCATCAAAACACTTAGGAAAAATCTAGAATTTTTTTAGAAAATCTTTTTTAATATGTTTTCCAACATATAAAAATTTCAGACCCAAACCTTTTATTATTTGACCGTAAATGATTTATAACTCCAAAATATTATTTTCTTTACTAGAAAATTTATATAAAATCCACATAAATTCTAAAAATTCTAAAAATTGAAACCCATCTTCAAAATATTATTTTTAGTTTTCATAAAAATTCGCAAGGCATATAAATGTCATTTGGTAGGGTTTTTACCTTAAAACACATCATGAAATCAATATGAACATGCATAAATCATCAATAAGTATATATAATCATTCCATCATTCAAAAAAATGGCAAACATTGCAAATCATCTCGGGTTTCTCCTTAAAACCTAAACAAAACAAATGAGAGATGTAAACATTATTCACCTTAGCTTTTGTGATTAAAGAGATTGAGATGTGAATGGATTTGATTTGCTAAGCTTCTTCCTAGCTTTTCTCTATCTTTTTCCCTTTTCCTTGTTAATGGTGGCTGACCTTAGCTTATAAAATTTTTCAAATGAATTAAACACGTATAGGATACACAACCAAGAGATAAAGATATAGGAATGACCTATTTCCTATTTTACCCCTCCTATATTTCATGTTAAACTCTTCTTTTTAATTCATTAGTTAATGACACGGCTATCTCCTACTTAAATTTAATCTCAATCCTCTAATCAACACATTATTTTATTTAATTCATGTAATTAAATACCCTAAATAATGTTATCGAAAATATGGGGTGTTACAAACTCCCCTCCTTAAAGAATTTCGTCTCCGAAGTTACGATAAGGTACACACAAATCAAATAAGAAGATAATACATGCCATCAAACAAATCAGGATAAGCATCTCTAATCCTGCTCTCAACCTTCCAAGTACAGTCTCTGTCATCGTCACTCCACTGGACCTTGACTAATCCAACTGTCTTTGTTCTAAGCCTCTTCTCATCTCTAGCAACAATACCAACTGGCTTTCTAACTATGGCCAAGTCCGGTTTTACTACTAAGTCATCTAGCACAGTCGGTGCAATAATAGTCTTCGGGTCTTTAACACACTTTCTGAGATGAGAAACATGAAAAATACCGTGGACTTCTGCTAAACTGCTCGGTAACTCATCTCTATATGCGAGTTTCTCGATCCTCTCAACTATAGAAAAAGGTCCAATGAATTTCGGTGCCGACTTTCCTGATCTTCCAAATCTGATCACCCCCTTTATCGATGACACCTTGACGGAAACCTGATCTCCAACTAATAACTCTTAATCTTTCTGTCTTCTATATGCATAACTCTTTTTTCTAGACCGAGCTTCCTTCATTCTACCCCGAATGACCTCAATCTTTTCTGCAACCAAATCTGGACCAATAACCAACCTATCTTCGGTCTCTAATCAACAATCCAGAGATTTGCATGGCCTTTCATACGAAGCTTCAAACGGTGTCATCCTAATACTAGTCTGATAACTGCTGTTATAAGAAAACTCAACTAGATGCAGATGGTCTTCCCATGATCCCCCAAAATCTTCAACACGAGCTCTTAACAAATCTTTCAAGACTTTGTTAACTCTTTTCGTTTTTCATCTGTCTACGAATGGTAAGATGTACTCATCTTGAGTTTGGTTCCCAAAACCTGTAGACTCTTCCAGCACTTGATAGTGAATAAGGAATCTCTATCACTGACTACGCTACTAGGAATTCCATGCAGTCTAATCACATTCCTCATAAACAATTTCGCTAAAACAGGCATCGACCTATTTGACTTAACTGGAATGAAATGGGCACTCTTGGTCAATCTGTCCACTATGATCCATGTACTTTCATTTTCTATGTTCGACCTTGGCAACCGGTTAATAAAGTCCATTGAAATAACTACTATACTGGATTATCTAATGGCAGAAGCAATCCAGTTGGCTTATGGTGTTCAGCCTTTTGCATGTTGGCAATTCAAGCATTGCTTTACACACAAGCCGACATCCCACTTCATACCTTCCCAGAAGAAACTCCTCTTCATATCCTGAAACATCTTGCTTCCTCCTGGATGAATAGTGAACTTCGAATGATGATTCCTCAAAGACTTCTTTCCTTATGTTTCCTACACTTAGAACACATAATCTTTCTTTCTTTCTCAACTACCAATTCTGGTCAAGACCGAAGTCCTTTAAGTCATCGCTCTCGGTTCCTTCCCTTAACTTCCTAATCCATTCAGCTAAAAGTGGATTCTTCTTCTGTTTATAAGTAATCCTTTCAATCATCACTGGTCAAACTTCTAAACAAGATAATACTACGGTTTCTCCGCTAGACCTCGGATCTCCACTGCACTCTGCAATCTGCCAATGCGTCCAAATCCTTCCACTCAGCAATCATTGCCAACACTGCGTTATGATGCTTCCTGCTAAGTGCATCTGCAACCTTGTTACCTTTCCCCAGTGTGTACTCAATCCCAAAATCATAAGCGGCTATAAACTCTAACCATCTCTGATGTTTCATGTTCAGCTCTTTCTGAGAGAACAAATACTTCAACGACTTATTATTTGTATAACTCAAACATTTTCCCCAAAAGGTAATGTCTTCACACCTTCAATGTAAAAATCAGTGCAGCCAACTCCAAATCATGCGTCAGATACCTGACCTCATGCAGTTTAAGCTGTCTAGAAGCATAGACAATCACTTTATATCTTTGTATCAACACAGCTCTTAATCTCGTTCCACACGCATCGATATAAACCATCAAATCCTGATTCCCTTCTGGAACAACCAACATAGGTGCACGAGTCAATAAGTGTTCCAAACTCTGGAATGCTTCCTCTCACTTATCAGTCCACACAAACTTCACATTCTTTCTTGTTAGCTTGGTCAACGGTGCTGCTATCCACAAGAAATCCTTAATAAACCTCTGCCAATAACCAGCCAACCCAAGGGAACTTTTTTATCTCGGTTACTGTCTCGGACCTCTTCCAACTGTTCATTGCCTCAATCCTAGTTGGATCCACTGGCAACCATTTATCTGAGATTACATGACCAAGAAACTTCACTTCCTTCTTACAGAAGTGACACTTTGAAAATTTCGCCTTCAACTAATCCTGCCTCAGCGTATCAAGCACCACTCTAAGATGAACTTTATGCTCTTTTTCATCCTTAGAGTAAATCAAGATATCATCTATGAAAACCAGCATGTACCTAGCCAAATGCTCTCGGAAAACCCGATTCATCAAATCTACAAAGAAAGCTGGCACATTCGTCAGTCCGAACGACATAATTAACCATTCGTATGACCCATATCTGGTTCTGAACGTCGTCAAAGGTATATTATCCCCTGGTATGCTGAGCTGATGGAAACCTGTTGCCAAATCCAACTGGGAAAATATCTTAGCTTCACTCAACTAGTCGAACAAATCGTCAATTTTTGGCAATGGATATTGATTTTTTATCGTCCTCTCATTAAACTTACGATAATCGATACAACTTCAACGATTCGTCCGGCTTCTTAGCAAACACGGCTACTGCAACCCAAGGAGAACTACTCGATCTAATAAAACTCTTGCCTTCCAAATCCACCAACTGCACTTTTAGCTCCATCATCTCCGTAGGGGTTATCCTATTTAGCGGCCTACTCACTGCTTTTGCTCTCGGAACCAAATTTATCTGAAACTCAATGGCTCGTTTCGGTGGAAATCCTACTACATGCTCAAAAACATCTGCGAATTCTCCAAATATGAAAACTCGACTCGACTCAACTCGTCATCTGAATCCATAACACCCAATAAAGCATACATCTCACCACTAGAACCTTCTACAGCATAATCTCGTTGCTACATCTAGATGTCTAAGTGATATTTTTCTATACTAGCCTAGCATCATAATCACTTAACCAATTCATCCCAAGAATAAGTCCGAACCCACAAAATCAAACACATGCAAACTGCAAACAAAAGTATGACCTAACAGGTCAAAATTCTAACTGATCACATTTCAACCCTAAAGTTGCATACCCTCATGTTGGATTCGCAACCCGTAAGAAAATAACTAAGTTTGTGGGTTCTAGGTTAAGCTTATCTATCAAACATCTAGATATAAATGAATGTGATGCACCAGTATCAAATAGAACGCTAACAGACATATCAAGGATTTGAAGTGTACCTTCCAAAACTGCATTTCCCTTCTTCTGAGTTGTTGGCTTTGAAGCGGCAAGCTCCAATGCATACACCTTGCCATTTCCATCCTTGTCGGGCTCCTTGCATTGGTTCTTATAGTGGCATATCTGATCACAGTTGAAGACCTGACGTTCTTCACTGCAAAGAGATAAAGATATGGGATTGACCTCTTTCTTATTTTACCCTTCCTATATTTCATGTTAGACTCCTCTTTTAAATTCATTAGTTAATGACACGGCTACATCTTACTTAAATCAAATCTCAATCCCCTAATCAACACGATGTTTTATTTAATCCATCTAACTAAATATCCTAAGTAATGTTATCAAAAATATGTGATGTAACAATTAGTATAAGAATATTTACTAATATAAACCTGAATATTAACTAATTAGACAATTATTAACAATATTAATTTAATGTTATATTTATACAAAATTAAATTAGATAATTGATTATTGTTTCTTGCATCAATTCTATTAGATGCTAGTTAAAATAATTGATTGCCATCAATTTGAGAGTTTGATTGTAGTTATACTTGAATAGTAAAGTTGGAACAACAAAAGAACATTCATTCCTCTTTGAAGCATAGTCCAAAATCAATTATCAAACTAATATTCAACTGATAAATAAACATGTGAAGTTTAAAACTAAATTGGAATAGCTTTGTGCTTATAGCTATAACTCTAATAGTTAACTTTGTAAAATATATAGAATTTGGTATGGGTAAGTCAATTTCGTTTACGGTTCAGGAAAAAATTGAATCAACTGAATTATACATATTCTCTAATTAATGTATAGTTGTATTCAAAAATTCAGTGTATTTTAGTAATTTTAAAATTTGATAAAGTGGAAAGTAAGAATTTCTAAAACTTAATCAATTTAAAAAAAACTAAACATAACATTTTCAGTAAAACCGAAAGTATAAATAATTTATAGTTTCATTAATTGTCAATCTTGCTTATGAAGAGTGTGCACGGTTTAAGTTTATAGATTTATATCAAAATTATTAAGCATCAAGATAATTAAAGAAAATAAATGCTATGAAATTCAGTTCAATTTGTAGATTGTTATTGATATAAAATTTCGCATACTAATAAGTATAAAATAGGTCCAGCGGGAGAAAAAATATATATTTGTTGGTATATATAACAAAAGGTGAAAGAAAAAATTATTATTTAAAATTCAAATTCAAACTAATAAATTATGAAGCTAATTCTTTAATTAATTACCACTGTTGTGGTAGTTAATGGCAAATACAATTAAAAAATGCATCTATACTTTGCTTTTCTACCAACTTTAGGATGCTTGCATCTGATTCCCATTATTGGAAACTTATCAGTAATTATCATTATTAATTTTATAATTTTAAAAAATATGTAAAATAACTTTACTATTTACTATATTCATAAGTTGTTACGAAGTTCAACCTTCTTCATACATTATCTATGACATCAAATAGAGAATGCAGTGCATAAACATGGATTGTTAAAAGATAAAGATTGTAGTTTTTGGAAAAATTTATGCATGTAACCTAATAAAAGAAACAAAAATTTTTCCAAACTTGTTACAGAAGCATAATTAAATAATTAACTACCATCAATCCATCTTTGAATCATAGCCAAAAGTCATTTATCAAATTAATATTCTACTATGAAACAAACATGTCAAATTCCAAACTGACCTGTAACAGATGTAGGCCTTATAGTTATAACTTTAATAATTAACTCTGTTAAATATATAAAATCTACTAGGGTTCAGTCAACCTCTTTTACTTTTTTAAAAAATCAACTAAATTCAGCATATTCTCTAGTAAATATATGTTTATTTTGAAAAATTAATCGTATCCTTTGATAGTATTAAAATTGGATAAAGCGAAAAATAAGAATTTTAGGAACTTAGTGCATTAAAAAAAAGCATGGCATTATTATTAAAATCAGAAGTATATGTAATTTATAATTTCATTAATTGTCAATCTTGCTTGTGGAAGTTATGAACGTAATGTATACATATGAGTGTAAAGTTATATACAATCACTTATGAACGTAATCTTACTTATGAACATAAGTTTATAAATCTAATAGAAAATTTATTATGCATTAAGATAATTAAAGGAAATAAATAAATGATATGAAATTCAATTCAACTTATAAATTATTATTGGTATTAAAATTTTCCATACTAATAAGTGTAAAAATAGGTTCAACTTGAGAATGAAAATATATTTGTCGTATATACGACAGAAGGTGAAAGTAAATCAATATGTTTACTATTTTAAAATTGAATTCAAACTAATTAATATGATGGTTAAAGGCAAATATAATTACCATTATACAAATAATACGATGATTAAAGGCAAACAAATATGTATAAACACATATGATTTTTCCTAAAAATCATATTTCAATTCCATTGCCTCATTTGAAATCATGGAATAATTTAATTCGAATATATGTGAAACATCTCATTATTGTTCTTTGTTATTGTACTCAAAAGACATATATATGATCACTCTTATAACGTCATATTTCAAGCACATTCAATTTTGTTTCACGGAGAGAAGTATAATCAAGATTATTGTGATGACCCTGGAATCGGCCTTCGAAAATCGGCACCCGTACTTCACTTGTACTCAAAATGCTGTAGATTCAAACATCGAATCTGGTTCACCAGATCTTATAACACAATTAAGTATAACAACACAGCGGAAGAAAGAAAACATTGATATCATATACAACTCCAACGAATACAATATCCAGAATGATATATAACAATAATATCAATAAGATACAACAATATCAGAGATAAATAATGATACAACGGAAATAACAGAAGTGATAACTCCAAATGATCCTCAAAAGAGAATGAATCCAACAACTCCAATATCAAGCTCGAACCATAAAGAGAAGCAAGTGCAGTCCTGAACTCCAAGAACTGAACCAGCTCCAGATAATCTACTCAACCTGAATATCTGAGAAACCCAACTCTAGACTGCCCATGTGGAAAATTGGGGGCACCCAGAGTTTAGGGAGGGAACAATAAACTCCAGGTCAGTCATGAGACTGGTATGAGCAAACAAATACAGTTTATCTTTAAACAAACACAAAAGGCTTTTAAACATTGAAACCCGCAATGCTTTTGGAAAATGAAACTACCATAAGACCTCCCGCCACACACACAATGCAAACGCAGAATCTGAGGAGATTTCTTCTTATGATAGTCAAACATGCTTACTACGCAAACAAAACTCCTTTGATATTATTACTAGTGCATAGTGTGAAAATATTTCGAAAGCATAATATCAATCTTAGCCAGCATACAACATTTCATCGTATGCCTACTATAGCTACCATGTTCAATAACAGGTTACTGCCACATTCCATGGCAGGTTATACAACTAAAACCGTACAAGGTTCGTATTGTTTCTTTGGATTTCCAACAAATGGTCAGGCTAAGGAACTTCCTTACCGAAATAGAAACGCCTCTGGAAAGACGCCCCGAGAACCTAACCGGATATCTGCAAACACAAGGCCGACGCTACCTCACGCTTTAACCAAGCTGTAACTAGGTAACTAACACACGAGCTATGTCATTCCCCGGTCGTCACCGACCTTTATCCGAGGTACCTCGATCACAAAGCAACAACCACAAAGTATAATAAATTTGCAGCATCAACATAGGTAAAATATCTGGGATCCATACCATGATATCACCTTTTATCCAGAAGGAAATGACATACCCTAGGGGCGCTACCCCTACAAACCTATAAGGTCTCCGATTTTATTGTACTTCTCTCTAAAGAATCTTACAATAGATTCATTCATCTCTCACATCAAAGACTCGAGCTGCAACAAACATTACTTTGTTTGAAGGGGGCACAGATAAAGCTATGCTCAAGCTCAATGGCGAGCAATTACTTCTCTCCCTATAAGGTCTCCGATTTTTTTGTACTTCTCTCCCTATAAGGTCTCCGATTTTTTTGTACTTTAATTTACAATCTCTAACATACCATTTTGCATAATTGTAAATATATAATGAATCAATTCTAACTATGATTAATTCATGTTAGCGGAATTAAGGAAAACTTTAATGAGATTCACTCGTACTATAATTTAACGAAACCTAATACGCCACTCTAATATTAAACCTTACTAACAAATGCAAATAAAAAATTTGATTACATGTACTGAAAAAGGAAACTTACTTATGATGGAGATATTTATACAATAACATTAAAAAACTTAGCAAACAAACAAATGAAACAGTGAATCATAATGTGATAATCTACATGAAATCCAATTTTGATGGAGAAAAATACTTGGTTGAGAATTTAGGAAGGCAAAAGATCTAACATAATGCGCCCGGATTTTGTTTGAGAAATTTTGAGAATTTAATGCATAATACAAAGATGCAAACTCACGCTAAATTAATTAATTATTTTTTTTTGATTTTATGTAGAAACAAAAGAATTAGGAAGGTAATGAAACATAATTGAATAACAGTAAATTAATCTAAATAACTGAAGAAAAAAGCGATACTTGATTTTCCATGATAGGTAAATAGTGATAGTATTGACTGTTTACATAAAATAAACTGGAGGAGTTAATGATAAAAGTTTTCTCTTCTTTACTACTAATAATGATAATTCAATGAACTGAAAAGCAACCGTGTCTTTTTGAAATTCCCGAAATGCCCTTTGCATCACCAAAAGTTCAAAATGACGTTCGAATGTTAGGACTTAAACAGCACCAGAAGAAGCATTCTGGGTATTGCTGCATACTATCATTCAATTATTATGCGGTCAACTTAACTTCACTTACCCTCCCCACCTCAACACAATTTTATAGGATCTACATGGATGGACAACCTTATGCTTCCTCTCTTAGGTTATACACACTGCTAATTAAGATATTTTTGACGATGTAGGACTAATTAAAATTAAGCTATTTCCACGTACAACTACTTTAATTTTTATGGTGTTGATTGGTTGATGTAATGAGAAATGGGGTCCACTGTAGTAGGAGTTGGCAGCGATTTGCAAAATGTAAAATTCCACCGTAATAGAAATTGCTATAAAATTCAGGGATTCTTCCCAGAGTTCACATAATTTTAATTCAAAATATGACAAATAAAAAAACAAAGATGAATACCGACCCACAAAAGCAATTGACATGGACGTATCCTGAAAAGTTTAAAAGCAACAGTACAGTAGTATGTCTCTGTCATCAAGGAATATGTAAACAAAACTCACATAAATATGATGCTCAACTATATAGCCCATCATCATCAAGATGCGACTATAATTAACAAACACTCAATTATTCCACTATAAAAAAAGATATGACAACTCTGTTAATGATATTTTATTTTTCAATTTTTTAATCATGCTTGCATGTTCATTTCATACTAAAAATTCAAATTCAACTTTCCCAGTCTAATCGTCCTCACCGTATCTGTTCCAACATCTCTATCTCTATCTCTATTCTCTATCTCTGCTATTAATAAAGAGAATTCAATCAACATGATTTACATGGTGTCTTTTTGAAACTCCAAATTACCCTCATTCGTTAATGGAATCTCACCACCCTTTCCGCCTACCCACCAACGGAATTTTACTATCAATTTTTCATCGATATCACCAACAAAACAACTTGAAATGTGTTGTGACTACAAAAGGATTTGCACTTTAAACACACATCCATTCAAGGTAAACATATTTTTGAAATTCCAAAATTACCCACATTCGTTAATAGAATCTCACCATCCTGTCCATCCACCCACCAACGGAATTTTACTATCAATTTGTTATCGAAATCACCAACAAAACAACTTGAAATGTGTTGTGACTACAAAAACATTTTCACTTAAAACACACATCCATCCAAGGTAAACATCCTTGAATATTAGATGCACGTACGTGCATTGTATACTAGTACTAATAAGAGTATATGATTTGAGATTGACTGAGAAACGAGAATACTAATGTTCTTGTCTCTTTTTTGTGTAAGAGATAGATTGGTTTTACCATAATATTCGTTACGATTTGACATGAAAAGCAGTTTCAGTACTAAAATTTTGTTTAACATACTTGGTAGTGTATGAAATTGTCTACGGTAACGCTTGCACTTTGCTGCGTAATATTTGGCCTACCATTTTGTTGCTCCATCTGTTGTCATACCATCCTATAGTGATATTTTTGACATAAAGAAAATCTTCCTTATTTATGTGGTAGGAAAGGAAGGCGGATAAGTGATAACATCAGCTTAGTAGAAAGTTTAGTTAGTTTGCTTTTTCTAGTCAATTCAGTTACACAGAGATCTGATTGTTAGGCATTATAATAATAGTCTGGTAACTGTATATATTTTTCCAGTATTCTTTAATCATTTTCTTTTATTGTTGTAATAATACACAGTCTAACTTATTTATTACTATTACTATTATTCAATGCTTTAATATTGGAGGATTAAATAGACATCAACTGTGCAATTTATCTCTTTCCTTATTTCATTTAATGTTTTAATTATAGAATTACTACTTATAATTGAATGGGCATTGAATTAGGATTAGACTGTGTTGAGGTGACATTTAATACGTTCTTTCTTCATCAAATTTAAAAGAAACCATAAACATGCAAATGTTGCAATGAATGAATCTGAATTCTCATGTCCTCCATATCGTCTAAATAGACGATGGCTGAGATAGAAAAGATGAAGATTGCAAAATAGAGAATTTTATTAATACTTGAATACAATTACAAGAGTATTATCTCTGCTTTTATAAGTGCAGGAATAAGTTCTATAGGGCTGATATATGGGCTAGGTCCAGATACAATATTACAGTGCAAGGCTATGTAAATATAATACCGCACATTCTACAGACATTCTAACTCTCCCCTTCAATACGATCTAGGGTTTTCTTTTCCTCCTTCCTCTCAGCGCCACCTTCTCTAATTTTGAGATCTCTCTTCAGTTGAGTGAAATATTTTGCAGAGAGGGGCTTAGTAAGAATATCCGCTCTCTGAAATTGAGCTGGAACATGGTTGACTTTAAGTTTACCTTCCATTACCTTCTCACGAACGAAGTATAGATCGATTTCAAAGTGCTTTGTTCGTGAGTGAAGCACTGGGTTTGCAGAGAGAAACACTGAACTCAAATTATCGTACCAGATTATTGGTGTATTCGTGAGGTTGATTCTGATTTCTCTGAGAAGAGACTCGATCCAGATGATTTCTGCAGCTGTGGTTGCAATCGATCTGTATTCCGCCTCCGTGCTAGAGCGAGAGGTGGCAGCTTGCTTCTTTGAGCACCACGAGATCGGATTGCTTCCTAGAAATATACAGAAGCCTGTAGTTGATCTCCTGTCATCCGGATCTGAAGCCTAGTCTGCATCACAGTAAGCTTGTATGTTTAAATCCTTTGCATCGTTGAAGTGTAGACCATGATCTATTGTCCCTTTCAGGTAACGTAATATACGTTTTACAGCCTTCCAGTGATTGCTGAGAGGTCTATGCATGAATTGACATGCCTTGTTTACACTATAGCTTAGATCTGGTCTAGTTATTGTAATATACTGAAGTGCTCCTACTATGCTTCTATACTGTTTTTCATTGGTAATGGGTTCTCCTGATTCTTTAGACAGTTTGAGGTTACTTATCATAGTAGTAGGTAAGGGTTTGGCTTGATCCATGTTTGCTCTTTTTAATAAGTCTAGTATGTATCTTTTCTGGCATAGGACCATCTCTGACTTGGATGTTTGAATGACTTCAATACCTAGAAAATGATGTAGATTCCCAAGATCTTTGATTGAAAAAGCTTGATCAAGATGCTTAATAGTCTGATTTATAGCTTGAATATCATTTCCTGTAATAATAATATCATCCACGTATACTAGAATGTAGATGATCTTCTCCTATTTATACTGCATATATAGGGAGTTGTCTGATTTTGTTGGTGTAAACCCTAAGCCCATCAGTGTGGACTTGAGTTTCTCATTCCATACTCGTGGTGCCTGCTTCAGTCCATATATTGCCTTATGTAGTTTGCATACCATGTTATCATTTGTACTCCTCTTGTATCCTTCTGGTTGTTCCATGAATACTTCCTCCTTTAGATCCCCATTAAGAAAAGCATTATTCACATCAAGTTGCTTAATCACCCATTTTTTTGTGAAGTGCAATTGTCAGTATGAGTCTTATGGTAGTTGGCTTGACAACTGGAGAAAATGTCTCATTGTAGTCGAAACCATATTGTTGATTAAATCCTTTGGCCACTAGTCTTGCTTTGTATTTTGAGATGCTTCCATCTGTGTTCCTTTTGATCTTGTAGGTCCACTTGCAGCCAACTATATTCTTGTCCTTGGGCATTGGAACAAGACTCCAAGTCTTGTTTCTGATGAGAGCATTGTATTCATTATTCATGGCCTATTTCCAGTTGTTATTACCGACAGCTTCATTGTAGTCTTTTGGTTCTCTTGCATCTAGCTGAGCACTGTATACTTTAGGTTTGAAAATGCCTCTCTTTGACCTTGTGATCATATGATGTTCTGTCCTTGCAGGTGGTATGTTTTGAATATCACTATTGTCTTCAGATTGATGTGATGTGGACTGAGAAGTATCTCCTTGATTTGGATTGTTCTCACTGATCTGACTGGTGTCTTTGAAGGAGCTGGAGGATTTGCTGGAGTCATGACCTGATCCAGTGTCATCATTGGATAGTGTGTGTTGTGGCTGTTGGGTCCTCTGCACACTTCCACTAGTCTGATCCCACTCAGGTATAATAGGTATGGATGGCATTGAGAAATTTTCTTTAGTATGAACCTTTTTGGTTGTCTTGATGTTTTTGTCTGCAAAAGGGAAAATTTTCTCATTAAATACAATATGTCTAGAAACATAGACTCTACCATCATTGCTTAAGCATCTATATCCTTTTTGGTTGTTTCCATACCCTATAAATGTACATGGGGTAGATCTCAGATTTAATTTATGATTATTATATGGTCTAAGACATGGAAAGCATAAGCATCCAAATGTCTTTAGACTTTTATAGTCTGGTTTAACCCCAAACAGGTATTCAATAGGACTCAGGTGCTTAAGAACTTTGGTAGGTAGTCTATTAATCAAGTACACAGCAGTGTTGAAGGCTTCTGGCCAGAATTTCATAGGCATTGATGCCTGTGCTAGTAAGGTTAACCCTGTTTCGACTATATGTCTATGTTTCCTCTCAACTATTCCATTCTGCTCAGATGTGTAAGGACATGTTGTTCGATGAACAATACCCTTTTTCTGAAAGTATTCTTTTAGTGGTTTATATTCACTGCCACCATCTGTTTGTATGATTTTAACCTCATGACTCAATTGTTTTTCTGCTAGAGTTATGAACTCTATTACAGTCTGTTTAGCATCTGCTTTGGATTTTAGAAAATATATCCATGTATATCTAGAATAACAATCAACAAATGATATATAATACCTGAATCCATAGTCTGAATTTATTGGAGCAGGCCCCCATAAGTCTATTGCTACTAACTGTAGTGGTTTGTTAATAACAGTAGTAGAATCTGCAAAAGGTAACTTATGGCTTTTGCCTAATTGACAGTATGTACATACATATGGCAGAGATACATCACAGGAAATATTATTATTCATAAGAATTTGTTTTACAATGTTTACATTGGGATGTCCTAACTTGTAATGCCACAAAGTAAATGTTTCTTGATCATTTGTGACATAAGACTCTGTGTTATTACACCATATATGTCTACTTTTGCTTTTTCCTGAGTTTCCAAAGTTGAACTTGTATAATCCTCTGTCCAATTTACCTTGTAATAATATATTCTGATTTAGTAGATCTTTGACTAAATAGAATTTAGGGTGAAACTCAAAATACACATTGTTGTCATTGGCAAATTGAGATACACTTAGAAGATTCTTTTTAATATGTGGGACTCTCAACAAGTTATTAAGATGAAGAAGTCTTTTACCTTGAATACTTTTGGTTCCAACATGTGTGATTTTTAGAGCTTCACCATTCCCCATATGTATAGAGTGCGTACATGTATATTCTTTATTGCCAAGATTGAGATTTTGCAGGTTGCTTGTAAGATGATTCGTGGCACCTGAGTCTGGATACCAGTCTTCTTCTGTTATCTCATCTGATCTGGTATGTCTTTCTGCATTTAAGACTTGAGACCTTGTCTTTTCTGATTGACTGCCTTGTCTCTGATCTATCTGAGCAACATTTGCACTGGAGTGTTGATTTCTTTGATTTTCTTGATTTTGTTGATTTGGATAGTACTCAGTATTGAGTCTAAAGTAACACTGTCTGGCTGTATGTCCTGGTTTTTCACAAATTTGACATTTTGTTCTATTATTATTCCATCTTCCACCTCTTCCTCTACCTCTTTGAGTTGTATTGTTTCTATGATTGTTGTCTTGTCTGGAAGTTTGATTTTCTTGCTTTCTTCCTTGATTTCTGTTTCTTGAACTTGAGGCATAATTGAGTGAGAGTTCTGGATTATTTTCTTTTCTCTGCTCAATTCTTCCCTCATGAGACAGCAGTATGGAGTAGACATTTTGTATGCTAGGTAGTGTTTGATGTGAAGAGATAATTGCCATCACCGACTCATATTCAATATCTAAACCATTTAAAATGGTTAGAATCTGCTCAAATTCTGATACAGTATGTCCAACAGCATCAAGTATATCATAATATGACTTTATTTTTGTAAAATACTCTCTCATTGACAAGTTTTCCTTTCTGAGGTTCTGCAGTTGTCTTTTGTAATAAAGAATTCTTGCTGTAGACTGAGTATTGAAAATTTGTTGAATTGTAGACCATATCTCAAATGATGTTTTACAACCAACGATTTGAGATAGTAAACCTGAACTGATGGATGAAACCAACCAGGCAGCTAATAAACTGTCTTGCTTCTGATGGTTGATAAATTCTTTATTGACTGTTCTTTCACCTGAGCTATCTGTAACCATTCTTGCTGGTACAGTTGTGGTGCCATACAGAAAATCTTCTAACCCATATCCTCTGATGCTTGTTTCTACTTGATATTTCCATAATATGTAGTTATTTTCATCAAGAGCAGTAGATACCAGATTACTCTTTGGTTTTATGATATCACTGACCTTTGTTTGAGAAATGAGAGTATCTTGATTTCTTGATCTTGATTCATTCTGACTTTTAATTCCACTTGTTGCAGATGATGTTGTATCATCATCTCCTGCCATGATGATAATGTTTCAATCAGGCTTCTGATCGAGAGAGCTTTATGGTGCAGCCAACAATCTTGATTTCTTGAACTGGAATCTTGGCGTGGCACTGCTGTACTGATCAGAATAGGGTGAGTTATTCTCAGATGATGAGATAACAAAGAACTGAGAGCAACCGGGGATGGTGAATGATGAACTTGTTCTGACACCTCCTCCTGGATGGCTCTGTGATGATGAAGTCAATCTCTGATGAGATTCCAGTAATGAACTGGATCTATGCTGTCGTTGGACAGACTTTCTGAGGCTCTGATACCAAGATAGAAAAGATGAAGATTGCAAAATAGAGAATTTTATTAATACTTGAATACAATTACAAGAGTATTATCTCTGCTTTTATAAGTGCAGGAATAAGTTCTATAGGGCTGATATATGGGCTAGGTCCAGATACAATATTAGGCTGTCTAAATATGACTTATTAGATGAACGTTAATATTTAACTTGCAAAGTATATGTACTTGTCCTGGTATTGCTATTGGGTTTGGAGCAGAAAACGTTGACAACGGTGAAGTTACCAAATTTAAATCAACCAGCGTTGCTTGTGGTCCTGTAATAACTTGCGATAATGATAACGCTGAGGGTAGTATGAAGAGGATGAAGCTGGGATGAACAGGTCTTTAGAGCTTCTCAAGTGACAACTAATGAAAAGGCCTTTAATTCAAAGCTTATCAAGGGACAAGTAAGAAGTTAGAAAGTGGAATAAATGATGGTATTTGTTTAGTCTGGGAGTTTGAACTAATGTATTTTTCCCTCTTTTGCTACCAATTTGATAAACCATTAAACTTTTAAGTTAAATTTCAATCATGTTTTACCCTATGATGCACTTTAGCAATGAAAAGCACGTGGTGCAACTGGCTTTTCATGGTGTATGCGTGATTTGTCTCCACCAGACTTGATGGAATTACAAAAGGATAATTCATATTTCTTTTCTTTATGAATGTTGTTTCCTTAATGAGTTAGGCTTTAGTATTTTTCAGAAAATGAGCAATTATTGTTTATAATTGGAAGCATTATCTGGGAACTGGCAGTGTGTTTGAATAAGCATAGTTGAATAAGCATTATGGATATTAATTTTACTTTCTACTCATGTTCTACATATGTTCCCACCTGCTATAGGCTTTTAGGTTTTAACATCATGTAGTATAAAGTGTTCATGTAACGACCCGCCATTTTGGACCATTCGCGTCCATTATAAGTGTATAGGTAGACACTCATGCCGGAGTTGAATTGCTCAAAATACCGCGTTGTTAATTTAAATTGGCAAAACTGAACATATATAGTAAATAAAATATCACAGATCACAGACACAGAGTAATAAGTGCAGCGGAATTAAAAGAGATAGTAGTTCATGAAGCTACTATATGAATATATAAAATACAGCAGAGTTTACAACAGAAGAATAATACAATACATCAGAGTTAAACCAGAATGCATCACTGGAATCATCGAATATCTGAAAGCTGGATAGATAGCTGGATCTCCAAGCGAAGCTCCAACTCCAAAGGTGAGTCTCGAAAGCTGAACTACTCAGTCTGACCCGAGCGTAAAGCAAAAACACAAGACACTCGAGTCAGGATTAACATTCTTATATTAATAAATCCAACTCAAGTGAAATAGCAATTTAAATACAAGTAACTCAAAGGATGTTTGGAATAACCATCCTTTAAGGATCCGTTAAACTATCTACTAGGTAGTAACGTACGCTAAGTAGATAATGTCTATCAGTAATATAAAGATATCAAAGTAGGGTTAAGCAGGGCCCATACACCTCTTAACCTGTTTATTCCCAAAAGCATATACAAGACCGTAGTTTCCCCAAAACCGGAAGTCACCAGAGGGCAATCCATATACTAAAGGTACAAATCAAAATCGTAGTGGTCGCGAATAGGATAATTAGTATGACAAGGTACATGAGGCGATACCAACTAGGATACTAGTAGTTGCGTGATCCGGACTGATGTTGGGCATAGCAGCTACTATCCCAACACCGCGAAACAACACTCCCAAATCAAGGGGTGCACCCAAATCGAATCACAAAAGTAATAGATATGGTATCGAAGAAGTGTGTCCGCTAGAGGTGGCGAACCTCAATGGCCCGGCGCGGCTCCTGTTTTAGTCATGTCAGGGGTCATCCAAAATCGTTCTCTTTCTTCAGTCAACGCGTTCATCAAAACCATCCACTTCGTTCTGGATCAACACTCCACGTATATTAGTTATTAAAGTGGTTTTCGGTATCGACAGAGAGTATGTCCATATCCGATCCCGGTCTCTTTAATAACTACGTATTATTACACCGATTGGTCGTTTAATATATTTCAAAAAAAAAAATCAATTTCAATTTCAAATAGAATTCGTAAATCAACATTTCATTTGTCTTCCTAAAACGATTTCCAAATTTTCGTTTCAAAACTTCCAATTTATCATTTCAAAACCTTATAATTCAATTTAAATCTTTATTTTAAACAATTCAAATATCAATTTAAATTCGTATATAAGATTCAATTCCGAAATCAATTAAATAAATTTTATTTAACATTCAAATCAATTTCAAATTCATTTATCGATTTCATTCAATATTCGTTAAGTTACTTTATCATTCAAAACAATTTCAATTAAATTTCCAATTCATTAAATCAATTTCTTAAGTTCAACTTCATTAAACAAAACTTACAATTTTGAATTAAATTAAATTCGTCAAATCAATTCTTTCAATTACAAGTCTTACATTAATTCCAAAATATCACATTTCCATTCCTTGTTAAAGAAATTCCATTTCACTTATTTACTTACTTAAATAATTTTCCAAAACTTAATTAATAAAGAAACTCAATTTCAGTTCTTTACGAAGTAAAATTCACTTATTCAAAAGTTCAATTTTTCTTATTAAAGAATTTCAATTCAATTTAATCATTTAATAATTCATTATTAAATAGTTCAAAACTTAATTATTAAATAATTTCAACTTAATTATAATTTCAACTTAATTATTAAATCATTTCAAACTTAATTCAATCATTTCTCAAATTAAACAACATTCTTTCATTGATTACATTGTTAATCTTTTGTTTCAGATTATTAAATATTACCATTTTCCTTTCATCAAAAATTCAAATTTCAACTTCATTTCAAAATCATATTCTTTATTCAAATAAAATCTTCGTTTATTTCCAAATCAAATTATTGACCAATCGGGTTTTATTTAATTTTCTTTCCTAGGTCAAAGTTCAATTTGGGTATTTATCATTTCAACCCGATTCCAATTCAATTCAAAATCAAAACATATCAAAGGGAACTTGCAGTGTGATAACTGGGGTGGTGTCAAAGTAAATAAACAAGCAATAACAACAATCAATATCAATCCAATAATCAATTTAAATAATCCCGAAATAATCGTATTAATTCGCATTGTTATTTGTACGAATTAATATAATTATTTCTAGAATCTACGCTATCATTTCACGTAGATTAAAGATTATTACATTACGGTTTTTCACTTGTCATCTATTTACAATTTCATACATCATCAAATTAACAACATTCATTCAGTGGTTCAAGGTGTAATTAAACAAAGCCTACGTGTCAATAAATTCAACAGTAAAAGGGGTCATATTAAACAATGTCATTAAATCAAATTTAACATTTAACTATCCTATATTAATTTCAATTGCTAACTATTTATCATTTTAACATTAACAATTTAACGTCCAATATAAACATCAACAATCAATCAATTATCAGCCAAACTGTATTATCATCGCATAAATAATTAACAGATAATGGTGTCAGATGTCACAGGTGAACTGATACAGGCAATAACATATATAACAGTGTAAATAACTAACAGCAGCATATTTCAATTGTCGTTTCAATTGAAATCAAATCTAATAAATAAAAGAACGTTAATCGTGAGTGAGTGCTCACCTTTCGAGGCTAGAGAGATTAGATAATGAAGTGAGCTACAAAATCCAAAGCAATGCTGAATGGACAAGATTTGACGCAGAAAATAGGCATGACGGACAAAGCTGATAATGAGAAGTCGAAGAGAACAATTGAATCAGAATCAGTTTTGAATCAACACAATTTAAACTTAACAGTTTAATATAAACGGAAACAAAATAATATTATATCCATATATATCAAAGTAAAGTCTTGAACTAAATATATATATACAATATCTTATTACAACCAAAACCCGTACAAAATAACACATATATGTGTATCAAAACCAAAATCTATATGTATGACAATTTGACGTACTTAAAGAAATAACTGCAAAAATATATATGTATGTATATAAATAAAAGACCACACGTATATATAGACTTATATCATAAATGTAACTATATATACCTTATAAAATATCGTCGTATACACTTTTATTTATAACAGCAGACCAATGAACCTTTAGATAAGCTTATTTTCTATAATATATACAAATGTAAGTATGAGAAAGTTATTTTATTTTAAGGCCAATATTTTATTGAAATTGGTATATAAATTTATATATGTTTAAAAATCTAACTGAACACTTTAGCTTTCAAAACCAGACCCCAAACATTACATCCCATAGTTCAACGAGTTTATATATAACTATCTACTATAGTTCAAAAACCTTTCTTATACAAACATGTACAGAATTAACATTGTTGGTTCATATAGAATAAAGACTTAGAATTCAAAATCTATATATCTAATATCAGACTGTAAAAGAATAATAAATATAAACAAAATAGCAACTCGCATATACATATACATAAACCAACCGCTTACGTAACTTATGTAAGTTTATATATGGGCAACAGTTCTAATACCTTATAACAACTATACATATTTACACACGTATACTCTAAAATCAATATTTAATTCAAATTACTTTGTCAAAGTAACCATGATATATACATTCAACAGATCACCACTAACGAATACAAAATTTTCCTCCACAGCAAAACTAACTACTATGCTATACCTATATATATCACCGTACCCCTTATATATATTAAACAATAATTGAAAACCTTATGTTAACCTAGTATATTACAGGTCATAAGTAATATATATATACTTACACGTATATATACACTTTCACGAGAACAACCAACAAAGCTCAACTGTTACATATATTATATATAAAACAACATGCTCCAAAACAGCTAGCTTACAAGATAATAATATTTTATAAACAAATATATATAACATCATACCTTTAAACCAACATAGTATAGATTTTAATATGTATAGATTTATAAAACTTATATATATACTTCTATACGAAACCACCCATATGTATACACAATCTAATATAATATATAAGATATATATTACCTGAATGAATCAAAGAGACAGGGCACGACCGGTGGGGAGTGGAAGCTAGGTGGGATGGCGAATGCTGGGTGGTGGCGAGGCTTACGCGGGTGTAGTTGGAGGGAAATGGAGTCGGCGAAGGGCGGAGAGAGGCGGTTGAGGTCGTATCGGAGTACGTGAGGGAGCATGGCTGCTGTGCATTGCTCAACCGGGTTCTCTAGTGGTGGAATTAACGTGGCGTGCAATACAGGAGAGGAGCTCGGAAGAGTGGCACTGTTGTTGAGGCCGAGCATGGTGGGGTGCTGGCGGCGATAAGGAAAGGCGTTGGCTTGGAGGTGGTAGCCGAAGTGCGAGTCAAGGCAGCGAAGATGGGTGCGGTGGTGATGGGTTTTGATGGAAGGAGAGGGGACAGCTAAAACTTGCGTTGCTGGAAGAAATGAAATTATTTGAGAATGTTGGAGAAATTTTGAGGTATTGCAGACGATACCGAGCTTCAGGAACAATGTAATTTTTGTAGAATTGAATTTCGGTCTTGAGAAGCAAAGCACAGATTTCTTGGAAACCCATCAACGAGTAAATTAAAAGTCAGGAATAGTAATAGCCAACCCATAAATTCCGGAGTAATCAAGAGAACGGCTACTCAATTTACTGTAGGCAATAAATGGACACATAAAATGAACGGCCATAATTGAATATCAATGAACGTCTATTTAAAAATGAACGTGCATCTCAACTGAATAAGATATGGCTATTCGTACATGGTGAACAATGAAGCGACAAGAAGTTCAAAAGATTGAAATAGGGTACCGGTACGGTTAACAGTTACGCGGGTTCCGCCGCGCACCGGGCACTAAAACACACAACTGAATATACCGTAGAGATCAGCACAATGAGACGATCAAAACAGTATACAGATATCCGTGGTACGATTATCTTATCAAAAGTCGATATCGGTACGAAAATGCTGCTATTTTGCCGAAAATAAGATCGACGGAGCAATAGATGTCCAAATTTGGAAAAACGACAAACTGACATCTTGCTCAGAAGATGGTTTAGAATTTTTCTATGTAAAAATATTTAGGTTTCGGAAACATTTTATTTTCAACGTTTTTTAACTGATTAAATTGAAGTAAATTTACGCGCGAAATAAACTTTCGTATTTTCGGACGAAAATTTACCAATTGCTATGTTTAATTAAACATATTCAAAATTTTAAATTTTTATTTCAAAATTTTATCGTTTAAAATTTCACAAATTTCAACTAATTACGTTATTAAAACAGTTGAAATTTACGGGTCGTTACACTCTCCCCCACTCAAAACTTTTCGTCCCCGAAAAGGAACGAGGTAGGAGAATAGAAACAACCAGAAAGAAAACAGATTTAAAATACAGAATAACAATTAATTTAAACCATATAAATTCAAATTTAAATTAATTGATATTTAATTATTGATTTAATCCATTTGATTTTTCTAAAATCAATCTCAACTATTTCTAAATTTATTATCTTACTATCCAATTATATATTCAACTTCTGAATGACTTAGGTAAGTTGTATGAGAATGCAGTTGAACAATATACAAATAAATTTTCCCAATTCAATTATTCAAGTTTAAATATTAATTCCAAATTTTGGTTTTATTTATAATTAAAATCATCCTTTAACAAAATTTAAGAATTAGATTTCCGATTTACTTTAAACAATTTAGAGATATATAATATATTTATCAAATCAAATTAAATTTTAAAATAAGATACCTATATATATGTAAATCAATATATACTGAAGAAATTCAAATCAAAATATTTTTCAAAACAAAACCGTAGCAAAGCTACAGAATAGTATCTCCACTTCGAAACTCGAAAATGAATGTCGATGATGCGGCCGCCATCACCGAAATTATTTTCCAGCGACAAAGAGAAGAGCACTGATTTCAATATTTTAAAATTCTTTGAAAACGGTTTCTATTTGAAAATACTTTAAATAATATACATTAGAATACTTTAGAACCAAATTATAGTCAAAATACCTTTAAATAATGTGCATTTTAAACCTTTAAAATCATAGTTCGAAAATCATTGGAAATTAAATTCTCAAATTTCTGAATTAAATTCATTTCAAATTCCAAATCAATTTATAAACCGTATTTATAAATTTATTTAGAACAATAAATGATAATCAAATATTATCATTTCAAACAACAATTTAATTTACCTATTAAATTCCAGAAAATTTTAACTTATATTTTTACAATATAATCAACAAACTTATTTCATTTACCAAATTTGAAAATAATATTGTGTCGGTTTGCTCTGTTCAAGTGTTTTGGAAATCCTATCGATAGCGTTGATCAGACGAATCGATCGGAAACCCAAATCAACATCAACAACTCAAACAACACAATATTATTCTAAAACATTTTAAATATTAATCTACAAATACACTTCCTCGCTCGACTATATAAGAATAGATTTCAAAGCAAAGATAGAGATTCAAATTTGATGGACTCAAATCAAAGGGAATTTTGATTCGAAAATAAGTTTGAAACAGAAGATAAGATAATTCGATTACCACAATCAGGAGATGGATGAGTTTATTTAATTTACGGGCAACCTTAATCGGATCGACCGTGACTTTAATAATAAGATCGATGCTGAATTCCGAGGTAAATCAACATCCGATCTCGAGAAATAAAATTCAGGTATAACAGGAGATAGATAGCATTGTAAACCGAGGATACTGAAATCTCCGGTGAATCGATGCCTATTATAAAGGAGTTTTGCTCCTTTACGAATCATTCGAAGATTGGCGAGACCGCCGATCTATTATAAAGATCATTCGATATGGAGTTATGGGATACTCCAGAATTGAAAGAAGACGAATAGTGAGGGACACGAATGAAATTTGGAACCGTAGGGAACGTTCCAAAATTCAAAGGAATCGAGTCAAAGGAAGAGATTGAAACTCGGATGAGAGTGATTCTGTAAATACATTTACCCTATATGTTAAGTTTTGCCTAGAGCTACCAAAGCTCTGATACCAACTGTAACGACCCGCCATTTTGGACCATTCGCGTCCATTATAAGTGTATAGGTAGACACTCATGCCGGAGTTGAATTGCTCAAAATACCGCGTTGTTAATTTAAATTGGCAAAACTGAACATATACAGTAAATAAAATATCACAGATCACAGACACAGAGTAATAAGTGCAGCGGAATTAAAAGAGATAGTAGTTCATGAAGCTACTATATGAATATATAAAATACAGCAGAGTTTACAACAGAAGAATAATACAATACATCAGAGTTAAACCAGAATGCATCACTGGAATCATCGAATATCTGAAAGCTGGACAGATAGCTGGATCTCCAAGCGAAGCTCCAACTCCAAAGGTGAGTCTCGAAAGCTGAACTACTCAGTCTGACCCGAGCGTAAAGCAAAAACACAAGACACTCGAGTCAGGATTAACATTCTTATATTAATAAATCCAACTCAAGTGAAATAGCAATTTAAATACAAGTAACTCAAAGGATGTTTGGAATAACCATCCTTTAAGGATCCGTTAAACTATCTACTAGGTAGTAACGTACGCTAAGTAGATAATGTCTATCAGTAATATAAAGATATCAAAGTAGGGTTAAGCAGGGCCCATACACCTCTTAACCTGTTTATTCCCAAAAGCATATACAAGACCGTAGTTTCCCCAAAACCGGAAGTCACCAGAGGGCAATCCATATACTAAAGGTACAAATCAAAATCGTAGTGGTCGCGAATAGGATAATTAGTATGACAAGGTACATGAGGCGATACCAACTAGGATACTAGTAGTTGCGTGATCCGGACTGATGTTGGGCATAGCAGCTACTATCCCAACACCGCGAAACAACACTCCCAAATCAAGGGGTGCACCCAAATCGAATCACAAAAGTAATAGATATGGTATCGAAGAAGTGTGTCCGCTAGAGGTGGCGAACCTCAATGGCCCGGCGCGGCTCCTGTTTTAGTCATGTCAGGGGTCATCCAAAATCGTTCTCTTTCTTCAGTCAACGCGTTCATCAAAACCATCCACTTCGTTCTGGATCAACACTCCACGTATATTAGTTATTAAAGTGGTTTTCGGTATCGACAGAGAGTATGTCCATATCCGATCCCGGTCTCTTTAATAACTACGTATTATTACACCGATTGGTCGTTTAATATATTTCAAAAAAAAAAATCAATTTCAATTTCAAATAGAATTCGTAAATCAACATTTCATTTGTCTTCCTAAAACGATTTCCAAATTTTCGTTTCAAAACTTCCAATTTATCATTTCAAAACCTTATAATTCAATTTAAATCTTTATTTTAAACAATTCAAATATCAATTTAAATTCGTATATAAGATTCAATTCCGAAATCAATTAAATAAATTTTATTTAACATTCAAATCAATTTCAAATTCATTTATCGATTTCATTCAATATTCGTTAAGTTACTTTATCATTCAAAACAATTTCAATTAAATTTCCAATTCATTAAATCAATTTCTTAAGTTCAACTTCATTAAACAAAACTTACAATTTTGAATTAAATTAAATTCGTCAAATCAATTCTTTCAATTACAAGTCTTACATTAATTCCAAAATATCACATTTCCATTCCTTGTTAAAGAAATTCCATTTCACTTATTTACTTACTTAAATAATTTTCCAAAACTTAATTAATAAAGAAACTCAATTTCAGTTCTTTACGAAGTAAAATTCACTTATTCAAAAGTTCAATTTTTCTTATTAAAGAATTTCAATTCAATTTAATCATTTAATAATTCATTATTAAATAGTTCAAAACTTAATTATTAAATAATTTCAACTTAATTATAATTTCAACTTAATTATTAAATCATTTCAAACTTAATTCAATCATTTCTCAAATTAAACAACATTCTTTCATTGATTACATTGTTAATCTTTTGTTTCAGATTATTAAATATTACCATTTTCCTTTCATCAAAAATTCAAATTTCAACTTCATTTCAAAATCATATTCTTTATTCAAATAAAATCTTCGTTTATTTCCAAATCAAATTATTGACCAATCGGGTTTTATTTAATTTTCTTTCCTAGGTCAAAGTTCAATTTGGGTATTTATCATTTCAACCCGATTCCAATTCAATTCAAAATCAAAACATATCAAAGGGAACTTGCAGTGTGATAACTGGGGTGGTGTCAAAGTAAATAAACAAGCAATAACAACAATCAATATCAATCCAATAATCAATTTAAATAATCCCGAAATAATCGTATTAATTCGCATTGTTATTTGTACGAATTAATATAATTATTTCTAGAATCTACGCTATCATTTCACGTAGATTAAAGATTATTACATTACGGTTTTTCACTTGTCATCTATTTACAATTTCATACATCATCAAATTAACAACATTCATTCAGTGGTTCAAGGTGTAATTAAACAAAGCCTACGTGTCAATAAATTCAACAGTAAAAGGGGTCATATTAAACAATGTCATTAAATCAAATTTAACATTTAACTATCCTATATTAATTTCAATTGCTAACTATTTATCATTTTAACATTAACAATTTAACGTCCAATATAAACATCAACAATCAATCAATTATCAGCCAAACTGTATTATCATCGCATAAATAATTAACAGATAATGGTGTCAGATGTCACAGGTGAACTGATACAGGCAATAACATATATAACAGTGTAAATAACTAACAGCAGCATATTTCAATTGTCGTTTCAATTGAAATCAAATCTAATAAATAAAAGAACGTTAATCGTGAGTGAGTGCTCACCTTTCGAGGCTAGAGAGATTAGATAATGAAGTGAGCTACAAAATCCAAAGCAATGCTGAATGGACAAGATTTGACGCAGAAAATAGGCATGACGGACAAAGCTGATAATGAGAAGTCGAAGAGAACAATTGAATCAGAATCAGTTTTGAATCAACACAATTTAAACTTAACAGTTTAATATAAACGGAAACAAAATAATATTATATCCATATATATCAAAGTAAAGTCTTGAACTAAATATATATATACAATATCTTATTACAACCAAAACCCGTACAAAATAACACATATATGTGTATCAAAACCAAAATCTATATGTATGACAATTTGACGTACTTAAAGAAATAACTGCAAAAATATATATGTATGTATATAAATAAAAGACCACACGTATATATAGACTTATATCATAAATGTAACTATATATACCTTATAAAATATCGTCGTATACACTTTTATTTATAACAGCAGACCAATGAACCTTTAGATAAGCTTATTTTCTATAATATATACAAATGTAAGTATGAGAAAGTTATTTTATTTTAAGGCCAATATTTTATTGAAATTGGTATATAAATTTATATATGTTTAAAAATCTAACTGAACACTTTAGCTTTCAAAACCAGACCCCAAACATTACATCCCATAGTTCAACGAGTTTATATATAACTATCTACTATAGTTCAAAAACCTTTCTTATACAAACATGTACAGAATTAACATTGTTGGTTCATATAGAATAAAGACTTAGAATTCAAAATCTATATATCTAATATCAGACTGTAAAAGAATAATAAATATAAACAAAATAGCAACTCGCATATACATATACATAAACCAACCGCTTACGTAACTTATGTAAGTTTATATATGGGCAACAGTTCTAATACCTTATAACAACTATACATATTTACACACGTATACTCTAAAATCAATATTTAATTCAAATTACTTTGTCAAAGTAACCATGATATATACATTCAATAGATCACCACTAACGAATACAAAATTTTCCTCCACAGCAAAACTAACTACTATGCTATACCTATATATATCACCGTACCCCTTATATATATTAAACAATAATTGAAAACCTTATGTTAACCTAGTATATTACAGGTCATAAGTAATATATATATACTTACACGTATATATACACTTTCACGAGAACAACCAACAAAGCTCAACTGTTACATATATTATATATAAAACAACATGCTCCAAAACAGCTAGCTTACAAGATAATAATATTTTATAAACAAATATATATAACATCATACCTTTAAACCAACATAGTATAGATTTTAATATGTATAGATTTATAAAACTTATATATATACTTCTATACGAAACCACCCATATGTATACACAATCTAATATAATATATAAGATATATATTACCTGAATGAATCAAAGAGACAGGGCACGACCGGTGGGGAGTGGAAGCTAGGTGGGATGGCGAACGCTGGGTGGTGGCGAGGCTTACGCGGGTGTAGTTGGAGGGAAATGGAGTCGGCGAAGGGCGGAGAGAGGCGGTTGAGGTCGTATCGGAGTACGTGAGGGAGCACGGCTGCTGTGCATTGCTCAACCGGGTTCTCTAGTGGTGGAATTAACGTGGCGTGCAATACAGGAGAGGAGCTCGGAAGAGTGGCACTGTTGTTGAGGCCGAGCATGGTGGGGTGCTGGCGGCGATAAGGAAAGGCGTTGGCTTGGAGGTGGTAGCCGAAGTGCGAGTCAAGGCAGCGAAGATGGGTGCGGTGGTGATGGGTTTTGATGGAAGGAGAGGGGACAGCTAAAACTTGCGTTGCTGGAAGAAATGAAATTATTTGAGAATGTTGGAGAAATTTTGAGGTATTGCAGACGATACCGAGCTTCAGGAACAATGTAATTTTTGTAGAATTGAATTTCGGTCTTGAGAAGCAAAGCACAGATTTCTTGGAAACCCATCAACGAGTAAATTAAAAGTCAGGAATAGTAATAGCCAACCCATAAATTCCGGAGTAATCAAGAGAACGGCTACTCAATTTACTGTAGGCAATAAATGGACACATAAAATGAACGGCCATAATTGAATATCAATGAACGTCTATTTAAAAATGAACGTGCATCTCAACTGAATAAGATATGGCTATTCGTACATGGTGAACAATGAAGCGACAAGAAGTTCAAAAGATTGAAATAGGGTACCGGTACGGTTAACAGTTACGCGGGTTCCGCCGCGCACCGGGCACTAAAACACACAACTGAATATACCGTAGAGATCAGCACAATGAGACGATCAAAACAGTATACAGATATCCGTGGTACGATTATCTTATCAAAAGTCGATATCGGTACGAAAATGCTGCTATTTTGCCGAAAATAAGATCGACGGAGCAATAGATGTCCAAATTTGGAAAAACGACAAACTGACATCTTGCTCAGAAGATGGTTTAGAATTTTTCTATGTAAAAATATTTAGGTTTCGGAAACATTTTATTTTCAACGTTTTTTAACTGATTAAATTGAAGTAAATTTACGCGCGAAATAAACTTTCGTATTTTCGGACGAAAATTTACCAATTGCTATGTTTAATTAAACATATTCAAAATATTAAATTTTTATTTCAAAATTTTATCGTTTAAAATTTCACAAATTTCAACTAATTACGTTATTAAAACAGTTGAAATTTATGGGTCGTTACAGTTCATGTTTCATATAGAAGTATATGTAACATGGTTGTCAGTGTGTGCATGTATTAAATGTAAGTGTATCAATACTTTTCACATTATAACATGTTAATTATGATATAAGAAGTTGATATTTTATGAGGGCATAAGAAATGTACTCACTTGAATCCTTTAGAGCTGGATTGAGCTTTCATTTTATTTTCTCCATTAAATTGGTCTGCCCCAAAGAAGGCTAATGTTGCCTAGCCCTGATTAAAGTTGTGTGTGTGTACACACACACACTTGTTTTACAGTTTATTAATCCACACGACTGACCATGTTAAAAACGCATTACTTGCTTAAAAGGTGTAGAGTTAACTAGATTCCTAGAAAGAATATTATGGTCAAATTGAAGAAATCATGTGCAATGGCATTCATATACATTCTATTTTATTGCGATAGAGGGTAGATGTTTATTGTTTTTATATTTAGATATTGCATTTATGATCTTAAAGAAGAGATTGTTTTCTATAGCAATCTCCATTTCCTATAGACACATAATATCCCACAATCCCCATCTCCTATAAACACACAATATCCCACAATCCCCATCTCCTATAGACACACAATATCACACGTGAAAAACACATTCTCTTATTTTTAAATTTTGTTTTTTCATCTTTCATTCATTAATTCATATAAAAAAATTTTGTTCATAAATAAAATAGAAGTGGTTATTTAATAGGTGACAAGCTAAATAATCGTCTCTTTTTTTCCCTTCGTTCCTACATGCAATTTGAATTTTATTGTTGTTTTACTATGCAAATTGACGTTTTATTGACTGTTCTTTTTATTTACGGTTCATGTCATAAAGTAGTTCTTTATTGCACTCTTTTGGTTTAAGCGTTTTATTTCTTTATATACAATACTATGATTTGATAATATTTGTAGAACATAGGAGTTAGGAGGTTTCGAAATTCTTGCAAAAACCACCAAGATTTTTAGTTTAGAGTTTTAAAATTGTTTCAAAATTTATTCCATGCTGGTCGACCGTATTCGTGTGCTTATTTTAATGGTACACCGAGAGCTTGTGGTCTTTAATAGTTTAAATAAATTTTGCATTTTTCTAATTAAATATAAGACATGGAATAAGGTTTTGGCACTATTGTCAGAGAATTGTTTTGTTAAATTTTTTAAAGGAATCTTTTGTATAACACCCCATTTAAGTTTCAATATACACATTCATCCCTTCTCAAAAACTTGTTATAGAAAAAGGAATTCAATTAAACACCCTCATTAAGTTTCAAAATACAACATTTTACTGATTACATTTCAAAACAATATCATATCCAAGTTACATAACTCGAATATGCTTCACAGGCATTGATCAATTATAATTTACAACAATACGCCAAGAGCGACATATGACGATGCCCTCTTGGATGATCAAAGTAATATAGTCATA
The DNA here is from genome assembly GCA_030737815.1 of Allium fistulosum. Taxonomy (NCBI): domain Eukaryota; kingdom Viridiplantae; phylum Streptophyta; class Magnoliopsida; order Asparagales; family Amaryllidaceae; genus Allium; species Allium fistulosum. The sequence continues at coordinate 55,853,465 of CM060905.1, forward strand.
TCTGACTTAATACATAGCGGAATCAAAACAAAATAATCTGTAGTTCCTCATTTAGCTATCCGTCAGCCACCTGCTCAACTCCAAAAGCTTTATTTGTCAAAACTATGAAAACCTGCAAACCTTAACCCTCAGTCTACTCGAATCTATTTTAAGCACTCGAGAGTTTAAAGGGAAATAAAAACTTCTAGTCGGATATAAAGCCCGGTGTGAATATTTCTGTTAAATCTCGGTTTACCGATATTGAGTGAGACCATGTCGCTTAGCGGAACGGGTTTCTCCTCACTAATATCATTTTCAAAACAATTATTTTGTAAATCATTTCCTGCAACTAAACTAGTTAATCAAGCTGGTTATAATAATAAAATAATAGCAAGATTCGTTATGCTATAAACAAGTAATAAATGGACTATCTGTCTGAAATCTGGGCTGACTGCCCCCACATTGGACTAATTGTCCGCAATCTGGACTAACTGTCCTTAAACTGTACTAACTGTTCTTAAACTGGACTAACTGATCGAATCAAAATGGACTATTTTTCCGAATCATTTTATTAAGGCTAACTACCCTTCATCATTTTCCTTGAAAACCTTTTCAAAATGATTTAACCCTTTAAATCATACATATACAAGGAAAATACATATTTATCTTTACTCTAAGCTATTTTGCCATGTTATATATACTTTACTCAAAATAAAGTTGATGAGTTTTAATGAGGATTGCTTATCCCTTCAAAATAAGTTAAAGCCTTTTTTAACTTAAAACACTTAGGCTATTCTGCCTATTTATATCTACAAAACCTTTGTTTAAAACCTTTATACAACCCCTTCAAAGCCCTTTAAGGTAAACCTTTCAAAACCATTGAATGTACCCTTTCGAAAACATTGAATATACCCCTTTCAAAACCATTGAAAGTAACTCTTTCGAAACCAATAAAAGTATTTCTTTCGAAAGCTATAAAACATTAGACATTCTTCTTTAAAACCATTAAAATTGCCTTTCGAAAACATAGGAAAAATCTTTTATTTCAACCCTTTCAAAACACAAGGGAACCGCCCCTTTTGAAACTGATCATTAAAACCTTTCGAAACAGTCAAAACTCAATCCTTTTGAAAGCACTTTGGGTTCAATTTTAAAACATGTGGAAACATCTTTCGAAACCATTTACAAATTTACCCTTCGAAACCTTTGAAAACCGTCTCGGTCGAAACCATTTGGATTATGCTTTCAAGTAGAGCAAAAGGAGTAGAAACTCAACAAAGTCGAAAGCATTCTTTTAGAAACCCTTTCCTAAGTAAAAAAATGATGGTCTCGAAACAATTCCTTCAATAGCTCTGGAGAGGTGGCCAAATTTTAGAAAAACAAAATAACCCCTTCGAAACTATCTGGATCGAAAGGAAGAAAGTGGCAGCTAAAGGTTTCGACTCTGTCAAATGTAATTATTTAAAAACAAAGGCGCAACCTAACCGAAATCATTTCCTTTTAAACCATTTGACCTAGTCTAAAACTAACTAAGTCGAAAGCATTTTAGTCAAAAGTAAGCAAGTGCATTTTCCTTTAAAACCAAAGCAAAGCCTCAACCGTTTCAGAACTACTGGTTTCGACCCTATACCTTCCGCCTATGTCCAATTCATGAAAGTACCAGTTGCCTGATACCATGTGCATTGGTTTCGAGTGTGTCGGAGGCGAAGATAGAAAGGAGAAATCTGGTACCGAAAGCATCGAAGCAGTGAAAAACATGTTTATATTTGTACTTTTTAACTATTCTTTTATATCTAACCTGCCTTGTCTGTCTAAATCTGATTGGTTGCAAGTTTCTCTTTTCAAAAGTGCTGCCGACTTTCCAGATTTAACAAATTTGAATTATTTACGAAAACCCCTTCTCCTTCTTTAATTATGTAAAATATTTAAGTCTCATACCTTAAATAATTTTATATAACCATTAAAACACTTAGAAAAAAATCTAGAAAAATTTCAGAAAACCTCTTTTAATATGTTTTCCAATATATAAATATTTCAGACCCGAATCTTTTATTATTTATCCGTAAATAATTTATAATCCAAAATAACATTTTCTTCACCATAAAATTCATATAAATTCCACAAAAATTTAGAAAATTATGAAAACTGAAACTCATATCTAAAATACCATTTCTGATCATTGTAAAAATTCGTAATTCGTTTGGATGTAATATTAATTGGGGTTTCACCTTAAAACTTATCATAAAATTAATATGAATATACATAAATCATCAACAAGTATATATAATCATTCCATCCTTCAAAGACGGGGCAAATTAATGCAAAATACTTTGAATTTTGTCTTAAAATCGAAAATAAAACAAATATGAGAAGTACACATTATTCACCTTAGCTTTAGAGATTAAGGAGCTTGAGATTTGAATGGATTTGATTTGTATTAGCTTTTCTTAATCTTCTTCCCCTTTTCCTTGTTAATGGTGGTTGGCCTCTTGTTTTAAAATTTTAAGAAATGAAAATGAAGAGATACACGGCCTAAGGAAATAGATATAGGAATGACCTCTTTTCTATTTTACCCCTCCTATATTTCATTTTAAATCTTCTTTTAGTTTGTTAGTTAAATGGCACGGCTACCTTTTAATTAAATCAAATCTCAATCTCCTAATCAACACATTATTTTATTTGATTTAGCTACTTAAATATCATAAATAACGTTGCCAAAAACCCGGGGTGTCACATTAGCTCTCGATACATATTCCATTGTGTTCGGAATAGGGTAATACATATAGAATTCCAGGCGGCACGCTTAATTTAGAGTGCGAAATTTTCACGGATAAATAGTATCGGTAAAATTTTCTATAAATAACCCTCTACCTTCCTTCATTTTCTTAAACCCCAACATAAAAACAAGCCGCCATTTCCCAGACCCTACATCCAACGATGACGTCGATCAGAGCCTCTAGAGACCGAATTAGCCTTCGACTTCAACTAGGTAAATGTAGAGGGCATTGATACGAAGCATCTAGAGGGCATCAATACGAAGCTATACCACGGTTGGATCGACAAATCATCAATCGAGGTGGCGGCAAAGTCGTCGCGTTCGCTATTGATTTTTTGGGTTTTCACGCGCGCACGTGCACGCGGCGGGGGGAGCAAGCAGAGCGCGCGATGGCGCGGCTGCGGCGATGGTGTGGGCGGCTTGGCGGTGGTGGTTGTTGTGTGTTCGTTGGTCGACGTTGAAGTTTAAAAAAAATGGAACGCAGTTGCCTAGAGGAAGAAGCGCATATGGGGGGAGATTAGAAAAGATAAAGTTTTAATTTTTACTTAATTTTGTTAATTAAATTTTAATTTATATCGAATATTTTTTAAGCCATAACTTTTCCATGCAAGGTTCATTTCGAACGAAACAAGTTGCGTTAGATTCGTATCAACATCGTTTACGACATGGAGTTGGATTGGAATTTATTTGAATCTGAAAAAAAATTAGTTTTAATAAAGGTGAGTGTTATGAACTGCTTATGAAATACTAAAATATTCTGATGTTAGTTAAATTTAAATCATGAAGTGATTTGTTTTTATTGGTTGTTGTTTCACAATTTAACTGATAAGAATTTAAATCGATATTTATATTTGAAATTGAATTGCTAGTTAAATACTCGATATTGATAACTAGTTAACTTGTGTAATTTATTGGCTGATTTGGATGTTGATAGAGATTTGATGATATCGGTTGATATTGGATGATTGGATGTTTATTTATTTTATATATATCATGTTAGCACCCTGAATGTTGCTGATAGTATATAAAACTGTTATTTAAATTATTTCAAATAAATTAATAAGTAGGTTTAAATGATATATACATATGACACTTTGATTTAGATTGAACTGATATATATATATATATATATATATATATATCCATCCTTGAAATTAAAAATCGAAATAACTGATCACTTCGTCATACGGATACCGGATTGGTTAAATTGAATTATTTTAAATTCTTGAATTTGAATCTATTTAAATGATTTTGTTTTAAAGAAAAAAAATCGAAATTATAAAGATTGAATTATTTTCAAATTTGAGCTATGAAATATTGAAGGTGAAATTTGTAAATGGAATTGTTTAATGAATTTAATTCGGATTGAAGTTATAAATGATATATGACTTGAATTATGGGAATTGAATTGCTTTAAAGGTTTAAACTTTATTCGAACTTTGAAAATTTATGTTGGTTAAAGTAATTTAGATTGATATTTCAAAATTGGGCTTGGAATTGAAATATTCAAAATTGAAGTAATTTAAAGACTTGAATCTTAAATTAAACTTTGAAGTTTAATTTGATTTAAGTGATTTAAATCGGTAAATTGAAATTGGACTTGAAATTTATATAAGTTGAGATGGTGTAAAATAAGAATTGAATTGAAATTTTAACCGTTGAATCGAATCGTTGAATCAAATCTGAAGTTAAAAGTTAAAGTTTTGCAATTGAAGTTAATTCGAATTGAAATTGAAACCGGAGTTGGTTTGAATTTAAATCGAAATTGAGTCGATGGAATTGAAAGATTTGAAATCGAATCAGTTTGATTGAAATTTGGACCTGAGTCCAGATTTATTGGAAATGGAAAGAAACAGTTTTAAATTTGAAACTATTTTCATTGTAACTATTTTCCTATAAACTATTTTAAAATTCATCTTTTTATAATTTCAAATTATGTCAAACCATTTTAATATATAACCTATTTTTAACACACAAACTATTTTATATCAAACTGTTTTCAATCTCTAAACTATTTAAACTATTTAAACTATTTAAATTATTCATATTATTTTCAAAATTTAAGCTGTTTAAGGAACTCTTTATATTTAAATCGTTGATTTAAATACGAATGTGGTTAAAATGTATTTACAACCCAAGTCAAAATGATTTTGAAATGAAATTGATTTCGAAGTGAATATAATGATTTTGAAATGAAATTGATTTCGTGGCGAATAAATGATTTTTTCAAGTGAAAATGGCATATGAAGTAAATATGATTATTTTGGAATGAAGCATATTTTGAAGATAATATGATATTTTAAATATCAAGCAACGATTCACTTTTGAGATGTAAAAAAACCAATCTGAGTGTAAAATGACGTTGGTTGTTAAAGCGACCGGTGCCGATTATTGGCATACTTTCTGTCAATGTTGGAACCATTTTAACAACTGTTATGTGGAGGAGGCTCTAGAATGAAGTTGTTGGATTTGGTGTAGTTGCTTGATATGAAGAAAGGGAATGATGATGGATATCTCTGACACTTGTGTTAATTAAAAATGATTGAAACATGACGGCTTGAACCAGGTCAAGTGGGCTAGCTACCCCTAGCGGACACCTATTCTTCCATTTCTCTTGTGGACTCGGTCCATATTACTACTTTTGTTGTTGTTTTGATTGGTGCACCTAGATTGGGATAACCTCCCTTTGACTTGATATGGGATGGGTGGATGCGGTAGGTGGCCGTTGTGACGATGCGTTGCCACCAGCCCGACGACTTCAATTAGTAGCATACTGCCTTGGGCATTGCCTCATATGTCTTGTCATACTTCTACTCTTATACGAAACCACTACGAGTTTGGTTTATTGTCCCGTCACAGCGCATCCCTATCCCCCAACATTCTACTACGGTGTTATACATAAACTGTATGTCAATGCTTAAAAACATGTCAAGGGGAGTTAATGTAAAGCCTTAATGCTAGGGAAAATATTTATTTTATTGATTGGACATTACATATATAGCGTATTCTACTATATATAGATGTTTAGATGGATCCTTATGAGATGAAAAATCCAGTAACATCTCTTAAATTATTGCATGCATGTTGTACACTGGATAGGAGATGTAAAACCCCGTAAATATATTGACACTATTACACTTTTGTTATATGTAATATTGATTTGACTTCAGTAAGAATATCTTAGTACCGACTCATGTGTATTGTTTTACTTTATGCTCGGGTCAGCCCTGAGTTTTCGGTGCATTAAAGATCATATTCTTCTGGAGGACGAAAATGAAGATTTGGCATATTATATTACTATATTATTCACCTACATCATGTTGTTATGCTGCATTGTTTTATTTTGCCTCTGTTATATGTATAACCCTGGTGGGCGTTGTAAAATTTTAATCAAATATATAGTTAAACAACTTCATGAACCGTTTATTTGATTATTATATTTTGTCATTCCGCCGTGAGATTCTGTGTTGTTTTCTTCTTTTCTTCTTTTTCTTAATAAAACCTCATTGGTTATCTGTGTTTCAAATTGTTTATGAGTTGGACATATGTGGTTTGTTCTCGACTTAAACCTTCCGAAATGCGGGCCGTCGCATATAATAATAAACCGTCTAATATACAATCCTATTTTTTACATTCAAATAAAAACTACGACCCTTAGCAACCTTCCTAAACACTAAGGAAGTCGAGATCAAATGTTAAAAGCATGGAATATAATGATGACAACACTATCGTTGCAAATACTGAAATAGCATGGAGATAAAAGGTAAATTGGCTATTGCCAATCTGTTTTCCTTATTCAAACTGTTCGGTTTCTCAGATAATGGTAGAAAACATGGAGAAGCTTGACTCAAGTTGTAACGACCGCCCATGACCCCTGCACTGAACCTATAGAAAGTGCGCTGCAAAGTGTGCCAGGCGACCATGGACGATTGTCAGGATAAATTAAAACAACAGAATCTATCGTATTACTCACAGCGCATGGACAAAATACAATAGAATATATATATAGTGAAGCTTCACAGAACAGAATCTCATTAATAAAACTTCATAATAGTTGAATACAAACATCTGAATAGTCAATACATCAAGCCTCACTACATATCACTCAGAGAATACAAAGCAGCGGAACACCCAGTACATATAGTAATAAGATAATATGCAATACTCCAGCTCGTCTTCGTCATCAACACCGTGGAATGCTAGAACAGCACCTGTCACCTGCTACCTAGTCTGCCCGTCCCAAAGTGGACGAACAGCCCAAGGCAATAAGAGTTAAAACATAAAGTCTTGAGTCAGACAACAGTCTTAGTGAGCGGTAAATTAACTAACAACATACCAAAAGAGCATAAAGGAAAAGGAATAGGAATACAACCCTCCCACTCCACCTCTTTCTACAGTGATAGCCCCCAAACACACACTAAGCAGAAGCAAACATAGCAAAGCATACAATTTAAGGTAAAGCAATTATCACTCGAGTCAAGGGCGATGTTTCCCAAGTACAAACCCCCAAGGCCTAAACCAAGATCAGATAAGCACCCAAAAAATACCGCTCTTGAGTCCGAATGACGATACAACCAAACATCCATGACTCTGGCTATTACTGTTATCGTTGCTTCGATATCATCGTTAATTGAATGACCGGCTCATTCTTTCATCCATCCGTCAAGGGCTAATGGAAACCCCGGTTCTAGACATAACTCTGCACGTCATCGTGACCCGTGACTAGGACTATCGAATCTGCCCAGAGTACTTGACTACCCAATCAGTAGCCTTCAGGGACTATCGAATCTGCCCAACGTACTCTTGCTTTGAGCATGCTAGAACCTTCAACAATGATGAGATCTCAGCCTCCTAGTCATCCTCCTCGACGACTATTGCCATACTAGCTCAAGCGCCTCTCGAGCAAACCATTATCCTCAACTCGAACCATTTCACCGAGTTATCAACATGCTTGGAATGATCCCGTCTGGATTAGACCAAGGCTATCTCATATCATGCTTCGCCTCATCATTATCATAGCAAAGTCTCATCTCAACATCATCATCAAATCTACCCATATGAGCTTCATTATCCGCTACATTGCCACGTGCAGCTTTTCCAATTCAAGAGCCTTTCCCTTAGCTTTTGAATCATCTTCGGTCTAAATCAAATCATCAATCATCTAATTCATAACAATCAATCAAGTCAAACATTAATCCAAGTAAACAAGCATTCAAATATGATCTAATGAACAATTATTAACAATAATGGAAATTTCGTAAATAAAGAGTTGAAAGTCTAACAAGCATGAAAACATGAGCTATATCTCTATAATCTTGATGAATGAACTTGCATAGGTTAATCATGTAGTAAAATGGTTGTCAAATCATCATGAACAATGGATCTATATGGATCTATACTTAGGTTTACAAAAATGCATGGAAATCTCTACTTTAACACCAAATCAAGCCAACGATCCGATATACTCCTTTGGATCCGTGTGAGAGATAATCACCACTCACCAAATCACCTAAACAACCCAAAAGCAACACACTTTAGATCTGGATAGCGAAGGATCTAACTCGATCTATCACGAATCCGCTTCAAACGATGAAATCTCTCTTCAATGGATGAAGATCTTCAATCTAAGCTCTTGAATCTTCAATTTGATCTTCAACTTGGATGGATGGAATCACTAGATTAGAGTGGAGAAAAGAAGTGAAGAAGTGTAGAAGTCGAGCTCTCAAAATGGCAGCACTTCGTCGCTTCGAAATCCGGATCCCAAAAATGAAGAAAAACTCCCATATTTATAGGCTGAAATATCCCTAGGTCGTCCACTTTTAGGTCGTTCACGACCTAAAGAGATCCTGCGACCTACGACCTATCGAAACTCCACATCCTACGACCTAACGACCTAAGCCCATGCGCACTCGCGACCTACCAGACCCACCTGTCTACGACTTACGACTTAGCAGCTTAACTCCTAAGTCGCTCGCGACCTAACACTCAGCCAAAACCCAGCGACTTAACGCAGACACACTTCCTCGCGACCTAACAACTCAACAGAGTTACGACCTAACACACCCGCGACCTAATAGATGCGCTTCCATGCGACCTAACAATCCAACGACCTACGCGCATCCGCGACCTACGACCTAACTGATCCAACGACTTAAAACAATGCGCGACCTAACTACTTAATACACACACGCGACCTAACTCTTAGCCAGGATACGACCTAATTCCTTAGGTCGTCTACCGACCTAACTATGCACTAGGTCGCTAAATACTGAGGGTTACTAACCCTTAGGTCGCTAACTCCTATAGGTCGCTTATTTCCTATAGGTCGCTCACTTCCTATAGGTCGCTCACTTCTATAGGTCGCTGCCTGTCCTTAAGTCGCTCCAATCTCCTAGGTCGCTCACCCAACCTATCCTATCCCACGACCTAAGCTATCATACGACCTAACCCCAGAATCCTTATGTCGCCAACTTCAACTTCCTTAGGTCGTTGCCGACCTAACTTTCTTAACTCGCATCTTCCTTAGGTCGCTCCAAACTCCCATACGATCTAGGACTTAAAACTCTGAACGACTTATCAACAGTGTGACCAAATATCAACTGTTTTACGATGTTTCGATCCGTAAAAATACGGGTCGTTACACAAGTAAGCCGGACAGAGACAACACAATGGATGAAAACATTGACTCCATAAAAACTACCTTGACTGAAAATGCTACAACTACAACAAATAAAACTTTCCTTGAACGAAATGAAGCCATTGGCTATTCAACATGAAAATTGTAGATCAAGAGCAAAAGAAGCCCCCTCCGAATTCAAGTCTACAACCCTTGCAAAACTAGTTATCAGATCCTTGATTGACAAATATTGTTACTCAAATTAAAGCCAAAGCAAGGATAAGCAAGAAAACTACTCTTTTTAATAGCAAACTTGCAAAATGGATCTATTTATCATGAAGAGATTCGTTTTCCTGACTTTACTTCACCTTAATTGTTATTTGAACAAAAAGATCATAATATTTTTTTGGTTAAAGTTATGTCTTCGTCCATGTAGGGATAGCGAGAATTAGCTCTTCGCACGTGGCATGGAAAATGAGGGAAATTCATCCAAAAACATTAGTGTCATTCCTTATTTGGAACGTAAGGGGACTTAACTCTCTTACTAGAAAAAAATGATATAGTAGAGCATATTGGGAAATTCAAACCACCAATTATATTTCATACTGAACATAAGCTTAATGAGAAACTATTCGCACTTTCAGTAAATATTTGGTAACAAGTGTTATACTTGCAATTCAATATCAAAATGCTTCAAATTTGGAACCCAAACATTAGGAAAATTAGAAATCTCTTTTGTGATGATGAATGCATACCTTGTATTATATAGAATAATGTATACGTAGGCATGGTTGTTATAGGCATTTAGATTCTACTTGGAAGTTCTTTTCCATCGGTTTTGAATGGTTGCATATAGGGCGTTATCATAATCCTTATTTGCAAAATTCTTTTTCACACCGGTTATTGTTGATTATAAAATTGGTGAAAACCGATGCAGTGTAATTTTAGTGGCAATTAACAACCCATCAATTTGAGGTGTTTTGAGGGGTTATAACCTTTTTTTCCAATTATACCCTACTAATTATATTGTATAATAAATATTTACAAATTAAGGATAAATATAAGGATATATATGTAATGCCACTTTAGTGGAAAACTCTCAAAACCAATATATGTTAAACTCTCAAGCATGTATCGATCAGTTATAACACCACTTCATGTAAACCTATCAAAACCGCTACGATCATTGATGGTCAAAACCGATACTCTCAAAGCCTTTCATAACCGGCAGCACATCACTCCCAAGCGGAGCCTTATGGTTTATATACCCAATCCAAAAGAGTAAAACTTTTGAGTCAAATTAATCAATTAGGAATTAGTACAAATGCACATGGATCAAAGTGGGATATTTCAACTGTGTTTTCGTTCAGACAAAATATGTCAACTAGTGAAACTACTAAAGCAAATGAAGATTTCTATAATGCTATTATGTCTACATGCTTGCAAGAAATTCAGCACTCAGGTAGCTACATTACATGGAGAGAGAGAATATTCAACACATAGACAGATAGACATGGTCTACACTAATATTCAGGTGTAATTTCCAAATTCTACTACTCATATCTTAAAATACTCTACTCGTGGTCATTGTCCTATTCTAGTTAACTGCTAATACTCCATTTAGATTTAACAATGTATGGACCAATTTTAGTAGGCATAATAATGTTGCTAACAATGCATGGTCATGCCTAGTTCATGGCATTCCCGTATTCATTCTTTTAATCAAATTGAAGAAAGTTAAAAAGAAATAAAAAAATGGATTAGATGTAAAGAAACCAAACATGACTTGATATATACATAGGGCCGGTCCAGATAGCAGCCCACCAAGTCCGTGGGCTGGGGCAACACAGTGGGTCGGGGCAAAATTTATTGAAATTTGAATCATTAATTAAGTGTTATAATATATGTAAATAATGAAGAGTGTATATGCTATACAGTATTTATTATATTTTGTTTAGTCCCACATCATGGGATAAGTTCAATTCCAAGCTCCAAAACCTTTATATAAAGGAGCCTATGTAATGGAAATATATTACTAATTCGGGAATGAATAAAATGTCTCCTTCCTCTTTTTCTAATGGCTTTTTATTTTTATATTGTTTACAACACGTTATCATCTCTTTCTTATATGTATTGGATATTCTAACCTAGAAGATTAGATCCATTTTTTCCTTTTATGTAGATACATCTCTTTCTCTTAATCAGTTTCTGAAATCAGATCTATCCCTTCCCCTTATTCAACCAATGAAATCAGGTTTGAAATTTTCTAGATCTACTTTTCTAGATTTGTTTTACGATTAATTTAGATCTAGATTTAAGTATTCTCGTTTCACAATTCTATATTCATTTCCTAATTTTTTAGATTTCGATTTAAGTTTTAGTAGATCTTATCTTTTCAAGGTCTTATTATATGTTAGATCTAAATTTATAGATCTTATTCCACTACACATGTATTTTTCTCATTATATTTTAGATCTCATTCTACTATAGGTCTGATTTTGGTTTTGTTCTTATTTTTCTGGTCTCATTATATTGTAGGTCTCAAAATCACACTCAAATAATATATCTTTGAGATTTGTACATGGTTTAAAAATTAAATGTTGTGATTTTCTGAATTTGGATTTGAATTGATTTCAAACATTCTTTTTATTGCATGCTTTAGAGTTCATTATTTTGGGAAGCAAGTTTGAATTTGACAATCTTTGTTGTTGATTCAAATAAATTTATTGAACTTGATTGTGTTTTGGTTTGTGATATAGGTCTAAGTAATCTATACATGTTTGGTAAATGAAGTTTTTATTTTGAAAACTCTTTGATTTGGATTTTGAATTTGGAAATGATTATAATATAGATACTTTATATTTTCAAAAGAAATATTTTATTGTTTCACAGAGAAACATATACAAGAATAATGCGTAACTAGAAGATCATATTAACTTTAGATCCAATATTAATGATTTAGCACACCTGAAGTGAATGGAAATATCGATGAAATCATACATTGTAAACTTAATTTCTAGCATTTGAAATAAAAGTTGAGAACCTGCAGTTCTTTTAATGCTAAAAGCTTGAGTTTCCATAAATTATTAAATTTCAAGTTTTCTTGTAATAAAGAATCAGAAGTTCCCAAAAAAAAGCATGAAGTTGAATTATTAAAAGGAAGATATGTATATAAGAGTTATTTTAGTTATTTTAGAAATTTGACTTCTAAGAGATAAAGTTTCCTCTATGGTATTCATTTTAATTTTTTTTGAATTACCTAGAGAACCAAGCTTCGGTTGTAAGCCCTAGGGAAGTATGTGCCTGCCAAACACATACTTCGGGTACTTATTACAGGGTTGTCAGTTTTGGGGCTCGAACTCATGACCTTTGATCATGCAGTTTGGACCATCAACCAACTGCGCTAACCCTGTTGGCTAATTTTATCGAAATTTTGCGAAAACTTCAATCACTTATTATACTGAACAAATATCTTAAAGATATTGTGTTGTATGACATTTCAAATATGCTTGGAATTGAAAATTAATTATTAATTTAACTTTGAAAAGGGATGTCCATTATTTATAAAATACAAATTCAAATGAATTTTAGTCCATATTTCTCATTTTTCATTTCAGTTTATATGTTGTAGTTAGTTTAAAATGTTTTCCCCATTATATATACTTCCAATGATTTAACAGTACACATGGTCAATTTATAGGTTTTGTGCAATGCTAAATATAATTTCATTTCAGTATGTGCAGCTTTAATTTAATTATTCTTTTTGTTGCTTTCTCATTGATATATCTAAACATAGATCTGATCTTTACTAGTGGCACTATTTTATAAAACCTAAAGTTTTGATAAATTATTTTTGGATACATTATTCAAACTATTTAATTGACGAAATACATTTTAGTATTATCCAAAGAAGATAACTCATATAGCATACTATTTAAATTTATGGATGTGTGTGTATATTAATCTCTTGAAGAGATATTATATTTAAAATTTATATTGCAAAATCCAACGTCCCAAAAGAGATGTTTTAGAAAGTTTATTTTTTCTAGATTGCAATCCCTTAAAAAGAAACACTATATTCCCTGAAGGAATATCGTATAAAACTTTAGAAGCAATAACAAAAATTTATCTCTAAAAAAGGTATTGTATACCAATATCACACTCCAGAAGTAGTGGTTTTATCTCTTGCATCTTACTTTCATTTGGTGCATCTAATTTTGTTACTGTATTTAAAGTTTGATATGACATTTCAAAAGTAGTTACAACAAAAATCTCCAACAGGGATATTTTATGCTATTGTAAAACTAGTAATTATGTCATTTATGTAAAAGAAATATTGTTTATTGATATGACATTCTTATAGTTTGCATATATATCTCGACAAGAGATAAGTTTTCTCCAGAAGTGGTGATAGTAAAATATCTCTAGAAGAGACGTATACATTTGAAATGATGAAATATCTCTAGAAGATATCTGTTTATAAATTTTGTAATTTTATTAAACGAAATAAATGTGTATAAATTTCATTATGAAGGATTCCAATTTAGTTTAGACCTGATTCTAACTTAAAATTTAAGAGCAATGTAATGTGTATGTCTCTTATTTTTATAAAATTCCAAGTGTTCAGAAGCTACTCTTATTTTTTTATTAGTATATCTCTTTTGTTGAACTCTCCAGAAGAGATGTGTAGAAACGTCTGTATGCAATTATAACAATGTATTATTCTCTTATAAGTAATCATAATTAATGTTTAAAAGCGATATTTGAGATATAATCGAGGAATAAAACTTAAAAACTTGAAGTTCTGTATATAATTTATTTGAACCAGAATTCAATATGGTTCCAAACCAGATGTTTTGAACATTATCATGCAGTCTTGAAGGATTCCCGTTGACATAGATCTATAAACAAAAATTAATAGTTGTAATAGTTTGCTCTAAAAATCACTAACTCAAATGAGAAAGAATATGGAAATTTATAATATATATGTAATAAGTGGATGCACGTGTGTGTGTGTATGTATATATGTAGTTAGTCATGTAATAACTTGAAGTTTGTTATGAGCTGATCTTATAGATTATGCATAGATCTAATTTAGTGATTTAAAATTCAGTAACATAAATGTTGAATGATCTGAAGTCATGTATGTATTCAAATGATCTACACAATAAGTAAATTCCTCCAATTGGCTAGATCAGTAAATGAGAGCAAACTCTAATAGGCAATATCAAATGAATGCATCTTATCAACTGATAAAAAAATTACCCTCTTATAATCAATATGTATGATGTATTTGTTAGTAGCAATATCATAATAGATCAAAATGAGAATCCAAAGAATATATTATTAAATGTGACAATGTTCGTCAACATTGAGGGAGGGGGGGGGGTAAAGGAGATACAAGTTCATTTTGATTATCAAGATTAAATATTGATTGCAAAATATTAAGTAACTTGAATAAACCATTGATAATATCCCTAACATACTTGCTCCAATATAATTGAAATCCCAAAAGGACCAAAAGGGTATAAATCACATCTGTAGTATGGTTGAGAAGTCAGTTTGAAATATTTTTGGAGAAAGTAATAAAGATGTCAAACAAAGAAGGTGGGTGTTTTTTAAGAAACACTTAAGGGTGCTCTGGAAGAGATCCATAATATGATTGTCAAATAAACCTAGAAGTTAGGTACCTAAAATAGAATAAACATTGAGATATCAATAAATCATATCTTGAACTGACAAGAAATAATCATCGATGATAAATTTTTAAATAATAGGAAGCGCTTATGTTGATAAATAGACTAAAGATCTTGAATTAGAAGAAACATGATTGGCCATCATGAATCCTTTACTAATATAGAAATGTGTATTTGTAATCCGCGAAGTAGCGAAAGTGTTTGAAACACTTAATATACCCCGAAGATATAAATATTGCTTAAATCATATTAAAAGATGAAAGTATACAAATTCCCAAAGAATACAAATAACTGCGGTGGTTATAAAGAATGCAAAGAATAAGGAGCATAAATTACAACCATCTTTTAAGTATTGTTGTAACGAAATTCTTGATATAATTCATGATGAGTATATTACTTCTTATATTTAAGTATTGTTGTAATAAAACTTTTAATATTCTCAATGATGTTGCAATATGCAAAACTGATTTGAAGCACAAAAATGAAAGCATATGAAGTGTTTTTCATAAAGGTAGCATACAAAATGCATAAAACACAAATCATATTTTGAAGAAACAATCTTGGGAAATTCGATTGTGTCGAAGGAAACTATTTGTAAATGATGAAGATCTAAAGAAAGGGAAGTAGAATTATTGTCTTTAGACTTTTAGCAGTTGTCTAAGCTATGTTAAAAGTATTTATAACCGATTTGAATTATAATGACATATATTCAAGCTTAAAGGAAAAAAATTATAAAATCAGGGGGAGCATACATAAGTATATTATAATATACTTTTTTTCCTATACTAAGATTTTTCCCACTTGGTGTTTCTTTGTAAGGTTTTAATGAGGCATTACATCGATCGATAAATATCAAACTCCATTTGATGTAAATTATTGAAATATGCCACTGTATTCTTTTTCTTTCACTAAGATTTTTTTCATTGGGTTTTTCTTAGTAAGGGTTTAATGAGACATTATTTTGATCCTGAAAATCAAACTCTTTTGAAAGAATATCATTATATGATTTCGCAAGTTGCACTCTTTTCCTCGTCCAAGGTTTTTCCCAACGAGTTTCCTAACAGAGGTGTTAATGAGGGACATACAATATCTATGGCAACTGAATGGACATATGAAAGCAGGATAATAATGAGGGGAAGTAGTCATCATACACGTTTCAAAGTGGACAATTTCAAGATACCATATGAGCATCCAAGATTTTGAAGACGCATATTCAAGGGGGAGTGATATTATATATGTTAACTATAAAGAGTGAATATGCTATACAATGTTTGTTATATTTTGTTTAGTCTCATGTGTTCAATCTCAAGCTTCAAAATCTTTATATAAAGGAGCCTATGTAATGGAAATAGACTACTAATTCAGGAATGAATAAAATGACTCCTTCCTCTTTTTCTAATGGCTTCTTATTTTTATATTGTTTACAACATCAAGTAAATAGATATAATTGGTTGCAAATTTTAAACTTTTGATGTATTGGGGTGGTGGTAGCCTAGACGGTTAGCAAACCGGTGTGCTAGGTTCAAGTCTGGTTAGAGGATATGGTATTTTACATATAAAAAATTCGATGGATATAAATTATGGGCTGATGCAATGAAATGATTGTGCTAGGCCTGTATACAATTTGAGAAGTGAAAATAATGTCCTATACACAAAAACGATACATTATCCCACTAGTGCAAGACTAGTCTAGGAGTATAAAAGCAACCTTTTAAACCTAGAAATACTCTACTAGTGATTATATCCCTATTGTACTTAACTACTGATAAACCGTTTAGATTTAACAATGCATGGACTAATTTTAGTTGGTATAATAATGTTGTTAATAATGAATGGTCATGCCCAATTACCGGCATTCACTTATTTATTCTTTTAATGCAATTAAAGAAAGTTATAAAAGAATTAAAAGAATGGAATAGATGTAGAGAAAGCATACATGACATGATAGATAAATTGAGAAGTGAAAACAACGTCTTGCACACAAAAATGATACATGATCTCACTAGTTCAAGAGTAGTCTAGGAGTATAAAAGAAACCTTTAAACTTGAAAAGAGTCATACATATTCATACCACTAAAATGCAACAAAAATAAAAATTAAATGGCTAAAAAAAGGAGTTCAATATTCAAAAAAATTCTATACTCCCATGAATGCAGCTAGAAACAGAAAAACATAAAGCAAATAATAGATCCTCGGGGTAGAATAGCAACAAATTTGGATGAGCTCAAGGCAATTGCTGTAAATTACTACACTAATTTATACAACTTTGACAGAACATACACAAAAATTTCCACATATAGTTTGTGAAATGTTTTAACTGATCAAGCAAGGTTGAAATTAAATGTAGAAGTCTCTTTAGAGGAAACTAAGAAAGCAACATTTGAAATAGACGATAATAGTAGCTCTGGCCCCGTGGTGCAAAAATTTCAAAAAACACTGGGATATGACTAATGAAGTTCCCACTCAGCTATAAGAGGAATTTTTTTCATGTGGACAACTAATTCACGAAATAAACAATATTTTCATGACACTAGTTTCAAAAAATATAATCCCCAGATAGCAGATCTATTTCTTGTAGCGATGTTCTTTACAAAATTATCTTAAACGTCATTTGCGAAAGAATAAGTGAAATTTGAACGAACTGATTTCATATAACCAAACATATATATTCTGGGAAGAAATATTATTAGAAACTCTCTGCTAGCTTACGAGATGGTAAAACCTCATGCTTGAAATAGAACACCAGAACGTAATATATCCCTAATCTATAAGAATAACCCAATCATCAATCATTTATTATATGTAGACGTTCCCTAGGTTTTTGCTAAAGCTACAGTTGAAAATGTATATTTGGTTACGTTAAATTTTGGTGACTGTAGAGTTCGGAAGTAGCTTCGTAACGGAGGAAACGGTTTGCAAATCAGAGTTTGGAGGTGGAAGTTATGGGGAAAAAGGTGAAGTAGTGCTGAAATGACAACGACGGATGTCTGAGGAAATAGATAGATGTCTGTCGCTTCAGCAAACTTATAGCAGGTTTGTTCCAGAGAGTTGGGACAGACGTCTGACCAAATGATCAGACGTCAGAGTCTGTGTAGAAATTTTCCAAAGGCCTAAAACAAACGTCTGTCACTTTGGACAGACGTCTGATGCCTCAGGGAAAAAATTTCCAAGGTTTTGGACAGACATCTGTCTCATTATGACTGACGTCTGTGGTGACTTCTACCTGTTTTCAAGCAAGGGCTTAGCATGATATTTGTGATATTTGCAGGGGCAATTTCGGAACATTGCCTAGGGTTTCTATTCTCCTATATAAGCTAGGTTCAGGTTCCAGATCTGGTATGCGTACATTCAAGGAATAGAAAGCGACTGCAAGAGATTAGCCTCTACGAATTGGGTTTATCAAAACCTAATTTTCTTCAATTCTCTTCTCCACAAATCAATTTTTAGTTAGAATTTTAATCATTGTAATATCTCCTGTACTCTTCTCATCAGTATTAACAAAAGCTCTCTCTTAAAGTGGATGTACATTAACACAACATTAGTGGAACCACTATAAATCGTTGCGTGATTTATTTTTCATTAGTGCTTTGATTTCTATATTGCTTGTTTAAGGATTGTGATTGCTTTTGGATTGGATTGATTGAAATTGAGATATTGATTGGTTTTTTACACTTCTTACCACGATCCCGCCTTCCACTATGCTTTTGAGGTTTTGATTTGAGTGGTCTCTAGTTGGAATCCTGACCCAACATTTGATATCAGAGCATTTGGTGTTGGTACTTGGTTGTAGAAATGCCAGAATTAGATAATACCTCAAGTATTTCCTCAATGGGTTATCCAAGTGGTGTAGCTCCTTATGTATGAGGTTCGTATGCAGCTTCAGGATCACAATTGGTTATAGACAAGTGGGATGACGATAATGATTTTTAAAAATGGCAATGGAAGATGAAAGCAGTTCTAAGGAGGAATCGGGTGCATCGAATAATGTTTGACACACATTTACTGCCAGGAGACATCTCGGATGTTGAGAGAGAGGAGATGGAAGAGTGGGCATTCACTACACTTCAACTTGCTATAGGAGAGAATGTTATCTCCGAAATTAATGGCGAGACTATCGCTAAGGGTATATTGGACAAGTTTTAAGAGTTATATATGAAGAAGTTACTGACAAATCGTTCGATCTTATTGCGAACGTTCTTCATCTATAAGATAAAGGAAGGTATATCTCTAAAGGCACACTTGAACGCCTTTGATGATTTTCTAATGAAGATGAAGGCGGTAGATTTGAAGATCGAGGAAGAGAAAAAGAGGGTGATATTGTTGTGTTCGTTGCCTGACCGCTATACAAGTTTCTCAAATAGTTTGATCTATAGGCGGGATACATTGACTTTAGATGATGTCAAGACAGGTCTTCTTAACGAGAAGTTTTGGGATCAAAATGAAGGAGTTAGGTGATGGAAGTAGTGGTGCAAGTAATGGTCATGGTTTGTTCGTAGAGAAGGATAAGGAGAACTGGGGGCATTCTAAATCAAGGAACCCCGGTTGGAGAGGAAAGTCAAAGGAAAGAAAAGGCAAGTGCTATATTTGTAGGAAGCCGGTCATTGGAAGAATGAGTGTCCTGACAAGGATAAGGCAAAGATGGAAGTAGCATCTTCATCAGTAGCGGTGGAGAGTGGAGTTGGTGAGGGAGACGTAGATGTGTTGTCGGCGGTAGCATCGGATGTTTCAGGTAGCCAGTGGATGCTCGATTCAGAGGCATCTTATTATATGACGTCAAATAGGAATTGTTTTTCTTCTTACATCGACAAAGAAGGAAATTCAATTGTTATAGGAAATGGTGCTATTTGCAAGTCTAAAACCATTGGTTCCATGCAAATTATGATGTTTGACGGAGTGGTTCGTACTCTCACAAATGTGCGCTATGTTCCGGGACTTAGGAAGTCTCTTATCTCTTTGGGGCAGTTGGATTCTATAGGTTGTAAAATCAATATTGAGAGTGATAGCTTGCGGGTTTCAAAGGGTGCTCTTATGGTGATGAAGGATACTAGGACTCATGGTATTTATTTGCTTTAAAGAGTGACCATGGAAGGCGAAACTTGTATAGGACTTGATAACTCTCGTGGCTTAGATGCGACTAGGTTGTGGCATTTGAGGTTAGGTCATGTTTCAGAGTGGACTTTGGATATTCTTCAGAAGAGGGAGATGATCGATGGAGAGAGTTTCAACAAGCTAGAGTTTTGCGAAGAATGTGTCATGGGGAAGCAAACTAAAGTTTCATTCGGTGATGGAAAGCATGATTCGAGATGGGTTCTTGAGTATGTTCACACAGATGTTTGGGGACCTGCACCTTTAGCTTCTTTAGGTGGAACATGTTATTATATTTCTTTCATAGATGACTTTTCTCGGAAAGTTTGAGTGTATGTAATGAAGGAAAAGTCGTAGGCATTTACAAAGTTCAAAGCATGGAAAGCTCTTGTTGAGAATGAAAGTGGCAAGTCTTTGAAGGTTCTGAGGTCCGACAATGGCGGAGAGTACGTTTCCGGAGAATTCTTGGAGTTTTGCAAGCATCATGGTATTCGGAGGCATTTTACTACAGCAGGAGATCTGCAGTCGAATGGTGTTGTGGAGAGGATAAATCGTACTCTACTTAAGAAAGCTCGATGCATAAGGTTGACATCAGGTTTGGTTAAGGGATTTTGGGTTGAAGCTTTGTCAACCGTAGTGCATATTATTAATCGAATTCCGTGCTCTGCTATTAGTAACAAAATTCCAGAGGAAGTGTGGAAGGAAAAGAGGATTGACTCGAGTTATCTTCGTGTGTTTAGCAGTCCAATTTATGTGCATGATCTAGGAAATGATAAGCTTTAATCTAGAGCTTTCAAGGGGATTTTTCTTTGTTATACGGATGGAGTAAAAGGCTATCAGATTTGGAATCCAGAAACGAAGAAGGTTATAAATTCTCGTCATGTTACTTTTGATGAGTCGACGATGATCAAGAAGAAAGAGAGCTCATCGGATGTTCCAAATTTGGTTCATGTCGAATCAAAGGACAAGGAAGTTATTTCCACATTTTGTCTAAGGAGTGGAGAGAGTAGAGTAGTCGGAGATGCTTGCGAGGAGGTAGCGGTTGATGTTACATCACATAGCCCACATGGTACCTCTAGTAGTGTTGGTGATGTGCATGATTCTAGAGAAGTTTCAATTCAAGGTGGAGATGAAGGGAGTTTGGGTGATGGTATTGATACTCGGGTCGGTCATCGTACTATAAGGCCACCCAAAAGATATGGTGATTGGAACTATCTTAGCCTTTGTGATAATTTGGACTATGCACTTCATGTAGTCCAAGATGAGCCGATGGACCTTGATGACGTCATGGAGTCGAGTGATAGCTCGAAATGGATTTGTGCCATGGAGGAAGAGATGCAATCATTGTTGAAAAATCAAACTTGAGATTTGGTTTCACTTCCTAAAGGAAACTGTGCTATTGGGTGCAAATGGATGTACAAGGTGAAGGACGATGGGAGATACAAAGCTAGGCTAGTGGCAAAGGGGTTTGCACAAAGGAAGAGGAAGAAGTATGATGGGATATTCGCACCAGTTGTGCGCCATACTTCTATCCGGATATTACTTGCCATAGTTATTATTCATGACTTGGAGTTGGAGCTACTTGATGTGAAGACCGTTCTTTTGCATGGTGACTTGGATGAAGACCTCTACATGGAGCAAACGAAAGGTTTTATTGTGGATGGTAAGTCAAATTTGGTTTGCAAGCTAAAGAAATCACTATATGGTTCAAAGCAATCACCTAGACAATGGTACAAGAGATTTGAACATTTTATGCTTGAAAATGGTTTTGGTAGAAGCATCAAAGTGCTTGTGTTTATTTCAAGAAGTTGAGAAATGATTGTTGGGTGTATTTACTCTTGTATGTGGACGATATGCTCATCGCTTCTAAGGATAAGAATGAAATTAACAAGTTAAAACTGAGTTTGAAGTTGGAGTTCGAAATGAAGGATCTTGGAGAAGCAAGAAGGATATTGGACATGGAAATTGAAAGAGATTGGAAGCGTTTTGAGTTGAAACTAACTCAAAAGGATTACAATAAGAAAGTGCTTTGCCAGTTTAGCATGAGAATGCAAAGGCATCAAATACACATTTACCTTTGCATATTAAGCTTTAGAGTAAAGGATCACCTATCTTGGAGGAAGACAAGACTTACATGGCAAAAGTGCCATATGCTAGTGTGGTTGGAAGTCTAATGTATGATGTGGTATGTACAAGGCCCGATCTGCAAATACCATCGGAATTGTTAGTTGATATATGGCTAATCTGGGGAAATCACATTGGGAAGCTGTGAAGCTCATATTGAGATACCTTACAGGCACTTCATCTCATGGTCTTGTTTTTGGCGGTAGTGATATAATGGATTGCAAGTTGGTTGATTATTGTGATTCGGACTACGCTGGTGATAGGGATCGAAGAAAATCAACTTTTGGATATGTCTTCACACTTGGGGTGCAGCCATAAGTTAGAGATCAAGATTGCAGGCCGTAGTTGCTTTATCCACTACGGAGGCGGAGTTGATAGTCGTGGTAGAGGCGGCAAAGGAGGCACTATATTTGAAGCGATTGTTGTGTGACTTGGGATTCGAGCATGGTAGCATTAATGTTCGATGTGATAGCCAGAGTGTTATTCACTTGACAGAGAATTTGGCGTTTAGCTCACGGACTAAGCAAATTAAGGTGAGAGAGAGTCATTTCTAGTAGCCATGGATGAGGATAAGCAAGTATATCTTTGGAAAGTGCAAACAAAGGATAACGCGGCGGAAATGTTCACTAAGGCATTGCCGGTTGGAAATTTCGAGCATTGCTCGAAATAGATTCTCTTGGAGAAGTGTTAGGTGCCACAGGTGGCACGGTTGAGAGAGGAGCTTGGTTGTATTTGAGGAAGAGTATTTGTGAGAGATTGAAGTTTTATCTTCTAGGTAAGTGCTATTTTACACTCCTTAACACTTTAGTCTTCGGTGAGACGGTTTAGGAGTTGGTTGTTTTCAACACTTCATTAGCGAGTGGGGGCTTTTCCTGAGCTCGTTCTTGGAGTGCAATTGGTGGTGGCTTTGCTAGTTCTCATTGGGAAACCATTCATGTTAGGTTGAAGGTAGAAGAAGCGATAGTTGGTGCTATCGGTTGTTCTTGATGGTACGGTACCATTGGAGTTGAAGATGGATATAGTGTCAAGGTGGAATGTTAAATTTTGGCGACACTATGTGGAGAATTGTAGAGGTCGGAAGTAGCTTCCTAATGGAGAAAAAGGTTCGCAAATCGGAGGTGGAAGTTATGGGGAAAAAGGTGAATTAGTGCGGAAATGACAGCGACAGACGTCTGAGGAAATGGATAGATCTCAGTCGCTTCAACAAACTTACAGCGGGTCTATTCCTGAGAGTTAGGACAGACGCGTGACAAAATGGTCTGACGTTTGATTCTGTGTAGAAATTTTCCAGAGGCCTAAAACAGACGTTTGATGCCTCAGGGAAAATTTTCCCGAGTTTTTGGACAAACGTCTGTGGCGACTTCCGCCTATTTTCAAGCAAGGGCTTGGCGTGAAAATCTGTGATATTTGCCAGGGCAATTTTGGAACATTGCCTAGGGTTTCTATTCTCTTATATAAGCTAGCTTTAGGTTCCAGATATGGTATGCATACAAGCAATGAATAGAAAGCGACTGCAAGAGATTAGCCTCCACAAATTAGGGTTTATCAAAACCTAAGGTAGTGTTTGGTTTGTTGTTTTGGTTTTGCGTTTTCGTCTATACAAAAATGCACATTAATTATGCAAATTATTGAAAACATCCAATTTGAAAAACGAAGTTAATATACAAAATAGAAAACAACTTTTTTTATTTTCCGAGCATGTCAAACAATCCATTCTTCCGTCGTTCCTCTATCCCCTTCATCCTCTAATCCGTCTTTCTTTCATCCCTCTATCGTCGCTTCATTCTTCTCATATTTTACTTGCATATTGAAAATCGAAAACACAAAATTTGTTTTTAAACCAAATACTACCTAATTTTCTCCAATTCTCTTCTCCACAAATCAATTTTTAATTAGAATCTTGATCATTGTAATCAATCTTTTGTACTTTTCTCATCAGTATTAATAAAACCTCTCCCTTAAAGTGGATGTACACTAACACAACGTTAGTGGAATCACTATAAATCACTGTGTGATTTATTTTTTGTTATTGCTTTGATTTCCATATTGCTTGTTTGGGGATTGTGATTGCTTTTGGATTGGCTTGATTGGAACTGAGATATTGATTGGTTATTTTTACACTTCTTACGAAGATCTCGCCTTACGCCGTGCTTTTGGGGTTTTGATTTGAGTGGTCTCTAGTTGGAATCCCGAACCAATAGGTTAAGCGTGTTACGAAGAAGTTAGAACAATATGTGGGTCTAGCCATAATAAAAAATTCTAAACTTTTCTTTACTAAAGGAGCCTGTATGTAAAAAGAGATCAAGAATAGTTGGAAAGCTTGATGTATAATTCAGAACCTCCCTGTGATGTATTTGGGGATTCTACCAAGCAATTCTTCTTAAAGAAGAAGTGATTATAGTAGCCTTATTGATAAGATTAAGCATAGCTGGGTGGATGGAGTGGAAAACTATTTACCATCGATGGAAAATTGGAGCTAATCAGAATAGTAATTCAATCCAAATTAGTTTTCTGCAAGAAAATGTGTCAAATGCCTAAAAACTTGATAAACCATATAGAAAGTATCCGCGCTAATTTTCTATGGTAGGTAAGAAAACAATTAATAAATTAGAATACAGTATGCAAACCAAAACAGGTTTCCGGCATGGACCTAAGAAGTTTGCAAGATATAGCAGATTCTTTCTCTTTGAAGCTTATTTGGAGATACTTACAGCAAGACGACAGAAGAGCTATTTGGATGCAACAAAGGTACTGAAGTAAAAACAACTTTTGGATAACACAATATGATGCAAACACTTCATTTACAAGAAATCCACTTTTAAGAACAAGAAAATTATGCTATGGACTTGTAGAAAAGAAAATTGCAAATAACAAGGATACCAACTTATGGTTCAACCCCTGGTTAAATGGAGATGCGTTGGTCAGTTTCCTTTGATGGCAATCGATCGGCTATATAGAAAGTTTTAATAAAAAAGTGTTTGCAATCGATCAACTCCTACTTTACCCCCAACATATGCAATCGAATTACAAATACACCAAGGTTCTAAATTTCAATCGGCACATTAGAATCCCATCCGTTTCATTCCGGCGTGGTTAGGACCGGAATTTCACAAATATTCCGTTTTTGGTTTGGGTGAAGAAAAATTGCAGCGATGTTGAAAATGAAACGCAAACAATAATATACATATTTTTTTGCTAATTAGATCATCATTTTGCTTTGATTTCAAGCTGCAGTGCGACTTCATCTTGAAATGCAGTTGCTGGTGGTTTTTCCTTCTTAGTCATCTTCGAATAAGAAAAAGAGATAGACATAATTGGTAAATTAGGGTGGAGAATTAGTGCAAGGGAGAACGAGAGAAAGAGAATTGATGAATTAGGGTTCAAAATCGATTAGATAGAAGTGACGAGGATAAAAATTGGTATGGAGTTGGGTTCATTTAGGTAATTCGACCGAGTTGGATTTGGGGCTAGGTAATGATTAATAAAAATAGGTAATATAGGCAAATCTTATATTAATTTAAGGGTATAAATTAATATTATATTTGTTTAGTTTGTATAAAATTTAATTGATTTTTCCAAGGTCTAATAAGAGAATAATGTATAAAAAGGAAATCACCTTTTGTATTGAAATTGTATTACATATATTTACATCAAATCCTGCATCTTATATGTAATTCAAAGACTATTGTCATGACCCACTTTTTCATACAGTTCGAACTGACACTTAACCACACTTGTCCAGTCCAAATTGAACAGAAAGGCGGATAGTAAGAAAAGAAAATAGAAGGAAGATAGAAAGAAGATGGAAAAAAAATAGAACAACACAGAATCTCACAGCGGAAACGAATAATCTATAATATAGAACAAGTATTTACATAAGACAAAAACTGTAACTTAAACATATACAGACATCAATCAGAGTATATAACCTATTCAGTACGGACAGCTATAACAACCTGTCTTTACAATTGCTAATATACACAACTAAATGCAATGGAAAATAATCATCTACGAGAATACGACTCTGGCCCTCCAGCTCCTCTCCTGAAGCTCCCATTCTTCCAGTAAAACCTGGAAATATGCTCGGTCTGACCCGAGCATATAGGAAAAACCACGCTCGGGTCAGTCTGGTAAAACCAGCGTGAGAATTTAAATCACAAGAAATTTTATTCATTATAACTTTCAAAATCCTTTTAAAATCAAAGGTATCCTGTAAGACCATGCCATACATAAACACGACGGATTTTTCCCTTACGGTAACCAAAATACTTTTATAGAAAATCCAATGATATTATAATAGTATCTAAGTACAAATACTTATTCAAAAAGCTGAAATTGTTACATTAATTAAATTCTAGCATACTGGGCTCTACTACCAAAACCGTAAAGGCACGTATTGGAGAATGGATTCCATACGAATGACTAGGCACTGGAGTACCACCTACTACAGTACATGTCTAGAAGCAGCGTACCAAGGACCACGCCGGGATCCCCTGCAATACAAGACCAAACTATCCCTAACCTGGATAGACCAAATATGCTATCACCTCGGGTGTTCCCACCCTTTCTGAGCTCCTTCCATGTATCGTAGTAATAAAATGATATCCAAGGGTATCTAGAAAGGTGATAAACATACCCTACTTGGGTGCGACCCACTTATCCTTACTGCATTTCCCTTGATTTTCAGTCATTCCCGATTGATGAGGCTTGAAGCTAGGATTATCTTATAAAGGAATTTTCACTTAGAATGCTCATTATCCTTCAATGACAATGTACTGATAGAATTCATCCATATAAGTCCGATCTGGGTCCGAACGGAACCGAAGGCACTATTCCTACTACATCCATTTTGGAGTCATCCTCAGGATTAGTAGCCTTTAGCCCTTGCACTTCACTACTCCATCTTCGACTCCATGCTCTTATTTTCCCTTCGAAAATGTACTCATTGGATCGAAGTGGTTTTCAGATAACTTATCTGATCCCGGTCTCTTCGAAATAACGTTCGATACTTCCGCTAAACTCAACCCCGGTTCTTTAGGAAATAAACCAACGAAAATAAGGTCGGAGATCACGGAGATCACCTCCTAACCGTTAGTGGATGGATTTCCTTATCATTATCCTAGAAAAACAAAACAAGTTTATACGTACAGTATAGCACCTCGAACGGTAACTGTAAAACATAATTCCCGTGTTTTTTCTAGATATTCCCAAAGTTATGTTTTTGGGTCCAGATTTTGATAGTCGGTTATTTAACTATTAAATAAACAATCATTCAACCAAATATCTCACTTTTTACTGGAAACATTAAGCCTTATTTAATTTAAATTTCAATAATTAAAATTACTTAATCAAAACAGCATATGCTTATCTCACCGGATAAGTATATTCACAAAATATTCTTTTCAAAATATTTGAAAATCATTTTTAAAATAAATCTGGAAAGCACCACTGCGGTATCAACCATGGATTCACAGCTCAATGGTTGCGTTCCTATCCCAGAGAAATCCAAAATTTAACTACAAGCACTCTTTGCCTCTAATTTCGCCATGAAAGCATATCTTTACTTTCCGAAAACCTTATTTAAAAAGTTTCAAAATAATACTTATAAAGTTTCAATATAATTTTTTCCAATTTATAATTAAGTAAAATACTCTATTATAAAAGTTTACTATATAATATTTTATTTTTAAAACATTATTAATATTTAATAAATTTATCTTTGGAATAAATATACTTTAATACTAATTAATCCTTAAGTAAGAATTAACTTTAAAAATCACTATAAAATAACTTTTAATTAATAATTAATATACTTTAAACAATTTAGATAATTAATAACATTAAAACAATAAATATTACTTTTTATATAATTTTTAAGAATAATAAATTAATTACTTTAAATCATTATCAAAATATTTACTAATTAACTTCAAAATATCATTTATAAATAATATTCATCCTTAAATAATTTTGGTTCAACAATCAACTTCCAAATCAGAAAAGAAGACTTAATAATTCCAATGGTACTTAATCAAGTTACTATTCAATTTCATAACAGTCCAGAATAACAGATGCAGATATTCATATCAATCGATTATTTAACAATCAATTCGACATCATATTACCGATATAATTTATCGGGAGAATAAATAGATGTTCGTACGAATATAATAGCAGAACAGGGTTTTTATTTCTGCTAGTAAATGTCCACAAAAGATATATTCGGTAATAATGGCAGAATGGTGATTTATTCTGCCAACAAGGGTCCATTTTAAAACAATTCGCGGAACGGTGTTTTATTCCGCTAAATAGATGCCAAAATATCGTAATTTAATTAATTTAACTCGTCGTTATTTTTATCTAGGAAAATACTTAAATATACGGGCCATATAATTTTAAACGACGATTTTTTTTAAATCGGTTAATTAAATTTCTGTCCGTTTTAACATATCGTAAAATTTCACTTGTTCAAATTCTACAACAAAACATACGACAATGTAGTGTTCGTCGATACAAACCCATCGCAATGAATTTCGCATAAATCGGAATTCGTATAAGGAAGTTATCACATTTTAAAATTTTCATAATATTTATGAAATTAAACATTTATATCTTTTTTTTAAATTTAATTTCTCTCTCCCATGTTTTTCCTTCGGCCTAAACCCCATCACCGCTGACCAAAACCGCTTCTTCTTCTTCCCCCCAAACTCCCACTGCTACCGAAAATTTCCCAAACCCAAATGCCTAAAATCTTCTATCGAGTTGTTGATTCCTTTAAACATCTTTCCCAACATTCCACGAGACTCGAGCACCAGCCCAAACTACCGCTGCACAAAATCCTTGTCCACGCTACGATCATCCATGGCCTGAAAATCCATGTATTGGTTCAAAGTTTTTGGCTCAAAAAAAATGCAGACCATCACAAATGTTTTGATGGGTTGATGGATTTAATTGAGGCGGCTACAGTGATAAAATGTTTGAGATGATATATGGTTTTGAGTTGAAAAGAGGTTAAGAGAATGTTTTAGTTTTTACTCCTTTTGGCCAGGCAAGTTTATATATATGTTTATATTCATTTTTTTTATTTTCTTTTGGCTGTATACTATTCCTTACCATGAAATGTTTACATTGTTGCTTGGTAATTTTTTTGTTTTACTTTTACATGATTCACTTTTTGGTTATTTTACCTTTCTATTTACTTAGTTACTTTTCTTTTGATTTGAAACATTCCTTCATATATATTTTGAGAACAAAAATTACAAAGTAGTTTTGAAATAAACAATTTAAGATTTCATATCCATCTCTATTTTACATTTAAAATACATAACCCAAAGAAATAAAAAAAAATTGCTATTCTATAGTTATGCACAAAATAACATTTTTGCTAAACATGATTTTGCCAATTTTCTCATTTCTACAATATAATATTATCATATATATTTATTCTTTTATTTTCAATATATAAAAATATATATTATTTTTTAATAAACTGTATTTATCCAGTTCATATATATATATCTATACTATAATGCAAAACCCTGGTCAAACCGGTCAAAGTGAAGCCTTTTTCCCAGTTCCCATCTTGCCCATATTGCAAACTCTACCTATGAAATGCCGTGAGGGCACATTTGTATTTTCAACACGACTCCTCCCACGTTCCAACACCGACATCATCCCACGTCTCCCTAACTTCCTCTCCCCTTCTCTTTCCTTTTTCCTCTCTGCATTCCTTTTTCCTCCTCCTCACTTTTCTTCCCCGTGGAAAACATTTCCCCTTCGCCTTTTCCATTTTCCACCACGACAGAGCTCAAGTTACCAAATTCTGTTCTTCTGCCGCTATCAAACCGCCGCCTCATGATAAGAGCACTGATGCGAGGCTTATGGTCCATCATTACAGTACTAAATCAAACTTTCTTCCTCTTATTTTACATAATGTATTCGCAATATTAGCTATTCATTTATTTTACTACTACTTATACTCATACTCTACTGCTTAGCACATACACACACATAATCAATTCTCCAATTCTGAATCCAAAAGTTGGGATCACCATCAACCATATATAATAACCTAGACTGCAGCGTATGTAGGAACTTAGGATAAACTGGCTGTGGCAATCTAAGACCAATTAGCCTGTGACAGTTTTCTTTACATGCAATAGTTGGAATTCTACAATTGTCTTGGTTGCAACCATTTCAAAGGTAAGGTTTTCGTAAATATGTTGGGTTAAAAATTGATTGAATTCAAGCAATTAGGTGTTTTTGCATTTTTGCAATGATGGGCTGAGGGGAGCAGTAGAGTTGACAGTTTTATTTTCATCTGTTTAATGCTAAAAAGCCATTTCCATAGCAAATTTCGTCTTTCGGTTTTTTTCGTTTTGAATATTTTCCCACCGTTTTGAACTTAACTAAGCTTGACTCTTTGGGTTTTCATATAGGAATTGGTAGCCGTAGTTAAATTAATGGTTATGACATCCAAAGAGGAGTTGTTGATTAGTAAGATAGTTAATTTTTGACGTTTATGAAGTAGATCAATGAGTAAATAGTCTAGACAATCACTTTATGTACTATCTGTACGTACCGTTCATATTTTTCCTGTTAAATGTTAATGACTGATTTATGATGGGAATAAGCATAACTTATTATTAGTATATATTATGATCGTGGCATTTGCATCGGGATTAGTCTTCGCAGCAATAATAGACAATGCTGATACAGAAGACCTACCACAGGTATTTCATAAATACATGCCCTTAGATAAGGTACAGAAGTTTCTGATTTTGTGTAATAATCTTTTTGAATATGGTGACTTAACCAATTACCTCTTTAATTCATGAGTTACTCGACATAGTCTTATGTTGACAAGTCGTTTTATACTTATGGAATAATTTTAATATTCCTGCAAATAAGCAAAGAACTTACATTATTAATTTGTTCTTACCTGTAGTAAGTTTCTATGCGGTGCAGTTGATACTCAAATTGTCACTGTATTGACCTTAAATAAAGGTGAAAATGACCCTAGAATGTGTATTCTCACTTATCCTATAAATACTTCTCCTCCAGGACTTATACTTTAAAAAAAAGATACCAGCGAAGGTTTATCAAGTTTAGTTAAGGTATTGCACGGTTCGTATTGAATCAACGATGGAAAGTTAGTGGATGCATAGCTCATTTGTAGCAACCAATGACGCAATGTAAATCAACTACACAACCATGATTACTGTGGCATCTGGAGGTGGAATAGTTGATATTTAATAGGGACTATATATGTTTAGAAGGAGTTAGTTAATAAAGTCGGTGATGGAAGTTGTACTAAAATTTAACCATTAAATGTGTATGTTCATGCTTTTGAGAAGATTATATCCAAGAATGGTATTATAATAATCTATATGTATATCGGATATGTATTAGTTATACTGAAATGATTTTTTACACTAGGATGTTATTGATTATAAAGAAGGGGGATTGGATAATTCATAGTTTTGTCTGTGTGAATGATCCGTTGGATGTAGTAGGAGATGAATAAGCGTATGCATTCTATACTTTAGCATAGTGGGAATTCAATTTGATTCTGCAAAAGCAGTACAAGTTAAGAAATACTATTATTTAAGAAAGTAAATAACTTTCTTTCACAAAATAATGGCGTTTTTATTGCATATGATAAACTGATACACGCTGAAACATAATCAAAGGCTCTTCTTTTACATGTGGTAAGCAACAAATTTTAAACTCCTGCAGTGTTGAAAATCATATAAAGGAATATCAGTGTATAAAGTTCATGCTTGGATTTACGATTGTTCACTACTGTAAAATACGGCAGTGGAGAGTTTTGTGACTGCTATTCTATTCATTTTGTGTTCCATTCATTACCCAGCTGACTTTCTTCCTCTTATTTTCCATCATGTCTTCACAATATTAGTTATATTCATATATTTTACTTCTACTTATACTCAAACTCTACTGCTCAACACATACACACACATAAATATGCCATTTAATACTTTCGAAAAAAAATGAAAACTGGGTTTTATGAAACTTGGATTATGTTTACTTACTGTTTTCGCTTTTAACCTTGATTGCGTTTACTTTTATGAATTGATTGATTTAGTTACCGGTAAAGTAATGTCTAATTACACCCACTTTTACTCAAATTACCTGGATTATTTTACTCCGAACTCTGTTTGTTTTTTTATAAAGTGCTCGATTGTTTTGTATTTACCGATTCCCTTATACTTTATTTAAATTTGAATTTGATCTAAGTTTTCTGGATTGAGCAGTGCATCAAAAGTGGGCTAATGTAAACCCATGAAGTTTGCCCAAATTTAAGTTTGGCTGAGGGGCATGATGGCTGTGTCATATATGTTCCGTGATGCTTCAACTGCAGCTGGATAAAGGATAAATATGAAGAAATTGTCTTTTATATCCCTCAAAAGGTAGAGATTTTAAAAGCAATGCTTATTTTATTTATTATTTTAACATTTGATTTATTTCATTGGAAGAATATATTTTGGTCAATGGCTATGTTGTTGGTGTTCTTGATACTGTACATGATTTGAAAATTTTATCTCCCCAAAAGCAAAAACATGGTTTCGTGCAAACGACATACATAAATACGTTGATGTTTACTGAATCATGCCTTCATATATTGCTACCCACACTATATGTCTTCGTAAGAAACTCTGATTAATGAGATTTTATGATTTTATGCATATATATTTTCTTCTGTCCTTATAACTTTGTGAATTGAATTTGTTTTCAATTTTTTTTTAAATATAACTACCTTTCTTTCCGCTCAATTACAAATAATGGATGCCTTTTTATAAATCTCCATTCAATTTATTTAGTACAAACATCATTTGAATCAGTTTTGCTTTTTTTTTACAACATGTGCTTATATTTATGTGATTGAAGCGTCATACTTAAACAAATGTGGCTAATTATCTTACACATAAATTAAACCTATTCAACTCATGAATTTATTTGATTTAATGCTTCAATAAAATCCCCCAAATAATATTAATTCATAGATGATATAGAAATACTGTTAACTTTATTTTTTTAAATATCATAAAGCATAGAAAACTTCTGCATGAACAACTTCGCAGGCTCTGTTCTATTGTTTCTTTTTTAATTTGTTTATCCATCTTCAATACTTTTATTCCATGTATTTACTAATGAAACATACATCTAAACAAAATAGTTCCATGCCCAAAATCCGTAATTGACTCCATTATTTCTCTGTGCCTACAAGATAACACACAGCATTTACGATTCCTTTGCATTTTCATTAGTAGATTATAAAGAGAATTTTACATTCTTTTCATAATATTATACTACTGTCATAATTTCTTGGTATATCGTAGTACAAAATGTATAACGATTCTGACTCATCCATCAATTTTTTTAGAAAATCAAATTATCAGTTTCTGCAAATACATAGTACTGCTTGATTACTTCTGTTCACTCCATTCATGCATTGAATCAAGGATCATATTGGAATTAACTTTGTTTGGTTTTTTCAATAATAAGAAGAAAAATGTATTCTTACCCATTAATGTTTTCCAACATAATGGTTTAATTTTGCATTAAATGAGATGTTAGATTAATATCCATTCAATTTTTTTTAGTACAAACATCAGTTCAATCGGTTTTGCTTTTTTTTTAAACATGTGCTTATATTTACGTGATTGAAGCTTCATAATTAAAGAAATGTAGCTAATTATCTTACACATAAACTAAACCTATTCAAAGCATGAATTTATTTGATTTAATGCTTCAATAAAATACCCTAAATAATATTAATTCATGGATAATATAGAAATACTGTTAACTTTGGTTTTTTGAATATCATAAAACATAGCAAACTTATGTATGAACGACTTTGCAGTTTCTGTTCTGTTGATTCTTTTTTAATTTGTTTATCTATATTCCATATTTTTATTATTTGTATTTACTGATGAAACACACATCCAAACAAAATAGTGTCATGCCCAGAATCTGTAATTGACTCCATTATTTCTCTGTGCCTACAACATAACACACATCTGCATTTTCATCAGTACATTATAAAGAGAACTTTAATTTCTTTTCATACTATTATACCGCTGTTATAATTTTTTGGTATATCATAGTACAAAATTTATAAGCATTATGACTCATCCATCAATTTGTTTAGAAAATCAAATTACCAGTTTCAACAAATACATAGTACTGCATGATTACTTTTGCTAACCATGTTCATGCATTGAATCAAGGATCATATTGGAATTAAGTTCGTTCGGTTTTGTCAGTGATATCCAAAAATAAATGTATTCTTACCCATTAATGGTTTCCAGCACAATAGTTTGACTTTGCATTAAATGAGATGTCGGATTAATATTGAACGGACAAGGTGTTTAAAGAATTGATTTTTCATGTTATCTTATCCAACAAAAGCATTAATTTTACTACTTTTTTTAAACTATGTTAATGCATTGACTCAAAGATTGAATTGAAACGGATTTATTCATTTCCGTCAGCAACATGGAAAAACAATGCATATTTCTTCCCCCAAACATGGTTTCCAAGATGACATTTGTAAATTCTAACTTGAGAATTTGTTCTCCCAAATAATATGTTGTCTAGATTAAAGTACAAATGCTTTTCATAACTGTTAACATTGGTTAAATAAACCGTTAACAATTTAGTCTTAACTACATAACTAATTGTGCATTTAGAATAAAAATATTTTCACATTTTACTATAGTCAATCAAGTCGCATTCCTCTGCGATAACACTTTTCATAATTATAGCGTATATATGTATGTATGTGTCTCTGTGTGTATATATATCACTATCATAATTGTAGCGCAGACAAAATTTTCCCACTTCCTTCTTGGCACACGTCCAACGGACGTGCCACCATACTCGTATATATATATATATATATATATATTACTTACAATTTCATATACCGTTTTTCAACATACTATTTCCATTTAGCTTATACATATTTTGCATTCCTTCATAACTAGTGTGTGTGTGTGTGTATAAAAGAAAATCCAATTTAAACTCTTTCTATTATAATACATTGTAAATTCTATAAGTCATATCATTTCAATTTAAAATATTTTCTTTTCTTTTTTCATCTATATTTATTTGCTATGAATTCGTTTCTAAATTATATGTATATATATAAATTTTGTTGTCCTGAATATATATATATATATAAAAGAAATTCCATTTTAAATCAATTTCCTATTTTATAAAATAAAAATCTGGAAATTCAAAATATTATATTGGCTTGAAAAACTGTATGTTATTACCAATTGTTATTTAACGGGGATTTTTATTTGATTAAAATATTGTATTATTGAATATTAAAAATTAATATTCAAAAACTCGAGACGTCAAAATCCCGAGTCGTTACAACTATAATATAAATTTTGTTAATATCAAGAATATACATGTATGTATGTATGTTTGAATGTATATATATATATATGTGTGTGTGTGTGTATGTATTTATATATATATATGTATGTATGTATGTATGTATTTATATGTGTGTATATATATATGTATGTATGTATGTATGTATATGTATGTCTATCTATGTGTGTTAGTCATCGTATTTGTACAGAAAAGTATTGCAATTCACAATTTGGAACTAAACCGAAATTTTGAACCTTGAAACATACGCAGTCATAACAACATACAGATAAATTTTTGGTGTTGGAAACCAAATGTAAATTGGAAATCTAATCTAAAATCGGCCTAGAAAAGCGTTAAAATTCATGAACAACCTCAAAGTCGAAGTCATCATATATGAAACTTGATTAACGCACACAAAAATGTCACTCTGTTTATATCTAGCTTCAATGAACATGGACTAAAACCCTAGACAAGATTAAAAACTAGTGTAACATTCAATCTTCGGCTTGTTAATTAAGCAACAAGCAAGGAGAAACTAATGAGCATCTATTTTTTAGATGCAAAAATTCTGAATAAATTTTGCATAACATAAAACAAAGACTTATGATACAAAATGTCAACATGAACAAATTGTCCCCTCTTTTGATCTACTAACAACATCTTTAAACAAGAAATTTTGATCTAGTCTAGGAGATGTGGCAAACGGTACTACCGTGTGGTACTTTTGGGTTAAGCTAAACCTTAGAATATTTCAAAATTAATGTTTACCAATATGTGTTCGAATATATCCGACCACTCAGGACTATAAAATGATAATTACCAAATCCAAACATTTATCAAATGCATGTAACAATTAAGATTTACCATGTAGAAATCTTCAACTTATCTAATGCCTGGAAGCAGAAGAACGCAAGGAAATTCCAAAGCTGCCACCAAAGGCTGTGGCCTTCAAGTCTATCTACTGCTAACATTTAGTGCGCCATCTTAGGAAAATTTGAGAGAGCTCAAGTTGGTTGTATGACTTCATGAACCCACTGCTTCCTTTTCTCAGGCACAACTAAATCAGCCAGGTTGGATCTAGTGAAAGGAAGAATGAAGCCTATAAATTAGTGGGATGATGGGTTTGGAGGAGGAAGAACACGAAACCCGCCATGATTTTTCCCATTAGCATTAAGCAGGCAGAAGGTGTGGAGAATGACATGTGTGGAAGTATACAAACTGATCAATACATGTTCACACATTAGGTGAAATGTTTTGCAAAGCAAGCTAGAAGCCTAGAAGATATTGAGATCCATCAATGATTTTTAAAATATCTTATTGAACTATTCGTTCTATTTACCAGAATAGATGAGGTTTATGGTCCAGTCATCATTTGTTTTGGAACAACTGTAGAAACTTATATTCATATTTTAATACACACACACACACATAGCCAGATTAATTATGCGCAAATAAGAACAAGACTTGATAGTTGATAACATAACACTCATACAAAAAGATATATGCAATATGATTCAAAAATAAAACATGAGTTCTTATTCAAAAAGTTTAAGTCGACAAATTAAACATCAAACCAATAAAATACTTTTAGCCTAAGAAGTTTCTAACGATTTCTATTAGTCATTATTGTGTAGCAGTACTCACTTATTAGGATTAATATGAAGTTACTTACGAAGGCAAAAAGTTGCCTAACAAGATGTGATTCATGGTTACCTTCATCTATTTAAATGTAATAATAAGATATAAACAAATGAAACGATTCAAAGCATATCATAGTTTCGAAAATATATGACATAAAGAACTATTTTCAAGTTAAAGTACTACCATCTTCATAAGATTAATATTTTCACCAAAACTTATTGTAGACATATGAATAAGTTCATAGTGGCACTTAGGTTCAGTTAGATTATTCTATATCAACAAAATCAAAGTTGAGGAAACAATAATATTTGTACAATCACTACTTTTTATCCTTTTAGCAACTGTGGATAATATGGAGTACTGGCAGATTCGATAAAAACTACAAATTGAAATTAAACCAATCATATTTTTTGAAAAAATACATTGGTTCTTTTTTCTTGGCAAAATAGAAACCAACAAAAATTACCTAAATATTCTTGCTATTGAGATGAAAATCAAGAAATCCAAAATTAATACTACACGTGTAATAGAAAATGAAATTGAATTGGTAATAACCCTAAATTCATAGTTTGGAATAAAAGATAAAAAGAGGATCTAAATGCGTCCTGGTGGATTTGGAGAGAAGAACTATAAATTACAAATTAATCTCCCACTTCCGTGTTATTTACCAATTTACCAAACAATATAACACATACAAGTGTTGCAACAGATTGTCAAATTAAAAAATAATTTCTCTCATTTTTACCAATGTTCTTTTGCATATACCAACAGTCATTTATTGTTAGCAACTAGTAACATATAAAAGTGTTAGGAATTAAAAAAGTTAAATGTTGGCAAATCATTAGTTCTGTGTACTATAACTAATAGTTAATATGCGCCCATTAAGATTCAAATAGATGGTTTTTCTTTCTTTCGTTTTTTTTTTAAATTTACCCCTTTCACTTGCTGCCAAATGAGTGTGATTCAATAATTTCCATAACCGATAATTTTCCATAAAATTGTCTTTTTTCAAATGGATCCAAACGATGTCATAATCAAGAAGCTTTTAAGCTTACACTTCTTGCAAAGACGTCGCACATCTATCGTATTTGTCATATTACAGGATGCCACTTTCATGAATTCTTATAAACCTATTAGAAAAGCTGTTGTCGTCAATCCTTTGCCCACTCTACGTTTCTACACATACAATAACATCAAACTTTCAAATGCTCCATATTTTACTGCATAATTAACATAAATATATTCATTCATTAAACATCTAATAAATTTGTTAATAGTTAATATTAATAATAACTTACATTTAATTATCTTTTAACTATTAATATTAATTAAATATCTTATGCATTTTATTATAAATTTCAAAATAATTATCTTATTATAAATTAGCTAATATTAATTATAAGAATATAATTTATTGCCTTTTATATATATGCTTATAAATTATATTAATATTAACTGTTATGATGAATTAAACATCTTATAAATTTTCCTATCAATTTAAAAATAATTATATTAATTATTAATTACAATTGGTTTCTTAAAATTAGTTATCTATTATATATGCTTCTAAATTATCTAAATAATAACCGTTAATATTAATTAAATATCTAACAAATTTTCATAACAACTTAAAATTAATCATCGTAACAATATATATATATATATACTTAATGGCTAGTCATCCATACTTCCCATTTCAAACACATGCTATTTTTACATTTTCTAAGTTGCTCCGCCTCAAATGGTTCGATGAAATTTTAGCAACACTTCCCTTTATTCCGGACGCCGTACGCCAGTTTACGTACATAGGGAACATATAGGAAATACAATTGAAATTTTATGAAGCATTTAAAATGAAATGATTTCTAAAATATAAAAATATCACTATATTTATAACTTGTCAAATAGCAGATAAATCTAGCAAATACATATTATATGGTTTAAATAATAAATTTAACTTTAAGTTACAAAATTACCATAGTTTAGTTCTGTCATTAAATATTATTTAATTAAATTTTAAAATAATATATAATTTATTATAATTTTTGTTTTAGTTTAAATAAATATTACAAAATAGTTTCTTATAAATAAGCGCTCTCCTACCTGCACTAATTTTACTCAAAAACTAACTTTTTAAAAATATTACTATAATTTAACTTAAAATTAATTTTGATATAAATTAAGCACTACTATTTTATTACTTAGTCTAAAATGGTATATGTAATTTGTTATTATAATTAATTTTAAGGGAACTTTTGTAAGATACCATTTTTAAGTTTCAAAATAGACATAGTTGTCCCTACCAAAAAGAAATTTGGAAAGACACCTGTATTTTTTATTTCAACCAAACGAATCATTGCAAACATCTGCACTTAATTTTGTTCATATTAACCTTTGATTAAATATTGATTTGATTTTCTAAAAATAACAAAAAAGTTATCGAAAATAATTTAAGAGGGGAAATTTAAAACTTGTTTTTGATAAGGGTATGCACTAATTCCAAAAATTAAAGGGTGGATCTTAATTTGCTTATAAATTTAGATTGCTAAAGATTATTAAAACTGACATGATATTCTATATTTAAGCTTATTAGACAACATTAATAATTTTAAACGGTTGGACCATGGAAATTCCAAACATAAACAGAATTGCTACTTGATCTTTTTCGGTTATTAGGATATTTAAATAAAAAGCTAGTTTGAACCAATTATTATTACCGTCGATATTATATACGTGAATGATATCCAAATTTATTATAAATAAAGAATATAAAAAATAACTATTATATATATGTGTGTGTGTGTGCGCGTGGGCGTGCGCGCGTGTGTTAATGTAATCTAAAATTAACGCTTTATTCAACTATAAAAAAGAAAATATATTTAATACCGTATAATATGATACAATGACATTTTATTTGACAGTATCTAAATTAATTATAGCATATATATTTTAAACTAGTATCCATATATATAATAGTATAAACCCATTATAATAGAAAAGTTCAAAAAAATTACTGCACCAAAATGTGTTTAAAATAATACTATGGACGCATTTACAAAGCATACACTTCAATAATTCCAAGAAACCCTTTAAGCTTTAATCATATACTGTTAAAAATAGAAAAGCTATGACCAAAATCTACAAAATACAACCAAAAATGTTGTTTTTAATATCAAATTGCACATAAATATCATCAAAACTACACAAAATAAATAAATGGTAGCTTAATTGCAAAATACTAAACTAACAACGTATCTCTAATGAAGTTGAAAGTATAATGACAAACTACAACATTTGATGCATGCATATTATGCAAATAAGGCAACATATTACACAATTGTATTTCTGCGTATGCTAATATCATAATATTTGCTGTTTTTGAGATCAAAATCTTGTGCAAAAGAGCTTGATAAAATGTATCAAACCTAAACTATGCAGCCATCTGCCAATTATAATAAGTTAAATAAAAACTGAAATAAAATACAAAATAGAAATAAATGACAAATGATTTGATGAATAATCTTGTATAAACATAAGATACAAAATAATAAATTAATAAATAATACATGCACACACACAAACACACACACACATATATATATATACACACACACATACATATATGTATGTATATATGTGTGTCAGGAAATTGTCAAAGCTTTCATAACAACCATATAAAGTCCTAAAACCAAAACCAAACTATGTGGCAAACATATATAATTATAGCAGCACATGCACGCATAATTGTAGGAAATAAAACTAATCACAGCTGTAGAAAACATATCTCATACCTCAACATCCAGCAACAAGTTCTCTAGTTTGATACCTCTATGAATCACATTCTTTTGGTGGCAATAGGCCAATGTGCTTCCTAGGCTTGCAACATACTATCAATCCATATCTTATTGAAATAAGCTGAAGCAAATTGTTGTTTTAATAGCTTCTGCAATTTCCTTGTTTTGAAGTTAAATGCACACATATGTTGTTAAACTGCACAAAACTATCGTCTGTTTCCTCCAATTGGCATGTAAAAGGGCCAATTGCTTATAATTCTCGGCACTTATGATGTTGACTGAAAAAGCAATCGAGTAACGATAATTTATCGGTTCTTGCAAAAGATATCCATCCTTTTCCACTACAACTTATGGATATAGAAATGCCATTCTACAATTATCGTGTGTTCGGATAGAAAGAATCTCAATTTGCAGTATCTATATGATATACCATATGATGATAATTATAGTTTAGCCGAGATACCCAACCATTAAGCTTATGAAATGAGGGCAAAACACTATGACCATAGAAGGAGAGAGAAAAGTGAGAAAGAACTTCATGATTTTAATAAGATTATCAACATAGTTTGATAACATTATAACTGAAGAAAGGAATGCAAATATTCCAAACACAACTTGCGGTAACATGTCTATTTTTCTCCTTTAACAATTTCATTTGTGAACACATCTCCAAACTTTACAATGTGTACTCCCAACACATTTTTTCCAACCGAACTACTTATGAAATCTGGTTCATTCTCTGTATTCTTCATAATAATATTATCAAGCTGACAAGCACCATTGTCCAAGTGGTTAAGTGATTCGGCTTTGGTGCGAGAGGTCATAAGTTCAAACTTACGTAACGTAATTCAAACGTTTATTGACAAGTGATATTTTGTCCCAGTAACATGTTGTATATAAATTACCATTTCAAAAAATAATAATATTATCAAGCTCCCTTGAATCCATAATAAAACATCTAAAATGAAAAGAAAATATTAGTA
This sequence comes from Allium fistulosum, assembly GCA_030737815.1. Lineage (NCBI taxonomy): Eukaryota > Viridiplantae > Streptophyta > Magnoliopsida > Asparagales > Amaryllidaceae > Allium > Allium fistulosum. The sequence goes on from CM060905.1 coordinate 55,895,572, forward strand.
ATACAGCAAAATTGGTGTGTTACACACATATGAGGAATGAGGAACGTTCAGTGACATTCCTATTTTGCAACACCACTCTAGCCCCTTGATTTCCACCCCATATTCCGATCAAATAGTAAAATATGACATGAAAGCGAGAGAAACAACTATTATTTAAATCAGAATGCGTGGTGGAAATCATGGGGTTAGAGGGGTGCTGCAAAATAGGGGTGTCATTGAACGCTCTCAGTTCACACATTTTAAGTTCCATTTACATCCATAACGCTTAGATTCCATTCAATCAGATGCACGGTCAAAATAATGAAAATGTGAAATGGTAAGAGCTAATTTTTATACCTCAAATAGAGAAGCAAACAGTAAAAGCAGACTTGCCTATGACTAAAACATGTATACATATTATGATAGACCTAACGAGTCCTAACAGTAAATCTTGATAGATCTTGTATCAATAAATTAGAGAAGAGAACTCGTTTTGCTTCTCTAAGAAAAATGAGATCTCTTTTGTAGGATCAAATAGTAGGGTTAAAGAACCACCGTTTTCACTTTGATATCCAACATTTAACAAACAAACAAATTAAATCTTGTTTGGTGATACAAGATCAAATTTATATCAAAAAAGTCAGAAGTTAACATACACGAAGTGGTTGTTCATAAATGAAGGAAATAAATGTCTTAACAGCTATGTATTTAGATATTTTCAGCATTAAAAATTCATAACATTATGTAGATACTCTTAACAACTGACATAAGCTAGCTCTTGATAAGCTTATTGCCAAGACAAGATGTTAACTAGGTATATTCCAAAGTTGATGGGAATTGGTAGCAAAGTTGATGAGAATTTTTTGATAAATAATACCACGATTTCAGATTAAAATGACTTCTTGGCAAAGAGGTAAATAGTGCATTGTAGATTGACAACAGCATGTCTTCGTCATCATTTGCGTATACCTGATGAGATATCTTTTGGAGAAGTCGATCCATATTATTCTATTTAAGCATACATTAAATTTATAACAAAATCATGGATTTAACATTATTAACACTACAAGAATTACTGTTTATAGCAATGGGAGGGGGGCAACGGCCGCCAACGGCCTTTGACTAACGGCTTCCAACGGAGAACAACGGCAAGCTTTTTCCCGGAATTTTTTAATAACAAAAAACACATGCCGTTGGAAGCCGTTGGAATATTGCCGTTGGCGGCCGTTGCATGTCGTTGGAAATCCGCGACTTACCTGCAGCTCAATCTTCTTCTTCCTCATTCCATTCCACACGAAAAATAACCCAATTTCCCCAATCCCCCCCCCCTAAAAAATTTCCAACCCCATTTTATCCCCTTCTACACGTTCTAGCATCCCCATCTTCGTTTGCAAGCTTCACAACCTCCAAAATCAGGTATTATTTGCTAAAACCCTAATTTTGTTAAATTTTTAATTTTAGGTTAAATTGGTAATTTTTGTGTATGTATTGTGCTATTGTTTGTGTAGTGTAGTGTATTGGACCTTAATTATTGTTATTAAACTAATTATTGCATGTTTAACTATGATTTGTTAAATTAGGTTTATTATTAAATTAGTGTCAAACTTAATAATTGTTACTAACCTAAGCATGAACCTCACTTGTTATTATATTGGTGATTGAATTGCGTAAAATCGTACGTAGAAAGTGATGATATTGACCTATAAATTGTTCGCTTTTGACATGTTATGATATGATATATACGTGACACATTTTGTGCATGACTGGATGTGATTTGTGATGCGATTATATGTATAACATTGTTCGTTTATTTTATACGTTGCGCACACACACTGGATTTTTTTTGTTTTAGGAAAAAATCATTATATATGCATTGATTCAACATATTGTTTATTGATATAAAAGTTTAAATTTTATGAAAATAAAATTTAAACTTTTGTATCGCTAATTTTAAAATTTAAACCCTTACAGTGTTTTTGGCCCCGTCTGATAAGTATTGTATATGATCGTTGTGTGGATATTCGTTTTTTTAACAAAACAGACATATATATTCATCGTATACTGTATTTGTTGGATTTGTCCCTGTATTGGACAAGTTACAAAAACAATAACGTAATTAAATCTCGTAAATCATTTCAGTTTAAACGGTTCGCAAAATTTCGGCAGCACTTCCCTTTATGTTCCTTGTGTACACGCAATTGTGTACTATTCAGGGAACTAAAGCGAAGTGCTGTCGAAATTTTGTTGAATCGTTTAAATTGAAATGATTTATGCGATTTAATTACGTTATTGTATTTGTAATGGGAGGTAGGATGACCCATCAACAAAGTGTCAATGATCAATTAATATCAAATTCGCTAATAAAATTGTTTAAATAAAATATAATGTTCATTTCAAAATAAGCTTTAAGTATTATTTTAACAGATATAATAAAAACAAGAAGAATGTTTATAAAATTGTTTTAATAAAAAATGTCAATGCAAATTTATATCGTACTTTTTAATTATATACGTAGGTAAATGGACAATTATTTTACTGATCGGAGCTGGATGTACAAAAAACGAAGGGTCGATACTGAAGGCTCAACAAGTGAACATTTTAATAATGGTGTTAGCGTATTTATGGATTTTGCTTTACGTAATAACGGAAACTACAAAGAAATCCGTTGTCCATGTAGTAAATGCAAACTGTTAAAGCATTTGATACCACAAATGGTTAGAGTTCATTTGCGTCAGTACAGTTTCGTGTCGAACTATTTGATTTGGGATAGTCATGGGGAACAGTTAGCATCTAATCCCGTACAAGATGAGGAGGTGGTGAGTAATGAAATTGGTATGACAAATCTTGTAGAACATATGGTTGAAGATGCTGCACATTCAATGTTTCATGTTCCTCAATTAACTGATGACGATGGTAATGCTGAAGAAGAACCAAATATTGGGGTAAAAAAAATATGATTTGTTAGATGCCGCTAAAAAACCCCTTTGGGAAGGCTGCACAAGCGGAACCCAATTATCAGTAACTGCTGAATACATTGCGATGAAATCCAAATACAACCTCACAGAATCTGGATTTACGGCTGTTGTACAAGCTGCGAAACGATATATGCCTCCTAATAATCTAATGTGCGAAAATCATTACGAAGTAAAAAAACTGATGTCGGCTTTCGGTTTACCGTATCAAAAAATAGATACATGTCTAAAGGGTTGCATGTTGTTTTGGAAAGAAGATATCAACCTTAGAAATTGTAAAATATGTAATCAGGAAAGATACAAACCAAGAAAGAAAAAGGGAAAGGAAGTCCCGTATAAGCGTATGCATTATTAACCAATTACTCCTAGACTTCAAAGGTTATATGCATCTTCTGTAACTGCGCAACATATGAGATGGCATGGTGTGAGAACACATGAAGAAGGTACGTTAACACATCCAGCTGATGGGGAAGCATGGAAGCATTTTGACCAGAAATATCCTGATTTTGCGTCCGAAATTCGTAATGTTAGATTTGGTTTATGTACGGATGGATTTTCCCCATTCTCTCAATTTGGTTCGAAATATTCGTCATGGCCTATAATTGTCACACCTTATAATTTACCTCCTTGGATGTGTATGAAAACTCCATATATGTTTCTTACAGTTGTCGTCCCTGGTCCCGATGATCCGACACAAGCAATCGATGTTTATTTACAACCAATGATTGATGAATTAAAAAAATTGTGGTACGAGGGAGTAGAGACATATGATATTTTCCAAAAAAAGAACTTTCGCATGTATGCTTCTTTATTGTGGACAATCAGCGATTTTCCTGCATATGCAATGCTTTCAGGTTGGAGTACGGCCGGTCGTCTAGCTTGTTCTTATTACATGAAAGAAACACGAGCAATTTTTTTACCTCATGGAAAGAAAGTTTCGTGGTTTGACTGTCATCAATGTTTTCTTCATATTAATCATCCTTTTCGAAGAGATAAAAAAAACTTTACAGCTAATAGACATGAAACTTTGAGACCACCTACGGTTTGGTCAAGCGAAGAAATTTATGAACTTGTAAAGGATTATCCAAAGATACATGAAACCGGAGAACAAATTGAAATTCAAGGTAAATCATCGATTCATAACTGGTGCAAACAGAGCATATTTTGGGAATTGCCTTATTGGAAAAATCTCTTGATTCGTCATAATATTGACGTGATGCATAATGAGAAAAACGTGTTTGATAATCTGTTTAATACAATTTTGAATGTTAAAGGGAAAACGAAAGATGATTTGAAATCAAGACGTGATATTGAAGTAATATGTAATCGTCCTGAGCTTCATATAAAACCAAATGACACAAAAAAGCCAAAAGCTTGCTATGAGCTAGACAATAATCAAGTTAAATTACTTTTAAAATGGGTGGAAGGATTAAGATTCCCAAATGACATATCTTCTAATCTTCGTAGATGTGTTGACTATAAGAACAATAAACTTAGCGGGATGAAAAGTCATGATTGTCATGTTATGATGGAAAATTTATTACCCGTCGCTTTTAAAGAACTGTTGTCCGTAAAAGTTTGGACTGTTGTAACAGAACTTAGTCTGTTTTATAAAGAGATTTGTTCAACTACATTAAAAGTTGATCGTCTACGTAAACTTGAGGAAGAAATCCCGATATTGCTTTGCAAACTGGAAAAAATATTTCCACCAGGTTTTTTCAATGTTATGGAGCATTTACCTATTCATCTTCCATTTGAAGCACGTCTTCAAGGGCCTGTGCAATATGGATGGATGTATCCATTCGAAAGGTATATCAATATTTAGTTTATTACATATTGGTTTAATTAAATGTATAAAAAATTAATTAAAAATAATTTTTGCTAGGTATTTAAATCATCTAAAGAAAAAAGTGAGACAGAAAGCTCGAGTTAAAGGTTCGATTTGCAAATCGTACATCGAAGAAGAAGCTTCGTTTTTTTTCTCTCACTATTTCAGCGACCATGTGAACATATCATTTGAAAGTGCTATGCGTAATGATGAAGGCATTGATGAAGATGATTGTCAAGCGACTTTATCTATTTTAAAAAAAAATGGTCGGCCTGCTGGTAAATGTGTGGAAGTATGGTTGGATGATAGAGATTATCAAGTAGCACACACGTACATTCTTCTCAACTGTGCCGAAGTTGCACCATTTATTAGGTAATATATATACACATACGTCTACACATGCATATCATCTACACATATGTATACACAAATATGCACACATGTATTTTAATCATAATGCAACATTTGTTCTATAATTGCAGTATTTACGAATCACAACATCCAAACGACGATATCGGTAAAGAATTTGCTGCTTGGTTTTCTAACTACGTTTTTGATACAACAAATTGTGTTGTAGATGAAGGATTGAAACATTTAGCTATGGGACCAAAAAGGATAGTCAAGACATATCCAATATTCTTTGTCAACGGATATAAATTTAATACCAAAGAATACGGTGCCGAAAAATCAACTAACAATACTGGTGTATTTGTCAAAGGTAGTGATGATCCAAATGATCACATAAATGACTTGTATGGCGTGCTGACCCAGATTTTGCAGTTGACATATTTCACCCGACCCGCAGAAGAAGTATTTTTGTTTAAATGCAACTGGTTCAGCAACGTTCCAGGTTCTGGAATAAACGTGGATCCAAAATATAATCTTATAGAAATAAAACATACTTCGAGGTATTATAAGTACGATCCTTTTGTACTTGCCAAACAAGCTCTTCAAGTTTATTATGCTCCTTACCCATCTTTAAGAAGAGATAAAATAGATTGCTCGGCTGTTTTTAAAACCAAACCAAGGTTTACATTTGATGGATGGAATATTCCTGAACAACAAGCTTACCAAGCAGATATCGAGGAAAATAGAGGAATAATAGTAACCGACGATCAAATAGATTTTGGACCACTAAACGATGAATCAAATGCATTAATTGAAGCATTTGAGAGTATAGAGGAACAAAATATAGAGTGCGAAGAAGAGTCTGAATCCGAAAGCGATGAGGATTGATCACTAATCAATATTTTGAGAAGGTAATTTTTTTTCATTTTTCTGTTTCCAAAGTAATTTTATATGATATGTATCACATAGTCTCTTTTATGTTACGCCATAATGTATGTTACGCCATGTTCATTATTCTAACACCATTTGCATACTAAATTAATCAATGTTACTCTTGCTTTTCTTTATACTATGATTTCATATAGGTATGTCGGGATGTAGACGTTCACACTCCGGATCTTCCAGCTCATAGAGAGGTGATGATGCTGGTCCTTCACAGCCGGGTGTTCGGCCTACGGTATGGCTGAAACCCAAAGCCGATGGCAGGTAAGTATAAAGTTTCAAAATTAAATTTTATTCCATACAATCTTTTATCAAATATATATAGTAGTAACAGAATATTAAATGTTTTTTCTCTGTTTTACACAGCGGTGCGTTTACGTTGGAGCCTTCCAACATAGTGCTCACAGTCTCGCGACGGGCGTATATGGCTCGTGTTGGCCGAGGTGGACTGCGATACTAGAGGGGGTGCGGGAGGCTATCTGGCAGGACTTTTTGGTATGTGTGGTATATCAATTATTGCATTATGTAGTCATGTACATTATGTCAATTCATGTTTGCACTATTTGTAGCATCTGTATAACTCATATTTTTTCAAACGTGCAAGGGGAAGTGGACTTGGCCGATTCTGATGTTTTTGTTGTCCGGCGCCATTTGAGCAGCAAAATTGCAAAATACTATCGCGAAACAATAAACAACATCAAAACATCAGGAAAGAGGCCTCATTGGATGAGTGAAGCTGTCTTTGATAAGTTCGCCACCTGGTGGAGCAACGGGGATTTTGTGGTAAATCTATCATATATTTAATTTAAATTGTTTGAGGCAAATAATATATAAATAATTAAAACTGTCAAAACAATTTTTGTTTTCAATTTAAATTTGCAGAGGCAGTCCGAGAGGAATTCTACAAACAGGAGCAGGAACCCCGTTACACATCGCGGTGGTTCCAAGTCTTTCCAGCATCACCGGGAAGATTTGGTATAATTATTAAATAAGATAAATAGTTAATTTTTTTAAGTTTTAATTTGTTAAAATATAAATAATGTATATTTATATGTGCATATTTCAGGAGAGACAACGCGGGGGGGGGGGGGGGGCTGTTAGTTATTGGGATGTGTTTACCCATACACATGCTTTGACTCGGGTCGATGATTTCGGCGCGGTTTCTTACTCTTGGGACCACGATGACAAAGCGCGTGCTGCCTATGTAAGTATAACATAAGTAACTAAAACTTACAAGTTAATTGAAATAACGTTAACTAAATTCAATTATATTTTGCATGACAGCAAAAGTTCCAGGAAGTGCGGATAGCCTTACTTGAGGATACGAGACGAGCTCACTTGACCTCCGATGAGGAGGACGCCATTTTTGAGTCTATCATGGATCCAATGACCCGTGGCAGACGCTACGAATATGGAAGCCAATCAGTAATTTTAAGTTAAATTTTAAGTTAGTAAATATCCTTATACTGGTGTATTCCATTCATATTTTGAACTATCCTTATACCCGCGGCAGACGCTTCCATATCCGTAGTTTGTTTTATGAATTTGTTAGTGAATATATATAGGTTAGTTAATTTGCAATTATTTTAATACTAATTTTTTTAGTGTAGTTGATAATTTAAATTTATTTACAGGCTCAGACAGCCCAAAGAGAATATCAAAAGGCTCAAGATAAAGAAGAGATTGCGCAGCTACGAGCCGAGCTTGCCGAGATGCGGGAACGCAATTTGCTGCATGAAGCAAGGACGGAGGAGATGAACCGGCGTATGGCGGAGTTCATGGCACAGTATGGATAGCCTCCTTCATCTGGTGGTTCTGGTGCGGAGTGATTTAGGTATGTTTTGTTATTGGCATGTATATTTTGGAGTTGGTGAGAATTTGATACATTCTAATGGTTTCTGTGTATATTTGGATTTGATACATTCTGATGGTTTTGTTGTGGATGTTGGTTTGGATTTTTGATGTTGGTTATGTTTGGACATTGGTTTATGTTGAAATATATGCATGATTTGGTTATATCTATATGTTTGGATATGTTTTGATATAGTTGTTATATATATATGCTCGAAATGGAGCTGTTTTGATATAATTGTGGTTGTGTGTGGCTGGAAGCAAGCACTGCTGTTTTTATAAAAAAAAAATATACCCAGATTTCCAACGGCGACCAACGACACACTGGTCATTTACCTCCAACGGCTTCCAACGGTAAATTCCAACGGTAGTTTGGTCAACAGTATTTGCCACGTTAGCAAACTTGCCGTTGGAAGCCGTTGGTATAATCCCGTTGATGCTGTTGGAGGCCGTTGGAAGCCGTTGAAACGTATACCAACGGGATTTTCAACGGCCTCCAATGGCTTGCCGCCGTTGGAATGAGCCGTTTCTGTTGTAGCGTAAGTGTATATATATGTGCGTATATATCCGCGCTCACAATGTTCCCATCCACTGCAGTATTCTAAGAGTTAACATAATAAAGCATAACATAAAACGTTCGCATGTTTCAAAAATGTAGAATATCTGCATGTAACATTGGTTTGAGTGGGCGCATGTACTAAATGTAAATATGTCCATATTTTTCACACTATAACATGTCAGTTATTATATAAGAAGCGGTTCCTTATAGCTATAATAATACAGTGCCTTGGACTAGTTGAAAGCTGCTACCTTGTAAGGAAAGTTGTACAAACGAGAAAAAAATTGAACTCGGTTGAATCCCTTGCATCATTTGCAACATCCTTTGCATCGGCATCATCTTCTTCATGTAATCTCATCCCATCCTTCCCTATCTCCCTCGAGGCAGCGGCAAGACAACCACTTGGCCAACTCGTTTTTGAGCGCAAAGTAGAAGCTGTTGAAGAAGGAGATCATGGATTGAGCTTCCGTTTCATCTTCCTTGTCGAATTGGTATCCACCGATGCCGAGGGAAGGGAAATTAGGTAAATTAAAAAATAAAAAAGAGGCTCAGCTCTTTTTAATCATTTTCCTTGTATGGAGATAGGTTGGAGATGAGGAAGAAGAAATGACATTTTTTAGAAATAAGAATGGTTCACGATTTTAATATTGCATTAAATTCTGACAGATATTCAATGCATCATTGAATCATGACGGTTCCATTTGTTGCGTTGATTGCTGGGCATTATTGCTATCATTATCCAGCCCGTATTCGCTATGTTGTTATTTAAGAAGAATAAAACACGCTAGGGTTAATTTTTTGTAGCCGCAAGTTTTTCTGTACTTCATTTCTTCTCAATTAATAAGCAGCGGTAAAATTTTCATCTAATTCCCAATTTTATTTTATTTTGGTTGCATCTGCAGGCAAAATTTGTAATTTATCTAACCATATTAATTGCAGGAAATGGCTTTGCTACAAGTGCTGGACGAAGAAATACCTTATCATGCACGAATTTATCCGATGTATTCTCCAATAAAGGGATGGAAAGGTGAGATAGTATATTACAGCGAAGAGGTTCAAAGCCAAACTGATGATATGATTGAAGACCGAGACATAGACGATGATAATGATCATACAAATGAATATCATGATGGAAAGGTGACACTTGCTAAAATTGAAAGGGCATTTAAAGACGATGACAAAGAATTTAGCGGATATGAAGTGCTTCAAGAAAAGATATTTCATCATAGACTGTACAATGGATTTATCGCTCTCATTGAACCTCGTATTAGTAGAGATAACCTGTCAATTGAGGATCTTAAGATAATGCACATTTGGAATATAAGCCTCAATAATAAGTCAAGCTCTCTTTCTTGGTCAGCCAAATTTGAAGATTCAACAAATAGTATTGAGCTTGAAATACAGAGTCGTGACAAAAATGAAAATGAAACAAGTGACACCAAAGTGGTTGGTTTTTTCTTAGACACTAAACAATGTGACAGTGTGAATTCTGCAACGGTTGATGGTTATGAGGTGAAGTACTCGTTGTTTAGTAATGCTTACAGAGTCAAATTTGAAATAAAATCATACAATGATGATGGTAGCCCAGCACTCAATGTAAAAGGACATGTACGTGCATATTTTAAGCTTGGTGGAAAAAACTATGAAAAGTATCTTTTTGGTGGGCAGGAGTATAAGAAATCAGAGCATGTAGGTGGAAGTGATACCCTTATTGTATGTCCTGCCTTAATTCTTCCACGCAACCTTTATAATTTCAGACTTGATGTATCGTTAAATGACGAGGTTGGCAACTTTGCGTTCAATAGCAATAAAGTAATGGTATTTCTTCGCAGCATAGCCGTTGACGAAGAACTTCACAATGTGGGCGAAAAAGGCTACATCATACTTACTGCTATTTGGGCTTGCTTCTGCGTGGATTTGCAACATGGTATTACTTTTTTTTCCTAGTATGTCTATACTTGTTGATTGAGTTTTGAGCATGGAGGTTTGATACATTCCTTTTTTTTTAAGTTCCGTTTTATCCAGTGAACCTATCAAGCATGATTTCACCAATTTTTTGCACCATATTTGTTCTTAAAAACATCAGAGAGATGATTTATTAAATGGACCCCATTAATCATCACCATATCTGGTAAACCTTCGTAGTGTTAGCATTTGGGGTGATGATTAATGGAGTTCGTTTAATTAATCATCTCTCATGTCTACGGTAACAAAATGGTTTCACGCTAACAACTGCATCATTAAATGAATTTTAGATTGTTTAACTGGGTAGCTATTAAATGTGACGGATCCTAAATATTTATATTATGGTGAACATCCGTGGTCCATGCAGATTCTTCAAGCATCCTTGCTCAATAGCGCTCTTGAATTTACAATTAAAAGAATTGCTTTTTCAGCATGTGCGCCAGTGCACAGACATACATAGCATAGTTGTGCGATCCCATGCTATGCACATGGAGTTCACCATATAATTTACTTAACAGAGTATTTTTTGGATTTTTTAGTTATATGAAGGTGGAAGAATATGTTTATAGATTGTAATACTTAGATTATGTTTTTTATCATAAATATTATTGACAAATGGTTGTTGATAAATCTAATTAAATAATCGCGAAGCATATGAAGTATAATTGATATTTATAGAACACAACGATTTTATACAACAAATAACATCAGCTATCAATTATTCCTAAATTGGTAAGCATTACATTACTATGCGTTACTGTTTATTAATTTCAAATGTAATCAACAAAGTTCTAAGTAAATTATCATATGTTCATATAAATTTAAATATGCACATAAGTTGGTTTGCCATAATGTTCCAAAAATTGAGATAGAAAAATTGTGCTCGGAGTGAAATAATTTTTATTTTTGTTTCAGTGAACAACGTTTCAACATTTGCATTATCTTTGATATTGCACAATACTAATTAAATTTGAGAAAAATATTATAACAGCTTTGAAACATCATATTTTATAATACCTATAAAGTAATATGACATGAGAATTGTATGTAATATATGCATTATGTAGTCAAATTTTTGGAATAGCCAAATAATTTTCCTCTTTAGTTCAAATATTCATACGAACTTAATAACTAAAAAAATGCATAATCATATGTCAAAGTTAACTAATATCATTATTAAAAAAATACTTATAGATATGCATAAGAAACCTTTCCATGACAGTTAATTGAAAATTAATTTAGATCAACTGTGTGAAGAAACATAATCAACAAAGAAAAAAAATAAAAATAGATTATTATTATTGTTGTTGTTAGAATAAATTTATCGTAAATGGCTATATTATAGAGTAGAAAAAAGTATTTTGTAACATATACAGAGAAGAAACAAATATTAAAATGGAAGTATTACTGCTATGTAGTGAAATAATAATTTTGAAAAATTCAAAAATTAGCCCAAGTTAGTTTGTTCTATTATGGACCAAAATCTATGAAAACCATGGCTTACTCAAAAAATACGCATTTTCTCATAATATGAAAAGTAAAAACTTCAATATCAATTATATCCATTAAAATTCTTATGTCTCGTTTGGTTTTATTTAAAAAAAATTGTTTTGCGTTTTCAAAATTAATTACAAAATATGAGAAAGGTGGAGGGACGACAAAGAGGTGATGGAAAATGGAGGGGACGATGAAGGATGAGTTGTTTTTTGTGCTTGTGTTATATTTCAAAACTCGGAAAATTAAAAAAAAAGTTGTTTTTAATTCCGTTTTAACTTCGTTTTCTAAAATGACCATTTTTCGTAATATACATGCATCGTGCACATTGTTTTATGGAAGAAAACTCAACTAAAATTGGCAAACCAACCACAACCTTAATTAATTTTTGCAAATTCTTCGAAAACAATTAGTTGATGAACATATTTGTCATACTTCTTTCCTTAGCCAATTAACGACACTTTATACTTAACTCTATATTTAAATATATTTTTGATTTAAATTTGACTCTTATTTATTAATCCATCACAATTACCTTGTATTTTTTCATGTAATTAGCCTTCATTCAAATTTATACTCCATATTGTATCATGGTTTTAAATATTGGCGATGAGTTTTCTTCGAAGATCCATTTGGACAATAGCCATGAAGTTTGTTTGGAGTATCAATTCAAGTATATCTACTCGTTATATTTTTTATTTACACATATAGGTGTCAACAATATAGTATTTATAATCTAATCGTTTTGTTTCCCATGTAAGACAAATATTATAATCATGTTTTATCATATGTGAAAATATAAAGTTTCATTTCAAGCATAAATAATTACGTAAAATATAGTATTACCTTTAAAAGCATTAAAAATATTACTTTAACAATATTTTGTTCGTTTATAGTAGAAAATTATCAATAAATGTTTCATTTTTATTATTTTAGTGAATGCATGAATGTGAAGAAAATCTGTTAAGATCGATGGTGAGTTCATACTTTACTATTTCTTTACAGTGATAAAGCATTTGTAAAATTTATATAAAACTTTTGCAATGTAAAAAATTTGAACCGCATCACCATGTTATATTATCGACTGTTAACAAAAATATATAAAATTTCAAATGAACTTAGTTATGCATATTCTTTAACAAATTTATAGCCTTTTTAACTAAGCATATTGTCTAATATTTCAACAATCGTTGTATTTGACGTTGGTGCATTTTAAGAAAGAAGCATCTTTGGCACAAATGTTGTTTTTTATATTTACAAACAATTATCAAAACCTATGATAACCTAACTATTAGAGAATCTTCTGAAACCTACACGATTAAGCGTATGAATATAACATCGGACTCTATGAGAATTTAGTTTATACTTGATATCATATGAAATTGACAAAGTGAGATAAATTAGTGTAACATTCCGTATCTAGAGGCCAAAAGCTAAGCGCTACAGATGATGCAGTTATCTATAGTATTAACTTCCGGTGATAAAATATGATAATGCTAATGGCATACATAATATCAGAAGCACTTGAATATGAACAAAATCATATATTTCAAAAAAAAACATTTTGTTGATTACATTTCAAAGCAATATCATATCCAAGTTACATAATTCCTTAACCGTTTCCCAGGTACTGATCATATATAATTTACAATAATACGTCAGAGACGACATAATATGATGCCCTCTTGGTTGACCAAGGAAATATAGTCATAACTGACTTAATATGCACAATGGAATCAATACAAAATAAAATGAAACTCCTAATTAGCTATCCGTCAGTCATATGCTCGTCTCTGGAAGCTTTATTCGTTAAAATAACGAAAACCTCAACCCTCAGCCTACTGAAATCAATTTTGAGCATCCAAGAGTTTAAGAGGAAACAAAAACTTCGAGTCAGACGTAAAGTCTGATATGAATAATATTGTTCATCTCTGTTATTTTATGTTAAGTGAGACCACACCGCTTTGCGAACCGGATTTCCCCCCACTAACATTCCTTTAAAACATATATTTTGCAAATATTTTCCTGCAACCAAAACTGGTTAAAATTTGTAAAGCATCATTATGTAAACATGCATATATATCAGGTAATAAATGAATTATCTGTTCAAATACATTAGTTTTGTTTGGCTAACATTAACCGTTGGTTGACTCGGGCATACCAGATAATACCAAAATTTATCTAATATCTGTTAGACACTTCTCTTTTTTGGACGATCTTTCCTTAACTATATGTTAAATACTTCTTCTTTGGACGGCCTGTCCTTAACTTATCATCTTCCAAGGTCAGCTAATCCTAATGGTTTTTGGGATCACCAATAAATTATCTATATACAAAAATATATTTCTTCCTATGTGTATCCATAATTTTAGTCTTACATATGACAAAGCCCTACACAGTGGAATTTTGGACCAAATTAGCTGCGGATAATAGCTAATGTATAGGACGCGACCTTATGTCAGTCACATTTGGTATTCTATACTCTGAGCCCTTTTACTTAGGGATATCTTTCTAAAATTTCTTTGAAAACCGTTTCAAAATGATTTAAAACCTTTAAATCAAACTCGACAAGGAAAACATATAATCTTTATGCTTTATCCAAAATCACATTGCCATGTTATATATATAATTTACTCAAATCTTAGTTGATTGAAACATTTAAACTTTTGAAAGTCTCCCTTTCAAAACCATTTAAAATACCACTTTCGAAACCATTGAAAGTACATCTTTCTAAACCAAGTAAAACTCTTTCTTTTATCTAGATCAAAAGGCCAAATCCTTCCTTTTAAAATCATTCTCAAAACCCTTTTGAACCTCCAAAAACCTATTTTTGAAAGCCTTAAAACTTTAGACATCTTACTTTTAAAACCTTTAAACATTGCCTTTCGAAACCCTTGGAAAAACCTTTTTTTTGACTCATTCGAAACCATCAGAAAAAAACTGTACCTTTCGACTCTTTCGAAACCTTTGGAGAACCACCCATTCGAAATCCTTCTTTAAAACCTTTCGAAAGCATTAAATCTAAACCTTTCGAAAGCACTTAGGTTCAATTTAAAACATGTGGAAGAACACCTTTCGAAACCATTCAAAACTAACTCTTTCGAAACTATTTTGGGTTATATTTCAATTGAGAAAAAGGGTCATTAAAACCATTTAAGTCGAAAGCCTATCTTTCGAAAACATCCCTAAATAAAGAAGTGATGGGGTCGAAACCATCCCTTCGCAAACACTGGAGAGATGGACAGATTTTTAAAACAAAACAATCCTTTCGAAACCATCTGGATTGAAAGGTAAAAAGACGATAGCATAGGGCATCGACATAGTCGAAAGCAATCATTTAAAACAAATGTACAACCCAATCTAAACCTCTTCTTTTAAAACCATTTGACCAGGTCGAAAGCTAACCAAGTCAAAAGCATCTTAGTCGAAAGCGAGCGGGCGCATTTCCATTTTAAAACAAAGTATTGCCTCAACTCCTTCGAAACCTCTGGTTTCGACCTTGAACCTTTCGCCCACATCAAATTCACTACGTTTCAGTTTCCTGATACCATGTGCATTAGTTTCGACAGTGTTGGAGACGAAGGAATGAAGGCGGAACCTGGTGCCGAAAGCATCGAAACAGTGAAAAACATGTTTATTTGTACTTTTGAACTTCTTTTGGACCTAACCTGCCTTACTTGTCTAAATCGGATTGGTTTCCATATTACTTTCTCTAAGTGCTGCCCATTTCCAGAAATAACAATTTCAAACTCTTTACAAAAAGCTCATCCTCCATTTAAAATATATAAAACATTTAAGCTCATACCTTAAATAATTTTATATACCCATCAAAACACTTAGGAAAAATCTAGAAAAATTTGAAAAAATCTCTTTTAATATGTTTTCCAACATATAAAAATTTCAGATCCAAACTTTATATTATTTGACTATAAATAATTTATAACCTCAAAATATTATTTTCTTTACTAGAAAATTCATCTAAAATCCACATAAATTTCAAAAATTTTGAAAATTGAAACCTATCTCCAAAATATTATTTCTGGTCTTTATAAAAATTCGCAAGACATATAGATGTCATTTAATAGGTTTTTACCTTAAAACATATCAAAAAATCAATATGAACATGTATAAATCATCAAAAAATATATATAATCATTCCATCATTCAAAAACATGGCAAAACATTGCAAATAATTTCGGATTTCTCCATAAAACCGAAAACAAAACAAATGCGAGATGTAAATATTATTCATCTTAGTTTTTGTGATTAAAGAGATTGAAATGTAAATGGATTTGATTTGCTTAAGCTTCTTTCTAGCTTTTCTCTATCTTTTTCCCCTTTTCCTTATTAATGGTGGCCGACATTAGCTTATAAAATTTTCTCAAATGAATTAAAAGCGTATAGGATACACGACCAAGAGATAAAGATACAGGAATGACCTCTTTCTTATTTTACCGCTCCTATATTTCTTGTTGAACTCTTCTTTTTAATTCATTAATTAATGACACGACCATCCCTTACTTAAATCAAATCTCAATCCCCCCAATCAACACATTATTTTATTTTATTTATCTAATTAAATATATCCTAAATAATGTTATCGAAATATGGGGTATTACAAACTCCCCTCCTTAAAGAATTTCGTCCCCGAAATTACGATAAGGTACACACAAATCAAATAAGAAGGTAATACATACCATCAAACAAATCAGGATACACATCTCTAATCATGCTCTCTACTTCTCAAGTACAGTCTCTGTCATTGTCGCTTCACTTGACCTTGACTAATCCGATTGTCTTGGTTCTAAGCATCTTCTCATCTCTAGCAACAATACCAACTGGCTTTCTAACTATGGTCAAGTCTGATTCTACTACTAAGTCATCTAGCACAGTCGGTGTAATAGCAGTCTCCGGGTCTCTAACACACTTTCTGAGATGTGAAACATAAAAATACCTTGGACTTCTGCTAAACTGCTCGATAACTCAACTCTATATGCGAGTTTCTCGATCCTCTCAACTATAGGAAAATGTCCAACGAATTTCGGTGCCAACTTTCCTGGTCTTCCAAATCTAATCACCCTCTTCATCGGTGACATCTTGAAGAAATCCTGATCTCGAACTGAGAACTCTAAATCTTTCCGTCTTCTATCTGCGTAACTCTTTTACCTAGACTGAGCCTCCTTCATTCTACCCCGAATGATCTCAATCTTTTCTGCAATCAAATCTGGACCAAGAACCAACATATCCTTGGTCTCTAACCAACAAATGAGAGATTTGTACGACCTTCCATACAAAGCTTCAAACGGTGTCATCCCAATACTAGTCTAATAAGTGTTGTTATACGAAAACTGACTAGATGCAGATGGCCTTTCCATGGTCCTCCGAAATCTAGAACACGAGCTCTTAATAAATCTTTCAAGACTTTGTTAACTCTTTCCGTTTGTCCATCTGTATGCGGATGGTAAGATTTACTCTGCTTGAGCTTGGTTCCCAAAACTAGTAGACTCTTCCAGAACTCGCTAGTGAATAAGGAATCTCTATCACTAACTATGCTACTAGGAATTTCATGCGGTCTAATCACATTTCTTATAAACAACTTCGTTAAAACAGGTGTCGTCATATTTGACTTAACTGAAATGAAATGGACAATCTTGGTCAATCTGTCCACTATGATCCATATACTTTCATTTTCTCTGTAAGACCTTGGCAATCCATCAATAAAGTTCATAGAAATAGAATCATATTTCTATATTGGAATATTTAATGGCTGAAGCAATCCACTTGGCTTATGGTGTTCAGCATTTGCCTACTGGCAATTTAAGCACTGCTTTACACACAAGTCGATATCCCGCTTCATACTTTTCCAGAAGAAACTCATGTTCATATCCTGAAACATCTTAGTTCCTCCTCGATGAATAGTGAACTCCGAATGATGACATTCTTCCAAGACTTCTTTTCTTATGTTTCCTACACTTGGAACACATAGTCTTCCTTTCTTTCTCAACTATCCATTCTGGTTAAGATTGAAGTCCTTTGAGTCATCGCTCTCGGTTTCTTCTCTTAACTTCTTGATCCGTTCAGCTAACACTGGATTCTCCTTCTATTTAGAAGCAATCCTTTCGATCATCACTGGTCGAACTTTCAAACAAGATAATACTACGGTTTCTCCGCTCGATCCAGCTTCGGATCTCCACTGCACTCTGCACTCTGCTAATGCTTCCAAATCCTTCCATCCAATAATCATTGCCAATACTGCATTATGATGCTTTCTGCTAAGTGCATCTGCAACATTATTGCCTTCTCTGGTGTGTACTCAATCCTAAAATCATAAGCGGCTATAAACTCTAACCAACTCTGCTGTTTCATGTCCAGCTCCTTCTGAGAGAACAAAAACTTCAATGACTTATAATTTGTATATAACTCAAACATTTCTCCCAAAAAGTAATATCTTCACACCTTCAATGCAAAAATCACTGCAACCAACTTCAAATCATGCGTCGGATACCTGACCTTATGCGGTTTAAGCTGTCTAGAAGCATAGACAAGCACTTTACATCTTTGTATCAGCATAGCTCCTAAGCATGTTCCAAACGCATCGGTATAAACCATCAAATCCTGATTCCCTTCTGGAACAACCAACATAGGTGCTTGTATCAATAAGTGTTTCAAACTCTGGAATGCTTCCTCACGTTTATCAGTCCACACAAACCTCACATCCTTTCTTATTAGCTTGGTCATCAGTGCTGCTATCCACGAGAAATCCTTAATAAACCTATGATATAACCAGCTAACCCAAGGAAACTCTTTATCTCGGTTGCTGTCTCGAGCATCTTTCAACTGTTTACTGCCTCAATCTTAGTCGGATACACTGACAATCCTTTCTCTGAGACTATATGATCAAGAAACTTTACTTCCTTCTTCTAGAAGTGACACTTCGAAAACTTGGCCTTCAGCTGATGCTGCCTCAGCGTATCAAGCATCACTCTAAGATGAACTTCATGCTTTCTTTCATCCTTAGAGTAAATCAAGATATCATCTATGAAAACCAATATGTACCTATCCAAATGCTTTCGGAAAACCCGGTTTATCAAATATACAAAGAAAGCGTGCGCATTCGTCAGTCCGAATGACATATTTTACCATTCATACGATCCATATCTGATCCTAAACGTCGTCAAAGATATATTATCCCCTGGTAATCTAAGCTGATGGAAACCTGGTGTCAAATCCAATTGGGAAAATACCTTAACTCCACTCAACTGGTCGAACTAATCGTCAATTCTCGGCAATGAATATCGATTCTTTATCTTCCTCTCATTCAATTTACGATAATTGATACATAGCATCAACGATCCGTCCAGCTTTTTAGCAAACACGGCTGCTGCACCCCAAGGCGAACTACTCGACCTAATGAAATTCTTGCATTTCAAATTCACTAACTGCACTTTTAGCTCCCTCATCTCCGTAGGGTCATCCTGTTTGGCTGCTTACAAACTTGTTTTGCTCCCGGAATCAAATTTATCTGAAACCCAATGGCTCGTTTCGATGGCAATCCTACTACAGGCTCAAAAACATCTGCAAACTCTAAATATGAAAACTTGACTCAACTCATCATCTGAATCCATAACACACAATAAAGCATACATATCACCGCTGGAACTGTCTACAATATAATCTCGTCGCTACATCTGGATGTCTAAGTGATATTTTCCTATCCTGACAAAATAGCCTAACATAATACTCACTTAACCAATCCATCTCAAGAATAATTCCGAACCCCAAAAATTACACACATGAAAACTGCAAACAAAATTATGATCTAACAGGTCAAAACTCTAACTGATCGCATCTCAACCCTAGAGTTGCATACCCTTCTATGGATTCGCAACCCGTAAGAAAGTAACTAAATTTGTGGGTTCTAGGTTAAGCTTATCTATAAAACATCTAGATATAAAAAAATTATTAACGATATTAACTAATTAGTATAAGAATATTTAATAATATAAACCTGTATATTAACTAATTAGACAATTATTAACAATATTAATTTAATGTTTTATTTATACAAAATTAAATTAGATAATTGATTACTGTTTCTTGCATCAATTCTATTAGATGCTAGTTAAAATAATTAATTGCCAACAATTTCAGAGTTTGATTGTAGTTATACTTGAATAGTAAAGTTGGAACAACAAGAGAACATTCATTCCTCTTTGAAGCATAGTCTAAAATCAATTATCAAACTAATATTCAACTAATAAATAAACATGTGAAGTTTAAAACTAAACGGTAATAGCTTTGAGCTTATAGCTATAACTCTAATGGTTAACTTTGTTAAATATATAAAATTTGGTATGGGTTAGTCAACTTCATTTACATTTCAGAAAAAATTTGAATCAACTGAATTATACATATTCTCTAATTAATGTATAATTGTATTTAAAAATTCAATGTATTTTGGTAATTTTAAAATTTGATAAAGTGGAAAGTAAGAATTTCAAAAACTAATTAATTAAAAAAACCAGACATAACATTATCAATAAAACCGAAATTATAGATAATTTATAGTTTCATTAATTGTCAATCTTGCTTACGAAGAGTGTGTACAGTTTAAATTTATAAATTTTATATTGAAATTATTAAGCATCAAGATAATTAAAGAAAATAAATGCTATGAAATTCAGTTCAATATGTAGATTGTTATTGGTATAAAATTTCGCATACTAATAAGTGTAAAATAGGTCCAACTGGAGAATATATATATACATACACACACACACACACATATATACAACCAAAGGTGAAAGAAAAAAATATTATTTAAAATTCAAATTCAAACTAATAAATTATGAAGCTAATAATTTAATTAATTACCACTGTTGCGGTAGTTAATGACAAATACAATTAAAAAATGCATCTATACTTTGCTTCTACCAACTTCAGGATGCTTGCATCCGATTCCCACTATTGGAAACTTTTTGGTAATTATCATTATCAATTTTATAATTTTAAAAAATATGTAAAATAACTTTACTATCTACTATACTCATAAGTTGTTAGAAAGTTCAACTTCTTTTCAACCTTCTTCATACATTATCTATGACAACAAATAGAGAATGCAGTGCATAAACATGGATCGTTAAAAGATAAAGATTTAAGTTTTTGGAAAAATTTATGCATGTAACCTATAGTCTGTTGTTGTCATACCATCCTATAGTGATAATTTTGACATAAGGAAAATCTTCGTTGTTTATGTGGTAGGAAAGGCCGGTGGATAAGTGATAACATGTTTATGTGGTAGGAAAGGCAGGCTGATAAGTGATAACATCATCAGCTTAGTAGAAAGTTTAGTTTGTTTGCTTTTTCTAGTCAATTCAGTTACACAGAGATCTGATTGTTAGGCATTATAATAATAATCTGGTAACTGCATATATTTTTCCAGTATTCTTTAATCGTTTTCTTTTATTGCTGTAATAATACACAGTCTAACTTATTACTATTACTATTACTATTATTTAATGATGAAGAGAAACCAGACAATCATTTTACGAACTACATCACCAATTTTTCTAACCGGGTTTCAATTTTTACGAATGCAGCTGAGTAAGTAAATCACTTTCCTCTCTTAATTAGTACTCCTTTGGAAAGTTGCATGGAGTTTGAGATCTTGAAATATAAATTACTTTTGTGATTATTCTCTTTCCCTGTTTCATCAATATGGAAAGAGTCTATTGTAGAATCAATGCTTTAATATTGGAGGATTAAATAGACATCAACTGTGCAATTTATCTCTTTCCTTATTTCATGAAATGTTTTAATTATGGAATTACTACTTATAATTGAATGGGCATTGAATTAGGATTAGACTGTGTTGAGGTGACATTTAATATGTTCTTTCTTCATCAAATCTAAAAGAAACCATAAACATACAAATGTTGCAATGAATGAATCTGAATTTTCATGTCCTTCATATCGTCTAAATAGACGATGGCTGTCTAAATACGACTTATTAGATGAATGTTTATATTTAACTTGCAAGGTATATGTACTTGTCCTGGTACTGCTATTGGGTTTGGAGCAGAAAACGTTGACAACGGTGAAGTTACCAAGTTTAAATCAACCAGAGTTGCTTGTGGTCCTGTAATAACTTGCGATAATGATAACGCTGAGAGTAGTATGAAGAGGATGAAGGTGGGGTGAACAGGTCTTCAGAGCTTCTCAAGTGACAACTAATGAAAAGGTCTTTAATTCAAAGCTTATCAAGGGACAAGTAAGAAGTTAGAAAGTGGAATAAATGATGGTATTTGTTTAGTTTTAGTAGCTTTTAATAGGAAACC
This sequence comes from Allium fistulosum, assembly GCA_030737815.1. Lineage (NCBI taxonomy): Eukaryota > Viridiplantae > Streptophyta > Magnoliopsida > Asparagales > Amaryllidaceae > Allium > Allium fistulosum. Next base: position 55,917,847 of record CM060905.1, read on the forward strand.
TGAAGGTATTTTGATTTCAGATTTTGCTCCGTCTACCCTTTTTATGTCTGGGAGTTTGAACTAATGTATTTTTCCCTCTTTTGCTACCAATTTGATAAACCATTAAACTTTTAAGTAAAATTTCAATCATGTTTTACCCTATGATGCACTTTAGCAATGAAAAGCACGTGGTGCAACTGGCTTTTCATGGTGTATGCGTGATTTGTCTCCACCAGACTTGATGGAATTACAAAAGGATAATTCATATTTCTTTTCTTTATGAATGTTGTTTCCTTAATGAGTTAGGCTTTAGTATTTTTCAGAAAATGAGCAATTATTGTTTATAATTGGAAGCATTATCTGAGAACTGGCAGTGTGTTCGAATAAGCATAGTTGAATTATGGATATTAATTTTACTTTCTACTCATGTTCTACATATGTTCCCACCTGCTATAGGCTTTTAGGTTTTAACATCGTGTAGTATAAAGTGTTCACATGTTTCATATAGAAGTATATGTAACATGGTTATCAGTGTGTGCATGTATTAAATGTAAGTATATAAATATTTTTCACATTATAACATGTTAATTATGATATAAGAAGTTGATATTTTATGAGGGCATAAGAAATGTACTCACTTGAATCCTTCAGAGCTGGATTGAGCTTTCGTTTCATTTTCCCCATTAAATTGGTCTGCCCCAAAGAAGGCTAATGTTGCCTAGCCCTGATTAAAGTTGTGTGTGTGTGTATAGACACACACACACACTTGTTTTACAGTTTATTAATCCACACGACTGACCATGTTAAAAACGCATTACTTGCTTAAAAGGTGTAGAGTTAATTAGATTCCTAGAAAGAATATTATGGTCAAATTGAAGAAATCATGTGCAATGGCATTCATATACATTCTATTTTATTGCGATTGGGGGTAGATGTTTATTGTTTTTATATTTGGATATTGCATCTACAATCTTAAAGAAGGTATTGTTTTCTGTAGCCATCTCCATCTCCTATAGACACAATATCCCACGCAAAAAACACATTCTCTTATTTTTAAATTTTGTTTTTTCATATTTCATTCATTAATTCATATACATTATTTTTGTTCATAAATAAAATAGAAGTGGTTATTTAATAGGTGACAAGCTAAATAATCGTCTCTTGTTTCCCTTCGTTTCTACATGCAATTTGAATTTTATTGTCGTTTTACTATGCAAATTGACGTTTTATTGACTGTTCTTTTTATTTACGATTCATGTCATAAAGTTGTTCTTTATTGCACTCTTTTGGTTTACGCATTTTATTTCTTTATATACAATACTATGATTTGATAATATTTGTAGAACATAGGAGTTAGGAGGTTTCGAAGTTCTTGCAAAAACCATTTTATGCACCCAAGGTTTTTAGTTTAGAGTTTTAAAATTGTTTCAAAATTTATTCCATGTCGATCGACCGTATTCATGTGCTTATTTCAACGGTACACCGAGAGCCTGTGGTCTTTAATAGTTTAAATTTTGCATTTTTTTAATTAAATATAAGACATGGAATAATGTTTTGGCACTATTGTCAGAGAATTGTTTTGTTAAATTTTTTAAAGGAATCTTTTGTAAAACACCCCATTTAAGTTTCAAAACACATTCATCCCTTCCCAAAAACTTGTTATAGAAAAAGGAATTCAATTAAACACCCTCTTTAAGTTTCAAAATACAACATTTTACTGATTACATTTCAAAACAATATCATATCCAAGTTACATAACTCGAAAATGCTTCACAGGCATTGATCCATTATAATTTACAACAATACGCCAAGAGCGACATATGACGATGCCCCATTGGATGATCAAAGCAATATAATCATATCTGACTTAATACATAGCGGAATCAAAACAAAATAATCTGTAGTTCCTAATTTAGCTATCCGTCAGCCACCTGCTCGACTCCGAAAGCTTTATTCGTCAAAACTATGAAAACCTGCAAACTTCAACCCTCAGCCTACTCAAATCAATTTTAAGCACTCGAGAGTTTAAAGGGAAATAAAAACTTCTAGTCGGATATAAAGCCCGGTGTGAATATTTCTGTTACATCTCGGTTTACCGATATTGAGTGAGACCATGTCGCTTAGCGGAACGGGTTTCTCCTCACTAATATCATTTTCAAAACATTTATTTTGCAAATCATCTCCTGCAACCAAACTAGTTAATCAAGCTGATTATAATAATAAAATAATAGCAAGATTTGTTATGCTATAAACAAGTAATAAATGGACTATCTGTTCGAAATCTGGGCTGACTGCCCCCACACTGGACTAATTGTCCGCAATCTGGACTAACTGTCCTCAAACTTGACTAACTGTTCTCAAACTGGACTAACTGTTCGAATCAAAATGGACTATTTTTCTGAATCATTTTCTTAAGGCTAACTACCCTTCATCATTTTCCTTGAAAACCTTTTCAAAATGATTTAAACCTTTAAATCATACATATACAAGGAAAATACATATTTAGCTTTACTCTAAGCTATTTTGCATTGTTATATATACTTTACTCAAAATAATGTTGATGAGTTTTAATGCGGATTGCTTATCCCTTCAAAATAAGTTAAAGTCTTTTTTAACTTAAAACACTTAGGCTATTCTGCCTATTTATATCTACAAAACCTTTGTTTAAAACCTTTATACAACCCTTTCAAAACCTTTTAAGGTAAACCTTTCAAAACCATTGAATGTACCCCTTTCGAAAACATTTAATGTACCCCTTTCGAAACTATTGAAAGTAACTCTTTCGAAACCAATAAAAGTCTTTCGAAAGCTATAAAAGATTAGACATTCTTCTTTAAAACCATTAAAATTGCCTTTCGAAAACATAGGGAATATCTTTGATTTCAATCCTTTCAAAACAGTAGGGAACCACCCCTTTTGAAACCGATCATTAAAACCTTTTGAAACAGTCAAAACTCAATCCTTTCGAAAGCACTTTGGGTTCAATTTTAAAACATGTGGAAACATCTTTCGAAACCATTTACAAATTTACCCTTCGAAACCTTTGAAAACCGTCTCGGTCGAAACCATTTGGGTTATGCTTTCAAGTAGAGCAAAAGGATCAGAAACTCAACAAAGTCGAAAGCATTCTTTTCGAAACTCTTTCCTAAGTAAAAAAATGATGGTGTCGAAACAATTCTTTTGATAGCTCTGGAGAGGTGGCCAAATTTTAGAAAAACAAAATAACCCCTTCGAAACTATCTGGATCGAAAGGAAGAAAGTGGCAGCTAAAGGTTTCGACTCGATCAAAAGTAATTATTTAAAAACAAAGGCGCAACCCAACCGAAACCATTTCCTTTTAAACCATTTGACCTAGTCTAAAGCTAACTAAGTCGAAAGCATTTTAGTCGAAAGTAAGCAGGTGTATTTTCCTTTAAAACCAAAGCAAAGCCTCAACCGTTTCGGAACTACTGGTTTCGACCCTATATCTTCCGCCTATGTCCAATTCACGAAAGTACCTGTTGCCTGATACCATGTGCATTGGTTTCGAGTGTGTCGGAGGCGAAGATAGAAAGGAGGAACCTGGTATCGAAAGCATCGAAGCAGTGAAAAACATGTTTATATTTGTACTTTTTAACTATTCTTTTATACCTAACCTACCTTGTTTGTCTAAATCTGATTGGTTGCAAGTTTCTCTTTTCAAAAGTGCTGCCGACTTTCCAGATTTAACAAATTTGAATTATTTACGAAAAACCCCTTCTCTTTCTTTAATTATGTAAAACATTTAAGTCTCATACCTTAAATAATTTTATATAACCATTAAAACACTTAGGAAAAAAATCTAGAATTTTTTTAGAAAACCTCTTTTAATATGTTTTCCAATATATAAATATTTCAGACCCGAATCTTTTATTATTTATCCGTAAATAATTTATAATCCAAAATAACATTTCTGATCATCATAAAATTTCGTAAGGCGTTTGGATGTCATTTTAATAGGGTTTCACCTTAAAACCTATCATAAAACCAATATGAATATTCATAATTCATCAACAAGTATATATAATAATTTAATCCTTCAAAGACATGGCAAATCAATGCAAAATACTTCGAATTTTGTCTTAAAACCGAAAATAAAACAAATATGAGATGTACACATTATTCACCTTAGCTTTAGATATTAAGGAGCTTGAGATTTGAATGGATTTGATTTGAATCAGCTTTTCCTTTAGCTTTTCTTAATCTTCTTCTGCTTTTCCTTGTTAATGGTGGTTGGCCTCTAGTTTTAAAATATTAAGAAATGAAAATTAAGAGATACACGGCCTAAGGAAATAGATATAGGAATGACCTCTTTTCTATTTTACCCCTCCTATATTTCATTTTAAATCTTCTTTTAGTTTGTTAGTTAAATAACACGGCTACCTTTTAATTAAATCAAATCTCATTCTCCTAATCAACACATTATTTTATTTTATTTAGCTACTTAAATATCATAAATAATGTTACCAAAAATCTGGGGTGTCACATTAGCTCTCGGTACATATTCCATTGTATTCGGAATAGAAGTAATACATATAGAATGCCAGACATCACGCTTAATTTGGAGTGCGAAATTTTCACGGATAAATAGTACCGCAAAATTTTTCTATAAATAACCCTCTATTTTCTTAAACCCCAACATAAAAACAAGCCGCCATTTCCCAGACCCTTCATCCAACGACTGACGTCGATCAGAGCCTCTAGAGACCGAATTAGCCTTTGACTTTAACTAGGTAAATGTAGAGGGCATCGATACAAAGCTATACCACGGCTGGATCGACAAATCGTCGATCGAGGTGGTGGCAAAGTCATCGCATTCGCTGTAGATTTTTTGGGTTTTCACGCGCGTACGTGCACGCAGCGGGGGGAGCAGGCAGAGTGCGCGATGGCGCGGCTGCGGCGATGGCGTGGGCGGCTTGGCGGTGGTGGTTGTTGTGCGTTCGTTGATCGACGTTGAAGTTTAAAAAAAATAAAACGCGGTTGCCTAGAGGAAGAAGCGTGTATGGAGGGAGATTATAAAAGATAAAGTTTTAATTTTTAATTAATTTTGTTAATTAAATTTTAATTTATATCGAATATTTTTTAAGCCGTAACTTTTCCATTCAAGGTTCGTTTCAAACGAAACAAGTTGCGTTAGATTCGTATCAACATCGTTTACGACATGGAGTTGGATTGGAATTTATTTGAATCTGAAAAATTTCATTTTTAATAAAGGTGAGTGTTATGAATTGCTTACGAAATACTAAAATATTCTAATGTTAGTTAAATTTAAATCATGAAGTGATTTGTTTTTATTGGCGGTTGTTTCGTAATTTAAATGATATTTAAATTGACATATGGTTTAACTGATAAGAATTTAAATCGATAGTTATATTTGAAATTGAATTGCTAGTTAAATACTCGATATTGATAACTAGTTAACTTGTGTGATTTATTGGCTGATTTGGATGTTGATAGAGATTTGATGATATCGGTTGATATTGGACGATTGGATGTTTATTTATTTTATATATATATATCATGTTATCACCCTGTATGTTGCTGATAGTATATAAAATTGTTATTTGAATTATTTCAAATAAATTAATAAGTAGGTTTAAATGATATATACATATTACACTTTGATTTAGATTGAACTGATATATATATATATATATATATATATATATATATATATATATCCATCCCTAAAATTAAAAATCGAAATAATTGATCACTTGGTCATATGGACACCGGATTGGTTACATTGAATGATTTTAAATTCTTGAATTTGAATCTATTTAAATGATTTTGTTTTAAAGAAAAAAAATCGAATTTATAAAGATTGAATTATTTTCAAATTTGAGCTATGAAATGTTGAAGGTGAAATTTGTAAATGAAATTGTTTAATGAATTTAATTCGGATTGAAGTTATAAATGATATATAACTTGAATTATGGGAATTGAATTGCTTTAAAGGTTTGAACTTTATTCGAACTTTGAAAATTTATGTTGGTTAAAATAATTTAGATTGATATTTCAAAATTGGGCTTGGAATTGAAATATTCAAAATTGAAGTAATTTAAAGACTTGAATCTTAAATTAAACATTGAAGTTTAATTTGATTTAAGTGATTTAAATCGGTAAATTGAAATTGGACTTGAAATTTATATAAGTTGAGATGGTTTAAAATAAGAATTGAATTGAAATTTAAACCATTGAATCGATTCGTTGAATCAAATCGTTGAATTAAATCTGAAGTTAAAAGTTAAAGTTTCGCAATTGAAGTTAATTCGAATTGAAATTGAAACCGGAGTTGATTTGAATTTAAATCGAAATTGAGTCGATGGAATTGGAAGATTTGAAATTGAATCAGTTTGATTGAAATTTGGACCTGAGTCCAGATTTATTGGAAATGGAAAAAAACGGTTTTAAATTTGAAACTATTTTCATTATAACTATTTTACTATAAACTGTTTTAAAATTCATCTTTAAAAGTTCAAATTATGTCAAACCATTTTAATATATAACCCATTTTTAAAACTCAAACTATTTTATATCAAACTGTTTTCAATCTCTAAACTATTTAAACTATTTAAATTATTCATACTATTTTCAAATTTAAGTTGTTTAAGGAACTCTTTATATTTAAATCGTTGATTTAAATAAGAATGTGGTTAAAATGAATTTACAACCCAAGTCGAAATGATTTTGAAATGAAATTGATTTCGAAGTGAATATAATGATTTTGAAATGAAACTGATTACAAATTGAATATAATGATTTTGAAATGAAATTGATTTCATGGCGAATAAATGATATTTTCAAGTGAAAATGACATATGAAGTAAATATGATTATTTTGGAATGAAGCATATTTTGAAGCTAATATGATATTTTAAATATCAAGCAATGATTCACTTTTGAAATGTAAAAAAACCAACGGGAGTGTTGTAACGACCCGATATTTTGGACCATTCGCATCCATTATAAGTGTATAGGTAGACACTCATGCGGAGTTGAATTGCTCAAGATACCGCGTTGTTAATTTAAATTGGCAAAACTGAACATATACAATAAATAAAATAATCACAGATCACAAACACAGAGTAATAAGTGCAGCGGAAATAAAAGAGATAGTAGTTCATGAAGCTACTATATAAATGTATAAGTTACATCAGAGTTAAACCAGATACAACGGAAGATAATACGATACATCAGATACAAATCAAAATACATCACTGGAATCATCGAATGCTGAAAGCAGAATAGATGGCTGGATCTTCAAGCAAAGCTCCAACTCCAAAGGTGAGTCTCGAATACTGGTAGACTCAGTCTGACCCGAGCGTAAAGCAAAACACAAGACACTCGAGTCAGGATTAACATTCTTATATTAATAAATCCAACTCAAGTGAAATAGCAATTGAAATACAAGTAACTCAAAGGTTGTTTGGAATAACCATCCTTTAAGGATCCGTTAAACTATCTACTATGTAGTAATGTACGATAAGTAGATAATGTCTATCAGTAATATAAAAAGATATCAAAATAGCGTTAAGTCATGGCCCATTCCACCCTTAACACATTTTTATTCCCAAAAGCATATACAAGACCGTAGTTTCCCCAAAACCGGAAGTCACCAGAGGGCAATCCATATACTCAAGGTACAAAACAAATTCGTAGTGGTCGCGCATAAATGGAATACAAGTATGACAAGGCACATGAGGCTATACCCAAGGTAGTGATACTACCATTCGCCTGATCCGGACTGGTGAGAACGCAACGCCGCAGCGCCCGCAACACCGTGAAACAACACTCCCAAAATCAAGGGTGCACCAATCGACAACAAGTATAAGTAGTTCGAAGAAGTGTGTCCACTTGAGGTATCAATCCTCCATTGGCCCGGCACAGCTCCTGTTTTAGTCATTTCCAATTTGACACAAGTGTCAAGGCTATCCATCATCGTTCTCTTTCTTCAGTCAACACGTACATCATTCCAACCACTTCATTCTGGATCATCACTCCACGTATAGTTATTAAAGTGGTTTTCGGTTTAGATAGAGAGTATATCCATAACCGAATTCCGGTCTCTTTAATAACTTCCGTAATTATTTCACCGATTGGTCGTTTATATATTTCAAAAACCAAATCAAATTCAATTTCAATTTCAATTCGTAAACCAACATTTCATTTATCTTTCTAAATCAATTTCCAATATTTACGATTCAAAACTTCAAAATTACCATTTCAAAATCTTATAATTCAATTTCAATTTCTATTTAAAACAATTCAATATTGATTCAAGTTCGCAAATAAGTTTCCTTTTGAAATCATTAGAATCAATTTAGTTTTAACAATCAAATCAATTTACATTCATTTATCGATTTCATTCAATATTCGTTAAGTTACTTTATCGTTCAAACAACTTCTATTAAATTTCCAAATCATTAAATCAATTTCTTAAGTTCAACTTCATTAAAACAAAACTTACAATTTGAATTAAATTTAATTCGTCAAATCAATTTCTTCAATTACAAGTCTTACATTAATTCCAAAAATTCACATTTTATTTCTTGTTAAAGAAATTCAATTCACTTATTTACTTACTTAAATAATTTTCCAAAACTTAATTAATAAAGAAACTCGATTTCAATTATTTACGAAGTAAAATCCACTTATTCAAAAGTTCAATTTTCTTATTAAAGAATTTCAATTCAATTTAATCATTAAATAATTCAATCTTATTTAATTATTAAATAATTCAAACTTAATTATTAAATAATTCCAAAGTTTAATAATTTCAAACTTTATTATAATTTCAAACTTAATTCAATCATTTCTCAAATTTAACATCATTCTTTCATCAATTTCATTTTTTTTATTTTGTTTCAGATTTTTAAATATTAACATTTTCCTTTCATTAAAAAAATTCAAATTTCAACTTCATTTCAAAACCATATTATTTATTCAAATAAAATCTTCGTTTTATTTTTAAATCAAATTATTGACCAATCGGGTTTTATTTAATTTTCTTTCCTAGGTCAAAGTTCAATTTGGGTATTTATCATTTCAACCCGATTCCAATTCAATTCAAAAATCAAAACATAACAAAGGGAACTTGCAGTGTGATAACTGGGATGGTGTCAAAGTAAATAAACAAGCAATAACAACAATCAATATCAATCCAATAATCAATTCAAATAATCCCGAAATAACCATATTAATTCGCATTGTTATTTGTACGAATTAATATAATTATTTCTAGAATCTACACTATCATTTCATGTAGATTAAAGATTATTACATTACGGTTCTTCACTTGTCATTCAATTTACAATTTCATATATCATCAATTTAACAACATACATTCAGTGGTTCGAAATGTAATTAAACAAATCCTATGTGTCAATAAATTCAACAGTTAAAGGGGTCATATTATACAAATGTCAGTTAATCAAATTTAACATTTAATTATCCTATATCAAGTTCAATTTCATACTGTTTATCATTTAAACATTAACAATTTAACGTCCAATATAAACATCAACAATCAATCAATTATCAGCCAACTGTATTATCATCGCATAAATAATTATCAGATAATGGTGTCAGATGTCACAGGTGAACTGATACAGGTAATATCAAATAAAACAGTGTAATTAACTAACAGCAGCATATTTCAATTGTCGTTTCAATTGAAATCAAATCTAATAAATAAAAGAACGTTAATCGTGAGTGATTGCTCACCTTTCGAGGTTAGAGAGATTCGACACTGAAAAAGGGCTACGAATCCAAGCATAGATTTCAGAGTACGACACGATGGACACGATTCAACGAAGAAACAGGTACGGTGGACAAAGCTGATAAACATGGATTAACGAAGTCAATCAGAACGACATCGATGAAGATAAATGCTAACGGTGAACTTATATATAACCATATATAACTATATACCAACAAAGTCATATTCTAAATTTTAGCATATATTATATTCTATATATAGATGTGTTTAAAAATCATTGTTTTAGTTTCAAACATATATTAAAATCGTCATACATACATAATATATAAAATCAATAATATATATATAACAGATAGATATATATACTAATATATAAACATATCGTATAACTTTCATTCCTTTTTATATATTTAAAATCAATAGCTATAAAATCAATATACTTAATAATCTGATATATCTAACACACGATAACCACTTATACTATATATACAACACAACAGATACTACTATATAAATTCATTTATATAAAACTTACATGACAAAATATGACTGATATACATAAATTTTTAAACAACCTACATACTAAACTGTAGCTAGAATATAACTTAGAAACCAATATATGTATATGCTGTACAACAATAATTCAACTTATATTATCTCTAACATACTATTGTCTATATACAGTAACATATGTGTACATTGTAACTGTTAACCGTAATATAAAATTTGTTACTGTACGTAATTAATGATTTTGTATATGTTAACAGAGTAATGAACGTCATTGCTCATATGAAATAAACAATCCATAGCTCAGATCAAGTAATTAAATGACTAAGAAATTTGCAACTTAAAAAAATGTAATATAAAATTCATGGTTCAGAACTGAGACAAAAATTAAATAAAGTTGAAGTAATTCCAGATCGTAAATCGAACGTGCATGGTTTCTACTACAATCTGGTATTAAGTTGATCAAATTTTCAGTAAACAAATTATCAAAGACCATAGATTTGTTCGGAAAAATGACAAGCCAACAGCACAAATACTCATCAGATAAAAGCAAAGATTAGTAGAAGCAAAATGAAAGGATCCCAAGAATGAATTTTTTTTTTGCTTCAAGCTTAAGAGAAGATGAAACCTAACCTTAAACAGTTTAACCAATATATCTCCACTACCCAAAATCTGATTCGACTATATAAATATACATTATAAACTAAAAATCCCTTCAAAATATAACTGACTTTGCTTATATATTTATATATACGGAAAATATATAACAGTTCAAGATGCAAATAGCACCTATACAACTACACTATTTGTTTAAACTATATATATTCTTATATCGTATTCTAACTTCACTTATAAACAATATTCCTATAATAACTTCATATATGAGTATACTTTACAGATTTACAATTACAGAGACAGTTATAAATGGACATCATTTCATAATAAAATGTATATATACAAATAAAGTAACGTATTCAAATATACTTACAGGATAATGGGAGGAGGAGGCTCGGCCAACTAGAAAAGGAAAAGAAAGGAGGCGGCAAGGGTGGTCGAAGAAAGCGGTTGCTGAAGTCGAACAGCGTGGCGAGTGAGGCGGAGGAAGGTCGGATGAGGTCGGATCTGGAATGGAAGCACGGTGGGGATGAAGGCCAGTGGCCGAGCACATGAAATCCAGGGTGGAGAAGAAAAGTCGGATGGTGGAGGCTGACTATTGCTCGGCATACTGTGTTGAGTGGTGAAGGCGCCGTTTAGTTGCTGCTCATGACCACGGTGGAGGGCAGCCGAAGGTGGACAGGGGTTTGTGGGGTTGGGTTTAGCAGAGGTTGGCGAGAGATGCTGGGTACAGGTGGTGCGTGGCAAAGAGGTGATGTGGAGGTATTTCGAATTGAAGAGGGGAAAGGTCAAAGGCTGTGGGGGTTCGGCTGAGGGGAGGTTGCCGGCCGCGTGACTGGGAAGGGTGCGGAGGTTTAGTGGGAAGAAGATAAGAATGCTACAGGCGAGCTTAGCATATATATTAATATTAATGATTTGCCAACAAAGAAGAGGAGCAGACGAAGTATTATCATATTGAAATGGGAAGAGAAACAAGGGAATGAATCAGAAAAACAAAAGGTCACGTAATATTAAACGAAGAGAAAAACACGCCTTGAATTCCACAAATATTAAATTCACATAGCCGTTGGTTTTGGACAAGTATGGAGATGAAAGGATAGATAGAAACCAAAAGGTTTTAAAACGTGTATAGATACGGTTACCGGTTGCACAGATTTCATCGGGTACCGAACTTCAAAACACAGAAACGAATATACTACGGAGATCAGCACAACGAGACGGTCAAAACAGTATACAGATATCAGTGGTACGATCATCCGATAAAAATCGATATCGGTACCAGAATAATGCTATTTTGCGGAAAATAAGAACGACGGAGCAATAGATGTCCAAATTTTGAAAAACTACAAACTGACATCTTGCTCAGAAGATGATTTAGAATTTTTCTATGTAAAAATATTTTGGTTTTGAAAACGTTTTATTTTCAACGCTTTTTAACTGATTAAATTGAAGTGAATTTACGCGCGAAATAAACTTTCATATTTTCGGATGAAAATTTACCAGTTGCTATGTTTAACTAGACGTATTCCAAATATTAAATTTTTATTTCAAAATTTTATCGTTTAAAATTTCACAGAATTTCAACTAATTACGTTATTAAAACAGTTGAAATTTACGGGTCGTTACAAGTGTAAAATGACGTTTGGTTGTTAAAGAGACCGGTGTCGAGTATTGGCATACTTTCTGTCAATGTTGGAACCATTTTAACAACTGTTACGTGGAGGAGGTTCCAGAATGAAGTTGTTGGATTTGGTGTAGTTGTTGGATATGAAGAAAGAGAACGATTGTGATGCCCCACTCCGAGACCCACATTAGCAAAGAGTATTACTAGGTAACACCGTCTTCTAATACGGAGAATGGAGCTGGATAGGAGCGACCATCTATAGCCTTGTCTTAATTATCTATTGAATACGCCGACAATTGCCTTACATTTTTTTTCTTCTTTCTCAAATGGATCGACATATCCAATAAATACTTAATATAAAGCCATAGGTGACTGAAGGATCTATCAGAACAAGATATAACAACTCAAATGTAATACACATCACAGAACAGTAGATCATCACATACATTTACACATATACAAATATATTACAGAGTATACAAATTGATACATGTCAAGTGGTAAAGCAAACCACAACATACAGGCAAGTCAAAAGAATACATATCAGAGTTACAGCCAAAAAAGACTACACAAAAAGCTATAACAAAAAGGAGCTTGCAGAATAGTCCATGCGGAAGCAAAATAGGCTAAGTCCAATGTACCTAACCTGAAACATCTCGGTCTGACCCGAGTATAAAATACACGGGTCAGTCTAGCTAAACAAATCAGTTAGATAAACTAAATGATAATGAATATACAAGGTCATAAAGTACCACAAATATCTCCAAAAGAGATAACCAGATCATTTAACAAAAGATGAATCATAACAAGCCTCATACCATCGGCAACTCAAATAAACAAAGGATATGAATATCCCAAAACAAGCCAAAAAGGCAAATAACAAATACCAATAAAGGTAACACAAGTTTCCACAAGGTAATCGCTATATATCGTGTGGTTCTAAGGACCTACACCGAAAGGCGATACACTAGGGAAATATAATTATCAAAGAAAAACAAAAGATGCTCGAGCTCAGTACTGTATAACAAGGATCCACAAGCCCGAAGGCAACAAACCCAAATATCTCTCGAGCGGTGACGAATGACCAACTCCAAAAGCGATACTGTAACGACCTCGGATTTTAATTAAATTTAAATTAATAATTTATTGAATTTTTGAATTAAAATTTGTTAAATTAAATGGTAAAGTGATGCGAGTTTCCCGAATTAAAATAAATTCTGTATAAATCATTTAAACTTTAAATATTGTATATATATGTGAATATATATGTATTTGGGCATATATGAGTAAATTTGAAATAATATATATATATATATATATATATATATTTTGATTTGAATTTAAATCGTAAATAAATGGTTAAAAAAATGAAAATATATAAGATATAGAAGTATAAAGTAAATACATTGGATAAAATCTAATAACGAATTAAAATCTAGAAATTCACTTATATTACCAAATGAATATAAAAATAATTAGTATTAAATTTAGAACTAAATAATTGAGATTGAAATAAATATAAAAATACATAAGATACATTTATAGAAAATTATATAGTAAACAAATTAAATAAATTAAACAATATATTAAATATAGAAATTCATTTTAAATTATAAAACAATAAAAAGATATAATCGCGTCCGCGCACATGGAGCAGTTGGCAAGAGCAACGGCCTCCCTCGTATGAGGTGAGGAGTTCGATTCCTGGCAACTGCTTCAAGTATACTGAAAGGTCTGGTCTAAATGGGGGCACGGCTGTGGCGGGCCAGTTGTGTTTCCCCAGGTTTACTGTTCAGGAGTCGCAATGTCGGCGGCGGTGATAGAATAGGTTTCCCTGGTTGCCAAAAAAAAATAAAAAAAATAAAAAGATATAATAACAACATTATATAAATTATAACAACATATTAAAATAAAATACATTCAAGCACAAACAAGTAAAAATTATATATTCATGAACACTTGAAAAAAAAAATTAAGAAAACAAAACAAATACATATGAGAAATAAAATACATGTACACTTGCAAATGAAACCAAACAAACAAAAGAAATACAAATATATATAGTATAAAAGCTTGTAAAGGAAAACATCAAGTCATCTCATATTTTTGGTACAACCGAAACTAAAGAAAAGAAAAATTTATAAATGAGATATGGTACAAACTAATAAATGCTAGTACCTCTAGCATACAAAAGTAAGAGTACCATAGCCTACAAAACTTAGAAAATCTCTTATCAAAGATTTATAAACAATTTCTAGTATAAATATATATAACACCACTATCTCAAAAACATGTACAGCCGAAAGAAAATTTTATAAAGGAAAATAAAATGGTACAAGGATAATTAATGCAGCCCCCAAACAACTATACTTCAGCCTCTAAACCAAGAATATCACTTGTACAAACAAATACAAACAAATATTATCACCCTGTACATCTCATTTTCTATATACATTAACAATCTTTCTTATCTCATCCTTCTCATTTTATTTTTCGTCCATCAAAGCCATGAAAAACTGAAGTAAGAATCATTTTAAAAACTCAAACAAACATCAACTTAAAACATCAAAACAATCAATGAAAACCAGAGAATCAAGATGAAGGCTTTAACTAACAATTTCAAAATCTGGTTTCAGCATAGCAGCTCTGTTCTTCTTCCTAAAATCAAAGTGAGTAACTTTTAAAAATCTAAAATTTTAACTAGTTGCATGCTATTTCTGTGATAAATATTGTAGTGTGCATATATGTAAATATAATCTGCTGTATGCATGTTTATAAGAATGTCCTCTATTTATAGTTCCAGTTTTCTTGTTGTTTAAAATTCATATTTTTTTGACTCAATTTCTGTTAGGATTTAGTTTACAAACAAAATTGTTTGTTTAATTATAAAGTAAGTTTTAAAATTGAATTAAGTCAATATAAACTTGAATTGGCTCTGGAAAATCAAAGCAACTATACAAGCTTAAATTTAAATGAAAATTTAATCATCCTGTTTTCTGGATTCATGAATATAAATTGAATACTAAAATGAAAACATGATTTTTAAAACAAAAATTATGATTTTTTAGTAAATAGTTAGAGTGCAGTTTTGGGTTCCTCTGAAAATGGGAAACTGGGATTTTCTGATGATCCTTGTATCTGGAGAGGTCGGGATCTTGGGAAATGATGGAGGAGTGATTGTAGTTGATAGGAAAAATGGCTGATGATGATGCACTTCATCGAGGAGGCAGCGGTGGTGGATTTTTGGTTTAGAACCCTAATTTAACAAGGCTGGGAAATTCGATCATCTCACCTTCTACAGTTGATCGAGTGTAAAGGGGTCTTGAGCGATGGAAGCTTGGTTGTAAACGAGGAGTTGGCTGGAGTTGCACGAATTCTGGTGGTCGGAGGATCGTGGACGGCGCGTTGACAGGTTTTGGGGTGAGTTTCTGTCTCGAGTGTTCCAGGTTTGGGTTTTGGTCTCGTGTTCGAACGCGAGAGGGTGGCGACGTTCTGGCGATCAGAGATGGATTCGTGGATGGTCGTCGACTTGTTCGACAATGCAGCGCTGACCGGAGATGGCGATCGAGGTTGTACACGTGCACAAGCCTAATATCATTGTGTTGCCTGGGTATTTGTATGCCTGGGAAGAACGAGTGAAATTCACGCGTGTGACTCGAGTAATTCGAGCTGGTTACTCGAAGTAAAGACAAGGAAATCTCGAGTGAAAAAGATTGTTCCAGTTTTCAAACCTGAACCTGTTTTCTGTTTTGAGATTTTAAAACTAAATTTGAATTTTAAATCAAGATTTTAAACCTGAGTTTAAATCAAAAATGTAAATTTAGATTCTAGTTTGAATTTAAATTTAATTGAAGATAAATAAAGTTTTAAATTCGAATTGTTTTATTATTATAAAAGCAATTAAATGTATGGAAGAATTTGAATTTAAAATGGATGTGTAATTTGTAAATGAAAATTTTAAACAAGTTAAATTAAAGAATTTAAAATTGGAATTAGTTCCAAATCAGATTTTAAAATTTTGAAATTTAATTAAGTTTTAAAATTTAAGTGTTTAAAATAAGTTAAATATGCTAAAATTAAAAGAAATAGTGATTTTAAACTCTTTACAAATTTCCTTCATAACCCATTTGTTATTTTAACATGTAGATTTAAAAATGCTAAGGAAATTCGTTCTGAGCTTTATTTAAAGGAAATGAGGATTAATTTCAAATTTTAAATCTAAATTGGAATTTAAAAAAAGAAATTTGAAATCACATTGTTTCAACATATTGTAAATAATCATTAAATCATATAAAAATGAATGTGTTACTTTAAGTAATGAAGATTAATGATTTCTAATTCATTAACGAATGAATTTTAATAGTGAATCGATTTATAATTAAAAATGATTAATATAAGTAAATTTCTTTATAAAAGGTGATTAAAGAAATTTAATAGTTAATGAAATCATTAACTAAAATTATTTGAATTGTTAATTCCACAATTACTGTCATTAATAGATAATTACTAAATGTAATTAATTGAATGATGATTTGAAATTTGAGTAAATTATTGTTAATAAATCAAAGGATTAATTAATTAATGATGGTGATTAATTAAGATTTATTTAATAATTAAAGATTAATTGATTCATTAATTAAGAATGTTTAGTTAATAATCAAGAGTTAACTAATAAATTTGAAAGGAAGATTTATTTCAAATAATTTGTGATTAACTTATGATAATTAACCGGATTAATAATTGACACATCTGATTTAAATGAATGAGTTGATTAATCAATTTACTTATGAATGTTTGGACTTGAATAAATGATTGAATTGTTTGATATTTTGGTCTGTGATGCTTTATGATATATCCTGATTTCTGTTTTGATCTGTATTGTTGTTTATTTATCTGAAATGAATGTAATAAATTATCTGTGATTTATATATATGTGATCTGTGAATAAAAGATAAGCGTTATAATTTATACCGCTTATCAACTATATTTCTGTATTCTGATCTGTGATGATTGAATGATGTTGCACTACTGTGTGAAACCCCTGGACTACACCATACACACACAAATATGGATTTCGCGTGGAAATCAGTTAAGTCGCAGATTTTTGACAATTTTAAAGATTGAATTCTTGAATTCACTTAGTTTTGGAAATTTGAATTGAGAGCTTTGAAAATGAGTTTCAAATGTAAAAGTTATTTTAAATAACTTAATAAAATTTGAAATTTAAATAAATTTGATTTAAAATTTGAATTCAATACTTGAAATTGAATTCAGTGATTTGAAAAACTAATTGTTTTCAACTGATAAAAGCTCTTATATAAGAAATGGATTTCCATTGAATTAAAGGAATTTCAAGTTTGAATTGAAGATGGTTTTCCAAATTACGAATAAATCTTTGAAACGTGTTTTTGAAAACTATTAGTTAAATCTTTTTTTTCAAGATTTAATGAGTTAATCCAATTGAAATGGAAATTAATTTGGAAAATCTGTGAATGAATCTTTTGTTTAAAAGATTAAAGTGTGGAAATTGTTTAAACCGTTGAAGGTTGTTAAAGTGAATCTTTTTGTTTAAAGATTTGAAAATGGTAATTTGTTAAACCATTTGAAAAGAAAGTTTGGGTTTAAGTTGTGACTTAACTAAAATTCCATTATCCATGTGTTTTTAAATATTGCGCTCATTATTCGGTTTAGCCGGGAGAGGACCTTTGTGTCATATACCCCATTCCGAATAATGATACGTCGTATATGGATAGCAATTGAAGACCGGTGGTGAAGACCGGGTATTTGCGAGAACGATAGGATAACCTATCGATGGTCTCTGCACTGAGTCGCGCCGGTATAGAGATTTCCTAAGTGATGGGAAATTCGATCGGGATTGTGAATACCCGGATTGCAAGGGCTTCTTCGGAATTGCCTTTGGTTCTGTTCGAACCCGGAACAGACTTGTATGGTTACATGTCTGACATTACACTTTGAGATATAAAGCTAATTTCTTTCAAATACATTTCGGTTGGTGGCGGAGAATTTATTCTCTTAGCTTAACACCCTTCTCTGAGACATACGAGCTCAGAGGTTATGTAGTTGAAGGTTATCAGTGATATACTCCCAATTTGGTAATGTGGCATGCTGAGTGTTGCTGTGTTGATCATTTGTGATCAAAGCATGGCTTTGTGAAAAAGCGTAGCTTTGTGGACGAGACCTCATCGAACCTCACAGACCGGAAATGGTCGAAACAGGAATGCTGCGGCAAGGTTATGAGGGTTGCGCCTTTTAGGGTATGTCATTTCCTTCTGGAAAAGGGTGGTATCATGGTATGGAGCCCAGATACTTACTCATGTGGACACGCTTTATTTATTACCGTGTGATGTTGTTGGTTATCGAGGTACCTCGGATAAAGGTCCCAAAGGACCGGGGGGTGGCATATTCGTGTAGTAGTTACCTAGTTACAGAGGTAACCCGGCCTTGTTTTGGCAGAGAGCTAGTTAGGTCTCGGGACGTCCCGCTAGAGGCGTTTCCATGTGGCAATAGGAAGTTCCTTAGCCTGACCATTTGTTGGAAAATCCACAGAAACAATATGAGCCCTTTACGATTGCAGTTGTATAACCTGTCTCCTCAGGAGGCAGCTATAGCAGGCATAATATAATGGTACCTATGCTGGCTAAGATTAATATTGTATTTTCGAAACGATTTTGGTACACTATGCACTATTAATAATATCAAAAGAGTTTCTTTGCGTAGTAAGCATATTTGACTATCATAAGAAGAAATCTCCTCCAAGTCTGCGATTGCATTGTGTGTGTGGTGGGTGGTCTTATGGTAGTTTCATTTTCCAAAAGCATTGCGGATTTCAATGTTTAAAATTCTTTTGTTGTTGTTTAAAGATAAACTGTTCTTGTTGCTCACACCAGTCCCATGACTGATCTGGAGTTTATTGTTCCTTTCCTAAACTCTGGGTGCCCACAATTTTCCACACAGGCAGTTCAGAGTTGGGTTTTTCAGATAGTCAGATAGTAGGAGTAGATTCAATATCTTTGAAGCCTTTGGATCTTGGCGATCACATTAGCTTCATTCTAGAGTTATCTTGTTTTCTTATAGTAACTTGATGGTTGTTCGAGCTAGTTCTGGATTAGAGATGGATTATTTGGAGTTTGGCATTGAAGAAATTATCTTTCCGTTGCTATTTCTTGTATCTCAGATAGTGTTGAGGTTCAGTTGTATCATTGTTGTGTATCATTCTGGATATTGTATTCATCAGATGTTGTGTATATGATATTATTTCTTTTTCTTCTGCTGTGTTGTTTACTTATTTGTGTTATAAGCTCCAGCACGATTCAAATTTCTACGGTTGAATCTGCGGCATTCAGGTACAATTGGAGTACAGATGTCGATTTTCGAACGCTGAAATTCGAAACGTGACAATTTGGTATCAGAGCTAAGGTTGAACTTTAGCTCAGGAGTATAACACATTAAGTAGCTTATTAGAGATAGGGTGAAGTAAACCCTAGGATGAGTGTATTCCTCAGATATCCATTCGAATGCCTCAATAAATTCTCTTACTATCCACTGATAGTGAGTATGAGTGCAAGAAGAGGATGAGATAAGGGACAGGGGAATACGACTATAAATGGTCAATACCCTGCAACATTGGAAACAAATTTTCTCTATCAGTCTCTTTTGTTCGTCATCTTTTCTCAATTCTTCGATAATTTCTGGTAAATCCAGGAAGAAGATTCGATATATTAAAATGGGACATAAACTCCAAATGGACCAAAATTGTTTGTTTGAATGAATTGATTGTTTTAATTGCTATGGTTGATAGGTATAATTTGGTTTTTAAACTAAAAGTTTTGAAATTGTATCCATATGTCTAACTACTCTTTGGGTCCGGATATATTCTACGAATGGCTAGTTATCCCTTCGAACTAACCGATGCCCTTGCATATTTCGTAGATCTGGATAACTCGAGTATTTTGTGAAAAATTTAAAAGATTCGTTCTTGTATCTTATTGATATTCTGATTTGGTAAGCCAAATGCAGAATAAATATTCAGTTGATTTGATGAAGTATTCTTAATCTATCCTTGTGTCTCCCTGGCAAATTTCGAGGACGAAATTCTTTTAAGGGGGGAAGTCTATAACGACCCCAGATTTTAATTAAATTTAAATTAATAATTTATTGAATTTTTGAATAAAAATTTGTTAAATTAAATGATAAAGTGATGCGAGTTTCTCGAATTAAAATAAATTCTGTATAAATCATTTAAACTTTAAATATTGTATATATATGTGAATATATATGTATTTGGGCATATATGAGTAAATTTGAAATAATATATATATATATGTTTGATATGAATTTAAATCGTAAATAAATGGTTAAAAAAATGAAAATATATAAGATATAGAAGTATAAAGTAAATACATTGGATAAAATCTAATAACGAATTAAAATCTAGAAATTCACTTATATTACCAAATGAATATAAAAATAATTAGTATTAAATTTAGAAATAAATAATTGAGATTGAAATAAATATAAAATACATAAGATGCATTTATAGAAAATTATATAATAAACAAATTAAATAAATTAAACAATATATTAAATATAGAAATTCATTTTAAATTACTAAACAATAAAAAGATATAATAACAACATTAGATAAATTATAACAACATATTAAAATAAAATACATTCAAGCACAAACAAGTAAAAATTATATATTCATGAACACTTGAAAAAAAAAATTAAGAAAACAAAACAAATACATATGAGAAATAAAATACATGTACACTTGCAAATGAAACCAAACAAACAAAAGAAATACAAATATATATAGTATAAAAGCTTGTAAAGGAAAACATCAAGTCATCTCATATTTTTGGTACAGCCGAAACTAAAGAAAAGAAAAATTTATAAATGAGATATGGTACAAACTAATAAATGCTAGTACCTCTAGCATACAAAAGTAAGAGTACCATAGCCTACAAAACTTAGAAAATCTCTGATCAAAGATTTATAAACAATTTCTAGTACAAATATATATAACACCACTATCTCAAAAACATGTACAGCCGAAAGAAAATTTTATAAAGGAAAATAAAATGGTACAAGGATAATTAATGTAGCCCCCAAACAACTATACTTCAGCCTCTGAACCAAGAATATCACTTGTACAAACAAATACAAACAAATATTATCACCCTGTACATCTCATTTTCTATATACATTAACAATCTTTCTTATCTCAGTCTTCTCATTTTATTTTTCGTCCATCAAAGCCATGAAAAACTGAAGTAAGAATCATTTTAAAAACTCAAACAAACATCAACTTAAAACATCAAAACAATCAATGAAAACTAGAGGATCAAGATGAAGGCTTCAACTAGCAATTTCAAAATCTGGTTTCAGCATAACAGCTCTGTTATTCTTCCTAAAATCAAAGTGAGTAACTTTTAAAAATCTAAAATTTTATCTGGTTGCATGCTATTTCTGTGATAAATATTGTAGTGTGCATATATGTAAATGTAATCTACCGTATGCATGTTTATAAGAATGTCCTCGGTTTATAGTTCCAGTTTTCTTGTTGTTTAAAATTCATATTCTTTTTGACTCAATTTTTGTTAGGATTTAGTTTACAAACAAAATTGTTTGTTTAATTATAAAGTAAGTTTTAAAATTGAATTAAGTCAATATAAACTTGAATTGGCTCTGGAAAATCAAAGCAACTGTACAAGCTCAAATTTAAATGAAAATTTAATCATCCTGTTTTCTGGATTCATGAATATAAATTGAATACTAAAATCAAAACATGATTTTTAAAACAAAAATTATGATTTTTTAGTAAATAGGTAGAGTGCAGTTTTGGGTTCCTCTAAAAATGGGAAAGTAGGATTTTCTGATGATCCTTGTATCTAGAGAGGTCAGGATCTTGGGAAATGATGGAGGAGTGATTGTAGTTGATAGGAAAAATGGCTGATGATGATGCACTTCATCGAGGAGGCAGCGGTGGTGGATTTTTGGTTTTGAACCCTAATTTAACAAGGCTGGGAAATTCGATCATCTCACATTCTACAGTTGATCGAGTGTAAAGGGGTCTTGAGCGATGGAAGCTTGGTCGTAGACGAAGAGTTGGTCGGAGTTGCACGAATTCTGGTGGTCGGAGGATCGTGGATAGCGCGTTGACAGGTTTTGGGGTGAGTTTCTGTCTCGAGTGTTCCAGGTTTGGGTTTTGGTCTCGTTTTCGAACGCGAGAGGGTGGCGATGTTCTGGCGACCGGAGATGGATTCGTGGATGGTCGTCGACTTGTTCGACGATGCAGTGCTGACCGGAGATGGAGATCGGGGTTGTACACGTGCACAAGCCTGATATCATTGTGTTGCCTGGGTATTTGTATGCCTGGGAAGAACGAGTGAAATTCACGCGTGTGACTCGAGTAATTCGAGCTGGTTACTCGAAGTAAAGACAGGGAAATCTCGAGTGAAAAAGATTGTTCCAGTTTTCAAACCTGAACCTGTTTTCTGTTTTGAGATTTTAAAACTAAATTTGAATTTTAAATCAAGATTTTAAACCTGAGTTTAAATCAAAAATGTAAATTTAGATTCTAGTTTGAATTTAAATTTAGTTGAAGATAAATAAAGTTTTAAATTCAAATTGTTTTATTAATATAAAAGCAATTAAATGTATGGAAGAATTTGAATTTAAAATGGATGTGTAATTTGTAAATGAAAAATTTAAACAAGTTAAATTAAAGAATTTAAAACTGGAATTAGTTCCAAATCAGATTTTAAAATTTTGAAATTTAATTAAGTTTTAAAATTTAAGTGTTTAAAATAAGTTAAATATGCTAAAATTAAAAGAAATAGTGATTTTAAACTCTTTACAAATTTCACTCATAACCCATTTGTTATTTTAACATGTAGATTTAAAAATGCTAAGGAAATTCGTTCTAGCTTTATTTAAAGGAAATGAGGATTAATTTCAAATTTTAAATCTAAATTGGAATTTAAAAAAAGAAATTTGAAATCACATTGTTTCAACATATTGTAAATAATCATTAAATCATATAAAAATGAATGTGTTACTTTAAGTAATGAAGATTAATGATTTCTAATTCATTAACGAATGAATTTTAATAGTGAATCGATTTATAATTAAAAATGATTAATATAAGTAAATTTCTTTATAAAAGGTGATTAAAGAAATTTAATAGTTAACGAAATCATTAACTAAAATTATTTGAATTGTTAATTCCACAATTACTGTCATTAATAGATAATTACTAAATGTAATTAATTGAATGATGATTTGAAATTTGAGTAAATTATTGTTAATAAATCAAAGGATTAATTAATTAATGATGGTGATTAATTAAGATTTATTTAATAATTAAAGATTAATTGATTCATTAATTAAGCATGATTTGTTAATAATTATGAGTTAACTAATAAATTTGAAAGGAAGATTTATTTCAAATAATTTGTGATTAACTTATGATAATTAACCGGATTAATAATTGACACATCTGATTTAAATGAATCAGTTGATTAATCAATTTACTTGTGAATGTTTGGACTTGAATAAATGATTGAATTGTTTGATATTCTGGTCTGTGATGCTTTGTGATATATCCTGATTTGTGTTGTGATCTGTATTGTAGTTTATTTATCTGAGATGAATGTAATATATTATCTATGATCTGTGAATAAAAGATAAGCGTTATAATTTATACCGCTTATCAACTATATTTCTGTATTCTGATCTGTGATGATTGAAAGATGTTGCACTACTGTGTGAAACCCCTGGACTACACCATACACACACAAATATGGATTTCGCGTGGAAATCAGTTAAGTCGCAGATTTTTGACAATTTTAAAGATTGAATTCTTGAATTCACATAGTTTTGGAAATTTGAATTGAGAGCTTTGAAAATGAGTTTCAAATGTAAAAGTTATTTTAAATAACTTAATAAAATTTGAAATTTAAATAAATTTGATTTAAAATTTGAATTCAATACTTGAAATTGAATTTAGTGATTTGAAAAACTAATTGTTTTCAACTGATAAAAGCTCTTATATAAGAAATGGATTTCCATTGAATTAAAGGAATTTCAAGTTTGAATTGAAGATGGTTTTCCAAATTACGAATAAATCTTTGAAACGTGTTTTTGAAAACTATTAGTTAAATCTTTGTTTTCAAGATTTAATGAGTTAATCCAATTGAAATGGAAATTAATTTGGAAAATCTGTGAATGAATCTTTTGTTTAAAAGATTAAAGTTTGGAAATTGTTCAAACCGTTGAAGGTTGTTAAAATTAATCTTTTTGTTTAAAGATTTGAAAATGGTAATTTGTTAAACCATTTGAAAAGAAAGTTTGGGTTTAAGTTGTGATTTAACTAAAATTCCATTATCCATATGTTTTTAAATATTGCGCTCATTATTTGGTTTAGCCGGGAGAGGACCTTTGTGTCATATACCCCATTCCGAATAATGATACGTCGTATATGGATAGCAATTGAAGACCGGTGGTGAAGACCGGGTATTTGCGAGAACGATAGGATAACCTATCGATTGTCTCTGCACTGAGTCGCGCCGGTATAGAGATTTCCTAAGTGATGGGAAATCCGATCGGGATTGTGAATACCCGGATTGCAAGGGCTTCTTCGTAAGTGCCTTCGGTTCTATTCGAACCCGGTACAGACTTGTATGGTTACATGTCTGACATTACACTTTGAGATATAAAGCTGATTTCTTTCAAATACATTTCTGTTGGTGGCGGAGAATTTATTCTCTTAGCTTAACACCCTTCTCTGAGACGTACGAGCTCAGAGGTTATGTAGTTGAAGGTTATCAGCGATATACTCCCAATTTGGTAATGTGGCATGTTGAGTGTTGTTGTGTGTTGATCATTTATTGATCATTTGTGATCAAAGCATGGCTTTGTGAAAAAGCGTAGCTTTGTGGACGAGACCTCATCGAACCTCACAGACCAGAAATAGTCGAAATAGGAATGATGCGGCAAGGTTATGAGGGTCACGCCCTTTAGGGTATGTCATTTCCTTCTGGAAAAGGGTGGTATCATGGTATGGAGCCCAGATACTTACTCATGTGGACACACTTTATTTATTACTGTGTGATTTTGTTGGTTATCGAGGTACCTCGGATAAAGGTCCCAAAGGACCGGGGGGGTGGCATATTCGTGTAGTAGTTACCTAGTTACAGAGGTAACCCGGCCTTGTGTTGGCAGAGTGCTAGTTAGTTCTCGTGACGTTCCGCCAGAGGCATTTCCATGTGGCAGTAGGAAGTTCCTTAGCCTGACCATTTGTTGGAAAATCCAAAGAAACAATACGAGCCCTTTACGATTGCAGTTGTATAACCTGTCTCCTCAGGAGGCAGCTATAGCAGGCATAATATAATGGTACCTATGCTGGCTAAGATTAATATTGTATTTTCGAAACGATTTTGGTACACTATGCACTATTAATAATATCAAAATAGTTTCTTTGCGTAGTAAGCATATTTGACTATCATAAGAAGAAATCTCCTCCAAGTCTGCGATTGCATTGTATGTGTGGTGGGAGGTCTTATGGTAGTTTCATTTTCCAAAAGCATTGCGGATTTCAATGTTTAAAATTCTTTTGTTGTTGTTTAAAGATAAACTGTTCTTGTTGCTCACACCAGTCCCATGACTGACCTGGAGTTTATTGTTCCTTTCCTAAACTCTGGGTGCCCATAATTTTCCACACGGGCAGTTCAGAGTTGGGTTTTTCAGATAGTCAGATAGTAGGAGTAGATTCGATATCTTTGAAGCCTTTGGATCTTGGCGATCACATTAGCTTCATTCTGGAGTTATCTTGTTTGCTTATAGCAACTTGATGGTTGTTCGAGCTAGTTCTGAATTAGAGATGGATTATTTGGAGTTTGGCATTGAAGACATTATCTTTCCGCTGCTATTTCTTGTATCTCTGATAGTGTTGATGTTCAGTTGTATCATTGTTGTGTATCATTCTGGATATTGTATTCATCAGATGTTGTGTATATGATATTATTTCTTTTTCTTCCGCTGTGCTGTTTACTTAATTGTGTTATAAGCTCCGGTACGATTCGAATTTCAACGGTTGAATCTG
The DNA here is from genome assembly GCA_030737815.1 of Allium fistulosum. Taxonomy (NCBI): domain Eukaryota; kingdom Viridiplantae; phylum Streptophyta; class Magnoliopsida; order Asparagales; family Amaryllidaceae; genus Allium; species Allium fistulosum. The sequence continues at coordinate 55,944,438 of CM060905.1, forward strand.
CGGCATTCAGGTACAATTGGAGTACGGATGTCGATTTTCGAACGTTGAAATTCGGAACGTGACAGATACTATAGGGCAACAAACACGAAGGTACAAGCCCGAAGGCAATATACCCGAAGGCAACAAAACCCAAAGGCTCAGGCCCGAAGGCAACAAACCTCGAAGGCTCAAGACCGAAGGCAACAAACCCCGAAGGTACAAGCCCGAAGGCAACAAACCCCGAAGGCTCAAGCCCAAAGGCAACAAACCCCGAAGGCAACAAACCGTAGTGGCGGAAGTCCGGAGACCCAGTACTGGACACCACTAACTGGCAGAATGTGTCACAACTCTCAGAAAGGAACCCGAAAAATGTTAACGTGAGTCCCATACCACATGTTCGCACTAAACGGTTTACTAACCGTTAGTCAATTTCACACTCAAAGCAGTACAAAGTTCACCTCATCTCATCGGTAAACCAGACCCGAAGATCAAAACGGTCAAACGAATAGATTAGGAATTAACTGAAAAGATAAACACACGTGTTCATAGCACGCGTTTTATTTAATCATTTAATTCTCCTCCCTCTTCGCTCGAAGTGCAAAATTGTGTGTTTTATATAGAGATTATAAGTTGGAGAAATGAGCTTTTAATGCAATTTAAAAAGATCACTTTATAAATACACATGTAGGAAATCTAAAAAGAATCATCAAAGTCAAAAAATGTGATAACAACTAATTGGATCGACAAGAATCGATAAAAATGGAAATTCACTCAAAAATAGGCAAATAGGCGAAAATAGGCAGTTCCAGACATCTGATTTAAAATCCAGACATCTGGATTTATTCACTGGAAATTCAAAAACCTTCTAGACGTCTGGAGGGTGGCTTCAAACGTCTGACATGTTGCATCAGACGTCTGAAAGGTGGTATCAGACGTCTGAGAGGTTGTTTCAGACATCTGACTTTGTTTTCTGCCCTTTTTATAAATTTCTACTATATATTTTTGTGTTCCAGGTTTAGAACCAGACGTCTGAACTTGCATTTCAGACGTTTGAAGACCTGGTCTGGGCAACAATTTGCCTAGGCCTTGATGGCCAAAACGAATGGGAAGCTATCGAACGAGCAACGAAGATTAGGGGATTACGCCAAGCGACAACCCAGTCTTATATGCTCTTCGGTACACCCCAAACAACATGTCCAAATATCCACAATAGGATCTTTAAAGATTTTATCTCCAAACACCAAAATTTGGAGAATTCACCATATCAATCCAAATCAAAAGCAAATGAACATGAATAGAGGTTAGGAATTCTTACCCAACCACAACAAAAGCTATAGGCTTAGATGTGAGTTCAAAAACTCACCTTTAAACCCAAAAACACAAGAGAGAAGCTATAGAGCAAGGCAAGAACAATCACTCTTCAATTATAACCCAAGAAGCTTCAATCTAAGCTCAAAAGAAAAACATTTCCTAAGTTAGGGTTTAGAACATTTCTAAAATTGGAGAGAGATTGAGATGGAGAAGAAGAAGATGATGCTTACCTAAGCTTCTCTTTGATTTTGGAGCTAGAACTTGAATTTACAAAGGAAACTAGGGCTTAGGAATTTCTAATTCCTTTTCTCTTCCCCCATTTTTCTAAAGCTTGAAGTGTTAGGAAATGATAGAATGAATGAAGAGGAGAGGGGGTGGAGTTAGGATATAAGATGAGTTGGGTTAGTGGGGTGAAACCCAAACCCAAGCCCAAAGCCCTAAGTGAAAATGTCAAACTTCTACTCAACTCCAAACATATCGATGTTTATACTCAAAAAGGTCGCAAATACCATTTTGGACTCAATGGAAGTGGTCTCGAGTCCCAATTCGGCTGTTTGCAAAAAGTAACATTTCAGACTTAAATCTGATTAATGATGCTATATTTAAATAAAAAATTTAAATATACAATCGTGAAATATGCGGGTTGTTACAACGATGATGGATATCCCAGACACTTGTGTTAATTTGAAATGATTGAAACAGGACGGCTTGAACCAGGCCAAGTGAGCTAGCTACCCCTAGCGGACACCTATTCTTCCATTTTCTTGTGGACTCGGTCCATACTACTACTTTTGTTGTTGTTTAGATTGGTGCACCTTGATGGGGATAACCTCCCTTTGACTTGATATGAGATGAGTGGACGCGGTAGGTGGCCGTTGTGACGATGCGTTACCACCAGCCCGAAAACTTCAGTTGGTAGCATGCTGCCTTGGGCATTGCCTCATATGTCTTGTCATACTTCTACTATTATACGAGACCACTACGAGTTTGGTTTATTGTCCCGTCACAGCGCATCCCTATCCCCTAACATTCTACTACGGTGTTATACATAAACTGTATGTCGATGCTTAAAAACACGTCAAGGGGGGTTAAGGTAAAGCCTTAATGCCGGGGAAAATATTTTTTTTATTGATTGGACATTACATATATAGCATATTCTACTATATATAGATGTTTAGATGGATCCTTATGAGATGAAAAATCCGGTAACATCTCTTAAATTATTGCATGCATGTTGTACACTGGATAGGATATAAAACTCCATAAATATATCTGACGCTATTACACTTTTGTTATATGTAATATTGATTTGACTTTAGTAAGAATATCTTAGTACCGACTCGTGTGTATTGTTTTACTTTATGCTCGGGTTAGCCCTGAGTTTTCAGTGCATTAAAGATCATATTCTTCTAGAGGACGAAAATGAAGATTTGACATATTATATTACTATATTATTCACCCACATCATGTTGTTATGCTGCATTATTTTATTTTGCCTCTGTTGTATGTATAACCCTAGTGGGTGTTGTAAAATTTTAATCAAATATATAGTATAAACAACTTCATGAACCGTTTATTTGATTATTATATTTTGTCATTCCGCCGTGAGATTCTATGTTGTTTTCTTTCTTCTTTTTCTTAATAAAACCTCATTGATTTTGTGTTTCAAATTGTTTTTGAGTTGGACATATGTGGTTTGTTCTCGACTTAAACCTTCCGAAATGCGGGTCGTCGCATATAATAATAAACCGTCTAATATACAGTCCTATTTTCTACATTCAAATAAAAACTACGACCCTTAGCAACCTTCCCAAACACTAAGGAAGTCGAGATCAAATGTTACAAGCATGGAATATAATGATAACAACACTATCGTTGCAAATACTGAAATAGCATGGAGATAAAAGGTATTGGCTATTGCCAATCTGTTTTCCATATTCAAACTGTTCGGATTCTCAGATAATGGTAGAAAACATGGAGTAGCTTGACTCAAGTAAACCGGACAGAGACAACATAATGGATGAAAGCATTGACTCCATAAAACTACCTTGACTGAAAATGCTACAACTACAACAAATAAAACTTTCCTTGAAGGAAATGAAGCCGTTGGCTATTCAACATGAAAATTGTAGATCAAGGGCAAAAGAAGCCCCCTCCGAATTCAAGTCTACAACCCTTGCTAAACTAGTTATCAAATCCTTGATCGACAAATATTGTTACTCAAATTAAAACCAAAGCAAGGATAAGCAAGAAAACTACTCTTTTAATAGCAAACTTGCAAAATGGATCTGTTTATCATAAAGAGATTCGTTTTCCTGACTTTACTTCACCTTAATTGTTATTTGAAAAAAAAGATCATAATTTTTTTTTGGTTAAAGTTATGTCTTCGTCCATGTAGGGATAGCGAGAATTAGCTCTTCCCCTGTGGCATGGAAAATGAGGGAAATTCATCAAAAAACATTAGTGTCATTCCTTATTTGGAACGTAAGGGGACTTAACTCTCTTACTAGAAAAAAATGATATAGTAGAGCATATTAGGAAATTCAAACCATCAATTATAGTTCATACTGAACATAAGCTTAATGAGAAACTATTCACACTTTCAGTGAAAATTTGGTAACAAGTGTTATACTTGCAATTCAATAACAAAATGCTTCAAATTTGGAACCCAAACATTAGGAAAATTAGAAATCTCTTTTGTGATGATGAATGCATACCTTGTATTATATAGAATAATGTCTACGTAGGCATGGTTGTTATAGGCATTTAGATTCTACTTGGAAGTTCTTTTCTATCGGTTTTGACTGGTTTTGAATGGTTGCATATCGGGTGTTATCATAATCCTTATTTGCAAAATTCTTTTTCACACCAGTTATTGTTGATTATAAAATCGGTGAAAACCGATGCAGTGTAATTTTAGTGGCAATTAACAACCCATCAATTTGAGGTGTTATGAGGGGTTGTAACCTTTTTTTCCAATTATACCCTACTAATTATATTGTAGAATAAATATCTACAAATTAAGGATAAATATAAGGATATATATGTAATGCCACTTTAGTGGAAAACTCTCAAAACCAATATATGCTAAACTCTCAAGCATGTATCGATCGGTTATAACACCACTTCATGTAAACCTATCAAAACCGTTACGATCATTGATGGTCAAAACCGATACTCTCAAAGTCTTTCATAATCGGCAGCACATCACTCCCAAGCGGAGCCTTATGGTTTATATACCCAATCCAAAAGAGTAAAACTTTTGAGTCAAATTAATCAATTAGGAATGAGTACAAATGCACATGGATCAAAGTGGGATATTTCAACTGTGTTTTCGTTCAGACAGAATAGGTCAACTAGTGAAACTACTAAAGCAAATGAAGATTTCTATAATGCTATTATGTCTACATGCTTGCAAGAAATTCAGTACTCAGGTAGCTACATTACATGGAGAGAGAGAATATTCAACACATAGCAAGATAGACATGGTCTTCACTAATATTCAGGTGTAATTTCCAAATTCTACTACTCATATCTTAAAATACTCTACTGGTGGTCATTGTCCTATTCTAGTTAACTGTTGATACACCATTTAGATTTAACAATGCATGGACCAATTTTAGTAGGCATAATAATGTTGCTAACAATGCATGGTCATGCCCAGTTAATGGCATTCCCATATTCATTCTTTTAATCAAATTGAAGAAAGTTAAAAAGAAATAAAAGAACGGAATAGATGTAAAGAAAGCAAACATGACTTGATATATAAACAGCGCCGGTCCAGAGGGCAGCCCACCAAGTCCGTGGGCTGGGGCAACACACTGGGCCGGGGCAAAATTTATTGAAATTTGAATTATTAATTAAGTGTCATAATATATGTAAATAATGAAGAGTGAATATGCTATACAGTATTTATTATATTTTGTTTAGTCCCACATCATGGGATAAGTTCAATCCCAAGCTCCAAAACCTTTATATAAAGGAGCCTATGTAATGGAAATAGATTACTAATTCAGGAATGAATAAAATATCTCCTTCCCCTTTTTCTAATGGCTTCTTATTTTTATATTGTTTACAGCACGTTATCATGTCTTTCTTATATGTATTGGATATTCTAACCTAGAAGATTAGATCCATTTTTTTCTTTTATGTTGATACATCTCTTTCTCTTAATCAGTTACTGAAATCAGATCTATCCCTTCCCCTTATTCAACCAATGAAATCAGGTTTAAAATTTTCTAGATCTACTTTTCTAGATTTGTTTTACGATTAATTTAGATCTAGATTTAAGTATTCTTGTTTCACAATTCTATATTCATTTCCTAATTTTTTAGATTTTGATTTAAGTTTTATTACATCTTATCTTTTCAAGGTCTTATTATATGATAGATCTAAATTTATAGATCTTATTCCACTGCACATGTATTTTTCTCATTATATTTCAGATCTCATTCTACTATAGGTTCGATTTTTGTTTTGTTCTTATTTTTCTGATCTCATTATATTGTAGATCTCAAAATCACACTCAAATAATATATCTTTGAGATTTGTACATGGTTTAAAAATTAAATGTTGTGATTTTCTAAATTTGGATCTGAATTGATTTCTAACTTTCTTTTTATTGCATGCTTTTGAGTTCATTATTTTGGGAAGCAAGTTTTGAATTTGACAATCTTTGTTGTTGATTCAAATAAATTTATTGAACTTGATTGTGTTTTGGTTTGTGATATAGGTCTAAGTAATCTATACATGTTTGGTAAATGAAGATTTTATTTTGAAAACTCTCTGATTTGGATTTTGAATTTGAAAATGATTATAATATAGAGTTTATATTTCCAAAATAAATATTTTATTATTTCACAGAGAAACATATACAAGAATAATGCGTAACTAGAAGATCATATTAACTTTAGATCAAATATTAATGATTTAGCACATCTAAAGTGAATGGAAACATCGATGAAAGCATACATTGTAAACTTAATTTCTAGCATTTGAAATAAAAGTTGAGAACCTGCAGTTCTTTTAATGCTAAAAGCTTGAGTTTCCATAAATTATTAAATTTCAAGTTTTCTTGTAATAAAGAACCAGAAGTTCCCAAAAAAAAGCATGAAGTTGAATTATTAAAAGGAAGATATGTATATAAGAGTTATTTTAGTTATTTTAGAAATTTGACTTCTAAGAGGTAAAGTTTCCTCTACGGTATTCATTTTTTTTTTGAATTACCTAGAGAACCAAGCTTCGCTTGTAAACTCTAGGGAAGTATGTGCCTGCCAAACACATACTGCGGGTACTTGTTACAAAGTTGTCAGTTTCGGGGCTCGAACTCATGACCTTTGATCATGCAGTGTGGACCATCAACCAACTGCGCCAACTCTGTTGGCTAATTTTATCGAAATTTTGCTAAAACTTCAATCACATATTATACTGACCAAATATCTTGAAGATATTATGTTGTATGACATTTCAAATATGCTTGAAATTGAAAATTAATTATTAATTTAACTTTGAAAAGGGATGTCCATTATTTATAAAATATGAATTCAAATGAATTTTAGTCCATATTTCTCATTTTTCATTTCAGTTTATATGTTGTGGTTAGTTTAAAATGTTTTCCCCATTATATATACTTCCAATGATTTAACAGTACACATGGTCAATTTATAGGTTCCGTGCAATGTGAAATATAATTTCATTTCAGTATGTGTAGCTCTAATTTAATTATTCTCTTTATTGCTTTCTCTTTGATATATCTAAATATAGATCTGATCTTTACTAGTCACACTATGTTATAAAACCTAAAGTTTTGATAAATTATTTTTGGATACATTAGTCAAACTATTTAATTGACGAAATACATTTTAGTATTATCCAGAGGAGATAACTCCTATAGCATACTATTTACATTTATGGATGTGTGTGTATATTAATCTCTTGAAGAGATATTATCTTTAAAATTTATATTACAAAATCCAACGTCCCAAAAGAGATGTTTTAGAAAGTTTATTTTTGCTAGATTGCAATCCCTTAAAAGAAACACTATATTCCCTGAAGGAATATCGTATAAAACTTTAGAAGCAATAACAAAAATTTATCTCTAAAAAAGGTATTGTATACCAATATCACACTCCAGAAGTAGTGGTTTTATCCCTTGCATCTTACTTTCACTTGGTGCATCTAATTTTGTTACTGTATTTAAAGTTTGATATGACATTTCAAAAGCGGTTACAACAAAAATCTCCAACAGGGATATTTTATGCTATTGTAAAAGTAGCAATCATGTAATTTATGTAAAAGAAATATTGTTTATCGATATGACATTCCAATAGTTTGCATATATATCTCTGGAAGAGATAATTTTTTCTCCAGAAGTGGTTATAGTAAAATATCTCTAGAAGAGACGTATACATTTGAAATGATGAAATATCTCTAGAAGATATCTATTTATAAATTTTGTAATTTTATTAAACGAAATAAATGTGTATAAATTTCATTATGAAGGATTCCAATTTAGTTTGGATCTGATTCTAACTTAAAATTTGAGAGCTATGTAATGTGTTTTTCTCTTATTTTTATAAAATTCCAAGTGTTCAGAAGCTACTCTTATTTTTTTATAAGTATATCACTTTTGTTGAACTCTCTAGAAGAGATGTGTAGAAATGTCTGTATGCAATTATAACAATGTATTATTCTCTGATAAGTAATCATAATTAATGTTTAAAAGTGATATTTGAGATATAATCGAGGAATAAAACATAACAACTTGAAGTTCTGTATATAATTTATTTGAACCCGAAATTCAATATGGTTCCAAACCAGATGTTTTGAACATTATCATGCAGTCTTGAAGGATTCCCATTGACATAGACCTATAAACAAAAATTAATAGTTGTAATAGTTTGCTCTAAAATCACTAACTCAAATGAGAAAGAATATTGAAATTTATAATATATATGTAATAAGTGGACGCACATGTGTGTGTGTGTGTATGTATATATGTAGTTATTCATATAATAACTTGAAGTTTGTTATGAGATGATCTTATAGATTATGCATAGATATAATTCAGTGATTTAAAATTCAATAGACATAAATGTTGAATGATCTGAAGTCATGTATGTATTCAAATGATCTACACAATAAGTAAATTCCTCCAATTGGCTAGATCAATAAATGAGAGCAAACTCTAATAGGGAATATCAATTGAATGCATCTTATCAACTGATAAAAGAATTATCCTCCTATAATCAATATGTATGATGTATTTGCTAGTAGCAATATCATAATAGATCAAAATGAGAATCCAAAGAATATTATTATTAAATGTGACAATGTTTGTCAACATTGGGGGGGGGGTAAAGGAGATACAAGTTCATTTTGATTATCAAGATTAAATATTGATTGCAAAATATTAAGTAACTTGAATAAACTATTGATAATATCCCTAATATACTTGCTCCAATATAAGTTGAAATCCCAAAAGGACCAAAAGGGTATAAATCAGATCTGCAGTATGGTTGAGAAGTCAGTTTGAGATATTTTTGGAGAAAGTAATAAAGATGTCAAATAAAGAAGGTGAATGTTTTTTAAGAAACACTTAAGGGTGCTCTGGAAGAGATCCATGATATGATTGTCAAACAAACCTAGAAGTAGTTTAGGTACCTAAAATAGAATAAACATTGAGATATCAATAAATCATATCTAGAACTGACAAGAAATAATCATCGATGATAAATTTTTAAATAATAGAAAAGCGCTTATGTTGATAAATAGACTAAAGATCTTGAATTAGAAGAAACATGATTGGCCATCATGAATCCTTTACTAATATAGAAATGTGTATTTGTAATCCCCAAAGTAGCGAAAGTGTTTGAAACACTTAATATACCCCAAAGATATAAATATTGCTTAAATCATATTAAAAGATGAAAGTATACAAATTCCTAAAGAACATAAATAACTGCGGTGGTTATAAAGAATGCAAATAATAAGGAGCATAAATTACAACCATCTTTTAAGTATTGTTGCAATGAAAATCTTGATATAATTCATGATGAGTATATTACTTCCTATATTTAAGTATTGTTGTAATAAAACTTTTAATATTCTCAAAGATGTTGCAATGTGCAAAACTGATTTGAAGCACAAAAATGAAAGCATATAAAGTGTTTTTCATAAAGGTAGCATACAAAATGCATAAAATGCAAATCATATTTCGAAGAAACAATCTTGGGAAATTCGATTGTGTCGAAGGAAACTATTTGTAAATGATGAAGATCTAAAGAAAGGGAAGTAGAATTATTGTCTTTGGACTTTTAGCACTTGTCTAAGCCATGTTACAAAAAGTATTTATAACCGATTTGAATTATAATGACATATATTCAAGCTTAAAGGAAAAAAATTATAAAATCAGGGGGAGCATACATAAGTATATTATAATATCCTTTTTTTTCCTTTACTAAGATTTTTCCCACTGGGTGTTTCTTTGTAAGGTTTTAATGAGGCATTACATCGATCAATAAATATCAAACTCCATTTGATGTAAATTATTGAAATATGCCACTGTATTCTTTTTCTTTCACTATGATTTTTTCCATTGGGTTTTTCTTAGTAAGAGTTTAATGAGACATTATTTTGATCTTGAAAATCAAACTCTTTTGAAAGAATATCATTATATGATATCTATGATTTCGCAAGTTGCACTCTTTTCCTCGTTCAAGGTTTTTCCCAACGGGTTAGTCACATGTTCAATCTCAAGCTTCAAAATCTTTATATAAAGGAGCCTATGTAATGAAAATAGATTACTAATTCAGGAATGAATAAAATGACTCCTTCCTCTTTTTCTAATGGATTCTTATTTTTATATTGTTTACAACATCAAGTAAATAGATATTATTAGTTGCAAATTTTAAACTTTTGATGTATTGGGGCGGTGGTAGCCTAGATGGTTAGCAAACCGGTGTGCTAGGTTCATTCTGGTTAGAGGATATGGTATTTTACATAAAATAATTCGATGGATATAAATTATGGGCTGATGCAATGAAATGATTGTGCTAGGCCTGTATACAATTTGAGAAGTGAAAACAATGTCCTATACACAAAAATGATACATGATCCCACTAGTGCAAGACTAGTCTAGGAGTATAAAAGCAACCTTTTAAACCTAGAAATACTCTACTAGTGATTATATCCCTATTATACTTAACTACTGATAAACCATTTAGATTTAACAATGCATGGACTAATTTTAGTTGGTATAATAATGTTGTTAACAATGAATGGTCATGCCCAATTACTGGCATTCACTTGTTCATTCTTTTAATGCAATTAAAGAAAGTTATAAAAGAACTAAAAGAATGAAATAGATGCAGAGAAAGCATACATGGCATGATAGATAAATTGAGAAGTGAAAACAACGTCTTGCACACAAAAATGATACATGATCTCACTGGTTCAAGACTAGTCTAGGAGTATAAAAGAAACCTTTAAACCTAAAAAGACTCATACATATTCATACCACTAAAATGCAACAAAAATAAAAATTAAATGGTTAAAAAAAGGAGTTCAATATTCAAAAAAATTCTATACTCCCATGAATGCAGCTAGAAATAGAAAAACATAAAGCAAATAATAGATCCTTAGGGCAGAATAGCAACAGATTTGGATGAGCTCAAGGCAATTGCTATAAATTACTACACTAATTTATACAACTTTGACACAACATACACAAAAAAATTCCACATATAGTTTGTGAAATGTTTTAACTGATCAAGCAAGGTTGAAATTAAATGTAGAAGCCTCTTTAGAGGAAACTAAGCAAGCAACATTTGAAATAGATGATAATAGTAGCTCTGGTCCTGTGGTGCAAAAATTTCAAAAAACACTGGGATATGACTAATGAAGTTCCCACATTAGCTATAAGAGGAATTTTTTTCATGTGGACAACTAATTCACGAAATAAACAATATTTTCATGACACTAGTTTCAAAAAATATAATCCCCAGATATTGGATCTATTTCTTGTAGCGATGTTCTTTACAAAATTATCTTAAACATCTTTTGCGAAAGAATAAGTGAAATTTGAACGAACTGATTTCATATAACCAAACATATATATTCTGGGAAGAAATATTATTGGAAACTCTCTGGTAGCTTACGAGATGGTAAAAACTCATGCTTGAAATAGAACACCAGAAGGTAATCTATCCCTAATCTATAAGAATGACCCAATCATCAATCATTTATTATATGTAGACGATCCCTAGGTTTTTGCTAAATCTACAGTTGAAAAATGTATATTTGGTTACATTAAATTTTGGCGACTGTAGTGTTCGGAACTAGCTTCATAACGAAGGAAACGGTTTGCAAATCGGAGTTCAGAGGTGGAAGTTATGTGGAAAAAGGTGAAGTAGTGCTGAAATGACAGCGACAGACGTTTGAGGAATTGGATAGATGTCTGTCGCTTCAGCAAACTTATAGCAGGTCTGTTCGAGAGAGTTGGGACAGACGTCTGACCAAATGATCGGACGTCAGAGTTTGTGCAGAAATTTTCCAAAGGCCTAAAACAGACGTCTGATGCCTCAGGGAAATTTTTTCCAAGGTTTTGGATAGACATCTGTCTCATTATGACTGACGTCTGTGGCGACTTCCGCCTGTTTTCAAGCAAGGGCTTAGCATGATATTTGTGATATTTGCAAGGGCAATTTTGGAACATTGCCCAAGGTTTCTATTCTCTTATATAAGCTAGGTTCAGGTTCCAGATTTGGTATGCGTACAATCAAGGAATAGAAAGCGACTACAAGAGATTAGCCTCTACGAATTGGGTTTATCAAAACCTAATTTTCTTCAATTCTTTTCTCCATAAATCAATTTTTAGTTAGACTTTTGATCATTGTAATAAATCTCCTGTACTCTTCTCATCAGTATTAATAAAAGCTCTCTCTTAAAGTGGATGTACACTAACATAACGTTAGTGGAACCACTATAAATTGTTGCGTGATTTATTTTTCGTTAGTGCTTTGATTTCTATATTGCTTGTTTAAGGATTGTGATTGCTTTTGGATTGGATTGATTGAAATTGAGATATTGGTTGGTTTTTTTACACTTCTTACCACGATCTCGCTTTCCGCTGTGCTTTTGAGGTTTTGATTTGAGTGGTCTTTAGTTGGAATCCCGACCCAACATTTGATATCAGAGCATTTGGTGTTGGTAGGTGGTTGTAGAAATGCCGGAATTAGATAATACCTCAAGTAGTTCCTCAGTGGGTAATCCAAGTGGTGTAGCTCCTTATGTACGAGGTTTGTATGCAGCTTCAGGATCACAATTGGTTATAGAAAAGTGGAATGGCGATAATGATTTTGAAAAATGGCAATGGAATATGAAAGCAGTTCTAAGGAGGAATCGGGTGCATCGAATAATGTTTGACACACATTTATTGCCAGGGTACATCTCAGATGTTGAGAGAGAGGAGATGGAAGAGTGGGCATTCACTACACTTCAACTTGCTATAGGAGAGAATGTTATCTTTGAAATTAGTGGCGAGACTACCGCTATGGGTATATGGGACAAGTTGGAAGAGTTATATATGAAGAAGTTACTGACAAATCGTTTGATCTTATTACGAACGTTCTTCACCTATAAGATAAAGGAAGGTATGTCTCTAAAGGCACACTTGAATACCTTTGATGATTTGCTAATGAAGATAAAGGCGGTAGATTTGAAGATCGAGGAAGAGCAAAAGATGGTGATATTATTGTGTTCGCTGCCTGACCGGTATACCGGTTTCTCAAATAGTTTGATCAATAGGTGGGATACATTGACTCTAGATGATGTCAAGATAGGTCTTCTTAGTGAGAAGTTTCGTGATCAAATGAAGGAGCTAGGTGATGGAAGAAGTGGTGCAGGTAATGGTCATGGTTTGTTTGTGGAGAAGGATAGGTATGTGAAGAAGGAGAACCGAGGGCGTTCTAAATCAAGGAACCCCAGTTGGAGAGGAAAGTCGAAGGAAAGAAAAGGAAAGTGCTATATTTTTAGGAAGCCGGTCATTGGAAGAATGAGTGTCCAGACAAGGATAAGGCGAAGATGCAAGTAGCATCTTCATCAGTAGCGGTGGAGAGTGGAGTTGGTGAGGGAGACGTAGATGTGTTGTCGGCGGTAGCATCGGATGTTTCAGGTAGCGAGTGGGTGCTCGATTCAGAAGCATCTTATCATATGACGTCAAATAGTAATTGTTTTTCTTCTTACATCGACAAAGAAGGAAATTCAATTGTTATGGGAAATGGTGCTATTTGCAAGTCTAAAGGCATTGGTTCCATGCAAATTCGGATGTTTGACGGAGTGGTTCGTACTCTCACAAATGTGTGCTATGTTCCAAGACTTAGGAAGTCTCTTATCTTTTTGGAGCAGCTAGATTCTTTAGGTTGTAAAATCAATATTGAGAGTGATAGCTTGCGGGTTTCAAAGGGTGCGCTTGTGGTGATGAAGGATGCTATGACTCATGGTATTTATTTGCTTTAAAGAGTGACCATGGAAGGCGAAACTTGTATAGGAGTTGATAGTTCTCGTGGCTTGGATGCGACTAGGTTGTGGCATTTGAGGTTAGGTCATGTTTCGGAGAGGACTTTGGATATTCTTCAGAAGAGGGAGATGATCGATGGAGAGAGTTTCAACAAGCTAGAGTTTTGCGAAGAATGTGTCATAGGGAAGCAAACTAAAGTTTCATTTGGTGATGGAAAGCATGATTCGAGAAGGGTTCTTGAGTATGTTCACACAGATGTTTTGGGACCTGCACCTTTAGCTTCTTTAGGTGGAACTCGCTATTATATTTCTTTCATAGATGACTTTTCTCAGAAAGTTTGGGTGTATGTAATGAAGCAAAAGTCGTAGGCATTTGCAAAGTTCAAAGCATGGAAAGCTCTTGTTGTGAATGAAAGTGGCAAGTCTTTGAAGGTTCTGAGGCCGACAATGGCGGAGAGTATGTTTCTGGAGAATTCTTGGAGTTTTGCAAGCATCATGGTATTCGGAGGCATTTTACTACATCAAGAGATCTACAGTCGAATGGTGTTGTGGAGAGGATGAATCGTACTCTACTTAAGAAAGCTCGATGCATAAGATTGACATCGGGTTTGGCTAAGGGATTTTGGGTTGAAGCTTTGTCAACCGCAGTGCATATTATTAATCGAATTCCGTGCTCCACTATTAGTAACAAAATTCCAGAGGAAGTGTGGAAGGGAAAGAGCATTGACTTGAGTTATCTTCGTGTGTTTAGCAGTCCAATTTATGTGCATGATCCAGGAAATGATAAGCTTTAATCTAGAGCTTTCAAGAGGATTTTTCTCTGTTATACGGATGGAGTAAAAGGCCATCAGATTTGGAATCCAGAAACGAAGAAGGTTACAAATTCTCGTCATGTTACTTTTGATGAGTCGACGATGTTCAAGAAGAAAGAGAGCTCATCAGATATTCCGAATTTGGTTCATGTCGAATCAAAGGAGAAGGAAGTTATTTCCACATTTTGTCCAGGGAGTAGAGAGAGTAGAGTAGTCGGAGATGCTTGCGAGGAGGTAGCGGTTGATGTTACATCACATAGTCTACAGGGTACCTCTAGTAGTGTTGGTGATATGCATGATTCTATAGAAGTTTCGGTTCAAGGTGGAGATGAAGGGAGTTTGGGTGATGGTATTGCTACTCAGGTTGGTCATCGTACTATAAGGCCACCCAAAAGATATGGTGATTGGAACTATCTTAGCCTTTGTGATAATTTGGACTATGCTCCTCACGTAGTCCAATATGAGCCGATTGACCTTGATGACGTCATGGAGTCGAGTGATAGCTCGAAATGGATTTGTGCCATGGAGGAAGAGATGCAATCATTGTTGAAAAATCAAACTTGGGATTTGGTTTCACTTCCTAAAGGAAACCATGCTATTGGGTGCAAATGGATGTACAAGGTGAAGGACGATGGGAGATATAAAGCTAGGCTAGTGGCAAAGGGGTTTGCACAAAGGAAGAGGAAGAAGTATGATGGGATATTCGCACCAGTTGTGCGCTATACTTCTATCCGGATATTACTTGCCATAATTGTTATTCATGACTTGGAGTTGGAGAAACTTGATGTGAAGACCGTCTTTTTGCATGGTGACTTGGATGAAGACCTATACATGGAGAAACCGGAAGGTTTTATTATGGATGGTAAGTCAAATTTGGTTTGCAAGCTAAAGAAATCACTATATGGTTTAAAGCAATCACCTAGACAATGGTACAAGAGATTTGATCATTTTATGCTTGAAAATGGTTTTGGTAAAAGCATCAAAGATGCTTGTGTTTATTTCAAGAAGTTGAGAAATGATTGTTGGGTGTATTTACTCTTGTATGTGGAAGATATGCTCATTGCTTCTAAGGATAAGAATGAAATTAACAAGTTAAAACTGAGTTTGAAATCGGAGTTTGAAATGAAGGATCTTGGAGAAGCGGGAAGGATATTGGACATGGAAATTGAAAGAGATCGGAAGCGTTTTGAGTTGAAACTAACTCAAAATGAGTACAATGAGAAACTGCTTTGCCGGTTTAGTATGAGAATGCAAAGGTAACAAATACACCTTTACCTTTGCATATGAAGATTTAGAGTAAAGGATCACCTATCTTGGAGGAAGACAAGACTTACATGGCAAAAGTGCCACATGCTAGTGCGGTTAGAAGTCTAATGTATGATGTGGTGTGTACAAGGCCCGATATTGCAAATACCGTCGAAATTGTTAGTTGATATATGGCTAATATGGGGAAATCGCATTGGGAAGCTGTGAAGCTCATATTGAGATACCTTACAGGCACTTTATCTCATGGTCTTGTTTTTGGTGGTAGCAATATAATGGATTGCAAGTTGGTTGATTATTGTGATTCGGACTACGCTGGTGATAGGGATCGAAGAAAATCAACTTCCGGATATGTCTTCACACTTGGGGGTGCAGTCATAAGTTGGAGATTGAGATTGTAGGTTGTAGTTGTTTTATCCACTACGGAGACGGAGTTGATAGCCGTGGTTGAGGCGACAAAGGAGGCACTATATTTGAAGCGATTGTTGTGTGACTTGGGATTCGAGCATGATAGCATTGATGTTCGTTGTGATAGCCAGAGTGCTATTCACTTGACAGAGAATTTGGCGTTTAGCTCACGGACTAAGCAAATTTAGGGGAGAGAGTCATTTCTAGTAGCCATGGATGAGGATAACCAAGTACATCTTTGGAAAGTGCACACAAAGGATAACGCGGCAAAAATGTTCACTAAGGCATTGCCGGTTGGGAAGTTCGAGCATTGCTCGAAATTGATTCTCTTGGAGAAGTGTTAGGTGCCACGGGGTGGCACGGTTGAGAGAGGAGCTTGGTTGTATATGAGGAAGAGTATTTGTGAGAGATTGAAGTTCTATCATCTAGGTAAGTGCTAGTGTACACTCCTTAACACTTTAGTCTTCGGTGAGACGGTTTAGGAGTTGGTTGTTTTCAACACTTCATTAGCGGGTGAGGGCTTTGCCTAAACTCATTCGTAGAGTGCAATTGGTGGTGGCTTTTCTGGAGCTCATTGGGAAAGCATTCATGTTAGGTTAAAGGTAGAAGAAGAGAGTTGGTGCTATTGGTTGTTCTTGATGGTATGATACCATTGGAGTTGAAGAAGGATACAGTGTCGAGGTGGAATGTTAAATTTTGGCGACACTATATGGATAATTGTAGAGGTCGGAAGTAGCTTCCTAACAAAGAAAAAGGTTAGCAAATCAGAGGTGGAAGTTATGGGGAAAAAGGTGAATTAGTGCGGAAATGACAGCGACAGTCGTTTGAGGAAATGGACAAACGTCTGTCACTTCAGCAAACTTACAGCAGGTCTGTTCCTGAGAGTTAGGACAGACGCGTGACCAAATGGTCAGACGTTTGATTATGTGTAGAAATTTTCCAGAGGCCTAAAACAGAAGTCTGTCACTTTGGACAGACGTCCGATGCCTTAGGGAAAATTTTCCAGAGTTTTTGGACAGACGTCTGTGGCGACTTCTGCCTGTTTTCAGGCAAGGGATTGGCGTGAAAATCTATGATATTTGCAAGGGAAATTTTGGAACATTGCCTAGGGTTTCTATTCTCTTATATAAGCTAGCTTTAGGTTCCAGATCTGGTATGCGTAGGGTTTCTAAACTTTTCTTTACTATAGGAACCTGCATGTAAAAATAAATCAAGAATAGTTGGAAAGCTTGATGTATAAATTCAAAACCTCCCTGTGATGTATTTGGGTATTCTACCAAGCAATTCTTCTTAAAGAAGAAGTGATTATAGTAGCCTTATTGATAAGATTAAGCATAATCTGGGTGGATGGAGTGGAAAACTATTTACCATCAATGGAAAATTGGAGCTAATCAGAATAGTAATTCAAACCAAATTAGTTTTCTGGAAGAAAATGTGTCAAATGCCTAAAAACTTGATAAATCACATAGAAAGTATCCGCGCTAATTTTCTATGGTAGGTAAGAAAACAATTAATAAATTAGAATACAGTATGCAAACCAAAACAGGAATGCAGCATGGACCTAAGAAGTTTACAAGATATAGGAGATTCTTTCTCTTTGAAACTTATTTGGAGATACTTACAGTAAGACGACGGAAGGGCTATTTGGATGCAACAAAGGTACTGAAGTAAAAACAACTTTTGGATAACACGATATGATGCAAACACTTCATTTACAAAAAATCCTCTTTTAAGAACAAGAAAATTATGCCATGGACTTGTAGAAAAGAAAATTGCAAATAACAAGGATAGTAGCTTATGGTTCAACCCCTGGTTAAATGGAGATGCATTGGTCAGTTTCCTTTGATGGAAATCGATCGGCTATATAGAAAGTTTTAATAAACAAGTGTTTGCACTTATTGAGGATAAATGGCGCCTTAACAACTCCTACTTTCCCCCCAACATATGCAATCGAATTACAAATATACCAAGGTTCTAAATTCCAACCGGCATGTTGGAATCCCATCCGTTTCGTTCCGGCGTGGTCCGGACTGGAATTTCACAAATATTTCGTTTTCGGTTTGGGTGAAGAAAAATTGCAGAGATGTTGAAAATGAAACGCAAACAACAATATACACATTTTTTGCTAATTAGATCATCATTTTGCTTTGATTTTCAAGCTGCAGTTCGTCTTCATCTTGAAATGCAGTTGCTGTTGGTTTTTCCCTCTTAGTCATCTTCGAATAAGAGAAAGAGATAGACATAATTGATAAATTAGGGTAGAGAATTAGTGCAAGGGAGAACGAGAGAAAGAGAATTGATGAATTAGGGTACAAAATCGATTAGATAGGAGTAAATGACGAGGATAAAAATTGGTATGGAGTTGGGTTCATTTAGGTAATTCAGCCGAGTTGGATTTGGGGCTAGGTAATGATTAATAAAAATAGGTAATATAGGCAAATCTTATATTAATTTAGGGGTATAAATTAATATTCTATTTGTTTAGTTTGTAGAAAATGTAATTGCTGTTTACAAGGTCTAATAAGAGAATAATGTATAAAAAGGAAATCGCCTTTTGTATTGAAATTGTATTACATATATTTACATCAAATCCTGCATCTTGTATGTAATTCAAAGACTATTGTCACGACCCACTTTTTCGTACAGTTCGAACTGACACTTAACCAAACTTGTCCAGTCCAAATTGAACAGAAAGGCGGATAGTAAGAAAAGAAAATAGGAGGAAGATAGAAAGAAGTTGGAAAAAAATAGAACAACACAGAATCTCACAGCGGAAACAAATAATCTATAATATAGAACAAGTCTTTACATAAGACAAAAACTGTAACTTAAACATATACAGACATCAATCAGAGTATACAACCTATTCAGTATAGACAGTTATAACAACCTGTCCTTACAGTTGCTGATATAGACAACTAAATGCAATGGAAAATAATCATCCATGAGAATACGAATCTGGCCCTCCAGCTCCTCTCCTGAAGCTCCCATTCTTCTAGCAAAACCTGGAAATATGCTCGGTCTGATCCGAGCATATAGGAAAAACCATGCCCTGGTCAGTCTAGTAAAACCAGCGTGAGAATTTAAATCACAAGTTATTCGTTATAACTTTCAAAATCCTTTTAAAATCAAAGGAATCCTGTAAGACCATGCCGCACATAAACACGACAGGTTTTTCCCTTACGGTAACCAAAACACTTTTATAGAAAATCCAATGATATTATAATAATATCTAAGTACAAATACTTATTCAAAAAGCTGAAATTGTTACATTAATTAAATTCCAGCATACTAGGCTCTACAACCAAAACCGCAAAGGCACGTATTGGAGAATGGATTCCATACGAATGACTAGGCACTGGAGTACCACCTACTACAGTACATGTCTAGAAGCAGCGTATCGCGGACCACGCCGAGATCCCCTGCAATACAAGACCGGACTATCCCTAACCTGGATAGACCGAATATGCTACCACCTCCGGTGTTCCCACCCTTTCTGAGCTCCTTCCATGTATCGTAGTAATAAATGTTATCCAAGGGTATGTAGAAAGGTGATAAACATGAAAGTCTATAGTATGGTGGATCGATTATACAAATGACAAGTATATGACTAATTTAAACTATAGTGTAACAATAGTAAAGTATGTAAATAAGAATAATCACACCAGGGATTTTATACTGGTTCGGACCTCCCGTCCTACGTCCAGTCCCGAAGCTCCTCTTCGGAATTTCCTTTTACCAAATAACCCCCACTTTACCTGGAGGAACAGGTTTACAATAGCAGAGTTTCTTTTTCAAGAATGTGTTCTCTATTACACGGATTTTGACTATGTAGTATAATTGAACTTCCTATATATCTTGAATGATTGAATACAATATTGTTCGAGAGAGTATAAAAGTGTATGATCTCAGATTTGCAGATTTGATAGCAATTAGATGAATAGAACAAGAGATGATCAAGATAGAGAGTCGAGTGAATTAGTTAAGTCCTTTGATCCTTCTTGATTCTCATTTATATAGTTGTAGAAGGTTGCTTCTAGTAGTTACACCTCTTCCCTTTCAGTCTAGAGTCGTCACTGTTCACTGTTGAAGAGTTGTGGAGGAGAGTTGGAGTTGTGTCTCTTCGGAGATGACAGTTGTAATTTGAATTATCTACCCCGAGCCCAGTTTCAGACGTCTGAATGGTGTTTTCAGACGTCGGAGAACCTATTATTATTTTTGTTCATCTTCTACGTTCAGACGTCTGAAGTTTTGGATTCAGACGTCTGAACCTATTAAGTGATGTTCTCTTGGGTTTATTCTTGAGTGTATCTCTCTTCGATCCTCGTGCAACTTTGTAGATGAATCTCTTCAGTGCTTTAGTCATCGTCTTGTCACAGTAGTGGTTTGTCTTGCTTTGAATTTGTATCTGTATAGTTGTATGATATATATATATATATATATATATATATATGATTTCCATTGTATAGTTGTCATCGTCGAAATCGTAAACTAAGGGTTCTAACATTCTCCCCCTTTTTGATGATGACAACTATATAATGTACTTAGATAACAATTACAGAAAGGTTCTCCCTAAATATGATCTCCCCCTATAGATGTGCATATTTATTTTTCTCCCCCTTTGTCATTATCAAAAATAATCGAAGAATTATAAAAATAATGCAGAACCAAGTATGATGTACATACATAATTATATCGCTAACAAAAAGGTTATGATTACATCGTTAAGCACATCAAAAAAGAGGAGTATTGATAGTGTCTTACCAGAACTTTGATAAGGGAGTTAATTACAATAAAATATTTACCTTATGAAGTCAAGGTAGTTCATCACGAGAGGAGTATAATTTCACTTTCCCCTTATCGCCAGTTTTTGGCGAAGTGTGAGGAGATTGAGAAGGTGTAGACTAGTCAGAAGAAGGTTGACGGACTTGTTGAAGTGCATGATTAAGTTTGGAAACCACCGAAACGAGAGAGTCTTCAACTTTGGAAAGCCTTGTGGACAACGTGAGATCAAGCTTCGCTATTTGTTTACCAAGGATAATTTGATTTCTTGATAGGAGCACTTGGTTCTGTAAGGTTAAGTTAGCAATATTCTCATTAGCATGAGGCTGAGTTCGTGCTTCCAATATCTCCATATCAGAGTGATATTCAAATGAGGAAGGAGGAGGTGGAGATGGTTGCCTTGGTAGTTCAACATCACCTTCTTCTTGTTGTTGTTGTTGAGGAGGAGGTTGATCTTGTGCATTTTTCCATTCGATGTTTATGACTTCTCCAATTCCGATGACATATCCTTTTGAGTTGTCTCTAAAGGTTACGGTGCCTCCATCGATATATTTTATATTTGAGAGCATCTTGGCATTCCCGGTCATATGTTTTGAGCAACCACTATCGAGTATCCATTTCTCCTTGCTTTTATTTTTGGGTACCTACAAAACAAAAATTATTCAATTGGTACCCACTTCTTTTATTAGGGTCCTAAATGTTAGGAGGGGAGGGTAGCTATACCCAAGTGGGTTTGGGTCCTGTAACAACCCGCCATTTTTGACCGTTCAAGTCGACAATAATCCACATATGTCCAACTCAAACTGTTAAAAAAGGCAGATGGTTATTGGGGTTAAATAAGAAAAGAAAGGAAAGAACAGAAACAAACTCAGAATCTCGCAGCGGAAGGAACAAGATATAATAATAAAATAACAGTTCATGAAGCTGTTAAATAAATAAAATTGATTATTATTATACATCATAAATCAGAGTTACATACATATCAGAGGTAATACAACAATGCAGCGGAAAAAATAATACAGTAGTAGAATACAAATGGTGTAATACCAACTCCGTCTTCGTCCTCCAGAATAGATCTTCAACCTTATCTGAAATGCTCAGGCTGACCCGAGCGTAATGAAAAGACAAAACACTCGAGCCAGGACTGAAATATCTCATGTAAGTCAAATCGAATAAGAAAATATGAGTGTGACGGCGTCAGAGATGTTTACGGGGTTTGACATCTCCTGTCCAGTGTCAACGTGAGTGCAATAACTTAAGAGATGTTACGGGATTTTCCATCTCTCAAGGATCCGTTAAACTATCTACTATGTAGTACAATACGCTATTATAATATGTCTACATTAAAGTAAAAGTATTAAAATAGCGTTAAGCCATGGCCCATTCCACCCTTAACACAGTTTATATTCCCAAGAGCATATACAAGACCGTAGTTTCCCCAAAACCGGAAGTCACCAGAGGGCAATCCATATACTAAAGGTACAAATCAAAATCGTAGTGGTCGCGAATAGGATAATCAGTATGACAAGGTACATGAGGCAATACCAACTAGGATACTAGTAGTTGCGTGATCCGGACTAATGTTGGGCATAGCAGCTACTACCCCAACACCGCGAAACAACACTCCCAAAATCGAGGGGTGCACCCAAATCGAATCACAAAAGTAATAGACATGGTAACGAAGAAGTGTGTCCGCTAGAGGTGGCGAACCTCAATGGCCCGGCGCGGCTCCTGTTTTAGTCATGTCAGGGGTCATCCAATATCGTTCTCTTTCTTCAATCAACACGTTCATCAAACCATCCACTTCGTTCTGGATCAACACTCCGTGTATACTAGTTATTAAAGTGGTTTTCGGTATCGACAGAGAGTATGTCCATATCCGATCCCGATCTCTTTAATAACTACGTTATATTTTTCACACCGGTTCGATCCTTTACATTTCAAATCGATTCATAATTGATATCAAAATATCATATTCGCTTCAAAATCAAATCCATTTCAAATATCATCATATCTATTCAAGATGTAAGATTCCATTTCAAAACATTTTCGCCTCAATATCTCATTTCAATTTCAAAATCATTTTTCGCCTCAATATCTCATTTCGATTTCAAAATCATTTTCGCCTGAATATCTCGTTTCGATTCACATAAACTCGAATTCCAAGATTAAAATTTAATCAAATTTCAAATCATCAATTTCAACTCGATTCAGCTTCTCAATAAACCATTTCAAATTATCAATTTCAAATACATATTTGAACCACAAAATAAACAATTTCACTTCCAATATATTTCGAAACTTTAAATATTTCACATTTCAAAACAGTTCATATATTTATATAAAAATATAAGATTCGCTTTAAAACCATTTCGTATTCAGATTAGAATATACTTCAAATTAAACATCCGTATTAAGTAGTTTACTTAATTTCTGGAACAATTTCATTTAATAAACTTAGATTAATATTCAGATTTCAAGAATTCATTTAAGTATTACATTCCAAATCAATTTCAGTTCAAATCCTATTCAAATAAATTTTATCTTCAAATTTAATTCAATAGTTTCAATTTAGTTCAATTCACAAATTTATTTAAATTTCAATTTAATTCCAAATTAATTAAATCTCAATTTCAAATTAGTTTTCACTTCCAAACTCAAACTTGAAATATCATTTCATATAAATATTCTTAGAAATATTCAAAGTTCGATTAAAAGTCCAATCTTTTAAAACAAATCGACTTTCGAAACTTTACGCCATATTTCAATTTTTCTTAAAAATCTAAACTTCGAATAATTAAATCATTTACCAAGTTTAAATTCCAACATCTCGAGCTTCAATTCAAAATAATTCAATTTCCATAAATTGGATTTTTATTCTTAAATCAATTCATTTAAATAATTTCAAAACAACTTTTAAAATAATTTAATTTAACCAACCCGGTGTCCGTATATAATTCTCTAACCTATGGCCAAGTGGTTAGTTATTTCAATTAAATGTCAGGGATGAATATATATTACTTAAACCAATCACAGTGTCATGTGCATGTATAACAGGATATATATAAGCAAATAAACATCCAACATTTAAATATCGACCAATAGCATCCATCGAAATAAATCATCCAATAGTCAATACAATTCACGGCAATTTCATAGTTATCAATATCAGGAAATTTGATTTCAATTAAATCCTAATTTCAATTTACTGTCAATTTTAATTTTCCACGGTGAATTCACACGACAATCTATATGACAATTAAATTTTTATCAAACAACGACAAATAAATTCATATCACTTCATAATGTCAAATTTAACTACCATAAAGATATTCAGTACGTTGTGAGCGTTATAAAACACTCACATTGATTTTCTGTTGTCGCCAAGCCGTTCCGGTTTGGAACTAAAACTGGACGACGTCCAACTTTAGCCCAAATTTCCACCGTCTCCAAATCCATCCAAACCAGTTTCATTTTGAAGCTCTCGTCATCGGGATTGCAACGCAAAAAGTTTCGTACCAATCGGACCTCGTATGAATGAGATATACAGTATATAAGTTCGTCGATATTAATATTAAATTTAAGTCCTAAAATTCAAATTAACCCCTTACCAAACCAAAGGCCCAAGGCCCACACAACATCATCTTCCCCATGTGCCAGTACGTGCACGAGAAAGAAACCCACCAAAGCCGTGCACTAATTTGGAGCGATACGGAGCTAGGGACCTCCGTTTGTCGAACCGCTTTCGCCAACAGCTCCCTCTCGACGAACCGCATTTGCACGTGCCAACATCATCACGCTCGGACCCACCATGCTATGTGCGACCTGGAGCACGACTACTCGACCACGTTGAAGCCGCACGTCCCTACCCACAACCGCACACCACCAAAACGTGCTCTGAGGTGCTATCTTCGATGACGAGCTCAAATACGCACTCCAATCTGCGAATCGATTGCTAAATCACTCGATTTAGCAAACCCTAGCTATAGGAGCCGTACGCTCCTAACCCAAGTCGACGTCGATCCCTGTGAAACTGTGTCAGGTCGAAGCTTCGATGAAAACGTGATTTTTGAAACAAATCTCGTGATTTTTAATCGAGTATTGGAAGAGAAAGAAATTTTTGAAGTTTTGATTTATTTTTTCCTTACTGCCTGAAGCTTGCGTGCAAATAAAGAAGAAGGAGAGTAGGCGTGTATGAATAGGAAATAGGAAATAGATACTAGGGTGTCGGCTGATAAGAAGAAAACAGACAGATGTGAAGGGTATGGTCAAATCAAATTATTTATTATTATTATTTTAAATTCAAATATCTAGATATTTATTTCAAACTCCTATCGAGGTGTGCCGCTAGGCGTTTATAATGTTATACCCCTATTCCGGATGCAATGGAAAAGGTTTCAAGCCCTAATTCGATCGTATGTGGAAGATAGCGTTTTGAAGTCGATTATTTTAATTAAATTCGACATTTAAATTTCTACGTGTTTCAAGCTCGCACGGCCAAACGACAAGTCCGATTGCTACGAAAATTGAAACCTTACAATAATTCACTGTTATGGATCCAATGAAACTGGTTTCGTCGAAATCCGAGACAGTTGTAAAAATGGCTATTTCTATTGTTTAATTTCAATATAAAATTCCCAATTTTAAATTATTAACTTTTAAATCAAATTTCAATTGTTCACAAATTTCATTTTTAATTTCACAGTAATTAACAATCTTTTACAATGCAGTTTTCGATTATAAATCCAGTATAAAAGATTACATTAGATTCAACGTTCAATTATATTGTAATTCAAATTCGAGTTATTTAATTCCAATTGAATTTCTATATTTCGATTTACACTTTCATTATTGAATCAACCATTTACTTATACATTATTATCAATAGTTTATAATTCATTTAATTTCATTTTCTTCAGCTATCATCTTATTTAAATTCACAGTAATATTAAATTACATTCATTTATGTTGATTTCAATATTATAACTTCAATATTAAATGTAACATTTTATATATTTCGTTGTTTACAATCAAATTCAATTCAATTCAATTACTTGTTACATTCAAATTTAAATCTTTACTTACGTTCAATTACAAGTTAACATCTTTATCGAATTACAGTTTCAGTTATTATCTGCTTTCAATCAACTGTAATATTAAGTTACATTTATTTATTTTAGTTTCAATAACATAAACTTCCATTATTAAGTCTACCATTTTATTTATTCTTTGTTTACAATCATAACCAATTTAGTTTACAATCCATATTTAATTTACAAATAAGTTATTTCAGAATTCAGTTTTGTATTTTAACTTGTAATTCACATTTAACAACACAAAATTTTATTTCCTTCGGATTTTTATCCAAAATTTTCATTTTAATTCATAATTGTAAAGTGTTAAAAATACGGGTCGTTACATTCTCCCCCACTTAAAACTTTTCGTCCTCGAAAAGGAACGGAGAAGGGGAAACCATCATTTAGATATAATTCATTCAAAATATTCTACTTATTTGCAAAATTTAGTTATAGGATTTTTTTTTCATAAAATTTTCTAACTCCCGGATTTTTGAAAAATTTCAGCAGCACCTCCTTTGCGCGGCTAGGACCGAAAAATTTCACAGTAGTAATAATTGCATGATATACATCTCATTACAAGAATGAGGCATCCCAAAACATGGGGAACACAATAATATACCACAACATAAACTGTAATCCGAGAACATACCTTTTATTTAGCGTTTATTAGCATTTTAACTTACATTTTGCATTAAGCGCAGAAGCGAGCTCCACAAGCGAAGCACAACCCCTTTGCTACCTACTAAAATGCTCAATAACCAAGTTAGAACCATGCATATAAAGATAGATCGATATACTTATCATAAACAACACACATATAACATGTTTAGCTTCAGAACTGAAATTCCAATTCCAGGACAGCAAACGAATCTCAGTTTTTGGTCATCTAAACTATAAAATTTGACAATGGAATCTAAACAAAAGTTGTTACATTCGTTTCAGGCTTTCCGGAATGTCCAAAATCATTAAATTCGGACCTTCCGTTCAAAAGTTACGACCGTTTTACTAAATAGATACGCCTCAGCCTGACAATGAATTACGCAGGTCAGCGACGATCATTCCCATTTTTGACCATCTAAATGACAGTAAAACACAAAACACTTAAAGCAAAAGTTTTAACTTAAGTTCTTATTGACGCAGCGGATATTACAAAAACAATGTAGATCGATGAAAGTAGCAATAGATGGATTGATGAATGCTGAAATGCCCGAATTCGTTGATCCGAAGATACCGAACTCTAGCTATCTCGAACTCGTTGATCGCGCACGATACCGGGTTCAAAGATCTTCAATTCTTCAAGCGTTGATCAAGCGCACTTGATTCCGCGAATCGGCTTCTGCAATCGTTGAATCGAGCGCACTCGATTAACCGAAAGAGGAGATAGGAGATTACACTCAACTACCAATTTGAATGAAAGCACAAAGCAATCAAAAGAGAATTTTATTCAAAAATCAACAAAACATTACAAATGACCATACACTTGCCTATTTACAGGCTACAACACATATCCAGAAAATTACATAAGTCTTAAGTCATTTCCGACTCATCACCTACGACTTACGACTCATCATAAGTCGTACACGACTTATCAGTTTATAATACAACTGTCATGACTTATGACTTAAAAAGATTACAACACATAGTCCTCAACATACGACTTAAATAAAATATGCAGCGACTTAATGCTAACTCGGCTACGACTCATAGAATGTCTCGGCTACGACTTATCAAAGCAGTTCGCGACTTAAAATAATCATCAGCCTTTAGAGATAACACGGTAACGACTCAAGCTATCTTGTCTTCGACTTAAGCTATGTCTCGGTAACGACTTATGGAGGATAACTCGTTTGCGACTTATAAAGGATTGAGGGGAAAGGGTTTATCTCGTGTCTCGGTGATATGGATTTAGGGCTTTGGCTGGGATCGCATAACTCGTTCGCGACATATGGAGGCGCGCGGTTATGTCTTGGTGACGACTTAGGGTTAGGTCGTGTGTCGATGAGTCGTGAGTCGCGGAGGAGGGGTTTTGATGAGATGAGTTGACTCGGTGGGTTAAGTCGTGAGTCGGCTAGTTTGGGCATGAGTCGTGGAGTGGAGGGTTGAGCGATGAGTCGCGGCGAAGTAGCGATGGATCCGAACGAGGTAACTACTCCATCATCCTCCCCTTGTTCGTTAGAATTCGTCCTCGAATTCACACTCTCGTCACCTTCGATAAAATCCTCCCCACAATACGGAATTAAATGTTTGACATTGAAAACATCAGAAGTATGAACATTTTCCGGCAACTTTAACCGATACGCATTATCATTGATCTTCTTCAAGATTTCTAGTGGACCAATCTTTCGTGCTTTCAATTTGTTGTAAGTTCCCACTGGAAAACGATCTCTCGTCAATACTGCGTAAACAAAATCACCCTCTTTGAAAACAACACTTCTTCGTTTCTTATCGCCATTTGTTTATACCTCTCATTTGTCTTCTCTAATCGTTCCTGAACGATTCTATGGCATTCTGTCAACCCATCAACAAAATTAGCAGCCCGCTTAACTGTCCCCTTCGGTTGTGTAACCATCATCAAATCCAACGGCCCCTTTGGCAAACTTGAATATACGACCTGGAATGGACTGAACCCAGTACTTCGATTCACCGCATGATTATGAGCAAACTCTGCCTGACACAACTTTAAGTCCCAAATCTTCAAATTGTCTTGAACAAGACATCTCAACAGATTTCCCAATGATCTATTCACAACTTCAGTTTGCCCATCTGTCTGAGGATGATATGCACTACTAAATTTCAACTTCGTTCCCACCATCTTCCATAGACTCAACCAAAAGTGACTCAGAAATCGAGTATCTCGATCAGAAACAATAGATTCGGGTAAACCATGTAAACGATATATTTCTTTAAAGAATAACTGTGCCACTCGAACTGCATCCGCTGTCTTCTTACAGGCTATAAAATGTGCCATCTTTGAAAACCTGTCCACCACAACAAATATAGAATCATTTCCCCTTTGAGTTCTCGGCAATCCCAACACGAAATCCATGCTGATATCAACCCATTGTTTGGTAGGCACAGGTAACGGTATATATAACCCCGCATTTGTCGCTGTTCCTTTCGAAACTTGACAGATATGACACCTTTCCACAAAACTCTCTACCTCTTTCCTCATTGACGGCCAAAAATAAGATTGAGAAATTAACTACAACGTACGATCTCTACCCACATGGCCTTCTTCATGTAGTTCTTTAACAATCTTCATTCTCAAGCTACAGTCTGGGATGCACAAACGATTTCCTTTAAACAGAAAACCATCCACCAACACAAATTCATCAGTGCTTCCTTCCTTTACTTTTTCAACAAATTTCACAAAGTAAGGATCTTCTTCAATCAATTCTGGCAATAATTCAAAACCTGTCACTTCAACTTTCATTGTCGTCAACAAATGACTCCTCCTGCTCAAAGCATCAGCCACACGATTGGTTACCCCTGACTTGTGCATAACGACAAAAGTAAACTGCTGCAAATAAGCAATCCACGATGCATGTCTTGCTGAAATCTTTTCTTGTCCTTGTAAATGTTTCAACGCCTCGTGATCAGTGTATAAAACAAATTCTTTCTGGAATAAGTAATGTCGCCAGTGCTTCACCGCTTGAACGACAGCATAAAATTCCACATCATAGGTACTGTATCTCCTCTTTGCTCCTGACAACTTCTCGCTGAAATATGCAATAGGACGCCCATTCTGACTCAACACCCCTCCAATTCCAACCTTTGACGCATCAGTATGCAGTTCAAACAATAACTGAAAATCTGGTAATACAAGAATTGGTGCAGATGTCAGCAACTTCTTGATCTTCCCAAAAGCAATCCCAGCTTCCTCCGTCCAAGAAAATTGTTTCCCCTTCATGCAATCAGTCACCGGTGCCATCACGCTACTGAAGTGTGGAATGAATCTTCGGTAGAATGACGCTAGCCCATGAAAACTTCTCACTTCTGTAATTGTCTTCGGCTGTGGCCAATTCCTGACTGCTTCAACTTTATTCTGATCTACCTGGATGCCCTTCTCCAAAATAATATACCCCAAGAACAAAACACTATGCGTCATGAACACGCATTTCTTTGTCGCAGCATAAAATTGTTCCTCTCGTAAAATAATTAACACTTCCTTCAGATGTTGAACATGCTCTTCCAGACTCCTACTATAAATCAAAATATCGTCAAAGTACACCACCACAAATTTCCCAATGAAAGGTCTAAAAATTTGATTCATCACTCGCATGAACGTACTCGGTGCATTCGAAAGACCGAACGGCATCACCAGCCATTCATACAACCCCTCTCTCGTCTTGAAGGCTGTCTTCCATTCGTCTCCAGGTCTAATCCGAATTTGATGATATCCGCTTTTCAAATCAATTTTCGAAAAGATAGTAGCCCCACTCAACTGATCCAGTAAGTCATCCAACCTTGGCATTGGAAATCTGTATCGTACAGTGATTTTATTCAATGCTCGACTGTCCGTGCACATCCTCCACGTCCCATCTTTCTTCGGTACCAACAAAGCTGGCACAGCACATGGACTCAAACTTTCCTGTACACGTCCCTGCTCAAGCAATTCTTCCACCTTCCTCCTTAATTCTTCATGCTCCTTCGGACTCATTCGGTAATGCGGTCTATGTGGCAATATTGCTCCTGGAACAAGATCAATTTGATGTTGAATGTCTCTCAGCGGCGGTAACTCTTTAGGCAACTCGTATGGAAATACATCCTCAAATTCTTTCAATACTGACTTCCCTTCTTCTGGAATTTCAACCTCTTCACTGCTCTCACGCCCAATCAACAAGAATACTTCCGGCTCCTCTTCGACTTCTTTAACAAACTCCTTCAAGGTTAATAAAGTTTTCAGCTCTTCAATCTCCTCCAGTTTGTTTTCTTCTTGTTGACGCTTCTTGGGAACGAGAGTAATCTTTGTACCTTCGAACATGAAACTGTAACTGTTGGTCCGTCCGTCATGCTGCACAGCTCGATCATACTGCCACGGTCTCCCCAGCAACAAATGACAAACGTCCATATCTACGACATCACACCAGATTTCATCTTTGTACTTCTTCCCAATTGAAAAATTCACACGAGCCCTTCGTCCAACCTTCACTTCACCACCCTTCCTCAACCAAGCTAACTTGTACGGTTTAGGATGTTTCTTGGTTTTCAACTCCAACTTCTTCACTGCTTCTGTAGAGATAATATTATCGCAACTCCCAGCATCAATAACAAATTTACAAACTCTTCCCAGAATAGTGCAGGTAGATTGAAAGATATTGTTCCTCAACCAACTACTTTCCTCCTCTTGCTTCGGTGTTAAACAACTTCTCCTCATCATCAATGCGTATCCTTCATCTCCCGACAGTAAGTCTTCCTCCTCAACTGGTAAAGAATTAGAACATTCAGCTTCTTCCTCATCTTCCTCCTCAACTTCTGTCACCATGGTTCTCTTCTTCGGCTTCGGACATTCGTTGCTTTTATGACCCATCTCCTGACAATTGTAACATTTGAAACTGTTGTTAACCTTCGCCTTCTCAGCCTCCTTCACCACTGGTTTACTGATAGGTTTGGAAACATTAGCACTTCCACTAACACCCTTCACTTGATTGTTGGAATTAGTAAACACACCACCTCCTCGTCGTCCCTGCTTCTCCCAAGCCAACGCTTTCTGATGTGCTTCCGCCACAGATCTTGGATCAAACATATTCACCATATCCTGGATCTACATTCTCAATCCCCCAATGAATCTAGATGTCAGTTGTTCTTCCGTTTCCATAATATCATTCCTTGCAATAAGTTGATAAAACTCATCTGCGTAATCATTAACAGTTTTTGTGCCCTGCCTCAAATTCTGCAAACGTTGATACATCAAAGATTGATAATTGTAAGGTAAGAACGTTGCTTTCATCAATTTCTTCATCTTCTCCCAAGATTCAACTTTTGACTTCCCCATTCGTTCACGTGTAAGTTTGGTTTGCTGCCACCATGCCAAAGCTCTACCCCTCAACCTTGTAGCAACCAACTTTACTCTACGACGTTCTGGAACTTCTTTGAAATAAAAAATTTCTTCAACATTAGCCACCCAATCCAAAAACTCCTCAGCCTGCATACCACCTTTGAATTCTGGAATTTCTATCTTCATCCCAGATTCCCACTTGTGATCGTACTCCGACTGATTCCTTCCTCGTCCACGTCCTCGTCCATGAACACTACCACCATCATACTCTTCTTCACAATCCGATGTATATCGATGTCGATCCGGACCACCAACATCTCTACCACCACCATTTCTTCCACCAACATTCCTACGATCTACATTCCTTCGATCACGATCATTCATATTTCTATCACGATTTCGATCTTCAATATTTCTATCACAATCTCGATCGCCGCTTCTATGATTACTATCAACACTTCTCTCCCGATTGGAATGTGGTGAAACTCTACTTCTCCCATGGCTCGATTCAGGTGAAACCCTTCTTTGATTTTGACTCATTTCAAGCATCATTCTCTCTAATCGACCAATCCCTTCAGTAAGCTTCTCATTGAAATTCTCGTTGATTCGTTGCTCCATTTCATCGGCCTCTTCTCTTCCGTACAAAGCATTAATATTGCGATGACGTTGAACTCGTCTTGGCGGCATGATTGAATACTTCACAAACACTTCAACAAATTCACACTTCACGATTCAAACACCTTTCGAACTTTGATCCAAAATGAAATGGATCGAAACTCCAACTTTGTTGCAAAAATATGATGAACACGATGAACACAACTTCAACACTTCAAATTCTCGGCTCCAAGACTCGATTTAGCTATGATTGGCTAAAACAGGCTCCGATACCAAAACTGACGCAGCGGATATTACAAAAACAATGTAGATCGATGAAAGTAGCAATAGATGGATTGATGAATGCTGAAATGCCCGAATTCGTTGATCCGAAGATACCGAACTCTAGCTATCTCGAACTCGTTGATCGCGCACGATACCGGGTTCAAAGATCTTCAATTCTTCAAGCGTTGATCAAGCGCACTTGATTCCGCGAATCGGCTTCTGCAATCGTTGAATCGAGCGCACTCGATTAACCGAAAGAGGAGATAGGAGATTACACTCAACTACCAATTTGAATGAAAGCACAAAGCAATCAAAAGAGAATTTTATTCAAAAATCAACAAAACATTACAAATGACCATACACTTGCCTATTTATAGGCTACAACACATATCCAGAAAATTACATAAGTCTTAAGTCGTTTCCGACTCATCACCTACGACCTACGACTCATCATAAGTCGTACACGACTTATCAGTTTATAATACAACTGTCACGACTTATGACTTAAAAAGATTACAACACATAGTCCTCAACATACGACTTAAAGAAAATATGCAGCGACTTAATGCTAACTCGGCTACGACTCATAGAATGTCTCGGCTACGACTTATCAAAGCAGTTCGCGACTTAAAATAATCATCAGCCTTTAGAGATAACACGGTAACGACTCAAGCTATCTCGTCTTCGACTTAAGCTATGTCTCGGTAACGACTTATGGAGGATAACTCGTTTGCGACTTATAAAGGATTGAGGGGAAAGGGTTTATCTCGTGTCTCGGTGATATGGATTTAGGGCTTTGGCTGGGATCGCATAACTCGTTCGCGACATATGGAGGCGCGCGGTTATGTCTTGGTGACGACTTAGGATTAGGTCGTGTGTCGATGAGTCGTGAGTCGCGGAGGAGGGGTTTTGATGAGATGAGTTGACTCGGTGGGTTAAGTCGTGAGTCGGCTAGTTTGGGCATGAGTCGTGGAGTGGAGGGTTGAGCGATGAGTCGCGGCGAAGTAGCGATGGATCCGAACGAGGTAACTACTCCATCATCCTCCCCTTGTTCGTTAGAATTCGTCCTCGAATTCACACTCTCGTCACCTTCGATAAAATCCTCCCCACAATACGGAATTAAATGTTTGACATTGAAAACATCAGAAGTATGAACATTTTCCGGCAACTTTAACCGATACGCATTATCATTGATCTTCTTCAAGATTTCTAGTGGACCAATCTTTCGTGCTTTCAATTTGTTGTAAGTTCCCACTGGAAAACGATCTCTCGTCAATACTGCGTAAACAAAATCACCCTCTTTGAAAACAACACTTCTTCGTTTCTTATCCGCCATTTGTTTATACCTCTCATTTGTCTTCTCTAATCATTCCTGAACGATTCTATGGCATTCTGTCAACCCATCAACAAAATTAGCAGCCCGCTTAACTGTCCCCTTCGGTTGTGTAACCATCATCAAATCCAACGGCCCCTTTGGCAAACTTGAATATACGACCTGGAATGGACTGAACCCAGTACTTCGATTCACCGCATGATTATGAGCAAACTCTGCCTGACACAACTTTAAGTCCCAAATCTTCAAATTGTCTTGAACAAGACATCTCAACAGATTTCCCAATGATCTATTCACAACTTCAGTTTTCCCATCTGTCTGAGGATGATATGCACTACTAAATTTCAACTTCGTTCCCACCATCTTCCATAGACTCAACCAAAAGTGACTCAGAAATCGAGTATCTCGGTCAGAAACAATAGATTCGGGTAAACCATGTAAACGATATATTTCTTTAAAGAATAACTGTGCCACTCGAACTGCATCCGCTGTCTTCTTACAGGCTATAAAATGTGCCATCTTCGAAAACCTGTCCACCACAACAAATATAGAATCATTTCCCCTCTGAGTTCTCGGCAATCCCAACACGAAATCCATGCTGATATCAACCCATGGTTTGGTAGGCACAGGTAACGGTATATATAACCCCGCATTTGTCGCTGTTCCTTTCGAAACTTGACAGATATGACACCTTTCCACAAATCTCTCTACCTCTTTCCTCATTGACGGCCAAAAATAAGATTGAGAAATTAACTGCAACGTACGATCTCTACCCACATGGCCTTCTTCATGTAGTTCTTTAACAATCTTCATTCTCAAGCTACAGTCTGGGATGCACAAACGATTTCCTTTAAACAGAAAACCATCCACCAACACAAATTCATCAGTGCTTCCTTCCTTTACTTTTTCAACAAATTTCACAAAGTAAGGATCTTCTTCAATCAATTCTGGCAATAATTCAAAACCTGTCACTTCAACTTTCATTGTCGTCAACAAATGACTCCTCCTGCTCAAAGCATCAGCCACACGATTGGTTACCCCTGACTTGTGCTTAACGACAAAAGTAAATTGCTGCAAATAAGCAATCCACGATGCATGTCTTGCTGAAATCTTTTCTTGTCCTTGTAAATGTTTCAACGCCTCGTGATCAGTGTATAAAACAAATTCTTTCTGGAATAAGTAATGTCGCCAGTGCTTCACCGCTTAAACGACAGCATAAAATTCCACATCATAGGTACTGTATCTCCTCTTTGCTCCTGACAACTTCTCGCTGAAATATGCAATAGGACGCCCATTCTGACTCAACACCCCTCCAATTCCAACCTTTGACGCATCAGTATGCAGTTCAAACAATAACTGAAAATATGGTAATACAAGAATTGGTGCAGATGTCAGTAACTTCTTGATCTTCCCAAAAGCAATCCCAGCTTCCTCCGTCCAAGAAAATTGTTTCCCCTTCATGCAATCAGTCACCGGTGCCATCACGCTACTAAAGTGTGGAATGAATCTTCGGTAGAATGACGCTAGCCCATGAAAACTTCTCACTTCTGTAATTGTCTTCGGCTGTGGCCAATTCCTGACTGCTTCAACTTTATTCTGATCTACCTGGATGCCCTTCTCCGAAATAATATACCCCAAGAACAAAACACTATGCGTCATGAACACGCATTTCTTTGTCGCAGCATAAAATTGTTCCTCTCGTAAAATAATTAACACTTCCTTCAGATGTTGAACATGCTCTTCCAGACTCCTACTATAAATCAAAATATCGTCAAAGTACACCACCACAAATTTCCCAATGAAAGGTCTAAAAATTTGATTCATCACTCGCATGAACGTACTCGGTGCATTCGAAAGACCGAACGGCATCACCAGCCATTCATACAACCCCTCTCTCGTCTTGAAGGCTGTCTTCCATTCGTCTCCAGGTCTAATCCGAATTTGATGATATCCGCTTTTCAAATCAATTTTCGAAAAGATAGTAGCCCCACTCAACTGATCCAGTAAGTCATCCAACCTTGGCATTGGAAATCTGTATCGTACAGTGATTTTATTCAATGCTCGACTGTCCGTGCACATCCTCCACGTCCCTGCACAGCACATGGCTGGTTTGGGCATGAGTCGTGGAGTGGAGGGTTGAGCGATGAGTCGCGGCGAAGTAGCGATGGATCCGAACGAGGTAACTACTCCATCACTTATCTTTCCAGAAAGTGCAAGATCGTCAAAATCCGATACACCAGTAAAAAGTTATGGCGAGAATACTAAGGTGCTTCAGATTTCTACTTCGCACAGGCCAGCGACTACTATTGGTGTTTTAAGCCTAGTGGATGAAGGTATTTATCAAAACATTCTAAACAAAAGATGCAGCACAGTTTTTAGGTTTTCCAAAAAGTCTAAGATCGTCTAATTCCGTCTAGCCATTTAAAAGTTATGGTTGTTTTCGTTTCAGCATATATTGAATAATTTTGGATTTTTCAAAATTTGCTTTTATTATTTCAAAGTACAAACCATCAAACTTCAAATTTTCTAAGAAGCAATCATAAACACAAAGTCGTTTATTTTCTTATTTATCCATGAAATAAGTTTACATTCGATTTGTTTCCGATTTATTCAAGTTTGTTTCATTCACATTTTAAATTCAAGTCAATTTGCTTCAATTTAAATTGGATTCAATTATATTTAATTTCACTTTGCTTCAAATTTGAATTTAATTATTTTAAAATTTTATTCCGTTTATTCAATTCCATTAACACTAATGAATTCTACTAAATCAATTACCATCCATCAAACAACCAATGCATATCAAACATTACCATCCATCCAAATCTATAATAAATCAATTATACATTTCCAAGTCAAAATTTTAATTTCATACACTTCCAAGTTTATTGACATTTAGTTTTATTCAAATTTAATTAGTTTCCATTTACTAATTCTATATTTAATTAATTTTAAATTTAATTCATTTTACAACTTAAATTTCCTTTATATTTACAACTATCAATAGATCTTCACATTTTATTATTCACTCTCACACTGGTATATTATTCCTCTACTTATCCTTATTAGCATTTTAAACTTTTTAAGTATTTGGTAAGTTTTTGTTATGCAAATAGAATGTAGTTAAACAACATACAACCTCTTTTCATTCAGTTGAATTTTCAATTAATTAATTCTTAAGTCATTACTTAAATTTCACTATAATTTAATTTCACATTTACATTCACATATAGTATTTCCATTTTATATTAACATAATGGTGAATCACCTTTAAATGTTAATTTAAATTCCAATTATTTGCTAACAATTTTATTTATATTTGCAAACCATTAATTAAATGCATATTTCATTATTCAAACCTACTTGTATATTATCCAATTAACAATTCATATAACATTTTTGAACTTCTTAAATATTTTGGTGAGTTATATTTATGCTATAGAATGAAATTTAATACTATGCGAGTTTTACAGTTTCAATTTTATTTTAAATTCATAATTTCCTAATTCTAAGGATTTCTACTTCAATTGATATTTTCACTTAGCTCTTAGGTTCATTTCTCATTTCACAATTTAGAAGTTCCGTAATGATTCAAGTATTTGTTTATCTCAATAGTTTGAAGTCATTAAATATTAAAGAACTTAAGAATTTCAACTCCGGTTTCAATTCAAATCAAGTTTGAAATAATATATACTTATATTAATATATATCAAGTCATACTATAGAGAATACAAAATAAAATTCAATTTTAATCAAAACAGGGTTTAGAAAAACTATTAAGTGATCTCCCTCACTTGGACTCTCGAAAATAAACATCGATGATGCGTGCACTCATCACCGAAATCATTCTCTAGTGTCAAGAGGGGAGTATAACACTTACTTCATTTGAAATCCTTTGAAAACAATTTCTTATCGAATATACTATCATATAATACTTATATTATACATTTCAAAATTTTGTTAATAAATTTTCAAAACACCGGAATTTAAATTCTCCATCTTAATTTAAATTAATTTTTTTTTCATTTACCATTTATATTCATGGTCAATCATATTCACAAGTTTCGTTTCTTAAATCAGCCAATAGTCAATAGTTAGAAATATTGACTAATCAACAATAAACGATGATAATCTAATATTATCATCTCCTAACAACCAATACAATCAAAATTTATAAATTTTCAAGATAAGTCTTTTATATATAAAATATAATCCAAAACAATATTATGTCAATCTGTCCTATTCGAGTGTTTAGAAATTCCTATCGATGCCTTGGCGTCCCAAGTACCAACCAGAATTCATAAATACTCAACGGAACAAATTAACACAATATAAAATCATTTTTATATCAAAATTACAAATACGCTCTCTCATATACACTCAACTCATTCATATAGTTTACCTCTATTTCAATGAGTTATTCCCCACTAGAGCCAAGGTTTATCGCTAAACCAAAGCTCTGATACCAACTGTAACGACCCGCCATTTTTGACCGTTCAAGTCGACAATAATCCACACATGTCCAACTCAAACCGTTCAAAAAGGCAGATGGTTATTGGGGTTAAATAAGAAAAGAAAGTAAAGAACAGAAACAAACTCAGAATCTCGCAGCGGAAGGAACAAGATATAATAATAAAATAACAGTTCATGAAGCTGTTAAATAAATAAAATTGATTATTATTATACATCATAAATCAGAGTTACATACATATAAGAGGTAATACAACAATGCAGCGGAAAAAATAATACAGTAGTAGAATACAAATGGTGTAATACCAACTCCGTCTTTGTCTTCCAGAATAGATCTTCAACCTTATCTGAAATGCTCAGGCTGACCCGAGCGTAATGAAAAGACAAAACACTCGAGCCAGGACTGAAATATCTCATGTAAGTCAAATCGAATAAGAAAATATGAGTGTGACGGCGTCAGTGATGTTTACGGGGTTTGACATCTCCTGTCCAGTGTCAACGTGAGTGCAATAACTTAAGAGATGTTACGGGATTTTCCATCTCTCAAGGATCCGTTAAACTATCTACTATGTAGTACAATACGCTATTATAATATGTCTACATTAAAGTAAAAGTATTAAAATAGCATTAAGCCATGGCCCATTCCACCCTTAACATAGTTTATATTCCCAAGAGCATATACAAGACCGTAGTTTCCCCAAAACCGGAAGTCACCAGAGGGCAATCCATATACTAAAGGTACAAATCAAAATCGTAGTGGTCGCGAATAGGATAATCAGTATGACAAGGTACATGAGGCAATACCAACTAGGATACTAGTAGTTGCGTGATCCGGACTGATGTTGGGCATAGTAGCTACTACCCCAACACCGCGAAACAACACTCCCAAAATCGAGGGGTGCACCCAAATCGAATCACAAAAGTAATAGACATGGTAACGAAGAAGTGTGTCCGCTAGAGGTGGCGAACCACAATGGCCCGGCGCGGCTCCTGTTTTAGTCATGTCAGGGGTCATCCAATATCGTTCTCTTTCTTCAATCAACGCGTTCATCAAACCATCCACTTCGTTCTGGATCAACACTCCGCGTATACTAGTTATTAAAGTGGTTTTCTGTATCGACAGAGAGTATGTCCATATCCGATCCCGGTCTCTTTAATAACTACGTTATATTTTTCACACCGGTTCGATCCTTTACATTTCAAATCGATTCATAATTGATATCAAAATATCATATTCGCTTCAAAATCAAATCCATTTCAAATATCATCATATCTATTCAAGATGTAAGATTCCGTTTCAAAACATTTTCGCCTCAATATCTCATTTCAATTTCAAAATCATTTTTCGCCTCAATATCTCATTTCGATTTCAAAATCATTTTCGCCTGAATATCTCGTTTCGATTCACATAAACTCGAATTCCAAGATTAAAATTTAATCAAATTTCAAATCATCAATTTCAACTCGATTCAGCTTCTCAATAAACCATTTCAAATTATCAATTTCAAATACATATTTGAACCACAAAATAAACAATTTCACTTCCAATATATTTCGAAACTTTAAATATTTCACATTTCAAAACAGTTCAAATATTTATATAAAAATATAAGATTCGCTTTAAAACCATTTCGTATTCAGATTAGAATATACTTCAAATTAAACATCCGTATTAAGTAGTTTACTTAATTTCTGGAACAATTCCCATTTAATAAACTTAGATTAATATTCAGATTTCACGAATTCATTTAAGTATTACATTCCAAATCAATTTCAGTTCAAATCCTATTCAAATAAATTTTATCTTCAAATTTAATTCAATAGTTTCAATTTAGTTCAATTCACAAATTTATTTAAATTTCAATTTAATTCCAAATTAATTAAATCTCAATTTCAAATTAATTTTCACTTCCAAACTCAAACTTGAAATATCATTTCATATAAATATTCTTAGAAATATTCAAAGTTCGATTAAAAGTCCAATCTTTTAAAACAAATCGACTTTCGAAACTTTACGCCATATTTCAATTTTTCTTAAAAATCTAAACTTCGAATAATTAAATCATTTACCAAGTTTAAATTCCAACATCTCGAGCTTCAATTCAAAATAATTCAATTTCCATAAATTGGATTTTTATTCTTAAATCAATTCATTTAAATAATTTCAAAACAACTTTTAAAATCATTTAATTTAACCAACTCGGTGTCCGTATATAATTCTCTAACCTATGGCCAAGTGGTTAGTTATTTCAATTAAATGTCAGAGATGAATATATATTACTTAAACCAATCACAGTGTCATGTGCATGTATAACAGGATATATATAAGCAAATAAACATCCAACATTTAAATATCGACCAATAGCATCCATCGAAATAAATCATCTAATAGTCAATACAATTCACGGTAATTTCATAGTTATCAATATCGGGAAATTTGATTTCAATTAAATCCTAATTTCAATTTACTGTCAATTTAAATTTTCAACGGTGAATTCACACGACAATCTATATGACAATTAAATTTTTATCAAACAACGACAAATAAATTCATATCACTTCATAATGTTAAATTTAACTACCATAAAGATATTCAGTACGTTGTGAGCGTTATAAAACACTCACATTGATTTTCTGTTGTCGCCGAGCCATTCCGGTTTGGAACTAAAACTCGACGACTTCCAACTTTAGCCTAAATTTCCGCCGTCTCCAAATCCATCCAAACCAGTTTCATTTTGAAGCTCTCGTCATCGGGATCGCAACGCAAAAAGTTTCGTACCAATCGGACCTCGTATGAATGAGATATACAGTATATAAGTTCGTCGATATTAATATTAAATTTAAGTCCTAAAATTCAAATTAACCCCTTACCAAACCAAAGGCCCAAGGCCCACACAACATCATCTTCCCCAAGTGCCAGTACGGGCACGAGAAAGAAACCCACCAAAGCCGTGCACTAATTTGGAGCGATACGGAGCTAGGGACCTCCGTTTGTCGAACCACTTTCGCCAACAGCTCCCTCTCGACGAACCGCATTTGCACGTGCCAACATCATCACGCTCGGACCCACCATGCTATGTGCGACCTGGAGCACGACTACTCGACCACGTTGAAGCCGCACGTCCCTACCCACAACCGCACACCACCAAAACGTGCTCCGAGGTGCTATCTTCGATGACGAGCTCAAATACGCACTCCAATCTGCGAATCGATCGCTAAATCACTTGATTTAGCAAACCCTAGCTATAGGAGCCGTACGCTCCTAACCCAAGTTGACGTCGATCCCTGTGAAACTGTGTCAGGTCGAAGCTTCGATGAAAACGTGATTTTTGAAACAAATCTCGTGATTTTTAATCGAGTATTGGAAGAGAAAGAAATTTTTGAAGTTTTGATTTATTTTTTCCTTACTGCCTGAAGCTTGCGTGCAAATAAAGAATAAGGAGAGTAGGCGTGTATGAATAGGAAATAGGAAATAGATACTAGGGTGTCGGCTGATAAGAAGAAAACAGACAGATGTGAAGGGTATGGTCAAATCAAATTATTTATTATTATTATTTTAAATTCAAATATCTAGATATTTATTTCGAACTCCTATCGAGGCGTGCCGCTAGGCGTTTATAATGTTATACCCCTATTCCAGATGCAATGGAAAAGGTTTCAAGCCCTAATTCGATCGTATGTGGAAGATAGCTTTTTGAAGTCGATTATTTTAATTAAATTCGACATTTAAATTTCTACGTGTTTCAAGCTCGCACGGCCAAACGACAAGTCCGATTGCTACGAAAATTGAAACCTTACAATAATTCACTGTTATGGATCCGATGAAACTGGTTTCGTCGAAATCCGAGACAGTTGTAAAAATGGCTATTTCTACTGTTTAATTTCAATATAAAATTCCCAATTTTAAATTATTAACTTTTAAATCAAATTTCAATTGTTCACAAATTTCATTTTTAATTTCACAGTAATTAACAATCTTTTACAATGCAGTTTTCCATTATAAATCCAGTATAAAAGATTACATTAGATTCAACGTTCAATTATATTGTAATTCAAATTCGAGTTATTTAATTCCAATTGAATTTCTTTATTTCGATTTACACTTTCATTATTGAATCAACCATTTACTTATACATTATTATCAATAGTTTATAATTCATTTACTTTCATTTTCTTCAGCTATCATCTTATTTAAATTCACAGTAATATTAAATTACATTCATTTATGTTGATTTCAATATTATAACTTCAATATTAAATGTAACATTTTATATATTTCGTTGTTTACAATCAAATTCAATTCAATTCAATTACTTGTTACATTCAAATTTAAATCTTTACTTACGTTCAATTACAAGTTAACATCTTTATCGAATTACAGTTTCAGTTATTATCTACTTTCAATCAACTGTAATATTAAGTTACATTTATTTATTTTAGTTTCAATAACATAAACTTCCATTATTAAATCTACCATTTTATTTATTCTTTGTTTACAATCATAACCAATTTGGTTTACAATCCATATTTAATTTACAAATAAGTTATTTCAGAATTCAGTTTTGTATTTTAACTTGTAATTCACATTTAACAACACAAAATTTTATTTCCTTCGGATTTTTATCCAAAATTTTCATTTTAATTCATAATTTTAAAGTGTTAAAAATACGGGTCGTTACAGGTCCTTTAAAAACATAATTATTATTAAATACTACACTTGATAAAAAACTATCAATATGTTTTTGTCTAATTAACTTATTATTAGACTTTGGTATCCAAATTTTTATATTTTTAGATTTTACATCTTTACTTAACTTTGGTGTCTTTTTGAAACTTTGAAACAAGATACTTTCCTTTATAGTATTACCTTTTTTCTTTTGTGAATTCTTTTCAAATCCCAATCCATTTCGATTACCAGAAGGTTTCAAAATTTTAATTAAATTATCAAGATCTTGTTTTCCTTTGTTAAGCTTTGAAACATTGTTAGTAATTTTTTCTAGTTTATCCTTTAATTCACAAATTTCAGTTTTTGAAATTTCTATACTACTTTTTAGTTCAATATTTTCCTTAATCAAATTATTATTCTCAAGTTTTAACCTATCTATTTCACTAAGTTGTGTATCATATTCGATAGACTTTT
Source organism: Allium fistulosum (assembly GCA_030737815.1). Lineage (NCBI taxonomy): Eukaryota > Viridiplantae > Streptophyta > Magnoliopsida > Asparagales > Amaryllidaceae > Allium > Allium fistulosum. Next base: position 55,988,407 of record CM060905.1, read on the forward strand.
TACACTTTTCTTGTGAAATCTCCAATTCTTCTTCTAAAATAACTTTTTAATCCTTTAATAAACCAATTTCTAGTTCTAATCGATTTATTTTGGCTAGGTGTTCTTTATTCAATTTTTTGATTTGTCTAAACTTATCATCAAGTTCTGTAACGACCCTGAATTTTTGACATTTGAAATCAGGATATTTAATTGATTTTAAATATCTGGAAGTTAGTTTAATTTGAAATTCAAATATCAGAATGAATTTGGCAATTTAATTATTGAATTAATTTACTGAAAGTTTGGTAAATTATTGAATATTCAGTTTTGAGCTGATTAAAAATAATACGAAGTCTTGTAAAATCTATATTGATAATACTGAAGATAATAAAAGCTTCAGAATTGAATTTGAAACTGTTTTGTTCAGTTTTGAATTTTATCGTTTAAATCGATATTTAAAAATAGCGTTCCGGGGCACAGTCTCGGAATTCGACGAAACTAGTTCCATTGGATCCGTAATATTGTATTATTATCGGATTTCAATTTTCGTAGTGATTGGAGTTGTTGTGTGAGCATATGGGGTATAAACGCTTTGAAATTTATATTGAGACAATTAAATTTAAATATAATATATATATATATATATATATATTAATCAACTTCATCCGAAATTCAATCACCTCAATTTCAAAATTACGTCATTTCTTCATTCAATTTCAGAAAAGAAAATATATAAATCAAAACACTGCCTAGCTTATTCTCGAAGCCACTCCCCTATTCATTGTCTTCTGAGAATCGGTTGAACGAATTAGTTCGTTCATTATAAAAAAATAAAAATGGCCAATATCTTCTATTTCGATTTTAAATCCCAGTCTTTCAAAATCGAAATTCCCCTTCAAAGCTTAAAAGAAATGGCCGCGCTCCTCGTTCCTTTTATTTCAAATTCGAAAAACATCGGCCCCATTCTCTCGGTCAAACGAAGGGGGAAATCAAATAAAAAGATAAAAATGGCAGAATCGTTTTCTTCGAATCAAGTTCGATTCCGCATACCCTTTTCAATTCGCAAATTCAGAAGGGGGGTTCGATTTAGAAATAGAACTCGAGAGTAGTGGATCAAGGCAAGCGATTCGAATCGCGAGATCTAGGGTCGCGATTAGGAAAAAGGGGAGGCGCTCGCGCGTACGCGTGCGTGGGCATGTGGCGGATCGGAATCGGGGTAGGCGGCGATGCGTGTGGGGTAGAGCTCGACTTCGGTAGGATGGCAACCGCGAGTGGCGAAGTCTGGTGGTCTCGATTCAATTTGGGTTTCGCGGCATCGAAATTGCGAGTGGGCCAGAGAAGATCAATGGTGGTATCGACATTCGTGATGGCGATCGATTTCGTTCAGATCGAAAATCATGGCGGCCGCGTTCAAGATGTGGTCTAGGGCATTGAAATCTTCGGTGAGGTATTGATATACTGCTTTTATTTATTTTTATTTATTTATATATATATGTACATACATATTTAAAATGTATATGTATATAAACAATAAATGAATTTCTGTTATTATCTCCAGATAAGAAACATTTTTTTTAGGTAAAAGAAAGAAAAATAAAAATAAATATAAAGTTTTATATTTAGAAAAGACTTTGGAAGGTATATAAGAATTTTTGAAGTGTTTGGAAAATTTATAAAAGTTAGATTTTTGAAATCTATAATCTATTCAATAAGTGTATATGTAGTTTCAAAAGAAAAGAAAATATTTTTGTTTCAAATCAAATTGTTAGCAAATTAAAATTATTTAAAAGGAAATTTGTTTGAAATTAAATTGATTAGATAAAATAAAATTTTACTAAATGGAAATGAATTGTTCGATCATTTCGAATATTAATAAATTGTATAAATTGTTTATACAAGGTCAATATCTGAAAGAAAATAAGCCGGAAATGGAAATGAGTTGGAATGGATTGCAAAATTAAAAGCAAAGGTGAGATCTTCTCACCCAAATTAAAATTTGAATTGCAGTTATTGATTGATTGTTTGGATGTGGTAGTATATATAGTAGTATGTATATATATATATATATTTGGAGTTGTTGATTTCCTGCATTATATAGCGGATGAGACCCTATGCGCCGCATAATAGCGGATGATATTTTATAAATCCCATATACCGCGATATTCCACCTCGAAGTGGAATTGGTATTGAATTGTTGTGCTAACATCTGTGGATGCAGGGAAATAGGTTGGAGGGATCCAACTGGATTCCTCAAATATTTGAATTTGTTTCAATGTTGTGTGTTAATTTATTTATAATCTAGGTATGATTATATTTGTGATTGAATTTGTTAAAGGCTATAATTTAGCCGAATGTATTTTTGGTATCGTTAGATACCAGAAATAAATAAATTTGGATTTTTGAAATTAAAGTAGGGAATTTTAAGTAAATTCCTTTTGAAAGAATTTGGTGAATTTAAAAGAAGGAATTTAAAAGCATAAAGTTGATTTTTGTAATCTTATTGAATTATTTCCAAAAATATGGCAAAAGATTTTAATAAATGGATTTTGAATAGTATTGTTCGAAAGTTGAAGAATTTATTTAAAATACAGATTTTAAATAGTTTGGAAAGAATAAAGGAATTTATTTAAAAGGTGATAAATTTCTAGAAATCAATTTGATAAATGATTGGGTATTTGAAAATAAATCTTTGGGAAATCGATATGAAAATTTATTTGGTGTTGAATTAAAATGGATTTTGTGTTGAAATAAATTTGGAAATCGATTTGTAAAATGATTTGGTATTTGGAAATGAACTTAGAAATCAATTTGTAATTGATTTGGTGTTGAAATAAATTTAGAAATTAATTTGGAATTTGATTTGGTGTTTGAAAGTGAATATTTGGAAAACGATTTGAAAATCGTATATAAGTGAATATTCGGAAATTTAAATTCACAGTGGAAATAAATAATATCGGGAATTTTATTCCGCGAGTGAAAAGTGATTTGAAATTGGGTTTTCAAAGTGATGAAGTATGGAAAATATATATCTTGCAAAGATATTTTGAAATTTAATAATTTGGGAAAATTATTTAAATTGGTTGATTGTTGTGAATGTTGTTTGATAGTTAAATAACCGACTATCAATAATCGCCTTTGAAATGGCATTTGAATTTGTTTTTTTTAAAACAAATGCTCATTATTCGGTTTAGCCGGGAGAGGACTTTGTGTCATATAACCCATTCCGAATAGTGATACGACGTAAATGGACATCATTTGAAGACCGGGAGTTTGCGAGAACGATAGGATAACCTATTGATTGTCTCTGCACCGAGTAGCTACGGTATAGAGATTCCCTATGTGATGGGAAGTCCGATCGGGATTGTGAATACCTGGATTGCAAGGACTTCTTTGGAAGTGCCTTCGGTTCTATTCGAACCCGGAACAGACTTGTATGGTTGTATGTCTGACATTACACTTTGAGATATAAAGCTGATTTCTTTCAAATACATTTCTGTTTGGTGGCGGAGAATTTATTCTCTTAGCTTAACACCCTTCTCTGAGACGTACGAGCTCAGAGGTTATGTAGTTGAAGGTTATTAGTGATATACTCCCAATTTGGTAGTGTGGCATGCTAAGTGTTGCTGTGTGTTGCTGATCATTTGTTGATCATTTGTGATCAAAGCATGGCTTTCGTGTAAAGTGCAGCTTTGTGGACGAGACTGCATCAGGACCTCACCACCTAGAAATAGTCAAAGCAGGAAAGATGCGGCAAGGTTATGAGGGTCGCTCCCTTTAGGGTATGTCATTTCCTTTTGAAAAAAGGTGGTATCATGGTATGGAGCCCAGATGCTTTACCTGTGTGGTTGCATCAATCTTATTTACTGTGTGATTGTTGCTTTGTGATCGAGGGCCCTCAGATAAAGGTCGCAAATGACCGGGGGTGGTATACTTGTGTGTGGAGTTATCTAGTTACAGCTTCATTGCACCAAGAAGCGTGAGATAACTCGGCCTTGTGTTGGCAGAGAGCTAGTTAGTTCTCGGGACGTCCCTCCAGAGGTGTACCCATGTGGCAGTAGGAAGTTCCTTAGCCTGACCATTTGTTGGAAAATCCAAAGAAACAATACGAACCTTGTACGGTTTTAGTTGTATAACCTGCTATGGAATGTGGCGGTAACCTGCTATTGAACATAGTAGCTATAGTAGGCATACAATAATGGTTGTATGTTGGCTAAGATTAATATTATAGTTTCGAAATGGTTTTGACACTATGCATTAATGATAATATTAAAAAGATTTTGCGTATCAAGCATGTTTGACTATCATAAGGAGAAATCTCCTCCAATTCTGTGTTTGCATTGTGTGCGTGGCGGGAGGCCTTATGGTAGTTTCATTTTCCAAAAGCATTGCGAATTAATTTTATTTTCTTTGTGAAAATAACTGTTTTTAAGATCTCACACCAGTCCCACGACTGACCTGGAGTTTATTGTTCCCTTTCTAAGCTCTGGGTGCCCATAATTTTCCACACGGGCAGCCTAGAGTCAGGTTATCAGGTCATTGTGGAATTCAGAAGTTACTGTGGAGATCTGGAGGCACTACGCCATAAATGACCTTCTGCAACATTTTTGCAAGGTGTTGCCAGCTAAAATGTTGCGATAGATATAAAATTTTGGTCCTACTGCAACGTTGTATTTATGGTGTTACCTTAGCCATAAAAATGTGTTGCTATAGCTAAACAAGTGTAACACGATGCAACATTTTTATATAGTGTTGCTATAGATGTATTCAGATTAAAAAATTAATAAAATTAGCAATCCGCGTGAATACGATCCAACGGTCTACATTTAATCTGATTGTTAAACTGGATCACCGCTACAATTTGACACAAATTTTCGTTTTCCCGCTTTACTTTTCATATCATTTTCGTTCTCACCCCCATTTCCGAAATCCCTAATTTCCAAATCATATTTTCGTTTCTTTTTTTTCTTCCAAAAATCCCTAATTCCCAAATCCTACCAACCGCAGCCCCCAACAAAACTCCACTACCCCACCACCGTTTCTACAGCCTGATTCCGATGGTCATCGAGCACATATCCCATGGCGATGGAGTTCGGATTTAGTGATGGAAATTGGCGATTGGTGGTTATAATTGGGTTCGCTGCTGCTATTAATTTGCAGAGGAAGTCAAAGTTTGAAGTAGGTCGTTGGTTGGGTTGCGATGCTGCCGATTGAGGGTCAATTGATGGTTGTTGGCAGTTGACTGGTTGAGTATTGTGGTGGTATGGCTGCAGTTACTGGAAATGGCAGCTGTGTATAATGTTCTGTTGATTGAAGCTGAAGTGTTGTCGAAGTAGTGTTGAAGTTTGATGGGCAAGTGGTAATTGAGGCTGACAATGGTAATTGAGCGTGCCAGGTGATGTTTTGTTATATTTATGGAAAAGTTGTGAACTTTAACATTGGATTTACATTTATCGACGAATAGGCTTACATGTTTTTGTTGATTGGTAATTGTGGTGATATGCTAGTTCAGCACGAGTTGCCACTTTGTCCTCCTCTTGGCTTATGACTAATTATGTGAACATACTGCTGCTATGATTAGCTCTTTGATTACATTCAGTTCCAATCTCAGTATAGATTGCACGTGCTTATACTAGAAAGTAGCCAACTAGATTGCAGGCTGCAATTTCATATCCTGATTCAAAATGTACCAACTGTTGTTAAGGGCTGTAGGGGATGTAAGTTGCAGCAGTTTGGGGAGTGGATGGTGGCAATGTAGAGGTTGAAGTTTGGTAGTATTCAAGGAGAAGGAGTTGATGTCTAGTAGGATGTTTAGATGAGTGAACTGTGGTAATGTATTACTTATTAACACGCAACATGTTCGATGAAATGTCAATTTTTATTTATCATGGTTTCAGGTCTTTTACCAAGGCAGAGCTAAAAGTAAGGTCGGATGATTCAGAAGAAGCCACGAAAGAGTTGCAAAAGTCAATCATCGAGGAGGTGTTCAAATTCGCAGGAGGTGTTCATTTCTGCATCATTTTACGTCGTTTCAAAGAAGGCTCGATCTTCCGAAATCGGCTGAATCGGGCGGTGCCCCGGACCCCCGCCGGCGCTGCGCCCGGACCCGCTTCTCGCCTCGCCTTCGGCTCGGCACTCGGCTCGCCTTCGGCTCGGCATTCGGCTCGTCATATATTTGTCAGTGTCGGTGTCTGTATAAATTGAAACTGCATATGTAATGAGTGAATTGAGTGATGTAGTGAGAAATATCTGTATATGTGAATATCAGTGTTATATATCATTGAATTGTAAAATAGTGGAGTCGGGAATTTGTACTATTTCAAATGTTGAAATAAAATATTTATTTAAATAAATTACTGTTTAAATATCAAATTCTACGCAAAAGCATTTTATTAAATAAATATTTATTTCTATTAAAAAATCAAATATGCTCTACATTGTGGGCCCCACAAATTCAGAAAGTTAATATCTATGGCAACATTTTGGAATGTTGCTACAGATACCTATGGGTGTTGCCATAGACCCAAATAGGGTTCTATTGCAACAATATTACTTATGTTGCCTTAGATAGTCAAAATGTTGCCTTTGAGGTCTAAGGCAACGGCAAAAATTGCATCACCCTAAAAGTGTTGCCATAGACCTATGGCAACATTTTTCGGGCCTGAGCCAACATTTTTTTTGTGTTGCAGTAGGCCATTTATGGCGTAGTGAGGCGAGCTGGATGGCGAGACGTATCGCTTATACTAGTATTATTCCACTGTGTATTATGTTATGTGGACAAGTTTATATAACTGTCCAGTGATTTGTGTTGTTGTTGTAAACTCTGATGATATGATGTAATGTATAAATTGATATAGTCTTTTGTTTTAAAGATTATTCATTCATCTATTATATATTGTTTCGCTGCGAATGTGAGATTCTGTTGTTGTTTCTGTTTCTTCTTCTTTATTCTTCTATCTGTTTTCTTCTACCTCTTCTTTTTAACCCTAATAGTTCAATTTTCCGGCATTCGATAGTTCGGTAGTTGATACAGTGGTTGTATTGATGTCGACTTTCGAGTGTCGAAAAGTCGAAATGTTACATGTTCCATACTTAATTCTAATAGTTCATTATAGCTAAGTTCAGGACATACCTCATCAGTGTTAGCCATAAAACATACATTAGCTTGTTCTCCATCGCTATCACTATCACTATCAGAAGATGACGATGAATCGGAATCGTCCCAAGTGACTTTAAAAGCTCTTTCTTCTTAAATTTCTCAAATTTGTTCTTTTTCTCATTGTTGCGTTTAGGACAATCCTTCTTCATGTGTCCGTATTGATCACATTCATAGCACTTGATTTGAGATAGATTTGTTGTATTGGACTTCCCGTCTTTTTGGAATTTGGTCATCTTTCTAAATTTCTTGAATTTGTTGTAATTCTTGGCAATGAAAACTATCTCTTCTTCGTCCAAATCTGAGTCATCATTCTTTGCTTGAAATGCTATGTTCTTCTTTTCAACATTTTGTTCTTTTCTTGCCTGTAAGTTAGCTTCATAGGACATTAAATTTCCTATCAACTCTTCAACCTTGAGAGTAGAAAGATCATTAGCTTCTTTAATAGCTAATACCTTCCTTTCCCAATCCGATGTTAAAGAGTTGAGTATTCGAGAAACTAAATCAAAATCAGTAAACTTAACTCCTAATGCCATAAGATCATGTTGAATAGTTTGAAATCTAGAATACATGTCAACAATAGTTTCATTTTGCTTCATTTTGAATGAGGAGAATTGGTTTTGCAAAATTGAAATCTTAGTTTGTTTGACCTTTGTTGTACCTTCGTGTGTAATTTGTAAGGTACGCCAAATGTCAAACGCAATGGTACATAACATGACACGTGAAAATTCATTTTTATCTAGAGAGCAAAATAAAACATTCATAGCTTTAGCATTGTTTGAGGCTAAGATCTTTTGTGCATTGGTCCATGTGCTCATAGCAGTGTCAAGTGCTTCATATTTATTTTGTGTAGCAGACCATATTTCTAGACCATTGGCTTCCATAAAAATACGCATACAGGTTGACCAATATGCATAGTTGGAGCCATTAAATAGTGGGGGACGTGAAGTAGATTGACCTTCTTGAAAGATACTTGCCATATTAGTGATTCAAAAACTTGTTACAGTACTTTTGATCAAACCAGGCTCTGATACCAATTGAAAGTCTATAGTATGGTGGATCGATTATACAAATGACAAGTATATGAATAATTTAAACTATAGTGTAACAATATTAAAGTATGTAAATAAGAATAATCACACCAGGGATTTTATACTGGTTCGGACCTCCCGTCCTACGTCCAGTCCCGAAGCTCCTCTTCGGAATTTCCTTTCACCAAATAACCCTCACTTCACCCGGAGGAACATGTTTACAATAGCAGAGTTTCTTTTTCAAGAATGTGTTCTCTATTACACGGATTTTGACTATGTAGTATAATTGAACTTCCTATATCTCTTGAATGATTGAATACAATATTGTCGAGAGAGTATAGAAGTGTATGATCTCAGATTTGCAGATTTGATAGCAAGTAGATGATTAGAACAAGAGATGATCAAGATAGAGAGTCGAGTGAATTAGTTAAGTCCTTTGATCCTTCTTGATTCTTGTTTATATAGTTGTAGAAGGTTGCTTCTAGTAGTTACACCTCTTCCCTTTCAGTCTAGAGTCGTCACTGTTCACTACTGAAGAGTTGTGGAGGAGAGATGGAGTTGTGTCTCTTCGGAGATGACAGTTGTAATTTGAATTATCTGCCCCGAGCCTAGTTTCAGACGTCTGAGAACCTATTATTATTTTTGTTCATCTTCTACGTTCAGACGTCTGAAGTTCTGCATTCAAACGTCTGAACCTGTTAAGTGATGTTCTTCTGGGTTTATTCTTGAGTGTATCTCTCTTCGATCCTCATACAACTTTGTAGATGAATCTCTTCAGTGCTTTAGTCATCGTCTTGTCATAGTAGTGGTTTGTCTTGCTTTGAATTCGTATCTGTATAGTTGTATGATATATATATATATGATTTCCATTGTATAGTTGTCATCGTCGAAATCGTAAACTAAGGGTTCTAACAAAACATACCCTACTTGGGTGCGACCCACTTAGCCTTACTGCATTTCCCCTGATTTTCAGTCATTCCCGGTTGATGAGGCTTGAGCCTACGATTACCTTATAAAGGAATTTTCACTTAGAATGCACATTGTCCTCCAATGACAATGTACCGATAGCATTCGTCCATACAAGTCCGTTCTGGGTTCGAACGGAACCGAAGACACTATTCCTACTACATCCATTTTGGAGTCATCCTCAGGATTAGTAGCGAACTAGCGATTAGCCCTTGCACTTCACTACTCCATCTTCGACTCCATGCTCTTGTTTTCCCTTCAAAAATGTACTCGTTGGATCGAAGTGGTTTTCAGATAACTTATCTGATCTCGGTCTCTTCGAAATGACGTTCGGTACTTCCGGTAAACTCAACCCCGGTTCTTTAGGAAATAAACCAACGAAAATATGGTCGGAGATCACCTCCTAACCGTTAGTGGATGGATTTCCTTATCATTATCCTAGAAGAACAAAACGAGTTTATACGTCCAATATAGCACCTCAAACGGTAACTGTACCACATAATTCCCGTGTTTCTTCTAGATATTCCCAAAGTTATGTTTTTGGGTCCAGATTTTGATAGTCGGTTATTTAACTATCAAATAAACAATCATTCAACCAAATATCTCATTTCCCACTGAAAACATTAAGCCTTATTTAATTTAAATTTCAATAATTAAAATTACTTAATCAAAACAGCATATGCTTATCTCACCGGATAAGTATATTCACAAAATATTCTTTTCAAAATATTTGAAACCCTTTTTAAAATAAATCTGGAAAGCACCACTGCGGTATCAACCATGGATTCACAGCTCAATGGTTGCGTCCCTATCCCAGAGAAATCCAAAACTTAACTGCAAGCACTCTTTGCCTCTAATTTCGCCATGAAAGCATATCTTTACTTCCCGAAAACCTTATTTAAAAAATTTCAAAATAATACTTATAAAGTTTCAATATAATTTTTTCCAAGTTCTAATTAAGTAAAATACTCTTTTATAAAAGTTTACTATATAATATATTATTTTTAAAACATTATTAATATTTAATAAATTTATCTTTGGAATAAATATACTTTAATACTAATTAATCCTTAAGTAATAATTAACTTTAAAAATCACTATAAAATAACTTTTAATTAATAATTAATATACTTTAAACAATTTAGATAATTAATAACTTTAAAAAAATAATTAATACTTTTTATATAATTTTTAAGAATAATAAATTAATTACTTTAAATCATTATCAAAATATTTACTAATTAACTTCAAAATATCATTTATAAATAATATTCATCCTTAAAAAATTTTGGTTCAACAATCAACTTCCAAATTGGAAAAGAAGACATAATAATTCCAATGGTACTTAATCAAGTTACTATTCAATTTCATAACAGTCCAGAATAACAGATGCAGATATTCATATCAATCAGTTTTTTAACAATCAATTCGACATCATATTACCAATATAATTTATCGGGAGAATAAATAGATGTCCGTACGAATATAATAGCAGAACAGGGTTTTTATTTCTCCTAGTATATGTCCATAAAAGATATATTCAGTAATAATGGCAGAACGATGATTTATTCTGCCAACAGGGGTCCATTTTAAAACAATTAGCGGAATGGTGTTTTATTTCGCTAAACAGATGTCAAAACATCGTAATTTAATTAATTTAGCTCGTCGTTATTTTTATCTGGGAAAATAACTTAAATATACGGGCCATATAATTTTAAACGACGATATTTGTTTTAAATCGAATAATTAAATTTATGTCCGTTTTAATATATCATAAAATTTTAATTGTTCAAATTCTACAACAAATCATACGACAATGTAATGTTCGTCGATACGAACCCATCGCAATGAATTTCGCATAAATCGGAATTCGTATAAGGAAGTTCTCACATTTTAAAATTTTCAAAATATTTATGAAATTAAACATTTATATCTTTTTTTAAATTTAATTTTTCTCACCCATTTTTTCCTTCGGCCCAAAGCCCATCACCGCTGACCAAAACCGCTTCTTCTTCTTCCCCTCAAATTCCCACTGCTACCGAAAATTTCCCAAACCCAAATGCCTAAAACCTTCGATCGAGTTGTTGATTCCTTTAAACATCTTTCCCAACATTCCAAGAGACTCGAGCACCAGCCCAAACTACCGCTGCACAAAATCCTTGTCCACACTATGATCATCCACGGCCTGAAAATCCATGTATTGGTTTAAAGTTTTTGGCTCAAGAAAAATGCAGACCTGCACAAATGTTTTGATGGGTTGATGGATTTAGTTAAGATTACTGCAGTAATAAAATGTTTGAGATGATATATGGTTTTGAGTTGAAAAGAGGTTGAGATGAATGTTTTAGTTTTTACTCCTTTTGGCCAGGCAAGTTTATATATATGTTTATATTCATTTTTTTATTTTCTTTTGGCTGTATACTTTTCCTTACCATGCAAATGTTTACATTGTTGCTTGGTAATTTTTTTGTTTTACTTTTACATGATTCACTTTTTGGTTATTTTACCTTTCTATTTACTTAGTTACTTTTCTTTTGATTTGAAACATTCCTTCATATATATTTTGAGAACAAAAATTATAAAGTAGTTTTGAAATAAACAATTTAAGTTTTCATATCCATCTCTATTTCACATTTAAAATACATAACCCAAAGAAATAAAAAAAAATTGCTATTCTATAGTTATGCACAAAATAACATTTTTGCTAAACATGATTTTGCCAATTTTCTCATTTCTACGATATAATATTATCATATATATTTATTCTTTTATTTTTCAATATATAAAAATATATATTATTTTTTAATAAACTATATTTATCCAGTTCATATATATATATATATATATATATATTTTATTTACCATTTCATATACCGTTTTTCAACATACTAATATTTAGCTTATACATATTTTGCATTCCTTCTTAACTAGTGTGTGTGTGTGTATAAAAGAAAATCCAATTTAAACTCTTTCTATTTATAATACATTGTAAATTCCATAAGTCATATCATTTCTATTTAAAATATTTTCTTTTCTTTTTTCATCTATATTTATTTGTTATGAATTCATTTCCAAATTATATATATATATATATATATATATATATATAAATTTTGTTGTCCTTAATATATATATATATATAAGAAATTCCATTTTAAATCAATTTCCTGTTTTATAAATAAAAATCCGAAAATTCAAAATAATATCTTGGCTTGAAAAACTGTATATATTACCAATTGTTATTTAACAGGGATTTTTATTTGATTAAAATATCGTATTATTGAATATTAAAAATTAATATTCAATACTCGAGACGTCAAAATCCCCGGTCGTTACAACTATAATATAAATTTTGTTAATATCAAGAATATTCATGTATGTATGTATGTAAGAATGTATATATGTATATGTATGTGTATATATATGTATATATATATATGTATGTATGTATGTATTTATATGTGTGTATATATATGTATGTATATGTATGTCTATCTGTGTGTGTTAGTCATCATATTTGTAATTCATAATTTGGAACTAAACCGAAATTTTGAACCTTGAAACAAACGCAGTCATAACAACATATAGATAAATTTTTGGTGTTGGAAACCAAATGTAAATGGGAAATCTAGTCTAAAATCGGCCTAGAAAAGCGTTAAAATTCATGAACAACCTCAAAGTCAGAGTCATCATATATGGAACTTGATTAACGCACACAAAAATGTCACTCTGTTTATATCTAGCTTCAATGAACATAGACTAAAACCCTAGACAATATTAAAAACTGGTGTAACATTCAATCTTTGGCTTGTTAATTATGCAACAAGCAAGGAGAAACTAACGAGCATCTGTTTTTTCATGCAAAAATTCTGAATAAATTTTGCATAACATAAAACAAAGACTTATGATACAAAATGTCAACATGAACAAACTATCCCCTCTCTTCGATCTACTAACAACATCTTTAAACAAGAAATTTTGATCTAGTCTAGGAGATGTGGCAAACGGTACTACCGTGTGGCACTTTTGGATTAAGCTAAACCTTAGAATATTTCAAAATTAATGTTTACCAATAGGTGTTCGAATATATCCGACCACTCAGGACTATAAAATGATAATTACCAAATCCAAACATTTATCAAATGCATGTAACAATTAAGATTTACCATGTAGAAATCTTCAACTTATCTAATGCCTGGAAGCAGAAGAACGCAAGGAAATTCCAAAGCTGCCACCAAAGGCTGTGGCCTTCAAGTCCATCTACTGCTAACATTTAGTGCGCCATCTTGGGAAAGTTTGAGAGAGCTCAAGTTGGTTGTATGACTTTATGAACCCACTGCTTCCTTTTCTCATGCACAACTAAATCAGCCAGGTTGGATCTAGTGAAAGGAAGCATGAAGCCTATAAATTAGTGGGATGATGGGTTTGGAGGAGGAAGAACACGAAACCCGCCATGATTTTTCCCATTAGCATTAAGCAGGCAGAAGGTGTGGACAATGACATGTGTGGAAGTATACAAACTGATCAATGCATGTTCACGCATCAGGTGAAATGTTTTGCAAAGCAAGCTATAAGCCTAGAAGATATTAAGATCCATCAATGATTTTTAAAATATCTTATTGAACTATTCATTCTATTTACCAGAATAGATGAGGTTAATTTATGGTCCAGTCATCATTTGTTTTAGAACAACCGTAGAAACTTATATATATATATATATATATATATATATATAGCCAGATTAAGTATGCGCAAATAAGAACAAGACTTGATTCAAAAATAAAACATGAGTTCTTATTCAAAAAGTTTAAGTCGATAAATTAAACATCAAACCAATAAAATACTTTTAGCCTAAGAAGTTTCTAATGTTCAAATTAAACATCAAACTGACAAACTCGATCTTAATTTCTTTTCATATTTGTTTACAACCAATAATTGTTCAAAATTATACCCATCAGCTGTAAGGTATTCCAATCTTTAAATGTGAACAAAAATAAATAATGCTAAAACAAATGATTATTAAACAAGATCCAGATATATAAAAAATTCTAAAGAGGTCAAGTAAAGACGCAAGAGACAGTAAAGACTTAAACATCATTCAAAATTTGTCAAATTAAAGTTTGACATAGAAAAATATAATTCTCAAACAGTGCACATGAAGAATACCACCTTGACAAGCACTATTGTCCCGATGGTTAAGTGCTTTGACTTTTGTGCGAGAGGTAACAAGTTCGAAACTTGCGTAGCGTAATTCGAACATTTATTTACGTGTGTGATTTGCGATATGTTGTATCTAAGTACCATTTCGAAAAAAAAGAATACCACCTTAGATATATCAGAGTCTTTGATATATATGGAGTTTATAAAGTAGCTGAAACAATCATCAAAATGCCATGAAACAAATCCTATAATCAAGACTTGTCAAGCAACTTCAAACTGAAATCGGGATATAATAACGATTTCTATTAATCATTATTGTGTACCAGTACTCACTTATTAGGATTAATATGAAGTTACTTAAGAAGGCAAAAAGTTGCCTAACAAGATGTGATTCATGGTTACCTTCATCTGTTTAAATGTAATAATAAGATATAAACAAATGAAAAGATTCAAAGCATATCATAGTTTCGAAAATATATGACATAAAGATCTATTTTCAAGTTTAAGTACTACCATCTTCATAAGATTAATATTTTCACCAAACCATATTGTAGACATATGAATAAGTTCATAGTGGCGCTTAGGTTCAGTTAGATTATTCTATATCAACAAAATCAAAGTTGAGGAAACAGTAATATTTGTACAATCACTACATTTTATCCTTTTAGCAACTGTGGATAATATGGAGTACTGGCAGATTCGATAAAAGCTACAAACTGAAATTAAACGAATCATATTTTTTGAAAAAATACATTGGTTCTTTTTTCTTGGCAAAATAGAAACCAACAAAAATTACCTAAATATTCTTGCTATTGAGATGAAAATAAAGAAATCCAAAATTAATACTATACGTGTATTAGAAAATGAAACTGAATTGGTAATAACCCTAAATTCATAGTTTGGAATAAAAGATAAAAAGAGGATATAAATGCGTCCTGGTGGATTTGGAGAGAGGAACTATAAATTACAAATTAATCTCCCACTTCCATGTTATTTACCAATTTACCAAACAGTGTAACACATACAAGTGTTGCAACGGATTATCAAATTAAAAAAATAATTTCTCTCATTTTTACCAATGTTCTTTTGCATATACCAACAGTCATTTATTGTTAGCAACTAGTAACATATAAAAGTGTTAGGAATTAAAAAAGTTAAATGTTGGCAAATCATTAGTTTTGTGTACTGTAACTAATAGTTAATATGCGCCCATTAAGATTCAAATAGATGGTTTTTCTTTCTTTCGTTTTTTTTAAATTTACCCCTTTCACTTGCTGCCAAATGAGTATGATTTAATAATTTCCGTAAATGATAATTTTCCATAAAATTGTCTTTTTTCAAATGGATCCCAACGATGTCATAATCAAGAAGCTTTTAAGCTTACACTTCTTGCAAAGACATTGCACATCTATCGTATTTGTCATATTACAGGATGCCACTTTCATGAATTCTTATAAATCTATTAGAAAAGCCGTTGTCGTCAATCCTTTACCCACTCTACGTTTCTACACATACAATAACATCAAACTTTCAAATGCTCCATATTTTACTGCGTAATTAACATAAATATACTCATTCATGAATTCGGCCTGATCTTTCTACAGCTTCCTCTCCGGAGGAAGTAAAAGAAACCATTCTGGCCCATTTTCATTCTTTTCTTGGTGCCCAGTCAGCCTCGGTTGCTGATCCAGCTCTTTTAGCCTTTATTCCTCGCATCGTCCCCTCTTCGGATAGTCTTCTTCTCTCGGATGTGCCGACGGCAGAGGAGATCAGGAAATGTGTCTTCGCCTTAAGCAAGGACAGTGCTAGTGGTCCGGACGGCTTCAACGGTGTTTTTTATAGAAGTTCCTGGCCTATTATTCAGGCTGACTTCTGTCTGGCTATCCAATCCTTCTTCTCCGGGGAATCTCTTCCAACCGGCTGGACCTCCACCAACCTTATTCTCATTCCTAAGTGCGATAATCCTAGATCGTGCGTGGATTTTCGGCCGATCAGTCTTTGTAACTTCTCGAATAAGGTTATCTCTAAGATTCTTGCCATTCGCTTGGCCCCGTTCCTTGAACGTATAATCTCGTCTTCGCAAGCGGGTTTTGTTAAAGGTCGTTTGATCACTGATAACGTCCTTCTCGCACAGGAGCTTATCTCCCAGATTGACCGGAAGATTCGGGGCTCTAATGTTGTCTTCAAACTGGACATGGCCAAGGCCTATGATCGCATGTCTTGGTTTTTCGTCATAAAGGTGCTAAGGGCCTTCGGGTTCCCGGAAACCCTTATTGACTTGGTGTGGAGGCTCATCTCCAACTGTTGGTTCTCTGTTCTCATCAATGGGTCGGCTTACGGTTACTTCAAGGCTGGGAGGGGTCTGCGTCATGGAGACCCTCTCTCGCCATCCCTGTTCGTGATCGCGGCGGAGGCTTTCACCCGCGGCCTCCATACCTTCGGAATTCCGAGGGGTTGTCCTCTTATCTCTTCCTTATCCTTTGCAGATGACATTGTCATTTTTTCAAATGGCAGTCGCTCCTCCATGCGGCGGCTCCTATGCTTCCTCCATCAGTACGAGAGGTCCTCGGGCCAACTCGTTAACCCTTCCAAAAGCTGCTTTGTCCATGCGAAGGACTTGCCTCCTTCTCGTGCGTCCTGGATTGAGACTATATCGGGCTTCAAAGAAGCTTCCCTCCCTCTCCCCTATCTGGGTATTGTCCTTTACCGAGGTAGAAAGCTCAATGGTCTGTTTGATTCACTGGCTGATAAAGTCAGGGGTAAGATAACACGCTGGAATGCGTCTCTTCTTTCCCAAGCAGGCAGATTGGTGCTAATAAAGTCTGTTTTAGACTCTATGGGTACTCATATTTTCGCGGCAATGACTCCTACATCTTCCTTCTTCCGATCGTATCGGTCGATGGCCTCGTCCTTTTTTTGGGGCAACAAGGACGACGCTCGTCGCCATCACTGGGTGTCCTGGGATGCAGTTTGCCGTCCCAAGAACGAAGGTGGTCTTGGCCTCCGTAATCCCAAGGACCTTTGTGTGGCTTTTGCTTGTAAGCTATGGTTCAGGTTTGGTGCGAACAATTCTTTATGGGCAACCTTCCTTCACGCTAAGTATCGGAGGCTTGCTAACTCTAATTTCTCAGGGTCTCCGTCCTATGCTAGCGAGACCTGGAAGCACATGCAGTCTGTGAAACCTTTTACAGATTCTCACGGAGGTTTATCTGGATGGGATGGCGCTCCATTTTCCATATTGAAAGCTTGGTCATCGTTTAGATCGCCAAGTCCTATTCGTCCAGTGTTCTCTTTCATTTGGGATCCCCGAATTCCATCGAAGGCTTCAATTCTCATATGGCGAATTTTACACGATGGTTTGCCACTTGACGTGAACCTTCAACAGATCGGCATCCCCTTTGTTTCCCGGTGTCGTTGCTGTGCCATCGGGGCAACGGAATCTTTAAACCATTTGTTCTTTGATAGTGCCTCGGCCAGATCTTGCTGGAATTATTTCGGCAACCTTGTTGGTGTGAGACGTACTGCTAGATCTCCTCTAGAACTCCAGCATTCCTGGTGGTCTGGGATTTCTGGTAAATCTCTTCGATCAATCGTGTTCCGTTCGATCCCCTGTCTTATATGCTGGCACATTTGGTGTGCTCGGAATAAGGCAATCTTCGAGGATTCTCCAATGGATCCTCCATCCTTTATTCGCCGCGTGAGAAATGACGTTTTCCTGGCGTTTCGCGGTAGACCGTTTAGGGGAACCATGAGCTACCGTTATGGGCGTTTGGTGGGTCTTCTTTCTATATCGTGTGGTCTGGCTTACGCTAGACAGGGAGTTGGCTGAATCCTTGCATTCGGGCGTTGGCTATCATCCAACGTCTCCGTTCCCATCCCCCCCTTTTTGTTGGTTTGATGTGGTTGCTTGTTTTCTAGTCCAGGTAGCTTCGATTTCCTTTCAGTGTTTGGGCTATGGTGAACAAAGTCTGGTTTAGTACTCGCTAATTGGAGGAGACTCTTTGGCTTCGTCTCCGGTCTGCTATCTTGGCTTGGATTGGTGTTTGGGGTGCTGTGGAGGGTTTCGGGCTTTCTTCTTCCTTATTCATTGGATTGTTGGCTTTGTTCGATCTCGATGAGGAAGTTCGATTACCTTTGGTTAGTCAGAGCTAGCCCTGATATCTCTTGTTAGCTATGGTTCTTCTGTGGGATTAGGCTCTCTGGTTAGCGATTGGCTCTCCATTCATATTCGCGTTCGCTTCATTAGCTGGTTTCTGGGTCTTTGTCTGTTCGGTTTGTTTTCTCTGTGGCTTGGATTGGTGGTCTGGCCTATACTTCCATGTATAGGCGGGTGGGTGGTATGCTTATTGGTGACTCTCGCTGATTATTCTGGCAGGATGTCTTATCTTTGCTTGTAGTAGTACTGGATTTGGTCTTTTCGTTTTTTCCGCTGTTTATTAGCGTCTGGGAGGTATATGTCCTTCATATGCTTCGCCATTTTCCTGTGAGCCCCCGGAGAAAGGCATTTTTTCTCCTTCTGTTATATTCATTCTTTTGGTTAAAAAAAATACTCATTCATTAAACATCTAATAAATTTGTTAATAGTTAATATTAATTATAACTTACATTTAATTATCTTTTAACTATTAATATTAATTAAATATCTTATGCATTTTATTATAAATTTAAAAATAATTACCTTATCAGCTAATATTAATTATAAGAATATAATTTATTACCTTTTATATATAAGCTTATAAATTCTCTTAATATTAATTGTTATGATGAATTAAACATCTTATAAATTTTCCTATCAATTTAAAAAAAATTATCTTAATTATAAATTACAATTAGTTTCTTAAAATTAGTTATCTATTATATATGCTTCTAAATTATCTAAATAATAACCGTTAATATTAATTAAATATCTAATAAATTTTCATAACAACTTAAAATTAATCATCCTAACAATATATACTTAATGGTCAGTCATCCATACTTCCCATTTCAAACACATGCTATTTTTACATTTTCTAAGTTGCTCCGCCTCAAATGGTACGACGAAATTTTAGCAGCATTTCCCTTTATTCCTGTGACGACCGCCCATGACCCCTGCACTGAATCTAGAGATAGAGCGCTGTAAAGTGTGCCAGGCGACCATGGACGATTGTCAAGGTAAGATTTAAAACAACAGAATCTATCGTATTACTCACAGCGCATGGACAAAATACAATAGAACATATGTATAGTGAAGCTTTACAGAACAAAATGACATCATATAAAACTTCATAATAGTTGAATACAAGCATCCACATAGTCAATACATCCAGCCTCACTACAAATCTCTCAGAGAATACAAAACAGCGGAATATCCAGTACATATAAGAAGATAATTTGCAACTCTCTAGCTCGTCTTCGATATCAGCATCGTGAGAAGAGAACAGCACCTGTCACCTGCTACCTAGTCTGCCCGTCCCAAAATGGACGAACAGCCCAAGGCAATAAGAATTAAAACATAAAGCCTTGAGTCAGACAACAGTCTTAGTGAGCAGTAAATTAACTAACAACATACCAAAAGAGCATAAAGGAAAAGGAATAGGAATACAACCCTCCCACTCCAACCTCATTCTACAGTGATAGCCCCCAGACACACACTAAGCAGAAGCAAACATAGCAGAGCATACAATTTAAAGTAAAGCTATTATCACTCGAGTCAAGGGCGATGTTTTCCAAGTACCAAGGCCTAAATCAGATAAGCACCCAGAAAATACCGCTCTTGAGTCCGAAATGACGTTACAACCAAACATCCATGACTCTGGCTATCACTGTTATCATTGCTTCGATATCACCGTTAATTGAATGACCGGCACATTCTTTCAGCCGTCCGTCAAGGGCTAATGAAAACCCCGGTTCTAGACATAACTCCCGCACGTCGTCGCAGCCCGTGCCTAGGACTATCGAATCTGCCCAGAGTACTCGACCATCAACAGTTGGCCGTTGGGACTATCGAATCTGCCCAAACGTACTCTTGCTTAGAGCATGCTAGAACCTTCAACAACGATGCTATCCAAGCCTCCTAGTCATCCTCCTCGACGACTATTCTCATATCCATTCATTATCCTCAACTCGAATCATATCACCGAGTTATCAACATGCTTGGAATGATCCCGTCTGGATTAGACCAAGTCTTCATCACATGATTGCCTCGCTTCATTACATCCTCGCAAAGCCTCATCTCATCATCTCATCATCAAATCTATGCATAAGAGCTTCATCATCCCGCTACATATGCCACGAGCAGCTTTTCCAATTCAAGAGCCTTTCCCTTAGCTTTTGAATCTCCTTCGATCTAAATCTAATCATCAATCATCAAGTTCATAACAAGCAATCAAATCAAACATCAATCCAAGCAATCAAGCATTCAAAAATGATCTAAGTAGACAATTATAACAATAATGGCATTTTCGTAATTAAAGAGTTGAAAGTCCAATAAGCATGAAAACATGGATTATATCTCTACAAACTTGATGAATGAACTTGCATAGGTTAACATATGATAAAATGGATGTAACATCATCATGAACAATGGATCTATAAGGATCTACACATAGGATGAAGAAAATGCATGGAAATCTCTATTTTAACACCAAAACGAGCCAACAATCCGATATACTCCTTTGGATCCGTGTGAGAGATAATCACCACTCACCAAATCACCTAAACAAACCCAAATCAACACGCTTCAGATCTGGACAGCGAAGGATGAAGCTTGATCTATCACGGATCCGCTTCAAACGAAGAAATCTCTCTTGAAAAGATGAAGATCTTCAATCTAAGCTCTTGAATCTTCAATCTTGATCTTCGATTGGATGGATGGAAGCACTAGATTAGAGTGGAGAAAAGAAGTGAAGAAGTGTAGAAGTCAAGCTCTCAAAATGGCAGCACTTCGTCGCTTCAAAATCCGGATCCCAAAAAGTGAGAACAACCCCTCCTATTTATAGCTGAAAACTGCCCCTAAGTCGTAACTCGGCTATCTCCTTAAGTCGCTGCCGACTTAACACTGCCGACCTACGACCTAACACTTAGCCATCCTACGACTTAACCAGAAGCATCTGCGACCTAACAACTGCTACGACCTATAACCTCAGCGACCTAACACTTAGGCAAAACCCAGCGACCTAACACCTATGCGACTTAACTCCACATGCTAACTCCTTAGGTCGCTAACACGCTAACTCCTTAGGTCGCTAACACGCTAACTCCTTAGGTCGCTAACACGCTAACTCCTTAGGTCGCTAACACGCTAACTCCTTAGGTCGCTAACACGCTAACTCCTTAGGTCGCTAACACGCTAACTCCTTAGGTCGCTAACCCACCCAGTCGACCTAACTTGGTAACAACCTAACCCTTAGGTCGCTTACGACCTAACCAACCAAGCTACCAGACGACCTAACACATAGCGACCTATCCCTTAACTCGGTTACTACGACCTAACTCTAACCTTAGGTCGTCTACAACCATAAGTCGGTCAACCCACTAACTCGTCCAACCGACCTAACCACACTGACCCAGTAACCACTAGGTCGCTTACTCCACTAGGTCTGCCTACCCTTGAGTCGCCATACCCTTAAGTCGGTCAGTTCTTTAGGTCGTTAACTCACCCTGCCGACCTAATACTTAACCAAATCCTAGGTTGCATAATTCTATAGGTCGCTCCAACTAACCCACGACCTAACACTAACTCGCCGAATTCCTTAACTCGGTCACGACTTAGCTCTTAGGTCGTTCACGACCTAGGACTTAGATAAATCTGCCTAAAAATCTGAAATGACTTAAAAATGCTAAAATTCCAGATTTGACAAACTTTTCGATCCGTAAAATACGGGTCGTTACAATCTCTCCCCCTTAGGAATTTCGCCCCCGAAATTCCAGGCAATCATAGCAATCAAAGACTATTCTGTACGCCTACCATCCATAGCAATCAACAAACCATGCATCCAATTCTAGCTTAGCGTACAGAATTCTAAGACTTAGAACAAGTTACAATTTCGTTAGATGACACGACACCTTAGGGCCATACCTCGAAGAGTTCAGGATGAGCTGCTTTCATCCTCTCTTCCACCTCCCACGTACAGTCGTTATCATCGTTACTCCATTGTATCTTGAGCAACTTAACTACCTTCCTCCTAAGCTGTTTTGTGTCAGTTTCAACAACACGAAGCGGCTTACGAGGTCCTCTATCAACTGGATCAACTTCAAAGTCTTCACAGCTATCAGCAGAAACTACGGTATTCGAGTCATGCACATACTTCCGTAGATATGATACGTGAAAAACATTGTGCACACTCGACATCTTCTCTGGTAACTCCAATCTGTAAGCGAGCTTTCCAATTCGCTCGATGATCGGGAATGGTCCAACAAATCTCGGAGTCAATTTTCCTTTCTTCCCGAATCGAATAACATTCTTCAGTGGAGAAATCTTCACAAAAACCATATCACCAACATCGAATTCCAAATCCTTTCGACGTTTATCGGCATAACTCTTCTGACGATCTTGGGCTGCCTTCATTCGTTGCCGAATGATTTCTATACAATCTGAAGTCTGTCGAATCATCTCTGGCCCAAGTATCAGCTTCTCTCCGGTTTCCAACCAACATGTCGGAGAGTTACACGGTCTTCCATACAACGCCTCATACGGTGCCATACCAATGCTTGACTGGTAACTGTTGTTGTATGCAAATTCCACCAAATGAAGGTGATCTTCCCATGATCCTCCGAAATCCAAAACACAAGCTCTGAGGAGATCTTCCAAAACTCGGTTGACTCTCTCAGTCTGACCATCTGTTTGAGGGTGATAAGCTGTACTCAAACACAACTCGGTTCCCAACACTTCCTGGAAGCTCTTCCAAAATCCACTAGTGAACAATGGATCTCGATCGCTCACTATACTCTTCGGAATACCATGGAAACGAACTATCCACTTAACATACAACTCAGCCAACTTTGATGCAGTCCTAGTCGATCGAACAGGAATGAATCGTGCACTCTTAGTCAGATGATCTACAATGACCCAAATCCCTTCATTTCCCATCCTGGTTCTAGGCAATCCATCGATAAAATCCATCGACACTTGTTCCCACTTCCATGTAGGAACCTCTAAGGGATGAAGCAATCCACTTGGCTTCTTCTGTTCAGCCTTTACCAACTAGCAGTTCATACACTTGGAAATGAAATCTCCAACATCCTTCTTCATGCCTTCCCAGTAGTAGGTTCTCTTCATATCCCGATACATCTTGTTTCCACCTGGATGAATTGTCAACTTCGAGTGATGACTTTCCTTTAGAACTTCACTCCTCAATTCATCTATATCGGGAACAACTAGTCGTCCTTGCTTCCGAAGCCAACCCTCTCGATCAACCTCGAATCCTTTATCCTTTTCTGGATCCAATCCAGATTCCAATTCACGGATAATCTTGACAAGCTTATCATCTTGCTTTTGGCTCTCGCCAATCCTTTCCACAAGAGTGGGTCTTATTGATAAGTTTGCCAACATCTCAGGTTCCAATTCACATCTAGGCCTGAAGTCAAATCCAGCTAAATACTCGAGACTCTTCCATTCTGAAAACATGGCTCCCAATCCTGCATGTCTTCGACTTAACGCATCAGCCACTGCGTTACCTTTTCCCGGAGTATAAGCTATACCAAAGTCATACGATGCCAAAAACTCTAGCCAACGTTGCTGCCGAAGATTCAAATCTTTCTGGGAGAAAAGATACTTCAACGACTTATGATCCGTAAACAACTCGAATCGAACTCCCAACAGATAATGTCTCCACATCTTCAGAGCAAATACAATTGCCGCTAATTCCAAATCATGAGTTAGGTAATTCCTTTCATGCGGCTTCAGTTGTCGACTGGCATACGCAACAACTTTATCCTTCTGCATCAGCACTGCTCCAAGTCCAGTACCACATGCGTCGGTGTAAACCACCATCTCATCATTTCCACTTGGAATAGTCAAAACAGGAGCACTCGTCAATCGCTCTTTCAGGATTCCGAAAGCTTGCTCACACTTAGCATCCCAACTGAACACTTGGTTCTTTTTCGTCAATCCTGTTAACGGTGCAGCTACCTTGGAGAAATCTTTGATAAACCGTCGATAATATCCTGCTAATCCAAGAAAACTTCTCACATCTGATGCATTCTTAGGTCTAACCCAATCCTGGATTGCTGCCACCTTAGCGGGATCAACCGCTATTCCATTTCCAGAAATCACATGGCCTAAGAACCTCACTTCACCCTTCCAGAAGTGACACTTCGAAAACTTAGCCTTCAGCTGATGTTTCCGTAAGATCTCCAAAACAATACGCAAGTGCGTCTTGTGCTCCTCTTCCGTTCTGGAATAAATCAGAATATCATCCACGAACACAAGTACGAACTTGTTCAACTGATCTCTGAACACTCTATTCATAAGATCCACAAAATATGCTGGCGCGTTAGTCAATCCAAACGGCATTACCAGCCACTCAAAGAAACCGGATGGTGTCCTAAAAGCAGTCTTCGGCACACTATCCTTAGATACTCTTAACTGGTGAAATCCCGTTGCCAAATCCATCTGAGAAAACACCTTAGCTTCGTGAAGCTGATCAAAAAAGTCATCTATCCTCGGCAATGGGTACTTGTTCTTCTTAGTCACCTTATTCAGCTCACGATAATCTACACACAATCTCAACGAACCATCTGCCTTGGTTGCGAACACAACTGGTGCACCCCACTCGGACACACTACGCCGAATGAATCCTTTCTGTAAAAGGTCATCAACTTGCACCCTCAACTCCTGTTGTTCCCTAGGCGCCATCCGCCTAAGAGGCATCACAACAGGTCTGGCTCCTTCAACTAGATCTATTCGAAACTCGATCTCTCTATGCGGCGGCAACCCTTTGACTTCGTCAAAGACATCCTCGAATCCATTAGCGATCGGCACTGATGACAGTCCATCCCGTGGAACAACTAGCGAATACATGAAGTTCATGAAGACGCCTTCCTCATGCTTACATCGTATCACAATCTTTCGCCCCTCCACATTCTCGACTGTCACCTCCAGCCTCTCACAATCAACCTTAGCCGCATACTTCCTAAGCCAGTCCATACCCAAGATAATTCCGAACCCCGCAAAGTTCAGAACAAAGCAATCACAAACAAAAGAGCAACCATGACTCGACACAACTAGACCACGGCATAACATACACAAACAAGACGAACCCCCAACTGGATTAGTCACAACCAATGGCCTATCAACAATATCCGGCTTCAAATCTAACCGGCCTACTAGTTCATTACAAACAAACGAATGCGATGCTCTAGTATCAAACAGAACTCTAACTGGAACACCACATAGGAAAAGAGTACCTTGAACAACCACACTCTTTCCCTTCTCTTCAGCAGTAGGAGCTTTCGAAGACGACGGAACAGCTCCTAAAGCATAGGCTTGCACAATCTGCCTGTCCTTCCTTGGTTCTGGACAATTCTTCCTGAAATGCCCCGGCTTGTCACAGTTATGACACTTCATCGGCACCTTAGGATTCTTACAATCCTTAGAGAAATGGCCCTTCTGCTGACAATTGTAGCAAGTCACCTCGCCTTTCGGCTTCTTCTGGCCATCCCTACCCTTCTGCTGCTGCTGCTTCCTCTTCTGGTTTCCACCCTGCTGTGGTTTAGATTCTCCCTTGGTAACAGCGACAACAGGTCCTTCCTTAGGAAACAGACTCTCATGCCTAAGAGCTTTCTCCACAAGCTTCTCAAATGAATCGTCCAAATGATCCACCAACTGCCTCCCAAGATAACTATCCAAGCCGGTCACAAACTTCTCATTCTTCTGATAAGCAGATTCAATATATGACCGGGCATACTTGGACAAAGCTTCGAACTCAGAAACATACTCAAGAACAGATCTCCCACCTTGCTTGAGCTCCACGAACTTCTTGAATAGAACAGACTTCTGAGCTGTAGAAATGAACTTAGCTTCAAATCTGACTTGGAATTGCTCCCAAGTAATCTCTTCCTCCGCAGTAGTGATGGTAATAGAGTTCCACCAATCAGAGGCTCTCCCTTGAAGCTGTCTCGATGCCAACTTCCTCTTAGTTGCATCATCAATTCCCAAATCACCAAAGATCCTTCTACAAGCATCTATCCACCTCTGGACCTCAATAGTTGATTCTGTTCCCAAGAAAACCTTCCCTCCAAGAGCAGTATAATCCTTGCACAACTTGGCAAAATCCACTGGTTTCGGAGTTTGGACTTGAACTCCAACATCAACTGCTGCCCCCGGAACTGGTATCCTTCTCATGATCGAAGTCATCATGGCTTCGAACATGGCTGCATAATCAGCAGTCTCTTCAGTAGCACGGCCTTCCCTAGCAGCTGGTCTCCCTCTTCGACTCATTCTCAATATCTATAAAAAGGAATGATCAGAACATCTAGAGAAACAACTGCATAAAGGACTCAAACTCTACCAAGCTACTATATTATATATAGTAATCATCCATCAAAAT
This sequence comes from Allium fistulosum, assembly GCA_030737815.1. Taxonomy (NCBI): domain Eukaryota; kingdom Viridiplantae; phylum Streptophyta; class Magnoliopsida; order Asparagales; family Amaryllidaceae; genus Allium; species Allium fistulosum. The sequence goes on from CM060905.1 coordinate 56,015,226, forward strand.
ACAATTACGTCTCTCATACGTAGTTACTTCAGCGAGCGTTGGGTAAAATCGATTAACCAATGCTCTGATACCAAATGTGACGACCGCCCATGACCCCTGCACTGAATCTAGAGATAGAGCGCTGTAAAGTGTGCCAGGCGACCATGGACGATTGTCAAGGTAAGATTTAAAACAATAGAATCTATCGTATTACTCACAGCGCATGGACAAAATACAATAGAACATATGTATAGTGAAGCTTTACAGAACAAAATGACATCATATAAAACTTCATAATAGTTGAATACAAGCATCCACATAGTCAATACATCCAGCCTCACTACAAATCTCTCAGAGAATACAAAACAGCGGAATATCCAGTACATATAAGAAGATAATATGCAACTCTCTAGCTCGTCTTCGATATCAGCATCGTGAGAAGAGAACAGCACCTGTCACCTGCTACCTAGTCTGCCCGTCCCAAAATGGACGAACAACCCAAGGCAATAAGAATTAAAACATAAAGCCTTGAGTCAGACAACAGTCTTAGTGAGCAGTAAATTAACTAACAACATACCAAAAGAGCATAAAGGAAAAGGAATAGGAATACAACCCTCCCACTCCAACCTCATTCTACAGTGATAGCCCCCAGACACACACTAAGCAGAAGCAAACATAGCAGAGCATACAATTTAAAGTAAAGCTATTATCACTCGAGTCAAGGGCGATGTTTTCCAAGTACCAAGGCCTAAATCAGATAAGCACCCAGAAAATACCGCTCTTGAGTCCGAAATGACGTTACAACCAAACATCCATGACTCTGGCTATCACTGTTATCATTGCTTCGATATCACCGTTAATTGAATGACCGGCACATTCTTTCAGCCGTCCGTCAAGGGCTAATGAAAACCCCGGTTCTAGACATAACTCCCGCACGTCGTCGCAGCCCGTTCCTAGGACTATCGAATCTGCCCAGAGTACTCGACCATCAACAGTTGGCCGTTGGGACTATCGAATCTGCCCAAACGTACTCTTGCTTAGAGCATGCTAGAACCTTCAACAACGATGCTATCCAAGCCTCCTAGTCATCCTCCTCGACGACTATTCTCATATCCATTCATTATCCTCAACTCGAATCATATCACCGAGTTATCAACATGCTTGGAATGATCCCGTCTGGATTAGACCAAGTCTTCATCACATGATTGCCTCGCTTCATTACATCCTCGCAAAGCCTCATCTCATCATCTCATCATCAAATCTATGCATAAGAGCTTCATCATCCCGCTACATATGCCACGAGCAGCTTTTCCAATTCAAGAGCCTTTCCCTTAGCTTTTGAATCTCCTTCGATCTAAATCTAATCATCAATCATCAAGTTCATAACAAGCAATCAAATCAAACATCAATCCAAGCAATCAAGCATTCAAAAATGATCTAAGTAGACAATTATAACAATAATGGCATTTTCGTAATTAAAGAGTTGAAAGTCCAATAAGCATGAAAACATGGATTATATCTCTACAAACTTGATGAATGAACTTGCATAGGTTAACATATGATAAAATGGATGTAACATCATCATGAACAATGGATCTATAAGGATCTACACATAGGATGAAGAAAATGCATGGAAATCTCTATTTTAACACCAAAACGAGCCAACAATCCGATATACTCCTTTGGATCCGTGTGAGAGATAATCACCACTCACCAAATCACCTAAACAAACCCAAATCAACACGCTTCAGATCTGGACAGCGAAGGATGAAGCTTGATCTATCACGGATCCGCTTCAAACGAAGAAATCTCTCTTGAAAAGATGAAGATCTTCAATCTAAGCTCTTGAATCTTCAATCTTGATCTTCGATTGGATGGATGGAAGCACTAGATTAGAGTGGAGAAAAGAAGTGAAGAAGTGTAGAAGTCGAGCTCTCAAAATGGCAGCATTTCGTCGCTTCAAAATCCGGATCCCAAAAAGTGAGAACAACCCCTCCTATTTATAGCTGAAAACTGCCCCTAAGTCGTAACTCGGCTATCTCCTTAAGTCGCTGCCGACTTAACACTGCCGACCTACGACCTAACACTTAGCCATCCTACGACTTAACCAGAAGCATCTGCGACCTAACAACTGCTACGACCTATAACCTCAGCGACCTAACACTTAGGCAAAACCCAGCGACTTAACACCTATGCGACTTAACTCCACATGCTAACTCCTTAGGTCGCTAACACGCTAACTCCTTAGGTCGCTAACACGCTAACTCCTTAGGTCGCTAACACGCTAACTCCTTAGGTCGCTAACACGCTAACTCCTTAGGTCGCTAACACGCTAACTCCTTAGGTCGCTAACCCACCCAGTCGACCTAACTTGGTAACAACCTAACCCTTAGGTCGCTTACGACCTAACCAACCAAGCTACCAGACGACCTAACACATAGCGACCTATCCCTTAACTCGGTTACTACGACCTAACTCTAACCTTAGGTCGTCTACAACCATAAGTCGGTCAACCCACTAACTCGTCCAACCGACCTAACCACACTGACCCAGTAACCACTAGGTCGCTTACTCCACTAGGTCTGCCTACCCTTGAGTCGCCATACCCTTAAGTCGGTCAGTTCTTTAGGTCGTTAACTCACCCTGCCGACCTAATACTTAACCAAATCCTAGGTTGCATAATTCTATAGGTCGCTCCAACTAACCCACGACCTAACACTAACTCGCCGAATTCCTTAACTCGGTCACGACTTAGCTCTTAGGTCGTTCACGACCTAGGACTTAGATAAATCTGCCTAAAAATCTGAAATGACTTAAAAATGCTAAAATTCCAGATTTGACAAACTTTTCGATCCGTAAAATACGGGTCGTTACAATTCCGGACGCCGTACGCCAGTTTACGTACGTGGGGAACATATAGGAAATACAATTGACATTTTATGAAGTATTTATAAAGAAATGATTTCTAAAATATAAAAATATCACTGTATTTATAACTTGTCTAATACCAAACAAATCTGGCAAATACATATTATATGGTTTAAATAATAAATTTAACTTTAAGTTACAAAATTACCATAGTTTAGTTCTATCATTAAATATTATTTAATTAAATTTTAAAATAATATATAATTTATTATAATTTTTGTTTTAGTTTCAATAAATATTACAAAATAGTTTCTTATAAATAAGCGCTCTCCTACCTGCACTCATTTTACTCAAAAACTAACTTTTTATAAATATTACTATAATTTAACTTAAAATTAATTTCGATATAAACTAAGCACTACTATTTTATTATTTAAAGTCTGAAATGGTATATGTAATTTGTTATTATAATTAATTTTAAGGGAACTTTTGTAAGATACCATTTTTAAGTTTCAAAATAGACATAGTTGTCCCTACCAAAAAGAAATTTGGAAAAACACCTGTATTTTTAATTTCAACCAAACGAATCATTGCAAACATCTGCACTTAATTTTGTTCATATTAACCTTTGATTAAATATTGATTTGATTTTTGAAAAATAACAAAAAAGTTATCGAAAATAATTTAAGAGGGGAAATTTAAAACTTGTTTTTGATAAGGGTTTATATGCACTAATTCCAAAAATTAAAGGGTGGATCTTAATTTGCTTATAAATTTAGATTGCTATAGATTATTAAAATTGACATGATATTCTATATTTAAGCTTATTAGACAACATTAATAATTTTAAACGGTTGGACCATGGAAATTCCAAACATAAACAGAATTGCTACTTGATCTTTTTCGATCATTAAGATATTTAAACAAAAAGCAAGTTTGAACCAATTATTATTACCGTCGATATGATATACGTGAATGATATCCAAATTTATTATAAATAAAGAATATAAAAAATAACTATTATATATATATATATATATGTGTGTGTGTGTGTGTGTGTTAATGTAATATAAAATTAACACTTTATTCAACTATAAAAAAGAAAATATAATTAATACCGTATAATATGACTCAATGACATTTTATTTGACAGTATCTAAATTAATTATAGCATATATATTTTAATAGTAAACTAGTATCCATATATATAATAGTACAAATCCATTATAATAGAAAAGTTCAAAAAAATTACTGCAGCAAAATGTGTTTAAAATAATACTATGGACACATTTACAAAGCATACACTTCAATAATTCCAAGAAACCCTCTAAGCTTTAATCATATACTACTAAAAATAGAAAAACTATGACCAAAATATACAAAATACAACCAAAAATGTTGTTTTTAATATGAAATTGCACATAGATATCATCAAAACTACACAAAATAAATAAATGGTAGCTTAATTTCGAAATACTAAACTAACAACGTATCTCTAATGAAGTTGAAAGTATAATGAAAAACTGCAACATTTGATGCATGCATATTATGCAAATAAGGCAACATATTACACAATTGTATTTCTGCGTATGCTAATATCATAATATTTGCTACCTTTGAGATCAAAATCTTGTGCAAAATAGCTTGATAAATTGTATCAAACCTAAACTATGCAGCCATCTGCCAATTATAATAAGTTAAATAAAACTGAAATAAAATACAAAATAGAAATAAATGACAAATGATTTGATGAATACTCTTGTATATTAAACATAAGATACAAAATAATAAATTAATAAATAATACATACACACACAAACATATATATATATATACACACACACACACACACACACCACTACAAGAAACGGAAGCCATAGCAACGACAAATAGCCATTGGAGGCCGTTGCTAGCCGTTGCTATAAGCCGTTGCAAATAAGCTCGTTGCTACGAGTTCCAGCAACGGCAATAGCAACGGCTCCGTTGCCAATTTAGCAACGGCTAGCGACGACAAGTTGTCCACGTGGCAACAGTTAGTTCCAACTGTTATCGTCGCGTGGCGTCGCGAACCGTTGCAAGCCTGGAACCAGATAGCCGTTGCTAGCCGTTGCAAGCCTGGAACCAGATAGCCGTTGCTAGCCATTGCTAGCCGTTGCAAGCCTGGAACTTTTCTGTTTTCAGCAGCTAGCTTTCACTCTTCCAACCTCCAAACCATTCCACATCACAACAATCACTTCCAATCCATCGTATACATTCCATTCCAACCATAATATAACCAAATACATCACAAATAATCAAATAAAACACATATACATCAATAATCACACAACTATATAATCAACTAACACAAATATTTCATCATCAACCAAACAAAATACATCTCAAATCCATCACACATAATATCCATCACCAACACCATAGGTACACAAAACACCAAACAAACTACCAAGCCCATCAATAAACATAGGTACACAAGTCCAACAAATATCCATTAAAACCACAAATCTTGCCCAAAAAAAATAACCATCAACAAAACATACCTACTCATCATCATCAGCATCATCGTCATCACCACCACCATCACCACCACCACCACCTGACCCTGGCATGGTCCCATGCTCTGAAACGAATGCGGCAATGCGCTCATCTATCTGCTGAGACAAGAAGCTCTGTCGCCATCATTTATCTCGTCCAGCTGTCGTTGCATTTGGGCTATCTCCTCTTCGGCCATAGATTTCTTGTAAGCCCTCTGGAAGTTAAGAGCCTGTAAAACGATCAAACAATCTAGTTCTAATTCACGCTCACAACGGCTATATTAAATTCAAATATAAGTTATTAAAACAGTTTACCTCCTGATTGCCGTATCCATAACGCCTATTGCGAGAAGGCGGATCAATAATTCTATCCCATATTTGATTGGACTCTTGAAGCGTAATATCCTCCCGTCCAGTTCTTTGCGCCATCGTTGCCCGCTCCGCTTCATATCTACCCTGCAATTACGAATACAAATTTGACTCAATATATAGCTATACAATTTACTTATACACTACTAAAGGAATGTGAAACGTTGTCATTGCGAATAAACATATTTACCATAACAGATTCAGCCTTCGCATCTGTCCACTCATAGGTGACATTCCCATCATCATCGGTCTGCTCCACCGCATGAGTGACTCTAAAAACCTCGGCCATTGTAGGCTCCTGTCCGGTTCTTGAATGCTGAAATTATACATGAATAAAAAACGTTACTAATATAATTAAATAATATTACAGTTTATAAACTCAAATTACGAATTTACCAATTCCCTCCGCCATTGTTGGAATGACTTGGACCCACTGCGGTGTAACGCTGGATTTTTATTTCTGTTCGCACTATTTTGCTTTGCTATTTCCTGTTAATTTAAATACATGGTTAGTTAAATTAATAATGCAACTAACATACATAATTTAAATAAATAATACTAACAATACAGTAATACATAACTTACTTTGACAGCTTCTGTAACAACCCTGTATTTTACAAATATTTTTAAATTGATTTTTCCAGATTTAAAAGCTTTATTTATGAAAAGAATAAATTTTGTTATTGTAAATATAAAAACTTTGATTTTGTATGTGGATTTGATTTCCAAATATGACTAAATTTAATATTTCCGGAAAATGTGAATTTTGGTCAAATAGTCAAACTTTGACTTTTAAACTTAAAAATTTAAAAGTTTGAAATTTTAAATTTTATCTTTTATTATAAAAATAGATTTAATAACTTGAATACTGCTTTTCGTTTCGTTGAAAACGGATTTAAACTGCAAAAGTTATACTGTTTTCAATATTGTGTGTATATTGGGTTATTCAGCAATATTCTTTATTTTAAAATTATATAAATGACATTTTTATTTGATATATTTTATTCTAATTTGTATATTTATGTTATATAATATATATTTTTGCTTTTAAATATTTTTAAAGTAAGGTAGGAATTTTTCCAGAGTTAGTAGTATTTTTCTTGCAAATTTCCATGCCCTGTTTGTAAATTTTAAACATTTTCTTTAATCCTTTTTCTATTTTCTCCAATTTAATTATCTATTTTATTTTGAAAATGATAAATAAATTATTTTAATTCAAATTTTCACTTCATAATATTTTTATAATGAAGTGTATAGTTTTTCAAGACTGACAGTGATTTATTTATAATTTTTGAACACTGTTTGGTATTTTTAAGTAATTTTCTTCACTCTTTTTATATTTTTCCAAAATTTATTATTTTTTTTCTCATATTTATAATTGATTTCGGTTTGTAAAGTATTTTTCTGAATATTTTTGTTTATATAAAGATTAAAAAGAAAGAAAATATGAAAGGTTGTAAAACACTTTGAAACTTAAGCCCTTTTTTGTCCAAACCCTTCATTTTCTTTAACTCCTCAAATTTTGCCCTAGCCATCTAAAACCCTAGTGTAGCCGCCACTTTTTTCTCATCTTTTCACGAGAATCATACCTCATTCCATTTCATTTTCTCAGCAAGAAGATTAGGTAATGGCCTCTCCTTCTTTTTCTTCTTTTTCTCTTCTTTTTCCATTGTTTTCCTATGGTTTTGCCTTGATTCTCTAGCTTGTTTGCTCGACCACCACTTGCTTGCCATGGCCACCACCTCCACTACCTCCTCCTTGTCACCATCACCCACCTACCCTTCTGATTTGACCAGGCCACACCACTCCATGATGAACAACTCTACAAAAAACTATGCAACATGCCTTGAAAACCCTTAACTATGCAAGTCATCACCTTATCACCTCCTCCCCTTCATTATACACCACGGCCATCACCTCTAGCCACCACCACCACCTTGCTACCACCACTATACATCATCTTAGCCTCTGTCCAGATCTGAAATTGACATGGCCGAACCTAAGGACCCATGGCCGAACCATTTTGGTGAACCAAAACCATGCTATGTTGCATAAGCCCCTTCACCTTCATGCTTTGCAACTTCTTCTCCATGCTTCACCACTTTGGCCATGCATTCTTATGCCCATACCTAAGCCATTCCCTGTTCAAACCAGAGCCAAAACCCACCCTTGACCATGCAAAAAAAATAGAGGAAGTAATGGAAAAGATTTGACATTCAAATCTCTTTTCATTTAAAAGTTATTCCATTTCAAGTGCGTTGAAATTGTGTTTGTTTTGATGTATGTTTTGGGTTGTAATACAAGAGTTGTAGCTTTGGATCTGGCTCTTCACTCAAGTCCGTAGTCTTGTCATCGTGCTTTTGTTTCCATTGTGTCATTGGTTTTGATATCTCCAACACAAACAGGTGAGTTATTCTCACCAGACAATATGTACCTATATAACTAGTAAATTGACACCCTGCGAATCTGTAGAAATATATTATCATGTTATATATGCTTATATTATTATCATATGATGTTCACACCTGTTATTACACCTGTTATATCATATGTTACTGTTATTTAATGTTATTCTGTTATTTATATCTGTTATCACCATTGCAAGTTCCCTGTAGATTAGAATCACTATGGGTTGAAATGATACATACCCGAACGGACTATAGACTAGGGAAAAAATTGTTATGGGCTGAAATGATAGGCCTGAACGATTTTTATTTAATTTATTTTAACTTGGGATTGCGAGTTTGAAATGATAGAACCCGGATTTTTCTTTTTTTAACTGCGGATTGAAATGATACATATCCGTATCACTTGACCTAGGTTAGAAAATTTTATACAGGCCCGTGGTTATTTTATAAAGTGTTTTGGATATTTTTAAGTATTTTAAAAATTATAAATTTATGAAATTTGATTTAAATAGATTTTGAAATGTTTTGAAATAAAGAAATTATGATTTTTCTATGTGTTAAAAATGTAATTAATGAATGGTTTAACTGGATTTTTGAAATAAAACTTAAGTTGGAAATTTGGAATTTTGGTTAAAAATGATATTTAAGTTATATAAATAAAATGGATATTAAATTTTATTTGGAAATGGTAAATATGATAATTTGATTAAATTTGAATTTAAGTGATTTATTGAAGTATTATTGATTTTTCTATGAATTTAAGTGGTTAAATAAGTGAATGTTTAAACGTGATGTTTTAAAATATACTTGACTAGGAAATGTGAAATTTGGTTTTAATTAAAGGGTTAAGTTAATTAAATAAAATTGGAAATTTAGTTAAATTTGTGAAATGGTAATTTAAATTTGAAGTGTTAAGTTATTTGTTGAAATGTGAAGAATTGGAAACTTTTACACTTAAATTTATTAAGTAAATTGTTGAAAATTGGATTTTATTATAAGAAATTTATTATGAAAAGATATATGTTAAACGATATGTAAATGAACATTTTAGATGTTAAAATATGATTTTTAAAATGTTTATGTGTTTTAAATTAAAGTTATTTAATTGCTGGAAATACACTAACACCTGAAATTAACTTTTAATAGCATTCAGAAATGCTATAGATTCTGTTTTGAACTAAATTTGTGTAAAAAGAGCTATTACAGCATTTCTGAAATGCTGTAGTTGCTGTAATTGAACTTATAGGCTAATATTGAACTCAGGTCTATTATAGCATTCTCTGGAAATGCTATAATGGTCTGCAGTCTTTGCTGAAACAAAATTTAACTCTTTTTTTGAAATCTGAACTACCGCAGCACTTCTGAAATGCTGTCTTTTCTGTTTTGAACTATAATTCAACTAAAACTGAGTTTTAACAGCAGTTTAAGTGCTGTCTTTGCTGAATTAAAAATGTTTTCAAATATAACCTATAGCAGTTGTTTTTAAATGCTGTGAAATGCTGAAATTTTAATAATTAGGGTTTTTGAATTAGTAAACGAACTCAGAATGGTTTGAAACTTTGGAAATTGAATACTTGATTTGAAAATATAATAATTACACTTTTAAAAGGTTTAAATGAATTATTTGATTGGAGTATAAACTATTTAAAAGGTGACTTGAAATGATAATAAATGAAGTATACCTTTAAATTTAAAAGGTATTTAAAGTTGAATATTTAGATTTGAACTCAAATGATATTTGGAATATTAAAATGATTTGAAATGAAGTTTTGAAATGATATGATATTTTTAAAAATATGGAAATGGTTTGGAATTGATTTAATCTTTATTTTGATAAAGATCTGGATTTGAAATGATATTATATTTTGAAGTATAAACTGTTTTTAAACTTATAACCACGGGTTATAATAACGATTGGTTGTTAAAGAGACCGGGATCGGATATGGACATACTCTCTGTCGATACCGAAAACCACTTTGACAACTGTGTATGCGGTGGAGTTTCCAGAATGAAGTAGGATGGTGGTGACGTTCTTAAGGTATATACGTGGACCCAACTCCCGTGAGTTGGCATAAGGTGACTAAAACAGGAGCGATCTCAGGCCAGTGAGGTAGCACCTCGTATCGGACACACTTCTTCGATATTATACTCTTACTTGTGATTGATTAGATGGCCATCCTCCGATTTGGGAGTGTTGTTCGAGGTGGAACGGTAGTGGCTGCTATGCGTATCCATCAGTCCGTGTGCGTAATTGGTATATCTACCCTGGCATTGCCTTGTGTGCCGTGTCACCTACCATATCGAACCCACTACGATTATGATTTTAAGATCCGACCACGTTAAGGTTCTCCATCCCCTTAACGCTATTTTCTATATGATTATACTTTACTTATTAGACATTATTATAATAGCGAATATTACTACATAGTAGATATTTTAACGGATCCTTAGAGGATGGGCGGTCCCAAGCATCTTCTAAGTTACTTGTACCTTTATTACAGTTCACTTGAGTTGGTTTACATTATATAAGTATATATTGTCCTGACTCGAGTGTTTTGTGTTTTTCTTTACGCTCGGGTCAGCCTGAGTATTCACAGATTTGGATTTCCACCTTCTAGAGATTTGAATCGCTGGAGATTATCTGCTAGTCTTGTTCTATCAACTTCGGTTCCGTTGTTCTATTCAGCTTGTACTTGGTTATTGTATTGAGACTTCTGCTGTACTTTATTTCTTATGTTGTATCTTATGTAACTCTGATATATTTACATAGTAGCTTCATGAACTACTATTTCTTTTACTTCCGCTGCATTATTTTACTCTGTGTCTGTGATCTGTGATTATATTTATTTACTGTATATTTTGAGATTTGCCAAATTTTAATTACAACGCGGTATTTTGAGCAATTCAACTCCGGCATGAGTGTCTACCTATACACTTATAATGGATGCGAATGGTTGAAAATATCGGGTCTTTACAGCTTCACTTTCCCAGTGGGTGACAAATGCAGCCAAAACATCATTACCCATCCAACTGGGTTTTTTTCCGCTTAGCTTGGCCTTCGAAAGAGTCTCCCTGTAATTTTTCCGCATCCTCTTATTCCAATGATTGAAGAAGACATTGTTATCTTCCGGGCGGACACGTATTACAGCCTGCTTATTGAAAATAATTTGAATTATATACAGTATACTAATTTTACATTGAAATATAAAATTTTAATTACCATCAAATCAGCAACTATAGCGTTCATCACTTCGCCTGGGATGTCGTCCCAATAAGGCCAGCAACCAGACATCCTACTCTTATAGGATTGCTTTGACACTTGAAGAATGTAATCCGCCGGCTCTATTTCGAAACCCCTATATAAATGTTGATGTATATAATTAAGATATTTTAAATAATTTTATTGAAATTAATTAGATACTTACCCAACACTCTTGGGAACTATCTCTATCTCACGTCGTAAGTCCGGAGCCGTACCGCTAGGACCTGCGCCATGAGAAGGCGAAGGAGAAGGCTGAGATGTACTGCGCCTTCTGTGAGACATATCTGCCACAAACATAATCATATCATATAATGAAAAGAAAACAAATTATTATTACAACACATGTTCCATTAATCATCATAATCATTCTTTGTAATTACATAGCTCAGAATAATGCAGAACATAATCATTATTATTATTAAACAGCTCTCTGAATAACGCATAGGTCAAAATAAAACAGAATGATAATACATAACAAAATTATTATTATTACATAGCTCAGAATAATACAGAACGCATTCATCATTCTTAATACATTACTCAAGATAAAACATCATACATGCATACATTAAAAAAATAGTGTAATGTATCAGTCTTCGTCGTTTTCTGATTCAGACTCGGTCTCGTACTCTATATCGTTTTCTTCAGTACTTTCAAACGCATCTATTAAAACATTCGCTTCATCATTCAACGATCCTACGTCAACATCGTCAGTTATTATTATTTCAGTATTTGGCTCCAGATCTGCTTGATACGCTGCTTCATCTGGAATATTATTTCCATCAAATGTAAATCTTGCCTTTGTTTTAATAACAGCCCACCAATCTGCTTTATCTTTTTTTAAGGATGGATACGGAGAAAAATAAACTTGTAATGCTTGCTTGGCTAATATGAAAGGATCATACTTATAGTAATGCGAGGTATGCTTTATTTCAATGAGCTTGTAATCTTTGTGCACGTTAATTCCAAAACCAGGAATATTGCTAAACCAATTGCATTTGAATAAAAAAACTTTCTCTGCAGGTTGTATATAATATGTCAACTCTAAAACCTGTGTTAAGACGCCGTAAAAATCTTTTATATGCTCCTCTGGATCATCACTGCCTTTAACAAATACACCACTGTTATATGTTATTTTTTCAGCCCCGTAATCTTTGGTGTTGAATTTAAATCCGTTGACGAAGAATATTGGATAAGTCTTCACATTTTTTTTTGGTCCGATAGCAATATGTCGTAATCCTTCGTCAACAACAGAGTATTTTGGATCATATACGTATTTTGAAAACCATTTAGCAAAATCTTTACTGAGATCGCCAGATGGATGTTGTGATTCGTATATACTGCAAAAATGTATTATTCCCATCAAAATTAATATATATACGTATAATTAAATTGTACATGAATTTAGTACTACCTGACAAATGGTGCAACTTCAACACAATTTAAAAGAACATATGTGTGTGCTATATGGAAATCTTTATCGTCTAACCATATTTCCACACATTTCCCAACAGGTCGGCCTTGTTGTCTAAAAATAGATAACATTGTTTGAGAAGAATCATGTTCAACAGTTTCATCATTACGGGGAATACTGACAAACGATAACTTCACATCGTTACTAAAGTAATGTGAGAAAAAAATGAAGATTCTTCTTCCAGATACGCTTTGCAAATTGAACCTTCTACTCGTGCTTTTTGTCTAATTTTCTTCTTCAAATGATTCAAGTACCTATAACAAAATTAATTTAATTTCTGTTTTGGTACATAAATCTAAATTTTAAGCAAACTTCATATTGCGGATATTCAAAATTACCTCTCAAATGGATACATCCATCAATACTGCACAGGACCTCGAAGAAGTGCTTTGGATGGTAGATGAACAGGTAAATGCTCCATTACATTAAAGAACCCTGGCGGAAATATTTTTTCCAGTTTGCAGAGCAGTATAGGGATTTCTACTTCAAGTTTACGTATGCGATCTACCTTTAACGTCGTCGAACAAATTATTTATAAAACATACTTAATTCTGTTATAACACTCCATACTTTGCCAGGCAACAGTTCTTTGAAAAGCACAGGGAAAAAATATTCCATCATTATATGGCAATCGTGACTTTTCATCCCACTCAATTTACTGTTTTTAAAGTCAACACATCTACGGAGGTTAGAAGAAATCCCATCAGGACATCTTAGTCCTTCCACCCACTTTAGCACGAGTTTTACTTGTTTGTTATCTAGCTCATAACATGCTTTGGGTTTTTTTGTATCGTCGTACAAATGAAGCTCGGGCCGCTTACAAAAGTGTAATATATCACGTCTCGAATTCACATCGTCCTTAGTTTTCCCCTTTACATTCAAAACTGTATTAAACACGTTATCCAACACGTTTTTTTCATTGTGCATAACGTCAATATTATGTCGGAGTAGCAGATCTTTCCAGTAAGGTAACTCCCAAAATATACTTTGTTTGCACCAGTTATGAATGTCTGATTTACCTGGAATTTCAACTTGTACCCCAGTTTCATGTATCTTTGGATAGTCTTTTACGATTTCATATATCTCTTCACCTGACCAAACCTTCGGTGGTAGCATACTCTCTTCTCTATTTGCTTTAAAGTTCTTTTTATCCGTTCTAAATTTATGATTAACATGTAGAAAACATCGATGACAGTCAAACCAAGAAATTTTCTTTCCATACTTTAATGAAAATGCTCGTGTTTCATCCATGCAATGAGGACAAGCTAGACGTCCGGCTGTGCTCCAACCTGAAAGCATCCCATACGCAGGAAAATCACTAATAGTCCATAATAAAGAAGCGAACATACGAAAATTCTTTTTTCTTGAAATGTCGTATGTTTCAACTCCTTCATGCCACAATGTTTTCAATTCTTCGATCAATGGTTGTAGATAAACATCAATTCCTTGTGTCGGATCATCGGGACCGGGGACGACGATCGTTAGAAACATATACGGAGTTTTCATACACATCCATGGAGGTAAATTATAAGGAGTAACAATAATAGGCCATGATGAGTATTTACTACCAAACTGAGAGAATGGTGAAAATCCATCTGTACATAAACCGAGTCTGACATTACGGCTCTCTGCAGCAAACGCGGGATAAGTCTTATCGAAATGTTTCCATGCTTCTCCATCAGATGGATGTATCAAAGTTCCTTCTTCTGGTGTTCTAACACCGTGCCATCGCATATGACATGCCGTAACAGAAGATGCATATAACCTTTGAAGTCTAGGAGTGATAGGTAAATAATGCATTCTCTTGTATGGAACTTCTTTTCCTTTTTTTTTCTCGGTTTGAATCTTTCCTCGTTACATATTCTGCATTTTCTAAGGTCAACGTCATCTTTCCAATACAACATACAACTTTTTATACATGTATCTATCTTTTGGTATGGCAATCCAAAAGCAGACATAAGTTTTTTCACTTTATAATGAGTATCGCACATCAAATTATTGGGTGGCATGTGTCGTTTTGCAGCTTGTACAACTGCTGTAAATCCAGCTTCTGTAAGGTTGAATTTTGATTTCATAGTGATGTATTCGGCGGTTACGGATAATTCAGTTCCGCTTTTACAACCATCCCACAAGGGCCTCTTAGCAGAATCCAATAAATCATAAATTTTTTTAGCTTGCGCGGCATCATCGCCCTGATCAATGGTGGGAAACATCGACCGTGCTGCATCTTGCACCATATTTTCTATTGGATTCGTCATAATATTATCGTCCTCTAACACTACAGGATTAGGTGTACGTTCAACAAGTTCACCATGACGATCCCATAAGTAATAATTCGGCACAAAACCAAATTTATACAGATGTACTTCTATTACATCTGATTTCCAATGCTTTAAATGTTTGCACTTACTACATGGACAACGAATTTCATCGTTATTCCGATTATTAGATTTAGCGAATCTAATAAATTCATGTATACTGTTACAGAAATGTTCCTTTATTGATCCTTTCATACCAGTTCGGACTTCATATGTAAAGAACCGTATTTTTATGGATCGAAACATCGTAAAACAGTTGACATTTGGTCGCATTGTTGATAAGTCGTTCAGGGCTTTAAGTCCTAGGTCGTATGGGAGTTTGGAGCGACCTAAGGAAGATGCGAGCTAAGGAGTAAATGACCTAGTGGAGTGGAGCGACTTAAGAGTTAGGTCGTATGATAGCTTAGGTCGTGAAGGAGGTTATGTCGTAGACGACCTAAGGGTTGGGATAAGTTGTGTGGAAGTTAGGTCGTGTGGTGGCTTAGGTCGAGTGAACGACTTAAGGAGTATAGCGACTTATAGGATTCAGACTTAAGATAGTAGACGACTTAAGGAAAGTTGGTGACTTAAGAGTTTTGGCGAGTTAACGACCTAAGGGGTAGGTCGGCGACGACCTAAGGAAGTTAAGTCGTAGAAGACTTAGGAGTTAGGTCGTGGGTTGTTAGGTCGCTAAGTATTAGGTCGTAAGGGGTTAGGTCGTGACCCAGTTAAGTCGCGTAATTGTTGAGTCGTTAGGTCGCACAGTGTCTTAGGTCGTGGCATTTTTAGGTCGCGGAAGCGCATCTGCTGTTAAGTCGCTGGGTCGTTAAGGCACGCATGTGATAGGTCGTAAGTCGCGCGTAGTTAAGCCGTGAAGTGTTAAGTCGTATGGTTTGTGATAGGTCGCGTAGGGGTTGATCTGTTAGGTCGCGCGCATATGCTATTTGTTAGATCGTTGGATCTATAGGTCGCGCGCTTGCGCTAGGTCGTAAGTCGTAGACTGGTAGGTCGTGAGTGCGCATAAGCTTTGGTCGTTAGGTCGTAGATTGAGGGGTTACGATAGGTCGTAGGTCGTGATGCTCTATAGGTCGTGGACGACCTAAAAGTGGACGACCTAAGGGTTTTTCAGCCTATAAATAGGAAGGTTTTTCTCACTTTTTAGGATTCGGATTTCGAAGCAACGAAGTGCTGCCATTTTGAGAGCTCGACTTCTACACTTCTTCACTTCTTTTCTCCACTTTGATTTAGTACTTCCTTCCATCCAAATCGAAGATCGAAGAGCTTAGATTGAAGATCTACATTCTTCGAAGAGAGATTTCATCGTTTGAAGCGGATTCGTGATAGATCGAGTTAGATCCTTCGTTGTCCAGATCTGAAGTGTGTTGCTTTTGGGTTGTTTAGGTGATTTGGTGAGTGGTGATTATCTCTCACACGGATCCAAAGGAGTATATCGGATCGTTGGCTTGATTTTGTGTTAAAGTAGTGATTTCCATGCATTTTTGTAAACCTAAGTATAGATCCATATAGATCCATTGTTCGTGATGATTTAACATCCATTTTACTACATGTTAACCTGTGCAAGTTCATTCATCAAGATTATAGAGATATTGTTCATGTTTTCATGCTTGTTAGACTTTTGACTCTTTAATTACGAAATTGCCATTATTGTTATAATTGTCTATTTAGATCATATTTGAATGCTTGATTACTTGGATTAATGTTTGACTTGATTGATTGCTATGAATTAGATGATTGATGATTTGATTTAGACCGAAGATGATTCAAAAGCTAAGAGAAAAGCTCTTGAATTGGGAAAGCTGCTTGTGGCATATGTGGAGGATGAGGAAGCTCACATGGATAGATTTGATGATGATGTTGTGATGAAGCTTTGCTATGATTATGATGAGGTGAAGCATGATATGAGATAGCCTTGGTCTAATCCAGACGGGATCATTCCAAGCATGTTAATAACTCGGTGAAATGTTTGAGTTTGAGGATAATGGTTTGCTCGAGAGGCGCTTGAGCTAGTATGGAAATAGTCGTCGAGGAGGATGACTAGAAGGCTGAGATCTCATCGTTGTTGAAGGTTCTAGCATGCTCAAAGCAAGAGTACGTTGGGCAGATTCGATAGTCCCTGAAGGCTACTGATTGGTAGTCGAGTACTCTGGGCAGATTCGATAGTCCTAGGCACGGGTCACGATGACGTGTGGAGTTATGTCTAGAACCGGGGTTTCCATTAGCTCTTGACGGACGGATGAAAGAATGAGCCGGTCATTCAATTAACGATGATATCGAAGCAATGATAACAGTGATAGCCAGAGTCATGGATGTTTGGTTGTTTCATCATTCGGTCTTAAGAGCGGTATTTTCTGGGTGCTTATCTGATCTTGGTTTAGGCCTTGGGGGTTTGTACTTGGAAAACATCGCCCTTGACTCGAGTGATAATTGCTTTACTTTAAATTGTATGCTCTGCTATGTTTGCTTCTGCTTAGTGTGTGTCTGGGGGCTATCACTGTAGAAAGAGGTGGAGTGGGAGGGTTGTATTCCTATTCCTTTATGCTCTTTTGGTATGTTGTTAGTTAATTTACCGCTCACTAAGACTGTTGTCTGACACAAGGCTTTATGTTTTAACTCTTATTGCCTTGGGCTGTTCGTCCATTTTGGGGATGGGCAGACTAGGTAGCAGGTGACAGGTGCTGTTCTTACTTCCCCCGATGCTGATGTCGAAGACGAGCTGGAGGCTTGCATATAATTTTCTTACTATATGTACTGGATGTTCCGCTGCTTTGTGTCATTCTCTGAGTGTTATGTAGTGAGGCTTGATGTATTGACTATTCAGATGTTTGTATTCAACTATTATGAAGTTTATTGATGAGATTCTATTCTGTGAAGCTTCACTATATATATATATGTTCTATTGTATTTTGTCCATGCACTGTGAGTAATGCGATAGATTCTGTTGTTTTAATTTACCCTGGCAATCGTCCATGGCCGCCTGGCACGCTTTACAACGCACTATCTCTAGGTTCAGTGCAGGGGTCATGGGCGGTCGTCACATCATACATCCAACTACGATCGAGAAAATAATCGAACATTTTTCCTGATTTAATAAAATATGTTAGAAGATTCAACTAAACACTTCACTTCATATTACAGTATTTTACGATTGATTTATAATTTGTCATTAAATCAACTATTTAACAATTGAAAAACATTTTATAATTCATTGACGGCCGGTCATCCTACTTCCCATTACAAACACAATATCGTAATTACATTTTATAAATCATTTCAGGTTAAACGATTCAACAAAATTTCGGCAGCACTTCCCTTTATTCCCTGTATCGTACACAAAATGCGTGTACACAGGGAACAAAAAGGAAGTGCCGCCAAAATTTTGTAAACCGTTTAAACTGAAATGATTTACAAAATGTGATTACTTTATTGTATTTGTAACTTGTCCAAATACTAGGACAAATCCAACAAATATTGTATCAGATGAATATAAATGTCCGTTCTTGGAAAAAACGAATATCCATATAACGATCATATACAACACTTGTCAGACGGGGCCAAAATATCTCTAAGGGATTTACAGAAATAAAACATATTTTCTAATTATTCTTCTAACAACTACAAAATATTTTATAATTAATTAATTCATTATATTTATTAACTAAATTTTAAAACGTGTTTTAACTTTCACTGAATAATTAGCTCATTGTTATTACGCTCATTTCAAAATTTTATAATTCATTCAACGAATTATATTTATTTTAAACTACGGTAACAGTTATAATTAGCACTTCTGAATTAAATTATCGTTAACTGTACCAATCTATCATGATATGTATTAATTTCTATACAATTAACTTTGGCGTAAACTATACACATTATTTTAAATAAAAACAAATATTGTCATAAACTTAAATATCAACAAGCATGTTCATCAATAATATACACTAATTTTAAAATCAAACCACCAATCAAAATCAACTAATACAAATATTACCATAACTAATACGCATTAATCATCATTTTCAACATAATGATAAACTAATTTAACTTCCACCTAACTTAAAACACTATAATCATCACCCAATATCACTATAAATCACTATAATCATCACCCAATATCACTATGATCAACTAATACAATTATTTTCGAAATTAGGGTTTTCCAATTAATCCTAAATTAAACCTAAATCAAAGCCAAATCAAAGCCAAATCAAGTTTAGAAGATATACCGGCGAGTTTTGGAGGTGTTTGAGCGACGTGGAGGCAACGAGCAACGGTTGGAGTCGGAGAGGCGGCGGATTGCGACGGGGAGGAGGGTTTGGGGATGAAATTTGTTTTGGTGGGAAATGAGAATCTGTTCGCGGGTTCCAGATCTGTAGTCGCGATATGCAACGGCTAGCAACGGCCGCTTTTTTTAGCCGTTGCCAGCCGTTGCAACCTTCCGACACAAAATGAGGCCTTTTTTTGTAGTGCACATACATATATTTATGTATGTATGTATGTATATGGTCAGGAAATTGTCAAAGCTTCCATAAAAACCATATAAAGTCCTAAAACCACAACCAAACTATGTGGCAAACATATATAATTATAGCAGCAGATGCACGTATAATTGTAGGAAATAAAAATAATCACAGCTGTAGAAAACATATCTCATACCTCAACATCCAACAACAAGTTCTCTAGTTCAATGCCTCTATGAATCACATTCTTTTGGTGGCAGTAGGCCAATGTGCTTCCTAGGCTTGCAACATACTATCAATCCATATCTTATTGAAATAAGCTAAAGCAAATTGTTGTTTTAATAGCTTCTGCAATTTCCTTGTTTTGAAGTTAAATGCACACATATGTTGTTAAACTGCACAAAACTATTGACTGTTTCCTCCAATTGGCATATAAAAGGGCCAATTGCTTATAATTCTACGCATTTATGATGTTGACTGACAAAGCAATCGAGTAACGATAATTTATCGGTTCTTGCAAAAGATATCCATCTTTTTCCACTACAACTTATGGATATAGAAATGCCATTCTGCAATTATCGTGTGTTCGGATAGAAAGAATCTCAATTTGCAGTATCTATATGATATACCATATGATAATTATAGTTTAACTGAGATACCCAACCCATTAAGCTTATGAAATGAGGGCAAAACACTATGACCATAGAAGGAGAGAGAAAAGTGAGAAAGAACTTCATGATTTTAATAAGATTATCAACATAGTTTGAAAACATTATAACTGAAGAAAGGAATGCAAATATTCCAAACACAACTTGCGGTAACATGTCTATTTCCTTTAACAATTTCATTTGTGAACACATCTCCAAACTTTACATGTGTACTCCTAACACATTTTGTCCAACCGAACTACTTATGGAATCTGGTTCATTCTCTATATTCTCCATAATAATGTTATTAAGCTGACAAGCATCATTGTCCAAGTGGTTAAGTGATTCGGCTTTGATGCGAGATGTCACAAGTTCAAACTTGCAACACCACTATAGCCCCTTGATTTCCACCCCATATTCCGATCAAATAGTAAAATATGACGTGAAAGCGAGAGAAACAACTATGATTTAAATCAGAATGCGTGGTGGAAATCATGGGGTTAGAGGGGTGCTGCAAAATAGGGGTTTCATTGAACGCTCTCAGTTCACACATTTTAAGTTCCATTTACATCCATAAAACTTGGATTCCATTCAATCAGATGCACGGTCAAAATAATGAAAATGTGAAATTGTAAGAGCTAATTTTTATACCTCAAATAGAGAAGCAAACAGTAAACAATAGACTTGCCCATGACTAAAAACATGTATACATATTATGATAGACCTAACGAGTCCTATAATAGAAAATCTTGATAGATCTTGTATCAATAAATTAGAGAAGGGAACTCGTTTTGCTTCTCTAAGAAAAACGAGTTCTCTTTTGTATGATCAAATAGTAGGGTTAAAAAACCACTGTTTTCACTTTGATATCCAACATTTAACAAACAAACAAATTAAATCTTGTTTGTTGATACAAGATCAAATTTATATCAAAAAAGTCAGAAGTTAACATACACGAAGTGGTTGTTCATAAATGAAGGAAATAAATGTCGTAACAGCTATGTATTTAGACATTTTCAGCATTAAAAATTCATAACATTATGTAGATACTCTTAACAACTAACATAAGCTAGCTATTGATAAGCTTATTGCCAAGACAAGATGTTAACTAGGTATATTCCAAAGTTGATGGGAATAGGTAGCAAAGTTGATAAGAATTTTTTGATAAACAATACCACGATTTCAGACTAAAATAACTTTTTGGAAAAGAGGTAAATAGTCCATTGTAGATTGACAACAACATGTCTTCGTCATCATTTGCGTCTACCAGATGAGATATCTTTTGGGGAAGTCAATCCATATTATTCTATTTAAGCATACATTAAATTTATAACAAAATCATGGATTTAACATTATTAAGTGTATATATCCGCGCTCACAATGTTCCCATCCACTGCAGTATTCTAAGAGTTAACATAATAAAGCATAACATAAAACGTTCGCATGTTTCAAAAATGTAGAATATCTGCATGTAACATTGGTTTGAGTGGGCGCATGTACTAAATGTAAATATGTCCATATTTTTCACACTATAACATGTCAGTTATTATATAAGAAGCGGTTCCTTATAGCTATAATAATACAGTGCCTTGGACTAGTTGAAAGCTGCTACCTTGTAAGGAAAGTTGTACAAACGAGAAAAAAATTGAACTCGGTTGAATCCCTTGCATCATTTGCAACATCCTTTGCATCGGCATCATCTTCTTCATGTAATCTCATCCCATCCTTCCCTATCTCCCTCGAGGCAGCGGCAAGACAACCACTTGGCCAACTCGTTTTTGAGCGCAAAGTAGAAGCTGTTGAAGAAGGAGATCATGGATTGAGCTTCCGTTTCATCTTCCTTGTCGAATTGGTATCCACCGATGCCGAGGGAAGGGAAATTAGGTAAATTAAAAAATAAAAAAGAGGCTCAGCTCTTTTTAATCATTTTCCTTGTATGGAGATAGGTTGGAGATGAGGAAGAAGAAATGACATTTTTTAGAAATAAGAATGGTTCACGATTTTAATATTGCATTAAATTCTGACAGATATTCAATGCATCATTGAATCATGACGGTTCCATTTGTTGCGTTGATTGCTGGGCATTATTGCTATCATTATCCAGCCCGTATTCGCTATGTTGTTATTTAAGAAGAATAAAACACGCTAGGGTTAATTTTTTGTAGCCGCAAGTTTTTCTGTACTTCATTTCTTCTCAATTAATAAGCAGCGGTAAAATTTTCATCTAATTCCCAATTTTATTTTATTTTGGTTGCATCTGCAGGCAAAATTTGTAATTTCTCTAACCATATTAATTGCAGGAAATGGCTTTGCTACAAGTGCTGGACGAAGAAATACCTTATCATGCACGAATTTATCCGATGTATTCTCCAATAAAGGGATGGAAAGGTGAGATAGTATATTACAGCGAAGAGGTTCAAAGCCAAACTGATGATATGATTGAAGACCGAGACATAGACGATGATAATGATCATACAAATGAATATCATGATGGAAAGGTGACACTTGCTAAAATTGAAAGGGCATTTAAAGACGATGACAAAGAATTTAGCGGATATGAAGTGCTTCAAGAAAAGATATTTCATCATAGACTGTACAATGGATTTATCGCTCTCATTGAACCTCGTATTAGTAGAGATAACCTGTCAATTGAGGATCTTAAGATAATGCACATTTGGAATATAAGCCTCAATAATAAGTCAAGCTCTCTTTCTTGGTCAGCCAAATTTGAAGATTCAACAAATAGTATTGAGCTTGAAATACAGAGTCGTGACAAAAATGAAAATGAAACAAGTGACACCAAAGTGGTTGGTTTTTTCTTAGACACTAAACAATGTGACAGTGTGAATTCTGCAACGGTTGATGGTTATGAGGTGAAGTACTCGTTGTTTAGTAATGCTTACAGAGTCAAATTTGAAATAAAATCATACAATGATGATGGTAGCCCAGCACTCAATGTAAAAGGACATGTACGTGCATATTTTAAGCTTGGTGGAAAAAACTATGAAAAGTATCTTTTTGGTGGGCAGGAGTATAAGAAATCAGAGCATGTAGGTGGAAGTGATACCCTTATTGTATGTCCTGCCTTAATTCTTCCACGCAACCTTTATAATTTCAGACTTGATGTATCGTTAAATGACGAGGTTGGCAACTTTGCGTTCAATAGCAATAAAGTAATGGTATTTCTTCGCAGCATAGCCGTTGACGAAGAACTTCACAATGTGGGCGAAAAAGGCTACATCATACTTACTGCTATTTGGGCTTGCTTCTGCGTGGATTTGCAACATGGTATTACTTTTTTTTCCTAGTATGTCTATACTTACTTGTTGATTGAGTTTTGAGCATGGAGGTTTGATACATTTCTTTTTTTTTTAAGTTTCGTTTTATCCAGTGAACCTATCAAGCATGATTTCACCAATTTTTTGCACCATATTTGTTCTTAAAGACATCAGAGAGATGATTTATTAAATGGAGCCCATTAATCATCACCATATCTGGTAAACCTTCGTAGTGTTAGCATTTGGGGTGATGATTAATGGAGTCCGTTTAATTAATCATCTCTCATGTCTACGGTAATAGAATGATTTCACGCGAGCAAGTGCGTTATTAAATGAATTTTAGATTGTTTAACTGGGTAGCTATTAACTGTGACAGATCCTAAATATTTATATTATGGTGAACATCTGTGATCCATGCAGATTCTTCAAGCATCCTTGGTCAATAGCGCTCTAGAATTTACACTTAAAGGAATTGCTATTTCAGCATGTGAGCCAGTGCACAGACATGCATAGCATACTTTGCGATCCCACGGAGTTCACCATATAATTTACTTTAACAGAGTATTTTTTTAGATTTTTTTAGTTATATGAAGGTGAAAGGTTATGTTTATAGATTATAATACTTAGATTATGTTTTTTTGTCATAAATATTATTGACAAATGGTTGTTGATAAATCTAATTAAATAATCGCGAAGCATATGAAGTATAATTGATATTTATAGAACACAACGATTTTTATACAACAAATAACATTAAATACAGTTATTCTTAAATTGGTAAGCATTACATTACTTTGCATTCCTGTTATTAATTTCAAATGTAATCAAGAAAGTTCTAACTAAGTTATCATATGTTCATATAAATTTAAATATGCACATAAGTTAGTTTGACCATAATGTTCCAAAAATTGAGATAGAAAAATTGTGCTCGAAGTGAAATAATTTTTATGTTTGGTTCAATAAACAACATTTCAACATTTGCATTATCTTTGACATTGCACAATACTAATTAAATTTGGGAAAAATATTATAGCAGCTTCAGAACATCATGTTTATAATACCTATAAAGTAATATGACATCAGAATTATATGTAATATATGCATTATGTAGTCAAAGTTTTGAAATAACCAAATAATTTCCCTCTTTAGTTCAAATATTCATATGAACTTAATAACTGAAAAAAATGGCATAATCATATGTCAAAGTTAACTAATATCATTATTAAAAAAATACTTATAGATATGCATAAGAAACCTTTTCATGACAATTAATTAAAAACAATTTTAGATTAACTGTGCGAAGAAACATAATCAACAAAGCAAAATAATAAAGATAGATTATTATTATTGTTAGAATAAATTTATTGTAAATGGCTATATTATAGAGTAGAAAAAGGTATTTTGTAACTTATGCAGAGAAGAAACAAATATTAAAATGGAAGTATTACCGATATGTAGTGAAATAGTAATTTTGAAAAATTCAGAAATTAGCCCAAGTTAGTTTGTTCTATTATGAACCAAAATCTATGAAAACTATGGCTTACTCAAAAAATATGCATTTTCTCATAATATGAAAAGTATAAACTTCAATATCAATTGTATCCATTAAAAATCTTATGGCTCGTTTGGTTTCATTTAAAAAAAATTGTTTTGCGTTTTCAAAATTAATTACAAAATATGAGAAAAGTGGAGGGACGACAAAGAGGTGAAGGAAGATGGAAGGGACGACGAAGGATGAGTTGTTTCTTATGCTTGTGTTATTTTTCAAAACACAGAATACTAAAAAAAAGTTGTTTTTTATTCCGTTTTAACTTCATTTTCTAAAATGATCTTTTTCCGTAATAGACATGCATCGTGCACATTATTATACGGAAGAAAACTCAACTAAAAATGGCAAACCAATCGCAACCTTAATTATTTTTTGCAAATTCTTCGAAAACAATTAGTTGAATGAAAATATTTGTCATACTTCTTTCCTTAGCCAATTAATGACACATTATACTTAACTCTATATTTAAATATATTTTCGATTTAAATTTGACTCTTATTTATTAATCCATCACAACTACCTTGTATTTTTTCATGTAATTAGCCTTCATTCAAATTTATACTCCATATTGTATCATGGTTTCAAATATTGGCGATGAGTTTTCTTCGAAGATCCATTTGGACAATAGCCATGAAGTTTGTTTGGAGTATCAATTCAAGTATATCTACTCGTTATATTTTTTATTTACACATATAGGTGTCAACATTATATAGTATTTATAATCTAATCGTTTTGTTTCCCATGTAAGACAAAAATTATAATCATGTTTTATCATATGTGAAAATATAAAGTTTCATTTCAAGCATAAATAATTACATAAAATATAGTATTACCTTTAAAAGCATTAAAAATATTACTTTAACAATATTTTGTTCGTTTATAGTAGAAAATTATCAATAAATGTTTCATTTTTTATTATTTTAGGGAATGCATGAATGTGAAGAAAATCTGTTAAGATCGATGGTGAGTTCATACTTTACTATTTCTTTACAGTGATAAAGCATTTGTAAAATTTATAAAAAAATTTATATAAAACTTTTGCAATGTAAAAAATTAGAACCGCATCACCATGTTATATTATCGGCTGTTAACAAAAATATATAAAATTTCAAATGAACTTAGTTATGCATATTCTTTAACAAATTTATAGCCTTGTTAACTAAGCATATTGTCTAATATTTCAACAATCGTTGTATTTGACGTTGGTGCATTTTAAGAAAGAAGCATCTTTGGCACAAATGTTGTTTTTTATATTTACAAACAATTATCAAAACCTATGATAACCTAACTATTAGAGAATCTTCTGAAACCTACACGATTAAGCGTATGAATATAACATCGGACTCTACGAGAATTTAGTTTATACTTGATATCATATGAAACTGACAAAGTGAGATAAATTAGGGTAACATTCTGTATCTAGAGGCAAAAGCTAGGCGCTACAGATGATGCAGTTATCTATAATATTAACTTCCGGTGATAAAATATGGTAATGCTAATGGTATCCATAATATCAGAAGCACTTGAATATGAACAAAATCACAGATTTCAAAAAAAACATTTTGTTGATTACATTTTAAAACAATATCATATCCAAGTTACATAATTCCTTAACCGTTTCCCAGGTACTGATCATATATAATTTAAAATAATACATCAGGGACGACATATGACGATGCCCTCTTGGTTGACCAAGGAAATATAGTCATAACTGACTTAATATGCACAATGGAATCAATACAAAATAAACTGAAACTCCTAATTAGCTATCCGTCAGCCACATGCTCGTCTCTGGATTCGTTAAAATAACGAAAACCTCAACCCTCAGCCTACTGAAATCAATTTTGAGCACCCAAGAGTTTATGAGGAAACAAAAACTTCAAGTCAGACGTAAAGCCTGATATAAGTAATATTGTTCATCTCTGTTATTTTATGTTAAGTGAGACCACACTGCTTTGCGAACCGGGTTTCCCCTCACTAACATTCCTTTAAAACATATATTTTGCAAATATTTTCCTGCAACCAAAACCGGTTAAAATCTGTAAAGCATCATTATGTAAACATGCATATATATCAGGTAATAAATGAATTATCTGTTCAAATACATTAGTTTTGTTTGGCTAACATTAACCATTGGTTGACTCGGGCATACCAGATAATACCAAAATTTATCTAATATCTGTTAGACATTTCTCTTTTTTGGACGATCTTTCCTTAACTATCTGTTAAATACTTCTCTTCTGGACGGTCTGTCCTTAACTTATCATCTTCCAAGGTCAGCTAATCCTAATGGTTTTTGGGATCACCAATAAATTATCTATATACAAAAATATATTTCTTCCTATGTGTATCCATAATTTTAGTCTTACATGTGATAAAGCCCTACACAGTGGAATTTTTGGACCAAATTAGCTGTGGATAATAGCTAATGTATAGGACGCGACCCTATGTCAGTCACATTTGGTATTCTATACTCTGAGCCCTTTTACTTAGGGATATCTTCCTAAAATTTCTTTGAAAACCGTTTCAAAATGATTTAAAACCTTTAAATCAAACTCGACAAGGAAAACATATAATCTTTATGCTTTATCCAAAATCACATTGCCATGTTATATATATAATTTACTCAAATCTTAGTTGATTGAAACATTTAAACTTTTGAAAGTCCCCATTTCAAAACCATTAAAAGTACCACTTTCGAAACCATTGAAAGTACATCTTTCTAAACCAAGTAAAACCCTTTCTTTTATCTAGGTCAAAAGGCCAAATCCTTCCTTTTAAAACCATTCTCAAAACCCTTTTGAACCTTCGAAAACCTTTCTTTTGAAAGCCTTAAAACTTTAGACATCTTGCTTTTAAAACCTTTAAACATTGCCTTTCGAAACCCTTGGAAAAACCTTTTTTCGACTCCTTCGAAACCATTAGAAAAAAACTGTACCTTTCGACTCTTTCAAAACCTTTGGAGAACCACCCATTCGAAACCCTGTTTTAAAACCTTTCGAAAGCATTAAATCTAAACATTTCGAAAGCACTTGGGTTCAATTTAAAACATGTGGAAGAACACCTTTCGAAACCATTCAAAACTAACTCTTTCGAAACTATTTTGGGTTATATTTCAATTGAGAAAAAGGGTCATTAAAACCATTTAAGTCGAAAGCCTATCTTCCGAAAACATCCCTAAGTAAAGAAGTGATGGGGTCGAAACCATCCCTTCGTAAACACTGGAGAGATGGACATATTTTTTAAAACAAAACAATCCTTTCGAAACCATCTGGGTCGAAAGGTAAAAAGACAATAGCATAGGGCATCGACATAGTCGAAAGCAATCATTTAAAACAAATGCACAACCCAATCTAAACCTCTTCTTTTAAAACCATTTGACCAGGTCGAAAGCTAACCAAGTCAAAAGCATCTTAGTCGAAAGCAAGCGGGCGCATTTCCATTTTAAAACAAAGTATTGCCTCAACTCCTTCGGAACCTTTGGTTTCAACCTTGAACCTTTCGCCCACATCAAATTGACTACGTATCAGTTTCCTGATACCATGTGCATTAGTTTCGACAGTGTTGGAGACGAAGGAATGAAGGCGGAACCTGGTGTCGAAAGCATCGAAACAGTGAAAAACATGTATATTTGTACTTTTGAACTATTTCTTTTGGACCTAACCTGCCTTACTTGTCTAAATCTGATTGATTTCCATATTACTTTTTCTAAGTGCTGCCAATTTTCAGAAATAACAATTTCAAACTCTTTACAAAAAGCTCCTCCTCCATTTAAAATATATAAAACATTTAAGTCTCATACCTTAAATAATTTTATATACCCATCAAAACACTTAGGAAAAATCTAGAAAAATTTCAAAAAATCTCTTTTAATATGTTTTCCAACATATAAAAATTTCAGATCCAAACTTTATATTATTTGACTATAAATAATTTATAACCCCAAAATATCATTTTCTTTACTAGAAAATTCATCTAAAATCCACATAAATTCCAAAATTTTGAAAATTGAAACCTATTTCCAAAATATTATTTCTAGTCTTCATAAAAATTTGCAAGACATATAAATGTCATTTAATAGGTTTTTACGTTAAAACATATCAAAAAATCAATATGAACATGTATAAATCATCAAAAAATATATATAATCATTCCATCATTCAAAAACATGGCAAAACATTGCAAATAATTTCGGATTTCTCCATAAAATCGAAAACAAAACAAATGAGAGATGTAAATATTATTCATCTTAGCTTTTGTGATTAAAGAGATTGAGATGTAAATGGATTTGATTTGCTTAAGCTTCTTTCTAGCGTTTCTCTATCTTTTTCCCCTTTTCCTTATTAATGGTGGGCGACATTAGCTTATAAATTTTTCTCAAATGAATTAAAAGCGTATAAGATACACGACCAAGAGATATAGATATAGGAATGACCTCTTTCCTATTTTACCGCTCCTATATTTCATGTTGAACTCTTCTTTTTAATTCATTAATTAATGACACGACCATTCCTTACTTAAATCAAATCTCAATCCCCTAATCAACACATTATTTTATTTAATTCATCTAATTAAATATCCTAAATAATGTTATCGAAATATTGGGTATTACAAACTCCCATCCTTAAAGAATTTCGTCCCCGAAATTACGATAAGGTACACACAACTCAAATAAGAAGGTAATACATACCATCAAACAAATCAGGATACACATCTCTAATCATGCTCTCTACCTCTCAAGTACAGTCTCTGTCATTGTCGCTTCACTGGACCTTGACTAATCCGATTGCCTTGGTTCTAAGCCTCTTCTCATCTCTAGCTACAATACCAACTGGCTTTCTAACTATGGTCAAGTCTGATTCTACTACTAAGTCATCTAGCACAGTCGGTGTAACAGTAGTCTCCAAGTCTCTAACACACTTTCTGAGATGTGAAACATGAAAATACCGTGGACTTCTGCTAAACTGCTCGATAACTCAACTCTATATGTGAGTTTCTCGATCCTCTCAACTATAGGAAAAGGTCCAACGAATTTCGGTGCCAACTTTTCTGGTCTTCCAAATCTAATCACCCCCTTCATCGCTGACACCTTGAAGAAATCCTGATCTTGAACTGAGAACTCTAAATCTTTCCGTCTTCTATTTGCGTAACTCTTTTGCCTAGACTGAGCCTCCTTCATTCTACCCCGAATGATCTCAATCTTTTCTACAACCAAATCTGGACCAAAAACCAACATATCCCTGATCTCTAACCAACAAACGAGAGAATTGTACGACCTTCCATACAAAGCTTCAAACGGTGTCATCCCAATACTAGTCTAATAAGTGCTGTTATACGAAAACTGACTAGATGCAGATGGTCTTTCCATGGTCCTCAAAATCTAGAACACGAGCTCTTAACAAATCTTTCAAGACCTTGTTAACTCTTTCCGTTTGTCCACCTGTCTGCGGATGGTAAGATTTACTCAGCTTGAGCTTGGTTCCCAAAACTTGTAGACTCTTCCAGAACTCTCTAGTGAATAAGGAATCTCTATCACTAACTATGCTACTAGGAATTTCATGCGGTCGAATCACATTCCTTATAAACAACTTCGTTAAAACAGGTGTCGTCATATTTGACTTAACTGGAATGAAATGGACAATCTTGGTCAATCTGTCCACTATGACCCATATACTTTCATTTTCTCTGTAAAACCTTGGCAATCCATTAATAAAGTTCATAGAAATAGAATCCTATTTTTATATTGGAATATTTAACGGCTGAAGCAATCCACTTGGCTTATGCTGTTCAGCATTTGCCTACTGGCAATTCAAGCACTACTTTACACACAAGTCGATATCTCGCTTCATACCTTCCCAGAAGAAACTCATGTTCATATCCTGAAACATCTTAGTTCCTCCTGGATGAATAGTGAACTTCGAATGATGACATTCTTCCAAGACTTCTTTCCTTATGTTTCCTACACTTGGAACACATAGTCTTCCTTTCTTTCTCAACTACCCATTCTGGTTAAGATTGAAGTCTTTTGAGTCATCGCTCTCGGTTCCTTCTCTTAACTTCTTGATCCGTTCAGCTAACACTGGATCCTCCTCCTATTTAGAAGCAATTCTTTCGGTCATCACTAGTCGAACTTTCAAACAAGATAATACTACGGTTTCTCCGCTAGATCCAGCTTCGGATCTCCACTGCACTCTGCAGTCTGCCAATGCTTCCAAATCCTTCCACCCAATAATCATTGCCAATAATGCATTATGATGCTTTCTGCTAAGTGCATCTGCAACATTGTTGCCTTCTCCGGTGTGTACTCAATCCTAAAATCATAAGTGGCTATAAACTCTAACCATCTCTGCTGTCTCATGTCCAGCTCCTTCTGAGAGAACAAAAACTTCAACGACTTATAATTTGTATATAACTCAAACATTTCTTCTAAAAAGTAATATCTTCACACCTTCAATGCAAAAATCACTGCAACCAACTCCAAATCATGCGTCGGATACCCGACCTTATGCGGTTTAAGCTGTCTAGAAGCATAGACAAGCACTTTACATCTTTGTATCAGCATAGCTCCTAATCATGTTCCAAACGCATCGGTATAAACCATCAAATCTTGATTCCCTTCTGGAACAACCAACATAGGTGCATGTGTCAATAAGTGTTTCAAAATCTGTAATGCTTCCTCACATTTATCAATCCACATAAACCTCACATCCTTTCTTGTTAGCTTGGTCATCAATGATGCTATCCACGAGAAATCCTTAATAAACCTCTGATATAACCAGCTAACCCAAGAAAACTCTTTATCTCGGTTGCTGTCTCGAGTCTCTTCCAACTGTTTACTGCCTCAATCTTAGTCGGATACACTGACAATCCTTTCTCTGAGACTATGTGATCAAGAAACTTTACTTCCTTCTTCCAGAAGTGACACTTCAAAAACTTCACCTTCAGCTGATGCTGCCCCAGCGTATCAAGCATCACTCTAAGATGAACTTCATGCTTTCTTTCATCCTTAGAGTAAATCAAGATATCATCCATGAAAACCAACATGTACTTATCCAAATGCTCTTGGAAAACCCGGTTCATCAAATATACAAAGAAAGCATGCGCATTCGTCAGTCCGAATGACATAATTTACCATTCGTACGATCCATATCTGGTCCTAAACGTTGTCAAAGATATACTATCCCCTGATACTCTAAGCTGATGGAAACCTAGTGTCAAATCCAATTGGGAAATTACCTTAACTCCACTCAACTGGTCGAACTAATCGTCAATTCTCGGCAATGAATATCGATTCTTTATCGTCCTCTCATTCAATTTACGATAATCGATACATAGCATCAACGATCCGTCCAGCTTTTTAGCAAACACGGTTGCTGCACCCCAAGACGAACTACTCGACCTAATGAAACTCTTGCCTTTCAAATTCACTAACTGCACTTTTAGCTCCCTCATCTCCGTAGGGGTCATCCTATTTGGCTGCTTCCAAACTTGTTTTGCTCCCGGAATCAAATTTATCTGAAACCCAATGGCTCGTTTCGGTGGCAATCCTACTACAGGCTCAAAAACATCTACAAACTCTAAATATGAAAACTCGACTCAACTCATCATCTGAATCGATAACACCCAATAAAGCATACATATCACCGCTAGAACCGTCTACAATATAATCTCGTCGCTACATCTGGATGTCTAAGTGATATTTTCCTATCTTGAAAAAATAGCCTAACATAATACTCACTTAACCAATCCATCTCAAGAATAATTCCGAACCCCACAAAATTACACACATGAAAACTACAAACAAAATTATGATCTAACAGGTCAAAATTCTAACTGGTCGCATCTCAACCCTAGAGTTGCATACCCTCATATGGATTCGCAATCCGTAAGGAAGTAACTAAATTTGTGGGTTCTAGATTAAGTTTATCTATCAAACATCTAGATATAAAAAATTATTAACAATATTAACTAATTAGTATAAGAATATTTAATAATATAAACCTGAATATTAACTAATTAGACAATTATTAACAATATTAATTTAATGTTATATTTATACAAAATTAAATTAGATAATTGATTACTGTTTCTTGCATCAATTCTATTAGATGCTAGTTAAAATAATTAATTGCCAACAATTTCAGAGTTTGATTGTAGTTATACTTGAATAGTAAAGTTGGAACAACAAGAGAACATTCATTCCTCTTTGAAGCATAGTCTAAAATCAATTATCAAACTAATATTCAACTAATAAATAAACATGTGAAGTTTAAAACTAAACGGTAATAACTTTGAGCTTATAGCTATAACTCTAATGGTTAACTTTGTTAAATATATAAAATTTGGTATGGGTTAGTCAACTTCATTTACATTTCAGAAAAAATTTGAATCAACTGAATTATACATATTCTCTAATTAATGTATAATTGTATTTAAAAATTCAATGTATTTTGGTAATTTTAAAATTTGATAAAGTGGAAAGTAAGAATTTCAAAAACTAATTAATTAAAAAAACCAGACATAACATTATCAATAAAACCGAAATTATAGATAATTTATAGTTTCATTAATTGTCAATCTTGCTTACGAAGAGTGTAACGACCCCGGATTTTTATTAAATTTAAATTAATGATTTATTGAATTTTTGAATAAAAAAAAATTGTGAAATAAATTGATAAATGGATGCGAGTTTCCCCTCCAGATGAATTCTATGTTAAATCAATTAAAATCTAAAATATTGTATATATGTGATTAGATTCAAATTTCAAGTAAATGGTTAATAATAATAATTGAATTTATAAATTCAACATAAGACAATAATATACATAAGTATGAAATAACTTGCAAAGCAAATAATAAAATAAGTAAAACAAAAATGTTTAACAAACAAAACAACTTTATGTATGCAAATAAAGTTATGTAACCAGACAAGAAGTATTTTAAAAACAAGAACAAAGTAATACTTTCGAGTGCATGCAAGTTGAAAATCTGGAAAACAAAGCACAAAACCAGGCAAGCAAAGGAAATAAAAATAAAATATCTATATAAGTACACAAAAGAAATGATGCATGTAAACAAAGAAGTAAACATTTGTACCTACTGCTATCCTCTCAGCCGAAATGCAAAGATATCAGCCACCATTTGAGAAATAATCTCTGCTTTGTTGTACAACCAAAAATATAATATACAACTTGTACAAATTTATATGCACCCTGTCACCTTCTTTTCCATATACCCTCATTTTAGTTCGAGCTGAGAAAGTATAGAGCAAACATCATTTTGAAAACTAAAAGATAAATCTAATGAAGATGGAATGCAAAGGTTCAAATTGGAAAATCAAAATGGAAGCTTGCATTTCTCAAACCTGTTTCAAAAAAAAACAAAGCTCTGTTCTTCAAAATGAAAGGTGAGCAAACCTTCTACTTTGAATCTGTTATTGTTATTTGGGAGAAAATTAATCTCTTTTATCTTCTTATACTTGGTGTGATGCTTCGATAATGTTGGTGATGATTGAAACATGTCTGTACATTCGAAATAAGATATGCATGTTGGTTCCAGGCAAATGTGCCTCTGATTCTTTTCATCACAGGGTTGATAAACCTGTTTAGAAATATATATACCATCCAAATACAATCCAAGTTAGGTACTGATCTCTAAAAACAAAATGTAGAACATTGCAAATTGAATTTTAAAAATATATTCCAAGTAGAATTATTAAATAGATATTGTGAAAAGGGTAATTTACAGGCAGATCATAAGATATCAGAAAATTCGAACATCTTAACTTCATAATCTGATTTCATAATCAAGTTTATATCACGAAATAATGATTTTTAGTGAAGGTCCTAAAATTGTTAAGCTTATAATGGTCGAGGAATTTGGGTGTGGAGGCAACAACCAAAATTTTCAAATTCTGTCAAACGGCAAGGTTAGGTTCTTCGTGGTTTGGTCAGAAGGTGGTTCGGGGATGGTTGATCATCAGAAAAATGATGGGAAAAATTCTAACTTGCTGAGGTGGTCGCGCGTAGAGGAAATAGGGTTTTAACCCTGTATTTTGACAGTCGAAGTCGCGAGGCACTAGTGGGGTCGACATAGCGTTTCGAACGATCGGACCAAGGGGGATGCGTTCACTGATGAACGAAGCAGCTTCGGCCAGAATTGCGAAGTTTTCGATGGCCTGTCATGGCGGAGCGAACCAAATTCTGATGATTGCGTGAGTTACAGGAATGAGCAATTGGCCTTGAAATTGTTCGATTTTGATTCAATGACGATTTCGTGAATTTAGGCGTTCGAATCGATTATGGTGATCATCGATGATTCTTAGGTGGCTGCAGCGTCGATCGGAGAGGGTCGTGGGGTTTGTGCACGTATACGTGCAAACGTGTATCAGTTTTGGTGTGTTAGGAGAAGAAGAAGAAAACGTGTATCAGTTTTGGGGAGGAAAAGGGGAGGCTCGAAGCCAAGCACGGGAGATTTGTTGACTTTCTCGAAGTAAATGGGGGAGGCTTGGGGTCATTCGAGTGTTTACTCGAAGCAGGGAAGGGTGCGACTCGAAGCACTTTGCTTCGATCTCGGGTTGAGCTGGGTTGGTTACAGGTTTATATAAAAACTGCCTGTAGCTTTTAAATTTAAAGCAAATTTAAATAAATTTAATGTAAGCTAGTTATAACCAAAGTTAAACCAGTGTGAAGTTAGATTCAAATGGAATTTTGGATCTTAAAGTTTTAAAAAGAAATTTGGATTTTTCAAATCAAAATTTAAACAAACAAATTTTTTTTAATATGAATTCAAGTTTTGGTTGAATTCAAATCTGAAAATTTAAAGTAGTTTTAAACTGAATCTGCAATCGAGATAACTATAAATCAGTTTTGAATTGAAAGTTAATTTTTAATAATTAAAGATTAATTAAGTAAATAATTAAGGTCAATTAAATTAACGAAGGTGATTAAGACTTAATCAATTGTAGTTACTAATGAAAGTGATTATGTGAGAAATAAATTTAAAGCCACACACAAATTTATTCATCTTAATTATAGATGTTTGATTGTTATTAGATGCTATGTGATGGATTGATATATTTATTATGTGATGTGATGCTATGTAATGCTTTGTGCTAAACTATTATATCTGTGATGTATATATTGTTATATGAATATGCAACCCTTTGACCCATAGAACGACATTTGAAATTCGGTGCGACAGGGAGTCGGATTCCAGTTGATTATCCGAAACCCACATCGAATTGTAATAGTGAATCTTTGTGACAGATAAATTTATTTTATCTATGAATCTGTGAATGAAGATAAGCGTTATCGATTATACCGCTTATCGATATATCTGTGATGATTGATGTTGCACTATTGTGTAAAACCCCTGGACCACACTCTTACACACACAAATATGGATTTCACGTGGAAATCGGTTAAATCACAGATAAATTAAATTTGATGTTTTTGAAATTGAAATTTTAATTTCAATTGATTTTGAAATTAGAAATTTGGGTTTAAAGTGAAAAGCTTTTGAAATGGAATTTCAAAGATAAAAGTTATTTTGAATAACTTAATCGAGTTTTGGAAATTTAAATAATTTGATTTAAATTTGAATTCAAGTTGAAATTGAATTCTATGATTTGAAACTAGGGATTAAAGAAGCTGTACAAGTTATATATGGGTTAAACCATTTAAAAGTATTGATTTGGGAATTTGAATTTAATTCAAGGGTTTTAACTCGTGTAAATATAACTGGATTTTTCCGAAACGAAAACTATTCGTTTTCAAATAGTAAAAGCTTTCACAAAAGTAATGGATTTCCAAATTGTGTTGAACGGTTTCAAGTTTGAAATAGAATTGAAATGTTTTGAAAACTATGAAATGAGTCTTTGATTCAAAGACCGGACGAGTTAATCTAACTTGAAATAGAATTGTTTTGAAAGGCTATGAATGAATCTTTGGAAACGAGTTTTGAAAGCTATAAGTTAAATCTTGATTTAAGGATTTAACGAGTTAATTCAATTAAAATGGAAATTGTTTTGAAATCCATGAATGAATCTTTGTGAACGGGGTAAACTTTGTGAATTGAATCTTTTTGTTAAAAGATTAAAAGTGTGGAAATTGTTTAAACCATTGAGGGTTTTTGAAATGAATCTTTTTGTTTAAAAGATTGGAAATGGTAATTTGTTTTAACCATTCGAATGAAAAGTTTTGAGCTTTAAGCTGTGATTTAACTGAGACCCCAGTATCCATATGATTTTTAATTGCGCTCGTTATTCGGTTTAGCCGGGAGAGGACCTTTGTGTCATATAACCCATTCCGAATAATGATACGACGTATATGGATAGCATTTGAAGACCGGTGGTGAAGACCGGGTATTTGCGAGAGCGATATGATGACCTATCGATTTTCTCTACATCATGGCTCCGGTATAGAGATTCCCTAAGTGATGGGAAGTCCGATCGAGATTGTGAATACCCGGATTTGCAAGGGCTTCTTCGGAAGTGCCTTCGGTTCTGTTCGAACCCGGAACAGACTTGTATGGATGTGTGTCTGACGTTACACTTTGAGATGTAAAGCTGGTTTCTATCAAATACATTTCTGTTGGTGGCGGAGAATTTATTCTCTTAGCTTAATACCCTTCTCTGAGACGTACGAGCTCAGAGGTTATGTAGTTGATGGTTACTAGTGATACATTCCCAATTTGGTAATGTGGCATACGAAGTGCTGCTGATCATTTGTTGATCGAAGCGTGGCTTTGTGAAAAAGCGTGGCTTTGTGAAAAAGCGTTGCTTTGTGAACGAGACTTCGTCGAGCCTCACAACCCGGTAATGGTCGAAACAGGAATGTTGCGACAAAGGTTTGTAGGGGTAGCGCCCCTAGGGAATGCCATTTCCTTCTGGATAAAAGGTGATATCATGGTATGGAGCCCAGATATTTTACCTATGTGGATTATATTTTGTGGCTGTTGCGTTTTTGATTGAGGATCCTCCGATAAAGGTCGGTAACGACCGGGGGATGGCATAGCTCGTGTGTTAGTTACCTAGTTACAGCTGTACAGCGTGAGGTAGCGTCAGTGTGTTAGTTACCTAGTTACAGCTGTACAGCGTGAGGTAGCGTCGGTCTTTTGTTTGCAGAGATCCGGTTAGGATCCGGGGCGTCTTTCCAGAGGCGTTTCTATTTCGGTAAGGAAGTTCCTTAGCCTGATCATTTGTTGGAAATCCAAAGAAACAATACGAACCCTGTACGGTTTTAGTTGTATTACCTGCTATGGGATGTGGCGGTAACCTGCTATTGAACGTAGTAGCTATAGTAGGCATACAACAATGGTTGTATGCTGGCTAAGATTTATATTATATTTTCGAAATGGTTTTCGACACTATGCACTAATGATAATAATATCGAATGATTTTGCGTAGTAAGCATTTTTGACTATCATAAGGAGAAATCTCCTCCAAGTCTGTGATTGCATTGTGTGTGTGGCGGGAGGCCTTATGGTAGTTTCATTTTCGAAAAGCATTGCGGATTTCAATGTTTAAAAGCCTTTTGTGTTTGTTTAAAGATAAACTGTTTTTGTTGCTCACACCAGTCCCATGACTGATCCGGAGTTTATTGTTCCCTTCCTAAACTCTGGGTGCCCACTATTTTCCACACGGGCAGTCTAGAGTTGGGTTTTCTCAGATATTCAGGTTTAGTAGATTATCTGGAGCTAGTTCAGTTCTTGGAGTTCATGGACTGACGTTGCTTATCTTGGAGCATTCTATTGGAGACATTCTATCCGCTGTTGGTGTTATCTATTTTCTTTCCGCTGCTATTTCTTGTATCATATCTCTGATGTATATTGATATCTGTTGTATCATTCTGTTGTACCTGTCATTGTATCAATGTTATGTAATTGATATATTCTTTTTCCGCTGTGTTGTTATACTTAATGGTGTTATAAGCTCCGGCGAATCGGATTTGAACGGTCGAATCTACGGCATTCTAGTACAAGGTGAAGTACGGATGTTGATTTTCGAACGCGAAAATTCGAGTCGTTACATGTGGTATCAGAGCTAAGGTTGAACTTTAGCTCAGGAGTATAACACATTAAGTAGCTCATTAGAGATAGAGTGAAGTAAACTCTAGAATGAGTATTCCTCAGATATCCGTTCGAATGCCTCAGTAAATTCTCTTACTATCTACTGATAGTGAGTATGAGCGCAAGAAGAGGATGAGATAGGGGACAGGGGAATACGACTACAAATGGTCGATACTCTGAACAACGAGGAAACGATCTTTTCTCTATCAATCTCTTTGGTTCAGCATCTCTTTCTCAATTCTTCGATAGTTTCTGGTAGATCCAGAAAGAAGATTCGATATATTTGTATGGGACATAAACTCCAACTGAGCCAAAATTGTTTGTTCGGATGAATTGTTTGAATTGGTTGCTATGGTTGGTAGGTATACTTTGGTTTCTAAACTGAAAGTTTTGAAATTGTATCCATATATCTATCTATTCTTTGGGTCCCGATATGTTCTACGAATGGTTAGTTATACTTCGAACTAACCGATGCCACTGTATATTTCGTAGAGCTGGATAACCCGAGTATCTTGTGAAGTGTCAAACAGATTCGTTCTTGTATCTATTATCGATATTCTGATTTGGTAAACCAAATGCGGAATAGATGTTCAGTTTGATTTGATGAAACGTTCTTCATCCATCTTTGTGTCTCCTTGGTAATTTCGAGGACGAAATTCTTTTAAGGGGGGAAGTCTGTAACGACCCCGGATTTTTATTAAATTTAAATTAATGATTTATTGAATTTTTGAATAAAAAAAATTGTGAAATAAATTGATAAATGGATGCGAGTTTCCCCTCCAGATGAATTCTATGTTAAATCAATTAAAATCTAAAATATTGTATATATGTGATTAGATTCAAATTTCAAGTAAATGGTTAATAATAATAATTGAATTTATAAATTCAACATAAGACAATAATATACATAAGTATGAAATAACTTGCAAAGCAAATAATAAAATAAGTAAAACAAAAATGTTTAACAAACAAAACAACTTTATGTATGCAAATAAAGTTATGTAACCAGACAAGAAGTATTTTAAAAACAAGAACAAAGTAATACTTTCGAGTGCATGCAAGTTGAAAATCTGGAAAACAAAGCACAAAACCAGGCAAGCAAAGGAAATAAAAATAAAATATCTATATAAGTACACAAAAGAAATGATGCATGTAAACAAAGAAGTAAACATTTGTACCTACTGCTATCCTCTCAGCCGAAATGCAAAGATATTAGCCACCATTTGAGAAATAATCTCTGCTTTGTTGTACAACCAAAAATATAATATACAACTTGTACAAATTTATATGCACCCTGTCACCTTCTTTTCCATATACCCTCATTTTAGTTCGAGCTGAGAAAGTATAGAGCAAACATCATTTTGAAAACTAAAAGATAAATCTAATGAAGATGGAATGCAAAGGTTCAAATTGGAAAATCAAAATGGAAGCTTGCATTTCTCAAACCTGTTTCAAAAAAAAAAGCTCTGTTCTTCAAAATGAAAGGTGAGCAAACCTTCTACTTTGAATCTGTTATTGTTATTTGGGAGAAAATTAATCTCTTTTATCTTCTTATACTTGGTGTGATGCTTCGATAATGTTGGTGATGATTGAAACATGTCTGTACATTCGAAATAAGATATGCATGTTGGTTCCAGGCAAATGTGCCTCTGATTCTTTTCATCACAGGGTTGATAAACCTGTTTAGAAATATATATACCATCCAAATACAATCCAAGTTAGGTACTGATCTCTAAAAACAAAATGTAGAACATTGCAAATTGAATTTTAAAAATATATTCCAAGTAGAAATATTAAATAGATATTGTGAAAAGGGTAATTTACAGGCAGATCATAAGATATCAGAAAATTCGAACATCTTAACTTCATAATCTGATTTCATAATCAAGTTTATATCACAAAATAATGATTTTTAGTGAAGGTCCTAAAATTGTTAAGCTTATAATGGTCGAGGAATTTGGGTGTGGAGGCAACAAACAAAATTTTCAAATTCTGTCAAACGGCAAGGTTAGGTTCTTCGTGGTTTGGTCAGAAGGTGGTTCGGGGATGGTTGATCATCAGAAAAATGATGGGAAAAATTCTAACTTGCTGAGGTGGTCGCGCGTAGAGGAAATAGGGTTTTAACCCTGTATTTTGACAGTCGAAGTCGCGAGGCACTAGTGGGGTCGACATAGCGTTTCGAACGATCGGACCAAGGGGGATGCGTTCACTGATGAACGAAGCAGCTTCGGCCAGAATTGCGAAGTTTTCGATGGCCTGTCGTGGCGGAGCGAACCAAATTCTGATGATTGCGTGAGTTACAGGAATGAGCAATTGGCCTTGAAATTGTTCGATTTTGATTCAATGACGATTTTGTGAATTTAGGCGTTCGAATCGATTATGGTGATCATCGATGATTCTTAGGTGGCTGCAGCGTCGATCGGAGAGGGTCGTGGGGTTTGTGCACGTATACGTGCAAACGTGTATCAGTTTTGGTGTGTTAGGAGAAGAAGAAGAAAACGTGTATCAGTTTTGGGGAGGAAAAGGGGAGGCTCGAAGCCAAGCACGGGAGATTTGTTGACTTTCTCGAAGTAAATGGGGGAGGCTTGGGGTCATTCGAGTGTTTACTCGAAGCAGGGAAGGGTGCGACTCGAAGCACTTTGCTTCGATCTCGGGTTGAGCTGGGTTGGTTACAGGTTTATATAAAAACTGCCTGTAGCTTTTAAATTTAAAGCAAATTTAAATAAATTTAATGTAAGCTAGTTATAACCAAAGTTAAACCAGTGTGAAGTTAGATTCAAATGGAATTTTGGATCTTAAAGTTTTAAAAAGAAATTTGGATTTTTCAAATCAAAATTTAAACAAACAAAATTTTTTAATATGAATTCAAGTTTTGGTTGAATTCAAATCTGAAAATTTAAAGTAGTTTTAAACTGAATCTGCAATCGAGATAACTATAAATCAGTTTTGAATTGAAAGTTAATTTTTAATAATTAAAGATTAATTAAGTAAATAATTAAGGTCAATTAAATTAACGAAGGTGATTAAGACTTAATCAATTGTAGTTACTAATGAAAGTGATTATGTGAGAAATAAATTTAAAGCCACACACAAATTTATTCATCTTAATTATAGATGTTTGATTGTTATTAGATGCTATGTGATGGATTGATATATTTATTATGTGATGTGATGCTATGTAATGCTTTGTGCTAAACTATTATATCTGTGATGTATATATTGTTATATGAATATGCAACCCTTTGACCCATAGAACGACATTTGAAATTCGGTGCGACAGGGAGTCGGATTCCAGTTGATTATCCGAAACCCACATCGAATTGTAATAGTGAATCTTTGTGACAGATAAATTTATTTTATCTATGAATCTGTGAATGAAGATAAGCGTTATCGATTATACCGCTTATCGATATATCTGTGATGATTGATGTTGCACTATTGTGTAAAACCCCTGGACCACACTCTTACACACACAAATATGGATTTCACGTGGAAATCGGTTAAATCACAGATAAATTAAATTTGATGTTTTTGAAATTGAAATTTTAATTTCAATTGATTTTGAAATTAGAAATTTGGGTTTAAAGTGAAAAGCTTTTGAAATGGAATTTCAAAGATAAAAGTTATTTTGAATAACTTAATCGAGTTTTGGAAATTTAAATAATTTGATTTAAATTTGAATTCAAGTT
This sequence comes from Allium fistulosum, assembly GCA_030737815.1. NCBI lineage: Eukaryota > Viridiplantae > Streptophyta > Magnoliopsida > Asparagales > Amaryllidaceae > Allium > Allium fistulosum. The sequence goes on from CM060905.1 coordinate 56,058,131, forward strand.
GAAATTGAATTCTATAATTTGAAACTAGGGATTAAAGAAGCTATACAAGTTATATATGGGTTAAACCATTTAAAAGTATTGATTTGGGAATTTGAATTTAATTCAAGGGTTTTAACTCGTGTAAATATAACTGGATTTTTCCGAAACGAAAACTATTCGTTTTCAAATAGTAAAAGCTTTCACAAAAGTAATGGATTTCCAAATTGTGTTGAACGGTTTCAAGTTTGAAATAGAATTGAAATGTTTTGAAAACTATGAAATGAGTCTTTGATTCAAAGACCGGACGAGTTAATCTAACTTGAAATAGAATTGTTTTGAAAGGCTATGAATGAATCTTTGGAAACGAGTTTTGAAAGCTATAAGTTAAATCTTGATTTAAGGATTTAACGAGTTAATTCAATTAAATGGAAATTCTTTTGAAATCCATGAATGAATCTTTGTGAACGGGGTAAACTTTGTGAATTGAATCTTTTTGTTAAAAGATTAAAAGTGTGGAAATTGTTTAAACCATTGAGGGTTTTTGAAATGAATCTTTTTGTTTAAAAGATTGGAAATGGTAATTTGTTTTAACCATTCGAATGAAAAGTTTTGAGCTTTAAGCTGTGATTTAACTGAGACCCCAGTATCCATATGATTTTTAATTGCGCTCGTTATTCGGTTTAGCCGGGAGAGGACCTTTGTGTCATATAACCCATTCCGAATAATGATACGACGTATATGGATAGCATTTGAAGACCGGTGGTGAAGACCGGGTATTTGCGAGAGCGATATGATGACCTATCGATTTTCTCTACATCATGGCTCCGGTATAGAGATTCCCTAAGTGATGGGAAGTCCGATCGAGATTGTGAATACCCGGATTTGCAAGGGCTTCTTCGGAAGTGCCTTCGGTTCTGTTCGAACCCGGAACAGACTTGTATGGATGTGTGTCTGACGTTACACTTTGAGATGTAAAGCTGGTTTCTATCAAATACATTTCTGTTGGTGGCGGAGAATTTATTCTCTTAGCTTAACACCCTTCTCTGAGACGTACGAGCTCAGAGGTTATGTAGTTGATGGTTACTAGTGATACATTCCCAATTTGGTAATGTGGCATACGAAGTGCTGCTGATCATTTGTTGATCGAAGCGTGGCTTTGTGAAAAAGCGTGGCTTTGTGAAAAAGCGTTGCTTTGTGAACGAGACTTCGTCGAGCCTCACAACCCGGTAATGGTCGAAACAGGAATGTTGCGACAAAGGTTTGTAGGGGTAGCGCCCCTAGGGAATGCCATTTCCTTCTGGATAAAAGGTGATATCATGGTATGGAGCCCAGATATTTTACCTATGTGGATTATATTTTGTGGCTGTTGCGTTTTTGATTGAGGATCCTCCGATAAAGGTCGGTAACGACCGGGGGATGGCATAGCTCGTGTGTTAGTTACCTAGTTACAGCTGTACAGCGTGAGGTAGCGTCAGTGTGTTAGTTACCTAGTTACAGCTGTACAGCGTGAGGTAGCGTCGGTCTTTTGTTTGCAGAGATCCGGTTAGGATCCGGGGCGTCTTTCCAGAGGCGTTTCTATTTCGGTAAGGAAGTTCCTTAGCCTGATCATTTGTTGGAAATCCAAAGAAACAATACGAACCCTGTACGGTTTTAGTTGTATTACCTGCTATGGGATGTGGCGGTAACCTGTTATTGAACGTAGTAGCTATAGTAGGCATACAACAATGGTTGTATGCTGGCTAAGATTTATATTATATTTTCGAAATGGTTTTCGACACTATGCACTAATGATAATAATATCGAATGATTTTGCGTAGTAAGCATTTTTGACTATCATAAGGAGAAATCTCCTCCAAGTCTGTGATTGCATTGTGTGTGTGGCGGGAGGCCTTATGGTAGTTTCATTTTCGAAAAGCATTGCGGATTTCAATGTTTAAAAGCCTTTTGTGTTTGTTTAAAGATAAACTGTTTTTGTTGCTCACACCAGTCCCATGACTGATCCGGAGTTTATTGTTCCCTTCCTAAACTCTGGGTGCCCACTATTTTCCACACGGGCAGTCTAGAGTTGGGTTTTCTCAGATATTCAGGTTTAGTAGATTATCTGGAGCTAGTTCAGTTCTTGGAGTTCATGGACTGACGTTGCTTATCTTGGAGCATTCTATTGGAGACATTCTATCCGCTGTTGGTGTTATCTATTTTCTTTCCGCTGCTATTTCTTGTATCATATCTCTGATGTATATTGATATCTGTTGTATCATTCTGTTGTACCTGTCATTGTATCAATGTTATGTAATTGATATATTCTTTTTCCGCTGTGTTGTTATACTTAATGGTGTTATAAGCTCCGGCGAATCGGATTTGAACGGTCGAATCTACGGCATTCTAGTACAAGGTGAAGTACGGATGTTGATTTTCGAACGCGAAAATTCGAGTCGTTACAAAGAGTGTGTACAGTTTAAATTTATAAATTTTATATTGAAATTATTAAGCTTCAAGATAATTAAAGAAAATAAATGCTATGAAATTCAGTTCAATATGTAGATTGTTATTGATATAAAATTTCGCATACTAATAAGTGTAAAATAGGTCCAACTGGAGAATATATATATACATACACACACACACACACACACACACACACACACACACACATATATATATATATATATATATATATATGTTGGTATATACAACCAAAGGTGAAAGAAAAAAATATTATTTAAAATTCAAATTCAAACTAATAAATTATGAAGCTAATTATTTAATTAATTACCACTGTTGCGGTAGTTAATGACAAATACAATTAAAAAATGCATCTATACTTTGCTTCTATCAACTTCAGGATGCTTGCATCCGATTCCCACTATTGGAAACTTTTCGGTAATTATCATTATCAATTTTATAATTTTAAAAAATATGTAAAATAACTTTACTATCTACTATACTCATAAGTTGTTAGAAAGTTCAACTTCTTTTCAACCTTCTTCATACATTATCTATGACATCAAATAGAGAATGCAGTGCATAAACATGGATCGTTAAAAGATAAAAAATTTAAGTTTTTGGAAAAATTTATGCATGTAACCTATAGTCTGTTGTTGTCATACCATCCTATAGTGATAATTTTGACATAAGGACAATCTTCCTTGTTTATGTGGTAGGAAAGGCAGGTGGATAAGTGATAACATGTTTATGTGGTAGGAAAGGAAGGCGGATAAGTGATAACATCAGCTTAGTAGAAAGTTTAGTTTGTTTGCTTTTTCTAGTCAATTAAGTTACACAGAGATCTGATTGTTAGGCATTATAATAATAGTCTGGTAGCTGTGTATATTTTTCCAGTATTCTTTAATCGTTTTCTTTTATTGTTGTAATAATACAGAGTCTAACATATTACTATTACTATTACTATTATTTAATGATGAAGAGATACTAGACAATCATTTTACGAACTACATCACCAATTTTTCTAACCGGGTTCCAATTTTTACGAATGCAGCTGAGTAAGTAAATCACTTTCCTCTCTTAATTAGTACTCCTTTGGAAAGTTGCATGGAGTTTGAAATCTTGAAATATAAATTAATTTTGTGATTATTCTCTTTCCCTATTTCATCAATATGGAAAGAGTCTATTGTAGAATCAATGCTTTAATATTGGAGGATTAAATAGACATCAACTGTGCAATTTTTCTCTTTCCTTATTTCATTAAATGTTTTAATTATGGAATTACTACTTATAATTGAATGGGCATTGAATTAGGATTAGACTGTGTTGAGGTGACATTTAATATGTTCTTTCTTCATCAAATCTAAAAGAAACCATAAACATAAAAATGTTGCAATGAATGAATCTGAATTTTCATGTCCTTCTGACGCAGCGGAAATAACGGATGACAACGAAATGAAGATTTCATGTCCAACTAATCGATGAAACGATTAGATGAAGCAATATGAATCAATGAATTAATGATACCAAACGCACAAATCCGTTGATCACAAAGATACCGGACTTTAGCTATCTTCGACACGTTGATCGCGCACGATACCGTGGGAGAAGATCTATAATTCTTCGAACGTTGATCAAGCGCACTTGATTCCGTGAATTGGCTTCAACAATCATTGATTCGAGCGCACTCGAATGCCGAAGGTGGAGATAGGAGATAACACTCAACTACTAATTTTAATGGAGGCAAGAAGCACAAACCAAATTTTATTTCAAATTCAACAATCTTTTACAATGACATCACATCCCTATTTATAGGGTTTACAACACAACACAAACGACTTACAAACAGATATATACGACATAAGAAAGTTACAACAGTACACGACTTAACAAAAAAATAATACAAACAAATGACTTACAAAACAAAGCGACTTAACAACAGTTCGACCTAAACAAGTAACGACCTAAACAAGGCTGTCAACGATCTAGGCAACTTCAGCAGCAATATAAGCAACTTCAGCGACTTAAGCTTCCAACGACCTAAGGAATCTTCGACTTAAAGTAGGTCGTTCGCGACTTATCTTCTCGCGACTCAACTGGAGATAGGGCAGCGACCTAAGAGAAATTCGCGACCTAAGGAAGATGTTCGATCGTGACATAAGGCTGCTGGAGTAACTTACGACTTCGTTCGACTTAAGGAATCTGCGACATAGGCAGGAGTTTGCGACTTACGACAGGTCGGAGAAAAGATGGAGCTTCGCGATTTTAGGTCGTTCGTGATTTAAGGAGGAGCGAATATGTCATTCGCGACATTAAAGATCTTGCGACCTACTGTAGCTTCACTACTTACTGGCAGAGCGACCTAAAGGAATCGCGACATAGGCTGTTGGAGCAATCTAGGGCTTCGCGATTTGGGTTTCTTCGCCTTGCGACCTGGGGACGCGCGAATTAAGGGTCGCGACTTAAGGTAAATCGATTATCTTATCTTGCGCTGCATCATCCTTCCCTGGTTGAAAAGAATTCGTCCCGAATTCACACTTTTTCCTTCTTCGAGACGCTGTCTTCCATTCATAATCTGGTCTGATGCGGCTCTGGTGATAACCACTCTTGAGATTGATTTTGTCTTGACACTTTGAAGATGTGGCTCGACATAAGGAATGCATTGCGTAAAACAGACGTGGCATTAGGCAGGCGGCATAAGGAAGTGATCTGAGGGAGATGACATATGAAAGAGTGTGGAATGAACTAAGCACTAGGTGCCAGATCCAATTCATGTAGCACAGAACTTCATAAGAATAGTGTCGTATACCATATTGCTTGTGCCAATAGGAAGATGTGATATAGAACCAAAACGTGTCGAAAATGTGAGACGATATAAGGAAGTTTAAAATCACGGAACGACTTAGGAAATCACGACCGAAAAAGTGTGAGGACTCATGCTCAGATTCTCGTCTTTCCTGATCTCGTTCAAGTGTGTCATCATTTAGAATATTCCCTTGATGTGTTGCATCAATTTTCCCTGACTGAAATGAATTCCCTCTCGCTCCTCCTTCAACATGTTTATTCTCATGAAACGATTCCATGCAACTGACGTTGATGACGTTAGCAGTGCGGATATGATCAGGCAATTCCAACTGACAATCATTCTCTTCATCCTGTCTTTTCAACTCTTCTTGTTCTTTCAGATTTTGAAGATCATACGATCCCTGTAGTAGAATAGTATCTGGTACCAGTTCAGTGTGAGGTTGAATGTCCTGTAGTGGTGGTAACTCTTCGGGTAGTTCCTCAGGATATTCGACTTCAGACTCATTGAATTCTGACCCAACTTCCTTGAAAACCTCAAGATCTTTACTCGTTCCTTGCTCGGTCAACACAAGCAATTCATTTCTAATTTTCACAGACTCTTCCAAAAATACAAGATTAGTCCCTTCAAGCAGTTCCTCAGAAATCTCATCTTCACACTCCTCAAATATTTCAATCTCTTCAGAATTCTCAAAGTCAGAACTTTCTCTAGATTCAATCAACGTTGATAATTCATCACTATCTTTCATTTTATTGACGAGCTCTTTCAAAGACAATAAACTCTCTGATTCTGCCTTCTCTTCTGTTTCACTTTCACTTTGTTCGGGCTTCTCGGAGATTATGGAATTAACACTTAACGGCCTCTCGTCCATAAGCTCAGGTGTTAAACAAGAATCCTCCATCATCAAGTAATTTTCCTCAACTCCGAACACAATTTCTTCTTCCATACTATCGACATCAACTTTCGGCGGTGAAGAATATTCAACTTATACATCCACATTCTTTGACTCAATTTCTTCATCATCATCAAATTTCGGCGGTTGATAAAAGTCAAATTCAGCAGTCCTCCTCAACAAGTTACATCCTTCATCTCCAGACAAAACTCCTTCATCGTTGTCAAATTTCGGTGGTAATTCTTCGAACGATTCTGTAGGACCGACCTCCTCAAACTCTTCTAACATTGGTTTAACCTCCTCAGGAGTTTTAAGCTCTTCACTTGCCTCATACCTAACCAACGCTTCAACACTACCTTCTACTTCTTCAACACTCTCACTGACAGATAACGGACTAGTCGGTTCCTCTTCCTTTTCCGGTTCGCTTTCGGTAGAATCATCCACATCCTCGTTTTCACATTCTTCGACAACAAATGCTTTCATCTTGGGCTCCGTATATTCAATATTTCTATGGCCAGATTCCTGATAATGATAGCGCTTAATTCGGTCATCAACATTTGTCTTCGTGATTTCATGTCTAACTGGTTTGTTGACTCTCTTAGAAACATTTATACTGCAATCAACACCTTTATTCTGATTGTTGGAGTTTGTAACCATACCCTTTCCTTGACTCCCTTGTCTCAACTTCTGCAACTGTTGGTTCACACGAGTTTGATAATTGTAGGGTAAGAAATTTGCCTTCATCATCCTTTTCATCTTATCCCACGTGACAACTTTGGATTTCCCCATTCTCTTTCTGGTTGATTTAGTTTGTTGCCACCAATCCATAGCTCTTCCTCTCAGTCTTGTAGCAACTAACTTAACTTGAAGATCTTCAGGTACGTTGTTGAGTTCAAGAATATTTTCAACCTTTGATAACCAATCCAAGAATTCCTTTGCTTGTAGACCACCTCGGAATTCTGGAATTTCCGTATCCTTCCTTGATTTCCGTATATGACCATCCCCTTCAATATTGGTATATCGATTTTGCCCTTGACCCGAATATCGAAAGTGAACACTATTACCATAATTATCTTCTTCAAAATCAAATGAGCTTCGATGTCGATTCTGATCATTGATTCTTCTATGACCATGCATGTCCTCTCTACTTCTTCTTTCATAATCACCATATGGCTCATGCTCGTAACCACGATAAGCTCTTCTTTCTTCATTCCGATAATTATGATTATCTCGAACTCCACGATCTCGATTTATCGTCAAAGACGATTCTCTTCTTTCTCTATCATAACCTGGCGACACTCTCCTTTGATTTCGATTCATGTCGGACTTCATTCTCTCCATTCTCTCGAAACCCTTATTGAACCTTTCATCAATACGTTGTTCCATCTGTTCAAGATCTTCACTCCCATACAAATCTGCAACACTATGATGACGGTTAACATATCTCGGAGGCATGATCAAATCTTCAACAGATCTAAGCACAAACTTCACTTTGATCCAACAATTTCGAATCAAACTCCACCACTTGTTTGAAATCTCACGAACACCCCAAATAAACAAACAACTTAATTCGAACTCCAAAACTTCAAATTGAACTTCACACTTCAACTTCAAACTTTCGGCCTTGAATTACAAAATGATGCACGGCTCAAACACTTCAATAAGAATTGGCTCCAAGATTCGGCTTAGCTATGATTGGCTAAGTCTAGCTCCGATACCAAATGACGCAGCGGAAATAACGGATGACAACGAAATGAAGATTTCGTGTCCAACTAATCGATGAAACGATTAGATGAAGCAATATGAATCGATGAATTAATGATACCAAACAGACAAATCCGTTGATCACGAAGATACCGGACTTTAGCTATCTTCGACACGTTGATCACGCACGATGCCGTGAGAGAAGATCTATAATTCTTCGAATGTTGATCAAGCGCACTTGATTCCGTGAATTGGCTTCAACAATCGTTGATTCGAGCGCACTCGAATGCCGAAGGTGGAGATAGGAGATAACACTCAACTACCAATTTTAATAGAGGCAAGAAGCACAAACCAAATTTTATTTCAAATTCAACAACCTTTTACAATGACATCACATCCCTATTTATAGGGTTTACAACACAACACAAACGACTTACAAACAGATATATACGACATAAGAAACTTACAACAATACACGACTTAACAAAAAAATAATACAAACAAATGACTTACAAAACAAAGCAACTTAACAACAGTTCGACCTAAACAAGTAACGACCTAAACAAGGCTGTCAACGATCTAGGCAACTTCAGCAGCGATATAAGCAACTTCAGCGACTTAAGCTTCCAGCGACCTAAGGAATCTTCGAATTAAAGTAGGTCGTTCGCGACTTATCTTCTCGCGACTCAACTGGAGATAGGGCAGCGACCTAAGAGAAATTTGCGACCTAAGGAATATGTTCGATCGCGATGTAAGGCTGCTGGAGTAACTTACAACTTCGTTCGACTTAAGGAATCCGCGACATAGGCAGGAGTTCGCGACTTACGACAGGTCGGAGAAAAGATGGAGCTTCGCGATTTTAGGTCGTTCGCGATTTAAGGAGGAGCGAATATGTCGTTCGCGACATTAAAGATCTTGCGACCTACTGTAGCTTCACTACTTACTGGCAGAGCGACCTAAAGGAATCGCGACATAGGCTGTTGGAGCAATCTAGGGCTTCGCGATTTGGGTTTCTTCGCCTCGCGACCTGGGGACGCGCGAATTAAGGGTCGCGACTTAAGGTAAATCGATTATCTTATCTTGCGCTGCATCACCTTCATATCGTCTAAATAGACGATGGCTGTCTATATACGACTTATTAGATGAATGTTTATATTTAACTTGCAAGGTATATGTACTTGTCCTGGTACTGCTATTGGGTTTGGAGCAGAAAACGTTGACAACGGTGAAGCTACCAAATTTAAATGAACCAGCGTTTCTTGTGGTCCTGTAATAACCTGCGATAATGATAACGCTGAGAGTAGTATGAAGAGGATGAAGGTGGGGTGAACAGGTCTTCAAAGCTTCTCAAGCGACAACTAATGAAAAGGTCTTTAATTCAAAGCTTATCAAGGGACAAGTAAGAAGTTAGAAAGTGGAATAAATGATGGTATTTGTTTAGTCTGGGAGTTTGAACTAATGTATTTTTCCCTCTTTTGCTACCAATTTGATAAACCATTAAACTTTTAAGTTGAAATTTCAATCATGTTTTACCCTATGATGCACTTTAGCAATGAAAAGCACGTGGTGCAACTGGCTTTTCATGGTGTATGCGTGATTTGTCTCCACCAGACTTGATGGAATTACAAAAGGATAATTCATATTTCTTTTCTTTATGAATGTTGTTTCCTTAATGAGTTAGGCTTTAGTATTTTTCAGAAAATGAGCAATTATTGTTTATAATTGGAAGCATTATCTGAGAACTGGCAGTGTGTTCGAATAAGCATAGTTGAATTATGGATATTAATTTTACTTTCTACTCATGTTCTACATATGTTCCCACCTGCTATAGGCTTTTAGGTTTTAACATCATGTAGTATAAAGTGTTCGCATGTTTCATATAGAAGTATATGTAACATGGTTATCAGTGTGTGCATGTATTAAATGTAAGTATATAAATATTTTTTACATTTAATGCTTATTAACCGCTCAACTATTTATTATCGCCATATTTTTTTATATTAAACACTTTTATAATCAATTGTATTGAAAAAAATGCATGTTAAACTTAAAATTTATATTTCTTGATTTATCGATCATATCCGTCTATATCTGCGGATGCATGCGGATATCCGTTATTCGAAAATAATTTCGGATGAGGATATAGCGCTATCTGTATCCAAAAGTATCCGTTAATAAGCTACACTTGAATCCTTCAAAACTAGATTGGGCCTTCGTTTCATCTTTCCCGTTAAATTGGTCCGCCCCAAAGAAGGCTAGTGTTACCTAGCCCTGATTAATGGTGTGTGTATGTATATGTGTGTCTGTATATGTATATATACACACTTGTTCTACACTGTATTAATCCACGTGACCGACCACATGAAAAACACATTAGTTGCTTAAAAGGTGTAGAGTTAATTGGATTCTAGAAAGAATATTATGGTCAAATTGAAAAAATCATGTGCAATGTCATTCATATAAATTCTAATTTATTGCGATAGAGGGTAGATGTTGATTGCTTTTATATTTGGATATGCATCTACAATCTTAAAGAAGAGATTGTTTTCCATAGCAATCTCCATCTCCTATATGCACACAATAATCCCTCGTGAAAAACACATTCTCTTATTTTTAAATTTTATTTTTTCATCTTTCATTCGTTAATTCATATAATTTTTTCTTTGTTGATAAAATAAAATAGAAGTGGTTATTTAAAAGGTGACAAGCTAAATAATTGTTTCTTGTTTCCCTTCATTCCTACATGCAAGTTGAATTTTATTATCATTTTACTATGCAAATTGACGTTTTATTGATTGTTCTTTTTATTTACGGTTCTTGTCATAAAGTTGTTCCTTATTACTCTCTTTTTCTTTATGGATTCGATTTCTTTTAATACAATAATTTGATTTGATAATATTTGTAGACTATAGGAGTTATGAGGTTTAGAAATTCTTGCAAAAACCGTTTTATGCACCTAAGGTTTTTAGTTTAGAGTTTTAAAATTGTTTCAAAATTTATTCCATGCAGGTCAATCGTATTCGTGTGCTTATTTCACTGGTACATCGAGAGCTTGTGGTATTTAATAATTTAAAATTTGCATTTTTCTCATTAAATATAAAAGTTGGAAAAAGGTTTTGGCACTATTGTTTGAGAATTGTTTTGCTAAATTTTGTAAAGAAAACTTAGTAAAACACCTTATTTAAGTTTCAGAATACACCTTCGTCCCTTCTCAAAAACTTGTTATAGAAAAAGGAATTTAGTGAAACACCCTGTTTAAGTTTCAAAATACACAGCCAACCCTCCTTCAAATCAAGTTTTAAAGCAAATGATTAAGTTAAGGTTTAATTTTTGAAAAAAAAATGTCTCTATCAAAAAATAAAAATAGGGTGTAAATAAATGTTTTTGATGAGAATTTCTCATGTATCAAACTTTAAAATAAGGGATGAATTCTAATTTTCACTATAAAAAACACCCTTGTTTTTAATGTTAGTCAGACTGCAAATGTTTATAGTTTTGTAAAGAAGAAAAAAATTACTTTTGTTCATAGAAACATGTGATTAAGTGCATATTTGATTTTGAAAAGAAAATAAAAGGAATTTTTTATCAAAACTAATTTGAATGTGCAATTTAAAACATGTTATTAAGGAGAATCTTCATGTATCAACTTGAAAATAGTGTGGTGAATCCAAATTTTCACTTATTTAAATTTTATGCTCACATTTCTTTTGTTAAATTTATTTTTACTTCTCATAAAAAATATGAAGGGGGTAATGTGTGATCTTTAATTCTCCTAGATTGCCACTAGCACCACATTATCTTTGTTTGAAAAGAAAATACATATTGTCCATCTTTGTGTTGCAATTTATTCATTTGGTTTAATTTTTGTTAGACCAGTTAAGTTTACAAGCTTTTAGGTTTCCATAAAGTTTGATGATATTGATTAGTCGATTTATTTTGTGATTTATTACTTTGGATGGGAAGTCATTTTAGTTGTTCATTTGAACATGGATTTATTCTCACTTATGAACTTAATTTGAAGTCATATGTGAGAAAAATTGTTTATTATCTTATCTGTTAATTTTTATTTTCTTCCCAGCTTTTTTTTCATTTGCAGTTCTTTTGAGGTGTTCATTTTCTATTCTTCCTTTCGTTTGTTTTCAAGAAGAGAAATCAATTTTTATTTTATTTATATGTTTTACTTGAGTTCTCTATTGACGATATGGTGTTTGTCAAGGTTTCTCCACTAATAAAGGGAAGTTGGCACCTAGGTTTGTAAGACATTTTCTAATACTCGAGAGAATTGAGAACCTTGCATATAATGTCAACTTACCTCAAAAAATGCCGAGTGTACACATTGTATTATATGTTTCACATCTTTGAAAGTTTATGTATGACTCAGACATGATAGTTGCACCAGATCAACAAGATGATTTGGAAGTTGAAATTGAAGCATTGAGACCTCGTCGTCCTATTCATATAGTCGAGTGTGAGTGGAACCAACTTAGAAGAAAGATTGTAAATCTTGTAAGGGTTTATATTAGAACCTTGGTTTTGATGGTGTCAATGAAATATGTTCCACTAACTACTTGATTACAGAATTCAGCTTGGACAACAACATACATAAAATGCAGCTATTTCAAAAGATCATTTATCAACATATGACAAACTATGGCTAATGAGAAGACTATGGAAATTGATGAACTTTGATGAAATCTCTAAGTGATAGAAGAAACAAGAGTTGACATCGAAGATCTAAGTTTTTATATTTAAGTTGACAATCGAGTCTTAGGGATCATATTTTGTAAAACCAATCATATGTCCTCCATTTCATTGCAAACTTTTCTACACACTCCAGAATCATATGCTTCACTTCTATAAATCTTCTAAGGATTTTCGAATCCAAGGGAATTGAAGAATAAGTGAAAACAAAACAACAGAGCATTAAAATTATGCTTGCACTGATCGACCGGTGATGACCTCACCGGTGCACCGATGGTGGTAGAATTTTGTGCCTGTGTCTCTGCATGTTTGTTTTTATCCTTGCCTTTGTATCTCTTTGTCGCTTCTCCTCTAGACCAGTGCTTCTCTTCTTTGCCACCCTTTGACCAGTCACTAATCTTCAACACATCCATTCGTCTGTACAAAAGAAGCAGCAGACTTCAGAGTTGAATATCCATTTTCTAGAATACAAATTATATTGCTTTCTTTCTCTCTAATTCTCTCATCACTACTGCTTCTTTGATCATTCAAATAGATATTCTCATACTCAAACTTCTAAACCCCCGAACCTCTACTCATAACCATATCGAGTGGTTATAGGAGTTGGTGTACTTTAGTGATGTGAATCGTGTATTTCAGACACAACCTTATCGAAGAACATTTTTTACTTCTATCAAAAGGTAGGTCTATGAGGTGCTCAGGCAGTCTGTATTATGAACTTGTTCCTCCAAGTTAAGTGAGAGGTTTGAAAGGAAATCCTAAGAGGTGCTTAGAGACTGGACGTAGAAGAGATGCTCCGTACCAGGATAAATCTTGATGTGGTCCTTTACATACTTTACTTTTATAAATCCCCATAAAATTAACGATAACTAATAAATAATAACGCTCCAAACATGGAATTTGAGCAAATGAAGAAATTTGCACCATTATGTTCGTGATGATTTTCCGAGCAACTTTCTTTTTTGGAGTTTTGCGATCGAAGCTCAAACAAAAAAGTTATTAGCGTTTGATGTTTCCGAAGTAAAAATAATTGAAAAACAAAAAATAGAAATAAATAAACATTAAAATGTGGACCCCATAGGTCGGTCGACCGCCTATAGGGGAGCGGTCGACTGGTCTTTAGATGGCAGCTAGGGTTTGAACATGGTCACCGACCCGAATTTAATTAATTTAATATAACAGTTACGGTTGATTCGAGCATCTATAAATGCATGCCTTGCCCCTCACTTCTTTTCTCATATTTTCTAATCCAAGTAGCAAAGCTTTGCCATTTTACCTTCTCCACTAATTTTAAAAATAATAAAATATTATACACACACACAAGCACGCGAGCAAATCAGAGAAGGGCGAAAAATATGTAAAGTATGTGTTTTCTTCTCCGTAGTTTGCACTGTCTATTTCAATAAAATATGTATAAAAATGTGACGTTTGAGTTCACAAGGAATATATAAAAAAGGAAACTTAAGTGTAAAGTATGGATTTTCTTCTCCGTAGTTTGCACTATCTATTTCAATAAAAGAAAAAGATAATTCCTTGTAATTTCAAATAGAGCAAAAGTCTCATTTTTGAGTAATTTATGGAAAGTTATACCTACAATCCTTTTGAAAGGATAACTCTGAAAAATTAAAAGGTGGAAAAGAATGTCCTATTTTATGAATTAATTAATGATTAAGAATAGACACACACATATAGATATATATAGCGTAATTTACGATAATATCTGTTTTAGCTATTATAGCGTATTAAATTATTGGACTAAAAAGAGGGAATAAGAATTTCAAATTTTATGGACATTAACTACAAATTTAATAGGCAATAAATTTGTAGTTAGTAGAGAGTTTAAGGAATTAAACGGGGACTAATTAAAGAATTCAATATGGCATTGATGAGGTAATTGAATAGGCAGAATAAGTGAATTTTGAAACGGGTAAATATATATTATGAGAGATTATCTAATTTTGACATTAATGATTAATAATTACGGACAATGGACATTTATTAGACTAAGAAGGAAACTAGGAAACCGAAGCTTAAGAGTATAAAATAGAAATAATTACGTAGCGAACAAGTATTAATACAATTAAATACACGTAGAAGACAATATAATTTTCATAGTAGGGAATTATATAACTTCAATTATATGTTTGCTACAAGCATGAATTAGTGGGTCTAGCTCAACCCTTAGGCTTTGGATGGTAGGTTTGGTATAGTGGTTTAGAATGCAATGTCAGCAGAGTTACACAACAAAAGTCTGCCCTTCACATAGAGGATACTAACAGTTGTGTATTCTTTACTAATAATGTGAGACATATCCAATTATAGGGCTTGTGGGGAAGGGATATGCGTTGCAAATAGGTAAAGGAAAATATACCGAGGGTTCATCTCGGATTTGAAGTATTAAATGACCCAGTACTTTTAAGGAAATAAAGTCTGCTTCATTTCCATTAAGAGGTATTAAGCAACCGAAAGGGGCATTTTTCCTTCACTCACTTAGGTTAGTCCAAACGAGATGTCAATTGTGGAAGTTCGGTAGGCTATGTCCGTATTTTACTGGTATTTAGTAGTAGGTCTGGCATATAGGCTATGACCACCAGTGGTCCCAAGTGAGCGGTAGAAATTGGGTTATGCCCTGATAGATTTCGCTTCCTACTAGTATAGAATCCATATGGAAGATGCACAAATCTCAAACTCGATGGTTTGACGAAAACAAGTTTATCGGAGGTAGGCTAGTTAACCCTTAGATGAGTCTTTGAGATGCGTTAGTAGTACGACAATTAAATTACAAATTGTAAATCCATATAAAGGTCATCGGTCTTTGTAGCTTGAGCTAATTTACTAGCATTTACGTTGTGGAGGGCCCGCTTCGAGACCGAGGTATTAAATGGTCACTGGGTCTGCCTCCTCCTTATTTAAGAATTATTAAATGACCGAGGTTTTCAGGTAGTCAAACAGTTAGACATATATGAGGATACGCACATGCTTATATAGTTATATCTTGGGGTAGGTTAGGCTAGGCATATCGTACGTGCACATAAGATTTAACGGCTTAGCTGTAAATAATAGACATAACACAAATGGAAATCAATCGACATAAATTAATGGTATAGGTAAAGTATGTAATTTTCAAATTACCAAACGTTGTTCTGACCCTCTCCTCATGACAACCCACATGATATATTTAGAAAGATTGGATACTGGAGCAAGACAGAAACTACAAATGGTGAAGTCTTCTTATTCATGCTCGGCATGTACAAGGTAATTAAATATCCAAGGAATGATATTTCGAGATAATAGCCTTAGTCAATGCACATGTTTTTTCCAATTCCATTGCGAGTTTATGTTGATCACACTCTGAAATATTTGTGTTTATTACAGGCTAACAATACTAACGATCCATACCTTAATGGACCTAGGTTTCGATTTAGTCAAAATTCAGGCCCATTAAAGTGCAGGTTGTAACATTTGGTATCATAGTTAACGTTAGTCGAACATGTGAATTAGGATACGCTAAGAGAACATATGTTTATTTTTATCTGTAATTACATATAAATTATACACCTAACCCTATAAATTCCGACTATATAAGTTGTTGTGACCATATTTCGAAGGGATGGGCGAGGCGATCGCGAGTTGCAAAAAAAAATAGAGTTAAATTTATACTCCTACCCCTATTACCCTACAGGCGGAGGTTGTATCATAATGAGTGGATCGAGAAGAGCATGATCACGACATATAGACAAATCTCGTAGGCTGGATTGTACTTGACTTCTTTGTTGGATGTAGGCTGCCTTATGATTGTAGATTTTGATGGATTGTCGATTGAAGATGCACATTTCATCTAAACAAATGGGAAGTAAGAAACTATATGTTGCAAGTGTTTGGAACTAAGGTATGTAGAAGGAGTGTAGAAAATTCCTACAAGCTGGTGTGCACTAATCACCACTAGAAGATAGTCGGATTTTTGATTAAGATTGAGTAAGGAAGAAGGAAAGTCCAAAAGGAAAGATAATTAAAGTCCATTTCTAAGTCTAAACCCATGTAAAGAATTTGATAGAAATATTTTTGAGAATCCTTTGAAATGTTTTGAATGAGTTTTTCAAAGGACTTATTGGGATATTGTTGTTATGAAAAAGCAAGGAAATTTGGATATTCATAATTTAAAATTTTAACTAGTCAGAAGTTTCTAGTTTAAAGATTATCGAAAAATATGATTTTTCATTTTTGAATTTCTTAGTTTAAAATTGATGAAGTCAAAATGTTTGAACGTAAAGATTTTTGATAAAAGCATATTTTTTTTGAAATAGATGAATAATAAAGTGTATGTTGGGGTCGATGATTTTTTATATTATGTAAATTTGGAAATTCCATTTTAAAATTCTTTTTAAGGGATGAATAAATGGAAATTGCACTTGATTCAAATAGGGTACAGAGAATAGAACGGTAAGAACACCTAATAATTTAGACAAAAATAGCATTAGGAATTTATATATAAATAGGATTAGTAATCTAGTTAAAAATAATATAGGATAAAAATAATAGAATTAGGATACGAAGAATGAATAAATTCCGTAGATATGTAGTAATTAGCAAATATATTTTAGATAGATGCTTCGATTGATATTGCAATTACATATATCTTTTAGAGGTCTCCCTTTTGTGTCTATTAAAATTTCGCCAAAGGGGGAAGTAGAAATAACATGAGTAGTAAGAAAATAATAGGACGGAAGTTATCCTTGTATACTCCACTTTTCATTAAATAAAGTTATAGAAGATGTTTTTTGAACAAAAAGAGTTAGGATGATAATTGAGTATTGAATGTTTTGAGTTAAAAATTCTACTTTTAAAAGAAGTAAATTTCTATTGTATAAAGTCCTTGAAAATATAAAGTTGGTTAGAAAAGAGAAATTTTTCATTGCTCTTTTTTGGAGACCAAGCAATTTTGAATTTTATAAAAACGTTCCTAGGTTTATATTTTTAAAGGTAAAAGTTTTGGATCAAGTACTTCATGATTGTGAAGTTTTAGTTTTATAAAGAATAGTGAAACCCAAATTAAATTTTGATATAGAGTAGATAGGGATGACTGCCCAAGTAAGATGGGGTAAAGATTTATTCTATGAATATTAAAGCTATGGATGCTCGTATGGTAGCAACAAGGGTCCATTGAATAAAAGGAATGTTGGTATGAACCTAGAAATATTTTATTAGATATGTGTGGAAGCCATGAGAATAACCCTCATAGGAATGGAAAATGGTATCAAAGTACAATTTTACGAGTCCTAGGGTATACACGCGTGAAGAATCAAGGATATAGAGGAAGTAAATACCAAAATTTGAGGGTATTGTTTAGATATTATCGTTGAGAGAAGATAGTATGGTCGAAGAAGAGAATAATAAGATGACAAACACACATAAAGGATGTTAGTTGACACAAGGTTAGTGAAGGAAAGATAGGTGGTAGAAAAATTATTGCATCAAGCTAATTTTTCAATGAGTTACTCTAAATGTGAATAGTTTATATTTCTTACCTATTGTAAGATAGGAATGCACAATTTATTCCATAATCGGGCATAATAATTGAAGTAGCAAATGGACCGCATTTGTTAGAAGCTAAGAAGGAGAGTCAAAGAAGGTTGGTGATGGTGGAATGACATACTAGAAATGTCCATCTTAATTTAGTAACGAGTGTTAGGGCCACAACATCATTGACACCAGCCAATGGTGAATGACGGCTACCAAAAAAATTTTATTTTAGGATTTTGGGGTAGTAATCACTAGTTGTCTCTCTTAGATTATTTGAGAAGTGTACGATATGAGACATGCTCTTGTTTAATCACTGGGTTGATTTTATGGATGTGATTAAACATATATGCACCCACACATATAGAAACAGTGTAAATAAAAAATCGTAACGGTACATAACTAGTGATAAATTGTACGTAGGACTAAAAGTTTATAAAATAAACTAAGAAATTAAGTTAGCGACTAAAATTAAAAATGCTACAATCTTAAAAGCTTTAGGATTTTGGAAAAAGTAAATTTTAAGGAGCTGAGGACATGGAAAGTTTATTGTGAAATCACAAGTCACTATCCCTATGCCTTAAAAGCTAAAATTTATAAATGCGCTTATATGTAGTTTGTTGTTTTAGAATAAAGGAAAAAAGGTTCCCCAAATCTAAGACTAATTGCATAATACTAGGGTCAATCATATGCATTAACTCATAGACTGAGTCCATATTACGTTAAGAAATGACCTGATTTGTTTTTAAAATGGAGAGCCAGATGTTTAGGGAAATTTTGTTTGAATGCTTTTGAGAATTTGGGTTCAATGATTTGTAAATTTTTTTGGCCAAGTGCTTTTAAAAAAAATGGTGTTTAAATGCTTTTAGGAATTTGACTTTTCAAACTATTTTGCAAGGTTGGTTGGAAAAGGAAAAGGATTTTTGAAGGAAAATGAAAATTTTCAGGTTTCAAGGGCCACATGCTTAACGTAGGATGGGTCAATGTGTTAGTAAATATAATTTTTTACCGTTCGACAAGGGTGACAGTATACTCAACGTAAATAATAACAAGGGAAAATTCTATTTTAGATTTGGAATTTCTATTTTTATACCTTGTTGATAGTAAACGAAAATTTGTACTTACGATAATTACATGTTAGCATCGAAAAATAAACCTCTTTATGCGAGTTATACTTTAAATTTCGAAACATTTTGGGGGAAAAAATTAGGTTCCAAGGTATAATGAAATAGGTATCCAAAAAAGGAGTGGAATTATAAATTTTTCCACTAATTCCTTTTTCGACATAGGAGTATAGATTCAAAAATTGGATTTTCAAAATTTTGGATGTTAAGCATTTTATGCTAGGTTTTTGATGATAGGGATTATATGCAAAATTGGTTGAACTATACTCCTACTCGGAGGAGTATAGAAATTATTGAGTGGAGAAAGATTTTTGAAAACTTGCATTACATATAGAATTGCCAATATATCTAGGTTGTCTGCATCATATTTTCAAAATGTTTTTAAAAGAATGCATTCATATAGGTAATGTCGATTTAGAGTCATTCTGCATAAATATTTTATTTATTGTGATACACCATGCACTTGTATATGTTTGGCTGCAAAATTGGTTGTACACTAATTGATTAGATAGCTTAGATTGGTAGCACGCTGTGTTACATGATTCTACCTTTATGGAATTTCGAGGACAAAATTATTTTAAGGGTGAGAATGTAACATCAAATAAAATTAATGATAATTAATAAATAATGAGCCTCCAAAAATGTAATTTGAGCAAATGATGTAATTGGCCATGAAGCTCGCACCATTGTATTTGTGACAATTTTCTGAGCATCTTTCATATTTGGAGTTGCACAATTGGAGCTCAAACGAAAAAGTTATCAACGTTTGAAATTTCCGAAGTGAAAATAATTAAAAAAACAAAGAATATAAATAAATAAACATTTAAACGTAGACTCCACCGGTCGACCGTCCCTTATGGGTCGACCGACCGCTAGCGGTTAACCATCTATAACGGAGCAGTCGATTGCTTTTTAGGTGGCAGCTATGGTTTGAACCATTGCCAACAGCCCTGATTTAATTATTTTAATCTAATGGTTATGATTGATTAGAAAGTCTATAAATGCAAGCCTTACTCCTCCCTTCTCTTCTCATATTTTCTAATCCACGCAGCGAAGCTCTAAGATTTTCTCTTATCCACTACTTCTAAAAATTCTAAATATTACACACACACACATAAATTTTTTGGAGAAGGGCGGAAAATAAAAGAGAAGAAGAGAAGGAGCGAATCAACATTGCAAAAGAAAAGACAAGATTTTATAATTATAATTCTATATTCCTCTTAACCTTAAATCTCTTATCAAATCTATAATTCTATAGTTTGTATATACCTTATTATACATATTCTTTTAGGTTAAAAAAGAAAATGAATCAAGTAAAGGAATGGACTTAATTTTGGCAGACTTGGAAAGCTAAAAAGGTGAGTGGAAAATTATATAATTTTTTATAGCACTGAAATTTATATATTTGGATTTTATTTAGCTACTAGATCTAATGAATTCTAGGCTTAAAACATAAGTATAGGAACACCGTATAATATAGGTAATTGGAATAGGAATAGCCCATACTTTCATAGGAAACGAAAGATCAAGCACTGCCAGGAGCACTAATCTACACATTTGAAGCTGAGCCTTCCAAAGGACTCCATGACGGGGTTCTCCTTCTCTTTCTCTTTCTCTTTTTCTTCTTTTCAACTGGTTAGGGATGAAAAATCTTTTTAAGCCTAGCGGTGCAAGCATTGTGCACCAGCACTCTTGGAACTGAATAAAATAGATCTTTTGTTTCTTTTGTTGTAAACATTTTCTATGAAATTGTTATTCTTTCTCTGCTTGTTACATGTGACTTATAGAGTAGTGTATCTTGGATAGCTAATGCAGTCCCTGCATTTTTGACAGAGAAAGTTTCCTTCTTTTTAAGATATGTTAAATAGTAATATGGTTATGTGATGTGTCGAGCTAGGAAATTCATATGAACCAAGTGCCGACGAGGTATTGAGTGGTAGACGGCACTAATATTAAGCGAGAGCACATGTTTGCTAGTGGGTTCTCTTGGGTGACAAGCGATCATGTGTAGAGTGACATATGGGCCCGAGTCAAACCAGAGCGCATGAGGGTTCGAATGTTCTACTAGGTGACACATTGCTAGCCGTAAGATGATTCCAGGTCCCAGACCGGAGCGCATGGGTGGCTCGAACGCTATTATATAGAAGGGTAATGTAAAATGGTGAGTTGGACAGTAAGTGTCATCGTTGATAAGAAATAGCATATAGTAGAACTTATTATCAAGAGTAAGAACTTACCTGTGATGCTGGGGTAGGCTTGTGAGTGTGCTTGAGAAGGGCATTAACTGTTAAGCCGGGCATCTATAAACATGCAAGCGAGCATTCGGCCACTTTCAGACATGGTTAAGGGGAAAGACAGATGAGGGAGCCAATTGATGGCCCAAGAGAGGTTGATCCAAATATAACCCGAACTCCTGAGTTGCTCAAGGACCCTTCAGGGGAGACATGCGACAGGTGACCATGATTCCTAGGCTTGTTGTCTTCCCTCCAGGTTTAGTTGTAAGCGTGGACCAGCCCAGACATTCTTATGGGAGGTAGCACTCCTATGCAGAGAGAGATGCGCACCCCTTCCCCTTTTGTAGGAGGAGGCGCCGCTTACACTAGTATGGCCAATGCCACTTGATGAAAGATGGAAGATGGAGGAATTCGACCTTCGATGGTTGGCATAATCCTTACATAGAATAAACATGCAACCTCCAAAACTTGGTTGGTACAAGCAGAAATGTCAAAGAGTGAACATGCACTAAGGCAACACATGACATAAAGCCAAACTGAGATTATGGCCCAAACTGTCAAGGGAATCTACTTAGTTACTAGAGGGTGCGGTGGAACACAAGGTGTGAAAGGAGCTTGTAGAAGAGAAAACACGTGAGGAAATGCTGAGAAAGATCAGGGGAAGGGCCTTCCTTCTAGCACAAAAATATTGACTGTAGTTTTCGTCAAACTTGGAATGAGATTAATACATCATGAAGAGAAATGGTCATGTAACAACATGTGCATTCGATCCACTAAAAAATGGATTTAGTAGCGTACAAAAAACACAACCATAACTTATGATAGCGCTTTAGGGAACGCCGTTAGACGATTTGTAACTAAAAATCCACGACTTTTTGTTGCATTATCATAAGCACTGGCGAAAGTAACTTATTGTAGCGTTCTGCAAACACAATCAAATTTTTTATTGTAGCGCTGTATAAACACCGCTATTATAGTAGCATTTTTTGTCTTCCACCACATATATTTTGGTAGGGTTTATTAAACGTAGTTAAATACTGATGATTTTTGTTTAAATTTCCCTCGTTGTGGTAGCTCGTTCAGTATCCACTTCATTTTGCTCATAACATATATTATATAGTAATAATCAACATATGTCAGCATGAAATCAACAATCACTCATATAAATATCACATTCAAACAACCGAAAAACACAGTAATCGCATAATGAAATACGATATTGTAACAACCCGCATTTTTATATTCAGAATATTAAATATTTGATTTATTTAAATAGTAAATTGCTAGTATAATCGATGGGCTGAAAACTCAATTCTCACAAACAGATAAATTAGGAAATCAGTCCTCTTCCATTGAGTTTGGATCGTTCGAGCAGTTAAGAATGAGTACAAGTATCGATATAATTCGATCGATGGATTTTTAGCTAGTAGCCTACATTCGATTAGATCGATCCAAATGGCTAACTTTTGTATCTGATGGAATTAGATTCTGTAAACTTCTCCATTTAGTCGAGGATACAGGTATTTGGTTAAAAACGATAGTAAGCACGCTTTTTTTGGAGTTACAGATTTCTCGATAGATATTTGTAGTCAATACGTGGGAATTTGACTATTTGAGGAGCAGTCTCAGATAGTGTCATAATTTATACCATCAGGACCATCAAAATATATGAGTCCGACTGAGTGGGAATCATTTCGGTTGGAGCTTGTTACAACTCGTACAAGTTGAAAACGTGAGGTGAAATTTGAATAAATACATTTATTTTATTTTATTTTGATAAAATATTATTCCTCTCTCCCAAATCCATGTCGTAACTCTTCAAATCAACATCCCAAATTAGTTTACCTTCGATCCCTAGCGATGAGCCACGGGGGGGGGGGAGGTTGTTCGGAAAAATAGGCATCGTGGCTTAGGCTAGGTTTGGAATGGTTGGATTAGGCAGTGGCGGTCAGTGGTGGCCTGGATCTAGAGTTGACTAGCAAGGCTAAGGTAGCCTTTTTGGTCTTTGGGTTTGACCGGAGTTGATGGGAACAGTCTTAGATGAATCGCTAGAGTAAGGGCAAAGAGAGACTGCAATTCCAATCTAGAGCAAGTCTTACACTGTTTTGTAACCGACAGGATCTACCTGCCAACTTCTTTTAAGGTGGTTTTCTGGGAAGTCCACAATAAAGTTGCGGCTCTCGATAGTTCTCTTTAGTAGTAAATGGCGATTCAGCATGGGTATCAGTTAAGGGTATTCATATTATTGGCATGGGCGTTGTGAGAACTTCACAAGGTCTATCACATTGGATACGACTCGAGGTCTATAGTACAATTAAGTACTGAACCTATTTAATTTGGGCACTAGATGGGTATCATTGGACTACATTAAATATCCTTAGTGGACTCCCCCATCATCGATGATAATTGCCAATCTTTATTCTTTATTTGACCACGATTGTTATTATTGGGCATGTTATTGGTTAGTAGTTAGTTATTATTATTTACTGTGTGTTCAACTTATATTGTGATATCTATATTACCCTTCCTCTTTTATATTGGGTTACATGTATCATGGTGTATTGTTACGTGTTAGTCACACTTTAGTAATTGTGTTGACTTGTTGATTATAGGATAAGAGAAGGTTATTGTACGATTTCCTATCTTTTGAGACATGATAACTTTACTTGTTTATGGACAATCCGGGTTACTCTTGAGCCACGTTTGTGAAGAGGACCGTCTGTGCCTAGTAGTTTCTTATTTATATGAATATAACAATGATATATAGTATTTTGCGGTGGTTTCGCTTACACCAGACTTTATGTCTGACCCACATTTTGTCTTTTTGTGTTTATGTCATAACAACTCTTGAGTACTCGATTGAGTAGTTTGAGAGTCAAGTGTGTTGAGGATAGGTTTGCAAGGCAGCAGGAACATTCTGAAGGTGTGAAGTCGTTATATTGGATATACATATGTATATACTTGCCTTCTATGTAGTACATGACCATTTTGCATAGGAGACTTAGGATATGAGATATTACATTCAAAACCCATATGAATGGCGTTAAGCATATTGACTCTTTTTGCTGGTGTAGTCCTTTTTATGTAGTACATGATAGTTTATATCACATTATATGCTTCCGTTTGTGCAACCCCTTGTTTAAATTTTTTATCATGTTCTGTTCATGCATATTCAATATATTATACATTATCTTTCCACTGTGAGACTGGGTCGATGTGACTTGGTATGATGTTTAGATTTTTTTACCCCTATAAACTATCTTTTGTAGTATTTGGGAGTTGGACATTGTCATTCAACGTTGATTTTGGGTATTACAAAGGACGGGTCGTTACAGTTGCTATCAGAGCTTAGGCTCAACACGTAGGACCAAGTAGACGTGTTTGAGTTAAGCAACCGGTAGATGGAGATACGTTGAGAGTGCGTACTTGTATTTTTTTTACTATATGATACTGTATACATGGCTTGTCCTCTGGACATAGATTTATTTTTGTCATTAGTTTCTAGGGTTTCATCATTCAGGCTACCTATATTGGCAGACGGAGTACAAGAGCGACTATGGATGGGTAGTCTGAGATGTATGATTAGTTCAGAGACTATTTAACCACAACATTGGATATTCCATCTCCCGAGAACATTCCAACTGTGGTGGTTAGTGTTGAAGGCAATGTAACCCTTTGGGCATAGTAGTAGAAGAGATTGATAAGAGACCATGACTTGAATTGATTCTAAACATCACTTCGAGTCTCGGTTTATTTCTGAGATCGAAAGAGATGTACGACTCGAGCGTTTCATCCATTTGTAACATGTTAGCATGTCATTGAAGGCGTATGTTAGTCTATTTAACCTTTTGGCTAAATTCTGTGTGGAGGTGGTTATTACTCCTTTGAAATAAGCACCGAAACTTGCCCAGGGTCTTAATGCATAGATTGGGATTTATCACTTAGGCATATCTTGAACTTGATCCCTTGCACTATAGGTTAAATATTTTGTAAGGATTAATCTTACGTAGGAAAACCTTGACTATTCAGCTAAGGTACAATAACCGAGAGTACTGCCATTCGAACTTGATGCACAAGCTTTCAAGTAAAGTGGAGTTGTTTAGTGAAGTGTGCTAGGATTCTGTATCCAATTAGGATCCAATGGTTATAGAATTAGGTAAAGACAGAATAGATGACTTATACATTATACGTAGAGTCTTTCATGTTAGAAGTCTTTTCCTGGCATTTGTAAACCTTAGGCGATGGGAGTAATCCTTTGTGTTGAAGTGGTATTTTATAAAGCTAAGTTCATTCGCATACTAGTTCGAGCACAAGGTTTCTAGGTGATTTGCACTAGTTGGACAAGGGGTTTTCACTCAATTCTTAAAGCGAGCACTTAAGTCGGATTCTTGAGGTGTTTAGGAGATTTTGAAGCGCGACCTTGGTCATGCAAGGAAATTTTCAAGGTCAAACAAAATAACCGGATCGGAGTTCGCACGGGAAGAGTTAGGTGATCGACCTTAATTTTGACAAAGGAACCGTATGAGCAAATTAAACAAGGGATCTGATAGGGCATTGTAATCATTTGGAATGATCTTTATTCATTGTAAAATTGTGTGTATGGTATGGTATAGTTAGGATAGCTTGTGATAGTTTGGAAAGGAACTCCTTAACTAGTTTTGTGACGATTTGGTTAATCTGTTAGGTGGCGCTATGATACTTTCCTAAGCAAGCATCGTGGTGCACTTAGTATATTGTCCCTATTATCATTGTGCAGTTGAGGTAAGTTTGAACCCGAGCGAGCCCAAGCGTTTGTAGATCGTTATTTAATGATGATTTAATTATAAAGTTGTCTCCTTTAGGGAATGAGTTCTATTCGGCGGGGTAAGGAAAATTGAGACTTAGTTCGCTTAATTTATTCGGGATGTTGAGAATCGGGATCCAACATATAATCTAAGTTTTCCTCTTCAGGGCGGGAGGTTTGATAGCCTTTCATGTATTGTTTTCATGAAAGGAGTTGCACCGCACAAGCATTTGGGTCATCTTAGATGTCGAACAGACTCATTGGGGTTTTCAGTTTAACGTGCACATTTTGGCTATTATTGGTCACCGTGCATGTTAGTATAAACTCTTTATTATGTTTCATTATTTTGTATGTTGTTTGTTGTTTATTGTTGCATGCTATTGTTTGATTATTGCTAGATGTTGCTTATTATAGTTTGATGTTGTGTGTTATTGACTGATTTTGATTTTTTTTGTTGATATATTGTTGTTGGTTTTTTGTGTGATTGTTTTTTGATTATTTGATTTTTTATTTTTAAGTGATTGATTACTTGTTGTTTCTTAACTATTGATTGATTATTTGTTTGTCTAAATGTGTAATTCAATTGACGTCGTCGTGATGAGTCAACTAGAGAAAGTGGAAGTGAACTGGATGTGGCTTAGACCTAGAGGGCCTATTCATTTCTGGGAATAGTGCTATGTGGCTTCAGATCCATGGGGTTAAGCTTGTCTGTGTTTGATGAAGCTTTGTGTTGATATACCTTCAAATACTGAAGGAAATTTTTTTATTTTCCTTTTTGTTTTATTAAAATGTAAGAAAACGTAGTGTAGAGCTTGCTTTGTTGTTGCTTTTATTTTACAAACTTTCTTGTTGTTTTTTATAGCAACATAGTTATTTTAGATGCTTGTTGCTTTGGATGTGTTTGTTGCATAGTTAGCTGTAATATATCTATTTGAGATACATGTTGCATATGGATTTATATCATGGTAGAGTTGACATGTAGATTTGTACCATGGCACTATTTGCATTCATGATTGAGATAAAGTTGCATTCATTTTAGAAATGCAAGTTAAAGCGCATGTTGAGTTGCATGTTTGGTGGTTGCCATGTTGTATTATTTCATTTGTCATGTTTAACTCTCTTTTGAGTTATATGAGTGAAATGCAGGTATATGGAAGCTAAGGCATGCTTGAAGTTGAAGAGAGTGTTAAGCTAGATAAGGAGAAAAACAAGCAAAAGAAAATTGATAAAAATATGGAAGTTTGAGAGAAATTTAGAGATAAATTCACTCTCTAGATCACATAAATCAACTAAATGAAGTTATAATCTCTCTTTTCTTGTCATTAGTGTAATTAGTTGATGTGCTTATCATAAGTATGGTATATTTGTGCTATTAATTAGCCCAATATAAACCATCAAACTATAACACAACCACTAATACACATTTAACTCACATGAAATATGACAACAAAGTTGAAATAAAAATCTATTTTAAGCCTAGCCTATTAACTATTGTTTAGGAATATAGGTTATCAAATTTCAATTTCAACATTCACTTCTTTGCCATAATCATATTTAGATGAAGAGGCAATTTGTGTTATGTTTGTTTAAGCATAGCCTATTTGTTATGAACAATATGGACTATCAAATTCAAAGCTAAACCACTTCAAGTGTTTCCATTAAAGCACAAAAAGGGAGCATAAACCTCAAAATGTTGCATCTTCATACTAGAGAGCTTCATTACCCCTAAATTATAGGGATTAGCATCTCATATTTGTTATCATATGAACAAATGTAGAAATCAACATAAAACAAGAAGAGGAAAAAGAGAGCAAAATGAAAGGAAAAATTATTCTACTTGCATAAAGTAAAAGAGATCTACACTACAACATGAAAGGAAATAAATAAGAAAAGAAAAGAGCAATGTATTAAAGTTGCATAAAAAATAAATTACATGAAAAGGAAATGGCTAAGTAGCCATGGAAAAGAGAAAGAGAGCTTTGATTTATTTTCTAAGCTAAACCTAACTAAGAGAGGAAGAGGGTTACATGAAACATAACGGGTATTTATACATATTTGGAAACCCTAATTCATTTTTTAGGGAATGCCCAAAATACCCTTGTAGGAAGTGTGGAGGCCAAGTAATCATTAGCTTCAAATAATCCTCATTTAGATGTGCATGAAGCTTTAAACCATATTAGCATGTGCATTAGCCTCTAATTTGTACCTGAAGGTATGTGGGTAGGTGGGGTCCTCCATGATCATCACTTTGAATTATTTCCATCTCCATTCCTTTGTATTCACTCTTGTGCATGCATATATCTTCATAAAGCCACTTGTATTTGAAATTAAATTCCTACAAATTAACATAGAAATTTTCAATTAAAATTTTCACAAATTAATAAATACACAAAAATGACCATTTTGCCCTTATATGAAGATGAATATGTGACAATTTAAAAATAATTTGAATTTGGTTTAAACAAGTTAAAATAACCAGTATGGTCATTTATTTAATTTAAATAGAATAAATATGGTGGTAAAAATATGCATATTTACGTGCACATCAATCTTTCTTTGTCTATTCAGCTTTCTAGTTACTTCAGTTTATCCCAGTTGTTTATGATTCAGATTTGTCAGTTGATTTTGTATTTAAGACTTCTTTGTATTCGAGATCTCTATTTTATTTTATTTCAGGCTTTGATGTTTATAAAGTAGCTTCATGAACTACTATTTATTTATTCTGCTGGTTATTGTTATATTACTCTATGCCTATGATTCTGTAATTGATTTATTTACTGTATATGCTAAGTTTTCCCAAATAAAAATTAATAATATGTTGTTTTGAGCAATTCAAATCTGACATGAGTGGATGATTGTCGATTTGAATGGTTCGAAATAGCAGGTCATTACACGATATTAATCCATCCATGTAATTAAAATTAAAATAACCGATCACTTGGCCATATGGTAGAAAATTATATACTGACACCAGATTTGGTTAAATTAAATGGTTTCAAATCTTGAATTGGAATTGATTTAAATGATATTGTTTTAAAGAAAATTAAAATTGGATTTATATGAATTAAATTATTTACTAATTCAAGTTTAGAAATATTGAAATTGAAATTGTTTAAATGATATCGTTTTAAGGATTTAATTTGGAATCTTAAAGATGAAATTCAGATATGATTTGAATTTATTGGAAATGAATTATTTTAAATGTTTAAATTTTAAGTTAAAATTTTAATTTACTCTAATTAAAATGGTTTAAATTGGTATTTCAAAATTTAGATGTGAAATGGATTTAAACTAAATTGTTTAAAATGAGAATTTTAATTGAAAATTTCATCCATTTGAATAGAATCGTTTAAATTGAATTTGAAGTAAATTTCGAAGTTGTTTTGGATTGAGGTTGATTTAAATTGAATTTTGAATATGAAATTGATTTGAATTGGAAGTCTAAAAATTGAATTCGTTTTGATTTGGATTAGAACCTGAGTTCAAATTGCTGTGAAAGAAAGAAATAGTTTTAATATAAACTATTTTAATATATAAACTATGTTAACAATCAAATTATTTTAATATATAAACTATTTCACATATTC
Source organism: Allium fistulosum (assembly GCA_030737815.1). Lineage (NCBI taxonomy): Eukaryota > Viridiplantae > Streptophyta > Magnoliopsida > Asparagales > Amaryllidaceae > Allium > Allium fistulosum. Next base: position 56,087,897 of record CM060905.1, read on the forward strand.
AAACTATTTTCAATCTGCCAAACTTTTAAATTATCAAAACTACTTTCAATATTCATACTATTTTTAGTTATCAAAATTATTTTCAATATTCAAAACTATTTTTAATTATGAAAATTACTTTTAATATTCAAACTATTTTAATTATTCAAAACTATTTTAAATATTCAAACTGCTTTAAGATTGGGAATCTTTTAGATTTAAATCATTGATTTAAATACGAATGTTTTGATTTGGAAGTGTAACCTATTTTTGAATTAGAAATGATTTTGAAGTGAATTTGATATTTTGATATGAAGTATAATTTATACTGTTAAACTGAATCTGATATTTTGATATGAAGTGTGATTCGTTCTTGAAATTTAAAAGAACCAACCGGTGTGAAAAATGATGTTTGGTTGTTAAAGAGACCGACACCGAATATTGGCATACTCCCTATCAATACCGAAACCACTTTAACAACTATGTACGCGGTGGATGATCCAAAATAAAGTGGCTGGATTTGGCGAACGTTTACTAGATTTGAAGAAAGAGAACGATAATGGATATACCTCAATACTTGTGTCAATTGGAAATGACTAAAACAAAATGACTTGTCCTGACTAATGAGGCTATCTAACTCTAGTGACATCTGTTTTTTGTATTACTATATTGATTTTGATTTGATTTGTGCACCTTAATTTGATTATGGGATGGACGGTGGGCCGTTAGGGGTTACCACCAGTCAGGTGACTCGAAATTGTAGTATCCAACCTTGGGCATTGCCTCACGTGCCTTTGTTATACTTTTATCCTTATATGCGACTACTAGGATTTTTTTAGTATGGTACCTATAGGGGACTCACTGGCTACCGACGTTACTGGTTGTGTTACGGACCTGCATAGACTACCTGCTTAAAAGATGTGTTAAGGGGGATCAATGTAAATCCTTAACACTATTTTAATACTTTACTGATAGACACTACATATGTAGTGGATCTTACTATAAATAGATAATTTAACGGATCCTTAGGTGATGGAAAATCCTGTAACATCTCTTAAGTTATTGCCTTGACATTGTACACTTGATAGGAGATGGAAAATTCTGTAAAAATCTCTGAAGCTATTACACTCATGTTTACTTGTTATTGATTTAACTTACATTAGAACTTTTAATTCTGACTCAGGTGTTTTATCTTTGTTAGGAACTGGAGATAGTGGTTTTGATGACAACAACCTTTCAACAACCTTTGTTACTTATTTTATTATAACTTATATACTAACACTATTGTCTAGATATATATGAATGTTATTACGCAGGATATATATAAGCCATGTACTGATTATTGAAGACTGTACAGTATAAAGATTAAGAATGAAGAAATCAAGTTTGAAGACTCATGAGTATCAAGATCAAGTTTTCAAGACGAGTGTCTAATTTTTGTTAAAACTTCATAATAGCATGGAAATCTTCATTCTGAATTTCATTTGGGATGGAACCCATTTCTACCTTCTTAGTGGCTTACAAACCCACGACAAGTAGCTTACAAACCTACGACAAGTGGCTTAGAAACCCACGAAAATCCTGGTTTTGTTCAAGTTCTCGAGTCCTGATGTGATGAGATATTCTGCAGGAAGAAGCTTGCAAAACTATTTCAAAATGGTTTTTCAAAATGATTTTCAAAACTGCTTTTCAGAATGTTTTAGCCTTAAAAATTATCTTTTCAAATGATTTTCAAAAGGATGTTTTAGCCTTAAAATATTCTTTGTTTTTGTTTTTAAATAAACTCCTGTTTTAAACTTCGTTTGTTTTTAAAACTATCCTCTGAGTTTTAAATATTCTGAATAATATATATATATATACTTGAGATTTAAAATCAAATTTATATATACATTCAAAAAATATATTTTTCTACTCTTCTTTATTTTAAAACGTAGGAAAATTAGTTTATTTTACTCCAGAATCATTTCATCTTGTTTTCCTCTCAATACCATTTTCAAAATTTTTTTACATTATTTCTAACCGAGGGATGTCGACATCATGGGATTCCCCATGTCGACATGGTGGCCGTTTTATTCAAAAGTTTCAATTTTCAAAAGAAGTGTCTATTCGTTTAAAACTCTTCACGAATGGTTATGACCGTTACTGGTTTATAAATAGCCTTCACAAATGAATTTTTTAACTAACTAATTTCTTATTTTCTTCACTCCTCCACAAATCCATATTCTAAAATTTTCATATTTTTAAGATTGTGCCAAAATTCTGCCAAATTCTCAAGTGAATCAAATTAGAATCTTATTCTTGTTTGATTCTCTGCCCTCTCTCAAAGATCAAAGTGCTATTCAGAGTTATAGGATCAAATTGTAATCAAATGTTTATCGAGTCTCTCTATAAGGTGTGGTTGTGCCTGGAAATCAATTGGGTAATCTTGTGGCCCGTAAATCAAGAGAGTTTGCCTCGAACTCGTGAGACACGAGGGTACCTCAAGGCCTTTTGAAATTGAGGAATGTAATCTCGACATTGGTATAATAAAAATCTGTATGAGGTGGTTTGCTTTGGTACAGGACTGGATGTAGGGTAACTCCGAACCAGTATAAAATCCGGTGTGTACTTTCCTTTTTACCGCTTTTTATTTACTTTCTGCATTTGTGTTTGATTCTGTGATTGTTTTGTGACCGAGTTCTGCATTTATTAGTGTCATAATTTTAATTTAGTCCATATCAGTCTAAGAATCCATTAAACACTATTCACCCCCCCTCTAGTGTTAAATTAGCCTTAAGATCCTTAATCCGCACTCCCTTTCAGTCTTTTTATTACGCTTGGGTCATCCTAAGTATTAGCATTTGAAGATATTTTTCCTTGAAGATGAAGATGGAGTTTGCTAGACCGTATTTACAATTATTATTCCGCTGCATTTTTTGGTATGTTTGTGATTGTACTCTTATTATGTTGTAAAAATCGAAATCAAATGTAAATTGTAAAACAACTTCATAAACTGTTTATTTGATTATTATACTAGGTCATTCCGCTAGACTCTATATTTTCTTTCCTTCTTTTCTCTTATTTTCTTATTAAACCCCATTGATAATCTACCCTTTTAAATGGTTTGAGTTAGATATGTGTGGTTTATTGTTGATTTAAATTGTCCAAAAGGGTAGGTCATCACAGTCCGGGATATAGGTATTTGGTTATAAACGAAAGTAAGCACGCTTCTTTTGGAGTTGCAGATTTCTTGATAGATATTTGTGATCGATACATGCAGAATTGACCATCCGACGACCAGTCTCGAATTGTGTCGTATTTTATACCATCGGGGCTGGAAAAAACGTGGAGTAGTGTGGAGCGAGAATCGTGTCGATCAGAAGCTGTTAAAACTTATACGAGTCGAAAACGTGAAGTGAAAATTGAATAAATACATTTTTATTCAATTTTATTTACATAAAATAGTATTTCCTCTCTCTCAAATCCATGCCGTAACTCTTCAAATCAACGACCCAAATTAATTTACCTCCGATCTCTGGTGATGGGCCATCAGAAGCGGCGAGGCTGGTCGAAAAGGGGCGTCTTGGCTAGGGCTAAGTTCGGTGTGGTTGATTAGGCAGTGGCGGTCAGTGGTGGCCAGATCCGGAGTTGAACGACAAGGCTATGGCAGCCTTTTTGGTAGCTAGGTTGGCTAGAGGCAATGGGAATGGTCTCAGATGATGTAACAACCCATATTTTTAACAAGTATTTTTAATTCCATTTATTTGAAAACTTTGATTTTAAATCATTTAAAATTGGAAGTTGGAATTATCCTATGTATTTTGGAATTTGTTTATAATTTATTTTCCAAATATATTAAAATAATGATTTTTTGAAAATTTTATGTTTTTGGTCAACTTTGGTCAAACTTTGACTTTCAGTTGAAATGTTAAATTTGAAATTTTAATTTCCAATCTTTTTCTTTGAAGCTGGATATGATTCTGATATTCGTTCTACTTTTCGTTTCGTCAAATTCTGTTTTATACTTTTTAAATTTAATAAAATACAGCGTTTTACACGCAATTATTTTATGTATTTTATTTTCCTATTTTTCCTATGTTCATTTCTCTATTTTATTTTTTCTAGTTCATTTGTTTAGACTTTGATTTTATTTATTGGATTTTGATTTGTTTATTTTGATAAATGGCTTAGAAATTCAAAGGGACTTGAGTTACATGTTTTAACTTATGACTTTTCCTTTGCCTAGCCTCTTCATTTCCTAGCAGTGCATTTCATTCCTCATAGCCGTCCACTTCTCTTTCTAATTCACGTACATAACTTCTTTCTCATCTCACTCTTCATTTCATTCTCCTAAGAAAAAAAATACAGCAAGCTATTCATGTCTTCCTCTTTCTTTTTTCCATTTTCTTTTGTTTTCTCCTTTTGTTTTCAATGCATATGCTCGGCCACCATGCTATTGCCGACCACATCCCCTCTCCACAACCACCATGATCGGCCTCCACCCCTCTTCATCAACACCAAGCCCTAGCCGTGACTCCATGATGGAAAACTTCATCACCAAAACAATTACAAACCCTAGCCAACCTCTATTTATGCATCCTCTCCTATTTTATTGCCTTGGCCACCCCTTATTCCTCCACCACCTTGCCTTGCCGTGATCAATACTTCATCTCCAAGCCTATCCAGATGTGACCAGACCTGATCCATGTGCACAAACCCATGGCCGAGCCATGTAGCCATAGGGCCGAATCCAAAACCTTTCAATTGCTTGACCTTTTACCTTCCATGATTTGTAACTTACCATGCTTCCACATTCTCAAACTATAGCCGTGCCTTGTGACCCATAGCCGAGCCTCTATGCCACAAACAAATCATGGCCGAGCCTATATGTGTAGTGGTCGAGCCCACTTGTTTGTTAAAGCAAGGTTTATGTCATTTTAATTCATATTTTTACATTGTTTAATTCATATTTTGTTTGTGTTGAATCATATACTTATATTTGTTATATTTATTTGTTACAAGATTTGGATTTGGGTACTACTTCTCCTCGAATTTGAATCGTGCCTTATCGTGCTTTTCAGAGTTGTTTGTGTGTCTCTAATTTGTCATCTTTAGCTTTAAAAAGGTGAGTTATCACTCTAGACATTCGTACTTATATATTTGTGAAACGATGACAAGTGGATGTGTAGTATTGATATGCTATGTTGATTAGTTCATATATGCCTCTGATATGATGATTATATGATGTATAACCTGATCTTTATACCTGTTACATCACCTGATATGATATGTTATGCTATGATGTTTATCCACATTTCTGTTTCTCACACTGCGATTCCTTTTCACTATGGGTTGAAATGATACATACCCGAACGGACTTTAGAATAGGGAAAAATCGTTATAAGCTGAAATGATAGGCTCAAGCAATTTTTGATTGTATTTGACTTGGGATTGCGGGTTTGAAATGATAGAACCCAGGATTTTTATTTTACGGATTGAAATGATACATATCTGTTTCACTTGACCTAGGTTAGAAAATATTATACAGACCCGTGGTTAATTTTAATAATAGTTTTCTAAAAATTATTAAGTATTTTGAAATTTTAGTTATATGTAAATTTGAATTTAAGTCTGATTTAAATGGTTTTAATATATATATATATATATATATATATATTGGTTTCTATAAGTTGAAAATTTATAGCTAATAAATGGTATTAGTTTACAACATATGATTTTGTTTAAATTTAATCTAACTTAATAATTTAAGGTTGATTTAAGTGATTTAAATGATTTAATTAAATTTTATAGTGATTTTCTATAGGTTAAAATGTATAAGTAAATAAATGGTTTAAAATGTAATTTAAATGTGATTTGATTTAATAATTGAAAATTTGATTTGAAATGGAAATTTTGGCTTAACTTAGAAATAAAATATTTTATTTATGAAATGGATATTTTTTTTAAAAGTAAATAAAGTATCAAGTTATTTGTTAAAAGTAAAGTTAAGCAAAATAAATGTAATGTTGACTTAATAAATGAATTATGATTAAATTTGGATATTTATTAATAAAATTTTATTTTATTAAAATCATAAGTTAAATGATATCCAAATAAATAATTTTGGAAAGTGAAATAAGTTTGATAAGTTAAAAATGATAAAAATTGAAGATATATTGTTTAAAATATTATAGTAAAACTTATAACAGTATTTGTAGCATTTCAGAAATGCTATGGTTTTAAGCTATCATTTTTTTTATGCTGCTGTTTCTGAAATGTATTGTATTTTGAATCACTATTATACCTACTGTAACATTTTATAAATGCTGTTGTTTCTGAAATTGTACTGTTTTCTGAAATACTAATATATCTACTGTAACACTTTATGAGTGCTACTATTTCTGAAATTGAACTGTTTTGAAATACTAGTATATCTACTGTAACACTTTCTAAGTGTTGCTGTTTCTGAAAATACAAGGTTTTTGAAATTGTTATAATTGAACGAATGAACTTAGAAATGCTTCAACTTTGGAAATGAACATTATTTTGAAAGATATTGACGTTGAATTTGAATGGTTTAAATGAACGTGTTTTGGGGTTATGTTTTAAAAGTGCTACTATTTCCAAGGATATAACATTTTCAAAATGCTATACCACTTTAGGTTATATTTTAAAATGCTGTATTTCTATAAGATAACATTTTGAAATGCTATATTATAAGGTCAGATTTTCCAAAGTATTATGATTTCAAAGTATTATGATTTCCAAGTATATTATGGTTTCAAAGTATTTGGTTTCGAAACGTTATAACTTTGAAAGTACTGCGATTTTGAAAATGAATATATTTGAAATGGGAATGATATCGTATTTGGTTTTTGAAATGGATATGATATTTTTGTTTTGAAGTATAAATTATTTTGAAATAAATATCCATGCGTTATAATAAAGATTGGTTCTTAAAGAGACCGGGATCAGATATGGGCATACTCTTTGTCGATACCGAAAACCACTTTAACAACCGTGTACGCGGTGGAGATTCTAGAATGAAGTAGGATGGTGGCGACGATCCTATTGAGGTATGAACGTGGACCCGACTCCTGTGAGTTGGCATAAGGTGGCTAAAACAGGAGCGATTCCGGGCCAAGTGAGGTAGCTCCTCCGATTGGACACACTTCTTCGATACCATTCTATTACCTTATGATTTATTTGATGGACATCCTCGATTTTTGATTTGGGGTGTGTTTCGAGGTGGGCGGTAGTGGCTGCTATGCGTTACCACCAGCCCGGATGCGTAATTGGTATATCTACAATGGCATTGCCTCGTTGTGCCGTGTCACTTACCATAGCGAGCTTTACTACGAGTTTCTATTTGTGTCGTACCTATGTAGTATTTATGGTAGCCTCCCGATTTGGAGGTACGATGGTACTGTATAGACTATTGGCATTATATTGTGTTAAGGTGGAAAATGTAAAGCCTTAACACTATTTTTTAAGTAAGTTTACTTTACTTTAGACATTATTATAATAGCGTATATTACTACATAGTAAATAGTTTAACGGATCCTTAAAGGATGGGCGTGTTAGTCCTTGAAAAGAATGGTTTTGATGACAACAACCTTAGGACTTGTTATAAAATATAAATACTAACATTATAGTTTAGATATATATGTATATGCAGGATATAAACATGCAGGTACTGAGAATGAAGACTGTACAGTATAGAGACTCAAGATCGAAGACATCAAGATTCAAGACTCATGAGTATCAAGAGTTCAAGATTTCTATAGTACAAGACAAGTATCGAGTCTAGAATTATGTTAAAACTCCTAGAAAAGCACCGACATCTTAAAATCCATTTTATTCGTGGAATGGAATCCACTTCGAGCCTGTTAAAGGGAAGGAACCCTAAGTAGGATAGAACATACGAAAAATCTAGTGGAACATCGTTTTGTATCCACTTACTTTTATTCAAATGTTTTACAAAATTATATCTTGTTTTCAAAATGATTTCAAAATCTTCCTTTTTAAATCAAAAACATCTATCCTGGTTTTAAATACTTTTAGCCTCAAAATAATCTTTATTTTCAATATCAAAATTATCCTTGGTTTTAAACTATCTTTAATTATAATGTACTTAACTTTTAATATTTATATTTAAGATTTAAATATGAAATTATAGTAAAATTTTATATATACCAAAATATTATTCTCTATACTTATTTTTGTATTTTAACTATAGTATATTTATAAAGTTTAAAATAGTTTTAATATAAGACAGAAGTTATTTTCAAAAGAAAAACAAATTATCAAAAATACCTTAGGCATGTCGACAACCCTTAAGTACCCATGTCGACGTGATGGCAGTTGATTCCAAAAGTTTGAATTTCAAAGGAAGTGTCTATTCGCCATATCCTTTTCCGAATGGACATGGCTGTTGTTCTACTATAAATAGGGGATGTTTTAAACGAATTTATATTCATAATTTTCTAATTTCACTCCTCTTCTTCTTCTACATTTCTTTATATACATTTTTACTATTACTCTGCCGAAATCAACATTGAATCTAACTAGATCATCTCTGGTTTGATTTTCTATCACTATCTCAACATGATCCTAGTGCTATTCAGAGTTATAGGCTTCTTTGTAATCGATCGAGCGAGAAAAGGTGTGATTGTAGCCTGGGAAATCAATCAAGTAAAAGAAGGTGTGATTGTAGCCTAGGAAATCAATTGGGTGAACTTGTTGCTCGTAAAATCAAGTATCTCTACCCAGAGGATTGTGAATCTGGAGTGGTGTACCTCATGGCCTTGAAATCGAGGGTGTAATTGTAAGAATTGATTTTGAAAGGAAATCTGTACTTGTGTTGCGGGACTGGATGTAGGGTAACTCCGAACCAGTATAAAATCCGGTGTGTTCTTTCCTTTACTGCTTTTACTTTATATTTGCATCTGTGTTTGATTCTGTGATTATATCTATGTCTGAATATTGCATACATTTGTGTTCAAATTAATATAAACTCAAAAAGAATTAGTAAATTCTTTAAACACTATTCACCCCCCTCTAGTGTTTATTCTAGCCTTAAGATCCGTAATCCGCATTTCTCACATTTGGTATCAGAGCAAGGTTTTCAAAGTTTCGTAATATGAATTTTGAATTTTTTTTTAAAATAGCTATATTTGAAAAACTGGTTAATACTAGTCTAGAAATATTCAAATCATCATTGCATCATGAGTCTGCATATAATCTATATACAAATTCAAGTTGTCTACAAAATCTTTATGATGTGCAGGAAACATGTTTTATGGGTGTTGAGAAATCAATCCACGATGGACAAATTGTGCAGATCAAAAAGAATAAATGGATACTCGATAGTGGATGTTCTAGACACATGACTGGTAATCCGGATATGCTGAATGATGTAATATACAAAGACGGAAGACTGGTTAACTTTGGAGACAATTCAAAAGGATATGTGATTGGCATCAGCAATGTCGGTAACTCTAAAACTCCTATTATTACTAATGTTTTGCTAGTTAAGAATCTGAAACATAATTTGCTAAGTATTAGTCAACTTTGCGATAAAGGATATAAAATTAAATTTGAAAAAGATAAGTGTCACATTTAAGATAATAATTCAACCATAATATTTGAGGGAATTAGGAAAAAGAATATTTATATTCTTAGTATGAAAGTTTCAAATGATAACCTATGTCTTTTGGCAAGTACAAGTGACCCTTGGATTTGGCATAAGATATTTGGGCATTTGAATTTCAAACTCTTATCTAGACTGTCAAAACATGATCTAGTAAGAGGTCTCCCTAAAATGAATTTTAAAGTAGATAGTTAATGTGATGCATGTCAATTAGGAAAACTTAGAAAAAGTTCCTTTGAATTAAAAGATATGATTTCAACTTTGAAACCTCTTGAATTACTTCATCTTGATTTATTTGGTCAATCTCAAATTCAGTCAATAAATCACAGTAAATATGTTTTTGTAATTGTAGATGATTATTCTAGATTTACATGGACAATATTTTTAAAACATAAAAGTGATACTTTTGAATGTTTTAAGAACTTTACAAAAAGGATTCAAAACCAACTTTCTGTAAAAATTATAACCATCCATAGTGATCACGGTGGTGAATTTGAAAATGAAAAATTTGAGGAATTTTGCAATAAAAAGGGGATAACTCACAATTTTTCATTTCCAAGAACTCCACAACAAAACGGAGTAGTAGAACGTAAAAATAGGAGATTCAAGAGTATGCGAGAACTATGCTTTCAGATAGTAATTTACCAAAATATTTTTGGGCAGAAGCATTTGCTACCGCCTGTTATATTTTAAATAGAATTTTAATTAGACCTTTAACTGATAAGACATCTTATGAACTTCTTCACGGAAAGAAACCTAAGGTATCTTATTTTAGAATTTTTAGAAGTAAATGTTTTATTTTAAATACAAAAGATGACTTAGATAAATTTGATCCTAAATCCGACTAAGGTATCTTTATCGGATATTCTAATAGAAGCAAAGCATACAGAGTGTTTAATTTAAGAACTAACACCATTGAAGAAACAATGCATGTTTCATTTGATGAAAATCTCAAAAAATTTAAAGAGACAAATGATGAAGAGGATTTAATTACTCAAAATCAAGAGTCAACGGAAACTAATAATGAATTTAATCATCCTAATAAAAGGATTAAACTTTTAAAAGATCATCCCATAGAAAATATACTAGGAGATATGCAATCTGTTGTTACAACTAGAAATCGACTAAGTAAAATGAGAAATGTAGCCTTTATATCAACTATTGAACCCAAATATCCAAAAGAAGCATCAACTGATGATTCATGGATTTTGGCTATGTAAGAAGAACTAAATCAATTCACTAGAAATGATGTTTGGGAACTTGTTCGTAGACCTGAAAATAAAACTATAATTGGAGCAAAATGGGTTTATAAAAATAAAATGAATGAACAAGGTGAGGTCGTTAGAAATAAAGCCCGGTTAGCCGCTCAAGGTTATTGTCAAGAAGAAGGAATAGATTGTGATGTAACCTTTGCTCTCGTAGCAAGCTTAGAAGCAATTAGGATTCTACTTGCTTTCACAAATCATAATAATTTCAAATTATTTCAAATGGATGTTAAAAGTGCCTTTTTAAATGGATTTGTAAAAGAGGAAGTATATGTTGAACAACCACCACTTTTTGAAAATGAAAAATTACCAAATCATGTTTACAAACTTAAGAAAGCTCTATATGGTCTAAAACAAGCTCTTAGAGCCTGGTATGATAGACTAAGATCTTACTTATTACAATCTAATTTTGATATGGGTAAAGTAGATAATACTCTTTTTATTAAAAGAAATAAAAATGATATTCAACTAGTACAAGTTTACGTAGATGATATCATTTTCGGATCAACTAATTTTGAAATGAATAAAGAATTTTCCGAAATAATGACAAAAGAGTTTGAGATGAGTCATATGGGTGAATTAAACTTCTTTATAGGATTGCAAATAAAACAATTAGATAATGGTATCTTTATTAGTCAAGAGAAATATGCTAAAGACCTAGTTAGTAAATTTGGTTTGACTACTGCAAGTGGAAAACCCACTCCCATGGCAACCAATGAGTACCTAAGTAAATAAGATCTCTCGAAAGATGTAGATCAAAAGTTATATAGAGGAATGATTGGATCACTACTCTATATCACTGCTAGTAGACCTGATATCATGTATAGTGTTTGTCTCTGTGCAAGATATCAATCCCAACCTAAAGAGACCCACTTAAAAGCTGTAAAACATGTCATAAGATACATTAAACACGCCAATGATTATGACTTATTTTATCCTAAAAATGATTCTTTTGAATTAATATCTTACTGTGATGCTGACTATGCTGGTTGTAAATCAGACCGAAAAAGTACAAGTGGAACTTGTCACTTTTTGGGGCATTCTCTAATTTCCTGATTTAGTAAAAAAGCAAAACACAGTTTCTTTATCAACAACCGAAGCAGAGTATATTTCTGCTGCTTTGGCTTGTTCTCAAGTAATATATATGCAACAAACTTTAAAATATTTTGGTTTAAATATCTCAAAATCACCAATTTATTGTGATAATACTAGTGCAATAAACTTTTCCAAAAATCCTACTCATCATGCTCGAACTAAACATATTGATATCAGACATCATTTTCTCAGAGATAATATAAGTAAAGAAGTAATTTCTCTCGATTATATTAATTTCGAGAATCAAATTGCTGATATCTTAACAAAACCTTTAAATGAATCTATATTTACTAAATTAAGAAGAGAATTAGGTATTTGTTCAATAACTGAAATATAAAATATAAATATATAACAAGAATAATTAAAATTAAATTAAAATAAATAAAATAAGCAAAACTACAAGTACCCTATCGACATCCCCCCTACATCCCTGTCGACATACAACGTTTTTTTAATTTAAGTTTTTTCCCACCAAAATTCAAAATGAATGGTTATATATTCTTCCTATTTCAAAATTTTGTTCATTCCTTCTGTTCTTTCTCTGATTCTAACTTCTGAAAAATTAAAACAATGGCCACCTCCTCCAAATCAAACAAAAATTCAACCTTTTCGTTCCCTTCTCCTTCAACCGGACCATTTCAACGTACTACGCTTGCACGAGTGATGAAAATGGAAGATTCCTTGAAGGATGCACTGCAACTTATGACTGAAATTCAAGTGGTGCAAATCAGAATGGCCAAAGAACAAGAAAGGCAAGGCAAAATCCTTAGAAACTTGCAAAAGTTTCTAATGGACAATCACGCCAATCCCATCTTGATCAATGAAGAATCTTCAGATGTTCAAGTGCAAGAAGACAATGAGGAAGAAGAAGAAGAAGTCTCCATGGAAGAAGAGCATGCTGAAGATGACGACAAAGTTATTTGCGTTGGCGAAGTGTGCTTTGACAAGGATGGAAATCTAGTCAAACAAAATGGAAATTTCTGTTTCCATTACCCAAATTGCTCGATTCATAGATCTCCCATTATCAAGAATACACATTAGTTTCTTTTCGTTCTTTCTTATTGTTATTTGTATATAATATTACTTATGTTTTCTACACAAATGTAAATATAATATTATATAATTAATAAATGATTTGTGATTATCACATTATCATATATATTCTTAGTTAGGAGAGTTAGTTATTAAGGGCTAAGTTTTAGTTTCAGAATTAAGTGTTGATTGTTTATGATAACACTATCATTATAATCACATGTCTTATAGTATTAGAATAAGGGGGAGTTATATAGTTTGGAGTTAGTTTTTGTTGATGACAAATGGGGAGAAGTATAAAATAGGATAGTTAGGCATAAATAAAGGGGAGTTATTAGGATAGAAGTAATATTTTATAAACAAAGGTTGTCATCATCAAAAGGGGGGAGATTGTTAGTCCTTGAAAAGAATGGTTTTGATGACAACAACCTTAGGACTTGTTATAAAATATAAATACTAACATTATAGTTTAGATATATATGTATATGCAGGATATAAACATGCAGGTACTGAGAATGAAGACTGTACAGTATAGAGACTCAAGATCGAAGACATCAAGATTCAAGACTCATGAGTATCAAGATATCAAGAGTTCAAGATTTCAATAGTACAAGACAAGTATCGAGTCTAGAATTATGTTAAAACTCCTAGAAAAGCACCGACATCTTAAAATCCATTTTATTCGTGGAATGGAATCCACTTCGAGCCTGTTAAAGGGATGGAACCCTAAGTAGGATGGAACCTACGAAAAATCTAGTGGAACATCATTTTTTATCCACTAACTTTTATTCAAATGTTTTACAAAATTATATCTTGTTTTCAAAATAATTTCAAAATCTTCCTTTTTAAATCAAAAGCATCTATCCTGGTTTTAAATACTTTTAGCCTCAAAATAATCTTTATTTTCAATATCAAAATTATCCTTGGTTTTAAACTATCTTTAATTATAATGTACTTAACTTTTAATATTTATATTTAAGATTTAAATATGAAATTATAGTAAAATTTTTATATATACCAAAATATTATTCCCTATACTTATTTATGTATTTTAACTATAGTATATTTATAAAGTTTAAAATAGTTTTAATATAAGATAGAAGGTATTTTCAAAAGAAAAACAAATTATCAAAAATACCTTAGGCATGTCGACAACCCTTAGGTACCCATGTCGACATGATGGTAGTTGATTCCAAAAGTTTGAATTTCAAAGGAAGTGTCTATTCGTCATATCCTTTCCCAAATGGACATGGCTGTTGTTCTACTATAAATAGAGGATGTTTTAAACGAATTTATATTCATAATTTTCTGATTTCACTCCTCTTCTTCTTCCACATTTCTTTATATACATTTTTACTATTACTCTGCCAAAATCACCATTGAATCTAACTAGATCATCTCTGGTTTGATTCTCTATCACTATCTCAACAAAGATCCCAGTGCTATTCAGAGTTATAGGTTTCTTTGTAATCGATCGAGCAAGAAAAGGTTTGATTGTAGCCTGGAAAATCAATCAAGTGAGAGAAGGTGTGATTGTAGCCTAGAAAATCAATTGGGTGAACTTGTTGCCCGTAAAATCAAGTATCTCTACCCAGAGGATTGTGAATCTGGAGTGGTGTACCTCGTGGCCTTGAAATCGAGGGTGTAATTGTAAGAATTGATTTTGAAAGGAAATCCGTACTTGTGTTGCGGGATTGGATGTAGGGTAACTCCGAACCAGTATAAAATCCGGTGTGTTCTTTCCTTTACTGCTTTTACTTTATATTTGCATCTGTGTTTGATTTTGTGATTATATCTGTGTCTGAATATTGCATACATTTGTGTTCAAATTAATATAAACTCAAAAAGAATTAGTAAATTCTTTAAACACTATTCACCCCCTCTAGTGCTTATTCTAGCCTTAAGATCCGTAATCCGCATTTCTCACAGGGCGGTCCCAAGCATCCTTTAAGTTACTTGTGCATTTCTATTACAGTTCACTTGAGTTGGTTTATATTGTATAAGTATGTATGTCCTGACTCGAGTGTTTTGTGTTTTGCTTCACGCTCGGGTTAGACTGAGTGATACAGCATTCGAGACTCACCTTTGGAGTTGGAGCTTTGCTTGGAGATCCGGCTATCTATTTCACTTTCAGTTATCCAGTTGATTCCGTTGATGTATTAAGATTTGAACTTGATTATTGTATTGAGACTTTTGTTGTATCTTGTTAACTCTGTTATATATATAGTAGCTTCATGAACTAATATTTCTTGTTTCCGCTGCATTATTGTATAATACTCTGTGTCTGTGATTATGTGATTTATTTACTGTATATTCTGAGCTTTGCCAAATTTAAATTCACAATCTTGTATTTTGAGCAATTCAAGTCCGATATGTGTGAATGCGAATGGTTGAAAATATTAGGATGTTACAAATGACATGCCTGAGTAGGGGCAAAGATAGACTGCGATTCCAGTCTAGAGTGGGTCCTATAATGTTCTGTGGTACCATCGGGTGCTACGACAAGACCTACATTCCAATTTCTTTTGAGCTGTTTCTTTTTAAGAAATTCCACAATAAAGTTGTGACCCTCGATAGTTCTTTTTAGTAGCAAATGTCAATCTAGCATGGATATCAGTTATTGGTATTCGTATTTTTGGTATGGCACTGTGAGAAATTCATAAGGTCAATCATACTGGATACGACTCGAAGTATTTATAGTACAGTTAAGTGCTGACCATGTAACGACCCAGAATTTTGGATATTTGAAATGGGAATATTTAATCGATTTTAAATATTCAAAAAGGGTAATTTTGACTTGAATTTCAAATATAACTATTTAGTGGGTAATTAAATTATTGAATTTAATAATTGAAAATTGAATAAAATAGTGAACCTAGAGTTTTAAGCTTATTAAAAATATTTTAAAGGTTTGTCAAATTTATATTATTAATACCGAAGACAATGTAACTTTGAAAATTTGATTTGGAATTGATCTGTTCAATTTTAAAAATATATCATTTAAATTTACGTTTAAAAATAGCCTTCCGAGGCACAGTCTCAGAATTCGACAAAACCAGTTCCATTGGATCCGTAATATTGTATTATTATCGGATTTCAATTTTCATAGTATTTGGAGTTATCGTATAGCCGTACGAGATATAAACGCGCTGAAATTTATATCGATTTTAATATAATAACTGGGCCCAAAAAGCTCTCTTATCCATACGATCGAATTAGGACTCGAAAGCATTTCCATTGCGTTCGGAATAGGGGTATAACATTATGAACGCCTAGTGGCATGCCTTGATAGGAGTTCAAAATTGTAAGTTGCTAAAACGAGATATTTTGAAATTAAATAAAATTTTATAAAATCAAATCAAAGTTAGATAAAAATCAAATCAAGGCGCCATCAACACGTCTCGTTCCTTATTCAACACGCGACATTCTTTTCCCCTCAATCAATGCGAAAACCTATTCAAATAGCCCGACCCCGTCACTCCTTCGTTCCAAAAATCGAAAGCCAGAGAAAATAAATCTTCATCTTAAAAAAAGGGAAAATATAAAATCGAATCGATCTCAGATAAGTCGCATACCCTTTATCCCTCTTTTTCCTCGTGCACGAAATCGAGTTGAATTCGTAGAGCATGGATCTCGCGTATGCGATTGAAGGGTGGGCTCGACGACCTGGAATGAGGAGCGGGCGAAGTGTCGCGATGTGGGTCGGCGTCAGTAGTCAGTGCTGGACGTAGACGTTTGAGTGACGACGAGCTCGCGCGCGTGGCGGCGAGTGGGTGAGGACGAAGGAGGCAGTGACGTGAGGGCTTGGTGGCGACGTCAGTGGCGACGAGGGGTTGGTCGAGCGAGCGTTGGTGAGGTATTTGCTGTTTTTCCCTTTCAATTTAAATTTGATAATATACATAGGAATACATACAGGAAACAGAAAAAATATTTTTACAGTAGGATATTCAAAACAATTCGGTTTTAAATTTAATATATACATACATATAGGTTGAAAGGAATTTTATTTTAGAATTTAATGTGTATATATATATATATAGATAAAACAGAAAATATATAGATAAGGTTTGGAAATATAGAAATTTTAAAATGTGAAAGTTTATATAAAATTAGAATTTTGAAATCTATAAATTATTTTTAACGTGTAGTTTCCATAGAGGATAAATATACATATATACCTATTTTCATTTACTAGTTTATTTTTAAAATAATGTATTATGGAGATAAATTTATTTAATAAACTTTTTTAATTATTTTAGTCAGTAAAAATATTTTATTAAAGGAAATTATTTTAAAATTAAATTATTAGATTAAATAAGATTATTAAATGGAAATTGATTTGTCCAATTGTTTAAAATATTAATAAACTGTATAATGTTTATACAAGGTCAAAAATCATGAAACAAGCTGGGATGGAAATGGGTTGCAAACAAAAATAAAGGTGAGATTTTCTCACTCATTTGGATAGCCTTATTTAAATTTAAATGTTTAAAATTTAAACCACTGGATGTTGATTGATAAATTATGATTTATCTGTTGGATGATATTATATATAGTAGTATATATATATTGGAGTGATTGATATTCCTGCATTATATAGCGGATGAGACCCTATGCGCCCCGCATAATAGCGGATGACCCTATATACCGCGATATCCCCCTCGAAGTGGCATTGGTATTTTATTTGTTGACTAACATCTGTGGATGTAGGAAAACAGGTTGGAGGGATCCAACTGGATTCCTCAAAAATATTTATTGTTTTCATATATATGTTGATATATGACAGGTTGGATAAATTGGTATGGATTGTGTAAATTGAATTGTAAATGCTAAATAGCCTGGAAATTGAATTTTGTATTTTTATATACCATAAGTAATAAATTTGAAGCAAATAAAAATAAGGTTTTGAATGAAAGGTTTAAACTGGAAAATTGGGTTATTTTGTAAAGAAAATTAAGTTGAATGAGAAAAATATAATTTAACTTGGTTATATTTAACTATTGGTAAATGGGATAGATAGAGATTTTGATTAAAATTATATATATTAAGGACTTGAAAGATATTTGAAAATTTGGAAGAGAATTGGAATTGATAATTAAAATAGATTGAAGTAAAATGGAATTTATTAAGGGATAAATTATAGAATTGAATTATAGATAGAAATGTTTTTATAAATAAATGGAAAACTTAAATGGGTTTATAAATTTATAAACGGGGTTTATAAATGAGATAGATTAATATCAGTGGATATGTGGAGAATATAAGTGATGGTGTGAACTTATATCGAGTTATGGAAATTGTTTTGAAAAGAAAATGGTGAGTAGGGCCGATGAGGTATGGATCAAAAGGAATTTATGAATTGAATTGGTGGATATTGGATTTTCTAAAGATAGAATTTCTGTCGAGTAAAGTAAAATTGTTTTTAAAGTGAATTTTTAAATCTACTATACTATATAACTTTTATAAACTATTATTGAATTTAGAATATTCTGAAGTTAGTTTTATCTTAAACCATATTTTGAAAATAAAACCATTTTTCTTATTTTATAAGTATATATATTTTTAAAAGTTTTAAATTCAATTAAAAATCCTCTTGAGATGAGAAGCGAGTTATTTAAACGGATAAGATTTTAGAAGAAGATCTCATGGTGTATTAGGAGAACTTAAGTATAATCTTTAGTATAAGATAAGTGAACTTTCGGAAGGCGAAGTAAAATTCACAAGGGTAGTAGAAGGGAAATATTAAAGAGAATTAACTAAGGAATTCTGGGGTATATAGAATTCGGTGAAACGGGGTGGGAATTTACAAATAAAATTGTAAATGATTTTTGACAATGGAGATAGAAAATAAATGAATATTTTCCAAGTGTTCAATATCAAATGGGGTGGGAACAAATATTCTAAGTATTGGGCAAGGGTTAAGGAAATTGTGCCATGTGAATAAAAGGAATTTGAAAATTATTTTCAAATGTTGAAATATGAAAATAATATCTTGTGAAGATATTTTGAGATAAATAATTTGGAGAATTATTTAAGATTAAATGGTTGCTTATGGATGTTAATTGATAGTTAAGTAACCGACTATCAAATAGTGGCCAATGCACTAATCGTTTCGAGACCGGGATCGGATTTAATTATCCGAAAACCACTTCGATCCAGTTTGAACGTTAGCGAATGAAGACCATGAAGATGATGAAGACGGTGATTCGGTTTGTCCTGACCCAGGGCAACTTGTATGGACGAATGCTATCAGACCATCGTCAGGAGGACGATGAGCATTCTAAGTGAAATGTGTTCTAAAAAGGTAACGCATAGCCTCAAGCCTCATCAACTGGGAATGGCTAAAACAGGGGAGGTGCAGCAAGGCTAAGTGGCCAGCAACCAATTAGGGTAAGATTTCCCCTGTCTAGATGTCCCTTTTTATTTCGGCTGTGTGGCGGTTACTGATCCCAACCGCGGGGTGATCTTATTCGGACTATCCAATAAGGGGTAGCTCCGGTCTTGTGTTGCAGGGGATCGGGTGTGATCCTCGGTACTCTGATCTAGGCCAGGTACTGTGACGGGTGGTACCCCAGTAGCCCTGCCATTGTATGGAATCCAATCTCCAATAAGTGCCCGTATAGTTTTGATTATGCCCAACTATTGCTGGAACGTGAGATGCAAGCATTTCAGCTAGATTCTATTTTACTTTCTATAGACACTATTATAATATCAGACGGATTTGATAAAAATGTTTTGGTTATCGTAAGGTAAAAACCCGACATATTTATTTGTGGCGCGGTCTTACGAGATACCTTTGTTTTAAATGATTTTCGAAAATATAATAATCCAATTAAGTGTGGTTTTCTCACGCTGGTTTCCAGACTAACTCGGGTGTTGTTTTATTATGATGCTCGGATCAGACCGAGTATTACAAATACAGGATAAGATGCTATAGAGTTCAGGAGACGAGCTGGATGACGAGACGTATCTCCGTACTTGAATTATTATTTCCGCTGTGTAAGGACAGATAATAAGCTGTCCAAGGTGATGGATGATTATTGTACTCTGATAATGGTATGTATATATGACAGTACAGATTTCTTTGTATTTAAAAGCTGTTGTTATATATTATATTTTATTCCGCTGCGATTGTGAGATTCTGATGTTATTTTCTATTTCCTTCTTCTACCTCTTTCTTCTTTTACCCTAGTTATTCGCTCTTTCGTACACTTTGGGTTGAACGAGGGAGATTTATTATCAACTCAAGGGGTATGGAACCGCGGGTCGCTACAGACCATGTTTATTTTGGGCACTATATGGGTATCATTGAACTACATTAGATACCTTTAGTGGACTCCACCTATCAGCGATGATGATTATCAGTTGTGCATGTTATTGGTTAGTAGTTAGTTATTATTGCTTATTGTGTGTTAGACTTATGTTGTGATATCTATATTACCCTTCCACTTTTATATTGGGTTACCTGCATCAAGATATATAGTTACGTGTCAATCGTACTTTAATAATTGTGCTGACTTGTTGATTACAGGAGAAGAGCAGGTTATGGTATGATTTTCTATCTTTTGCGACACAATTACTTTACTTGTTTATGGACAGTCCGGGTTACTCCTAAGCCACGTTCGTGCAGAGGATCGGTTGTTCCTAATGGTTTCTTGTTTTATATTTCTATAACTATGATATATACAGTATTTTGAGATAGTTCCCCTAACACCAGGCTTGATGCTGACTCGTGTTTTTTCTTTGCCTGTTTATGCCATTGCAACTCTCGGGTACTCGATTGGGTAGTTTGAGAGTCAGGTGCATTGAGGATAGGCTTGCAAGACAATTGGCGCATTCTAGATGTGTGAAGTCGTTATATTGGGTATACGTATGCATATACTTGCCTTCTATGTAGGATATGGCAGTTCAAACCATGTTGTATAGGAGACTTGGGATATCAGATATTGTATTCAAAACTCATATGAATGGAGTTGATGTATTCTGACTCGTTGTATTGATATTTACTTATTGTTTGCTTCTGTTAGTGCGGTCCCTTGTTTAAATTGCTTATCATGTATATTCGATATATTATATTTTATCTTTCCGCTGTGAGACTGGGTCGATGTCACTTGGTATGATGTTTAGATTTTTTATTATTTACCTCTACGGACTGTCTTTTGTAATATCCGGGAGTTAGACATTGCCATTCGAAGTTGATTTTGGGTTACGAAGGGTGCGTCGTTACATATATACAAATAATTCCGTATAAAATATTTAAACAAAATAACACCATTCACATAAAATCCACCCATGGACAGGTTTAACCATCAACGCTGATACTTTTACACTCTCAAAACTATGGATTTACATCTCTTGCTACAAGCGAAATATTTATTGATAAGCATATTTCTAAGTACTTACTCTGATAGAAGAAGACTATGTAAATATAAACAAATACAAGATTATTTTATGCTATATTCAAATGATTAGTAGACTAAAGTGCATTTCTTCTCTCCACATCCATTTTTTTTTGGAATTTTAGTCAAATATGAGTTTATACATGTTATTCCAAACTAAGTATATTTCATAATACTTAAGTCAAACAATGTATACTATTATTTCCAAGATACATAGTAAAATTATATAAATACATATCTCCAACTGCCAAAATTTCTCTACATGAGCAATAGTATGTTTTCCAAGGGTATGCTTCTTTAGAACAGTTAAGTGAATATTAATTCGAGAAACAATTAGTTGACTTATGCTTATCATTGCATGCCTCTAAGACTTTCTGCATAACACAGTTTCCAAACCGATCTTTTATCATCTCATAACATCTCAAGAAAATAAAGAAAAATAACTTAAGTTACTAATACTATTTCGTTTTAAAAAACCGAGATCTTACACATGCTCTGCATATCCTATATCCTTAAAAATGATAATCTACACATCCACAAGAAAAAGTTATGCTTTAAACACTTTAAGAAAAAAATATCAATTTACTTCTAATTCACATTTATGTTCACACCACCGTATGAAAGGAAACAATAAGAGCACGGAGAGGTGATGTAGCCTAATCTTCTTCTCTAAACTGGACATAAACATTGCTTACCATATGATCACTAAACCATACCGTTCATTTAGGCACATCTTAATACAGAAAATTTGTCACGGCCTTTAGCTATGTCAATTTTGTCACGGCTTTTAGTCGTTGCAAAACAAATAGCAAAGGTTGCGGGCCGTGGTAAATTTTCCACTATTTCGAGCCATTGCAAAATTCCCCAATTTGTTTTTGACCCCTTGGATACGTATATCCCTGCTCAAATTATAGCGCCCCGTTCCCAATTTGTTTCTTTGTTAAGAATTTGGAGCTTTGAAATTTGTTTCTTAGTTAGAGTTCTGAGGTAGTGTGTAGTAAAGTACATGAAGTTTGCTAGTGGTAATAGTTTTAAAGCAGTAACATATTGAAGATGTTGTAGTTATTGTGGTAGATGAATATTGTTAGGCTTGCTTCTGTCCACTGCACAAGAAATGTGTTGCTTCTCGATCTTAGTTCATTAACTTATTATATACATGGTGATGTTTAGGTGGAAGAAATACCTGCTCAGATCCATTCTGATAAGGATGTACTTGATTCTGTCTCTTACATCAATGCTCCACTTTTTGTTGGTATAGTTTCAAATAAGCCACTAATCAGTACTGACAGTTCCAGGTTTGCAACCGTGCATGCATCCTATTTTATTATTGTGTCGTTTTCTCAAAGTATAAAATGGCGTATCAGTTAATATTAATGAAACATTTCTTAGGTTTGATGAGAAGCAGATAAAAAACAATGAGAAGGACAAGAATATTTTGAATGATTTCATTAAGAAAACTACGAGTGTGTTCGTACAATTTTTTTTCTTCTGAATGCGTGTCTTTATTTATTTCTTTTAGCTGTAGGTCTCAAGTATCAAAAGGTGACGTTTAGCATAAACTATTGCTTCTAAATCATGTCTATTCAATTGCAGGCATGGCGAAGACTTATAAATCTCGATGTCTTTATTTACTATTTAAATAGTCTTATACTACTTTGCGAATGTTAATGTATCCATTTTTTTCATACATGTCACTTCTAAATTAACATCATTATCCTTGTATATTTTGCGTATGCAAAAGTGAAATAATTGGGTGATTCGAAGGACTCACTCCCATCTTTTGATGGAAAAAAGACTATCACGGAATCATAAAATGCCGAAAATTCAACTTCTAATGAGTCATCAAATCATACTGTTAAAGCAAGAGCATCTTCTTCTTTTGGAAACGTTGCTCTTGCTAGATCAAGCTTGAATTCCACAACTACTGGTTAATAACTATTATATACTTATTCATACTGAGTTACACCATTCTCTTGTTTGCAAGAGAAATTAACAGTTATACTTGTTCCATTCATGCCTTATATTTGGCATCAAGCAGTTATTCAGGTGATTTAATTTTTAATAACACCCATAATTTTTAATAACATTATTCAGAAGATTTAATTAGATAATTAAATAGAATAGCGTAAATAATGAGAGTGATAAGAGGATTGAGATTTGAAAATAAAATTAATGGCCGTGTTTAATTGTTTAAATGGGCTTAAGAATATGTTATAAGAAAATTAATTTACATAAAGGCTTCTTAGGAAATAACCACACCTTATTACCATAACTCTTGTATATCCATGGCTTTATCATCCATTCACATTCATTTTCATTTGTCACAAAAACATAAAAAAAGAGAAGAATAGCCTGCCATTGCTATGGTAGAAAAGAGGAAATTAAATTAAAAACTAGGGATTCAAGCATATGGGAAATTAATCTCAATCCAATCTCTTTATCCTAATCAAGGTGAATAATAATCAAAACCATCTCTATTTTTGCTTTTATGATCATTTAATTTTTGGTATTTAACGTTAAATCCATTATGATGATTATGATGATGATATGCTTGAATTTTATTACATGTTTGATTTAAACAAGATTGCTTAAATATGGTTTTATACGGTTTTAAGGGTAAAATTGATTATAATGAATTTTGTATGTCATGAGAAAATTATATGTTATGTAAAACATGATTTTGGGGTTGAGTTTTAATTTTTATAATTTCCCAAGCTATGGAAAATTTTTATGAATTTTCAAAGGAAACTATGAATAATTGGGTTTAAAAATTAATTTCAGAAATTTTATGATGAATTTGGGTCTGGAATTTTTGTATGTTAGATAACATATTGAAAGTGAATTTCTGTAATTTCTGGGATTTTTCCTAAGTGATTTATTATGGAAATTAATTTATTTTAGAAAGAAGGGCTTAATTGTACTATCGACTTTGCTTAATGGAAGGGCATAGTTGTTAAATTATTCTTGATTTAGATCTAGAATTATGCGGCAGTTAATTGAGAAAGAATTTGAAAAGTTAAGGAAACCAAAATTACAACAAGGCAGGTTAGTTGTAAAATAATTGCTTTTATTAGCTTTAATTCAGCCTTTACCCAAAAAAGTAGGTTTCGCCTCTTTTAGAAGCTATCTTTCGACCCATGCCGAAGCCAATACATAAGGCATCAATATAATTGGTGGGTAGTGGATCAGAAAAAGGGCGGAAGACATGGTGTCGAAACCATTGCTTTCGATAGGGGCCGAAACTTTTGTATTGTTTTCAAAGAAAAGAACCTGCCTTGTTTTAGTAAAAACTTGCGGAGGAGTCGAAACACATGCTTTCGAAAGGTTTTTCTAAAATGACTTTCAAAGGGGTTACCGTCTTTTTGGTTAAGTGTAGCTTTCGAATAAGACCTTTGTGTTTTTAACTAATGCTTTCGAAAAAGATGGTTCCGACCTAGTCAAAACCCTGCTGCCAATCTTATGCATTTCGAATGTATTGAAGTCATTAATGCTTTCAAAAGGTAGTGTTTGTTTTATACTTGAACTAAGACACTTTATTAAAGCTTTGGAAAGGGGTCAAGGGTTTCGAAGGCAATGGCTTCGAAAGAAGGTTTTGATGCCACCCTTCAATATTTTACTTAAAAGTTTTTGAAGGTTCCGAAGGGATGGTTCCAACGCCATCAAATTTTCCCAAAACACTTTTATATAAAGATTAATGATTTTGAAAGGGGTACTTTTGTGTATATTCACTTTGACCAAAAATATGTTTTAAAGATAAACCCAATGTTTTTGAAAGGGGTAGTTTTGTGTATATACAATTGCTTCTGCATTACTATATCTCACATATGTATATCATGTTCTAGTTATGTATTTTTGTATATTATATATTATCACCCCGTGTCATATATTATCGTTACACCATAATTAAATTAATTTGGATTAATAATAAAACTTTAAATTAACCCTGTATAGCATGTCTTTATGGGACTCAAGTTTGGTCGCTGTCATTCAGTGGCAAAAATAATTAGATTGCCAAAAAGCAGGTTGTTGCATTTGGTATTAGGGCCTATGTTCTACTTTTAGGACCAAGCTAACAATTTGAGGTTATATAAATGAGAACGTGAGAGAACATACTTATATTTTGTTATTAGAATAATATTATTTACACCTCAAACTTCCTGCACTTCAGGATTGCAAGTTGTTAAAGTATCTTCCTTTCAAGCTAAGCATTATGAACGGACGAGGTATATGAGCAACAACAGCTGGTAAGGAAGCTATACCTAATTGGTTCAGAGAATTCTTAGCTACCATGAGGGATCCTTCATCACCAACAGTTAGAAGTAGGAGGTGCAGCCCTTGAGGAACCAACATTACCAAGTCCGCCAGCTTTGGATCTCCCAATGTTATGCAAGGATTTTCTTAATCTTGGTTGAAGGCCTTAATTAGGACTAGAGACTGAAGCTTGGATACATACGGTAGAGAGGGCCTTCACCGACATAGGCTTGGATGATATTCTTATGAGGAGGGTTGCCTCCCAACATCATGTGAGGGAGGCCTTAGCTTGGTGGGACATTATTATCAAGGAAGTGGATAAGCAGACTATGACTTAGGATGATTTTAGGCATCGCTTTGAGTCATAGTTTATTTCTGCGACTAAGAGAGGCATGCGGTTGCAGCACTTTAATCACTTGTAGCTGGAAGACATGACCACTAATGAGTATATTAGCCAGTTCAACACTTTGGCTAAATGTGGGACTAACTTGATCGATAGTCCCATGAAGAGCGCAAAGAACTTTTCTAGAGGGCTCAGTTTGGCACTTAGCGATTTGGGTCTTACACATATCCCGATGGGGGATTCTTATAAGGATCTTATGGAGATGGCTTTTGAATGAGAGCACCAGGGTAGATCCAATGGAGGTAGAAAAGGTTGGAGGTAAGAAGAAGTTCGTTCCAAAGAAGAAGGGCCCCATTAAGAGGTCCTATCCTAAGAAGGAGAGAGATTTTTGCAAGCGTTGTGGTATGAAAGGTAATGATTCTTGTATCGTAGACGTGTAAATTATTATGTAGTTCATTTAGATATTAATCATTCCTATTTTTGAAGGCTGTGTGGAGCAAGGCTGCAAGTTGGATATATTGCAGAAGAAGTGTTTCAATTGCAACCAACGTGGTCAAATTATGTGGAAGTGTCTATTGGCTTCTCAAGGTGGACAGGTGGTGAAGGCTTATACCAATGCGGCTATTCCGAGTTCCAATCGGCATGGGGAAGGGAATCATATTGGAAAGTGTGATTTTTATTCATGATTTTCCTCTATGGGTTCTTTTCGATATCTGGGATTCGCATACTTTTATTTCCAGTTCCTTGGTTTACTGATTGCATATCGAGCCAGATATTATATATGATCCTCATGTTGTGTCAAATCCTGTTAGGGGATCAACATCTCTTTCTATGATTTGTCAGGGGTTCTATTTTCATATCGGGCTTCCAGTTTTCTTTTAATGCTTTTGTACTTCAGTTTTTTTTTGATATAATTTGATATTGGGTATAGATTGGATGTCGGGGTATGGATTTATGCTTCACTATGATAGGAGAGTGGGTCGCATGAGGGATAGTGAAGGAAATCGACTTGACATATTATATGATTCCAAGACCACTTCAATGATTAGCTACTTGTATTTACTAGATGTTTCTCATGAGAAGTTAGTCACTACTCCTGTTATTAGTAGATTTGTAGATGTCTTTGGTAAGGTTATTGCTTTTCCCTCACACCTGAGATAAAATTTGTATTGACTTAGTGAGGGATGTTAGGGCCTTCGTGTTACCTATTAAGTGGATGGCGCATAGGAAGCACCATAAGATTGAGGCTTAGGTGTTTGATTTATTGCGAAGAGGTTTAATTTATTGGAGTATTTTTGAGTAGAAAGCAGCAGTGGTATTTTCTACTAAGCCCAATGAATCTTTGAGGCTATGTGTTAATTATATAGAGTTGAATAAGCTGACTAAGAAGAACAATTATCATTTACTGTGTATTAATGATTTGTTTGATCAGCTTAGAGAAGCATAGGTATTTTTACAGCTGGATCTTGCTACATGCTGCCATCAACTTAAAGTTGCTTTTGATAGCATAAGTAAGACAACATTCAGGACTCCAGATCGATTTTTTGAGTGGTTGGTTATGCCGTTTGGGAAAACCAACACACATGCTTATTTCGTCAATATCATGAGCCGTGTTTTTCGAGATCGGCTAAGTAAATTCGCTGTGATATTCGTGTATGACATTCCTTTTTGTTCTCCTGATTAGGAAGAGCATCAATTAAATATGGAGATTATTTTGGAGGTTCTGAGACGACATTAGTTGAGGGCTAAGTATACGAAGTGCCACTTTTAGTGGAAGGAGGTTCGTTTCTTAGGCCAAATCATCCTAGGGATGGGGAACTCAGTGGATCCTGGTAAGGTGATAACAATTTAGGATTGACAAGTACCTAGGATGGTAAGGTGATAACAATTTAGATGAACTCAGTGGAAGGAGGTTCGTTTCTTAGGTGGTACCTAGGATCCCAGGGAAGGGGAACTCAGTGGATCCACTAATCTCTATTAGCCACAAATTTTTTTCTAAAACCAAATAAAAATCAACATAACTCTAATTAGAGCAAGGAGTGCCAACCTAATTCATCTTGGAGCTTGATTTAAAGAAGAGAGCTTCATCCAATCTTTCAAGAGAAGCAAATGTTAGATTTTGTTTGATTTACTTGTTTCCTCCTCTTAGCAAGGTGAGTGGTTGCGTCTAATTTATTATGGATTTTTTTGTGTTTATTTGGATTTTGTTTGTTGAATGAAATTAGAATTGGTTAGGATGTTGCATGTAGCTTCATTGAGCTTGTATGAGTGTACTAAACTTGATTATACACTAAAAGAATCAACTTGGAGATTTATGTTAGTGATTTAAGAAAGTTAGTAAGCATTTTGGGCTCAAAATGCTAATTAAATAAAGAAATAAATAAATGTGAAGTTATGAAATGATGAATAAGCGGATATATGATTTTATAAAACTTATTTAGGAATTTTACAACATGACTTGTAGAAGTTATAGATTTTGGATGAAGGTCTTAAACTTGAGAATTTAAATATTAATTAATTGGATGATAAATAAATTAATTTTAAATGGTAAATTGATTGCTTAAGCAGTGAGTATTTGATTGTTGAATGGTAGGAAATTGTTGTTGCTTGTTATTTTTATTTGCTTGTTTTTTGGTTGTTGTGTGTAGTGAATGTGGTGAATAACATGATGGGTTTTATATTTAATAAAAGAAATACAAATATAAGAATGAGTAATTACACATACAAAAGATGTTTATAAAAGTTGGCATCAAAGTATAAAGTCTTTACGAAGAAACCTAAATATTTTGAAGGCATGCAATAAAAGAACTTAAAATATATGTTGATAAGTGTGTATGTGTGTATGGTGCAATTAGATGCACTTATCTGCATTTGGCATGAGCCCGAGCGATGTAGAAAGTGTAGTTGAGTTGCTAGAAGTGTATAATCATGATTCGGTGGCTACACGAACAAAAAAAATTCATCGTGACGTGAACTATAATTGAATACTTTATGAAATCAAGCCAAATACTCAAGTAAACGACACCCAGCTTCAACCATGTGACGATGACAACATGGTGTGAGGAGCAGGTGGCTTGCTGGAGAAGGTGGGGCAATGTAACACCCCTAATTTTATTGACATTATTCAGGAGATTTATTTAGAATAAATTAAATAGAATAATGTAGATAAGGGATTGAGGTTGATTAATAAACTAGGCGGTCATGCTTATTAAAACTAATTAACATATGTAAATGTTTAGGATAATAAACATAAGGGAATTTGGGTAAACATACATACACTCCACCCTTATACCACTTTTCCTAGGCTACGCACGTTCATTTTTTCACTAAAGCAATAGAAACCATGAAAAGCAAGGCCAGCCATTAGAAGAGAAAAGAAAATCAACTAAAAGCTTAGGATTCAAGGCAGAGGAAAATCAATCTCAAACAATCTCTAATCTTCTTATCTCAACAAGGTGAATAATAGTGTATATCATCTCATTTTTACTTGATTTGTTCGGTTATAGATAGTAACTAAATTTATTTTGCTGCGTTGATCATGTTTGGATCTGATAATCATTGTTTTGATAGAATAATGATTGTGATTTATTGGGATATTTATGGAATTAAAATGATGGGTTTAGAGTAAAAACCTTTGTAAACGATCTCCCAACAACTTGATTTTTGGTTACACTGTGTAAATTGTAATTTTGGAGATGGATTTTTAATTTCATATTTTCGGAGTTAATAGGAATATTTTATAAATTTCCTAAGGTGAAAAAGGCATTTATTTCGGGTTTTAATTATTAAAAATAATAAAATAATTAATTTTTCTCCGAAATTTTTATATGACGAAGAAAATGTTATTTCAGATTTTTGAGATTTTTCCCAAGTGATTTCAATTTTTTATGAATTTTCTAAGCTAAACAGGAGTGGTACTGTTATGTTGCTAAATTGCTTCTTCTAAAATGAATATATTCACTTTGTAATGGATCCATTACTGTATTTTGGGAAAAAGGGTAGGAGAACCAATTAGGTTAACACAATAGTGAATATAAATTGAATAAACTCCTGAATGAGTAAAATATAAAGCAAAGATATTGGCAGGGGCCGATAGGTTTACAATAAGCCCATGAAAACTGCATGATATTGGCTGGGGCCAATAGGTTAATAGTTAGCCCATGAAAACTATGTGTAAATGAAAATGCCAGATAGACAGGTTCATAGTTAGCCCATGAAAACTATATGTAAATGAAGATGCCAGATAGGAAGGTTCATAATTATCCCATAAAAACAATGTGTAAATGAAGATGTCAGCAGGTTCATTGTAAGCCCATGAAAACTATGTGTAAATGAAGATGTCAGATAGATAGGTTCATAGTTAGTCCATGAGAACTATGTGTAAATGAAGATGTCAGATATATAGGTTCATAGTTAGCCCATGAAAACTATGTAATTGGATAGGGAGTCCTTAAATGTTTAACCGGTTACTAGTTAGCCCATGAAAACTATTAGGTTAACAGTAATCCTAGAAACTATAATTGAGACAGATAGTCAGAATAAATAGGGATGGGAAATCCAGATTTGATTTTCTTGTTTTGCATATCATCATAATGTTTTAAAATATTATGTTTTAACCATGTGGATGTAGGAGCACAGTATATGGTTTTATAAAGGTTTTAGGATACCAGTGAGGGGAAAACTCGATTCGCTAAGCGGCGTGGCCTCACTAGATATCTATTTGGTTTGAGATGATAGACTATTATTCATACTAGGCTTTGTGTCTGACTCGAAGTTTTTGTTTTTCCCTTAAACTCTCGGGTACTCAATTGATTGAGTAGTTTAAGGTTTTCAGGTTTTCTTAGAGGAATAAAGCTTCCGAAGGGATGCAGAAGGCAGATAGTTATTTAGAATTTTCTTTTCCGCTGTGTATTTGGATGTAAAGGTAGATTTATTAGCCTCATTATATACTCTGATCAACCAAGGGGGTATCTTCATATGTCGCTCTTGGCGTATGTTTATTAATTATATTTTGCTGAACATGGATAACGTTTTGGATTATGTAATGAACATGATATGTTTTGAATGTAATGTGGAAATAGGTTTTTAAATTGTTAATTTTTCCATATCATTATGATCTGTGTATCAATGAATCTAACATCGCCGTATTTAGTCGCCTAAGATTAATAACTATGGATGACTGCAGCATTCGTAGCCGTTAGTTTTGGGTCTCCAAATAAGGGGATGTTACAGGCGGAGACGATGCACAAGCTGGCATTCGGAAGTGCTCGAGTTGGGCTTCATTGCCAAATTTGTGCACTACCGATGGACCGGTAGGTGCCAATCAGTCCACCGGTTGGCTTCTGGACTGAGCAAGTAAGACCAGATCCAGAGCACTTTGCTTTGAACCGAATCCTCTATCAACCGAACGACACCGAGGATGTTGAATGATGATTTTAAGGTGCCCTATCCTGATGTTCTGATGATGAGAGGCAACATCCTTCATTTTGAGGCCTGAAACTAACCGCTACAGATGCTGCAGTCATCTATAGTATTTATTTCCGATGACAAAATGTGGTAATGTTAATTGTATCAATAACATCAAAAGCACAAGAATACGAAATTTTCTTAAACACAAGTTCAAAACAAACTTTCACATTTCATTTAAAAGATAATACTTCATATTCATTACATAATCCCAAATGTAGCCTAGGTCAAATAAAATATAGTTGTTACCAAATATTCTAAGAGCGACATATGAAAATACCCTCTTGGTTGATCAGAATTTACTACTAAACAGTTATAACATATGTCTTTGCAAACATTTCAACAAAATTAAAATTCAACACGGTGGACAATATACATAGATAGATCCCTATATAGCTAGATCTGCCCCCTGCACGTCTTCAGAAGCTTTATTCAACCAACCTAAATAACATATGGACTTTACTCTCGAACTCATCAATTAAGTACCTGAGAATTAAAGAGCAAAAACAAAAACTTCGGGTTAGACATAAAGTCTAGTGTGAATAATAATAATATGCCATCTTGGTTAATGGATATCTAGTGAGACCGTGTTGTTGAGTGGAATGGGTTTCCCCCTCACTAGTACCCCCTAATATATCTTTTATAGGTTATGCACCTGCAACCACAATGGTCAAACCAAAAATATAAACGATCATATGCATGCATGCAACATTGGTAATCATGACAAACCTATCTAAATAACAAACAATTTATTCCACATTATAGTTTTCTCAGGGTAACTACAAACCTATATGGCTGACTTGGGCCTATCAGATATATCAAATTTTCTAACTTACTATTAGAGGGAAACTAGACGGTTTGTCCGAACATGCTATTCCTATGGTCACACCGATTCCAATGGTTTTGCAGGCCAAACAGTAACCTATCTCATCTTTGTGTATTCCTTTCTATGTGTAAACTTACTTTTAGTCTTACCCATGACAAATCCCCATGCACTGGAATTTTGGATTAATATCATCTAGGGGCTAATTACTGAAGTATAGGGCTCAACCCTACACCAGTCTCATCCGATTTTCTAATTTTTGAGTCAATTCATCCTATCACAATTTATCTAAATGTGATAAGAACGATAATTCTTTTGTAAAACTATAGGCTAAATACCATTTTCTATTTCCTCGAAGATAAAATCTTTATAAAATATTCAACCCTTGAAACCATATTTTAAAACAAGGAAAATTATTTCCCTTTACGATCCAAAATATTTATGCCAAGATATATGCTTTTATAAAACAAAGTTGTTGAATTTCGAAACCACTTAGAGGTTCTAGCCCCTCAAAACTATAGGTTATAAAACCAAAATAGTCAAAATCTTAAATTGATAAAGTGTGGCATATGTGTTGCCGACATGGGTCATTGCAACCCTTTATTATCGAAAATTGTGTTCAAGAATTCAATTTAACAAAGCATAAGGCCATAAGCCTGACATTGATATGGGAATGGCGACATTGATGATCAACGTCATCAATGTCTCAAGGAAAAACACTGCATCAATAAAGCCGAGGCGGATAGCACATAGCATCGTTATAGCCGATATGAAAATAAGCGGCACCAGTTTTGTATAATCGGCGACGTTAAAGAAAATATATGGCATCATGCCCTTTTATATAAAACGTAGCACATAACACACGACATAGAGAATACATGCGACATCATTGACGTCGTTAGCTTGCATGCCGACGTTGACTCCATCCCTAATGAATTTGTTCAATACAAACCTGGAAGTGTATCCTATGCACTCACTAAGGTCAGCAATGTATATTAGCGGCATTAAGGCATTTGGCGTTAATAACTTTAGCATGGTAAAACTGTAATTATGATGAAATCTGTTTTCTTGCTATTAAAAGTAAATTCTTTTCACCTACTCCTATTGTTTGTCAAAATCTCATTAGATAATAATTCTCTTTATCAAATCCTTTTTAGAAATCTACCATAGACTAAAAATATCATTCCCAAAATGTTTTCAAACCTATTATTTTATATTGATATTTTAATATAACTATTAAGTTCCTCGAACCTAATAAATTCATAATAAATCACAAAAACATGGAAAAACCCTCAAAATCATGAAAAATCAAAATTTATAAATTCTTTAACATATAAAAATTTCAGGACAAAAAACATTATTTATTTATTTTTAATAAGTAAAACCCAAAATAATTCATTTTCTTTCCTTAAGAAAATAATAAAATATTCATACTTAATCAGAAAATTATGAAATTAAAAACCCACTTCAAAAATAATGTTTCTAACATCGTATCTAAATTTCAAGTCATTTGGGTGTCATACGATAGGTTTTCACACTTAAACCTATTTAAGTATCTCATAATTAAATTCAATAATTCATCATAAAGTATACAATCATCCAAACATTCAAACATGACATAATTTCAGTCATAATATTTAGCGTTTAATTATAAAACCAAAATTAAACAAGCATATTAGAGATGGTTATCATTGTTCACCATGATTGATTAAAGGAACTTGAGATTTGAATTTAGATTTGATTTCCCCTAAGCTTCTTTTAGATTTCCTAGCTTTTATTCTTCTTAATGCTCTCAATAATGGTCGGCCTTGAATTTGTTTAGTTTTGTGTGAATGAAAGTGAATAAGGGAGAAGGAATGTAAAGGATTTATGTTTAGTAATTATGGCTTATTCCTATTTTTCCCTTTGCATATATTATCCCTTCTTCTTTAAGTTATAATCTAATCTCCATAAATTATTTATTAAGGCCGGACCTATTTTTATTATCAATTCTCATTTTCCATATCACCCTTCATTATTTTATTTTATTCTTCTAACTAAGTATCCTTAATAATGTTAATCAAAATTAGAGGTGTTACAGACTCCTTTTCTTAAAGAATTTCATTCTCGAAATTACGATAATGTACATAACCAACATATAATAAAAGGCATAAAACATACCATCACAACAAATCGGGATAATTATCTCTAATCCAACTATCTATTTCCCAAGTGCAGTCTCTCTCATCGTCACTCCACTAGACTTTTACTAATATAACTATCTTGTTCCTTAGCTTCTTCTCGTCTCTAGTCACAATAAAAACTGGATGTCTAATTATATTCATGTATGGCTCTACTACAAAACCTTCCAATGCAGTCGGTGTGATAGTAGCTTCTGGATCTCAACATACTTCCTAAGATGAGAAGCATGAAAAAAATTATGGACTCCCACCAAACTGTTCGGTAACTCTATCCTATAAACAAGTTTCCCGATCCGTTCTATAATAGGAAATGGTCCAAGAAACGTAGATGCCAATTTCTCCGACTTTCTGAATCTTACTAGATCCTTCATTGGTGATACTTTGACGAGAACCCGATCTCCAACTAAGAACTCTAATCTTTCGTCTCTTATTTGCATAACTTTTCTACCTAGATTAAGCTTCCTTCATCTTAGCTTGTATTAACTCAATCTTTTCCATGGCATCTCTCACTAAATCTAGACTGAGTATATCTTCGATCTCTGACCAACATATGGGTGATTTAGATAGTCTTCCATATAAAGCTTCAAAAGGTTCCATCCTAATGCTAGTCTGATAAGTATTGTTATAGAGAATATTCGACTAAGTGTAGATAGTCTTCCCATGATCCTCCAAAGTTTAGCACACAAGATCTTAACAAATCCTCCAAGACTTTATTAACTCTTGGTGTTCGCCCATCGGTCCATGGATGGTAAGTGATACTCATCTTGAGCCTGGTACCTAAAACCTCTTGTAGACTCCTCTAGAATTTGCTGGGGAATATGGTATCTCTGTCACTGACTATACTACTAAGAACTCCATGTAATCTGACAATATTCTTTATAAACAATATAGCTAAAACATGTGCAGTCCTTGTCGACTTAATAGGAATGACGTATGCACTCTTAGTCAATATATCCACATGAGCTAAATACTTTTATTTCCTCTAGTCGACCTTGGCAACCCATCGATGAAATCCACTTATATAGAATCCTAGTTCCATACTAATATATTCAAAGGCTCAACTAATACACTTGGCTTTTAATGTTCGGCTTTCACTTATTGACAATTCAAGCATTACTTTACCGATAAGGCTATAACCCTTCTCATACCTTCCCAGAAGAATTTCATATCCTAATACATCTTAGTCCCTCTAGGATAAATGATAAACTTTGATCGATGACAATCCTTAAGACCTCCTTTCCTTAGGTTACCAACATATGGAACACACATTTTTCCTTTCTTCCTTAATCATCTATTATGATCAAGATAAATCCTTTAAATCATCAATCTCGGTTCCACCTTCCAATCTTCTAATTTTTTCAGCTAGCAATGGATCAACTCTATGCTTAGAAGCAACCTTTTCAATCGGTAATGGTCGGACTTCTAAGCAAGATAACATTGCAATACTCTTTTTTGAACTAGCAGTCAATTTTAACTACACACTACAAATAGTCAATGCCTCTAAATATTTCCATTATGCCAACATAGCTAACACCATATTCTGATGTCTCCTGTTAAGTGCATCCGCAACATTATTTCCTTTCCTTGGCATGTACTCAATTTCAAAATCATAAGAAGCTATAAAATCTTACCACCTCTACTGTCTCAAATTTAACTCCTTCTAAGAAAATAAGTATCTTAAAGACTTGTGATTCGTAAACAACTCGAATCTCTCTCCCAAAAGATAAAGCCTCCATACATTCAAAGCAAAAATTACAACAACCAATTCTAAATCATGGGTTGGATACCTAACTTCATGTGGTCTGAGCTATCGAGAAGCATAGGCAATCACCTTACCCCTTTGCGTTAACACAGTTCTTAATCATGTTCCGCACGCATCTGTATACATCACTAAGTCTTGATCTCCATCCGGATCAACTAATACGGGCGCATTGGTTAATAAATGTGGTGGCTTCTTGAGTGCCTCCATGTTTATTGGTCCAAACATACTTCACATCCTTCCTTGTTAATTTAGTCATCAGTGCTACTATACATGAAAAATCCTTGACGAATCTCCGGTAGTAGCCAGCTAGTCCAAGAAAACTCTTTATCTCAGTCACTGTCTTGCATCTCTTCCAATTATTAACAGTTTTTATCTTGGATGGATCTACTGACAACCCTTCTTTTGAGACTACATGACCAAGAACTTCACTTCTTTTAAGAATGACATTGTGAAAACTTCACTTTTAACTGATGATGTCTCAATGTCCCATGCACTATTCTAAGATGAATCTCATGACCTCTTTCACTCTTAGAATATATCAAAATATCATCAATGAATATTAACACAAATCTATCTAAATGCTCTCGAAGATTCGATTCATCAAATCTATGAAAAAAGGAGGTGCCTTAGTTAACCCGAATGACATTACTAACCACTCGTATGAGCCATATCTTATTCTAAATGCCGTTAAAAGAATACTGCCCTCCGCTCCCCTTGATTGATGGAACACCATCACCAAATCCACTTGGAATAACACTTTGGTTCCACTCGACTGATCAAATAAACAGTCGATTCTTGACAAGGGATATTCTTTATCGTATTTTCATTCAATTTACGATAATCAATACACAATTTTAACAACCCTTTCGGTTTCTTCATGAACACCGAGGCCGCTCCCCATAGCAAATTACTTGGACTAATAAAAAAATTCCCTTTTAAATCCAATAGTTGTACCTTTAACCCCTTCGTCTCGGTAATGTCGTTCTGCTAGGTGGTCTACTTCCGAGTACAACTCCAAATACAAGAGCTATTAGAAACTCAATAGTTCATTTTAATGGTAGTTCTGTAACTGGCTTTACATCTACAAACTCTCTAACAAAAAAACTTGGTTCAACTCATCTTCCTCCTCCATTGCACCTAATAAAGCACAAACAGAAAAATTCAAGTTCTCTACTGAGTATATAATTCGGTCGCTACTATTAGCGTCTTAGTCATATTGTCCTATCTTCGCAAAATATCGTAGCATCATATTTACTTAACCAATTCATACCCAAAATAATCTCAAAGCCAAAAAAATCAAACACATGTAAGCTGCAGGCATATATATGATCTAACAGTTCAAAATCTAAATGGTCAACTCTCTTCCTAGAGTTGCATACCCTCCTATCAGATTCACAACTCATAAGGAAGTAACTAGGTATGATGTTTATAGACTAAGCTTATCTACCAAGCAATGAGATGTGAAAGAATGCGATGCACCAATATCAAATAGTACTATAACAGGTTACCATGAATCAAAAGTGCACCTCCCGTCACAACTTTTCCTCTTCTTCAGCTGTTTGTCTTGAGGTAGCTGGTTCAAAAGAAAACACCATTCCTTTTTCCCATTTAGTTGGTTCCTTGCACTGATTCTTATAGTGTCCAATATGGTTATAGTTAAAGCACTTGAAGTTCTTTCTTCCAATCACCTTCTTTCCATCATTAGAACGACATTCGTTCACAAAGTTTCCTTTCTTATCACACTTGTAACATACTGTTTTGCCTTTCCTTTCTTAGCAACTCCACCCTTCTTAGCACCCTTTTTACGAAAGAACTTCCTTTGCTTATTTTTCCCACTCCGGGTCTCCACTACTTTGGTACCGCCAAAGAAAGCAAGCATTTCTTCATTTCTCAACGCCATCTCCATTACCACATCACGTGGATCGTTGAGATGTAACAAAGTTGCCCTTGCAAGCTCTGATCTTAGCCCACAGATGAACTTTTCATCTCTCTTAATCATTGTGTCAATCGTAACATACCCATACTTGGATAACTCCTCAAACCTTGTTGCATACTCCAACACAGTCATGTCTCCTTGCACTAACTCAGCAAACATCCTTAGAAAAGTCGACTTGACAATTTCAGACATAAACCTATTTTCGAACCTTCACTTGAACTCTGCCCAGGTCAAGTTCACCTTTGGAACCCTAATAATAACACTGTTCTACTAGTATAATGCAACCTCTTGTAACTGCATTGAAACCAATCACCTTTTCTGCTCATCGTTCAGTCCTAAATCAACAAAAATCCTTTCACAATGAAGCAGCCAATTCTCCAACTCGATAGTTTCCTCGGTTCCCATGAATAGCTTCCCTCCAAATCTTGCATAATCTCTACTCAAAAAAACATAGTTTTTAACAACTGAGACTTCATGATTTGCTCCTCCAACGGTACCACCAACTAATCCAGTAGCAGCTCTTGGTTGCATCATGTTGACTAAGTAGCTCCCATATCCACTGGTGGTGTTCAAGCACCCACAGTAGCAACTGTTTGTCGATTTGGATTCCTCTAGCATTAGGCCTGACATTTCCATTAGTTATGGTACTTCCTCCATCAGGATTCACTATTCCATTTCTTGCCTCCATATCTTACTTTCCTTAAATCTCCATTCGAACATTAATCAAATGCAAAAGAACGGTCTAAGAAATATAGGAGAAATAGGATAGGATATATACTTATATACAACAAATACAAGTATGTTACTATAGTGTAATCCCACACCCTAATCTTATTCTCTGATTCATTTCGATTATGTTTTAAAAATTCTTTTAAAGTTCAAAATTCTTTTAGCCTTACATAAACTTATGCCATGATACCAAGTTGTAACATCCCCCATTTTGAGGCCTAAAATTAACCACTATAGATGCTGCAGTCATCTATAGTATTAATTTCAAGTGACAAAATGCGGTATTGTTAATTATATCAATAACATCAAAAGCACAAGAATATGAAATTTTCTTAAACACAAGTTCAAAATAACTTTCACATTTCATTTCAAAGATAATACCTCATATTCATTACATAATCCAAAACGTAGCCCAGGTTCAAATAAAATATAGTATAAAATACTCCTAGAGCAATGTACAAAGATGCCCCAATGGTTGATCAGAATTTATTACTAGACAGTTAGAACATATATCTTTACATATGTTCCAACAAAATTAAAATTCAACATAACGAACTATATATGTAGATAGATTCCTCCATAGCTAGATCTACCTTCTAGACATCTTCAGAAGCTTTATTCGTCCAACTAAATAACCTATTGACCTTACTCTTGAACCATTTAATTGAGCTCCCAAAAGTTAAAGGAGAAAAGCGAAAACTTCGGGTCTGATAAAAAGTCTGGTGTGAAACTGGACAGTATATCCGGAATTACTATGCTTAGGGTCACACTGATCCTAATGGTTTTGCAGGTCAACCAATAACTACCTCATCTTTGTGTACTATACGTAAACTTACTTTTAGTCTTACTCATGACAAAGCCCTATTCACAGTAATTTTGGACTAGTATAAGTTAGGGGCTAACAACCGAAGTAAAGGGCATGAACCTATACCGGTCCTATCCGGTTTTCTAATCTTTGAGAAAATTCCACAATTTATGTAAAAGCGATAAGGACAATAATTCTTTAGTAAAACTCTGGACTAAATACCCTTTTCTATTTCCTTGAAAACAAATGTTTTATAAAAGATTCAACCCTTGAAACCATATTTTAAAACAAAGAAAATTACAGCCCTTTATTATCTAAAATACTTATGTCATGCTTTTATAAAACAAAGTTGATGAATTTTGAAACCACTAAGAGGTTGTCGCTACGTTAAAACTATAGGTTATAAAGCCAAAATAGTCAAACGCTTCAATCAATAAAGTGCGATATATGTGTTGCCGACATGGGTTATCGCACCCCTTTATTACCAAAAATTGTGTTAAATAATTTGATAAGATAAGGCTATAAGGCTGATATATATCTATGTCGCCTAGTATAGTATCGAGTTCATAGTGAAAGAACCATATATATATATATATATATGGTGTTTGATGATAACAACCATATAAGGCTACTGATGTGTTTATTGAGTTATTTCAGATCAAAATCATCATGGAAAACCTAAAAAGTAAAATAGCCAAAAATATGCAAAGCTGAGATTCGAACCTGAGTGGGCTAAGAGATGAGCACATGCCTTTACCACCGAACCACAAAAGCTTTTGGAAATTATAATGATTCGGTCGACTGAATGCCTTGTTTAGTCGACTGAATATAAACAACTTGTCTACTGTTTTTAGTTATGCTCTTAGGCTCGAATTTTACACTAAGCCAGTCGACTGGAGCCTTCTTTTAGTCGATTGGCCTAGTATGGCTAGTTTTTTGAATAGATATCTTCATGTCTCTTTCCTCCAAAAGGTGCGTCTCTCCGCTCCTGCAGCCACTGCTCTTCATCAATGGCGAAATTGGAAGGTTGCACCCTTACTTTAGCATCCCTACAACATCTATATAAACCTATAACCATCACTGAACCATAACAAAACTCTACGCTTTGATTTCCACTCCTAAACTCTCAATTCCTAAAGCAATTCTCCAACTTCCAAGAAATTCATCTGATTCGCATATTTTGACTAGTTTTCTTCATCTCCACATCCCATACTCTAGTAGAAAAAATTCCTTAGCCTCTACACCTCTACTCAATATAATTTGGTTTGGTTATAGTCGTCATTGTACATCAAACTGACATTCTGTATATCAAGATACGCCGTGTCAGAGAGTAACGTTTTGTTACACTAATGATAAATGTTGTTAAAGTCTTGTTCGGTTGTTAAGGTAGAGTCTGTAAACCTATTCCTCCAAGTGAAGGTAGTATGTTGGTAGTGAAATATCAAAAGAGAGCTTCAAGAATTGACGCAGCGGATTAGACAAAACAATCTTCAATCGGTGAAAGTAGCAGTCGGTGGATTGATGAATACTACGATGCCTGAATTCGTTGATCCGGAGATACCGAATTCTAGCTATCTCTGACTCGTTGATCCGAAGATACCGGGAAAGAGATCTACGATTCTTCAACGTTGATCTTGCACACAAGATACCGTGAATCGGCTTCAACAAACGAAGATTCGAGCGCACTCGAATAACGTAAGTGGAGATAGGAGACTTCACTCGACTACCAATTAGAAGAAAGCACAAAGCAATCAAAATGGAAATTTTATTCAAAAATCAACAACCTTACAAAATGTCACCACTCGCCTATTTATAGGCTACAACTCACGCATTACAAAATATTCCCAACTCCTAAGTCGGCTCCGACTTATAACCCTTTCCGACTTACGACTTAAGATTCCTTCCGACCTATGACTCAGAAACACACGACTTACAAGCGGCAGACGACTTAAAACAAAGGCGACTCCACATACATGTATATTACAAATGACTCACGACTTATAAAAGTTGCGACCTAACAACAAAACAGTTACAACACATTAACTTGATACGACTTACGACTCAACAAATAATGGCTGGGATTAACTCGGTAGAAGAATCAACGGCAACAGCATCAGCGACTTAAAAAAATGCGGCATCCCAGACTAGCGATGGAGATTAACTCGGCAGAAGAATTAACGGTCTTCAGGCTTCGTCGACATAAGATGGTACGACTTATCATCTGCCTTAAGTCGTATCTGACTTAACACTTGTGCATTCTTCATTCGAGCTGTTCCTCCTGTATCCTTCTTCTTGAGTCGTTGAAGACTTATCTCCTCGCCTTCGTTAAGTCGTAGACGACTCAAAACCTTCCCTTTAAGTCGTAGTCGACTTAAGCCCTCAACTCGCGCTGCTATTTGGTTAACTTGTGGCGCTTCGTTAGGTCGGTCCCGAGTTACTAGCTCCTTAAGTCGGTCTCGACTTATTATTTCAGCTCTGTTAAGTCGGTCACGAGTCATACCTTCGCTTTCCTTGAGTCGGTCTTGACTCATACCTCTTTCCATAAGTCGGTCACGACTTATGCCTCCATCCCTGGCCTGAGCTACATCATCCTCCCCAGGTTGAGAAAAATTCGACCTCGAATTTGTAAATTCTTCCACATTAGCTCGTTCATCCCCATGATATGGTATAAGATGTTTAACATTGAACACATCAGAAGTATACACATCTTCTGGTAGCTTCAATTTATAAGCATTTTCATTGATTCTCCTTAAAATTTCCACTGGACAAATCTTTCGTGCTTTCAATTTATTGTACGTTCCCACCGGAAAATGATCTTTTGTTAACACTGCATAAACCAAATCACCTTCATGAAATTGAACTCTC
The DNA here is from genome assembly GCA_030737815.1 of Allium fistulosum. Lineage (NCBI taxonomy): Eukaryota > Viridiplantae > Streptophyta > Magnoliopsida > Asparagales > Amaryllidaceae > Allium > Allium fistulosum. The sequence goes on from CM060905.1 coordinate 56,130,458, forward strand.
CGTCATTTCAAATCTGCAGATCGTTTATATTCCTCATTCGCTTGCTCCAATCGTTCCTGAACGATTTTATGACATTCCGCCAATCCATCCACAAAATCAGCAGCTTTCTTAACTGTCTTCTTTGATTGTGGCACTACTGTTAAATCCAACGGACCCTTCGGTAAGCTTGAATATACTATCTGAAATGGACTGAACCCTGTGCTACGATTTATCGCATGATTAAGAGCAAATTCTGCCTGGCATAACTTCACATCCCAACTCTTCAGATTATCTTGTACAAGACATCTCAACAAATTCCCCAATGATCTATTCACAACCTCGGTCTGTCCATCCGTCTGCGGATGATAAGCACTACTAAACTTCAGCTTTGTTCCCACCATTTTCCACAAACTCAACCAAAAGTGACTCAGAAATCGAGTATCTCTATCCGACACAATAGATTCTGGCAATCCATGAAGTCGATAGATCTCCTTGAAAAACAACTGAGCAACATAAACAGCATCCGCTGTCTTTTTACAAGCAATAAAATGTGCCATTTTCGAAAATCGATCCACTACCACATAAATGGAATCGTTTCCCCACTGTGTCCTTGGTAACCCCAACATGAAGTCCATACTCACATCAACCCATGGTTTAGTTGGTACCGGTAACGGCATATATAAACCAGCATTAGTTGCAGTTCCTTTCGAAACTTGACAGATATGACATCGTTCCACAAACCTCTCCACTTCTTTCCTCATCGATGGCCAAAAGTAAGACTGTGAAATCAACTGTAATGTACGGTCTCTCCCAACATGTCCTTCTTCATGTAGTTCTTTTACAATCTTCATTCTCAAACTACAATCAGGTATGCACAATTGATTTCCTTTGAACAGAAAACCATCTATCATTATAAACTCATCCGTCTCCCCATCCTTGACTTTATCAACAAACTTTATAAAGTAAGGATCTTCCACAAATAGTTCCGGTAAAATGTCAAACCCCGTCACTTCTACCTTCATGGTTGTCAACAAATGATTCCTCCTACTCAAAGCATCAGCCACACGATTCGTCACTCCCGATTTGTGTTTCACAACAAAAGTAAACTGTTGCAGATATGAAATCCACGATGCATGTCTCGCTGAAATCTTGTCTTGTCCTTGTAAATGTTTCAATGCCTCATGATCAGTGTAAAGAACAAACTCCTTCTGAAATAGATAGTGTCTCCAGTGTTTAATAGATTGCACAACAGCATAAAATTCCACATCATATGTACTGTATCTCATCTTTGCTCCTGATAATTTCTCGCTAAAGTATGCAATAGGACGCCCCCTCTGACTCAACACTCCTCCAATTCCAACCTTGGATGCATCAGTATGTAGTTCAAACACTAACTGAAAATCTGGTAATATTAGAATTGGTGCAGACGTCAAGAGTTCTTTGATTCGCTCAAAAGCAACCCCGGCTTCCTCCGTCCATGCAAACTGTTTACCCTTCATGCAATCCATAACAGGTGCCATCACACTACTAAAGTGTGGAATAAACCTCCGATAAAATGAAGCCAACCCGTGAAAACTACGAACTTCCGTTATCGTCTTGGGCTGTGGCAAATCTCTAATCGCTTCGACTTTACTTTGGTCAACCTGTATTCCTTCTTCCGACACAACGTACCCCAGAAATAAAACACTATGCGTCATGAACACACATTTCTTCATTGCAGCATAGAATTATGCTTGCCGCAATACCATCAGCACTTCTCTAAGATGATTCAAATGTTCCTCTGGACTCCCACTGTAAATCAGTATATCATCGAAATACACCACCACAAACTTCCCAATGAACGGTCTAAAAATTTGATTCATCACCCTCATGAATGTACTCGGTGCATTCGATAGACCAAACGGCATTACCAGCCATTCATACAATCCTTCCCTCGTCTTGAATGCTGTCTTCCATTCATCCCCTGGTCTAATGCGAATCTGATGATAACCGCTCTTCAAATCAATCTTCGAAAAGATTACGGACCCACTGATCTGATCCAATAAATCATCAAGCCTCGGCATCGGAAATCTATATCTCACAGTAATCTTATTCAATGCTCGACTGTCAGTGCACATCCTCCACATTCCATCCTTTTTGGGTACCAATAAAGCTGGTACAGCACAAGGACTTAAACTCTCCTGCACACGCCCCTGTTCAAGCAATTCCTCTACCTGCCTCCGCAACTCTTCATGTTCCTTCGCACTCATTCGATAATGTGGTCTGTGTGGCAACACAGCACCTGGAACAAGATCTATCTGATGTTGAATATCCCTCAACGGTGGAAACTCCGTTGGTAACTCCTCTGGAAATACATCGTCAAATTCTTTCAAAACTGGTTTCGCTTCTTCCGGAATTTCAACCTCTTCACTGCTCTCTCGCCCAATCAACAAAAACACTTCAGGCTCCTCCTCTACTTCCTTCACAAACTCCTTCAAAGATAACAAAGTTTTGAGCTCTTCAATCTCCTCAAACTTGTTTTCCTCCTGTTGTCGCTTCTTCGGAACTAGAGTAATCTTTGTGCCTTCAAACATGAAACTGTAACTGTTGGTACGCCCATCATGTTGCACCGCCCTATCATATTGCCACGGTCTCCCCAGCAACAAATGACAGACATCCATATCCACCACATCGCACCAGATTTCGTCCTTATATTTCTTCCCAATTGAAAACTTCACACGCGCCCTTCGTCCAACCTTCACCTCCTCGCCTTTCCTCAACCAAGCTAGCTTGTATGGTTTCAGATGTTTCTCAGTCTTCAACGCCAACTTTCTCACAACTTCTGAAGAAATTATATTATCACAGCTTCCAGCATCAATAACAAATTTGCAAACTTTCCCCAGAATGGTACATGTTGACTGAAAAATATTGCCCCTTAACCAACTACAATCCTCCTCTTGCTTTGGTGTTAAACAGGACCTCTTCATCATTAGATTGTAACCTTCGTCTCCCTTCACTTCTTCTTCCTCCTCATCAGGTGGTGAATTGGAACATTCAGCTTCTTCATCCTCATCCTCAACCTCTGCTATCATAGCTCTCTTCTTCGGCTTTGGACATTCGCTACTTTTGTGGCCCATTTCTTGGCAATTATAACACTTGAAACCATTATTGACATTTGTCTTCTCAGCCTCCTTCACTACTGGTCTACTGATAGGTTTAGAAATATTAGAACTCCCACCAACACCCTTCACTTGATTGTTGGAATTAGTAAACATGCCTCCTCCTCGTCTTCCCTGTTTCTCCCAAACCAACGCTTCCTGGTGTGCTTCTGCTACAGATCTGGGATCAAACATATTAACCATATCCTGAATCTGCATTTGCAATCCTCCAACAAATCTGGCTGTTAACTGTTCTTCTGTCTCCATAATATCGTTCCTTGCAATCAGTTGATAAAATTCGTTAGCATAGTCATTCACAGATTTCGTCCCTTGTCTCAAGTTTTGCAAACGTTGATACATCAAAGATTGATAATTGTAAGGTAAGAACGTTGCTTTCATCAATTTCTTCATCTTCTCCCAAAATTCAATCTTTGACTTCCCCATTCGTTCACGTGTAAGTTTGGTTTGCTGCCACCATGCCAAAGCTCTACCCCTCAACCTCGTAGCAACCAACTTCACTCTACGATGTTCTGGAACTTCTTTGAAGTCAAAAATCTCCTCAACATTAGCCATCCAATCTAGAAATTCCTCCGCTTGCATACCCCCTTTGAATTCAGGAATTTCAGTCTTCATCCCCGTCTCCCATTTGTGATCATACTCAGAGTAATTTCTTCCTTGTCCTCGTCCTTGTCCTCGAACACTACCACCATCATACTCCTCTTCAAAATCAGATGTATATCGTTGTCTATCTCGTCCACCCACATCTCTACTACCATCACGCCTACCACCATCATCCCTTCTATCTACATTCCTCCGTTCACGATCATCCACGTTCCTCCTACGCCTTTGATCATCGTCAACACTTCTGTCTCGATTGGAATGTGGCGAGACTCTACTACCCCCATGGTTAGATTCAGGTGAAACCCTTCTCCGATTTTGATTCATCTCCGTCATAAGCTTCTCTAACCGGCCAATTCCTTCGTTAAGCTTTTCACTAACGTTTTCATTGATTCTTTGCTCCATCTCATCAGCTTCTTCTCTTCGATACAAAGCTTCTACGTTTTGGTGGCGATTTGCTCTTCTTGGCGGCATACTTCAAATCTTCCAAACTCTTCAAACTTCAAACACTTTTCAGACTTTGATCCAAAATGAAATGGATCGAAAACTTCCACTTTGTTGCAAATCGCGATGAACACGATGGACAAAGTTTCGGCCTCCCACTCAAATCCGATCAAACAACTTCAATACAAAGTCGAACACTTCACTTGCTCACGGCTCATCACTTCAAGCTTCAAAATGATTAGGTTCCAAGTCTCGATCTAGCTATGATTGGCTAGAACAAGCTCCGATACCAAAAACTGACGCAGCGGATTAGACAAAAGAATCTTCAATCGGTGAAAGTAGCAGTCGGTGGATTGATGAATACTGCGATGCCTGAATTCGTTGATCCGGAGATACCGAATTCTAGCTATCTTTGACTCGTTGATCCGAAGATACCGGGAAAGAGATCTACGATTCTTCAACGTTGATCTTGCACACAAGATACCGTGAATCAGCTTCAACAAACGAAGATTCGAGCGCACTCGAATAACGTAAGTGGAGATAGTAGACTTCACTCGACTACCAATTAGAAGAAAGCACAAAGCAATCAAAATGGAAATTTTATTCAAAAATCAACAACCTTACAAAATGTCACCACTCGCCTATTTATAGGCTACAACTCACGCATTACAAAATATTCCCAACTCCTAAGTCGGCTCCGACTTATAACCCTTTCCGACTTACGACTTAAGATTCCTTCTGACCTATGACTCAGAAACACACGACTTACAAGCGGCAGACGACTTAAAACAAAGGCGACTCCACATACATGTATATTACAAATGACTCACGACTTATAAAAGTTGCGACCTAACAACAAAACAGTTACAACACATTAACTTGATACGACTTACGACTCAACAAATAACGGCAGGGATTAACTCGGTAGAAGAATCAACGGCAACAACATCAGCGACTTAAAAACATGCGGCATCCCAGACTAGCGATGGAGATTAACTCGGCAGAAGAATTAACGGTCTTTAGGCTTCGCCGACATAAGATGGTACGACTTATCATCTGCCTTAAGTCGTATCTGACTTAACACTTGTGCATTCTTCATTCGAGCTGTTCCTCCTGTATCCTTCTTCTTGAGTCGTTGAAGACTTATCTCCTCGCCTTCGTTAAGTCGTAGACGACTCAAAACCTTCCCTTTAAGTTGTAGTCGACTTAAGCCCTCAACTCGCGCTGCTATTTGGTTAACTTGTGGCGCTTCGTTAGGTCGGTCCCGAGTTACTAGCTCCTTAAGTTGGTCTCGACTTATTATTTCAGCTCTGTTAAGTCGGTCACGAGTCATACCTTCGCTTTCCTTGAGTCGGTCTCGACTCATACCTCTTTCCATAAGTCGGTCACGACTTATGCCTCCATCCCTGGCCTGAGCTACATCAAGAATGGACATAGGACGGGATATCCGAAGGAGTATAAATCGACTATGTGATCTACTTTAATATTCCGCTGCATTTACATTGTTTACTACTATCGACCATTTTGAATCCTATGCATAGAGACTAACAAGTGGTATCGAAGCTTGGAATTCTACAGTTATCGCAACATCATAAAATAATGGCCATGAAGAGAAGATCCCATCTGTGTTCAAAGACAGTCGAGAAAAAGAATTTTTTTGGAAGTGAGCAACAATCTATAGAATCAAGGTACATATGTTGTATGGTTAATCTTAGATCAAAATCGGTACACTTAGATTCTATATATAGCGATCTTTTACAATGCCTGAGAAGTTATTAAAAGATTTTAAAGCATCACAAAAGGTCAATTCTTTTGTTTTAACTAAATTAGATGATTGTGAGAGTAAAATTAGTATTTTAAAGGATGAAAATAAGTAATTTGTAAAACAAACTAAAAATTTTGAAAATATATTGGAAGAACTTATTTTATAAAAGTATTTTCTATCGCTTAAATTATAAAAATACTAATCTTTTAAAGGAAATCAAAGTTTTGAAAAATAAAAATATATTATTGGAAAATTCTTTAAATGACTCTAATTATAAATTTTTGTCTCTTGCAAAAAAGAATAGGGCTTTAAATGATAAGAATCTAGAATTAATTAAAGAATGTGAATTCAAAAAAAAATTATGTTACAAAAAGAAATTTGTGATTCTAAAGTTGTTTTTGATAAATTGAATGAGAAAATCATAAATTTCAATAAAGAAAAAGATGATTTATCTTCCTTAATTACTAATAGTAAAGCCCACAATAATAGAACTAGTTTAGACTATAAATTAGATGATCGCAAAAAAGTACTATATATGCATTCTTGTATACACATTTCAATGCTAGTACTCAAAGTGGAGATAGTTCCAAAACTAATTCATGTCGTAATATTGTTATGCTAAGAAATAAAAAAATCCTTTGAACACTAGATCAATGAAATTTAATGTTGATATATGGGTTCCTGCTAATCTAACAGATATTAATAGACAATCGTACATTTCTAATTTTATGATTAATAGTGGAAATTATATTTTTAAGAGATCAACCACATCAAACTGGATATGGTTTTCTAAGTCGTAAATCTTATACCTATTGTAAAATGGATATCATTTTGCTTACATTTGACATGTCTATTTGATACTCATCGCTTTGCATTATGTTAATATTATTTGATTTTTTACTTTTCTATGATATTCTTCATTTACTTTTAATTTTCTTATACTTTCTATTAAGTGCAAAAAGAGGAGAAATAATGAGCATATTGATAAGGGGTACATAGTTAAAAGTTAAAGAGAAACATTATACTTAGGGGGAGTTTTTTCCATATAGTACGCCAATGCTCTTATCTCTTTTTGGTGATGAAAAAGAGGGACAAGAACGTGTGTTTTACATAAATTATATTGGCATTTATATGAAATTAAGGGAAATTGTAACGACCCAATTTTTCGACGCCCGAAAATCGACATCAATACGTCCACTATATCAAATGCCGAACAATCGAATGCCGGAAAACCAGACCGTTAGGGTTAAAGAAGAAGAATGTAGAAGATGAAATAGAAACAGTACCAGAATCTCACAATCGTAGCGGAACAATATATAATAGATAAATAACTAATCTTTAAAAACAAAAGAACTATATCTGTTTATACATTACATCATCAGAGTACAACAGTTTCATAGCACACAACTGGACAGTTATGTAAACTTGTCCTCATAACTGAATACACAGCAGAATAATAATCAAATACAGAAGTACGTCTCGCCATCCAGCTCATCTCCTGAGCTCCATAGCAATCCATCCAGAATCTACTGATAACCTGACTCTAGGCTGCCCGTGTGGAAAATTATGGGCACCCAGAGTTTAGAAAAGGAAACAATAAACTCCAGGTCAGTCATGGGACTGGTGTGAGAACTAAAAACAGTTATTTGTGACAAAAGAAAAGAAAAAGAAATCCGTTTATGCTTTTGGAAATTGAAACTTCCATATGGTCTCCCGCCGCACACACAATGCAATCGCACACATGAGGGAGGTTTCTCCTTATAGCAGTCAAACATGCTTGATATGCGAAAATCCTTTTGATATTATTATTAGTGCATAGTGTGGAAAACATGTCGAAAGTATAATATTAATCTTAGCCAGCATACATACCATTATAGTATGCCTATTATAGCTACCATGTTAGATGGCAGGTTCTACAACTAAACCGTACAGGGCTCATATTGAGTGATTGGATTTTCAACAAATGGTCAAAGCTAAGGAACTTCCTTTTCGAATGGGTACGCCTCTGGAGGGACGCCCCGAGAACCTAATCGGATCTCTGCCAACACAAGGCCGGGTTACCTCTGTAACTAGGTAACTAACCGTCACAAGTATGCCATCCCCCGGTCGTAACCGACCTTTACCGAGGCGCCTCAAATTCCAACAACCACATAAGTAAAATAGCTGGACTCCATACCAGAATACCACTTTTTATCCACATAAGTAAAATATCTGGGCTCCATACCATGGTACCACTTTTTTATCCAGAAGGAAATGCACATACCCTGAGGGGCACGACCCCCATAACCATGCTGCATCCTTCCTGTTTCGACCATTTCCAGGGTGTGAGGTTCGATGAAGTCTCGTCCCACAAAGCTACGCTTTTCACAAAAGCCATGCTTCGATCAACCAATGATCAACACTTAGCATGCCACATTACCAAATTGGGAATATATCACTAATAACAATCAACTACATAACCTCTAAGCTCGTACATCTCAGAGAAGGGTGTTAAGCTAAGAGAATAAATTCTCCGCCACTAACAGAAATATATTTGATAGAAACTAGCTTTATATCTCAAAGTGTAATGTCAGACATACGTCCATACAAGTCCATCCTGGGTCTGAATGGAACAGAAGGCACTTCGTCCAATTAAGGAAAAAGTCCTTGCAAATCCGGATATCCCCTAATCACGTCCGGACTTCCCATCACATAGGGTAATCTCTATACCGGAGCAACTCGGTGCAGAGACATTCAACAGGTAATCCTTTCGTTTTTGAAAATACCCAGTCTTCAACCACCGTCTTCAAATGCAATTCCATTCCGTCGTATCGTTATTCGGAATGGTTTTATGACTTAATGTCCTCCCCCGGCTTATCCGAATAATGAGCGCTTATTTTAAAAACAAATGGATACATTCAGATCTATATTATGTCACAAAAAATTTCCATTTTTTTTAAAACAAAAGATCCACCTTTAAGGTTCGATGTGGTTTTCGGATAACCATTTGGAATCCGACCCCCGGTCTCATCGAGATTCAAATGCCATCTTAAAGGCCAATATTGATAGTAGGTTATTTAACTATCAAATAACATCCATAAACAACCATCAGATTTAAATAATTTCCCAAGTTATTTGTCTCAAAATATCTTCGCAAGATATAATTTTTTCTACACTTCAACCCTTTTGAAAAAGATTTCAAATCACTTTCCTCTTGCGGAATAAATTTCCAAACATTGTTTATACCCACTGAAAAATTTGCTAAGTCCCAATACTTTAGATTTTTTAAAATAATTTAAATTGCTTATCAAAAAGATATACTTGGAAACACTTAAAATAAAAACTATTTTAAACACTTTATTTAAAATATTAGTTATGACATTTTATACTGATATCTCATGTAAAACTTAAGTCCAAACTAATTATAAAAATAAAATTATTAGATAGAGTATAATTATTTAAATAACCATCTTCTAAATCAAATACTAGTTGAATCTTTAAAATAACCACTTCTATAATTAACTTAATAAATATTTACTTCAAAAGTTTAAAAACAATTTAAGAAAATAATTTCTCCAAAAACATTCTTTTTAAAACCAACTTTAGAACCTTTAATTTATACGTAAAAGCTACTTTGAAAACATACTCGGATTTCTAGGGAAAATACACTTTCCATTTCAAAATAGTCCATTTAAATCAATTAATAAATCCTTTTCGATTTATCTCAATTCACATCCCAAGTTCGTAAATTTTCTTTCCACACTTTTAAAAATAAACCAATATTTATTTTTAAAAACAAATTACCCATTCCTTTATAAATTCCCACCGTGAATTTATACTTCCAAATATCTACTGATATATTATTTCTCTTTATAAATCCAGTTTATAAATTCCATAGTCTCATCTTCCTTTTAAAACATAGTTTCTAACATTTAATTAATTCTCAAATCGATTTCCCAAAACTAACTCCATTTTTTAAAAAAATTCCTTTATTTCTCCCAAACCATTTAAAATCCGAATTTTAAATAAATCCTTCAACTATTAAACAATACTACTTAAGTTCTCGAAATCCCTTTATTACCATTTATAGAAATCTTTTCCCCATACTTGGAATTTATTCGATAGGATTTCAAAAATCAACTTTTATCTTTTTCCAAATTCCTTCTTTTTATTTATCCAATTCTCTAAAAATTATTTTACTTCCAACAATCCAATTCTTATATTTCTGGTATCTTAAAATACCAGAATATATTCGGCCAAACCATAGCCTTTAATAGTTTCATTTACCAATATAATCAATTATAGATTACCAATAAATCATATCATAGCATATGAAATAAATTCAAACATTTGAGGAATCCAGTTGGAATCCTCCAACCTGTTTCCCTGCATCCACAGATGTTAGCACAGTATAAAATACCAATCCCACTTCGAGGTGGAATATCGCGGTATATGGGGTCATATCATCATATCATCCGCTATTATGCGGAGTATATGGTCTCATCCGCTATATAATGCGGGTATATCAATCACTCCAATATATATATATATATATATATATACTAATATATATAACATCCCAATCAACTGATAATAATTATCAATCCAAGAAAACAACCAATAATTTAAATTTAACTATTTAAATTAAACCGGGTAATCCGATTGAGTGAGAAGTTCTCACCTTTGTTTTTGTTTTGCAATCCGTTTTCCATTCCAGCTTGTTTTCACGATTTTTGACCTTGTACAAAAACTTATGGTTTATTAATATTCGAAATAATCGAACAATCAATTATCATTTATTAATTACTTAACAAAATTTTAAATTAATAATTTAACTTAAACTAATTTCTTTTAATAGATTATTTTTAATAACTAAAATAATTGAATACGTTTACTAAATAAATCAATCACCTTAATAAATTATATATATATATTTTTCATAACCTAGTAAATTGTATTTATTTTCCTTTATTTCAAACTGTATATATGAATAGATTTTATAAATTGAAGAAATAAATTGTTTTAACAGCTTACTGTATTTTGTTTTCTGCATATATATACTTATATCTGTATATATAAGTATAGATTTAGGAAAATTTTAAGATAAAAACAAAACGTTACCTCACCGACTTGACTAAATCGAGCACGAACCAGCCACGGTCAGACCAAAATCCACCACTACCGCACGTCGACGACATGCACACACGCACTGCTTCACCTCCAGAATATCATGCTCGAGCCTCTCCTCGACTTTGCTGCCGGTAGGCACCTCGAATCGTGCGTCTTCCCTGGTCGTGTCGCGAGTTCCTTGCCTCCATCCTCCTTCGACTCCGTCGTTCTCGAGCTCGAAATCGAACGCCTCACGACCCATCTCGTTCACCATCGATCATCAATTCACGATCCACCGCAATCTACACCATCGCGACCACCGCACTCAACCTCTACCAAAGTACATCGCGACCGCCATCAAACCCATTATTCATCAAATGAATTGTTTTACGTGATTAATTTTGAACGAAGTCGATTTCATTTTATTTTCTTTTGATGTCGGCCATTAATTTGATTTATTTCGTTTAAACGAGATAATAGAAGACAAGATTTTGGGTTTTCGTTACTTTGTAAATGAATTCGATTTGTACAATAAAATGCTCGGCTACGAGAGAAAGAGACGCGTGTCGAATTAAACAGAGAAAGGAAAACACGTGCTCTCAGGGTGTTGACAAGTGTTGAATGAGATCAACAGTAAATTGAAGGGAATATATATATATATATATATATATTATTTTAATTTTAAATTTAAATTCAAATTTAAATCGTCTCGATTTCCGCAACTCACAATCTCGATCTCCAATCGAGACGTGCGGCTAGGCATTTATAATGTTATACCCCTATTTTGAATGCAATGGAAAAGGTTTTAAGTCCTAATTCGATTGTATGGAGAAGATAGCTTTTTGGACCCAGCTATTATATTAAATTTCCGATATAGATTTCAGCGCGTTTACCTATCGTACAATCAAACGATCACTCCAAACACTACAAAAATTGAAATCCGATAATAATACACTATTACGAATCTAATGGAACTGGTTTCGTCGAATTCCGAGACTGTTCCTCGGAAGGCTATTTTTAAATATCGATTTAAACGATATAAATTCAAAACTGAACAAATCACTTTCAAATTCAATTTTAAAAGTTTTATTACCTTCAGTATTATCAATATGAATTTTCTAAGCCTTTAAAAAATATTTTTAACAAGCCTGGAATATCCAGATTCAACAATTTTCCAAATTTCCAATTATTAAATTAAAAAATTTAATTGCCAAATAAATAGTGATTTTTGAAATTCAAGTTAAACTATCTTTCAAATATTTAAAATCAATTAAATATTCCAATTTCAAATATCCAAAAATTCCGGGTCATCACAGAAATAAACTTACATAACATATATCTTGGAGGAGCTATTATTTATTAAAATGGCGTGGTTGTCATCACCGAAAGGGGAAGAATGAAAGAAGCATATATATGGGGGGTGTTTTGATGATAACAACCATACAACAATGCAACTAATATGTTTACTGAGTTTTTTCAGGTTAAAATGATGATGGAAAAGCTAGAAAATAAAATAGACAAAAATAAGCGAAGTTGAGATTCGAACTCAAATGGGCTGAGAGATGAGCACATGCCTTTACCACTGAACCATACAAGCTTTTGGAAATTAAAATTATTTAGTCGACTGAAAATCTTTTTCAATCGACTGAACCTAGTCAACTGAATATAAACAACTTTAACTGTGCTCTCAGACTTGAATTTTACACTAAGCCAGTAGACTGAAGCCTTCTTTCATTTGACCGACCTAATATAAAATGGGTAGTGTTTTGAATAGATATCTCCATGTCTCTTTGCTCCAGAAGTTCCATTTCTCCGCTCCTACAGCCACTTCTCTTCGTCAATGGCGAATTGGAAGGTTGCACCTCTATTTTAGCATCCCTACAACATCTATACAAAATCCGTACAATCCATGAATCATAACACAACTTTATGCTTTGATTTCCACAGCTAAACTCTTAATTCCTAAAGCAATTCTCTGAGTGCTAAGAAATTCGTTTGATTCAGACATTTCGATTGGTTTGCTTCATCTCCACTTCCTATACTCTAGTTGAATAAACTCCTTAGCCTCTACACTTCTACAAAATATCATCTAGCTTGGTTGTAAGAGTCACTGTACATCAAACTAACATTCTGTATATTAACTACGCTGTGTTAGAGAGTAACATTTTTGTTACACCACTTGTAATTGTTGTTGAAGCCTTATTAAGTTGTTTAGGCAGATTCTGTAAACTTGTTCCTTTGGGTGAATTGAGGATGTTGATAATGAAATACCGAAAGGGAGCTTCAGGACTGGACGTAGGAAGGGAGGTCTGAACTAGTATAAAATCGACTGTGTGGTCTACTATACTATTCCACTGCATTTACATTATTTATTACTATCGATTGTTATCAATCCAGTGCGTAAAACTAACACATAGTTTTGCGTAGTATAAAGCTTTAGGGCTTAAAAATGTAGGAATGGCGACATTGAAGATTAGCAGCGTTAACGCCTCAAGGAAAAACGCGGCATCATTAAGACCGAAATTGATAGCACGTGGCATCGTTATAGCCGATATGGAAATAAGTGGCACCATTGCCTTATAGAGCTGGCGACGTTAAATAAAATATGCGGCATCATGCCCTTTTATATAAAACGTGGAACATAGGCACACGACATAGAGTATACATGCGGCATCATTGACCTTGTTAGCTTGCATGCCGATGTCAACCCCGTCCCAAATGAATTCGTTCCATATCACCTGCAAGTGATATTCTATGCATTCACTAAGGCTGGAAATGTATAGTGGCGACATCCAGGCATTCAGCGTCAATAATTTTGGCATGGATAAACCGTAATCATCATGAAAACTGTTTTCTTGCTATTAAAAGTAAATTCTTTTCACCAACCCCTACTGTTTGACAAAATCTCATTGGAAAACAATTCCCTTTATCAAATCCTCTTCAAAAATCTACAATAGACAAGAAATATCATTCCCAAAATATTTGCAAACCTATTATTTTATATTAATATTTTAATATAATTATTAAGCTTCTCTAGCCTAACAAATCATAAAAACATGGGAAAAATCCCCAAAATTCATAATAAATCTGATTTTATATATTATTTAAGGTATAAAAATTTCGAGGCCAAGAACATTATTTAATTATTTTTAATAATTAAAACCCGAAATAAACCATTTTCTTTCCTTAATAAAATCATAAATTATTCATACTTATTCAAAAAGGTATGAAACTTAACACCCACTTCCAAAATAATGTTTCTAACATTATATTAAAAGTTCAAGTCATTTGGATGTCATATGATAGGTTTCACACTTAAAACTATTTAAGAATTTCATAATTAAATTCAATAATTCATCATAAAGTATACAATCATCCAACATTCAAACATGGCATTATATCAATCATAATATTTCGGGTTTAATCCTAGAACCGTAACTAAACAAGCATATTAGAGATAGTTGTCATTATTTACCGTGATTGGTTAAGGAAACTTGAGATTTGTATTTAGTTTTGACTTCCCCTAAGCTTCTTTTAGATTTTCTAGCTTTTCTTCTTCTTAGTGCTTTCAGCAATGGCCAACCTTTATTGATTTTAGTTTTGTATGAATGAAAGTGAATGAGGGAGAAGGAAAGTAAAGGTTTATGTTTAGGAATTATAGCCTATTCCTATTTTGTCCTTAGAAGTATATTCTCTTTCTTATTTAACTTATAATCCATTCTTAAAAACTTATTGATTAAGGCACGACCTATTTTAATTATCAAATCTCATTTTCCTTATGACCCTTTATTATTTTATCTTATTCTTCTAATTAAATATCCTAAATAATGTTAATAAAATTGGGGGTGTTACACGAGATTTAAATATTGTATCATGTTCGCTAGGGATACAAGTGTGCACTACACGATGTTATATGACCTCGGTGTTCCTTCGTAGCTCCCGATGTCTTATTGTATGGGGCACACTTGTCATTCTCTTTCGTGGAGACGTAATGAGAGTTTTGCAAGAATTTAAGATGGCTTAGAAGGAAGTGATGATGATAGTCATTTATGAGTAGATTAGATGTCATGAAAGCTCGATGAAGAGGGTATGATGAGGGCCATGTATGTTTCAAGTAAATAGAGTAGGTCATATTTCACAAAAGCTTGTTTTGATGGGTAATTTGAGATCTACACGAGATCCATCGTCGAGGATGTGGCTTGGGGTCTTAGATACATTTGAGAATCGACTCTAGTTATTTTGGACCCTCGACGGTAATCATTGGATCATGATGGATGTCTATCGCGGACTCCACTCATCAGAAATGTTGGGCATAATCACACATATCTTATTGGTTATATTGTTGTATTGTAGACCTATATTATGATACTTATGCTACACCCATATTTGTGCATTGAGCTAACTCCATCATAATATGCTATTATGTGCCAGTCACAATCTATTAGTTGTGCTAACTCGTTGATTGTAAGTGAAGAGAAGGTTGAGGTATATCTTTAGTAAAATATCATTATCTTCACTATTGTCGCTTATGTATATACGGATTTCATATACCGTATTTTGAGTTTATTTCCCCTCACGCCAGGCTTTAAGTCCAACCCGTGTTTTGTATCTATTTATATTATGAAACCTCTCGGTTACTTGATTGAGTAGGCTGAAAGGTAGGTAGTATTAGGGATAAATCAGGATCACATTATTTTGGATCGGAGCAGGAGGACGACATTTTGTTATACATTAGATGTAATTTTATAGTACATGACAAACCTATTTTTATATGTATGAGACATATACCATCTTATGTTATGATTGATACTCCATATGGATAGAGTTGATGTATTCTGACTATTGTTGTTTCTATCAGTTGCATCCGCATTATTATGTCTCATGTATGTATATCATGTTCTGGTTAAATTATATATATATATTATATATTGTTATATCATGTGAGATACTGTCGTTACACCATAGTTAATTTAACTTAGCTTATTGATAAAACATTATATTAAACATGTACAACTTGTCTTTGGAGAACTCGGGTTCGGTCACTTACTAATCACTAAGCTTAAGAATGGATAACTATTAGAAAGAATGCATTTAAAGGTAAATGACAAAAGAAGTAGAATATTTTAGCAAAACTGCCTATATCCATTATGAAGTTCAATTACTAAAGGACTCTCTTACACTTACAAGGAATTACAAAAAGAAAAGGGAAGTGCTTAGGACTAGTGGAGCTGTTGATCTTAAGAGCTTATTGAGTGAAGAGCTCTTGGTTGAGTGTAATGACTGGAATTTCTTTGTTTCCAATCAACCTTGGCCTGGCTATGCGTTCCCTAACCAACTAACCAAACAATAACCAACCATCCAACCCCTTTAATGTGGCAATGCATAGGATTTTTATAGTAGTTGAAATCGATGCTTGGACGATTGAGATCTTGCTGCAAAATAGGCACAAACTACGCCAGGCCATTGACCTTGCTGAACAGACTTGATGTGAGTCAACTAGCTAAATAAAAGAATGTGTGGCCGAGATGAATGTCAATAGGAGAATTATACCAGTTGCAGGCCCTACCATGCTTCGCATTTAATGCATTTGTACTATGGCAATATGTTATGGGAAACAAAACATGCTTCTTGTCAAGAATAGGTGCACATGATTGTATGTTAAGTCACTTTACAACCATTTTCCTAGGTGTCAAGACGAGTCGAGTTGGTTCGCTGGCATGAAGAGGATAAGGAATTGCTTAGTGATGAGGGCGTGCCAAGCTGGGTAAGGGATGGCGAGCCGAGCTACAGTCGGTGGATGGCTGTTTTCAAACTGGGTCAATGATGGGCAAAGTTGACTGGTCTTGAGACGTGCTAGTCGGCAAATAGCTTGTAGACATGCTTGAGCAGGTGGGCTGACTTAGTGATGTATTAAAAGCATGTCATTATTAGAGGGCCAATCGTAAGCAAGATGGATCAAAGCAGACTAGGTTGAGTTACGCTTAAGCCTCATTTTGAACGGTGAGTTGGCCGTTGGAGTTGATGTAGGGTGCCTCGATGGCAGCTAGCTTGATGTGCAATTGAGTAGTAGGGCCAATGCAGGCTAAGCTTGTATTTGAGTTGGCATCAAGTTTCGAAGCCCAACCAGCCTGTCTCTAGCCATGGCTAATTGGCGGCCTAACCTAGACCCGATTCGGCCTGGACTGGACAAGTTTAGGATTAGAAACCTTAATCATTCTTTCTTACTGATGAAAAAATTGGGTAACATGACTACTTAATTGGAGCTGTTAACTTTGTAAGTTTATGCTTGTCGCATTTGGTATTACATTTGACATTATATTGGCATCTTATTTTTTTGTTAGTAGTTTATGCATTATAGGATGATGGTATTGATGATTGCTATACTTTGATTATGCATGTTTGATTGTTTGTGTTAGTTATGTTATTTTGCATGGAATTTTGGGGCGATATTCTCAAAGGGGAGGAGGGTGTAACTATCCATGTTTTACATATTGGCGGATAGTAAAGAAAGGATTTTCATAACCATATGACCTTAGAATGAACTAAAACTTTAGGTAATACCATGCTTTGACATTTTTGACCCTAAGAATTAATTATAGACATTTTCGACACTAGAATCTTATAATCGAAATAACTTTTGATATAAGCTAAATTTTAGTCTGAAGTATATTCCAAAGTAAAGGAAAGATGTGTTTTCTTTTTCGTAGAGTGGTCATAATAGTAATTTGACCGAGGGGTTTACAAGATTCGTAGTTTTAAGTATGATAATTTTAGGTAGATTTTAGTGTAGTTGGCTTAAGCCTATAATTTGTCCTACTATTAGATTTGGAGAATTATGCTAACTATAACAGTTAGAATAGTCTCTAATAGACTTCTTTTATTCTCAAAATAGATCTAAACCTTTATTAATCTAATCTCCACTTAGGCCATCATCAAATCATTCAACTTTCAGTTAAGACTTCAAAATAAGGATTATCAAAATTAGCATCTTCGGGAGGTGATTTCAAGGTATTGCTACCTCAACTCTGATTGGCTTGATTTTCCTAGATTTCATTAATTTTACAATGACTAGTGAGTAATTTATGATCTCATACTTATTATATATGTTTAAACATGCTTTGGATCCTTTTTAAGTCAAAATAATGCTTTTAGATTTGATTTGGATTTTAAAACAAGATAAAAATATATTTAAATGATTCTAAGGTATTTAAATCATGTGTTTTCATGCTATGGATATGCATATTGATGTTAGACTAGTATATGGATGTTTATATGTTTTAATGGTCATGATATGGTACTTGTATGGTTTGTTTTGCATGTTTGATGGATGAAACCTCATGTGGAGAGAGTCAGAGTTAAAATGTTTTATGGGCAAGGATCTTCAAGTGTAGACGGAAAGATAATATGAGTTCTCTTATTCGATTACATATAAGGATGGAAGTTTTGTAGTTGTAGAATGAGCTGCAATGGATCGACTCTAGAAATTTTGGAGTTCGTTCGTTACAAAAGGGAGTTGCATATAGATCAAAGAAGTCAGAAATAGATGGAATGACGCATAAATTGGACCAAGACAGATTAGCCATAAGTTAAACAAATGTTTAAAGTGGATGCATATCTTGGAAAGGTGAGGAGAGGGATTCATGGATGCACACCTAGGGAAGGTGAAGAAAGGCATTCAACTATGCAGGGCACAATATTAAGTAAGTATTATGCGGGCGTGGTACCAAACACTTTAAAAGAAATAATAATAGTAAATAAGAATTGCGCAGGGCGTAGTACTAAATACTCTAAGAAGAAAAACATGACATGCTCGGAGCGTAGTATTAAGTAGACAAAGAAGTATAAGTAATACCAGCACGAGACACGGTATTAAATAGTTAAAAAATAAGTAAGACCCGTAGAGGCTTAGTATTGAACAATTAAAGGAGAAGTAAGAAGATGCGTGAGGCGTAATATTATAGTGCATTAAATAATAATCTAAGGTGGAAACCAAGTGAGGTCTCTATAGGGTGTGAAGTAGTAAAATATTGTAATGAAATAAAAAAGTGAACTAAAATTAGAATTAAATGGGGTCTACGCTGGGGGTGTAGTAGTAAAAGGGGACCGTTTAGGGAAGCAGAGGATGTAGATGTAGTTAAGAACCAATTTCGGCAGTATTTTGAATGTTCCACTCTTGATATTTAAATAGTGAGGGGGAACCCAACCTGTGCAGTACAGTTTGGTCTCACTATATGATTGCTTTGGATAAGTATTATTTATACCATACTTTATGTCTAACCCATGTTTTTATTATTGTTTTCCCTATAAACTTATGGGTGCTCATTTGAATAAGCAGAGTTTATGGGATTAGAAAGGTATGAAATAAGGGCCCAGTACAAAGATCGAAGACGAAGTTGGAGACTTTTAGCTAGAAATGATTTTTGTTTTCGATGTGCTACGGAGTGTGGGCCGCATCATCATATGTTGACCTGACCTTTCATTATGCTATTTTCTATTATATTTGACCCCTGAGTGGGCACGTCTTTGGGTTTAATTATGATAGAAGTATATGTAAATAATGCTTAAACAAATTTTAATGCAATGGAATTATTTAGTCGCTCTATTTATTTTATCTATGTTAATCAATAAACTGAACTCACTTTTTTCGCTAGAGGATAATTTCGGTGATGATTGCAGCATCATCGGCGTTCATCTTAGAGTCAACAAATGAGAGATATTACATTAGCACTGGTCCATATTGATCCATATCAATGTTTGGAACTTTGTAACTTTTGGCTAAGTATGATGGTGTATAGATCGCAAGATTTTTTTTGAAGTGATTTTTAGCCAAGGCGTGGATCTGCATTGATCCATCGAAATATTGGATTTAGGCATAATTCACTTTAGGAAGGAACTAGAGACAAAAATTTGCTAAGTACATGGACTACAATAATCCATGATAGATCAGTATCGATCCATGCTATAATGCAAATCTTATATGGGCTATATCGTGGAGCTAGTAGGAGCATATGGGGATCGATTGAGTAGACAAGTAAAAATATGGTGATGAAGTGGAATAAGTAAAAAGTAGGTGAGGATCCTAACCATGGATAGTCTGAGTGTACTATATCTCTAGACGGTCTGAGTATGTCTAATTCCTAGCCGTTTGAGTGTGCAAAGGTTCGAATGTTAATGTAACCGTGATGTTGAGTAGTCATTGATTATCTGAGTGGACCATTTGAGTTATCATATATCCTATGACATTTGTGTATGAGAGATGCAATATTTGCTTCGAATATATTATGATGTATGTATTATCAAGTCCAATGCTTCTACATTCTAGTTTGTACGTAGAGTAGTTGTGATGACCCCACTGCCATGCCCAATTCAGCAAAGAACATTAGAAATAACGTCGTCTGTTAATCCGGAGAATATGGCAGGTTAAGGGCGATTGAATGTGAATATATCTTTAAACTAACACTGACACGTCTTATTTACTGTTTGAGGATTTGAACTGAAAATTTGACGTGTGTAAAATTAATAAAAAATAATAAACACACAGAGTAAAAATATTCATAACAGTATATAGTATAGATAAATCAAAATCAGAATGCAAATATCAATGGACTAATATACAACATATTTCATAATAAGATGTGAGTCTACAAAATGTCAATACTAGACTCACTCTAATATACATCACATCTCACACACTATATCAGGTGCAAAATGACGACTGGATAATATGAATGACATAACTACTAAATGTCAATATACATAATGATAAAGTAAACTGAAACCTTCAAAATAGTCTACTCCAAAGGTAACCCAAAATCCAACAGTTAACAGTCCTTGTACTTGTGAAGTCACGGCCTGACCCGAGTATTAAAATAATAAACGAGTCAGACTCTATATAAATAAATGGATGAGATAACGATGTATAAGTATATAACTAACAACGTAAGATAAGTCGTAGTATAAAAATGCCTTAAAATAATCATCAAAAAAGGCATATCAACAAAATCGCCATTTTATAAATACATATCAAGTCCCAATAGACTATCATCACAATATGGTGATAACCAATTCAAAATTCCTCAAAGCCATAAAGAATACAAATATCCATACTAAAAATCTCTGAAGAATTAATCATAAATAATAAAATAATAATGGTAGTCATCTATCAGTTTAATACAGTGACACAAAATCTACCGAAAGAGACCCACTACATAGAAAGGAAGTCTACCGAAAGAGACTGCAGAACACTGCTCAAAAGAAAGAGTAGCTATGTACCTTAATCTGTTCTATGCAAATTTACCTAACAAAAGAGGTAAACATAGTCTAACTGCATAAAATAAAATAAACTGATAGGTTGATGTATCTATAGACTACGATGCATCTAAAAATCTGCCTTCCGAAAGAGACAACCATATTTACACCATAGCAGATCACCCAAAAGAGATCTGCCTACCCAAATCTAAAAACGTATCGATTCTAAGATCGATGAAAAATGAGTTATCTTCTTTGAGGGATCTATCAGTTTAAAATCCAAACACCATAAGATAATACAACTCTAATTATTAATTACGTCACTCTAGTAATCACAAGAATTAACTAACCATCCCTTACCAGATAGTAAATTCAAACATTTCTAAAAGCTGGTAAATTCCACTCAAACTGTATATAACAAATTATAATAATAAACTAAAGAACTGTATGAAAAGTCTCATATTAATCCAATAATTCAATTGTTTATTAAAATTCCTTTGTTCATAGAAAAACATGAAATTCAATAGAATACAAATAAAAGCATTAATTGCTTGAAAACAATGGTTTTGAAGTCACCAAAAAATATCAATATGGTATATACATATAGCCAAAGGCCAAGTAATAAAGGTCAAGAATAGGTTATAATTTGAAAGTAAGTAATAAAATTTTATGATATAGTAATGATTTCTAAATTTCTTTATCTATGGTTTACTTTCAAATTTATCACTTTCAAAATCCAATAACTCATATATATAAAACGAAAAAAGTTACAAAGTTATAAGTCTTAAAAATAAAATTCCTTTATTAGGTCTTTGAATCGAAACAATTTTTTCATAATTGATGATTTACTTTATTTCAAATATATATATACATATAATATTACTTTCTAAATACTTTAAAACCATAAACTATTTGTAAACTTGAAAATCATAAGTAAATCCATTTAAAACAATGCATGATATCTATAAATAGATATATTTCTTTAAAATAACATTTCAAACAATTTCAACTCAAAATAGTCAATTACTACCGAAAATCAAAATAGTATAATTTAACTATTTCCTATGAATTAAATTTATTATAAGGATCAAAATAAATTAATTATCACTTATGAAATACTTTTAAAAGAATTTAAAATTTTAAACTAGTAATCCATCAAAATTGCAACTACAAGAGCCTACATCGCTCTATCAAAAATATAATTGCATAATATCGAATTATTTAGTGACCCAAGTTGCTTTCCGATAACTCCGGTCACATAGACAATGCATAACGACTAGATAATTTAACTGCAACTGATCAAACGTATTTCGATGGCTTTCAAACTCATGCAACTTTATAATCAATAATGCAATCGAATCCAATATTTAGAACATAGAATTTCAACCAATACATTCATTAAACAAACTGAAGTCGTGGGGAGCAATTCAATAATTTGTTACCAATTATTTTCTTAATCTAACATCAAACAAGCATGTCAAAAGAGGACATAATTATTCAAGTACAGTTGTGTTTGTGCTCAAAAAGAAATCGACCGTGCTCATCCAAAAGTTGATATTATACCAATACATTTTAACCGATCAATTCATCCAATTAGCAATTTAACCAAAATAATAAATCATCTCAGATATATTAGAATCTAGTGATATAGATGAGTGAGTGTTATAACTCATTGAATTTTCTGAACAAAGACTTAATCCTCCATCAATCTAACCGCCTTCACTGCCCTTCGTTTCTTCATCTATTAGACCCAAGATCCACTGGCCTAGACTCCATTTCGCCATCGTGAACTCCCCCATCTTCACTGCCAAACCCGCAAGAACTCGCCTTCGATCTCTGCCCTTTCCATAATCGTGGTCATCTACCCAGGTCACGTTTTGATTCGCGATTTATCTTATGAGATGAATTAAGGTTATAGCCTTGATTTTGGGATTTTAAGAAATAATGTGGTATACAAGTTTGTGTATAAGGTATTTGGGTTTGGGTTTCTATGTTTTGGCTATTATTTTATCTTCCTACTCTACCTCTTATTTAATTACTTTAATTTTTAAACGAAATTAACACTTGTTATAAATTTTTAAATATTTCATAATCTAATTAAAGTTGATTTACGCTATTTATAAAATATTGGCATTTCGTCAAGTTCACAATTTTTAAATTCAATTGTTCCTTTCTATTCAATTATTCACCGTACTGATATAAATAAATTTATTCATCTTCATCGATTTAATGATTTAAATGAATATCAAATAGAAATTCTTTTAAACTATTTCAATTATACATAATTATTTATACTTTGAAATATCTTATATTTAACAATAACATTTTATTTGGGACTTAATATATTATCGAAAATGAAATCTATTAATTAATCCAATTCTTTTGAAACAAAATCCTTAAATAGACTTTAATTGAATAATAATTTGATTCCAAAATAATAATCATCAAAGATTAAATTCAATTACTTTTATATAATCTGATTAGTTTAATGTTAGAGTGTCAAGACTGGGTTGTTGCAGACCTCCCCCTTTACGAAAATTGTGTCCTCGTAATTTTTAATAGGGAGATGTCGCACACTCACAATTGCTGATTCTATTTTGAGTTCTATAATTGAGTTGAAACAAGCATTTCCCTTAAGTGGTTAAAATTAGAATTAAACTTATTGTATGTTAAAATTTTAATAAACTAATTTACTGATTTACATTTCTTTGCATAATTGTTTTTTTAAATTTGTCTAAGTGTCAAAATTTTCGAAAATTTTCGCCAGCGTCTCCTTTGTATGGAAAGCCGTTTGCAATTTCACAAGTATCATATATATAATATACATCGACCACACGGTCGTAAACATAATATATATTAATCTAATACTCCTATATTTAATACAAAAGCATATCTCTTTATTAGCGTTTAAGCAAACTATTATATTTTTATGTGAATAGAAGCAAGCCAACTTCGCTGACTAGTAATCTAATTAAGAATCTTGAGTACCTATCTCAACTTAACTTTAACCATTATTTACATATAAGAATTATAATAGGGGCATTTCACCAGAAGGACAAACTTTGCAGTCCAATTAGTTTCTAGGACACACATTCAAAGAAATTACTTTCAAGGTCAAAGTCAGCAGAATAATTACTTTCAAGGACAAAGTCAGCAGTCTAATTACTTTCAAGAACATAATTTCATAGGTTTTTTGGCCATAGAAACTAATTATTTTATGTTTTGTCCTTGAAAGTAATTATTTCGGTTATGTGTCCTAGAAACTAATTTCACTTGCTAAAGAGGCCCTTGTGGCTAATTTCCACATTATAATAAGTATACATAGTTTTAATATATAAACATATAAATTTTAGTTAGACCACTAATCGCCAAGGCTTCCAAGGTCAAACATCACTAAAATTAGATGATGATTTCAAAGCACGGTTGTTGTCTTATTATACTTTCCCCTTAAAACAACTTTTGGATCATCAATATATAGTATGCAGGAAGTTATGGTGTTTTTCCCCAAATGTATAAATTTAAAATGATTAAAGAGGTGCAGGTCCACTTTATAAAACACAATTTTTAGCCTTGAAAACATTAAAATTTAGTAAACACTTAAAGCAAAAGATACAACTTTCACTCTTAGCTTTTTGGAACCGGCAAAATCATCAAAATTGGATTAACCATAAAAAACCTATGACCAAATGAGTTCATCCATATTTATACAAAGTTTGCTTTCAGGACAACAATGTTAATACCTTTTTAAACATGTTCAAATACTTCTCAATGTCAAAATGCTAAAAAATAACTAACCTAAAAGTTATTCTATATTAAAATATCATTTCAAAAAATAACCGTCAAAATTGGGCAAATTGTTGAAAAGTTATGGTCGGATGAATTCATCACTGTTTTAAATGGTTAATGTAACGATCCAGGATTCGACCATATTTTATATGGATATTTAATCAATCTTAAAAATAAAGTAAATAATGTACATCCTTTGAAAACTCGATCGAAAATCGGAGATTTAAAATATTTATTTTGCAATATTGTTGGATATTGTCAGTTGCTTTTTTGGAGAAAATTTCTTACCTCACACACAGCAACCCCAAAATTTCATATATACATAAGAAACTTATTCAACGAGTGATTCGACATATTATATATCCGGTATATTTTGATATTTTGGTTCATTTAAATTATTGGAAATTTTTATTATGAGCTTCAATACTCTATCTATATGTTTATTCATCATATATATATATATATAATTGGGCTATGTTAAATATCTTTCTTAATCATGTGAAAAGAAAATATAAAATCATTTTAGCTATGTTATGTCAAAAAGGAAATATAGATTGGGCTATGTTAAGTCACCCATAGGCTTTGGTACAGTTGGAAAAAAATAGATATAGGCAATAATTTCATAAACAGGGATATTTTGTTAAAATATAAAATCAAAGTTGGGCCTATAAATAGAACTGCCCTATCCTCCATTCCCTGACCATCTTTTTAATTCATTTTTCCAACAGCAGGAACTTTTCTAGAAGAATGCAGTGAGTGCTCTATCTTGATTTCTTCTTTTTTGGAAGTCATATTTCAATAAATTGTATGTTTCATGTATAATTGGAGTTTTAAGATGATGGTACATGTTGTTAGGAAGTATGGTATTGTGACAAGCATGTATACAGAGGAGATGGTTCATATTTTTTTTCAAATGACACTTATAGTAAAGTTGAATTCATCTTTTCCTCTTTAAAAAAATTCATATCTTCCTAAATACTTAAAATTAGCCTTGATCGTCTAAATGAGAGTTGTTCATGCTCTCTTGTAGTATATTTACAAAATTACGACATCGAATTTCGTCAATTGGAGAAATCTTAGAAAAACTGAAAGAGGAAAATAACGTTAAAACTTTGAAAATGTATTATCTTAAATGTAAATTCGGCGACAATCCATGATGATGATTTGAAATCTTCAAAACTAGGGTTGAAATTAACTTTTTATTCGGCCAGTGATGTTCGAATCGGAGGATATACGTGAGATCAAAGCGGAGAGAGGGCGTGTGGTATTTTTTTGTAAGCTTTAGCGGTAATAAATGTCACGGCCTGTAGCTATGCTATGCATTGAGAAATCATGAATAAGGACGTCGGTCGAGTGGTGGCGGTGTGGTAAAGGATAGGCGTGAGTGGAGAAACTCGATGTTGGGGCGAGTCGTGGGATTTATGGAGAAAAGGCATGGTTCACGTGCACGAGATGCACGACAATGGTGATGTGAAGGCAGGTCAAAACAGAGGAGGAAGAAGAAGAGATGGGAAGAAAAGGAGCGATCATGTTTTGGTTTTGAATTCTTGGGCCCGACCCAGTTTAAAAAAAACAAAAGGGATTTTAAGTTTAAATTTAAACAAAAAACTTAAAATATCAATAACGAGTTCATTTTAAATCCAATCGACATGTGGATTTTTCCATTTCTATCATATTGACGAGTACTACGCTTTCATATAAATTATTGGTTGATTTGGACCATTAGAATTTTATAACATATTAATCAGAGATGTTTATTCGGTCAAATAAAATACTGTTATGTCAATTTGAGTTATATAGATTATTATGGACATTTATGGAGTAGAACAAAACCTACCTCTACACTTGCTAAGTAAATTGCCAATCTGTGCACTAATAAACATACGGATAAATCAATATGGGTTTGATGGTAAATTAACTACGAATTGTTAATTATCCAGTGCTAGAAGCTTGGTATCCGGACCATATTGAATGTGGCGTCGACATATGAACCCCTTGTGATATAAAAGAGACGGTAACTTGCTTAGCTACCCCTCACTACACCAGAAAAGACTTTTGGTAGCGTTGAAAAAATGCTACCATAACTTATGGTAGCGTTTTAGAGAACGCTGCTATACGACATGCAACTAAAAGTCTAAAACTTTTTGTTGCGTTGTAGTAAACGCTACCAAAAGTCACTTTTAAATGCAACTATAGGTATTTTCTGTAGGATTTAAAAAACGCTACCAAAAGTCATTTTTAAATGCAGCTATAGGATTTTTCTGTAGGGTTAAAAAAACGCTACCATAAGCCTTCATTTTTTGGTTGCATTTTTTGTTTATATGCTTTTTTTTGATTTTCAGTAGCGTTTTTAAAATGCAACTAAAGCATATACAAACAATCAATCATATGATCATCATATTCAAATAATTGCAAAAACATGCTAATCTCACAATCAAATATAATATCCATAATCAATTCGATAGTAGTTTTTCAACAAAATAAGTCACATACTACAAGCATTCACAGACAAATTTCCACAAATGGTACTAACAAAATACGACAACATATATAACAATTAAATTCATGTTCGTTGCTTGATTATCAATAGTTCTTTGTTGTCGACAGTCTTCGCTTCGAAATAGCTAATTACCTGCAAACGAGTTTAACAATCAACAATATATATATATGTATATATATATATATATGTATATATGAAAATCATGTAATCTATAACTCGATATTCTATATTAACACATATTAACAAAAATTGTTCTATTTTTATATGCATCATATATAGTTCCCCAACGAATACACAATTTTCAATTTACACAGATATTCAGATCAAAACTAGGTTAGAAGTCTGACTGGATTTCATTCTATGTGCAGATTGTGTATTCAGTACTATGGACAGATTGTGTATTCAGTACTATGGTCAAGTTAAATCTTATAAAATATGAAAAAGTATCTGGAACGTCCGAAATCCATCGATGATGCATCCATCCACTAATTGAAATGTACAATTTTCTTTACCCTTGTCGTTTTCTATCAATTGGGTTCTCTAAAACAAAAATATTCCCTAAATTCACATTGCCATAACTGTATTAGGCAACAACTGTAGTGTCAGTTACTTCCATTTATTTGTGTTAGCCCTCTTGTATAACTACATTTGTGTAATACATGTGCAATGACATAACGATTAATCTGAGTAGACAGTTTTAGGAAAAATGGTTTATTTAAGTTTTAGTTTCAAGTGTATCAATTGTTGTGGCTCTGCAGATAAACACGTTTACCATAGAGGATATGTACTGAAATGTTGTGGCTTTGTAGATACAGATTTTTTTTAATACCCGAATAAACAGAACTAAAACTTAATGTTGAGATATGATGTACTGAAAAATAATACTTACTGGAACTTGATTCTCCAATGACATATGCTCCTGGCCAAGCTATCGTAGTACCAAAGGCATCTTCCATGTACATACACTCAGATGTAGGTCGCCATAGCAATGCGTCATTAACTCTCACAAAGTTTACCCAAACTTTTACCGCATCTTTTCCCAGCAGAACACAATGAACCATCGTTGTTGGATCAGTTGAAGCGATAGTTCCTTCAGCCACTACTTGTCCCGTTTCACCCACATCAATCAGCTTACATCTACTATTTGGTACCAGATTTGCACCCTGTTGGATAAGCAAATAAATAAATAATCATCAAATATGTCGTAATCATCAAATAAATAAGCAAAAGGATTAACCGTTTGAAAAAAAGGATTAACAAGTTATCATTGCAATCACAGCTAACTAGTAATCAAATAATCATCAAATATTTGGTACCAGATTAACGTCAGTAGCATACATGATGTTCAGTTTGCAGAATATCCTTCACGGAGAAAAAGAATGCAAAAGAAGCAGCCTGGTAGATACCATGCAGCAGGTATAAACTATATGAGACTTCATTTAAACTCAAGTACTGATCAAACTAAACAATTACTATCCAGTTTTTGTTATGAAACCTTTGTATTCTATCCAAACCAAATGACTTCACAGTCCAACAAACCATATTAATACACAAATTTTGTTTAATACCTTAATGTACAATGCATATTGCTACATTTTCTAAATCATTATTATTGTCCCACCAGATGTGTTTGTGTTTCCAGTGTGTATATCTTTTTTTTACTGCTTACGTAATGATAACCTGATCATAGGTAGATGTGTTGAATTTAAACAAAACAAAATGAATTGGGACTGTAAACGACATGTAAAACAGTGGATTAACAGTGAATGTATATTCTGTAAATCCTGTACAGTTGTGTCATTGACCGGCATACTATAACCGCATTTATTCCTTATTAAAAGCATGTGTCAAAACTATTTTTGTACTTATCTGCTGCCCAATGCGCCTGATGTGTCTCCTTACCAAGTTTGCCATTCATTATTATGTATAGTTCTTAAAAATAGACGAAGCTCGAACTCTACACTGTGTATAGATAATAATAATTGTCAGATATAACATTACTCAAGTACAGAGCAAGAATTATATAATACTGGTGGAGATATTAAAAATTAGGACTACAAGCGCTTTGAGTTATCTTTCATGTGTAATTTGTAAGGGATCTGTACGAGTACAATAGCCGATAGTCCAATAATAGGTTGTTATTAACAAATATTTTGTTTAATTTTTTAATCTTGAGCTAACTAATAAGCGTTTTTAAATGCAGATATCATGTTAAAGTGGGCATATTAGATGCAATCATGCAACTATGTCAATAACTATCATGGCTTTTGACAGGGAGGCAGGACTAATGGGACAGCCTGTTGATGATATGCTTAGTATATACAAAAAGGTATAAAATAGCCTCCACTACTTTTCACTGCAAACTAAATAGTTTGATTTTAACCTTCACTGACGCTAATCCACTGAATATTTAAATTCTTTATGAAGTAAACAAATTTGTACTCCTTTCGGCTGAAAGCATATAGTCAAACAAAATACTAATCACCAATTTCTTAAGTACTCCGTACAGCCAGTTAATGACTATTAGGTTGGATTGGGACCTAGGAATACCGTGGCTTAAAAAAGAAATTTTATGACAATATGTTTAACCTTTACATGTCTAATATTGTAGGGAAAACACACCCTCGAAGATAGAAAACATTTTCCATAACTTAGTTGGTATTCGATCTATATTTGAATTCCGCCAAGTACTATAATATGAACAACACAGATACTTTCTTGACTACTAGGAGTGCCCACCCGCGACGGTTCTGGAATCTTTCCCAGGTATGAATGACACAAATATGCATTTTTGTGACATACAGAAAATGTACAATACAAATACGTATTGTAAATGACAAACCATAGCTGTACTCTGCAGAACAACCGTTCAAGTGAGCACAGCACAAGCATGGAGCACGCTTCGGCTTCAAACAGTCAGAGCGAGCTAATTACTTCAAACTATAACAGGAAAAACTTCAACGTCAGGTTAACGCTAAGCTATATATGTATATGCCAGCTGTTTGATACTGTTAACACTCTTTGTAAAGTGGAAGACAATGATGAAGGTAAGAGCATATCAAGCATACAAGCTTGCCCAGTTACAACACTTGGCAGATAGGGTAGACGAAAAGGGATTACAATTGATGTATAATCATATCTAAAACTAGAAAGTATTTGAAATAAAACTGCTACATACACTTAACCATTGCTACATAAGATTATACAAATGATTATGTCTGCAAAAGCGCAAATCAATATATCCAAAATTCTGGCGGAATTTCGGTTATTCCATTCTGGTTTTGATCATAACCAGAACAACGGTTTAAATCTGGTCTCGGTTGAAATTCCAAATAAGTTCTTCATGCATTGGGAAAAAATGGAAAAAAGAAAATACAATAAACATATGGTAATTAAATAAGAAAACAAATTCAACAAGACTATAAATAGATTGGCAATAAATCAAATAGTTTCAAAAAATAAATTGTTATACATTTGTTAATTTACACCGAAATCAGAATAAAATTCAATTTTTTTGAAATTGATCGAAATTCTAAAAAAATCTCAACAAAATAGAATCTTAAACCATGTTATTTTAAAATTTAAATTGTGTATTTCGTATGTAATTTAAATATTGTACTATAATTTATGACAGTATTAAATATTTATTGCTATATTTAGAAATTTAAATAGAAAAATGTATCCAAATTAGAAAACCATAATTAGAGCGTAGCTTTCAAAATTTTCGAAATGAAACCAATTTTTTTAAAATTACCGATAATCAGAACGATAACAGAAAACAAAACTTTACGCGCTAGTTCACACAGACAAACTGATACTCATATCTGCACTACTTTAACCTTCAAACCAAATTAACACATACATTTTATAGCATGTTGTGTAAACTACTGTCGATACTAACTCCTTTAACTATTCCTATAAGACGCTGATACCAGTATAACCAAGATACGTGAGAAAAAACAACACAAAGAGGCTCGAAGTATTAGTCTGAGAACATCATTGCCAGGCTTAGACTGCAACTGTAGAAGGTTCTCACAAAATGCTGAATGTTAGAATTTTCTTCCCACACGTCTGTAAAAATGTCCCGGGTTTATCGTATTTTTCTACTCTGTTTCCTGTTATACAAAATACTTTTCGTTCAAATACTTTTAACTGTTGCAAAGCTACTTTAAATCTGTTATCATCGTGCTAAGAAGACTGTTGGATATATTGTTCTAAACCACCAAATGTCAGATACTTAAGCTTACATGAACCGTCTTTCAACCACTACAAGCTACATCAACAGTTTAAATACTAAACACATTACCATACTTTATAATATTTCGTGTTCATATCTACCTGCTTTGGATTCTAAAAAAAGATATTATGCACTTTGACCATAAATAATTATTGCTCAACAATGTAGCACATCTGACAACATGGGGTTACCAATCAACAAAGCATTCACTACATAACCAACAATATTAACTATAACCATACATGATTGTTTAGACCTAAACAAGAATGATGTCCTTATCCCTCTTATACTACTGGTTTGCTGTAGTCTTTTATTATATTGTGTGAAATTTATGAGATGTTTTGAATCATTTATATCTATGGATTTATATCTTGACATGTACTAGCTACGTAAACTAAATGTAAACCTAAATCAACATGTTGCAAAGAAAATATATGGACACTACAATAAGGACTGACGACAATATGCCAATCTAACAGACTTTTTCAAAGATCTACATGTAAAAGACAACACAACACATAAGCTTTCAGACAATATATAGCCATCGGTCGATATCTACCAAGGTGCATATCCACCATGTGCCCATATGCAAAGCATGGGCCTAATACTAGTATATGTATGTATTTGTACAAAATGTATAAAAATCTAAATCATGTCTCAACCTTGAACATTTATTATTATTATTATAAAGAATTTAAAATTTGATGTTGATAAGATTATTTATTTCAGAATAAAGGTTGATGGTGTGGTTTTACTGTCAATTGGAAACGTATTATCACTGAACCTTGATCATGAATATTTAATAAATGATTCTGCAAAGAAAAAAAAAGGAAGAAGTAAAAAAAGGTTTTAACATTAAAATAATTCTTTCTATGTGTTGTTCCATTGTTATCATATTGAAATCAACCATATATCGTCAGCCCCAATCGGAAAAAGGATGAGGGTTGAATTAAATTGGTGTTTAATAACATCTCAATATTTTTTTAATAAGCTCATTTAATAAAATACGCGTAGAGACTCAAAATGTGTTGTGATGCCCATCCATATTTCCTGTACTGCCATACATGGTATATGTTCAGGTAATTAATAACTAAATTAGCAAGGGTTTGAATGATTTCTCTACCTTCAATGGTCATTTATTCAAAAGCATTATCAACAATGTTTCATACTTCATAGTCAAAAGTAAAAACCAGTGGTGTTTATCGAATTTTCTAAAGTGTAATAACCTTTTCTAAAGTGCTGTTTATCGAATTTTACATTTTACCAGTGCTTTATGTACCTCTAGTCAAGCCACCAAATTCATTAATAGCACAGCCAGTTTTGCCCGGTGATAATCCATTGAAATTTGCATCCATTCTTGCCAACTCCATGTTCACTTGAACTATGCGCACAACTCAAAAAATAACAAGACTTTTGAACTCCGTAATAGCAGCAGATACTAGAAAATCTACAAAATAACTAAACCAAGTTAATTCAAAGCCTCGGAAAGCTAAGTAATAAAGAAGAATGCCAAGTTCTACACAAAATAAACATTTGCAAGACTGATCGATAACATCAATGAATAAAACATGATTATATAATCGATTTAATATTAAAAGTTCTATGTTGTGAATTGAATAACAAAATCAATTGTCATATTAACCACGAAATACAATCAGATAAAATATTTCTCCATTTCAACACAGTGGGTAATTAGATAAACAAACAAAACTGCCAGACGATTCAAATCAAAAACCAAAACAAAACCCATTAGATCTTAATCAACATTAGGAGGTCAGAATCTGATTATAAAACTAAAATGCTCGGATCATACAATTCTAGATAAAAGTATTAAATCATAGAATAAAATCTCAAACCCAGAGCTATAACCTTTTTTTTTTGGATTAGCAGAGAACGATGCTGAGTTAATCAGCCTTCACTGTGTGAAACAATGTATGGAACTAAAGCTATGGAGCCAAGGTGTTCGGGTTGCCTACCCTAGACTACGGAGAATCATACTACTCCAGATCTAGAAGTCTACCTTAAGAATCGACGAAACTTTGAGTAGGGAAGTTGGAATTTTGGTTGGGAAAGACGATATTTGGATTGGGAAAATCTGGAGAGTTCTCTATTCATCAGGCCATTTCTTTGAACGAAAATTGAGAAGACCGTGCGAATGAAAATGAATTTCAATGACCAAAATAAACGTAGCCGCCTAATATTCATGTCCCGCCAATTTAGCATAATTAGCATTCCATTTATTTTACCAAAATAAACAAAGGCAGCACATAACATTGAAACGCTGCTATATTGTGCTACTAATACTAGTTTTTCTTGTAGTGCCTACAGTCGATAAACCTCATATTTCATCAATGTAAAATTATTAATTTCATAATTGAAATTGGTTTAAGATTAATTATGTTTATTTAAATAGTTTAAATTTTGATTTTATTCTATTTACATTATTTAAATTTAATTTTTGATATGTTAACGTAAATTATTTTAAGCTAATAAATTATGTTAAATATTTAAGTTTAAGTTAATTAATTGTATCATTAATATTGTTAACTTAATTTATTTAATTATTAATTTAACATATTTCAAATTAGTAAATTATCCTATTGAAAATGTTTTAATCAATAAATTTCTTTAATATGGATTAAGATTGATTATTTACATAAATCAAAATGACTTATGTAAATTGCTTAATTAATGAAGGTAAGTTACTTTGTGTTATGAATAAGGTTAAAGCTAATTAACAACTGAAGTTAAGTTAGTCAACCGTTTAATTAGCAGTGTTTAAAGTTAATTAATTATTTAGTTATTAATAACTAATAAATAATTATTAATTATTTATGATATTCTTGGTTAACTAATTTTAATTAAGGCTGTATAAAAATAGTTAATCATTATAATTAATGATGTTTAAGTCTATTACTGATTTAAGTGGGTTTGATTTTATGGAATGACTTGTCAAAAGCGTTTATAGATAGTATTTTATAAATTAAAGAAATGATTGTAAAGGATGTTTTATATAAAAAGAACGGAGGTTTACATTAAATAGTAGGAGTTTTAACGGATTTATAAAAAGGGAATTATAAATAGGATTTATAAAAGAAGATTATAAATGGTTTTATAAAAAATTTACAAATGATTTTAGAAATGTACAAAGAAGAATGCATGAGAAATTGAAAGGTATAAAAGAATTTTATAAATGGTCCAGAAGGTCGATGAAATAGATTATACATGTTTTTAGAGAATTATAAGGAAGTTTTATAAATGACTTTTGAATCGAATAAAAATGAAATCTTTCTCCGTTTGTAAATATAATTATACCATTGAGGTAAGTATATGGATATTTTCTTAGTGCTGAAAATATAAGAATTGTGAAATGTATTCTTGTAAAAGTATTCTTATACGAGTAATTTACAAATTGTTTTATTTATGAAAGATTTATAAAAGGAGGCTAGAAATTTCCTATGCGTTGAAACAATGTTGGTTTTCCCTATAAAGTAAATCCTTGATTGTATGTTTGTTATTCGATAGTTAAATAACCGACTATCGAAATTGGACCCAAACGTAACTTTGGAAATATCTAGGAGAAACACATGAGTTATGGCGTAGTCATTTTCAATGATGCTTTACTGAGCGTATAAATCTTGTTTCGTTCTCCTAAGACAATGATAAGGAAATCCGTCCATAAACGGTTAGGAGGTGAACTCCGCTCTTATTTTTGTCTGTTTATTTCCTAAAAAACTGGGGTTGAGTTTACTTGAAATTATTGAAAGTTGTTTCGAGGAGACCGGGATCTGATATGTTATCCGAAAACCACTTCGACCCAATGAATATATTTCGAAGTGAAGGCATTATGAAGAGCATGGCATCGAAGATAGAGATACGAAGTGCAAAGGCTAATCGCTACTAATCCTAAGGGTGATTCTAAAATAGATGTAGTAGGAATAGTGCATGTGATTTTGTTTAGACGCAGAACGGACTTGTATGGATAAATGCTATCAGCACATTGTCATTGGAGGGAAATGAGCATTCTAATTGTAAATATTTTTGAAAGGTAATCGTAGCCTCAAGCCTCATCAACGGTAATGACTAAAAAATGGGAGATGCAGCATGGCTAATTGGGTCACTCCCAAGTAGGGTATGATCATTCCTATCTAGAGTCGCTATTATCTCTAAAATTGTATGCTTAGGGCCCAATAATGGAGGGGTGATCATATTCGATACTATCTAGCAAGCGGTAGGCTGGTCTTATGTTGGCATGGGATCCAGGCAAGGCCTCGATGTTATTTTATCTAGAGACACATCATGACGGGTGGTAACCCAGTAGCCCAGTTAAAGTTTGAATCCATTCTTCAATACGAGCCTTATGTTTTCGATTTTAGAGCCTAGTATTTTGAATGTGAGATGCAAGCATTTCAAGCATTTTATCTATTTACTTTGACCCCTAGACCTTATGATAATATTATTGGATTTGATATCAAATGTTTTGGTTACCGTAAGGTAAAAACCTAACTGTTTTATGTGCGGTGTAGTCTTACGAGATAACCTTTGTTCGAAAAGTTTTCGAACATAGAATCAGTTTGGTTGTTACCTATTATCGAGTGTTACTCATGCTGGTTTACCAGACTGACCTGAGCGTTATTCGATGTAAAGCTCGGGTCAGATCAATCATGTTTTTTGTGATATCCCGGAATTTTTGGACAATATCAATTTAATAATCTGTTTAAATAATTAAATTGATTTGATAATCTGTGATAATAAAATTTGAATTAATTTAATAATATAATTAAATAAATATTTAATTAGTGAATTTTATCTTTTAAAAACTAATAAAATGATTTCTATTTATAAGGTATATATGTGTGTATATATTGTAAATAGATAAGCTTTGGTTTGAAATTTCTGGTTTGAGGAAGGTTTGATTACATATTGTTTTGAGATTGAGGAATTTGAATACTGATTTGTTTTGAGAATGGTTTAAGGCTAAATTCTCTTAAGTTCGAAAAGAATAGAAAAAATTAAATAAAGATGAGAGGTAGATGCATATATTGGTAGAAATGATTTATTTTAAAATAAAAAGAAAAATTAAAACAAAATGACACTTGTCTTTCTCATACCTTAATTTTACAACACATGTTATATTAAGCCTTATATAATTACACTTGTCCTTTTAATTAATTAGTATTTATTTTAAATGTAAAAAGCCTTTTCTTTTATAAATACATTAGCATGCTACATTTTTTCAACTATTATAACTTCCAAAAACCAAATTTAGATATTAATATGGTATCATAAATTTTTCCGCTTTGTCATTATATATCAGATTCTTGATTTATTGTAAACAGGAAATGTGAAAATAATTAAAGTTAGGAACAGTAAAAATACATATAGCTCCTTTATTGATAATAGAAAAATAAGCATAGAAACTCATATAATAGTTGTATACCTGAACACCAACTAAACCAACTATCCGGGCACATATATTTCCATATCTTCATGTAGTTCTGCATTAGTGAT
This sequence comes from Allium fistulosum, assembly GCA_030737815.1. NCBI lineage: Eukaryota > Viridiplantae > Streptophyta > Magnoliopsida > Asparagales > Amaryllidaceae > Allium > Allium fistulosum. Next base: position 56,167,771 of record CM060905.1, read on the forward strand.
TTTAGTTTTTCAACATTTCCTTTTTTTCTTAAGTTTATACTTCCTTGACTATAATCCCGTCCAGTTCCGTTAAATTAAACAAAACTAACAAACAGCTGATTATTCTGATCAGTTCACTTGGCACATGTGACACATGTGATCCACATGTATATAAAATATGCATATATATCATTTTTATGGTTATAAAGTAAGATTTTATGACTAATCCTATAATAAAAATTGAGTACATGCTAATGAAAGTTCAAGTATTCAATATAACTTATTAGTAAAGCACAAATGAAAATACGAAAACTAAAGTAGTATGATATATGAAATTCCTTAAAAAATCCACCGAGAATTAGTTCCAATTATGTACACAAATAAAGAAATGCAAATTGTATGTTATAACATTAAGGTGGCTTTCATCAAGATTTAATTTTTCATGAAATACAAGCACACAATCATACGAACACTACAACACAAACCAAAAAACATGAAATGCAAATAAGAAAATGAGGATGGAAGACCAAAACACTGAGGAATCAAAAGACAGGAAAAAAAACAGAAGAACACACTAGAGGAAGGCAAGCCCAGAATCGAAAGAATTGAGCATTGCCTCATAAAATTGCTTCACCATCACCCAAGTCAAAAGCAATATTAGCATCCATTATACCATTTTTTGCCTCATGTATTATGAAGTCACGTAGCTGAATATTGCTCATGCTTTTTCGTGGATTGAATATCTTTATATTTCTCTCTAACCAAATAAATCTCATTTTTAAGATGATACCGTACTTAGTTACTCTCTCATCCTTACATGCCATCACTTTTACTAGCTTCCCCTATTCATCTAGTCGACCTATACCTACCATATTGAAACCAACAGCTTCAACGACCTTGAACCACAGACCTCGAGTAGTATGGCAGTCAAAGTAGATATGCTTTAGTGTTTCGAGAAGATCTTCACAAAAGATACATTTGACTGTCACAAGCATGCCTCTGCTTACCAGTTTCACTCTAGAAAGAAGAGCATTGTTCAGAACCATCCAGATAAAAAGGTTATGTAACAACTTGGTTTTGGAGATTACCTTTTAATATTAAATTATAATGGTAGTTATAATTTAATATCGTGAATTAAAATAAATTGGAGATTTTTTAATTGTTATGTGGAATAAACAATAAAATTTTGGAATTTACAATGCGAAAATATAATTTGGAACTTTATTTTATTTGTTTGGATTAATAATAAATGAGAAATGGTTTATTTAGAGAAAATGCAATAATTATATTAATTATTGCCCAATTGCTTCTTTTAATACTTTTTAAAAGAAGTATTTGATTTTTAAGGTGTTTTACTTAAATAAAAAGGTGGAAATTGGTTCAAAAATATGTTTTGGCTATAAATTAAGTTTGAAAATGGTTTGAAATATTTTTCTAAGTGAGAAAAGTATTTTTGTAGAATTTAAAAGTTAAAAACAACGTTTTATTCATTTATTTGAGCAAATAGTGCATTTTTGTTGAATAAAGGAATTTAATAATAAAAATGTTTTAAAATATAAATTAATCTTTTTATATGATAGAAAATGTATTATTTTATAAGTACATAAATTTACATATTTTTCCTATATCAAAATATGAAGAAAATGCATTTTTAGTTGTGTATATGTGATATATGCACATATAATGTTTATTGTTGTTTAATTAAACTTTAGGCCAACTTATTTTCTTTTAATTTTTGAACCCAATTAGGCCCATTATCCTTTAACCTGGTGAGAAGTGAGAAAAAAGAGTATATTGTACGTTCATTTTACAGGCTATCTTCTTCCACATTTGGCCTAAAAACAAAAATATAGTAAACCATTTTCCCAAATTGTAAAATCCAACATTTTTCTTCAATTAAATTCACCAAATCAAAGTCTTTTTGCAATCTAGAGTTAAATCTAAGGTAATCTACCTCTAAATCATCCAATTTCAGCAAAAATTCTTTTTACAGTAAGTGGTTTTCTAATTTTTACCGTAAGTTCTTTTTAAAAAAATGGTGTTTAAATGCTTTTAGGAATTTGATTTTTCAAACTATTTTGCAAGGTTGGTTGGAAAAGGAAAAGGATTTTTGAAGGAAAATGAAAATTTTCAATTTTCTAGGGCCACATGCTTAACGTAGGATAGGTCTACGTGTTAGTAAATATAAATTTTTACTGTCCGACAAGGGTGACAGTATACTCAACATAAATAATAACAAGGGAAAATTCTATTTTAGCTTTGGAATTTCTATTTTTATACCTTGTTGATAGTAAAAGAAAATTTGTACTTACGATAATTACATGTTAGCATCGAAAAATATACCTCTTTATGCGAATTGTACTTTAAATTCCGAAACGTTTTGGGGGCAAAAGAGAAGGTTCCAAGGTATAATGAAATAGGTATCCAAAAGAGTAGTGGAATTGTAAATTTTTCCACTAATTCCTTTTTCGACATAAGAGTATAGATTCAAAAATTGGATTTTTAAAATTTTGGATGTTAAGCATTTTATGCTAGGTTTTTTATGGTAGGGATTGTATGCAAAATTAGTTGAACTATACTCCTACTCGGAGAAGTATAGAAATTATTGTGTGGAAAAAGATTTTTGAAAACTTGCATTACATATAGAATTCACTACAAAAATATGGACTTTTGATAGCACTAATACATAGCGTTTCGGCATACCCTCCTTCCACCACTGTGTAATGTAGGGCTTCCAACGCTATGTGGTAAATAAACAGGTGTACTCAACGCTATTCAATCAAAAGGCGGGAAGCGAATTTTTTGCGGGAATAAAAAATGCACTCTATTCACTTCGTTGCTTCCTTCAGAAAACACTTTCTTTCCCTTGTCATCTCCAGCAAACAATAACTACGTCAATCACTAAATTGCCAACAGTCGATTCAATCGCGAAACCCTATCCTCTGTCATCAACTTCGATCAACTTCTGAATGGCGAAACCCTAACCTCATTCATCAACTTCGATCAACTTCTGAATGGCAAAACCCTAACCTCTATCATCAACATTCGATCCCAATCCCTAAGCGCAGCCACCATTTCAACTGCCTAGAACCCGAAATCCGCACCTCTCCAATTTGAACTGCCGTGAGAGGTACTACAACATTTATTATATATATTTTCATTGCTCATGATGCTTAATCTATTAATTACTATCTCTGCTCTATCTGCTACGGCTTCAGCTATTGTGTAAAACTTGGCAAGGATCAGCTTATAATTATCTTTTTTTGAGAAGTTGCTAATGGTTTCATCTTTGAAACCACGATTCAGTGTTAGTTTAATAACTGGACTTGGAAAATATTTCAGTGAATGTTGTTCTTGATTTTAATCCATTCAATACGACGAGAACAAATGAGGCTATAAAATATAAGTAAAAAGATGTAAGCCAATTGGCTTACGTGTGTAGGTTTTTCTTTGGTGAGTTGGTTTTGAAGCATTTTATAATGTTGAATAAATTATGATACTTTCCTTTGAAAATAATTTCTACATTGTTATATCATTATATTTGAAAAAATATTTGTTATCAATATCTAAAACCAATTCCATTGTTCTACAGAATATCATCGTGTAGAAGATTCCTTGCTTGAAGTTCGTTGACTGAACTATGGTTTAATTCTTAATTTTTTTTGATATGTGATGCGATAAAAAAAACATAAGAACCCACCTATAAGTAAGCAAACAGATGAGAAAGGTAAATTTACAATGTTGTCATACCTGAAATTTTGTTAAGAGATTCATGCTTTCTTGTTTATTTGTTGGTAATGTGTTCGTATAGGTTTACAAATTTTGATACACACATATGAATGGAGTTAATGAAATTGTTTTAATCGCTTATAAAATCATTGTATTATACAACTGAACTAGTGCAACCTCATTGTTTTAATCAGATAAATGCTTAAATGGCTAAGTGACATACGTGCCTATTTTATGGGGTAAATTATTTGAGTTGTTTATTCATATATGCAGCCTGATTAAGTAGTCATCCAACCGCCGGTGGATGTTATGTCTTACGATGTTGACGTACCCTGAAAAGCAATGGTTCTACATCGAAGTAAAAGACGAAAAACTAAAATAAAATCTGTTTTGGATATATTACCAACCAGTCACAACTTATTTTGGACAAACGTGTTTAAAGTACAGTCATTGTATGAAAATGAAGTAAATGAAATCTTTGTTTATAACGATAGTTAGACATAAATATACCATACATCAAAAATCTATATGGTTGGGTTGCCCACTCTAGTGTGTTGTATGTTAGTACCACTCATTATCAGTTATGCCATAGGTGTCTTATTTCATATGCAGTTCAAATTGTATTCATAGGTCATTTCGAACAAAAAGTCACGTCTTTATACATAATGTTGTAACCGTTAAGACCTTCATTTTAAGTAACCATATTCATATTGTTATGGCACTTTATTTCATCATGTGTAGAAAAAGCGGAATGTTAATGAAATTGTATTAAAGAAACAACTCCCTGCCTTGCAGTTACAATTCTTAGGTTGCCGTTGATCTGAATAGAGTATTCATTGATCAGTTTACGCTGTGTCCTGCACTTAATCAAAAATGGAGATTGGTATTTGTTAATTCGACTCTGAAGTTACATAGTTGTTTCATTGGCTGGCTATTAACAATCAGTTGTATGGTTTTTCCCCCTGTATTGCTCTACATATCACGTGAATTAGACTTTAGAAGTATTTGGAAAAACAGTATACTCCTTTCTCATTGGTTGGTATTATACCCTTTTTTTTCTGATTCGTTTGTAAAATGTAAAGTACATATTTCTTATGTGATTTTATGCTTTGCTGTTTTTTTCCTTACCACATCATGCTATCACAGATTGAGTAACTTGGACATATGGTTGCGATGGTATACTTTTCATGTAAAATAAGTTTGGGTTATTTTATGAGTAACTTGGACATGTTTGATTCCATTCACTTGCCTATTAGATGGTTCTAACTAAATTTTACTGATAAGTTAAAACAATAGGAAATTATATATTAATGGATTGCATATATTGAATGAAATGCAGAATAGGAGTATAAATGTCAGATCAAGCGTTATTCTTTTTGTTCGACCTAGAATTTTGTCATTTTGATTTTTGAAATGCTTTTGTATTGGGTTTGGTATTTCTCATTTATGCAGGCTTACAGTTATTAGCAAAATTATAAGTGGCCAACTCAAATCCTACCGATTTCAAGCTTATCAACCCCTTCATTCATTTTCACACAAAATTATAAGCAAAATATAGAAGTATTTTGCAACAACAATGGTTCTAAAATATACATTAAAACTATTTTAAGTTTAGGTTTCAATTAACTAATATTCTTCACAATATTAGCTGAGTCCTTCTTGTTTGCAGTTTGCACTTAGTAGCAACAATCTATTTGATAAATTATATATCGAAATTTAATTTGTTATGATTTTTACCTTTTTATTTTTTTGTTCACAACAGTATTGTGTTTTATGATTTATTTAGTGCAGTTTTGTTGTTACTTAGTATAAAATTCTATTACTTGGTGCGGTTTTTGTGGAATGTAGCTCCAGTAAGTGAAATCAGCGGCCAGGTTGATAAAGATGACGAGTTAAGGATAAAAAGCCGAATAGATAGAAAAGTTAATAGATTTGTGCAACACATGGCATTAGGAAGTGAGCACACTTCAAAGTTACTTTGAATTTTAGAATGATTTATTTTCTAAATCTGTAGTTGTTTTATCTTTCTTGAAAAGTTTTGGGTGTTTCATTGGAATTATTTGTTATAAACTGAGACTGCACATTATTATTTGCTTCTGTGTTTTCTACTACTGCTGTATCTGAGTTGATTGCCTCTGAAACAATTTGTTGTTTATCATTGTCCAAATCCCTGTCAGTTTGCTTTCATTCTGCAAATCCCTGTTTTTTTTACTACAAATATTTGCGGTACTAGTATTCTCTTTGGAAATATGATCCAATATTCGCACTATAAATATTTGTTAAGAGAAAAAAAGAGGACGCGAGTCAAAATATCTTTATAGAATTTTCATGAATTTAATTGATATGAAATTATTCTTGTGTAATAATATTATATACCTGCAGATCTACGCCATAGATGACCTTCTGCAACATTTTTACAAGGTGTTGCCAGCTAAAATGTTGCGATAGATATAAAATTTTGGTCCTACTGCAACGTTGTATTTATGGTGTTACCTTAGCCATAAAAATGTGTTGCTCTAGCTAAAAAAGTGTAACACGATGCAACATTTTTATATAGTGTTGCTATAGATGTATTCAAATTAAAAAATTAATAAAATTAGCAATCCGCGTGAATACGATCCAACGGTCTACATTTAATCCGATTGTTAAACTGGATCACCGCTACAATTTGCTCCAAATTTTCATTTTCTCGCTTTACTTTTCATATCATTTTCGTTCTCACCCCCAATTTCCAAATCCCTAATTTCCAAATCATATTTTCGTTTCTTTTTTTTTCTTCCAAAAACAAAATCTCGTTCTTTTTTCAAAGTTTGGTAGTGATCTCAGACAAGCTTCGTTCCCATTTCGTTCTCACCTCCAATTTCGCTGCTGTTTGCCTACATGTCGAGCGCCGTTTGCTTTGTTGTCGAGATCTGGAAATGTCAGTTCGGCTTGTGAATCGGCGATTGTTGTTGGAGTTAGGTCATGATTGGACTGGGTTACGGCAGTGGGTGATTGCGATTGAAATTTCAAGCGATGGAGGTGAGGCCAATGGTGATTTAAGGTAGTTCTGGTCGATGGGTTGCTGAAATTGCGGTTGGTGAATTTGATATGGGAGGCGCTGGTGGGTTCGCGATTTGGAGGATTTTTTAACAGGTTGGTTTTCAGTTTGATTGGTGAGGAAGTTAGGGTGTAGGGGTAGTTCGGGTTGTCGGAGAAGGCAGGTAGGTGGTTGTTGTGATGGTGAAGGCATAGGGTTAATGAGGAGATGCGAATTGGTTGTGACAGATTGTAGAGGAAGGGATTTGTTGTGCTATGTGCAGAAATGGTTCGAGTTCGTTAGGTGATAGGGGCAGGAGTTTGTGGCTGATTGTAGCTGGATGGTGAATCTGGTTGTCGCAGTTTGTAGAAGTTGGATATGAAGGTGTGATGGAGGTTGAAGTATATGAAGTGATAGGTTAGAGCTTTGTTTGTTGTTGCGCGTTTGGGATGTTTTGGTTGTGAGATGGTAGTTTGGAAGAAAATTCAGTTTGCTGGTAGGGGTTTCGATAATGAAGTATGCAGTGGTTGAATGGAGTAATGAATGTGCAGAGGGGTTTTGATGTTTGTTGTAGAGGCTTGTTGGTATGAAATCGATAGAAGGTTGTTGTTGCTTGAAATGTAGCAGGGAGGAGTTTGGGTTAAGGCAGTTTGGATTGGTGAAAGGAAGTTGGTGGTGGAATGGTAGGTTGCTGTTATTGTTTTGTGGAAGGAAGGAATGGGTGGTTATGCCAGCGATTGTGATTAGGTGATTAGGCAACATGTTCGATGAAGGGTAATGTATTACTTATTAACACGCAACATGTTCGATGAAATGTCAATTTTTATTTATCATGGTTTTAGGTCTTTTACCAAGGCAGAGCTAAAAGCAAGGTTATTTCAGTTTTCACTGAACAATTTGCTAAGAATAATGGTTGGAAAAAGGTCGGATGATTCAGAAGAAGCCATGAAAGAGTTGCAAAAGTCAATCGAGGAGGTGTTCAAATTCGCAGGAGGTGTTCATTTGTGCATCATTTTACGTCGTTTCAAAGAAGGCTCGATCTTCCGAAATCGGATGAATCGGGCGGTGCCCACTTGTTCGACCTAACCGGGACTGCGGTGCCCCGGACCCCCGCCGGCGCTGCGCCCGGACCCGCTTCTCGGCTCGCCTTCGGCTCGGCACTCGGCTCGTCATATATTTGTCAGTGTCGGTGTCTGTATAAATTGAAACTGCATATGTAATGAGTGAACTGAGTGATGTAGTGAGGAATATCTGTATATGTGAATATCAGTGTTATATATCATTGAATTGTAAAATAGTGGAGTCACGAATTTGTACTATTTCAAATGTTGAAATAAAATATTTATTTAAATAAATTACTGTTTAAATATCAAATTCTGTGCGATAGCATTTTATTAAATAAATATTTCTTTTTATTAAAAAATCAAATATGCTCTACATTGTGGGCCCCACAAATTCATAAAGTTAATATCTATAGCAACATTTTGAAATGTTGCTACAGATACCTATGGGTGTTGCCATAGACCCAAATAGGGTTCTATTGCAACAATATTACTTATGTTGCCTTAGATAGTCAAAATGTTGCCTTTGAGGTCTAAGGCAACGGCAAAAATTGCATGACCCTAAAAGTGTTGCCATAGACCTATGGCAACATTTTTCGGGCCCGAGCCAACATTTTTTTTGTGTTGCAGAAGGTCATCTATGGCGTAGTGAGAGCAGCTTGCAATGACAAGGCCTTCAAGATGTGGTTTGGGCTTCAAGATTTTTACAGCGACCCATCCGAGGCTTCCTCCAACTAAGAATTTTATACCAATGTTGACTGGCATGAACCACCTTCGTATGACAAGGTAATCTTTGGTTTCTATAGAAATATGTAATCTGTTCCATTCACATTTAAATAGTAGAAAATATAATCGAAGAAATACCAAGAAATGTAATCTTGTAATGTGATTGTTTTTGTTAAGTTTCCAAATATAAGAGCTGGACCAAACACAATAAACATGATCTGTTTGCAAATGAAATTGTTCTAAAATTCAGAAGTTTAAAACCAATATTAGAGTGATGCATAACTGAAAAAACAAGTAACAAATTTATCCAAGAAATGAACAAGACCTTTACAATATACACGTAAGAACTCATCATCCGTGAATCGAGAACACAACCTGAAATTAGACCAAAGGAATTTATCAAAATTAGTATTAAAAAAAACCATACAACACGTTAAGGATAACTTACAGCAGGAGCACTAAATTGTTTCCCCTCTAAATTATCAACCTTGATCTATAGAGTAAGAACTAAAATTGTTATGCAAATAGATTAGTTTGATTTGATAACTAGTGCCCGAAAAATAGTTGCACAATAACCTAAAAACCAGAATCATATTTGCAGCTAAAGCGCATGGCTGGTTTGCTGCGTGACAGTGGAGAGAAGCAACTGAAGTTGAAGACTGAACACATGATTATCTATGCTAATCATACACATGTCAGTTAGGCAACCTCTGTACTCACTTAAACACGTGGAATGAGAACTCTAACCGAATGCATGACTAGAACTGCAAGCAGAGGAGCAATGGTGGAAGACTAGTGGGCTGAAACTACAACTGAAGTAGGCAAGAGGAACCACGATCAAAGAAGCAAGTTTGCGTGGTAGGACTTCAACTGAAGCGAATAACAACAAAGTGGTATTGAAGGAGCATGAAGACTGCAACAGAAGTGGGTGAGTGAACCAATGAAAGCGGGGAAGCTTGATGAGTATGACTGAGTACTGCAACTGAGGTGGGTATTGTAACTGAGGTGACGACTTAGCATGTCGACTGAAATTTAGGCAAAGAATAGAAGCCTGATGCATGGAGCGAATGGCACATTTTCATATTAGCTATTGGCAAAGAACATAAGCACAGAGCCATGTGAGAAAAGAAAAAGGATTAGAGGACTCACTTCAGTTGTTCAAAAACGTTTTAACTTCCCTGGAAATAGTGTAGAGTTGTATGCTGAGAAGATCAACAACAGGGGTCTTTGTGCAACTGCACTAGCTATCTCTTCACTGCAAACTTCTTGGGGGAATTGCTGTTCCCAGGTTTGATTCCAGTACTCATTATGTCATTCTTTCATATTAGCTTAAACAAAAATTATTTGATTTTTGTTGCGAACTTGTGCTGACATCTTTTAGCACCACCTGACTGATTTATTGATTTTGATTGATAAACATTGTTAACTCTTTTTTGTCAATAGTTAACCCATGTTATTTTTTTTCCATGTGATTCATAGTGTAGTGCATCTAATCGAACATTTCAAAATTTATAAAACTATAATTCTTTGTGAGAATGTTATATGACCTCATTTAGAGTATAGACCCAAAAAAATTTCAGACTCAAGGAGAAACTACTCTTTATTATATTTTATGCGTTATAGATTTTTTTCCTTTTGAATTACAATGTTATATATAATTCATTCAAACAAACGTTTTCACACTACAAGAAAAACCATTTCCAACAAAGTGAGTATTTATAAAAAACATGCAAATTTGATGCATTTTAAGTACGTATGACGATGGATATCTAAATCCTACGGTGAATACAGAGGTGGCAATTTGTATTTAAATCGAAAAGTAGCACCGTTTAAAGAGCACAACTATATGCAAACATGCTTTATAGTGTTCTAAGAATGGTATAGAAATTCTACATATATGAACCTATTATTAGCTTTGCTACATTGACCATTGACCATGAAAGAATTTATGAAATGGGACACGTCATTTAGCATCATACCAACTATAACTTCTATAAATGCACATTGTTGCTAACCTATCCTCTTGCACCCTGCAATATTTTGTGCTTTGCCTGTTTTTAACCAGATATACCTATTTTACTCACACCATGCATATAATGGTATCAAGGTTAGCAATTGTTCATTCGAATATATATATATATTCATTGTTTAGTGTAAATTCAAATGTTATGTGCACATGCAACAACATCACACGTTGCAGGACAAATGTATCTAGGAACCTTAGCTGCCCATGCAGTAATCTAAGTTTGATGTACATCATTTTATCATGTGTTATACGAGCATTCACATATTAATTAATCAATATACGAACATGTAATTGTTTATTTGCCATGATGGAATTGATGGCGAAAATATAACCAGTTTACTAAGCAAAATCTGAGCGGTTTTTTTCTGCTGATTTTATACCCCAGTAACTCATGTGTTGATAACCGTATTATCTGTCTTTTCCTAAATGGGTTGCTTGCGAGGTATTTTCCTTTGTTTAATTATTAATATCATGTTATATACATGTATAATTTCTCACATTGCACTGTTGCTTTGTGATTTGGGTTGATAAAGAGAAAACTATTAGCTATGAAGAGTTGTCTGCTTCAATTTTTTCAGGAGCAGAAAGATATTTCTGAATAGTATCTTCAGTGGATACCTTAGTTCTCTTATAGCTCGAGTATTTTGGATTAATGTACCTAAAGTTACAAAGAAGTTATCATCCATTCAAGAGCCTAATCCCCACTGTCTTGTTTATTCAGCACTTTAATAATAGCCTAGTTTCGCCCCAAAAAAAGCTGTTGATGGAAGACACAAATAATGTGAGTTTTTTGATATTCTTTTTTCATTTTATTTTTACTTAAAAGTAGAATTGTATTAAACATGTTTCAAATTATTTGCATTGCATTATATTATCCTCTGTTGAAACATAAGATTTGAGTTTACATTTCATAATTTAAAGTATAGTTTTGTATAAAAACTCGCTTAGAGTAGTTACCAACCTATTGTTGGTTATTTTTGTTATAGATTTTAGATCTCCAGTTGAGTATTGCAGCAATAATACAAAATCCAGAGAATGCCTTTTATGGTGTTAAGGAGATTAAGCGGTTATTTTTTTATGAATTAATTGTGGTTATATATCATGGTACAAAGAGAGTAAATGCTTGAATGTAAGAAGGAATGAGCATTTATTCAGGTTTTAATATTCCTGCACCTGTATTGGTTTCATTGGAAGAATTTGTTTGCTTCTATCATATAACCTCCATCTTTTTTTAAGACTGTGGAACCACAATTATAAAAAGACTATTTTTTTTTGGCCAAAACAGTTTGCTGCTATTAAGTGATCAATATTGTTTGGTTATATCGCACCTCCGTATTTATTGCGTTATATAAATATTGTTTGGCTAATATTTTATCTTTAATGCATAACACATTTATAAAAGCACTACGGTAGCAAAATTTAGATTTCAAACAGAAATCAGTATTCAGTTGACTTATTTGCACCCAACTAAATATACTCCCTCATGAACCACTTTAATAAATATTTCTAACATTAAATATCCCTCTGTTTTAGTAAATAGTCTGAGTACAGTAGAATAATTCTCTGGGTATAGTACGGTAATAAGACAACTAAGTAAATTATAGTAATAGTAGGTGTTTCCGGTGATGTTCAGTCTGAGATGATTCGTACATGTAGAAACACGTTTCTGTTTATGCACACTTGACAGTTAAATGGTTCTACCTCTGTTCTGTGAGATGTATACATGAAATTCTACAGTTTTTCTTTTTGTTGGGAAATTCTGAGTGTGCTTTTGTAATGACAGTATACAATTATCTGCAAATTACCTCATATGTTCATTGAATTTGCACAGGTACGAGTAATACTGCAAGTTTGGCGAAACATCAAGCAAATCCTAAGGTATCTCCTGTGATTGCAAAAATGATGGGAAAGATGGATGCCTGGGCTAAGTAATATGCTTATGTTTTCTTCATACTTGTATTAGTACATTATGCTAGATAATGTTGTTATTATGTAATGTTGGAGGCAAACTGCTAATTATGACCAAGACTGTTATTATGTAATGTTGGAGGCAAACTGCTAATTATGACCAAGACTGTTATTATGTAATGTAATGTAATGTTGTTATTATGTAATGTTGTATATACATATATCTATCTGTGTGCATATATATATATATATATATATATATAATATAATATAAAAAAAATTGGAACAAATGCTGAAAATTAATATTATATAGGATAGCGTTTGAAAAACGCTATTGATTCATCAAACGCTATCGCAACTCTATATGAGATGTAAGATTTATGCATCAAAAACGCTATAATAGAATCAAAAACGCTATAGTAGAAAATAAAAAACGCTATACAAGAATGACAAAAAATGCTATCGAAAAACATTGTAACGCTATAACATGGTTTGATGAAACGCTATAAAATGTGCTCAAAAATGCTATAGAAGTTAAATGAAGGATTAAATTCCCTATAGCGTTTAAGTTTAATAACAGAGAAAAAACGCTATGGTAGGGTGCAAACGCTATGCACTTTTGTAAACGCTATTAGTTATTATAGCGTTTTCCTTCCTGCTATGTAATGTTGCCGGCCTACCATAGCTTGTGGTTCCACGGCGTTCTCTGAAACGCTATGGTAGCCTGTTATAGCGTTTTTAAAACGCTATGAAACCCATAAACTATTGTAGTGATTGCTAGTATATCTAGGTTGTTTGCATCATATTTTCAAAATGTTTTTAAAAGAATGCATTCATATAGGCAATGTCGATTTAGAGTCATTCTGCATAAATGTTTTATTTGTTGTGATACACCATGCACTTTGATACATTTGGCTATAAAATTGGTTGTACACTAATTGATTAGATAGCTTAGATTGGGAGCGCACTCTGTTATATGATTCTACCTTTATGGAATTTCGAGGACGAAATTATTTTAAGGGCAAGAATGTAACACCAAATAAAATTAATGATAATTAATAAATAATGAGCCTCCAAAAATGTAATTTTTGGAAATGATGTAACTTGGCCATGAAGCTCGCACCATTTTATTCGTGATAATTTTCTGAGCATCTTTCATATTTGGAGTTTCACGATTGGAGCTCAAATGAAAAAGTTATCAGCGTTTGAAATTTTCGAAGTGAAAATAATTAAAAAAACAAAGAATATAAATAAATAGACATTAAAATGTAGACTCCACTAGTCGACTGTCCCTTATGGGTCGATCGACTGCTAGCGGTTAACCATCTATAAAGGAGCAGTCGGTTGGTTTTCAGGTGGCAGCTATGGTTTGAACCATTGCCAATAGCCTTGATTTAATTATTTTAATCTAATGGTTATGATTGATTAGAAAGTCTATAAATACAAGCCTTACCCCTCCCTTCTCTTCTCATATTTTCTAATCCACGCAGCGAAGCTCTAATATTTTCTCTTATCCACTACTTCTGAAAGTTCTAAATACTACATATATATAGACACACACATAAAAAATTCGGAGAAGGGCGGAAAATAAAAGAGAAGAAGAGAAGGAGCGAATCAATATTGCAAAAGAAAAGACAAGATTTTATAATTATAATTCTATATTCCTCTTAACCTTAAATCTCTTATCAAATCTGTAATTCTATAGTTTGTATATACCTTATTATACATATTCTTTTGGGTTAAAAAAGAAAATGAGTCAAGTAAAGGAATGGACTTAATTTTGGGAGATTTGGAAAGCTAAAAAGGTGAGTGGGAAATTATATAATTTGTTTATAGCATTGAAATTTATATCTTTGGATTTTATTTAGTTACTAGATCTAATGAATTCTAGGCTTAAAACATATGTATAGGGACATCATATAAAATAGGTAATTGGAATAGGAATAACCCATACTTTCATAGGAAAATAAAGATCAAGCACTGCCAGAGCACTGATCTACACATTTAAAACTGGGCCTTCTAGAGGACTCCATGACGGGCTTCTCCTTCTCCTTCTGTTTTTCTTCTTTTCAACTGGTTAGAGATGAAAAATCTTTTTAAGCCTAGCGGTGCAAGCATTATGCACCAACACTCTTGGAACTGAATAAAACGGATCTTTTGTTGTAAACTTTTTCTATGAAACTGTGATTCTTTCTTTGCTTGTTACATGTGACTTATAGAGTAGTGTATCTTGGATAGCTAATGTAGTCCCTGCATTATTGAAAGAAAAAGTTTCCTTCTTTTTAAGATATGTTAAATAGTAATATGGTTATGTGATGTGTCGAGCCAGGAAATTCATATGAACCAAGTGCCGATGAGGTATTGAGTAGTAGACGGCACTACTATTAAGCGAGAGCACTTGTTTGCTAGTGGGTTCTCCCGGGTGACAAGCGGTCATGTGTAGAGTGACATATGGGCCCGAGTCAAACCAGAGCACATGAGGGTTCGAATGTTCTACTAGGTGACACATTGCTAGTCGTAAGATGATTCCAGGTCCTAGACCGGAGCGCATGGGTGGCTCGAGCACTATTGTATGTAAGTGTAATGTAAAATGGTGAGATGGACAGTAAGTGTCGTCGTTCATAAGAACTTAGCATATAGTAGAACTTATTATCAAGAGTAAGTACTTACCTATGATGCTGGGATAGGCTTGTGAGTGTGCTTGAGAAGGGCATTAACTGTTAAGCCGGGCATCTTTAGACATGTAAGTGAGCATTCGGCCACTTTCAGACATGGTTAAGGGCAAAGACAGACGAGGGAGCTAATTGATGACCCAAGAGAGGTTGATCCAAATATGACCCAAGAGAGGAGACATGCGACAGGTGACCATGATTCCTTGGCTTGTTGTCTTGCCCTCAGGTTTAGTTGTAAGCGTGGACCAGCCCAGACATTCTTATGGGAGGTAGCACTCCTATGCAGAGAGAGATACGCGCCCCTTCCCCTTTTGCAGGAGGAGGCACCGCTTACACTAGTATGGCCAACTCCACTTGATGAAAGATGGAGGATGGAGGAATTCGACCTTCGATGGTTGGCATAATCCTTACATAGAATACACGTGCAACCTCCAAAACTTGGCTGATAGGAGTAGAAATGTCAAAGAGTAAACATGCACTAAGGCAACACATGACATGAAGCCAAACTGAGATTATGGCCCAAACTGTGAAGGGAATCTACTTAGTTACTAGAGGGGCGGTGGAACATAAGGTGTGAAAGGAGCTTGTAGAAGAGAAAATAAGTGAAGAAATGCTGAGAGTGATTAGGGGAAGGGCCCTCCTTCTAGCACAAAAATGTTGACCGTATTTTTCGTCAACCTTGGAATGAGATTAATATATCGTGAAGAGAAAACGTCATGTAACAACATGTGCATTCGATCCACTAAAAAATGGATTTAGTAGCGCACAAAAAACTCTATCATAACTTATAGTAGCGCTTTAGGGAACGCCGTTAGACGACATGTAACTAAATATCCACGACTTTCTATTGCATTATCATAAGCACTGGCGAAAGTAACTTATTGCAGTGTTCTGCAAACACAATCAAATTTTTTATTGTAGCGCTGTATAAACACCATTATAATAGTAGCATTTTTTATCTTCCACCACATATATTTTGGTAGGGTTTATTAAACGCAGTTAAATACTGCTGATTTTTGTGCAAATTTCCCTCGTTGTGGTAGCTCGTTCAGTATCCACTTCATTTTGCTCATAGCATATATTATATAGTAATAATCAACATATGTTAGCATGAAACCAAAAATCACTCATATATTTATCACATTCAAAAAACCAAAAAACACAGTAATGACTTAATGAAATACGATATTGTAACAACCCGCATTTTTATATTTAGAATATTAAATAATCGATTTATTTAAATAGTAAATTGCTAGTTTAATTGATGGGCTGAAAACCCAATTCTCACAAACGGATAAATTAGGAAATCAGTCTTCTTCCATTGAGTTCGGATAGTTCAAGCAGTTGAGAATGAGTACAAGTATCGATATAATTCGATTGATGGATTTTTAGCTAGTATCCTACATTCGATTTGTAGATCGATCCAAATGGCTAACTTTTGTATCTGATGGAATTAGATTCTGAAAACTTCTCCATTTAGTCGAGGATATGAGTATTTGGTTATAAACGACAGTAAGCACACTTTTTTTGGAGTTACAGATTTCTCGATAGATATTTGTAGTCAATACATAGGGATTTGACTATCCGTGGAGCAGTCTTAGATTGTGTCATAATTTACACCATAAGGACCATTAAAATATATGAGTCGGACTGAGTGGGAATCGTTTCGATTGGAGCTTGTTACCACTCGTACAAGTTGAAAACGTGAAGTGAAATTTGAATAAATACATTTATTTAATTTTATTTTCATAAAATATTATTCTTCTCTCCCAAATCCATGTCGTAACTCTTCAAATCAACATCCCAAATTAGTTTACCTTCGATCCCTAGCGATGAGCCAGGGGGGAGGTTGTTCGGAAAATAGGCATCGTGGCTTAGGCTAGGTTTGGCATGGTTGGATTAGGCAGTGGCGGTCAGTGGTGGCCTGGATCTGGAGTTGACCGGCGAGGCTAAGGTAGCCTTTTTGGTCTTTGGGTTTTACCGGAGTTGATGGGAACAGTCTTAGATGACTCGCTAGAGCAAGGGAAAAGAGAGACTGCAATGCCAATCTAGAGCAGGTCTTACACTGTTCCATAATACCAACGGGTGTTGCGACAGGATCTACATGCCAACTTCTTTTGAGGTGGTTTTCAGGGAAGTCCACAATAAAGTTGCGGCTCTCGATAGTTCTCTTTAGCAGTAAATGGCGATTCAACATGGGTAAGGGTATTTGTATTGTTGGCATGGGCGCTGTGAGATGGGGGGAAGCAGCAGCTAAGTTTTGATTTTAGAGTGAAAACCTAGGTTAGGTTAGGTCCTATTTGTAGTGTTTTAGGTATGCTTTCAACCGTAGATTAGAATCTCTAGAAACTTCTGCTGAATCATTGCTGTGTCAAATCTTACAATGCATCTTGTCAATGCCTTATCTTATATTTAATTTAATTAATTACACCCTCAATAATATATAGAATATAAATAACATTTTCTTCTCCTCAATTAATTTCTAATTTGTGACATTTTATTTCATATTAAATTTCCATGCGTCTCTCTTTATTCGCATGTTTCATTTCAGTTTTCAACATCCCATTTAATTTACATGTTTACGTATGAAATAAATAATTAAACAACATGTCAATATCTTTCCACATTTACATCTGAAATAGGTAAATTAACATGTCAATATTTCTCTATGTTTATGTCTAAAATAAATTAATAAATAACTAGAATTCTTTTGCCAGTATTGTACATATTCACGTTTGAATTAATTGGATGAATAACATGTGAATTGTTATGTCAATATTCTATATATTCAAATCTGAATTCAATAAATAACATGTGAATTGTTATGTTTACATTTTTTTCCATATTCACATCTGTTGTAATTAGATAAATAACATATGTCCACAAACGTGTATATATGTTGTGTATTAATTAGTAACCTAATTCTTTACCTTTAAATTGAGCAATCAATTACATTAATTGATTGATATTAATGTTTTTATGTTTAAAAATCAAACTTACCCTTATTCTTTACTAACAAAGAAATAACATACCTTATATTTTCTATAAGAAATGTAATCCTTCCATAATACACTCTTGCCTTTTCTTTTCAAAATATAACGTTTATTTTATTAAATGCCTTCTTTTTATAAATATATGGTTACATTTTCTCTCATTTACAATAACCCATCTCATTTGAACATCGTGATCTAAATTTATAAAAGTAGATGACTTCTTTTTAAATATACCGTTATACCTTTTTTTCTCTTTTGTAACAAAACGAACTCCCTGTTTACAAAATCATACATATATTCAAAATTGAGAAGTTTATTTTATTTATCTCAAAACATGAATTTATTTTTATTTAAAATGTTCGTTCCATTTTGACACAAATGCAAGTTCTTATATTAAACTCAATCATTACAATTTAATTCCTTTTCCCTTTCTAATCGAGATATTTCAATAAATCAACTGCCAATTAATTTCAATACTAATTTCAAATGAGTTCTAATTATAAACACTATTTTTTTCACTTATAATTATTTATTAATTCCTCATTAAATTTTGGGTTGTTACATTCTCCCCTCCTTAAGGAATTTCATCCCCGAAATCTCTAAGGATAGAAGAATGAAATAAAAGTTTTCATCCAAGTTCTACAACCAACTACTCAATAATCACCCATTACATCCATTGTCCTTAAGTTTTTCTAATGCGATTTATGATACTTATGCAATTAGTGTAGTGTCAATGTCCTTAACTAATGCAAAAAATAAAAGGTCCACTGATTCAGTTGACCTCCTTTTATGCAATCATGGCCGTGCCATGTATCCAAATGAATGCAAAAATTCCTTAATGATAACTGATAGTTCTATATGTGTGCTACAATCATCATCTAAATGCAACAACCATGTGATAAACATCCATTTATAGAAACCATTAAAATGAAGAAAAATGTAAATGCGCACACATCCATATGCATTTGCTCTAGTGTCCTAGTTAGGCCGATCCCTAAGAGGTTATAGTGCCTAGTGTAAGTATATGCATCCATTAGCATCCACTAGCAAACACTTGCTACCACTTGCATCCATCATTCTAACATGCTTTAATAAAATGTTTACATCAAATCCTACCATCTATAGGTTAAATCCTAAGTTCTACCATCCCAAAGGATAATAAAGGAAAGAACCTATCAAAACTAGAGATGGAAAATAGGAAATTCGAAAAATTACTATCAAAGAAATGCAGATTTGAGATGCATATTTTCTCCAAATCAAGCCAATCTTCTCGAAAGTCTCCTTAACTATGTCGGGACCAAGGCAATCTCTCTGTAGACTCTATCCAACACGAAGGCGACTTGCACGGTCTTTCATAAAGTGCTTTGAAAGGTGCCACTTCTAATGCTACTATCATATGAGAATCCCTTTAAAGGAAGATGTTTTTCCCAAGTTTCATCAAAATAAAAAATACACGTCCTCAACCATGTGTGTGTAAAGGCATGTATCTCCGTACCTCTTGAATCAACCATAATTCACATCAGTTCAACTCAAATTGAATGGAAAATATGAATCTTTAGGGTGAAGAAGAAAAGGGTAGAAGAAAATAGAACAACAACATAGAATCTCACAAACGCAGCGGAACAAAATATAATATATAATAACAGATTTTTATACAAAAAGAATCTGTAACTGTTTATACTTAAAATCATCAGAGTACAAAAATCAATACATCAATCCGGACAGTTATAATCACCTGCCCTGATATACATAACTCACACACAGCGGAAAACCTAAGTACGTGATATACGTCTAGACTCCTCCAGCTCATCTCCTGAGCTCCATGGCATCCTATCCTAAATCTGTAATACTCGGTCTAACTCGAGTATTATAATAAAATAACACCTGAGTCAGTCTAGAAAACCAGCATGAGAAAACAAACTCAATTGAATCATTAACTATTCTTAAAATCCTTTGAAAACAAAGGTATCTCGTAAGACCACATCATAAACACGATGTGTTTTTACCTTACGATAACCAAAACCGATTTTTATCAAAATCATCTGGTATTATAATAGTGTCTATAGAAAGTAAATAGAAAATAGTTGAAATGTTTGCATCTCACGTTTCATCATAGTTGGGCACAATCAAAACTTTACGGCGCTTATTGAAGAATGGATTCCATACAATGACTGGGCCACTGGGGTGCCGCCCATCATAGTACACCTCTAGAATAATGTACCGAGGACCTCGTTGGGATCTCCTACTACACAATACTGGCCTACCCCTAACCTAGATAGACCGAATATGTTATCACCCTGGGTGTTCCCACCCTTACAAATCAAGCGCTCCTTCTTTCATGCACAACCATATCCATAATATATAGGTTTCCGAGGATATCTAGAAAAGTGATAACATACCCTAATTGGGTGTGACCCACTTAGCCTTGCTGCATCTTCCCTATTTTAGTCATTCCCGGTTGATGAGGCTTGAGGCAAAATGTTACCTTTTAAGAAACAATTCTACTTAGAATGCTCATCGTCCTCCAATGATGATGTTCTGATAGCATTCGTCCATATAAGTTGTCCTGGGTTTGGACAAAGCAAATCACTGTCTTCATCATCTTCACGGTATTCATTCCTAACGTTCAAACTGGATTGAAGTGGTTTTCGGATAATTAAATCCGATCCCGATCTCTTCGAAACGATTAACGAAATTGGCCAATATTGATAGTCGGTTATTTAATTATCAATAAAACATCCATAAGCAGACACCAGGCCTTATTATACATTTTCCAAAAAATATTCCTTTCCAAATACCTTTACGAGGTATATATTTCAATTCCATTCCATATTCAAATATTTGAAAACAATCTTCAATATTTAAATCCATAATAGGATATCCCAAAACTTTTCAACACTGAGGAAAATATTCTAAGTCCATTTTACCAAAACCATCTCAAGTATCAAAACTTAGAAATTTTCTTAGCTTATCTCCTACATTTCCGAAACTATTAATAAATTTCCTCCCATAATTTCCAAACCCGATTATATTTATTTATAATCCCATCTAACCATTTATAACTTCTTTCGAATTCATTTTTTTTCAAGCTTCACATTCCAACACTTAGGAAATGTCTTAAGTTCCCAGCATACCATTATAAAACTCCTCTTATAAAACCTTTCCATTAAATAAACCCACCTACATGTCTCGAGAGAATAAAGTAAAAATCATTTCAAACTCTTATATATATATAAAAGAAGTATTTAAAAGAATAATAATTTATTTTTAAACATGTTTAAATAATTATTTAAAATATTGAAAACACTTTTATAACCATAAATAACTCATTTTCAGATAAACCAATAAATTTCCAAAGCTGATTTTAAAAGTTAGTATTTACTAAAATAAATACTTAATATTTGAAAATCTACATACCGAAGTATTTCAATCCTAACTAATTAAAATTTTATAGTTTTAAATAATAAAATTTTCCTTTTAAAAGCAAACTTAACTTCTTAAAATTTAAAATATATATATATATATTTTTTAAAACCTCAATAACCAATTCAAATTATAAATTTCTCTTAAATCACATCACATCACTTCCATTCTGATCTCCTTAACCATTTTCACTTTCAAAAATAGCATCCACTATTTTTCTCGCCCTATTTCCTTATTCTAATATAAATTCACCTATGAATTTTATATTTCCAATTTAGCAACACTACAAGAAAAATCACTTACAACTGCATTATAGGTCAGCGTTTAAGCAGTAAATGCCGTTAAAAGTTATTTCAACAGAAATATATCTATTGGAAACGCTGACAAATCATTAGCGTTAAAGCTGAAGAGAGAATAAGTAACAGAACTCTTTTAGGCCGCCTCTTTATACCACTACGCATCTTCCCCAAAATAATTTATCTCCAAAAAACATTACCTTTTATTCATCCTCTGAATTTCTTTAAATCATAGGCAGTTCTCTCATTCATACTCATCCCAGGTAATTTCTTCCTACGTCGTTCGAAATAATCTTTTTGGCGGCTAAAGAGCGACGACAACCTTCTAAATCAATTCGTAAAAATTGAAGAACCCTAATCAAACCCGTTGGCTTCGAGCTTGAGAACACATCTACCACCGTCATAACCATCAATCGCCATGCCACCACTTTCTCTAGTTATCTAATTTTCTCAATAGTAAGCAGACTCGATTATGCATTAACTAAGGTAATTTTCTTTTATTTTCTTTTAGTTAAAGCTGAATATCCATTTAAAAGTATAGTCATTTGTGTAGTGAGAAATTTGCTTGGTAATTGTGGTCTTGACAATAAGAATGAGATTACGTTGAAGACAAGCTCGTTGTATACAAAATTGTATGATATTGCAATCGGTGGTGGTCAGTAGTCGGTCTACGCTGTTAGTGCTAATATACAGATTTACATATTGCCATATATAAACACAAAACACAACATGATTGCTATATTATATTATAACTAGTGATAAAATATTGTTAACGTAATGCTTAAAAATTAAGTTACAAATTAATGAATATATTTACATGATTCATTTCTTTTCAGCACAATCAGATTTATCAATTTATGGTTTATAAATGTTTTATGGGATGATATTTGAATCTTGGGTGATGGAGTAGGAATTTCATGGTAATATCATAATACATAGATCTTTTTATATCTGAATATATACTCAGCAAAAACCTAAACGCTGACCCATTCATGTATGCACGAAAGACCTAAAATTTTGTGAAATTATCAACAGAAAACAAACAAATATAAGGAAGAGTATATAACATTGTAGAGTAACATTGTAGAGTATATGTTGATTTTCAAAAGTTTTTGTTGAATAATATTAGTATTAAAGATGCCATGACATGTTTACACTTTTGGTTTTATATCATGTATTTTGTGTCTTGTTATGTATGTAAAAATATGATGTCTACTGTGTCACACTTTTGGTTTAATATCATGTATTTTGTGCATTTTGTTATGTATGTAATAATATGATGTTTATAGTCCTTCTTTTTCATGTTTAATATCATGTATTGTTACTTATAATAGTGGAATATATAGTTTTCTTAAGTTCAGTTTGTTGCTGCATATGTACTTCAATGCACTGTCTTTTTGTTGCTTATAATAGTGGAATGAATACATTGTTAGATTGCTGCTGCATGAAAGTGTTCAGTTCACTGTCATTTTGTTTTGGACTTCAGCATTGATTTTTTTTAAAGGCAGGAAATGTGAGTTCTTCTGTCACCATCTTCTGCTAAAACTAAAAGAATCATCTGTGTTTTTGTTTTGCATCTTTTTGGCAACAAATCTCATATTGACTTCTGCACTTTATTGATTTCAGTGCTGCATCACAAATCTTTTTTGTTAGTACACATTTTGTATATAATATTTGTCAACGCTATTTCCCACATTACTTTAGTTCTTATACATAGTAGTTGTTTCATCATATCTTTGCATTGTACCTAGGTACTGAAAGTAAGAAGCCTTACAACATTTTGAAGAAATGAGATCGTTGGATGATAAATTATGCAATCAAGACCTCTTCAAAGCAACCATTATCACCCCCAACAAAGAAAACCATAATGCATGCAAAGAGAAAAGCTGAAGAAAGGAGATCTAATGCAGAGGCAAAACTGAATGAACAAGCTGCAAAAGCCTCTGAGAATGCAGAACACATAATGTATGCTTGAAAGTGTTTACTGTCATTTTGTTTTGGACTTCAGCATTGAATTTTTTTTTATATATATAGGCAACAAATATGTATCTTGCCTAGAGCCACCAAATGCCTGGAACCGGCTCTTACTTTCATCCATCCTATTGCACAACACACACGTAGTTAGTTTTGATTTTTTAACTGTGTAGTTAGTTTTTGATTTTGTAGTTAGTTTACTTTAGGAATAATTAAACTGATTTTGTAGTTAAAACAGTGCATAATCTTTTTTTTAAGTTAGTAGTCATAAAGGCATAAATTTTTAATAGGCATTGAAATTTTAACCGGAATAAAGGTAGTAAACCTTTGCAGATTCCTTCAAGGCGTGTTGTAGGCTATTTGCATGATTTGATGAATGGCACCGAGTGCTACAAGTCCATGATAGTGTATGTTGTTATGAAACACTATTTTTTGTTTTCGGGTAGTTATAGAATTTAATGTCATTTTAGGATATTACATTCAAGCAAGAAAACTTTATGTTTATTTATCTTCCTACTAAAATCACACTGGCATTATTTTCCCTTATGGTTAATTGACTTATATCTTACTTTACATTTTTTATACTGTCATGTAAGTATTAGACCAATTAGGGAAATGATTGTTCTACATAATAATTTACAGTAACCTGATCTAGCTTATAATAGCTATGCTATGTCAATTTTACTTAGTATTTTTCATTAACGAAAAGAAGATCATCCGGTTTTGAGTTTGATTATCATATTCTTTTGAGATGCTAAAGCATTCTTGATACATAAAAGTTACATCTTGGGTTTCTAATTCAGGTGTGCTAGATTTTTAAGAATATAAAATTTAAACAATTTTTGTCATTTGTAAAACTTATTTTCTTTTGATTTGTTAAAACTTTCATGTTGGTCTGGTAGCTCTCTGTTTCTGGGTACTGTATCTGGGTATGAATTATGAAAATACAAGTAACTAGGCTACACTATGTTATCAATTCTGCATGTTTTCTTTATTTGTATGTTGCGAAAATATACGGTGGAGAGAGAGGGGAGTTGATAAGATAATTAGTACATATAGAGAGGATATAGTGGACCAAATATTAATATGCAAAACCTTATGTAAGGAAAATCATTTGCTTAATGCCTGAAAAATTGGATACACACACTTGTGTAGTTGGATTATATATATATATATATATATATATATATATATGTATATATATGTATATGTATACACATAGGTAAGTTAGCTTCAGTGCTAGTCTCTTTTGGTTCTTCAATCATAGAAAGGGTGCTTTATCGATCTATTCAGAATCTCAGATTCAGTATTATATTTTGGCTTTGCATTATGGCACCTGTTTTCATACTTAATACTTGCAAATTCGTATGTTGTAGCACTAACCAAATGTAGTATAAAAGAAGTGCACAACTACAGTTTAATGAAAAGTCCATCATATCATTAGTTTCGTACAATTCGTATGTTGTATGCAGTAGCAAAATTTTATACTAATAAT
The DNA here is from genome assembly GCA_030737815.1 of Allium fistulosum. Taxonomy (NCBI): domain Eukaryota; kingdom Viridiplantae; phylum Streptophyta; class Magnoliopsida; order Asparagales; family Amaryllidaceae; genus Allium; species Allium fistulosum. Next base: position 56,193,072 of record CM060905.1, read on the forward strand.
AATATCTAATTTTCACAGGAAGGAAATGAATCCAATATGCATATGTGGGGCAGGACCATGTTTAATAGAGGAATGTGACAAGAAACCAAATGAAGGAAGACAATATTATGTTTGTCATATTGAAAGGGTAATGGAATTTAACTAATATTTTAGTAATTTTTGTTTTAATCGAGATAATAATTATGGATTAGCATGTCTAATATGCTCTTAATTCAATAATTATTATTTTTTGGTAGGAACAAGGAGCATGCTACCATTTTCAATGGTGCAATAGTTCTAACATAGAAGTCTACCCAGGATCTATGAATGATGATTAGGTAATAAAGTGAATTCTTTGTTTAAATTAGTAGCATAATATTGCATAATGTCATATGTATTATACTGCATAGTAGCATATTCAAGCTTCTAGTAAATGAATCTATACTAACAAGTTGCATTTTCTTAAAACATCTTATATTTAAAAATGGAGGGAGTATTTAATTTCTTGTATTCATGTAATTACACGTTATTAATTGTAGTTTGGTGGAAAGTCTAAATGAATGCACCTTGGTTACATAGCTCAATTCATATTGGCCTTTTATTTTTACTGAAATGTTTCTATATTGGACCAATACTTTTTTGTTCTCTCTACGAAATATTAAACAAATTAATCAATAAGAATGGCTACCCATCATCAAAACGGTGAACTACACATAGTTTTTAGATCGTTATATCGGAAGACATTCAAACATGTCATTTAGACATACATTGAAGATCCTTTATTGCTAGGTTAAGTTGGCTTATAGCTAAAATATTCTGGGGTAAAGACACAAGTCTCCTTTATTGCTAGGTTAAGTTGGCTTCTTATCTACCTTCTTTTCAATTTTTGTGTTTTCGCATGTGCTTGCGTGTGTTTGTGCAAATATAATATGTCATGGGCATCTTGTAAGATAAATTTTTGTTTGTTCAAAAGTTCAAAATTCTGTTTGGGAATTAGATACTTCCCTTTGCATCTTTTAGAAACATGTCAAAAGGTTCCTTGTATGGTTTGTCTAGATAATGATCTTAATGATATCAATTTCATTTTTCTCGTAAATTTTGAATCAATTTCCTTGTATGGTTCCTTGTGTGCCTTCTATGCATTTCAAAGTTGATTACACCACATAGAAAATCAAAACATGCAAATACGATTATTTTGTGAGCATCAAATTGCAAAGTTAATAGCTTGCAAAGTTAATGTAAAGCAATTTGCTTATGTGCTCATCTTCACAATTTCCTGATTGTCTAACATATGCATCATTGTTTTTGAAGTTCACATGCAAAAAATTTCTTTCCTTTTCTTTTGTTATTTGCAAGTTTCAGTATATTTCCTTAGCCTTAGGTAACTTCAAACTGTCTTTAAATTCGAATAGGAAATGTGAGTCTATCACATATATTGTCTTTAACGTAGAATGTAATTTAAAACACCATCAAAACATACCTTTGTTGTGTATGGATGTTTAAGACCATAAAAATGAATGTAATGATGTCAGACACATTTCGCCTATTTGCAAAGTTTAGTAATATTCTCCCTTTGTAGAAAATCAAATCATTAATAATTTTATACTTCTCAGGACATAATTCAGTTCCTGTGATTCTTTCTTTTTTTATCTCATGACCTCTCTGCATGGTTTTAGATAATAAAGGAGATTGCAACAGAACAAAATAAATTCAATGGCATGGACAGCCTAGTTAGTTTACGATTCATGCATCACTAACAGTTTACCACTACGAAATTTTTAGTTGTTGCACCCATTAAGGGGGCTGTTCAGCTAACTTGTATTTGTTTTTTTAATTTGACTTTCATTTTTAACATACAGTTTGTTCAAAATTTAAGGCATAAGCAATCACTCAATCAAATACTGTAGAATAGCAAATAATAATAATCATATATTGCATACTATTTATCATGCTAAAGGCCCAGATAGATTCATGATCTCAGTAATTGTCAAGGGTTTCAGCAATAACATAGCGATTTTGCAATCGATGCATTAGGCATTACAGTTAAATAGTAAATAAGTTAAAGCGGGTGGTATAATATGATAAGTTAAATTGTCAAGAGAGATGCAACAGTCACTACCATGTATTTAGTTTATTCTATTCAGAAGGAAAAACATCATAGATGGTTGCCTTTAACTCTCATATTTTGATGATATTTCTTAAATCTGCATGTTTTTATAAAAAGCAGTATAAGGTGAAGCAGACTAATGAATTAATCCACAGAAATTTCACGTAATGAATAATACTATGCAAAAACAGATGGATGAGATTATGAAGACAACTTGTTAACCTTGAGGTGAAATTATTTACTTGACCTATACAAATTTTGTGAAATTATATAAAATTATGAAAATCAACATATAGTGTAACTTTTGAAATGCTTTACACTTAAAGAAATACTATATACAATACTATATCCTCAACCGTCACTTGTATCTTTTCTAATTTCTACTAACTGAAATTGAAAAGAGCATGTCACACAACAGAAAACAAACAAATATAAGGAAGAGTATATAACATTGTAGAGTAACTATTTCCCTTTATCAATATTTCAATATAGAGTGTACTCAATAGTAATTGGTAACAATTTCTCTTCAGCAATGTAGAGCGTGTGTGTGTATTAGCACAAGGTCCTACTTCCCTACGATCACATTAAGATTGATTGGTATATCTTGTTTTATATGTATTCCTCTTTCTTTTAGATTTCACTATAAATTAATGAGAGTGTTTGGTTGTATTATGTGAATAAAATATGCTTTAAGTCTATTACAACAGTCAGTACCAATATGGTTTTCCTGATTATACCAATGAAGACAAATGCTAATATGCAGTTGGTTCCTGTTAAATGTCTTTGTTGTGCAGACATATTCTTTCAGATGGTACTAATGTCCTTCCTTTTGTTTTCTTAATTGTAAAATATTTTAATAACAGGTCAAACAGTTATCTATTTAATTGACTTTCTACACATTAGTTATGCTAAATATCTAATTTTGTAGTGTTACTGACATAATTGAATATTTTCATTATCTCTGATGCAGTTGATCGAATGAGCAAGGACAAAACGTGTTTGTTCTAGAGTACTCAAAGGTAATGTTGTAATTCAAAATTTTATATAGAAACATAGCACAACAATGCTTAAATGAGTTCCACTTGATTATCTACAGATGAACTAATATTGTTTCTATGTAATTAAAAGAGAGCGTGCACTACGATGACACTTAACATATCTACACCCCTTAATTAACTATTAAGCCTGTGACATCTGTACTGCTTTTCATAGTGGTTTGTTTGATCAATTTCTTTAATGAAGGAAAATGGAGACTTGCTAGTCATAAACTAATACCCATGAATTTAGTGTTATTTGATGTTTGGTATTTTATGTTCCAGGCACTCTACTGATCGTGAAGTTGCACTCATGATGCTTATGGAAAACCTATCATACATGCTGGCTGAAGGGTTTTCTTTCTTTTTTCCAATAACGTTAATATTTTAATTTTACAATATTTCGATGATATTAGATGCAAACTTGCTTTCTAGATATTGTGCATTTGTCTAATTTTGTATGCAGTTGGTTTATAAATTTTATCTCTCTTTACGGGTTTATGTAAACTTTGTTCATGGATATTGTGTTCAACTTATTTTATGGAAGTGATTAATAGTTATGCTTTTATTTTACAATTTTTAGTTTGATTTGTTTATGTTAAGTACATTAACTGATTAAAATATAATTAAATGTAGTTTATATTAATGATATGTGTGAATATTGCAATGGCACAACATTGCTGTCAATTCTTTGGAAAAAAAATGCATATCCCTACGACAGCGTTTATACATTGCTGTCAATTCATTGGAAAAAAATGCATATCCCTACGACAGCGTTTAAACATTGCTGTCAATTCATTGGGAAAAAAATGCATATCCCTACGACAGCGTTTATACCTTGTAGTAGAAAACTATTAACAGCGTTTATACCTTGCAGTAGAAAAATTATTAACAGCGTTTAAAAAACGCTGTAGAAAGTGGGTTTTTGACAGCGTTTATATTTTGCAGTTAAAAATTTAGGGTCAACGACCGCATGTCGTTATACAGCGTTTTTAAAAATGCTGTGAAAACTTTTAACAGCGTTTTTCAAACGCTGTGAAAAGTCTTTTTTGCTGTAGTGCAACTGATATCGCTTATCTTATTTATAAACATCGTTTATAAATTCTTATACTCCTTTGAATTTTACTTGTTTATAAAAACAATCTTATTTACAAATTCCATTTTATAAATCCATTTCTTTATAAATCCCATTTATAGCTTCCAATCTATTTTTAATACCAACTTCAACTCCTTTTTATATTTCCAGAATACCATTATAAATTTTTTTATATAAATCATTTTCAAAATCTCCATTTAAAAACTTACAATAGTTAAGTATAACCAAAATCAAATATATTTCTCTAACTAAATTTATTTAAAATAAACCCAATTATAATATAAATATTTTTAAATCAAAAATCCCTTTTTATCCCTTAAATTTAAAAAATATATTTATGGTATTTAAAATATCAAAATTCAGGCCAGTGCTACCATAACATCCAACAATTCAAATTACAACAATAATCCATAACAGATTATCTACACACATCTTATATCACTATATATAAAAATAAACAATATATTTAAGGAATCTAGTTGGATTCCTCCAATATGTTTCATTACATCCACAGATGTTAATACAACACAAAATATGTAACGACCCAGAATTTTTGATAATTAAAATTCGAATATTTAATTGATTTTAAATATTAATAAGTAGAATTAATAAGTCGGATAATTTAAAATTCGAATATTGAGTTTAATTGGATAATTAAATCAATAATTTAATAGTGAAATTCCAGAATTAATTGAAATCTGGATTGAATATGATTTTAAATGATTTGTAAAATTTTGTTTAATCATACTGAAGTTATAGAAAGGTTATAGAACTTTCAGAATCGAATTTAGAATTAATCTGTGAAAATTGAATATTTTAATATTTAATTATCGACTGTAAAAATAGCCAATTTTCGAACAGTCTCAGAATTGAACGAGACCAGTTCCATTGGATCCGTAATAGTTAGTTATTATCGGATTTCAATTTTCGTATCCATCGGAGTTGTTGTTTGACCGTGGCAACTCGAAACGCATCGATATTATTTTAATTTTAATTCGGCGAGTTAAAATAGTCATTTTTCAAAAAGTCTCGGATTTCGACGAAACCAGTTTCATCGGATCCGTAATGTGATATTATTGTAAGATTTCAAATTTCGTAATTTTTGGATTTACCATTTGTCCGGTACAAATTAAAACGTCTCGAAATCGATTTAATCGGTTTAATTTTAAATCGATCGTTTTGCTCCGTATCTCGCACAGATGTTCGAATTAGCTTCCGAAACCTGTTCCATTGTGTCCGGAACGCGGGGTAAACCCCAGAAACGCCAGCCGGCACGTTTGATTTGGAGTTCGAAAATTTCCGGATGAATAGTAATTTGACAATTTTCTATAAAAGGACCTCATATTTTCCTTTTGCAAAACAAACTAGGGTTTCTAGTTACAGCCGCCACCTCTATTTCGATGGCCGAAAACGTTCAATCCTTCTCCTCTTAATCTCTCTCGATCCGTAAGGAATTAACACATAATTTCAACTGCAAACTCGAAGAGGATCGTGAGATCTACAGATCTATATGGAGGTGATGGGTTTTAGCGCGGCGTGGAGGCAGCAGTTCGACCGAGAAGGTCATCGTTTCGCACGCAATTTTCGAGTCATTAAAGCGACCGAGCTTGCCATGGTTCCAACCGAGTGTAGAGGGGGGCACGAGCTTTCGTTTGCCACTTCCTGATCGGCGCTCGTCGATGGTGGGTGGTCGCGTCGTTTGCTTTCGAACGGAGTCTGATGGGTTTGAACGCGCGCACGCATGATTGGGGAAGAAGATATCAAGCGGCCCAGATCTGTAGTCTCGAGATCGAACGGCCAGAGATGCATTAGGTTTAGATTTGAAAACAAAATTGTATATTTATTTTATTTAAAATCGTATTAACTTCAAACTGCTATAACTTGTTCATACGTGATCAGAAATTGACGAAACAAAGTGCGTTGGAATCGTCTCGACATGTACTTCGCAATGCAACTGATTTGGAATCGTTTGGAGCTAGTTTGAATTTCGGGTAAAATTAAACGCCGTTTAATTTTATTCGAAAATAAACGCTGAAATCAGAATTAAAATCACGGTGAGATCTTCTCACTCAAGAATTGAAAAGTGGAATTTTCAGTTATTTATTTGATTGCTATTCGATGTGATATTAGATATAGTAGGATATATATCTATATATATAGCAATATATACATATTGGCATATGTATATATTGGATTGATGATTTCCCGCCTCGTATAGCGGATGAGACCCTATTGCGCCGTTAGTAAGCGGATTTTTATAAAACCTATATACCGCGATAATTCCGTACTGGAGCGGAATTGGTATTGTGCTAACATCTTTGGATGCAGGGAAACAGGTTGGAGGGATCCAACTGGATTCCTCACCGTATTGATTATTTACAGATATTTTGATATATTCTGTTATCATATGATGATATATGATATTTGACTGTTGTGATGGACTGATTGGTGTTGTTACATCATCAGGTTCAGTTTTGAAATGTAAAAATAACGACTTTTACTTTAAAAGGGTTTTTAAAGTGATTTTTGAAAATATACGTTTTATGGAATTTTTGAATCGATTTATAAACGTAAAATTTTGAAGTTATAAAAGTTAAGATTTTTGTGAATTATGACCGTAAGGTGATTTTTGAAATAAATAGTTTAAGCAATTTATAAAATGGTTTGAACTGAGATTTTCGAATTTTTGTGAACAGTTTATTTAAAAGATTTAAAAAGTTGATATTTATAAATTTAAAATATTGGAATTTTAAAACGAGATGATAAGTGTTAAAGATGAAATTTATAGAATTATAAATCGTGAGGATATGGAATTTATAGATTTATAAATTATGAAATTATAAAATGGATGAAACTGTAGAATAAAAGATTTATAAGAGATTTACTTATAAATTGGATTTTTACCTTTAGATGGAATATTTATCGAATTTTTAATAAAGGAGATTTATTAAATTGAAGTCGTTAGAAAATAGAAATAGAATTTATAAACGTTGTTTTATAAATTCGAGATCAATTGGATTTGATAAATTAAATATATAGAAGATTATTAAAGGAAATATATTCGTGATTTTGGATAGCGAATTATCCTTAAATTGAATGTGTAGAAAAGACTGAGATTTGGTTAGTGAAGTATATTCACGATTTTGGGACAGTGAATATATTGTTAAGTAAAATGGATTTATTTTTGAAGAAGTGATATTAAAAATGAAGCTAAACATTTTAAAAGATGTTTTAAAATGTATTATAAATCGAAAGCAGAGATTTCCGCAGTTCTTGTTGAAATAGACGTTTTCGAGAAATTTAAGGAAATGGTGGACTATAACACTGTTGTTATAGTAAATGATTTCCGAAAGGAAATGTTTTGATGTAGTATTGGGATTTATATATCCATCTAAATCCGAATCCCTATACTAGTGATTTCGAGTCGTCGTAACGATGTTTTACGCAACATTCGTTTTGACTCAAATAGATGTTGAAATTTATGATTTCCTTAAAGAATGAATATATACTTAATTTGATTTAAGTATATCGAATATTTTCTAAGTGTTGAAAATAAATGATTTGTGAATTACTTATTTTTAAATAAGTATGGAAATGTTTTTCCAAATGAAACGAAACGTTTTGAGAATTTATCTTCTTAAAGATAAATCGAAAATGAATTTTTTGAAAGCGATTGAAAATCGAATATTAGTAGATATTCGAAAAATGTAAATTCAATATGGAATTTATAAAGGAAAGGGAAATTGTTTAGAAAAATAAACGTTGATTTATTTTTGAAAGTGTGGAAATTTTATATCTAGTAAAGATATTTTGGAAGATAAAATAATTTGGGAAAATTATTTGGAATCTGATGATGTTGCGCATCTTTATTGATAGTTAAATAACCGACTATCAATAATTACCTTTAGATAGGTATTTGTTGTGAATTGGATGAATTTGAATGCCACACTTATTTTTTTTGAATAATCGCTCACTATTCGGGTTAACCGGGAAAGGACCATGGGGTCGTATAACCCATTCCGAATATGTGATACGTCGTTATGAATCGCATTTGAAGACCGGTGTTGAAGACCGGATATTTTTGAAAACGGAAAGATTACCGTCGAGTTACTCTACATCGGCTGGTCTCCGATTTAGAGGTTTTATCACCCTTAGTGACGGGAAGTCCTGACGTGATTGAAAACTATCCGGATATGCAAGGGCTTCGTGAGAAGTGCCTTCGGTTCTGTTCGATCCCGGAACAGACTTGTATGGATTGTGTGTCTGACGTTACAATTTGAGATATAAAGCTGATTTCTTTCAAATACATTTCTGTTGGTGGCGGAGAATTTATTCTCTTAGCTTAACACCCTTCTCTGAGATGTACGAGCTCAGAGGTTATGTAGTTGAAATTTATCAACGATATATCCCAATTTGGTAACGTGGCATACTGAGTGTTGTTGTGAAATGATCAGTGTTTGATCATTTGTGATATGATCATTTGTGATATGATCATTTGTTTGATCTTATATCTTTGTGATCATAGGTTGATCATTTTGTTTGACCCGAAGCAGGGCTTTTTGTAGAAAGCGTAGCTTTGTGGACGAGACTTCGTCGAGCCTCACACCCCGGAAATGGTCAAAACAGGAAGGATGCGGCAAGGTTCTAGGGAGTAGCGCCCCTTAGTGTATGTCATTCCTTCTGGATAGAGGTGGTATCATGGTATGGAGCCCAGATACTTAACCTATGTGGTTGCTGCATTATTATCTATGTGGTTTGTTGGAAATCGGGGATCCTCGGGAAGATCGGTTACGATCGGGGGATGGCATACGCGTGTCAGTAGTTACCTATTTTTGCAGAGGTAACCCGGCCTTGTGTTGGCAGAGATCCGGTTAGGTTCTCGGGTCGTCTATTCCAGGGACGTACCCATCGTGGATAGGAAGTTCCTTAGCCTGACCATTTGTTGGAAGTCCAAAGAAACAATACGCGACTTGTACGGTTTTAGTTGTATTACCTGCTATGGAATGTGGCGGTAACCTGCTATTGAACATAGTAGCTATAGTAGGCATAAGTGCGGAATGCCTATGCTGGCTAAGATTAATATTATACTTTCGAAATGTTTTCTACACTATGCACTAATAATAATATCCAAAATGATTTGATTTTGCGTAGTAAGCATCTTTGACTATCATAAGAAGAAATCTCCTCCAATTCTGCGTTTGCATTGTGTGTGTGGTGGGAAGTCTTATGGTAGTTTCATTTTCCAAAAGCATTGCGAATTGACTTTAAAATTCTCTGCTGTTTATTTTTAAAGAATAACTGTTTTACGATCTCACACCAGTCACCATGACTGACTTGGAGTTTATTGTTCCCTTCTAAACTCTGGGTGCCCACCAATTTCCACACGGGCAGCCTAGAGTTATATTTTCAGGATATTCTGGATATTCTGGAGCTTTGGAGATAAGCTGGATGGCGAGACGTAGTATTTGTATCTGATAATATTTATTCCGCTGTGTATTCTGTATGAGGACAAGTTATATAACTGTCCATTGTTGTATATTGACTCTGATGATTGATGTATGTATAAAATGATATAGTTCTTTATTTTAAAGATTACTGATTTATCTATTATATATTGTTCCGCTGCGATATGTGAGATTCTGATATTGTCTCTGTTTCTGTTGATGTTGTTGTTCTTCTTTCTTTTTCTTCTATCTTCTTCTTCTACCTTTTTCTTCTTTCTTAAAACCATAACTTTTCGGGTTTCCGGCATTCGATGGCTCAGCAGTCGATAAAGTGAGTATCGATGTTGAATTTTCGAAAGTCGAAAATTTTCGGGATGTTACAAAATACCAATCCCACTTCGAGTGGGATATCGCGTTATACAGGGTCATCCGCTATTATGCGGGGCGCATAGGGTCTCATCCGCTATAATGTTCGGGAATGTCACTCCAAATACTAGTATATATGCTACTATATATATTTATATATATATATAACATCCAACAGATAATAATATATAAATTCAACCAGCATTCAATAATTTTATTTTAACTATTTAAAATAAACTCCAGTAATCCAAGTGAGTGAGAATTTCTCACCTTGATTTTTAATTTGCTAATCGTTCCAATTTAAATCCTTTTGCCCAGATTCCGTAGCTCTGAACCCCACACGATGACTTCTGTTCGATTAAACTTCGTATAAACGGTTTTTGAATTCACATAAATATAAAAAATTTGATTTTTATTATAATTAATCAACTAATACGTACTTTAAACTAGTGACTTATTTGCGAATTTAAATAACCTTGAATGATAAAAATTATAAAATTTTAAATATTTTGAATTAACTAATTATACATTAAAAATTTAATTTACCTTAGTTAATCACGTTGAACGTGCCAACTTCTTTTTTTTGAAAGACGATCACTGCCATCACTTGAGGCCGTCGACAATGTAGGCCATCGCTGTTCAACTCAGTTGCATCCTTCCAGAGCCTATGCCATGAACCCCAAAATCTCCACATCGACATTGCCTACCCACGCCAGAAAACCCACCATCGCGAGTGACCACCTCTTTGCACCGCGTGCTCGCGAGCGACTTCCAACCCATCGCCCTTCAGGTTCACGCGACCACGACTCCTCCTAACCCTCCAATTTGAATGTCGCGGCCTCCTTTCAGGCGATCAACTTGACTCAGCGCCTTTCCCTCGAGCCTCAAACTCTACGACTATGACACGCATACAAACCCAAAGACTGAAGGTGAAAATAGCGAACCTCCCAAACACGACTTCGCCCACGACCACCATGTTCGCGACTATTGTTGCTTCCCCCCATCGTGAAATCGCGATGTCCTCTTTTTGTTTTCTTTTTTTCGAACGAATTTGATTTTCGTTCTGGCTTTTTTTTCTTCTGTAATTTTAACTGGAAGGGGAAGAAAATATGACGTGATTTTAAAAAAGGAAAGGTGGCTGAGATTTGATTTGGATTAGATTTCATGCTAATCCATTTAAAATATCCATATTATATTTAGGAAAACCTCGAGCTCCAATTAAAGTGTGCCGCCTGGCCTTCCTAACGTTATACCGCTATTTCGAACCCATTGGAACTGGTTTCGAGATCTAATTTGATCGTATGGAGAAGAACCCATTAAAGTTAGGGTCGATAGTGCCCTAGAATGAGTTTGAGTGTATTAATAGATATGAGCACGTATTTGTTAGTGAATATAAAAATTGTTTTTATATTGTGTTGACCTATCGGTTGAGTGTTTATAGATTCTAGTCGATATATGGGATGCCATGTCATCGATAGGAGTCTCTAAACTCTTAAATAAGATAAACCGACACAGTATTGTTTTAAAATAGGGTAAATGAAATAATTTTACCCAAATTATTTTTGTATATAAAAAGAAATAATTTTCCGTAAATTATTATAGTTATATATGGTTGCTTGGTTGTTAGGAAATGATAATGTTAAATTATTATCATTATTGTGTAGAAATTAAATAAGAAATTGAAATTAGAACTAAAAGTTAAGAAATAAATTCATATACAAAATGGAATTTGAAATGTGAATTACAAATGTGATTTATAAATTGAAATAAGATGCCAGAGTAATTTTTGAATAGGGATTAAAAGGATTTGGGATTGAAATTTTAGAAGATCAAATTCCTTTGATTTGAAAATGGTTTTCAAAGGTTTGAAGGAGTAATGGTGATAGGAAATTGTGAATAAGTGGATAGAAATCAAAATGAATGTGAATAAAAGGAGAATTGATATAGCTAATAATCAATTGAGATAAATATGTAGGATGTATGTATATTATTTTATTCGCATAACGATTTGATCCAGATTCGAGCACAGAATTTCGAGGTAGTTATATCGATCCGAGTTGGGATTTTTCACTCGATTTCGACGGCGAACCCTGAATATGGATTTTTGATTGATTTTGGAAATTCTCTATCATAGTTGTGGCTATGCAAGGAGAATGACAGTTTCTGATCAGGAAACCAGATCTGAGTCCGTACTAGGGAGTCGGGTGAAAGATACTAGTTCGGAAGTGAAATTGTGTGATCGAGTAAGCGATCGGATTTGATATTGCATATGGGTGATATGTGTATATTATACAAATTTGAATGAAATGGATATTGAGAAATATACGAAGTGAATATGAGAATGAAGATAACTATTAATATTTATGTTTTATAAAGTAGTGTTATTTTAAATATTAGTTAGTTGAATTAATTAAATAAAATTAATTGTTCGATTAGTTCAAATATTAATAAAACGATGTTATGTTTATACAAGGTTTGAAATCGTGGAGAGACAAGCCGATTTGGATAGGATTGCAATTAAAAATCAAAGGTGAGTTAATCTCACTCATTTGGATTTCCATTTAAATTTAAATTATCGGTTGAATGATTGAATTGACTGGATGTGATATTATATATGATAGTATATATATATATATATATATATATATATATTGGAGTGATTGATTTCCCGCATTATATAGCGGATGAGACCCTATGCGCCGCATAATAGCGGATGAGATGATATGTCCCCATATACCGCGATATTCCACCTCGAAGTGGAATTGGTATTTTAAAATTGATGTGCTAACATATATGGATGCAGGGAAATCGGTTGGAGGGATCCAACTGGATTCCTCACAATTATTTAGATTGTTCTAATATTCTGTGATATGATTATTCGATAATCTATGATAAATTATATTGGTAATTGAAACTATTGGATGCTATGGTTTGATTGAATATATTGGGTATACTGAGTTATCAAAAATATATAGATTGGACTTTTAAAGGGAAATAAAAGAAAGAATTCTTAAGTAAAATAATTTTAGAGAAATTGGATAAATTAAAGAATGAAGATGAAAGTTGATTTTTAAATTCTAATAAATAAATTCCAAGAATAGGAAAAGAGATTTTTGAATAAATGGGAATAAATGAATTTTAAAACTTAAGTGATATTAATTAAAGGAATAAAAGATTTATTTTAAAATTCAGAATTTAAATGGTTTAAGAAGAAATAAAGGAGATTTTTTATGAAATGGGTATTTTCAGTTTAAATAAGATTTTAAATCATAATAAAGAAGTTAAATCTGGAATTAATGGAATTAATGGATTTTAAAATAAATTTGAGTAAGTAAAGGAATTTATTTTAAATGGAGTTGATTTTGGAAATCGATTTGAAAATTGATTTAGTGTTTGAAAGTGTGTTTTTTAAAAGGAGAATGAGAGTATGGAATTTATAAACTGGGTTTATAAAGTGAAATAAGATATCAGTGGATATTTGGAAGTATAAATTCACGGTGGGAATTTATAAAGGATCGGGTAATTTGTTTTAAAAATAAATAGTGGTTTATTTTTAAAAGTGAGAAAGGATAGTGTATTTCCCTTAAGAGCCAAGTACGTTTTCAAAGCGGATTTTTAAGTATAAGTTAAAAGTTTTAGAGTTGTTTTAAAAGAATGTTTTTGAGAAATTATTGTTTAAGTTATTTAAAATTCTAAAGGTAAATATTTATTAAATTAGTTATAGTAGTAATTTTTTTGAAAGGTTAATTGGTATTATGATTTAAAAAGACAATTATTAATATTTATATTTTATAAAGTAGTTTTATTTTAAAGATAGTAGGCTAAAGTTTTTATTTGAAAACTTGTATAGAATTTCATAATTTTATTTTTATTTTAAAATTTGTTTTAGCTTATGTTTTACTTGAGAATTTTTAGAAAATTTCATAGTTAGTATTTTAAATAATGTGTTTTAAATAGTTTTTATTTTAAGTGTTTTAAAGTATATATTTTGGATAAAGTAATTTAAATTATTTTAAAACATGAAGTATTTAGACTTGGTGATTTTCAGTTGGAATAAACAATATTTGGAAATTTATTTCGCGAGAGAAAAGTGATTTGAAAACTGTTTTCAAAGGGTTGAAGTGTAGAAAAAAAAATATTGCGAAGATATTTTGAAATAAATAATTTGGAAATTATTAAGGCCTGATGATTGTTTGTGAATGTTATTTGATAGTTAAATAACCGACTATCAATATTAGCCAATGCGCTGATCGTTTCGAAGAGAACAGGATCGGGATTTATTTCTCGAAAACCACTTCGATCCGGTTTGAACATTTTCGTGAGGAAGACAAGAGTTTGGAGTCGAAGATGGAGCAGTGAAGTGCAAGGGCTAATCGCTACTAATCCTGAGGGTGATTCCAAAATGGATGTAGTAGGAATAGTGCATTCGGTTCCGTTCGAACCCGGAACGGACTTGTATGGATGAATGCAATCAGAACATCGTCAGGAGGACGGTGAGTATTCTAAGTGAATGTGTGCTAAAAAGGTAACGCATAGCCTCGGGCCTCATCAACCGAGAATGGCTAAAACAGGGGAGGTGCACGCAAGGCTAAGTGGCTAGCAACCAATTAGGGTAAGGTCATCCCTATCTAGATGTTCCTTTTTATTCGGCTTAGTGGGCGGTTGCTGATCCCAACCGCGGGGTGAACTTATTCGAACTATCTAGTAAGGGGTAGCTCCGGTCTTGTGTAGCAGGGGATCAGGGTGGATCCTCGGTACGGTAATCTAGACCACGTACTGTGACGGGCGGTACCCCAGTAGCCCTGCCATTGTATGGAAATCCATTCTCCCTACGTGCTTTTATGGTTTTGATTGTAGAGCCTAGTATTGCCGGAATTTAATAATGTAATAATTTCGGCTATTTGAATAAGTATTTGTGCTTAGACACTATTATAATATCAGAGGATTTTATAAGAAATGTTTTGGTTATCGTAAGGTAAAAACCCGACATGTTTATTTGTGGTGTGGTCTTACGAGATACCTTTGATTTCAAAGGATTTTGAAAACTTTAATAATCCAATTGAGTGTGTTTTCTCACGCTGGTTTTCCAGACTAACTCGGGTGTTGTTTTATTATGATGCTCGAGTCAGACTGAGTATTATAGGATATAGGATAGGATGTTGTGGAGCTCAGGAGACGAGTTGGATAGCGAGACGTATCACCCGTACTTAATGTATATTCTGCTGTGCCGTATAAATGGTGTATTCAGTTGTGTATGGACAGGTTAATATAACTGTCCAGTAATTATTTTGATTGTGATATACTCTGATGATGTAATGTATAACAGATATAGTTTCTTTTTATGTAAAGATCAGTTATTATCTATTATATTTTGTTTCGCTGCGTTGGTGAGATTCTGATATTGTTCTCTATTTTCTTCTTCTACCTCCTTCTTCTTTAACCCTAATGGTTCGTATTTCCGTTCACTTTGAGTTGATATGATGGAGAATAGTGTTAACTCAAGGGGTACGGGTTTGCGGGATGTTACAATCCCTTTAATTGTTAGACTACTCACTCGTTTCTTATTAATCAATAATAGCATTATTTGATTTATTTCTAATTAATAATTTCCGCATTCTTTTCATTTATTTCTCATTTGTTCATTTGCTTCTTTCAAGTGCTTTACCTAAAGTTTTTTTCCTTTTCTTTTTTTCCATTTTTAATGTGAACATCCAAATTAATTTTCATGTCACCTCATTAGCATTTACTATTCTCCATTTTTGAAGTTTATTTTGCTTATGCATTATTAATTCTTGTAGCTTCTTGTCATTCACAATTCATTCTTCTAAAGCTTCACATTTAAAAACAGAAGATTTATTTTTATCTTCATTGATATGTTTATTCCTTTACTTCACCTCTTTCAATACTACCATTTTTAGGGTTGTTCATATGTTTACTTTATTTCAATTCCTTGTTTTTTTATACATTCTTTATTAGCTTTTCATTTGTTTCCATCTTCATTCCTGTAGCCTCATTTCATTTTCAAATCTCATCTTCTGTAGCTTCATTTTTCCAAACAAAATTTCCATCTTATTTTCTCTCTCTTCACCTTCCTCCTTCCTTTTTATTTTTTCTTCTTCTTCAAATCTCCTTCTTCACCCTTTTTAAGTTTCATTTTTTATTCTTGTTCTTCAAATCTTCTTCTTCTACTTCTTCTTCTACTTCTTCAAAGCTTCCTTTTCTTTTTCAATTCTTCATCTTCTTTAAATTTTCTTCTTCTTTTCCAAACATTCTTTTTTTCCAAATCCTTGTCTTCTAATCCAGATCGATACAAACTTCTCTGTCACTTCCAATACTTTCTATAAATAAGATTAAAATAGCAAGAAAACAAATCAAAAGGAGAAAGTAGTAGCGAATCTAAATTCGACTAGAAAAGGAAAATCCGTAACGTGAGTGTTAAACTCACTTACGAAATACTAAAAATTTATTGCAAGTTAAACCAAGTCATATAGTGATAAATTATTGATGGTTGGTTTGGAATTTTAATTGACATTAAATTTGAATACCTAAACTCTATTATGTGATACCTAATAATTATTGTGCATGTTATTTAATTGGTTGATTTGTTGAATTGGTTGATTTGAATGTTGATTGCATGTTGTGATGGATGCTATCGTGATTGAATGTGTATTTATTCATTTATTTAGATATATCCCTAATATCACCCCATAGTTTATTGTAATCATATAAAATTTCATATTGATTATTTGAATACTGAATAAGGATACAAAACCCTTGGATTTCACACATTTACATGTGAAAAAAAATAGTATGTTTAGATTTACTCTTTAAATCATAGAATCGATTTTTGAGAAACAAACTGCCATTACTGTAACAACTCTATTTATTAATTACCTAATTAATTATGATTAATTATGGCTAATTAATATTTATTGGGATTTTGTGATATAAATTATGAAATTAAAATTTGTTTTGAGTAATTTATTTGATCATTAAATTTATAGCATTTGATTGTTAGTAAGAAAATAAAATTGAATTGGTCAAAACCGATTTATTTTGATTATCAAACATAATAGGATAACAGCAATAGCTTGTGAAATTGTAAAATGAAGTTTTAAATTTGGATTTTTGTTCTATATGCTTAGGTATTAATAAATGGTAAAAAAAAGTTAAATAGATAATTTAGTTTTGGTTAGTTGAATTTAATCAATTTGTGTAAGAAATAGACAAAAGCTAAGGCCCCGTTTGGCTTGCTGTTTTTAGTTTTTCGTTTTCGTCTAAATAAAAATGCGTATTCCTTATGTATTGTTGGAAAACACACAATTTCGAAAAACGAAATTAACATAGAAAATAGAAAACAAGTTTATTTGATTTTTCGTGTTTTGAGACATAACAAGAGAACGAAAAACAATCCATCTCCTCCATTTCCCGTTCATCGTCGCAGTGACTAAGAATTGTAAAAAATTTTCCCCATTTTCTTGTATTTTGTAGTGGGTTGAAAACACAAAACACAAAACTCAAAACGAAACCAAACAGGCCCTAAGTATTTGAATATTTATTTTGATGGGCCTAAACAAAGCCCCTAACATTATTTATGTGACGACCGCCCATGACCCCTGCAATGAACCTAGAGAAAGCGCGCTGTCAAGTGTGCCAAGCGACCATGGACGATTGTCAGGGTAAATTAAAACAGCAGAATCTATCGTATTACTCACAGCGCATGGACAAAATACAATAGAATATATATATAGTGAAGCTTCACAGAAATAGAATCTCATCAATAAAACTTCATAATAGTTGAGTACAACATCTGAATAGTCAATACATCAAGCCTCACTACATAACACTCAGAGAATATACAAACAGCGGAACATCCAGTACATATAGTAAGAAATAATATGCAAGCCTCCAGCTCGTCTTCGACATCAGCACCGTGGAAACAAGAACAACACCTGTCACCTGCTACCTAGTCTGCCCGTCCCAAAATGGACGAACAGCCCAAGGCAATAAGAGTTAAAACATAAAGCCTTGAGTCAGACAACAGTCTTAGTGAGTAGTAAATTAACTAACAACATTCCAAAAGAGCATAAAGGAAAAGGAATAGGAATACAACCCTCCCACTCCACCTCTTTCTACAGTGATAGCCCCCAGACACACACTAAGCAGAAGCAAACATAGCAAAGCATACAATTTAAAGTAAAGCAATTATCACTCGAGTCAAGGGCGATGTTTTCCAAGTATAAACCCCCAAGGCCTAAACCAAGATCAGATAAGCACCCAGAAAACACTGCTCTTGAGACCGAATGACGATACAACCAAACATCCATGACTCTGGCTATCACTGTTATCATTGCCTCGATATCATCGTTAAGTGAATGATCGGCTCATTATTTCATCCATCCGTCAAGGGCTAATGGAAACCCCGGTTCTAGACATAACTCTGCACGTCATCGTGACCTGTGCCTAGGACTATCGAATCTGCCCAGAGTACTTGACTACCCAATCAGTAGCCTTCAGGGACTATCGAATCTGCCCAACGTACTCTTGCTTTGAGCATGCTAGAACCTTCAACAACGATGATATCTCAGCCTTCTAGTCATCCTCCTCGATGACTATTTCCACACTAGCTCAAGCGCCTCTCGAGCAAACCATATCCTCAAACTCGAACCATTTCACCGAGTTATCAACATGCTTGGAATGATCCCGTCTGGACTAGACCAAGGCTACCTCATATCATGCTTCACCTCATCTCAACATAGCAAAGCCTCATCTCAACGTCATCATCAATTCTATCCATATGAGCTTCATCATCCGCCACATATGCCACAAGCAGCTTTTCCAATTCAAGAGCCTTTCCCTTAGCTTTTGAATCACCTTCGGTCATCTTGTCTAAATCAAATCATCAATCATCTAATTCATAGCAATCAATCAAGTCAAACATTAATCCAAGTAAACAAGCATTCAAATATAAGCTAAATGGACAATTATAACAATAATGGCAATTTCGTAATTAAAGAGTCAAAAGTCTAACAAGTATGAAACATGAACGATATCTCTATAATCTTGATGAATGAACTTGCATAGGTTAACATATAGTAAAATGGTTGTCAAATCATCATGAACAATGGATCTATAATTAGGTTTACAAAAATGCATGGAAATCACTACTTTAACACAAAATCAAGCCAACGATCCGATATACTCCTTTGGATCCGTGTGAGAGATAATCACCACTCACCAAATCACCTAAACAACCCAAAAGAAACACACTTCAGATCTGGACAGCGAAGGATCTAACTTGATCTATCACCAATCCGCTTCAAACGATGAAATCTCTCTTCGATGGATGAAGATCTTCAATCAAAGCTCTTGGATCTTCAATTTGATCTTCGATTTGGATGGAAGGAATCACTAGATTAGAGTGGAGAAAAGAAGTGAAGAAGTGTAGAAGTCGAGCTCTCAAAATGGCAGCACTTCGTCGCTTCAAAATCCGGATCCCAAAAATGGAGAGGAACCTTCCTATTTATAGGCTGAAATCCTCCTTAAGTCGTCCCCTCGGAGTTAGGTCGTCCACGACTTACGACCTAAAACCCCACCGACCTAAAATCTTCGACCTAACAACCCCAAGCCTCTACGACCTACGACCTAACCCAGAGGCGCTTCCTCGCGACCTAACGAATGCGCATCCATACGACCTAATAGACCCAACGGCCTACGCGCATCCGCGACCTACGACCTATCAAATATGAGACTTAGCACACATTAGACTCAACTCCTAGGTCGCTCACGACCCAGCGACCTAACACAAGGCGCGACCTAACTATGTCACGACTTAAAACAATGCGCGACCTAACCTCTCCATAACCACGCGACTTAACTGGGTTACGACCTAACCCTTTACGACCTAATACCTAATTCGTCTACGACTTACTCCTTGGGTCGCTCACTACTACCCCCAGCTTCCTTAGGTCGTTGCCGACCTAACTATGCTAACTCGATAACCACTAGGTCGCCAAATCTCTTAACTTGCTAACGTCTATAGGTCGCTAACTCTTAGGTCGGAAATCCTTAGGTCGGTCAAATATTATAGGTCGTCCAAAACTCATAAACGACCTAAACCAATACGACCTAACTACTAGGTTGTTAACTCTCTTAGGTCGCTGTCTTTTCTATAGGTCACTCTAATACTTAGGTCGTTCACTCGACCTAACCTTCCCTACGACCTAAGCTATCACACGACCTATCTCCTATACGACCTAAGCCTCAACATACGACTTATTTCCTATACGATCTAATTATCACACGACCTAACTTCTTAGGTCGTTCCACTTCACTAAGTCGTCTACCCCCTTAACTCGCCCACTTCCTTAGGTCGCCCCAAACTCTCATACGACCTAAGACTTAGACTCTGGACGACTTATCAACAATGCGACCAAATAACCACTGATTTACGATGTTTCGATCCGTAAAAATACGGGTCGTTACATTCTCTCCCCCTTAGGAATTTCGCCCCAGAAATTCCAAACAAACAAGAGCAATCAAAGACTATTCTGCACGCCTACCATCCATAGCAATCAACAAACCATGCATCCAATTCTAGCTTAGCATGCAGAATTCTAAAACTTAGAACAAGTTACAATGTCGTTAGATGACACGACATTTTAGGGCCATACCTTGAAGAGTTCAGGATGAGCTGTTTTCATCCTCTCTTCCACCTCCCACGTACAGTCGTTATCATCATCACTCCATTGTATCTTGAGCAACTTAACTACCTTCCTCCTAAGCTATTTCGTGTCGGTTTCCACAACACGAAGCGGTTTACGAGGTCTCTTATCGACTGGATCAACTTCGAAATCTTCACAGCTATCAGCAGAAACCACTGTATTCGAGTCGTGCACATACTTCCGTAGATACGATACGTGAAAAACATTGTGCATGCTCGACATCTTCTCTGGTAACTCCAATCTGTAGGCGAGCTTTCCAATTCGCTCGATGATCGGGAATGGTCCAACAAATCTCGGAGTCAATTTTCCTTTCTTCCCGAATCGAATAACATTCTTTAGTGGAGAAATCTTCACAAAAACCATATCACCTACGTCGAACTCCAAATCCTTACGACGCTTATCGGCATAACTTTTCTGACGGTCTTGGGCTGCCTTCATTCGCTGCCGAATGATCTCTATAAAATCCGAAGTCTGTCGAATCATCTCTGGCCCAAGCATCAGCTTTTCTCCGGTCTCTAACCAACATGTCGGAGAGTTACACGGTCTTCCATACAATGCCTCAAACGGTGCCATACCAATGCTTGACTGGTAACTGTTGTTATATGTAAATTCCACCAAATGAAGGTGATCTTCCCATGATCCTCCGAAATCCAAAACACAAGCTCTGAGGAGATCTTCCAAAACTCGGTTGACTCTCTTAGTCTGACCATCTGTTTGGGGGTGATAAGCTGTACTCAAACACAACTCGGTTCCCAAAACTTCCTGGAAGCTCTTCCAAAATCCACTAGTGAACAATGGATCTCGATCGCTCACTATACTCTTCGGAATACCATGGAATCGAACAATCCACTTAACATACAACTCAGCCAACTTTGATGCAGTCCTAGTCGATCGAACATGAATGAATCTTGCACTCTTAGTCAGACGATCTATGATGAACCAAATCCCTTCATTTCCCGTTCTCGTTCTAGGTAGTCCATCAATAAAATCCATCGATACTTGCTCCCACTTCCATGTAGGAACTTCTAATGGCTGAAGCAATCCACTTGGCTTCTTCTGTTCGGCTTTTACCAACTGGCAGTTCACGCACTTGGAAATAAAATTTCCAACATCCTTCTTCATACCTTCCCAGTAAATGGTTCTCTTCATATCTCGATACATCTTATTTCCACCTGGATGAATTTTCAGCTTCGAGTGATGACTTTCCTTCAGAACTTCACTTTTCAATTCATCTATATCGGGAACAACTAGTCGTCCTTGCTTCTGAAGCCAACCTTCTCAATCGACCTCGAATCCTTTATCCTTTTCCGGGTCCAATCCAGATTCCAAATCACGGATAATCTTGACAAGCTTATCGTCTTGCTTTTGGCTTTCGCCTATCCTTTCCACAAGAGTCGGTCTTATCGATAAGTTTGCCAACATTTCAGGTTCCAATTCACACCTAGGCCTGAAGTCAAATCCAGCCAAATACTCGAGATTCTTCCATTCTGAAGACATGGCTCCCAATCCTGCATGTCTTCGACTTAACGCATCTGCCACTGCGTTACCTTTTCCCGGAGTATAAGCTATACCAAAATCATATGATGCCAAAAACTCTAGCCACCGTTGCTGCCGAAGATTCAAATCCTTTTGGGAGAAAAGATACTTCAATGACTTATGATCTGTAAACAACTCGAATCGAACTCCCAATAGATAATGTATCCACATCCTCAGAGCAAAAACAATCGCCGCTAACTCCAAATCATGAGTCGGATAATTCCTTTCATGCGGCTTCAGTTGTCGACTTGCATATGCAACAACTTTATCCCTTTGCATCAGCACTGCTCCAAGTCCAGTACCACATGCGTCGGTGTAAACCACCATCTCATCATTCCCACTTGGAATAGTCAAAACAAGAGCACTTGTCAATCGCTCTTTCAGGATTCCGAAAGCTTGCTCACACTTATCTTCCCATCTGAACACTTGGTTCTTCTTCGTCAATCCTGTTAACGGTGCAGCCACCTTGGAGAAGTCTTTGATAAACCGTCGATAATATCCTGCTAATCCAAGAAAGCTTCTCACATCAGATGCATTCTTAGGTCTAACACAATCCTGGATTGCTGCCACCTTGGCGGGATCAACCGCTATTCCATTTCCAGAGATAACATGGCCTAAGAACCTCACTTCACTCTTCCAGAAATGACACTTCGAAAACTTAGCCTTCAGCTGATGTTTCCGCAAGATTTCCAAAACAATCCGCAAGTGCGTCTTGTGCTCTTCTTCAGTTCTGGAATAAATCAGAATATCATCCACGAACACAAGCACGAACTTGTTTAACTGATCTCTGAACACTCTATTCATAAGATCCACAAAATATGCTGGCGCATTAGTCAATCCAAACGGCATTACCAGCCACTCAAAGAAACCGGATGGTGTCCTAAAAGCAGTCTTCGGCACACTATCCTTAGCCACTCTTAACTGGTGAAATCCCGTTGCCAAATCCATCTGAGAAAACACCTTAGCTTCGTGAAGCTGATCAAACAAGTCATCTATTCTAGGCAATGGATACTTGTTCTTCTTAGTCACCTTATTCAGCTCACGATAATCCACACACAACCTTAATGATCCATCCGCTTTGGTTGCGAACACAACTGGTGCACCCCATTCGGACACACTACGCCGAATGAATCCTTTCTACAAAAGATCATCAACCTGCACCCTCAACTCCTGCTGTTCCCTAGGCGCCATCCGCCTAAGAGGCATCACAACAGGTCTGGCTCCTTCAACTAGATCTATACGAAACTCGATCTCTCTATGCGGCTGTAACCCTTTGACCTCGTCAAAGACATCCTCAAATCCATTAGCGATTGGCACAGATGACAGTCCATCCCGTGGAACAACCAGCGAATACATGAAGCTCATGAAGACGCCTTCTTCATGCTTACATCGTATCACAATCTCTTGCCCCTCCACATTCTCGACTGTCACCTCCAACCTCTCACAATCAACCTTTGCCGCATATCTCCTAAGCCAGTCCATACCCAAAATAATTCCGAACCCCGCAAAATCCATAACAAAGCAATCACTAACAAAAGAGCAATCATGACTCGATACAATCAGACCACGGCATAGCATACACAAACAAGACGAACCCCCAACCGGATTAGTCACAACCAATGGCCTATCAACAATATCCGGTTCTAAACCCAACCGGCCTACAAGTTCATTACAAACAAAAGAATGCGACGCCCCAGTATCAAATAGCACTCTAACTAGAACACCACATAGGAAAAGAGTACCTTGAACCACTACACTCTTTCCTTTCTCTTCGGCGGTAGGAGCTTTCGAAGACGATGGAACGACCCCCAAAGCATAAGCTTGCACAATCTGCTTGTCCTTCCTCGGTTCTGGACAATTCCTCTTGACATGCTCCGGGTTGTCACAGTTGTGGCATTTCATCAGCACCTTCGAATTCTTGCAATCCCTGGAGAAATGGCCCTTCTGCTGACAATTGAAGCAGGTCACTTCGCCCTTTGGCTTCTTCTGGCCATCCTTACCCTTTTGCTGCTGCTGCTTCCTCTTCTTGTTTCCACCCTGCTATGGTTTAGACTCTTCCCTGGTCACAGCAACAACAGATCCTTCCTTAGGAAACAGACTCTCATGCCTGAGAGCTTTCTCCACAAGCTTCTCAAATGAATCATCCAAATGATCCACCAACTGCCTCCCAAGATAACTGTCCAAGCCTGTCACAAACTTCTCATTCTTCTGATACGAAGATTCAATATACGACCGGGCATACTTGGACAAAGCTTCAAACTCAGAAACATACTCAAGAACTGATCTTCCACCTTGCTTAAGCTCCACAAACTTCTTGAACAGAACAGACTTCTGAGCTGTAGAAATGAACTTAGCTTCAAATCTGGCCTGGAATTGCTCCCAAGTGATCTCTTCCTCCGGAGTCTCAATGGTGATAGAATTCCACTAATCAGAAGCTCTCCCTTGAAGCTGTCTTGATGCTAACTTCCTCTTAGTTGCATCCTCGATTCCCAAGTCACCAAAGATCCTTCTACAAGCATCTATCCACCTCTGGACTTCAATGGTTGATTCTGTCCCCAAGAAAACCTTTCCTCCAAGAGTAGTATAATCCTTACACAACTTAGCAAAATCCACCGGTTTTGGAGTTTGGACTTGAACTCCAACATCCACCGATGGCCCCGGAGCTGGCATCCTTCTCATGATCGAAGTCATCATAGCTTCGAACATAGCAGCATAATCAGCAGCCCCCTCTATAGCACGACCTTCCCTAGCAGCTGGTCTCCCTCTTCGACTCATCCTTAATATCTATAAAAAGGAATGATTAGCACACCTAGAGAAACAACTGCATAAAGGACTCAAACTCTACTAAGCTACTATATTATATATAGTAATCATCCATCAAAATACAATTACGTCTCTCATACGTAGTTACGTCAGCGAGCGTTGGGTAAAATCAATTAACCAATGCTCTGATACCAAATGTGACAACCGCCCATGACCCCTGCAATGAACCTAGAGAAAGCACGCTGTAAAGTGTGCCAGGCGACCATGGACGATTGTCAGGGTAAATTAAAACAGCAGAATCTATCGTATTACTCACAGTGCATGGACAAAATACAATAGAATATATATATATATATATATAGTGAAGCTTCACAGAAATAGAATCTCATCAATAAAACTTCATAATAGTTGAGTACAACATATGAATAGTCAATACATCAAGCCTCACTACATAACACTCAGAGAATATACAAACAGCGGAACATCCAGTACATATAGTAAGAAATAATATGCAAGCCTCCAGCTCGTCTTCGACATCAGCACCGTGGAAACAAGAACAGCACCTGTCACCTGCTACCTAGTCTGCCCGTCCCAAAATGGACGAACAGCCCAAGGCAATAAGAGTTAAAACATAAAGCCTTGAGTCAGACAACAGTCTTAGTGAGCAGTAAATTAACTAACAACATTCCAAAAGAGCATAAAAGGAAAGGAATAGGAATACAACCCTCCCACTCCACCTCTTTCTACAGTGATAGCCCCCAAACACACACTAAGTAGAAGCAAACATAGCAAAGCATACAATTTAAAGTAAAGCAATTATCACTCGAGTCAAGGGCGATGTTTTCCAAGTACAAACCCCCAAGGCCTAAACCAAGATCAGATAAGCACCCAGAAAACACTGCTCTTGAGACCGAATGACGATACAACCAAACATCCATGACTCTGGCTATCACTGTTATCATTGCCTCGATATCATCGTTAATTGAATGATCGGCTCATTATTTCATCCGTCCGTCAAGGGCTAATGGAAACCCCGGTTCTAGACATAACTCTGCACGTCATCGTGACCCGTGCCTAGGACTATCGAATCTGCCCAGAGTACTTGACTACCCAATCAGTAGCCTTCAGGGACTATCGAATCTGCCCAACGTACTCTTGCTTTGAGCATGCTAGAACCTTCAACAACGATGATATCTCAGCCTTCTAGTCATCCTCCTCGATGACTATTTCCACACTAGCTCAAGCGCCTCTCGAGCAAACCATATCCTCAAACTCGAACCATTTCACCGAGTTATCAACATGCTTGGAATGATCCCGTCTGGACTAGACCAAGGCTACCTCATATCATGCTTCACCTAATCTCAACATAGCAAAGCCTCATCTCAACGTCATCATCAATTCTATCCATATGAGCTTCATCATCCGCCACATATGCCACAAGCAGCTTTTCCAATTCAAGAGCCTTTCCCTTAGCTTTTGAATCACCTTCGGTCATCTTGTCTAAATCAAATCATCAATCATCTAATTCATAGCAATCAATCAAGTCAAACATTAATCCAAGTAAACAAGCATTCAAATATAAGCTAAATGGACAATTATAACAATAATGGCAATTTCGTAATTAAAGAGTCAAAAGTCTAACAAGTATGAAACATGAACAATATCTCTATAATCTTGATGAATGAACTTGCATAGGTTAACATGTAGTAAAATGGTTGTCAAATCATCATGAACAATGGATCTATAATTAGGTTTACAAAAATGCATGGAAATCACTACTTTAACACAAAATCAAGCCAACGATCCGATATACTCCTTTGGATCCGTGTGAGAGATAATCACCACTCACCAAATCACCTAAACAACCCAAAAGAAACACACTTCAGATCTGGACAGCGAAGGATCTAACTTGATCTATCACCAATCCGCTTCAAACGATGAAATCTCTCTTCGATGGATGAAGATCTTCAATCAAAGCTCTTGGATCTTCAATTTGATCTTCGATTTGGATGGAAGGAATCACTAGATTAGAGTGGAGAAAAGAAGTGAAGAAGTGTAGAAGTCGAGCTCTCAAAATGGCAGCACTTCGTCGCTTCAAAATCCGGATCCCAAAAATGGAGAGGAACCTTCCTATTTATAGGCTGAAATCCTCCTTAAGTCGTCCCCTCGGAGTTAGGTCGTTCATGACTTACGACCTAAAACCCCACCGACCTAAAATCTTCGACCTAACAACCCCAAGCCTCTACGACCTACGACCTAACCCAGAGGCGCTTCCTCTCGACCTAACGAATGCGCATCCATACGACCTAACAGACCCAACGGCCTACGCGCATCCGCGACCTACGACCTATCAAATCTAAGACTTAGCACACATTAGACTCAACTCCTAGGTCGCTCACGACCCAGCGACCTAACACAAGGCGCGACCTAACCTCTCCATAACCACGCGACTTAACTGGGTTACGACCTAACCCCTTACGACCTAATACCTAAGTCGTCTACGACTTACTCCTTAGGTCGCTCACTACTACCCCCAGCTTCCTTAGGTCGTTGCCGACCTAACTATGCAAACTCGATAACCACTAGGTCGCCAAATCTCTTAACTTGCTAACATCTATAGGTCGCTAACTCTTAGGTCGGAAATCCTTAGGTCGGTCAAATATTATAGGTCGTCCCAAACTCATAAACGACCTAAACCAATACGACCTAACTACTAGGTTGTTAACTCTCTTAGGTCGCTGTCTTTTCTATAGGTCGCTCTAATACTTAGGTCGTTCACTCGACCTAACCTTCCCTACGACCTAAGCTATCACACGACCTATCTCCTATACGACCTAAGCCTCAACATACGACTTATTTCCTATACGATCTAATTATCACACGACCTAACTTCTTAGGTCGTTCCACTTCACTAAGTCGTCTACCCCCTTAACTCGCCCACTTCCTTAGGTCGCCCCAAACTCTCATATGACCTAAGACTTAGACTCTAGACGACTTATCAACAATGCAACCAAATGACCACTGATTTACGATGTTTCGATCCGTAAAAATACGGGTCGTTACAATTTAAACTAAAATACATACACTTTTCTTTCATAAGACAATCTAATATTGTTTTCTTCTGATTAGAAAAAAAATTCAGCAACTAAAAAAAATAGGTTTCTTAGGATAAAATAAATTTGGGAAATTTAATCAAGAGCAAGGAATCGATATGTCTCAGATTGCAAATCCATTCAAACCCAAGGCTACGGGAGCCGTCGCGGATTAGAGTAGTGGCATGACGGAGGTCGAGCTACGTGGCCAAACCTGCGGATGTTAGTGGTGGCTGCGTTCAGTAGATGGCGGGCTAGCCTAGGCAACAGGTGGTGCTGCAATCATTTGATGCTGCTATTTAGGGATTTAAGGTGAGTTAATAACTCATGAAAGCTATCTCTGAATTTTAAGTATATTGTTTGTTTTATTATGGTTTTGTTCTTTGAAATGTGGTTTTATTTTGGTTTCGTTCCTTAAAAAGTGGAAATGCCTGTAGCCTTGTGTTGTATATCGTTCACTGCCTGCTGCCTAGTCTGTTTTTTTTTTCCTTTAGTCCCTGCTGTTTGAATGTGAGAAGCCCTGTTGCTATGAAAATGTGTCAGGCACATTACTTGATGCATTGATTTATTTCGTCCTGTATGCCCAATTACTTTGAATGCATACTCAACACCTAGTGTATAAGATATGTTATAGCTTTTAAAAAGAAATTAGTACAAAGGCACATACATAAGTTTCAAACTTTGTATGCTTTAGCAATTGCCAGGTTTCGAATTTCTTTTTCATAGTAGCCTGTATATATGATTGCTAGGTTTCGAATTTTTTTTGTTTTTGTTTGCATAGCACGCTATATATAACTACCAGGTTTCGAATTGCATAGTAGTCTAATTATAAATGTATTGTTTAGCCATATCACCTTGCCACTTTTCTTCAAATTCCTAAAGAATGCGCTGTGAATAATTTTTTTTATATTGCTTTGATGCATTGAAAATTGATCACATACCTATGCCTTGTTTGATTTCATGCATCCTTACCTCTGTTCTTTCAATTAGATCACCCCTTTCCCTTGTAGTCTTAGTTCTTTACATGCTAAAGGACACATGTCCCTGTCACTTTGCTTAGTTGCTTTAAATTATCAAGTCCTTATCCTTATGTGAAATTGTAAACATTAATTTGGACTTAAGTGCAAACATTTCCTTTGTGAATAGGCCTGTCAATGGATACCCGAAAAATCCAAAATCCATCCAGACCCATATCCGAAAAAACGGATATTATCCGATATTCGAAAAGCGGTTGCGGATATCCGATATCCGAAAAGAAAATCGGATGCGGATGCAGATATGGGCATATTTGTATCCGAAAAACAACCGTCCGATCCGAAATTAATTATAATAAAAATTATTATTATTATTGTTGATTTATTATTTAATGATGAACTTAAAATATACTTAGAAATGAACTGGTCCAAGCCCGAATTGCTCCATAATTAACCAAGAAAGTTGTAATATCGTTGTAATATCGTTGTAATATTCTATGTTTTGTTTATTAGAATTGTTGTAATATCATATGAACTTGTTTGACATTATGTATGTTGCTAATTTATAAATTGAATTGTTATAATATCGTATGAACTTGTTTGATATTATGTGTGTTGCCATTTTGTTATTTGAAAAGCTGATTAGTATTGTAGTATGTGTACTGTCATTTGAGAAAGCGATTGTTTTAGCTGTGATTGTTTTAGTTCAAAAATATTAGTATAATAAAAATCTTTTACACTTTCGGATGCAGATTTTTTCGAATATCCGAAAATATCCACTTTTTATTTTCGGATGCGGATATTTTCGGATATCCGAAAAATATCCACGGATGCAGATACAGATGTTAATTCTCAGATATCCGCGGATATCGGATGCAGATTCGGATGCGGATTTAAATTTTCGAATGCAGATGCGGATATAACCATATCCGTATCCGTTTGCATCTGTTGACAGCCTTATTTGTGAAGAGTGAATTCCTTCTTTTGTTGCTCTGTTTGTATGTTCTATGCCTATGCTTTGAAAACATTGCTTACGCATGTAAGTACCTGGTGCTTTATTTTCATTCTCTATAAGCTTATGCTTTGAATTGTTGTTACGTCTATATGTGCAATAGTGCACATTCATTTGGATTTAATTGCAAAACCTCTCTTAAGTGAATAGTATCCAGACATATTTATTTGGAAATTTGGTCACACAATTAGCCTGCACCCTGTGCCTTACTTTTATCCTTTATATATGCTTTGATAGGAAAATGGGCTAGCGGTTTATATATTATGTCGTCTCTTTCATCTGGCCTTGTTTTCTTTGAATGTTTCAAGAACACTTTCCCATTCTGATTTGCAGTCTTTATTTTTTTCATCCCCTTTGTTTAATTTCTGATGCTTATTTCATCTTTTACTTGCTGATTTGTTTCATCCTTTATATATTCTATTGCTTTGAAAAATTGGTATGCGCTCTTTAAGATTCATGTTGCTTTACCGTTTTATGAAGTGTGGCTTCACTTTTGATGATTTCTTATAAATTGAAATTTTGAGTATTTAAATAAAATCTCTCCATTATGTAAATTGAACCCAAGTAGTTTATTAAAGAAAAGTTTATTATAATTCACTGTTTTCGAACTTATTTCTAAATCAATTCAATTCCTTTTATAAATATCTATACTAAGTAATTATTATATATTAAATATAATTACTAGAAATAGTTTATGGATTTAAAAGTATGGTTTTGGAAATATAAACCTAAGTTATTTCTGAACCAATATTTGAATAACATTATGGGTTTGGAATATGAGTATTTTGGTCTCATAAAATAAAGGATTACGTATATAATGGGATTTTGGAACAACTATTTATATAAAAGCATTTTGATATTAAAATCGTATTATGGTTTGTTTTAACTAAACTATATATATATATATATAATTGAATAATAAATGAATTTATAGATTTTAAATGAGTGGTTTGAAATTAAAATTATACATAAATCATTTCATATATGATAAATAATATTATTTACTTTCAAAACCATAAACTCTTATCATATTTTATTGGACTTTGCCTTTGGCTATTTATATACTAATTGGCATTTTGTGTGACTTTTGGATCTTGAGATAAAAATTTTGAGAACCTTAATTCTATAATACAAGAAGTATTAATAATCAACTTAGTGTTTTTGATTGGTTTAAATCCTTTTGAATAACGCTTCGTCGAATATGGTATAACTTATTGAATAGAATGTTTGAGTGGAACATACTAGCCATTAACGAATACTCGAATTTCACCGAGTAGTATGGGATGCCTTGGTTAAATTCTTATGATCATATTTAGAAGGTACTTAACACTTTAGAGTTATATTCTCTTCTGGCGTGCGACAAGTGGTTGCTAGATCCTTAAGAGAATATGGTTCAGGTTTTCCAATGGTATCCGTACTGTGGTTGCTAGATCCTTAAGAGAATATGGTTTAGATTTTCCAGTGGTATCCGTAATAAGTGATATTTACTAGCTTTTAGTAAATACTTGAATTTCACCATACGGTATGGGACGTACTGGTTGAATTCTAGTGATTACTAAAGGTGATTGTAACGTTCTGGATTTTCGACTTTTGAAAATCGACATTAATACGACCACTGTATCAACTGCCGAGCAATCGAATACCGGAAAACCGAATTTTTATGGTTAAAAAGAAGTGGTAGAAGAAGACAGAAGAAAAAGAGAACAGAAAAACATAGAAACAATATCAGAATCTCACATTTGCAGCGGAACAACATATAATAGATAAATGAATAATCTTTAAATCAAAGAACTATATTAGTTTATACATTACATCATCATCAGAGTTTACACAACAATATACAACACAATATTGGACAATTATACAAACTTGTCCTCATACAGAATACACAGCGGAATAATAATATCATATACAAATGCTACGCCTTGCCATCCAGCTCGCCACTGAGCTCCACAGCATCTCCTGAATCCAGAATGAGCTGATAACCTGACTCTAGACTGCCCATGTGGAAATTGGTGGGCACCCAGAGTTTAGGAAGGAAACAATAAACTCCAGGTCAGTCATGGGACTGGTGTGAGAACTTAAACAATTTTTATCTTTAAAACAACAACAACAAAGGAAGTGGAAAATATCCGCAATGCTTTTGAAAAATGAAACTACCATAAGGCCTCCCGCCACACACACAATGCAAATGCAGAATTAGAGGAGATTTCTCCTTATGATAGTCAAACATGCTTACTACGCAAATTAAATCATTTTTGATATTATTATTAGTGCATAGTGCAGAAAACATTTCGAAAGTATAATATAAATCTTAGCTAGCATAGACATTTCGAACTATGCCTACTATAGCTACCATCTAAATAGTGGTGACCACCATAAGTAAATGGCAGGTTCTACAACTAATACCGTACAAGGTTCGTATTGGAAATTGGGTTACCAACAAATGGTCAGGCTAAGGAACTTCCTATGCCACGTAGGAACGCCTCTGGCGGGACACCCCGAGAGACAACTTGCTCTCTGCAGGTTATTTTAAATAACTTAATTATCTAATTATTTTAAATTTCCAAAACCATATTTTTAAATGGTTAAAAACCCATATAAACACCTTTTATACTTATAAAATGTTTTAAACCAAAATTTCCAATTCATTGAATTCAATTTCAAAATATTGAATTCAAACATAAATCAAATGATTTAAATTCCAATTTTATTAAGTTATTTAAAATAACTTTTATTTTTGAATCTCATTTTCAAAAACTTTCAATTCCAAAACTATTTTGGATTCAAAAAAATTCAATTTTTCAAAATTGATAAAAATCTGTGACTTAACCGATTTCCACGTGAAATCCACATTTGTGTGTGTATTGTGTAGTCCAAGGGTTTAACACTATAGTGCAACAACATTCAACCATCACAAATCAAATATAACAATATAATTGATAAGCGATATAAACTATAATGCTTATCTTTCATTCACAGATAACAGATATTCATATCATAAATAAATAGATCATAAATCACAACACAGAACAGGATATATCACAAAGCATCACATATCAGTGATGTCAAACAATTCAACATCCAATATAATCCAAACATCCATACGTAGGATTAATTAAATTACCTGATTAATTTAAATCAAATAAATTTCTATGAATAAATTTGGCCAGTTATGGTAAATTAATGTAACGACCCACTATTTTGGACCATTCAAATCGACAATAATCCACGCATGTCTGACTTGAATAATTCAAAATAACAGATTGTAATAAAATTTGGAGCAAATAAAATCAAATACAGAATCACAGACACAGAATATCAGAATAACTCACAGCGGAATATAAAAACCATAGTAGTTCATGAAGCTACTATAACAAACTCTCAAAACAAAATACATAATATCTGTTTGAAAACATATACAATAGAAATCTCAAATACATAGAAGTTTATAATACCAGAGCTGAAATAGAACAACTGAAACTGGAATGGATAGATAACTAGATAAGCAGAATCTCCAACGATTCCTAGCTCCAGAAAGAGATCCAAATCTAAGCTGTAAATACTCAGGCTGACCCGAGCGTAAAGCAAAATACAAAACACTCGAGTCAGGACAATATATACCTATATAATGTAAACCAACTCAAGTGAACTGTAGCAGTAATGCATAATAACTTAAAGGATGCTTGGGATCGCCCATCCTCTAAGGATCAGTTAAACCATAAATTAAATACATCCCGTGGTTAAAATTTCAAAATTGGTAATTTATATTTCGAAATCAAATATCATTTCAAAATTCAATATCATTCAAAAATCCAGTTCAAAATATCAAAATATCATATTTCAAAATAGTTTATATTACGAAACAAATTACTTCATTTTAAATCATAAAATGAAGTTATTATATTAAATTATTAAATTTCCAAAATTTTAATCTTTCAAAGTTCATTCGTTCACTTAAATTAATTAAAACAATGAAAATTCAACTTTCGCAACATTTAGAAAATGCTATGGAAAGTCACATTTAAAACAGTTCAATTTAACAAAAGACAGCATTTAAAATGCTGTAATAGGGTTACATTAGTTTCAAATAAACTTAGTTAAATTCAACCATTATAACATTTACAAAAATTCCATAATAGCCTTTAATTAAATTCAGCCATTTGGTTCATTATTATCAACTACAACATTTACAAATGTTGTATTATCATATACATTAGAATTAATAGCATTTCAGAAATGCAGTTAATTAACTTCAAATATTTAGTATAACTTCACAACAATTATATTTTTATATAAATCATTTTTAACTTATAAAATCATATAATTTCACTTTTAAAACAATCATTCAAATACCCTTATATTCATGATTTTATAAAGTTAAACCTCCATTCAAAAATCAAAATTTAATAATAATTCACTTATTAAATTCCAATATTAAATTATAAATTCATTAAATTAAATTAACTTAACACTTAAGTTTAAATTTTCAAATATAACTTAATTCCATTTTTATTTACTTAACTTAAAATTCATTTTAAGCCAAATTCACAAATTTCCAATTTTAGTTATATTTCAAAATTTCAACTTAAATATTCATTCATTTCACATTTTAACTTTATTCAAAATCATTAATATAAAATAAAATCATTTAAATTCACTTTAATCCAAATTATCATGAATGTATCACATTTCATATTTAATTTAAATTCCAATTATCACCAAATTAAAATTTCCCAAAATAACTTACATTTCAAATTTTCTAATTTTACCATTAATTTATTTCACTTATAATTTTTCAGAAAATCAATAATGCTTTACAAAAATCATTTTTATTTAGTTTAAGTCAAAATATTATAATATTTACATTTCTAAAATAATAAAAAAAAAATTTTATAAAACATATTTTAACAACGGGTCTGTATTTCATTTTCTAGCCTAGGTAAAGTGATACGGGTAATTTATCATTTCAACCCGTAATTTACAAAGATACCCGGGTTTGATCATTTCAAACCCGCAATCCCAAGCAAATGAAATAATTGAAAATCATTCAGGCCTATCATTTCAGTCCATAACGATTTTCTCTTATTCTAAAGTCCGTTCGGGTATGTATCATTTCAACCCATAGTGATTCTAATCTAAAGGGAACTTGCAGTGTGATAAACTGATAAAAATAACAGAACAACATAATAGAACAGTAACATATGATATAACAGGTGTTTAAGCATGGGTGAACATCATATAATCATAACATAGCAGATATAATATGGTGATGCATTTTACAGATTCAAAAGTGGTCAATTTACTAGTTATATAGGTATACACTGTCTGGTGAGAATAACTCACTTGTTAAAAGCTGGAGATAGCCACAAAAGCACACAATACTGACACTACGAAGGCACGACAACACGGGAATGACTTGAGAGTGGAGAGCGAGATCCAAGTTATAGATCTTGTGTTACAACCCAAAAACAAAACCAAAATAATAGTTAAAAATCAATACGATTGAATTTGAATAACTTTGAAACAAAAAGCAGTTTGAATACGAAACTTTTTACCTTGCTTTCTCTACTTGTTTGCATGGCCTAGGGGATCAATTAGGTCAGGTTTGTACTTGGTTTGGATCAGGTATGGGTCTGGAAAAGGTAAGGCTACAAGGTAGAACATGATGGAGGAAGTTACAACACAGGGATGTGAAGGGGTTTAGGCTAAAACATGGTTTTTGGCAACCAAAAGGGCTCGGTCATGGGGTTATATGCTTGGCCAGTCAAGCTCAGGTCTGGACAGAGGTTGGAGTGGTGTGGGGAGGTCTGGAAAAGGTGGTGGTGGCAGCCTATGGTGGTGGTGGTGGTGTAAAATGAAGGGAAGGTTGCATACATGGCTCGGGTAGGCGATAATTGTAGAGTTTTCAATGTTTTTGTGGAGTTTTGCTCAAGGGGAGGCCATGGCACTTTCATGTCAGTGGAGAATGATGGTTTGGCCGTGGATTTAGTGGGGAGGAAGGGATGGTGGTCGATGGTGGTGATGGTGAGGCTATGGGCCGAGCAAAGCATGAAGATTTCAAGGCAATTTACAAAGGAAAATCAATAAAAGAAGGTGAAAAAGAATAGAAAAGAGGAAGACATTACAATTCTTTTTCTTCAGATCTGAAAACATATGTGAATGAGGAATGAGAAAGTGATGTTTTCACGTGAATTGCAAAATGAGATATGCAGCTGAAAGAATGAGGAATTAAGGCCAATTGAATGAAAAGTAATGTTGAAATGTGAAAAGGTGGGAATTCAAAAGGCCTTAGGAAATAAAAAGCCACAAACCTTTCAAATCACTTTTATTTCTTTTTAATAAGTTTAAATAACTGAAAATAATTAAAAATTCAGTTTCAATTCGAAAATGTAACAAATATACAAAATATAAATAAATAAATATTAATTATATATGATTAAAATAAGAAAATAGTACAAAATGAAAACTAGTCTAGAAAATTTGAAAATAAATGAAATAAACTTAGGGAAAATTGTATGGACTTGGAAAAATATTTATAAATAAAGATAAGAACATAAAATAAAAATGCATTCACAAAAATAAATAAATAAATTTTAATTAAATAAAATTTAAATGAAGAATATAGTAGAAAAATAGAAACTAGTCTTTAATAAATGCAATAAATTTTGGAAAAGTTTTATTATCACTTCAAAAATATTAAAAGACAAAAATATACATAAAATAACATATTAACACATTTTAAAATAAAATATGACAAAGAAAATATGATTTATAAAATTTAAAATAGGCAAAATTGCAAAATAAAACAAATTATACTCAAAATGGAAATGTACATAACTTTTACAATTTAATTCCATTTTCAACGAAACAAAAAGCAGTATTCATGTTATTAAGTCTATTTTCATAATAAAAGATAAAATTTAAGATTTTAAACAATTTAAATTTGAAGTTTTAAAAGTCAAAGTTTGACCAGTTTGACCAGAAATCCCTTTTTCAGGAAATGTTCAATTTATACCAATTTGAAATTAAAAGTTACATAATAATCAACATTTATATTTAAAAATGAAATGTTTGAAATAAAACAAGTTTAAAATAGTTTTCAAAATATAATAAAGTCAAATAAAATATATACAAAAATCTAGGGCTGTTACAATTATTAATCAATTAATTTCAAATTGATTTTCAAATTTATTTCAAAACACCAAAAAAATTTCCAAAGATTTATTTCCAATCACCAAAAATCAATTACCAAATGGATTTCTAAATTTATTTCCTTTTTAAAATAAATTCTTTTTTTTAAGAAGATAAATTCCTTTTAACTCCTTTTAAATTTAAAATAAATCCTTTTAACTCTTTTTAAGAAGATAAATTATTTTTAAAATAAAACCACATTTGAAATTTAATTCAATACGATTCAAAAATAAGACTGTTATCTTTTAACTCCTTTTAAATTTATCCAATTATCAAAAATAAATTTTCCGATAAATTTCCAACTTAAATTTTGAAAATCCAATTTTTTTTATTTCTCGTATCCAACGATACCAAAAATATCCGGCTAAATTATAGCCTTCAACGATTTCAAACACAATATAATCACACATAGATTATAAATAAATCAACACACAATATTGAAACAAATTCAATTATTTGAGGAATCCAGTTGGATCCCTCCAACCTGTTTCCCTGCATCCACAGATGTTAGCACAGTACCAATTCCACTTCGATGTGGAATATCGCGGTATATGGGATATATAAAATATTATCCGCTATTATGCGGCGCAATAGGGTCTCATCCGCTATATAATGCGGGAAATCAACTCCAAATACATATATAATACTAATTCCACTTCACGGTGGAATTATCGCGGTATATGTTTTTAATAAATAACCTCCGCTTAATATATGGTGTATAGGGTCTATTTCACACAATAGGTAGCAACCAACATTCAATTCACACAATCAAGCAATTTTAAAATTTAAATACAACTATTTAAAATTTAAATCGAAAACAAAATTCGATTGAGTGAGGAGTTCTCACCTTGCTTGTAGTTGTCGCGATAGCGATTTATTCCAATTAAAATTAAACAAGCGTTTAATTTCAACCAAAATTTTCACTAGCTCAAATAAATCCTATCCAGCTCCATTGCGTAGTGCTCGACAAAACAAACCCGACGCAATTCGTTTCGTGCAAAACGGACCTCGTATGAAATAGGTTATGGTGTTTTAAAGTTTATACGAATTTTAATATAAATAATTTACAACTTTCTTTTATTTTAACCCTAGAATCAATCACAACCTTTCATTTAAAATAAAATGAGATACTGGCCGAATATTTCTTCTTCCCCAACATCGTTCCCACCAAGTCAAGAACGCACGTTAATAACCCATATGGCCGCCCCTCTTCTCCAATTTCCACGACCACCACGATCCACCTGAAGATGATCAGAGACTTCCATTCAAACGCCCACCACGAGAGCTACCTTCACCAGAGAACCGATCACGCTCGGCCTCACCCCTGCCTTTAAAAATGTGTAAGAACGCACAACTTCAAGCTTTGATTGTCGTCGATCCGTTGCTCCGTTTCCGATCACAGCCGTTGAGATCGAAGATCTCGTCGTCCTCTACCTCTTTGTAGTTGAACATTTTTCGAATCGTTTGATGGATTGAGTGGAAATTGAGGAAAAAGTTCGGTCTTTTCTAGCCATTGAAATTATTAGGGCTGGCTGGAAGAAGAGAGAGGGTTTGAGTGCAAATGTGATTGTTGAGGTCCTTTTATAGAAATTTGCCAAAACACTATTCATCGAAATTTTCCGAACTCGAAATCAAACGTGCCGACTGGTGTTTCTAAGGTTTTACCCGCGTTCCGGACACAATGGAACGTTTTTCGGGAGCTAATTCGGTCATATGTGCGAGTTACGGAATTAAACGATCAAATTTAAATCAAATCGATTTAAAACGATTTCAATGCGTTTTGGCTTGCCTCGGACAAACGACAACTCCGTTTGACACGAAATTTGAAACCTTACAATAATTTCATATTACGGATCCGATGAAATTAGTTTCGTCGAAATCCGAGACTGTTTTAAAAATGGCTATTTTCACTCGTCAATTAAATATTAAAATATTCAATTTTTTACAAATTAACTTTTAATTCAATTTTAAAAGTTCTATAACATCATTTTAACTCCAATATGATTTAATATAACTTTATAAATCATTTTTAATCACATTAAACCCAATTATCAATTATTTCTGGAATTTCAAATATAAAATTGTCGATTTAATTAAACAATTAAATCGCTATATTCAAAATTTAAGTTATTCAACTTACAAATTTCACTTGTTAATATTTAAAATCAATTAAATGTACGAATTTCAAATGACAGAAATTCTGGGTCGTTACAATCTTCCCCTCTTAAAAGAATTTCGTCCTCGAAATTGCAAAGTAAGAAAAATGCCCCAAATCCATTAACTTTTCAAAAATCCACTTAGTGAAAATTTTATATTCACCTTTTCCAAAACCTTTAACTTCAACCAAAACAATGGTTTTCATTTTCTAGTTTAATTCCTACTCTTTCATTTCAATTTAGAAATTGACTTTCATTTAACAAAAATTTTACAAAATTTTTTTTCAAAAATTTTCTAACGCCTTAAATTTTCAGAAAAATTCGCCATAGCCTCCTTTGCGCGGTTCAATCGTAGTAGGATCACAATAGACATAAATATATATACATCGACCCACACGTTCGGAAAAGCAGAAAAACAGTTCATATTTCCTATTTTTATTGCGTAGGCGTACCTTTTTAGCATTTTTAAGCAAAGCAGTTATTAATTTAGCATTTTAGCGCAACCCAATCAGCCAAACGGTAGCCCCGGTACCTGTACTTACTCAATTTAAATATGTAAGTGACATATATATGAAGTTATTAACATTTATTCTTTTAAACAACTACAACACATGCATATTAAAAGAAATGCATACTAAACAAGGTTTATAAGCAACTTATATAATTTCGACATCACTTATAATTGTTTACAACAATTTATATATAACGACATTCATTTTTTCATTTTCAATTAGTTTACATTCACTAATTTAAATTCAAGTTGGTTCACTTTCAATTCAAATCAATTACATAGCTTTCAATTTTATCAATTCAATTTCATTAATACTTAATGAATTATACTATATACAATCAACCAACAATCATATAACAACCAATGTATATTCAACACAACCAAATTCATTCAATTTTCTTTACTTCACATTCAATTTGGTTTAACACTTTTAATTCCAATTGGTTTAATATTAAATTGGCTTTCATTGAATTTCCAATTTATTAGCTTTAATGAATTAACACTTACATCCATTATTCCATATCAATTTATTCACATTAGATTGATTAACATGCAATCCATTTATTAATTCAATTGCTAATTCATTTTTCAAATAAAGTTGAATTCCTTACATAACTCAAGTTCATATCCTTAATGACTTCATTTCATTAATTCACTTATTAATTTACTTCGATACCAAAATCAAATTCATTCATCATTACATAAGTTATATTCCATTTCAAACATCATTTGTTTAACTTAACTTAAATTTCCACTTATAAATCCAATTCAAATCCCAATTCTAAAGTAAATTCTATTTAACTTTTACCAAAGCTAAATTTATTATCTCATGTTATAAGTTCAAAACTCATTTCTACTTATATTCATCAATTTCAACTTGGTTTTTTCATTTAAATTTGTTTATCACAACAAAACTACAATTTTCAATTCATTATGATAGCAAATCCATCACATAGAAACTCGAAAATGATACCGATGATGCTGCAGTCATCACCCTTATTATTTCCCAGTGACAATAGTGAATTCAGTGCTTAAATTCTTTCAAAATTTCCTTTTATTTATAAATCACATTTATAAATCTTTTTCCCATATAATTTCACTATTTCACTTTACTTACATAAGATCATTTCACAATTGTAAATCATCTTAATTATAATTCTATACTTATACAATTGTTGCTTTTATATAGATTATTCAAACAACTTTCATTAATTTATATATACTCACATTTTCAACAACCAACCAATTCATATTTTATACACTTTAATAATTTCTTGGAAAAATTACTTCTTTTATATACAAAATATAATCGAGGTAAAATTATTTCATTTACCCAATTTAAAATGATACTGTGTCGGTTCATCTTGTTTAAGAGTTTAGAAACCCCTATCGATTACAGTTAGCTAGACTGCACCGACCAAAATCTATAAACAATCAACCGATAAGTCAACACAATACAAAACAATTTCATATTCACTAACAAATACGCGCTCATATCTATTATTACACTCACACTCATTCTAGAGTACTACTGACTCTATCTCTAATGAGTAACACCCAATAGAACCAAGGTTATCGCTTAACCATATGCTCTGATACCACATGTAACGTTCTGGATTTTCGACTTCCGAAAATTGACATTAATATGACCACTGTATCAACTGCCGAGCAATCGAATGCCGGAAAACCGAATTGTAATGGTTAAAAAGAAGAGGTAGAAGAAGATAGAAGAAAAGGAGAACAGAAAAACACAGAAACAATATCAGAATCTCACATTCGCAGCGGAACAACATATAATAGGTAAATGAATAATCTTTAAATCAAAGAACTATATCAGTTTATATATTACATCATCATCAGAGTTTACACAACAATATACGACACAATACTGGACAGTTATACAAACTTGTCCTCATACAGAATACACACCGGAATAATATCATATACAAATGCTACGCCTCACCATCCAGCTCGCCACTGAGCTCCACAGCATCTCCTGAATCCAGAATGACCTGATAACCTGACTCTAGACTGCCCGTGTGGAAATTGGTGGGCACCCAGAGTTTAGGAAGGAAACAATAAACTTCAGGTCAGTCATGGGACTGGTGTGAGAACTTAAACAGTTTTTATCTTTAAAACAACAACAACAAAGGAAGTGGAAAATATCCGCAATGCTTTTGAAAAATGAAACTACCATAAGGCCTCCCGCCATACACACAATGCAAACGCAGAATTGGAGGAGATTTCTCCTTATGATAGTCAAACATGCTTACTACGCAAATCAAATCATTTTTGATATTATTATTAGTGCATAATGTAGAAAACATTTCGAAAGTATAATATAAATCTTAGCCAGCATAGACATTTTGAACTATGCCTACTATACCTACCATCTAAACAGTGGTGACCACCATAAGTAAATGGTAGGTTCTACAACTAATACCGTACAAGGTTCGTATTGGAAATTGGGTTTCTAACAAATGGTCAGGCTAAGGAACTTCCTATGCCACATAGAAACGCCTCTGGCGGGACGCCCCGATAGACAACCTGCTCTCTGCCAACATAAGGCCGGTTACCCCCTTCCCGGGTAGTAAACCTGAGATATGTCACCCCCGGTCCTTTGGGACCTTTATCCGAGCGCTCGTCACTAACACATCACACAATAGTAAATATAGTGTGTCCACATGAGTAAGTATCAGGGCTCCATACCATAATACTACCCTTTTCTAGAAGGAATGGTCATACCCTTGGAGAGCTACCCCTGAAACCTTGCCGCATCTTTATTGTTTCGACCATTACCGGTCTGTGAGGTCTGACGAAGTCTCGTCCACAAAGCTACGCTTTTTCACAAAGCCACGTTTTGGTCAACAAATGATCAATAAATAATCATCACACAGCAACACTCAGCATGCCACACTACCAAATTGGGAGTATATCGCTGATAAATCAACTACATAACCTCTGAGCTCATACGTCTCAGAGAAGGGTGTTAAGCTAAGAGAATAAATTCTCCGCCACCAAGCAGAAATGTATTTGAAAGAAATCAGCTTTATATCTCAAAATGTAATGTCAGACATGTAACCATACAAGTCTGTTCCGGGTTCGAACAGAACCGAATGCACTTCCGAAGAAGCCCTTGCAATCCGGGTATTCACAATCCCGATCGAACTTCCCATCACAAAGGAAATCTCTATACCGTAGCTAACGGTGTAAAGACAATCGATAGGTCATCCTATCATTTTCACAAATACCCGGTCTTCACCACCGGTCTTCAATACGATCCATATCATCATATCACTAATTCGGAATGGGTTATATGACACAAAGGTCTTTTCCCGGCTAACCCGAATAATGAGCACAATATTTAAAACATATGGATATAGGGATTTCAATTAAGTCACAACTTATTACCCAAATCTTTTCCTTTAAATGATTTAAACAAATTACCATTTAAAATCTTTAAACAAAAAGATTTACTTCACAAAGTTTACCTATTTTCACAAAGATTCATTCACAGATTTCCAAACCAATTTCCATTTAAATTGGATTAACCCATCAAATCTTTAAATCAAGA
The DNA here is from genome assembly GCA_030737815.1 of Allium fistulosum. Taxonomy (NCBI): domain Eukaryota; kingdom Viridiplantae; phylum Streptophyta; class Magnoliopsida; order Asparagales; family Amaryllidaceae; genus Allium; species Allium fistulosum. Next base: position 56,236,634 of record CM060905.1, read on the forward strand.
TTTAACTTATAGCTTTCAAAACTATTCACAATTCAAGTCTTTTATAATATAAAAGATTCACCATTTGAAATACTCCTTTGATTTCAAAATAAAGTTTAATCATTTCACAAAGGTTAATTCATAGTTTTTCCAAACTATTTACAATTTCATTTCAACTTGAAATGTTTCGATATAAATTGGAAATCTTTTCACTTTCTGAAATCTATTATTATTTGAAAACAGATAGTTTTCGTTTTGGGAAAAACTGGTTACAATTACACAGGTTAAAACCATCCAAGTATAAAACTTAAGTTTAAATTTAAATTTCTAAAACCATATTTTTAAATGGTTAAAAACCCATATAAACACCTTTTATACTTATAAAATCTTTTAAACCAAAATTTCCAATTCATTGAATTCAATTTCAAAATATTGAATTCAAACATAAATCAAATGATTTAAATTCCAATTTTATTAAGTTATTTAAAATAACTTTTATTTTTGAATCTCATTTTCAAAAACTTTCAATTCCAATTCCAAAACTAGTTTGGATTCAAAAAAATTCAATTTTTCAAAATTGATAAAAATCTGTGACTTAACCGATTTCCACGTGAAATCCACATTTGTGTGTGTATTGTGTAGTCCAAGGGTTTAACACAATAGTGAAACAACATTCAACAATCACAAATCAATTATAACAATATAATTGATAAGCGATATAAACTATAACGCTTGTTTTTCATTCATAGATCATAGATATTCATATCATAGATAAATAGATCACAAATCACAACACAGAACAGGATATATCACAAAGCATCACATATCAGAGATGTCAATCAATTCAACATCCAATATAATCCAAACATCCATACGTAGGATTAATTTAATTATCTGATTAATTTAAATCAAATAAATTTCTATGAATAAATTTGGCCAGTTATGGTAAATTAATAATCAATTAATTTCAAATTGATTTTCAAATTTATTTCAATACACCCAATAAATTTCCAAAGATTTATTTCCAATCACCAAAAATCAATTACCAAATGGATTTCTAAATTTATTTCCTTTTTAAAATAAATTCTTTTTTTAATAAGATAAATTCCTTTTTTTCCAAACTATTTAAAAATCCAAATTTTAAATAAATTATTAACTTATAAATAAAATTTTCGAAATCCATTTTATTAAGCCCTTTTTCCCAAATTTGAAATTTAATTCAATACGGTTCAAAAATAAGACTTTTATCTTTTAACTCCTTTTAAATTTATCCAATTATCAAAAATAAATTTTCCGATAAATTTCCTACTTAAATTTCGAAAATCCAATTTTATTTATTTCTCGTATCCAACGATACCAAAAATATCCGGCTAAATTATAGCCTTCAACGATTTCAAACACAATATAATCACACACAGATTATAAATAAATCAACACACAATATTGAAACAAATTCAATTATTTGAGGAATCCAGTTGGATCCCTCCAACCTGTTTCCCTACATCCACAGATGTTAGCACAATACCAATTCCACTTCAATGTGGAATATCGCGGTATATGGGATTTATAAAATATTATCCGCTATTATGCGGTGCAATAGGGTCTCATCCGCTATATAATGCGGGAAATCAACTCCAAATACATATATAATACCAATTCCACTTCACGGTGGAATTATCGCGGTATATGTTTTTAATAAATAACCTCCGCTTAATATACGGCGTATAGGGTCTATTTCACACAATAGATATCAACCAAAATTTAATTCACCCAATCATGCAATTTTAAATACAACTATTTAAAATTAAAATCGAAAACAAAATTCGATTGAGTGAGGAGTTCTCACCATGCTTGTAGTTGTCGCAATAGCGATTTATTCCGATTAAAATTAAACAAGCGTTTAATTTCAACCAAAATTTTCACTAGCTCAAATAAATCCCAATCCAGCTCCATTGCGTAGTGCTCGAAAAAACGAACCCGACGTAATTCGTTTCATGCGAAACGGACCTCGTATGAAAAGGTTATGGTGTTTTAAAGTTTATACGAATTTTAATATAAATAATTTACAACTTTCTTTTTATTTTAACCCTAGAATCAATCACAACCTTTCATTTAAAATCAAATGAGATACTGGCCGAACATTGCTTCTTCCCCAACATCATTCCCACCAGGTCAAGAACGCACGTTAATAACCCATATGGCCGCCCCTCTTCTCCAATTTCCACGACCACCACGATCCACCTGAAGATGATCAGAGACTTCCATTCAAATGCCCACCACGAGAGCTACCTTCACCAGAGAACCGGTCACGCTCGGCCTCACCCCTGCCTTGAAAAATGTGAAAGAATGCACAACTTCAAGTTTCGATTGTCGTCGATCCATTGCTCCGTTTCCGATCACAGCCGTTGAGAGTGAAGATCTCGTCGTCCTCTACCTCTTTCTAGTTGAACATTTTTCGAATCGTTTGATGGATTGAGTGGAAATTGAGGAAGAAGTTCGGTGTTTTCTGGCCATTGAAATTATTAGGGCTGGCTGGAAGAAGAGAGAGGGTTTGAGTGCAAATGTGAATGTTGAGGTCCTTTTATAGAAATTTGCCAAAACACTATTCATCGAAAATTTTCCGAACTCGAAATCAAACGTGCCGACTGGCGTTTCTAAGGTTTTACCCGCGTTTCGGACACAATGGAACGTGTTTTGGGAGCTAATTCGGTCATATGTGCGAGTTACGGTATTAAACGATCAAATTTAAATCAAATCGATTTAAAACGATTTCAATGCGTTTTGGCTTGCCCCGGACAAACGACAACTCCGTTTGACACGAAATTTGAAACCTTACAATAATTTCATATTACGGATCCAATGAAATAGGTTTCGTCGAAATCTGAGACTGTTTTAAAAATGGCTATTTTCACACGTCAATTAAATATTAAAATATTCAATTTTTTACAAATTAACTTTTAATTCAATTTTAAAAGTTCTATAACATCATTTTAACTCCAATATGATTTAATATAACTTTATAAATCATTTTTAATCACATTAAACCCAATTATCAATTATTTCTGGAATTTCAAATATAAAATTGTCGATTTAATTAAACAATTAAATCGCTATATTCAAAATTTAAGTTATTCAACTTACAAATTTCACTTGTTAATATTTAAAATCAATTAAATGTACGAATTTCAAATGACAGAAATTCTGGGTCGTTACAATCTTCCCCTCTTAAAAGAATTTCGTCCTCGAAATTGCAAAGTAAGAAAAATGCCCCAAATCCATTAACTTTTCAAAAATCCACTTAGTGAAAATTTTATATTCACCTTTTCCAAAACCTTTAACTTCAACCAAAACAATGGTTTTCATTTTCTAGTTTAATTCCTACTCTTTCATTTCAATTTAGAAATTGACTTTCATTTAACAAAAATTTTACAAAATTTTTTTTCAAAAATTTTCTAACGCCTTAAATTTTCAGAAAAATTCGCCATAGCCTCCTTTGCGCGGTTCAATCGTAGTAGGATCACAATAGACATAAATATATATACATCGACCCATACGGTCGGAAAAGCAGAAAAACAGTTCATATTTCCTATTTTTATTGCGCAGGCGTACCTTTTTAGCATATTTAAGCAAAGCAGATATTAATTTAGCATTTTAGCGCAACCCAATCATCCAAACGGTAGCCCCGGTACCTGTACTTACTCAATTTAAATATGTAAGTGCAATATATATGAAGTTATTAACATTTTACTCTTTTAAACAACTACAACACATGCATATTAAAAGAAATGCATACTAAACAAGGTTTATAAGCAACTTATATAAATTCGACATCACTTGTAATTGTTTACAACAATTTATATACAACGACATTCATTTCTTCATTTTCAATTAGTTTACATTCACAAATTTAAATTCAAGTTGGTTCACTTTCAATTCAAATCAATTACATAGCTTTCAATTTTATCAATTCAATTTCATTAATAATTAATGAATTATACTATATACAATCAACCAACAATCATATAACAACCAATGTATATTCAACACAACCAAATTCATTCAATTTTCTTTACTTCACATTCAATTTGGTTTAACACTTTTAATTCCAATTGGTTTAATATTAAATTGGCTTTCATTGAATTTCCAATTTATTAGCTTTAATGAATTAACACTTACATCCATTATTCCATATCAATTTATTCACATTAGATTGATTAACATTCAATCCATTTATTAATTCAATTGCTAATTCATTTTTCAAATAAAGTTGAATTCCTTACATAACTCAAGTTCATATCCTTAATGACTTCATTTCATTAATTCACTTATTAATTTACTTCGATACCAAAATCAAATTCATTCATCATTACTTAAGTTATATTCCATTTCAAACATCATTTGTTTAACTTAACTTAAATTTTCACTTATAAATCCAATTCAAATCCTAATTCTAAAGTAAATTCTATTTAACTTTTACCAAAGCTAAATTTATTATCTCATGTTATAAGTTCAAAACTCATTTCTACTTATATTCATCAATTTCAACTTGGATTTTTAATTTAAATTTTGTTTATCACAACAAAACTTCAATTTTCAATTCATTATGGTAGCAAATCCATCACATAGAAACTCGAAAATGATACTGATGATGCTGCAGTCATCACCCTTATTATTTCCCAGTGACAATAGTGAATTCAGTGCTTAAATTCTTTTAGAATTTCCTTTTATTTATAAATCACATTTATAAATCTTTTTCCAATATAATTTCACTATTTAAATTAATTACATAAGATCATTTCACAATTGTAAATCATCTTAATTATAATTCTATACTTATACAATTGTTGCTATTATATAGATTATTCAAACAACTTTCATTAATTTATATATACTCACATTTTCAACAACCAACCAATTCATATTTTATACACTTTAATAATTTCTTGGAAAAATTACTTCTTTTATATACAAAATATAATCGAGGTAAAATTATTTCATTTACCCAATTTAAAATGATACTGCGTCGGTTCATCTTGTTTAAGAGTTTAGAAACCCCTATCGATTATATTTAGCTAGACTGCACCGACCAGAATCTATAAACAATCAACCGATAAGTCAACACAATACAAAACAATTTCATATTCACTAATAAATACACGCTCATATCTATTATTACACTCACACTCATTCTAGAGTACTACTGACTCTATCTCTAATGAGTAACACCCAACAAAACCAAGGTTATCGCTTAACCATATGCTCTGATACCACATGTAACGTTCTGGATTTTCGACTTCCGAAAATCGACATTAATACGACCACTGTATCAACTGCCGAGCAATCAAATGCCGGAAAACCGAATTGTTATGGTTAAAAAGAAGAGGTAGAAGAAGACAGAAGAAAAGGAGAACAGAAAAACACAGAAACAATATCAGAATCTCACATTCGCAGCGGAACAACATATAATAGATAAATGAATAATCTTTAAATCAAAGAACTATATCAGTTTATACATTACATCATCATCAAAGTTTACACAACAATATACAACACAATACTGGACAGTTATACAAACTTGTCCTCATACAGAATACACAGCGGAATAATAACATCATATACAAATGCTACACCTCGCCATCCAGCTCGCCATTGAGCTCCACAGAATCTCCTGGATCAAGAATGACCTGATAACCTGACTTTAGACTGCCCGTGTGGAAATTGGTGGACACCCAGAGTTTAGAAAGGAAACTATAAACTCCAGGTCAGTCATGGGACTGGTGTGAGAACTTAAACAGTTTTTATCTTTAAAACAACAACAACAAAGGAAGTGGAAAATATCCGCAATGCTTTTAAAAAATGAAACTACCATAAGGCCTCCCGCCACACACACAATGCAAACGCAGAATTAGAGGAGATTTCTCCTTATGATAGTCGAACATACTTACTACGCAAATCAAATCATTTTTGATATTATTATTATTGCATAGTGCAGAAAACATTTCGAAAGTATAATATAAATCTTAGCCAGCATAGACATTTCGAACTATGCCTACTATAGCTAACATCTAAACAGTGGTGACCACCATAAGTAAATGGCAGGTTCTACAACTAATACCGTACAAGGTTCGTATTGGAAATTGGGTTTCCAACAAATGGTCAGGCTAAGGAACTTCCTATGCCACGTAGGAACGCCTCTGGCGGGACGCCCCGACAGACAACCTGCTCTCTGCCAACACAAGGCCGGTTACCCCCTTCTCGGGTAGTAAACCTGAGATATGCCACCCCCGGTCCTTTGGGTCCTTTATCCGATCGCTCGTCACCAACACATCACACAGTAGTAAACATAGTGTGTCCACATGAGTAAGTATCTGGGCTCCATACCATGATACTACCCTTTTCCAGAAGGAATGGTCATACCCTAGGGGAGCTACCCCTCTTGCCGCATCTTTCCTGTTTCGACCATTACCGGTCTGTGAGGTTTGACGAAGTCTCGTCCACAAAGCTATGCTTTTTCACAAAGCCATGCTTTGATAAAAAAATGATCAATAAATAATCATCACACAGCAACACTCAGCATGCCACACTACCAAATTGGGAGTATATCACTGATAAATTTCAACGACATAACCTCTGAGCTCGTACGTCTCAGAGAAAGATGTTAAGCTAAGAGAATAAATTCTCCGCCACCAAACAGAAATGTATTTGAAAGAAATCAGCTTTATATCTCAAAATGTAATGTCAGACATGTAACCATACAAGTCTATTCCGGGTTCGAACAGAACCGAATGCACTTCCGAAGAAGCCCTTGCAATCCGGGTATTCACAATCCCGATCGAACTTCCCATCACAAAGGAAATCTCTATACCGTAGCTAACGGTGCAGAGACAATCGATAGCTCATCCTATCGTTTTCACTAATACCCGGTCTTCACCACCAGTCTTCAATACGATCCATATCGTTGTATCACTAATTCGGAATGGGTTATATGACACAAAGGTCTTTTCCTGGCTAACCCGAATAGTGAGCACAATATTTAAAACATATGGATATAGGGATTTCAATTAAGTCACAACTTATTACCCAAATCCTTTCCTTTAAATGATTTAAACAAATTACCATTTAAAATCTTTAAACAAAAAGATTTACTTCACAAAGTTTACCCATTTTCACAAAGATTCATTCACAGATTTCCAAATCAATTTCCATTTAAATTGGATTAACCCATTAAATCTTTAAATCAAGATTTAACTTATAGCTTTCAAAACTATTCACAATTCAAGTCTTTTATAATATATAAGATTCACCATTTGAAATACTCCTTTGATTTAAAATAAAGTTTAATCATTTCACAAAGGTTAATTCATAGTTTTTCCAAACTATTTACAATTTCATTTCAACTTGAAATGTTTCGATATAAATTGGAAATTTTTTCACTTTCTGAAAGCTATTATTATTTGAAAACAGATAGTTTTCGTTTTGGGAAAAACTGGTTACAATTACACAGGTCAAAACCATCCAAGTATAAAACTTGAGTTTAAATTTAAATTTCCAAAACCATATTTTTAAATGGTTAAAAACCCATATAAACACCTTTTATACTTATAAAATCTTTTAAACTAAAATTTCCAATTCATTGAATTCAATTTCAAAATATGGAATTCAAACATAAATCAAATGATTTAAATTCCAATTTTATTAAGTTATTTAAAATAACTTTTATTTTTGAATCTCATTTTCAAAAACTTTAAATTCCAATTCCAAAACTATTTTGGATTCAAAAAAATTCAATTTTTCAAAATTGATAAAAATCTGTGACTTAACCGATTTCCACGTGAAATCCACATTTGTGTGTGTATTGTGTAGTCCAAGGGTTTAACACAATAGTGCAACAACATTCAACCATCATAAATCAAATATAACAATATAATTGATAAGCGATATAAACTATAACACTTATCTTTCATTCACAGATCACAGATATTCATATCATAGATAAATAGATCACAAATCACAACACAGAACAGGATATATCACAAAGCATCACATATCAGAGATGTCAAACAATTCAACATCCAATATAATCCAAACATCCATACGTAGGATTAATTTAATTATCTGATTAATTTAAATCAAATAAATTTCTATGAATAAATTTGGCCAGTTATGGTAAATTAATAATCAATTAATTTCAAAATGATTTTCAAATTTATTTCAAAACACCAAATAAATTTCCAAAGATTTATTTCCAATCACCAAAAATCAATTACCAAATGGATTTCTAAATTTATTTCCTTTTTAAAATAAATTCTTTTTTTAAAGAAGATAAATTCCTTTTTTCCCAAACTATTTAAAAATCCAAATTTTAAATAAATTCTCAACTTATAATAATATTTTCGAAATCCATTTTATTAAGCCCTTTTTCCCAAATTTGAAATTTAATTCAATACGGTTCAAAAATAAGACTTTTATCTTTTAACTTCTTTTAAATTTATCCAATTATCAAAAATAAATTTTCCGATAAATTTCCAACTTAAATTTCGAAAATCCAATTTTATTTATTTCTCGTATCCAACGATACCAAAAATATCCGGCTAAATTATAGCCTTCAACGATTTCAAACACAATATAATCACACACAGATTATAAATAAATCAACACACAATATTGAAACAAATTCAATTATTTGAGGAATCCAGTTGGATCCCTCCAACCTGTTTCCCTGCATCCACAGATGTTAGCACAATACCAATTCCACTTCGATGTGGAATATCGCGGTATATGGGATTTATAAAATATTATCCGCTATTATGCGGCGAAGTAGGGTCTCATCCGCTATATATTGCGGGAAATCAACTCCAAATACATATATAATACCAATTCCACTTCACGGTGGAATTATCGCGGTATATGTTTTTAATAAATAACCTCCGCTTAATATATGGCGTATAGGGTCTATTTCACACAATAGATAGCAACCAACATTCAATTCACACAATCAAGCAATTTTAAAAACAACTATTTAAAATTTAAATCGAAAACTAAATTCGATTGAGTGAGGAGTTCTCACCTTGCTTGTAGTTGTCGCGATAGCGATTTATTCCGATTAAAATTAAACAAGTGTTTAATTTCAACCAAAATTTTTACTAGCTCCAATAAATCCCAATCTAGCTCCATTGCGTAATGCTCGATAAAACGAACCCGACGCAATTCGTTTCGTGCGAAACGGACCTCGTATGAAAAAATTATGGTGTTTTAAAGTTTATACGAATTTTAATATAAATAATTTACAACTTTCTTTTTATTTTAACCCTAGAATCAATCACAACCTTTCGTTTAAAATCAAATGAAATCTGGCCGAACATTGCTTCTTCCCCAACATCGTTCCAACCAGGTCAAGAACGCACGTTAATAACCCATATGGCCGCCCCTTTTCTCCAATTTCCACGACCACCACGATCCACCTGAAGATGATCAGAGACCTCCATTCAAACGCCCACCACGAGAGCTATCTTCACCAAAGAACCGGTCACGCTCGGCCTCACCCCTGCCTTGAAAAACGTGAAAGAACGCACAACTTCAAGCTTCGATTGTCATCGATCCGTTGCTCCGTTTCCGATCACAGCCGTTGAGATCGAAGATCTCGTCGTCCTCTACCTCTTTGTAGTTGTACATTTTTCGAATCGTTTGATGGATTGAGTGGAAATTAAGGAAGAAGTTCGGTGTTTTCTGGCCATTGAAATTATTAGGGCCGGCTGGAAGAAGAGAGAGGGTTTGAGTGCAAATGCGAATGTTGAGGTCCTTTTATAGAAATTTGCTAAAACACTATTCATCGAAAATTTCCGAACTCGAAATCAAACTTGCCGACTGGCGTTTCTAAGGTTTAACCCGCGTTCCAGACACAATGGAACGTGTTTCGTGAGCTAATTCGGTCATATGTGCGAGTTACGGAATTAAACGATCAAATTTAAATTAAATCGATTTAAAATGATTTCAATGCGTTTTGGCTTGCCCCGGACAAACGACAACTCCGTTTGACACGAAATTTGAAACCTTACAATAATTTCACATTACAGATCCGATGAAACTAGTTTCGTCGAAATCCGAGACTGTTTTAAAAATGGCTATTTTCACTCGTCAATTAAATATTAAAATATTCAATTTTTTACAAATTAACTTTTAATTCACTTTTAAAAGTTCTATAACATCATTTTAACTCCAATATGATTTAATATAACTTTATAAATCATTTTTAATCACATTAAACCCAATTATCAATTATTTCTGGAATTTCAAATATAAAATCGTCGATTTAATTAAAATTTTAAATCGCTATATTCAAAATTTAAGTTATTCAACTTACAAATTTCACTTGTTAATATTTAAAATCAATTAAATATACGAATTTCAAATGACAGAAATTCTGGGTCATTACAATCTTCCCCCCTTAAAAGAATTTCGTCCTCGAAATTGCAAAGTAAGAAAAATGCCCCAAATCAATTAACTTTTCAAAAATCCACTTAGTGAAAATTTTATATTCACCTTTTCCAAAACCTTTAACTTCAACCAAAACAATGGTTTCCATTTTCTAGTTCAATTCCTACTCTTTCATTTCAATTTAGAAATTGACTTTCATTTAACAAAAATTTTCCAAAAAATTTTTTCAAAAATTTTCTAACGCCTTAAATTTTCAAAAAAATTCGCCATAGCCTCCTTTGCGCGGTTCAATCATAGTAGGATCACAATAGACATAAATATATATACATCGACCCACACGGTCGGAAAAGCAGAAAAACAGTTCATATTTCCTATTTTTATTGCGTAGGCGTACCTTTTTAGCATTTTTAAGCAAAGCAGTTATTAATTTAGCATTTTAGCGCAACCCAATCAGCCAAACGGTAGCCCCGGTACCTGTACTTACTCAATTTAAATATGTAAGTGCAATATATATGAAGTTATTAACATTTTACTCTTTTAAACAACTACAACACATGCATATTAAAAGAAATGCATACTAAACAAGGTTTATAAGCAACTTATAATTTCGACATCACGTGTAATTGTTTACAACAATTTATATACAACGAGATTCATTTCTTCATTTTCAATTAGTTTACATTCACTAATTTAAATTCAAGTTGGTTCACTTTCAATTCAAATCAATTACATAGCTTTCAATTTTATCAATTCAATTTCATTAATACTTAATGAATTATACTATATACAATCAACCAACAATCATATAACAACCAATGTATATTCAACACAACCAAATTCATTCAATTTTCTTTACTTAACATTCAATTTGGTTTAACACTTTTAATTCCAATTGGTTTAATATTAAATTGGCTTTCATTGAATTTCCAATTTATTAGCTTTAATGAATTAACACTTACATCCATTATTCCATATCAATTTATTCACATTAGATTGATTAACATTCAATCCATTTATTAATTCAATTGCTAATTCATTTTTCAAATAAAGTTGAATTCCTTACATAAATCAAGTTCATATCCTTAATGACTTCATTTCATTAATTCACTTATTAATTTACTTCGATACCAAAATCAAATTCATTCATCATTACTTAAGTTATATTCCATTTCAGACATCATTTGTTTAACTTAACTTAAATTTCCACTTATAAATCCAATTCAAATTCCAATTCTAAAGTAAATTCTATTTAACTTTTACCAAAGCTAAATTTATTATTTCATGTTATAAGTTCAAAACACATTTCTACTTATATTCATCAATTTCAACTTGGATTTTTAATTTAAATTTTGTTTATCACAACAAAACTTCAATTTTCAATTCATTATAGTAGCAAATCCATCACATAGAAACTCGAAAATGATACTGATGATGCTGCAGTCATCACCCTTATTATTTCCCAGTGACAATAGTGAATTCAGTGCTTAAATTCTTTCAAAATTTCCTTTTATTTATAAATCACATTTATAAATCTTTTTCCCATATAATTTCACTATTTAACTTTACTTACATAAGATCATTTCACAATTGTAAATCATCTTAATTATAATTCTATACTTATACAATTGTTGCTTTTATATAGATTATTCAAACAACTTTCATTAATTTATATATACTCACATTTTCAACAACCAACCAATTCATATTTTATACACTATAATAATTTCTTGGAAAAATTACTTCTTTTATATACAAAATATAATCGAGGTAAAATTATTTCATTTACCCAATTTAAAATGATACTGTGTCGGTTCATCTTGTTTAAGAGTTTAGAAACCCCTATCGATTACAGTTAGCTAGACTGCACCGACCAGAATCTATAAACAATCAACCGATAAGTCAACACAATACAAAACAATTTCATATTCACTAACAAATACGCGCTCATATCTATTATTACACTCACACTCATTCTAGAGTACTACTGACTCTATCTCTAATGAGTAACACCCAATAGAACCAAGGTTATCGCTTAACCATATGCTCTGATACCACATGTAACGTTCTGGATTTTCGACTTCCGAAAATCGACATTAATACGACCACTGTATCAACTGCCGAGCAATCAAATGCCGGAAAACCAAATTGTTATGGTTAAAAAGTAGAGGTAGAAGAAGACAGAAGAAAAAGAGAACAAAAAAACACCAAAACAATACCAGAATCTCACATTCGCAGTGGAACAACATATAATAGATAAATGAATAATCTTTAAATCAAAGAACTATATCAGTTTATACATTACATCATCATCAGAGTTTACACAACAATATACAACACAATACTAGACAGTTATACAAACTTGTCCTCATACAGAATACACAGCGGAATAATAATATCATATACAAATGCTACGCCTCGCCATCCAGCTCGCCACTGAGCTCCACAGCATCTCCTGAATCCAGAATGACCTGATAACCTGACTCTAGACTGCCCGTGTGGAAATTGGTGGGCACCCAGAGTTTAGGAAGGAAACAATAAACTCCAGGTCAGTCATGGGACTGGTGTGAGAACTTAAACAATTTTTATCTTTAAAACAACAACAACAAAGGAAGTGGAAAATATCCACAATGCTTTTGAAAAATGAAACTACCATAAGGCCTCCCGCCACACACACAATGCAAACGCAGAATTGGAGGAGATTTCTCCTTATGATAGTCAAACATGCTTACTACGCAAATCAAATCATTTTTGATATTATTATTAGTGCATAGTGCAGAAAACATTTCGAAAGTATAATATAAATCTTAGCCAGCATAGACATTTCGAACTATGCCTACTATAGCTACCATCTAAACAGTGGTGACCACCATAAGTAAATGGCAGGTTCTACAACTAATACCGTACAAGCTTCGTATTGGAAATTGGGTTTCCAACAAATAGTCAGGCTAAGGAACTTCCTATGCCACGTAGTGAGATGACCCACTTTTTACAAAAAAAAATTTCCACTAGTTTTATTCAGTGATCATCTACTCAAGAGAACATCCTTTCTTATTTCTCTACTATCCAGGATCTTTCAACCAATATAAAAATATTGTTGTAATCAAATCATCTAACTCACATGTATGAAATCATACATAGATGATACTTTGAGTTTTTCTCTTTCTCTTTCAATCAGAGTAGAAGAGTTTTGGAAACAGAGAATTCATTTTGGAATTCACTATATAATTTCTTCATGGCAAAATAATTTCCAAAGAAGCTTTTCTGTCTTACTTAAATTTTGGGCAAATTCTAGATGTTATTTCTCTAGTTTTAGAGTTTGTTTGCATTTCCATGAATTTAGATCTACTGAACCCTTAGTTATCCCTTGTGCAAGTGTGTATACATATTCTGTGTGCATGTGTGTATCTCGATGATTTCAGGTAACTATTTTTTCAATACAACAATCCTGGTTTTACTAGTTTGCTTTATTTGTTACCTTTTCTAACCAATAAGCTTAGGATATTTAGACTGGTTGAATTCAGGCTTGGCAAAGTTGGTCAAGTTAACCTGAATTCTTTTGCTACTTTACTCAAGTAACATACAAATTAATCTGGGCTTCTTTATGTGTCTCTCAGTTCTTTCTATCCTACATTTTTTTTCATAAGTTCTTACAACAGATATCAGGTTAATCTTTTAATTCCAATCTACAAATCATTTCAGATTTTTATTAGCATTGCATATTTTTGTTAAACATTCCAGAAGTTAGTACTAGAAATTGTATTACTTAATGAGACATTCTCAAAAGCAACTCACAACTTTTTAACAGAAATCTCATGATTAGTTCAATACTTGCAAACAGAAAATAGCATTACATTAGTTTTCCTCCCAAACAACTTAACTAACATTTCATAACATAAGATCAATTTAACATCTATTTTAATATCCTTGAGTCTGTAACTATTATATCCAATTCCTTAGCAGCTAATTCAACCAATTCTTGATCAAGAAAATGCCTATTTACCTGCACAATCACCACGAGTTGCCTCATAAAAATATGAGACACCCAATGGTGTACAAACACACAAAAGGGTCAGACTAAATTGTCTGGTATGAATAATCTTACTGAAAATCTAAATTCAGATAATTTTTCTCATTCTCAAATAACTTTTAAAACAGATAAGGTAAAGCAATGTTTCACTTGTATACTTTCCTCTACCACCTGTGCATGTTCATTAATGCATAACATAATAATACATAATTCAATGGATTGTATCAGGGAGCACAAACATATAATTTCCCAATAGAATACTCTAAACCAACTAATATGATCATCATTTAATTATTTTCCTTATCTATAACTTTCTGGCTATCAGGGATTTTACCTAAACCTACCTGTGAACTTATTCTCAGAATTCAATCTCAGGTATTTTATGATGGACTTTAGCTACTTTCCTTTTATTAAAACACACATTGTCTGGGGCATATTCACTGTTAACCCAGCACACTCAGGCCCCTGGGTATAATCATACCATGTGTGAGCTTGCAATATTTCCCTTGCCAAGCCATACTTTGTAGCCCTAAGATCCAAAATCCTTAGTTAAATTACTAAGTGTTTATTTTCCCTCTTTCCCCCATTTATGCTAATCCCTTCTGCATCTCATAAATTAATCAGAGAAAATAAATAACTCAACCATCATGCATGTGTTCAAAGAATAACAGATCATGTTTTCATAAACATAGATTTTATTCATACAAGCTAGTGTTATTTCTCAGTGTACATATTATTTAAATTATGGGTTTTAAGGAATCATGCTTATAAATATATGGTCATATATAGTTTGCTCTGATGTATCCATTTACCTCTGGCTTAATCAGATACTCACAGATTCATAAGATCTGACTAAACCACAAGCCTTTATTCTTATCTGGATTTATTTGTAATCATAGAAGTTCAGCACAAGTATAACATTGCACTTCTATGTTACCATATGTTTAATTTTGAGACATAAGCAGCAACCACTTTATGCTACAGCCCCATTTTCCATTTTTAGACCATAGATTTATAACATATATCCCTGGAATTTCCATGAATTAACCTATATGCAGAAGTCACATAAAGAGAGCATCTTATCTCAAAGATAATTCATGACACAATGATCATTTAAACATGAAAGCCATAAACATATTTTCTGGGTATATTAACACAAGAAGGGTTAAATATTTAAACAGATCATCAACACACCAAGATCATAAAATAAGCACAGGTTAAATAAAGATATAATACCATTTAGGCTGCCTCAATATTCAGGACTTAATGCCAATTTTCAGTGAGGTTACTCACCTTAATCCTTTTCCTTTGATCTGCTATTTCCTACTTGTCTTTAGTGGCCAATGCTTCTAATTTTTTTTCTTTTGCTAGCTATCTATATTTCTGTTGTTTTTTTTAGAAAAATGGTGACAGATCCCTTCACCCTTAAACCTTTTTTATACAAGACCTTGGCTGCCTCTAGGATTTTAAAATTTACCCAATGTCAATTTTACCCTACCACTTGTGATCAGCCTCTCTTTCTATTCCAAGAGAAAATGGGTAAGTGGTCCCTGTTTCTATTAACAGAAATTATACCTTATTACCCCGGTCACCTTATTTGCATGATCTTTATTTTTTTTTAAAAGCTAAGAAAATTGCTAAAAGTGGATAAAGTATTTATTCAACAACTCATACTATTTCCATGCAATTTCTAATAATTTTTCTTCAGCCAGCATTTGTTTAAAATACCTGTATAATACTTATATTTCTATCCTTGCCTAAGCCTTTATTTTCCTTATTCTAGACTTGTTTCAATGGCACATTCATATCTGTAATAATCATGTCATGTTCATGTATTTATAGTTTACTATAGCTTACAAATAAATTTTCTGCTTCTTTTTTTTTCAGAGAAGTATGTACATATGTATTATACCATCTTGCATATATATCAATACTTACCCAATGCATTTATGGTCAACTTATCATATATATTTTTCCTAGGCAACCAAAATTTCAAACAAGTATACTAAATTAAATTATAAAACTTGTTCATAAAATCAGGTTTATCACATATACCCCTCCTTTTAGGAATTGTGTCCCACAATTCTTTCATACGTAATTCAAACATCTTCAATTCAGCAATCAATCATTCTCAGACCAATCATTAATTAAACCCCTATGCAATCAAAGTATTTAATCAAGTCATTCATTAGTATACTTATGTATATATTTTTTTTACCTTTTGATTCAATCAATTAGCTGGGATAATCACTTCTGATTTTATCTTCCACCTCCCATGTGCAATCATTTGGGTCAAGACTCCATTGCACTTTTACTAATTTTATTTCTTTGTTTCTCAATTTCTTAATCTCCTTTGCAACTATGCCTACAGGCTTCTTCTCATACACCATTCTGGGGTCAATCTGCACTTTCTCAGGGGATTTTAAAATTGTTTCTTTATCATGAACCCATCTCCTTAACTGGGATACATGAAAACATCATGCATTGCTCTCATCTCCTCTGGCAATTATAATTTATAGGCTACATTTCCAATTCTTTCTAGAATTTTATATGGTCCTATATATCTTGGAATCAACTTTCCTTGTTTTCCAAATCTCAAAATCTTTTTCATGGGTGATATCTTAATAAATACATAATTTCCCACATCATACTGCACTTCTTTCCTCTTTTGATTAGCATATTTCTTTTGCCTTTCTTGGGAAGAAGCAATCCTTTTCCTAATCAAGGCTATCTTTTCAGAGGTCTCTTTTACATTTTCTGGTCCTAAGACCACCTTCTCCCCAGACTCAATCCAACTTGAAGGTGATAAACAAGGTCTACCATAGGGTGCTTCAAAGGGTGCCATGCCTATGCTACTGTGATGGCTGTTGTTATATGCAAATTCTGCCAGAAATATGTGATCTTCCCAACTTCCTCCCCAATCCAATATACTTGCCCTCAACATGTCTTCAAGTAATTTGTTCACAATTTCTGTTTGGCCATCAGATTGAGGGTGATATGCTGTGCTCAAGCATAAACCAGTCCCCATTGCCTTGTGGAAACTTTGCCAGAATTTTGAAGTGAAGATGGTATCTCTATCACTTACTATAGTCTTTGGTATTCCATGCAATCTAACTATTTCTTTAATAAATAACTGAGCTAAGGTGCATGCATTCCTATCTGATTTTACAGGTATAAAATGAGCTGTTTTGGTTAACCTATCAACTATAACCCAAATACTATCATTTCCCCTCCTAGTCTTAGGCAAACCATCAATGAAGTCCATTGATATGTCTTCCCATTTCCATTGTGGTATTTGTAAAGGTTGCAGCATTCCTGAGGGTCTTTGATATTCATCCTTTACCTGTTGACAAACCATGCACTTAGACACATATAATGCCACTGCACTCTTCATACCACTCCACCAATAATCTCTTTTGAGGTTGTGATACATTCTTGTGCTTCCTGGGTGTATGGTGTACTTGCTTTTGTGATAAGCATCCAAAATTTCTTGCTTCAATTCTTCAATGGTAGGAACACATATTCTTTTTCCCTTCTCCAAATGACCTTGTTTATTCAATTGAAATCCTTCCACTATCTCATCATTTAATATCTGAACTTTCTTCTCAAGTAAAAATGGATCTTGGTCTTGTAGCTTTACAATTTTATTTTTCAATTCTGATCCCAAAGTAACAAAACTCAACTTCCCTATTTCTTCCTTCTCACTGCATATGCTCATATTTTCTTCACTGTCCCTTTTCACTTCTGAGTCAATCAGTAATGATAAAGTATTAAACTCTTCTATCATCAATCTAGCTACATTGGCACGCTGTCTACTTAGAGCATCTGCCACTTTATTAGCTTTTCCAGGTGTATATAGTATTTCAAAATCATATGAGGCTAAGAGTTCAATCCATCTTTGCTGCCTCATGTTCAATTCTTTTTGTGAAAACAAATATTTGAGTGACTTATGATCTGTATAAACTTCAAATTTAGCCCCTAACAAATAATGTCTCCATAACTTAAGAGCATACACTATAGCAGACAATTCAAGATCATGTGTAGCATACTTTACCTCACTGGGCTTCAACTGTCTAGAGGCATAAGCTATCACTTGATGCTGTTGCATCAACACTGCCCCAAGTCCTTGTCCACTTGCATCAGTATATATCACCAAATTCTCATTCCCTTCAGGCACCTTTAGTATTGGAGCTTGTATTAATGCTTCTTTTAATCTCTCAAAGGCTTTCTCACACTCCTCAGTCCAAACAAAAGCTTGATTCTTTCTAGTCAATCTAGTTAATGGAATTGAAATTTTTGCAAAGTCCTTTATAAACCTTCTATAATAACCAGCCATTCCCATAAATGACCTAACCTCTGTGACACTGGTAGGCCTTTTCCATGTTTGAATTGCCATCATCTTATTGGGATCTACAGATAGGCCTTTTTCTGATACTACATGACCTAAAAATTTTACCTCATTTTACCAAAAAGTACACTTTGAAAATTTTGCCTTCAAATTTTCTTACCTTAATTTCTGTAGTACTATATGCAAATGATTCTCATGCTCTTCAATTGTTTTAGAATAAATTAGTATATCATCAATATATATCAATACAAATTTATCTAAATATTTTCTAAAAATTCTATTCATCAAATCAACAAAGTAAGAGGGGGCATTAGTCAAGCCAAAGGGCATCACTAAAAATTCATAAAGTCCATACCTAGTGTTAAAAGCCGTATACTTGATGCTTTCCTCTTCTACTTTCATTTGATGAAATCCTGAAGCTAAGTCAAGTCTAGAAAATATTTTTGCACCATTCAATTGATCAAAAAGATCATCAATTCTTGGTAAGGGGTATTTATTTTTAATTTTGATTTTATTTAACTCTCTATAATCAATACATAATCTGAGAGATCCATCTTGCTTCTTAACAAAAACCATTGGTGCTCCCCATGATGAGCTACTAGGTCTGATGAATCCTTTTTCTTCTAGTTCAACCAACTGCTTTTTCAGTTCTATTAATTCCTTAGGCCCCATTCTAGTTGGCCTTTTAACCACTGGGTTAGCTCCTAGAATTAGTTTGATAGAAAACTCTACTGGTCTATGGTTAACAATTCCCTTAACCTCACCAAACACATCAGCATACTGATTTACTATAGGGATTTCTTCTAATGCAGGCATATGCTTCTCACCAGTCAAGTTAACAAGGGTGGCTATGTTTCTGTTCTTATCTGCTTCACAAAGAACAACTACCCTTTTTCCATCAGAAGTTTTCAATGATAAGGTGGAGGTCTCCATATTTATAACTGTCTTATATCTTTTTAACCAATCAACTCCTAAAATAACTCCCATGCCTGGATATTGCAACACATATAGGTCTGCACCAAACATATGTCCCCCTATATTCAGTCCTAATTGTTTACATATTATACCCAATACACAGGAACTACCTAAAGGACTTTTAATAAGCAAGGGCTTATCTACAAGCATACAATTTAATTTTAGCTGTTGTACAATGTCATGGGAAATTAATGAGTGTGTAGCCCCAGTATCATACACTACTGCAAAAGGTATTGAGTGAATAAGCAAAGTACCTTCAACTTGGCCATGATTTTCGACATTTGGACTTTCAGTTATTTTGCTTTTCCCTTCCAAAGTTCCCATCTTTCCTTGCCTCAAATCTGGACAATTCCTTCTTATATGCCCTTCCTTCCCACACAGATGACACTTGAAAGATGCTGGTTTGGGATTTGTACACCTATTCTTCATGTGTCCCTCTTGCCCACAATTATAGCAAGTGATCTTCTTTTTAACCTCAGCAGTTTTGGCTTCTTCTGATTTCTTGGTGGAAGCTACATCCATTTTCTTTTTATCATAAGGGTGAAACTTACCCTTTCCTTTCTTGTTTTGGTTATTTTTAAATGCTCTGAAATTTTCTCTGGCTTTATCATGCTGTTCAAGGCTCAAAGTCAGATCTAAAACTTGATCAAATGTCCTATCCTTATATGGCAGCATGGCTCTACTGAGACTGGCATTCAATCCTTGGATGTATCTGCCATTTTTAGCTTCCTTAGTTGTGATGAGCACTACACCATACTTTGCTAGTGATTCAAACTTCTGGGTATACTCAGTAACACTCATAGTTCCCTGTCTTAATTTAATGAATTCTTCCAGCAAAGACTCTTTAGCTGATGCAGGTACAAATCTTCCTTCCAACATTTCTTTAAACTGGTTCCATGTCACCTCTCCTTCAGGTCTTCCAGCTATAATAACTTCCCACCAATCCAAAGCTGCTCCTCTCAATTGTCTAGATGCTATTAGCCTCTTCTTTTGGTCTTCAAATTGCATATCAGCAAGATTCTATCCAAAATTCTGAGCCAATTTTGAACTCCCATTATTCCTTCTGTTCCATCAAAAGTCCTGCCTCCCAATTGGTAAAAGTCTTGAGTAGTTTAGAAAGCTCCTCATGTGGATTTTCTTGCCTATTTCCTACCCCATCCCTTATAGCTCTCATGAAATCTTTCATATTCACCATGGGTGGTTCACTTAGTCCTACCCCTTGTTGTCTGGGTCTTACCATGGTTCTATGGATACAACACTTGAGTTAGTCCATTATATCTAATCTTTTATAAGTTAACCCATTCTAACTTATTATCATTCAATTATAGCAGATATTATTAATATAAGTATATAAAGACAAGGCATCCAAGACAGTCAATACTTTCATACATTCAAAACAACCAAGTTCATTCAAGATTTTTTTTACTATGTTATTTATCAACATAGCTCTGATACCAAATAGAGATGACCCACTTTTTACAAATTTTTTTTTCCACTAGTTTTATTCAGTGATCATCTACTCAAGAGAACATCCTTTCTTATTTCTCTACTATCCAGGATCTTTCAACCAATATAAAAATATTGTTGTAATCAAATCATCTAACTCACATGTATAAAACCATACATAGATGATACTTTGAGTTTTTCTCTTTCTCTTTCAATCAGAGTAGAAGAGTTTTGGAAATAGAGAATTCATTTTGGAATTCACTATATAATTTCTTCATGGCAAAATAATTTCCAAAGAAGCTTTTCTGTCTTACTTAAATTTTGGGCAAATTCTAGATGTTATTTCTCTAGTTTTAGAGTTTGTTTGCATTTCCATGAATTTAGATCTACTGAACCCTTAGTTATCCCTTGTGCAAGTGTGTATACATATTCTGTGTGCATGTGTGTATCTGGATGATTTCAGGTAACTATTTTTTCAATACAACAATCCTGGTTTTACTAGTTTGCTTTATTTGTTACCTTTCCTAACCAATAAGCTTAGGATATTTAGACTGGTTGAATTCAGGCTTGGCAAAGTTGGTCAAGTTAACCTGAATTCTTTTGCTACTTTACTCAAGTAACATACAAATTAATCTGGGCTTCTTTATGTGTCTCTCAGTTCTTTCTATCCTACCTTTTTTTTCATAAGTACTTACAACAGATATCAGGTTAATCTTTTAATTCCAATCTACAAATCATTTCAGATTTTTATTAGCATTGCACATTTTTGTTAAACATTCCAGAAGTTAGTACTAGAAATTGTATTACTTAATGAGACATTCTCAAAAGCAACTCACAACTTTTTAACAGAAATCTCATGATTAGTTCAATCCTTGCAAACAGAAAATAGCATTATTAGTTTTCCTCCCAAACAACTTAACTAACATTTCATAACATAAGATCAATTTAACATCTATTTTAATATCCTTGAGTCTGTAACTATTATATCCAATTCCTTAGCAGCTAATTCATCCAATTCTTGATCAAGAAAATGCCTATTTACCTGCACAATCACCACGAGCTGCCTCATAAAAATATGAGACACCCAATGGTGTACAAACACACAAAAGGGTCAGACTAAATTGTCTGGTATGAATAATCTTACTGAAAATCTAAATTCAGATAATTTTTCTCATTCTCAAATAACTTTTAAAACAGATAAGGTAAAGCAATGTTTCACTTGTATACTTTCCTCTACCACCTGTGCATGTTCATTAATGCATAACATAATAATACATAATTCAATGGATTGTATCAGGGAGCACAAACATATAATTTCCCAATAGAATACTCTAAACCAACTAATATGATCATCATTTAATTATTTTCCTTATCTATAACTTTCTGGCTATCAGGGATTTTACCCAAACCTACCTGTGAACTTATTCTCAGAATTCAATCTCAGGTATTTTATGATGGACTTTAGCTACTTTCCTTTTATTAAAACACACATTGTCTGGGGCATATTCACTGTTAACCCAGCACACTCAGGCCCCTGGGTATAATCATACCATGTGTGAGCTTGCAATATTTCCCTTGCCAAGCCATACTTTGTAGCCCTAAGATCCAAAATCCTTAGTTAAATTACTAAGTGTTTATTTTCCCTCTTTCCCCCATTTATGCTAATCCCTTCTGCATCTCATAAATTAATCAGAGAAAATAAATAACTCAACCATCATGCATGTGTTCAAAGAATAACAGATCATGTTTTCATAAACATAGATTTTATTCATACAAGCTAGTCTGATTTCTCAGTGTACATATTATTTAAATCATGGTTTTAAGGAATCATGCTTATAAATATATGGTCATATATAGTTTGCTATGATGTATCCATTTACCTTTGGCTTAATCAGATACTCATAGATTCATAAGATCTGACTAAACCACAAGCCTTTATTCTTATCTGGATTTATTTGTAATCATAGAAGTTCAGCACAAGTATAACATTGCACTTCTATGTTACCATATGTTTAATTTTGAGACATAAGCAGCAACCACTTTATGCTACAGCCCCATTTTCCATTTTTATACCATAGATTTATAACATATATCCCTGGAATTTCCATGAATTAACCTATATGCAGAAGTCACATAAAGAGAGCATCTTATCTCAAAGATAATTCATGACACAATGATCATTTAAACATGAAAGCCATAAACATATTTTCTGGGTATATTAACACAAGAAGGGTTAAATATTTAAACAGATCATCAACACACCAAGATCATAAAATAAGCACAGGTTAAATAAAGATGTAAAACCATTTAGGCTGCCTCAATATTCAGGACTTAATGCCAATTTTCAGTGAGGTTACTCACCTTAATCCTTTTCCTTTGATCTGCTATTTCCTACTTGTCTTTAGTGGCCAATGCTTCTCATTTTTTTTCTTTTGCTAGCTATCTATATTTCTGTTGTTTTTTTTTACAAAAATGGTGACAGATCCTTTCACCCTTAAACCTTTTTTATACAAGACCTTGGCTGCCTCTAGGGTTTTAAAATTTACCCAATGTCAATTTTACCCTACCACTTATGATCAGCCTCTCTTTCTATTCCAAGAGAAAATGGGTAAGTGGTCCCTGTTTCTATTAATAGAAATTATACCTTATTTCCCCGGTCACCTTATTTGCATGATCTCTATTTTTTTAAAAGCTAAGAAAATTGCTAAATGTGGATAAAGTATTTATTCAACAACTCATACTATTTCCATACAACCCAAATCCTTTCCTTTAAATGATTTAAACAAATTACCATTTAAAATCTTTAAATAAAAAGATTTACTTCACAAAGTTTACCCATTTTCACAAAGATTCATTCATAGATTTCCAAATCAATTTCCATTTAAATTGGATTAACCCATTAAATCTTTAAATCAAGATTTAAATTATAGCTTTCAAAACTATTCAAAATTCAAGTCTTTTATAATATAAAAGATTCACCATTTGAAATACTCCTTTGATTTCAAAATAAAGTTTAATCATTTCACAAAGGTTAATTCATAGTTTTTCCAAACTATTTACAATTTCATTTCAACTTGAAATGTTTCGATATAAATTGGAAATCTTTTCACTTTCTGAAAGCTATTATTATTTGAAAACAGATAGTTTTCGTTTTGGGAAAAACTGGTTACAATTACATAGGTTAAAACCATCCAAGTATAAAACTTGAGTTTAAATTTAAATTTCCAAAACCATATTTTTAAATGGTTAAAAACCTATATAAAAACCTTTTATACTTATAAAATCTTTTAAACTAAAATTTCCAAATCATTGAATTCAATTTCAAAATATTGAATTCGAACATAAATCAAATGATTTAAATTCCAATTTTATTAAGTTATTTAAAATAACTTTTATTTTTGAATCTCATTTTCAAAAACTTTAAATTCCAATTCCAAAACTATTTTGGATTCAAAAAAATTCAATTTTTCAAAATTGATAAAAATCTATGACTTAACCGATTTCCACGTGAAATCCACATTTGTGTGTGTATTGTGTAGTCCAAGGGTTTAACACAATAGTGGAACAACATTCAACCATCACAAATCAAATATAACAATATAATTGATAAGCGATATAAACTTTAACGCTTATCTTTCATTTACAAATCACAGATATTCATATCATAGATAAATAGATCACAAATCACAACACAGAACAGGATATATCACAAAGCATCACATATCAGAGATGTCAAACAATTCAACATCCAATATAATCCAAACATCCATACGTAGGATTAATTTAATTATCTGATTAATTTAAATCAAATAAATTTCTATGAATAAATTTGGCCAGTTATGGTAAATTAATAATCAATTAATTTCAAATTGATTTTCAAATATATTTCAAAACACCAAATAAATTTCCAAAGATTTATTTCCAATCACCAAAAATCAATTACCAAATGGATTTCTAAATTTATTTCCTTTTTAAAATAAATTCTTTTTTTAAAGAAGATAAATTCCTTTTTTCCCAAACTATTTAAAAATCCAAATTTTAAATAAATTCTCAACTTATAATAATATTTTCGAAATCCATTTTATTAAGCCCTTTTTCCCAAATTTGAAATTTAATTCAATACGGTTCAAAAATAAGACTTTTATCTTTTAACTCCTTTTAAATTTGTCCAATTATCAAAAATAAATTTTTCGATAAATTTCCAACTTAAATTTCGAAAATCCAATTTTATTTATTTCTCGTATCCAACGATACCAAAAATATCCGGCTAAATTATAGCCTTCAACGATTTCAAACACAATATAATCACACATAGATTATAAATAAATCAACACACAATATTGAAACAAATTCAATTATTTGAGGAATCCTGTTGGATCCCTCCAACCTGTTTTCCTGCATCCACAGATGTTAGCACAATACCAATTCCATTTCGATGTGGAATATCACGGTATATGGGATTTATAAAATATTATCCACTATTATGCGGCTCAATAGCGTCTCATCCGCTATATAATGCGGGAAATCAACTCCAAATACATATATAATACCAATTCCACTTCATGGTGGAATTATCGCGGTATATGTTTTTAATAAATAACCTCAGCTTAATATACGGCGTATAGGGTCTATTTCACACAATAGATAGCAACCAACATTCAATTCACACAATCAAGCAATTTTAAATACAACTATTTAAAATTTAAATCGAAAACAAAATTCGATTGAGTGAGGAGTTCTCACCTTGCTTGTAGTTGTCGCGATAGCGATTTATTCCGATTAAAATTAAACAAGCGTTTAATTTCAACCAAAATTTTCACTAGCTCAAATAAATCCCAATCTAGCTCCATTGCGTAGTGCTCGACAAAACGAACCCGACGCAATTCATTTCGTGCGAAACGGACCTCGTATGAAAAAGTTACGGTGTTTTAAAGTTTATACGAATTTTAATATAAATAATTTACAACTTTCTTTTTATTTTAACCCTAGAATCAATCACAACCTTTAGTTTAAAATCAAACGAGATCTGGCCGAACATTGCTTCTTCCCCAACATCGTTCCCACCAGGTCAAGAACGCACGTTAATAACCCATATGGCCGCCCCTCTTCTCCAATTTCCACGACCACCACGATCCACCTGAAGATGATCAGAGACTTCCATTCAAACGCCCACCATGAGAGCTACCTTCACCAGAGAACCGTCACGCTCGGCCTCACCCCTGCCTTGAAAAACATGAAAGAATGCACAACTTCAAGCTTCGATTGTCGTCGATCCGTTGCTCCGTTTTCGATCACAGCCGTTGAGATCGAAGATCTCGTCGTCCTTTACCTCTTTGTAGTTGAACATTTTTCGAATCGTTTGATGGATTGAGTGGAAATTGAGGAAGAAGTTCGGTGTTTTCTGGCCATTGAAATTATTAGGACCGGCTGGAAGAAGAGAGAGGGTTTGAGTGCAAATGTGAATGTTGAGGTCCTTTTATAGAAATTTGCCAAAACACTATTCATCGAAAATTTTCTGAACTCGAAATCAAACGTGCCAACTGGCGTTTCTAAGGTTTTACCCGCGTTCTGGACACAATGGAACGTGTTTCGGGAGCTAATTCGCTCATATGTGTGAGTTACGGAATTAAACGATCAAATTTAATTCAAATCGAATTAAAACGATTTCAATGTGTTTTGGCTTGCCCCGGACAAACGACAACTCCGTTTGACACGAAATTTGAAACCTTACAATAATTTCACATTACGGATCCGATGAAACTAGTTTCGTCGAAATCCGAGACTGTTTTAAAAATGGCTATTTTCACTCGTCAATTAAATATTAAAAAAATTCAATTTTTTACAAATTAACTTTTAATTCAATTTTAAAAGTTCTATAACATCATTTTAACTCCAATATGATTTAATATAACTTTATAAATCATTTTTAATCACATTAAACCCAATTATCAATTATTTCTGGAATTTCAAATATAAAATTGTCGATTTAGTTAAACAATTAAATCACTATATTCAAAATTTAAGTTATTCAACTTACAAATTTCACTTGTTAATATTTAAAAACAATTAAATATACGAATTTCAAATGATAGAAATTCTAGGTCATTATAGTGATAGTATTTGGCACTTTAGAGTTTACTCTCTTTTGGTGTGCGACAAGTGGCTGCTAGATCCTTAAGAAGTTTATTCCTAGATTTCTTTCGAACATAATAATTTAATAATATTAAATAAATATGGATTTTTCAATTCATGGTTTCTACGATCACCTTGATCGGTTTGGACTATCCTTGAGATCATTCTGTGATTTTGTGTTCCCAGTATGAGTACGATCCTTGGTATTGGATCAGTTCGAGTGATACCAATTTGTTTGTTTGTTTGCCACAGGTTTTGAGTACAATCATTGCGATTGTTTTGGATGATCATTACGATCGGTTTGGATTAAGATCTCTTGGATTCTGGATATTTGGATTTTGTGACTGTTCTGTGTTCGTGAAATAAGTATATATATTCTTGTGTCTTGTGTTTGTGAAATAAACATATATTATTGTGTCGTGTGTTCATGAAATAAATATATGTTCTTGTTTCTTATGATGGATGTTAAGTTAATTCTGTTATTTTGTGTTTAGTGACTAGTTCGTGTTTGTGACGTAAACTTATAACCCTGTACTGAGTTAATCATTGATATTTGCATGCTAAGAGATATTGTGTTTTGTTCTGTGAATTTAATCCTGAACATCTGTATTTACTTATATGTTGTTTGTTCTTGTGCTATATCTTGTTCTCACCTTATTGGATATTTAGTGATAGTTTAAACCGGTTGTTATTTTGCTCGGGCCAGGCCGAGAGTTTTCAGGTTACAGGACAGGTTGACCTTTGTATGGTTGTGCTAGCAAGTAGATAAGCATTTGGAATTTTAGTTTATCCCATTTAGGAATTTGGACCTTGTATATAAAATGTATAATTAAGATTAGAGAATTGTTAAATTTGTATAACAATCGAGTTTAGTATTTCATTTTGTAAACTAAATAATTTGTATATGTATAAGTTGAGATTTATTCCACTGTATTTGTGACTGTTATTTATATGATATATTGTTCTGATTATGAGAAATCGGTGTGTTTATTACTTTGTATTAATATTGTACACGTCAAATTCAGTTCGTATATTAAGTGAAAAGGTAAAAATGACGTGTCAGTATTAGTATAATGATATATTCACATTCGATCGCCTTTAACAAGCCGTATTCTTCATATTAGCAGACGACATTACTTGTAATGTTCTTTGCTAGTCTAGGCATCGCGGTGGGGTCGTTACAATTACCTTATTCGAAAGTTTTCAAATTCAAATTTTGAATCCCTGAGAAGTTTTCATAAATTGAATTTTGAAACTTTGGAAAATTTTCATAAATAAGATCTCTTGAGCTTTGAAATTTAATTTAGAATTATTTTTGTAAATTTGTAAGTTATTAGAATGGATCTATTGTGAAATCTATTGCCTTTTGAATATGGAAAAAATAACTTTTCTGGAAAATTTGAATCTTCAAAAATGTAGTTATTCGCATTCCTTATTTCATCTGATTTTGATTTAATTTGCATATGAATTTTAGTTCTAACTCAAGTGTATTATTTTCTTTTACGCTCGGATCAACCTAATTATTTTATCGTTTTGAAGGTATTATTTCTTGAAAATGAACATAGAGTTTGAAGACTATTTATTAATATTATTTTGCTACATTACTTTGTTATATATGTTAAATGTATAACTCTGATAATATTGTAAAGTGAAATAATTGTATATTGCCAAACAGCTTCATGAATTATTTATGTAATTAATATATTTTGCCATTCTGCTGTGAGATTCTTGAAGTGACCCACTTCTTTTGGATTTTTATTTTTCAGTGATTTTCTGTTAAGTTTTTTTTATATACATATCAATGGATCACCTTTCTTAACTAATTACCTAAGATCTAGAATTTACCAATATAAAAATATTAGTATATAAGTCAATTCAAGTCATTTATATATGTGAAGATATATAAATGTTTCCTTGCTTATCAGAGTATTAAAATTAACAAGGAAAATTCAATCACACAATATTTCTCATATTTCAGAGAATTGGTGTCACATAGCCATTTCTATTTTTTTTTCTCCTTTTTGAACTCAAGCTTGATTAATATTAAATTCAAATACTGCCACTTATTATTTTCTTGCTTACTTCTCAAATTAATTGATTTCTAGGTTTACAAGCCATACATTTAATTTCCGGAAATTTTGTGATTTGATACTTATCATATGAATACTGAGGTGATAAACTAGGTTGAAGACCAAGCAGAGAAAAACAATACATTTGATCTAAGTGCAAACACAACATGCACAAACCAATCATGACAGACAAAATGCACATTTCCTGGTTAATAGAGCAAATAATCATCACATGAGTGATAATGTTGTGATCTACTTTATAAATCATACAACTTCTTATATCTGGAGCTAGAAAAAGTGTTGAATCTGGTTTTTGAAAGATCTTTGCACTCTTCTGGACTAGAACATATAGAAATGGTGTTCTGAACCTTTAAACACTTTACAACATTTCCCTGCCTACTTGTTGGTATACATGTTGTCTACTCTTAATTTTTGTCTTGCCACTTAGTATCAGTTTTGAAGTTATAGTATCAGATTTTTCCTACTTAGTATCAGTTCTGAAGTTATAGTATCAGATTTTTCCTACTTAGTATCAGTTCTGAAGTTATAGTATCATATTTTTCCTACTTAGTATCAGTTCTAACTTCATAACTGAAGTGCCTCAAGCCTGTCAAGGAAAACATGTTCACATATCAGATTATATGGCATCTTCTCCTTCAGCATTATCTACTAAAACTATTTCAGAACTTGTTACTTAAATCCACAGCTCACAAACACATATAACACTTAAGTTTCTTTTTCTTCTTACATGCTATTTTCAAGATAACAAAGCAAAAGACACTCCTGAAAATACTTAGAACATATTAGAGTTCGTCTAGCTCATTTATTACAACAACACTGCTACTTTTCTTAAACACTTTAAATTCTTCAAGATCTCCAAATATCCATGCAAGCAAGCAAGCAACTCATGCATCTTTCCCTGCAGCAATACTTTGAACTGCCCCAATAAAATGAGACACCCCAAGTATTGCAAAGGCAACAAATAGGGTCAGAAATAAATTCTGGTGTGAGTGAAATCAAGGATGCAAAATATCTTGTAAATTCTTAAGGCTGTGCAGAGAGCTTTTCTGTTAGATGCTATTCAAATCCAAATTAAAACCTGAGAATATGTATATTCAAGTTTATCTACAAACATACACCCAAGCATTCATCCATTCACTTCATTCAGTTGTACATGTACAAAACTCCTATGGATTAACTCCCTAAATTCCATAGCATAATTTCTCCTTCTCATCTTTTTATTTTGTTTGGTCTGAACTCTTGCCATTGAACACCATGTGTGCATTGCAAAGGGGCTCAGTTCTGTTAACCCTTTACACAGAGGCCTACAGGACTTAAACAAGTCATGCACATACCCATCAACCACCTGATGATGAGTAGATCAAGGCACTACTCCTAAATTATTTTATAATTTAGAGACCATGCTTATTTATTTTTTTCTAGGGAATTTTTCTTTTAATTCCAGAGATACTTGTATTCTTTCCTTCCTTACATAGGTCAAGAATTATTTAAATCACTCAAAGATCATATCCAGACATACAAAGCATTTATGTAAAATTGCACACCTTATTTCAAAGTCATTTTTGCTTTAATCACATTTTCTAAAACCTGCTTATATTTTTATTTCTAGAAAATTTTCCATTGCTTACATAAATCTGAAGAAGTCATATGCAAAACTATATTTATTTTTACTATGAACATAGGATATGGTTTTTTGAGAAAAACCCATAAAAACTTATTGGCTTATGATTTGAACAAATCAGCACATATTTGTAATATTGCATTGTTCATATCATTTTTAATATAACTAGGCATAAGCATGAATCTCATTATTCACACTGCCTACTTCTTTTATTTCATTGATACCCTATTCCACAGTAAAACATTTAATTCATTTTTCATATAGAAGCTAGAATATATACTATCTATTTCTGTGATTAGTGTATTTGTTTGATTATCTATATTTTAAAACAAAAACTGAAATCATCACAACAAGTCAAAACAGATTAAAATCTAATCCAAAAACCCAACCAGAATATCATCCATGATCAACATATTTTCATCCAGAGAATAAAATCAAACAGAAAAGCATAATGTAATGTTTATATAAAATGACTTGGCTGCCCTTAACATGGGTCTTAATGCCTCAAATATCATAAGTAATTAATCACTCACCTTCCTTCCTCTTTTCCCCGAGAATGCTTAAGCTTGAGGGTATTGTGAGTTTTGCTTTTCTCCTTTTTTTTCTTAATTCTCTGTTTTCTCTCAGGAACAAAACTGCTGCTCTCCTCTCATTTTAAAACATTTAGCTAGGGTTTTGTGGGGAGAGAAAAGCCCATTTTATCCTTATACCATTTAGAAAATCATGTATATATGTTTATGGCTAAACGTGCCATTTCCTTTTTGATTTCTATTTCAGGAAAAAGCAGTTACTTCTTTGCTTTTCTGTGTACATGCTATTTGCATGATTTACCTACACATCATCTTTGTGTGACTCAGATACATTGTATACTTTGTTAGGCCTGAATAGTTCTCTTATATTATTTCAAACCATTTATTTTTTCCCTGATTTATTTTAAGAAGGTATTTATGCACAACAATACTAAACTGGTTCTTATGCAATTTAGTTATCAAAAGGACTTTATCATCTTATACTTCTCTGGCTACTCATATCTAATACATATATATTTATATATATAGGAGATATGTGTATATAAAAACTCACTCATATTTGATCATTTTCTTCCCATTATACTTTATTGAAAAATCTCTATCCTCTTATTTAATTATTTCACTTACTCCTAATATTTATTTATTTTTTTCAAATTATTCTATTCTTAAATATTTCCTATTAACTGATTTTCTTTCTTCTCATTATTGTTTTACTGAAAACAACTATCCCCTTCATTATATTTTTAACTCATTCTCAATATTTATTTTCAGACTATATTTTCTTTTCTTAAAAATTCTCATTTTTCTGATTTTATTAAAATTATTTTTATCTCAATAATTTGGGTCTTCACAATTCTGTAATTTTATTCTTCTGTATCTTATTTCTTTAGAATAAAACCCATTTGATAATCTGTTCATTTGGGATGTTTGGGTAAGACATGTGTGGTTTATTGTCGACTTGAATTGTCTAAAATGGCGGGTCATCACATTCCCATACCAATCAAAAATTTTAATTGTTTATTAAAATTCCTTGTTTCATAGAAGAGCACAAAATTCAGTAGAATATAAATGAAAGCATTGAAAGTGAGCTATGGATCGTGTAATATGGATATACGATAATGCAGATTACACAGATGATAGTTATACAGTAAATAATGCGGAATATAAATGCATTATAATAAAAAATAACACCAGAGATTTTTATACTGGTTCGGAGCTCTGTCCTACGTCCAGTCCCAGACTCCTTCTGGAATTTCACTAAAACAGCAACCCTCACTTAACCCGGAGGAATAGGTTTATACAACCCTTGAGCAGCCAAACAAAGACCTGAGCAGCAGAACAGGATTTTGGAAGAGTATAGTGAGTGATCGAGACCCATTGTTCACTAGTGGATTTTGGAAGAGCTTCCAAGAAGTTTTGGGAACTGAGTTGTGTTTAAGTACAGCTTATCACCCTCAGATGGATGGTCAGACCGAGAGAGTCAACCGAGTTTTGGAAGATCTCCTCAGAGCATGTGTTTTGGACTTCGGAGGATCATGGAAAGATCACCTTCATTTGGTGGAGTTTGCATACAACAACAGTTACCAGTCTAGTATTGGTATGGCACCGTATGAGGCGTTGTATGGAAGACCGTGTAATTCTCCGACATGTTGGTTAGAAGCAGGAGAAAAGCTGATGCTTGGGCCAGAGACGATTCGACAGACTACGGAGTGCATAGAGATCATTCGGCAACGAATGAAGGCAGCCCAAGACCGTCAGAAAAGTTATGCCGATAAGCGTCGTAAGGATTTGGAATTCGACGTTGGTGATATGGTTTTCGTGAAGATTTCTCCACTAAAGAATGTTATTCGATTCGGGAAGAAAGGAAAATTGACTCCGAGATTTGTTGGACCATTCCCAATCATCGAGCGAATTGGAAAGCTCGCCTATAGATTGGAGTTACCGGAGAAGATGTCGGGTGTGCATAATGTTTTTCACGTATCATATCTACGGAAGTATGTGCACGACTCGAATACAGTGGTTTCTGCTGATAGCTGTGAAGACTTCGAAGTTGATCTAGTTGATAGAAGACCTCGTAAGCCGCTTCGTGTTGTTGAAACTGACACGAAACAGCTTAGGAGGAAGGTAGTTAAGTTGCTCAAGGTACAATGGAGCGATGATGATAACGACTGTACGTGGGAGGTGGAAGAGAGGATGAAGGCAGCTCATCCTGAACTCTTCAAGGTATGGCCCTAAGGTGTCGTGCCATCTCGCAATATTGTAACTTGTTCTAGTTTTAGAATTCTGCATGCTAAGCTAGAATTGGATGCAAGGTTTGTTGATTGCTATGGATGATAGGCGTGCAGAATAGTTTTGATTGCTTTGATTGTGTGGAATTTCGGGGGTGAAATTCCTAAGGGGGAGAGAATGTAACGACCCGTATTTTACGGATCGAGAAGTTTGTCAAAATCTGGGATTTTCAGCATTTTCTAGTTGTTTCAGATTTTGGTTGAATTTGCCTAAGTCCTAGGTCGTACGCGACCTAGAGGTTAGTTAAATATTGTTGGCAACTTAGGAGATAAGTCGTGACCGACCTTAGAATGTTGGGGATTGGTGGCCTTAAGGTTTGGAGTTAGGTCGCGTGATGGATGGTAAGGGTTTAGGTCGTAGACGACCTAAAAGGAAGGAGACTTTAGAGTTTCTGGCGAGTTAAGGTGTTAGCGACCTAAGGAGTTGCCGTGTTAGCGACCTAAGGAGTTAGCGTGTTAGCGACCTAAGGGGTTGGGGTGTTAGCGACCTAAGGAGATAGGTCGCATAAGTGTTAGGTCGTAGCACTGATAGGTCGCGTGGGTCTAAGTGTTAGGTCGTAACATCTTTAGGTCGTCTAGACGACTTAGGAGTGGTTGAGTATCTGTGATTGGTTAAGTCGGAGGTCCTGCTAAGTCGTAGGTCATGTGATGTTATTAGGTCACGTGTTGGCTTAAGCGTTAGGTCGCGTGGGAGTCTAAGGTATTAAGTTGTAACCTCGTTATGTCGTAGGTCGGCAAGGCAGTTAAGTGTTTGGTCGCGTTAAGACGTGTGTGTTTTGTAGGCAGTTAGGTCGGCAACGACCTAAGTTAGGTCGTGGACTTCTATGGTTGTTAAGTCGCGATGTGTTAGGTCGCTGAGGAGTTGAGTCGTAGCCTATGTGTTAAGTCGCGCGTTGCGTTAGGTCGTAGGTCGCTGGGTGTTTGGATGCGCTGAAGTGTTAGGTCGGAGAGGCTTAGGTCGTAAGTCGGAAGCGACTTAGGGAGATAGCCAGATTTCGACTTAAGGAATTTCAGCTATAAATAGGAGGGGTTGTTCTCACTTTTTGGGATCCGGATTTTGAAGCGACGAAGTGCTGCCATTTTGAGAGCTCGACTTCTACACTTCTTCACTTCTTTTCTCCACTCTAACCTAGTGCTTACATCCATCCAAATCGAAGATCAAGATTGAAGATCCAAGAGCTTAGATTGAAGATCTTCATCTTTTCAAGAGAGATTTCTTCGTTTGAAGCGGATTCGTGATAGATCAAGCTTCATCCTTCGCTGTCCAGATCTGAAGCGTGTTGATTTGGGTTTGTTTGGGTGATTTGGTGAGTGGTGATTATCTCTCACACGGATCCAAAGGAGTATATCGGATTGTTGGCTCGATTTGGTGTTAAAATAGTGATTTCCATGCATTTTCTTCATCCAAAGTGTAGATCCATATAGATCCATTGTTCATGATGATGTTACATCCACTTTATCATATGTTAACCTATGCAAGATCATTCATCAAGTTTGTAGAGATATAATTCATGTTTTCATGCTTATTGGACTTTCAACTCTTTAATTACGAAAATGCCATTATTGTTATAATTGTCTACTTAGATCATATTGAATGCTTGATTGCTTGGATTGATGTTTGATTTGATTGATTGTTATGAACTAGATGATTGATGATTAGATTTAGATCGAAGATGATTCAAAAGCTAAGGGAAAGGCTCTTGGATTGGGAAAGCTGCTCGTGGCATATGTAGCGGGATGATGAAGCTCTTATGCATAGATTTGATGATGTGATGTTGAGATGAGACTTTGCGAGGATGTGATGAAGACTTGGTCTAATCCAGACGGGATCATTCCAAGCACGTTGATAACTCGGTGATATGATTCGAGTTGAGGATAATGAATGGATATGAGAATAGTCGTCGAGGAGGATGACTAGGAGGCTTGGATAGCATCGTTGTTGAAGGTTCTAGCATGCTCTAAGCAAGAGTACGTTTGGGCAGATTCGATAGTCCCAACGGCCAACTGTTGATGGTCGAGTACTCTGGGCAGATTCGATAGTCCTGGGCACGGGCTGCGACGACGTGCGGGAGTTATGTCTAGAACCGGGGTTTCCATTAGCCCTTGACGGACGGCTGAAAGAATGTGCCGGTCATTCAATTAACGGTGATATCGAAGCAATGATAACAGTGATAGCCAGAGTCATGGATGTTTGGTTGTATCGTCATTCGGACTCAAGAGCGGTATTTTCTGGGTGCTTATCTGAATTTAGGCCTTGGTACTTGGAAAACATCGCCCTTGACTCGAGTGATAGTAGATTTACTTTAAATTGTATGCTCTGCTCTGCTTGCTTCTGCTTAGTGTGTGTCTGGGGGCTATCACTGTAGAGTGAGGTTGGAGTGGGATGGTTGTATTCCTATTCCTTTTCCTTTATGCTCTTTTGGTATGTTGTTAGTTAATTTACTGCTCACTAAGACTGTTGTCTGACTCAAGGCTTTATGTTTTAATTCTTATTGCCTTGGGCTGTTCGTCCATTTTTGGGACGGGCAGACTAGGTAACAGGTGACAGGTGCTGTTCTCTTCTCACGATGCTGATATCGAAGACGAGCTGGAGGGTTGCATATTATCTTCTTATTATATGTACTGGATGTTCCGCTGTTTTGTATTCTATGAGAGATATGTAGTGAGGCTTGATGTATTGACTATTTGGATGCTTGTATTCAACTATTATGGAGTTTTATAGGATGGCATTTTGTTCTGTAAAGCTTCACTATACATATGTTCTATTGTATTTTGTCCATGCGCTGTGAGCAATACGATAGATTCTGTTGTTTTAATTTACCTTGACAATCGTCCATGGTCGCCTGGCACACTTTACAGCGCACTTTCTCTAGATTCGGTGCAGGGGTCATGGGCGGTCGTCACATTTGGTATCAGAGCATTGGTTAATCGATTTTACCCAACGCTCGCTGTCGTAACTACGTATGAGAGACGTACTTGTAATTTAATGGATGATTACTATATATAATATAGTAGCTTAAAAGTAAGTTAGTCCTTTGTGCAGTTGTTTCTCTAGATGTTCTAATCATTCCTTTTTATAGATATTGAGAATGAGTCGAAGAGGGAGACCAGCTGCTAGGGAAGGCCGTGCTACTGAAGAGACTGCTGATTATGCAGCCATGTTCGAAGCTATGATGACTTCGATCATGAGAAGGATACCAGTTCCGGGGGCGGCAGTTGATGTTGGAGTTCAGGTTCAGACTCCGAAACCAGTGGATTTTGCTAAGTTGTGCAAGGACTATACTGCTCTTGGAGGGAAGGTTTTCTTGGGAACAGAATCAACTATCAAAGTCCAGAGATGGATAGATGCTTGTAGAAGGATCTTTGGTGATTTGGGAATTGATGATGCAACTAAGAGGAAGTTGGCATCAAGGCAGCTTCAAGGGAGAGCTTCTGATTGGTGGAACTCTATTACCATCAATACTGCGGAGGAAGAGATTACTTGGGAGCAATTCCAAGCTAGATTTGAAGCTAAGTTCATTTCTACAGCTCAGAAGTCTGTTCTGTTCAAGAGGTTTGTGGAGCTCAAGCAAGGTGGAAGATCAGTTCTGGAGTATGTTTCTGAGTTTGAAGCTTTGTCCAAGTATGCCCGGTCATATATTGAATCTGCTTATCAGAAGAATGAGAAGTTTGTGACGGGCTTGGACAGTTATCTGGGGAGACAGTTGGTGGATCATTTGGACGATTCATTTGAGAAGCTTGTGGAGAAAGCTCTCAGGCAAGAGAGTCTGTTTCCTAAGGAAGGATCTGTTGTTGCTGTGGCCAGGGAAGAGTCTAAACCCCAGCAGGGTGGAAACAAGAAGAGGAAGCAGCAGCAGCAGAAGGGTAAGGATGGCCAGAAGAAGCCGAAAGGCGAAGTGACTTGCTACAATTGTCAGCAGAAGGGCCATTTCTCAAAGGATTGTAAGAATCCCAAGGTGCCGATGAAGTGTCACAACTGTGACAAGCCGGGGCATTTCAGAAAGAATTGTCCAGAACCGAGGAGAGATAAGCAGATTGTGCAAGCTTATGCTTTGGGAGCTGTTCCGTCGTCTTCAAAAGCTCCTACCGCTGAAGAGAAAGGAAAGAGTGTGGTGGTTCAAGGTACTCTTTTCCTATGTGGTGTTCCAGTTAGGGTTTTGTTTGATACTGGAGCGTCGCATTCGTTTGTTTGTAATGAACTCGTAGGACGGTTAGATTTGAAGCCGGATATTGTTGATAGGCCATTGGTTGTGACTAATCCAGTTGGGGGTTCGTCTTGTTTGTGTATGTTATGCCGTGGACTAGTTGTATCGAGTCATGGTTGCTCTTTTGTTTGTGATTGCTTTGTTCTAAACTTTGCGGGGTTCGGAATTATTTTGGGTATGGACTGGCTTAGGAAGTATGCGGCTAAGGTTGATTGCGAGAGGTTGGAAGTGACAGTCGAGAATGTGGATGGGCGAAAGGTGGTGATACGATGTAAGCATGAAGAAGGCGTCTTCATGAGCTTCATGTATTCGCTAGTTGTTCCACAGGATGGACTGTCATCGGTGCCGATCGCTAATGGATTCGAGGATGTCTTTGACGAAGTCAAAGGGTTGCCGCCGCATAGAGAGATCGAGTTTCGTATAGATCTAGTTGAAGGAGCCAGACCTGTTGTGATGCCTCTTAGGCGGATGGCGCCTAGGGAACAGCGAGAGTTGAGGGTGCAAGTTGATGACCTTTTTCAAAAAGGATTCATTCGGCGTAGTGTGTCCGAGTGGGGTGCACCAGTTGTGTTTGCAACCAAGGCAGATGGGTCGTTGAGATTGTGCGTCGATTATCGTGAGCTGAATAAGGTGACTAAGAAGAACAAGTATCCATTGCCGAGAATAGATGACTTGTTTGATCAGCTTCACGAAGCTAAGGTGTTTTCTCAGATGGATTTGGCAACGGGATTTCACTAGTTGAGAGTGGCTAAGGATAGTGTGCCGAAGACTGCTTTTCGGACACCATCGGGTTTCTATGAGTGGATGGTAATGCCGTTTGGATTGACTAACGCGCCAGCATATTTTGTGGATCTTATGAATAGAGTGTTCAGAGATTAGTTGAACAAGTTCGTACTTGTGTTCGTGGATGATATTCTGATTTATTCCAGAACGGAAGAAGAGCACAAGACGCACTTGCGAATTGTTTTGGAAATCTTGCGGAAACATCAGCTGAAGGCTAAGTTTTCGAAGTGTCACTTCTGGAAGAGTGAAGTGAGGTTCTTAGGCCATGTTATTTCTGGAAATGGAATAGCGGTTGATCCCGCTAAGGTGGCAGCAATCCAGGATTGGGTTAGACCTAAGAATGCATCTGATGTGAGAAGTTTTCTTGGATTAGCAGGATATTATCGACGGTTTATCAAAGACTTCTCCAAGGTAGCTGCGCCGTTAACATGATTGCCGAAAAAGAACCAAGTGTTCAGTTGGGATGCTAAGTGTGAGCAAGCTTTCGGAATCCTGAAAGAGAGATTGACGAGTGCTCCTGTTTTGACTATTCCAAGTGGGAATGATGAGATGGTGGTTTACACCGACGCATGTGGTACTGGACTTGGAGCAGTGCTGATGCAGAAGAATAAAGTTGTTGCGTATGCAAGTCGACAACTGAAGCCGCATGAAAGGAATTACCCAACTCATGATTTGGAGTTAGCGGCGATTGTATTTGCTCTGAAGATGTGGAGACATTATCTGTTGGGAGTTCGATTCGAGTTGTTTACGGATCATAAGTCGTTGAAGTATCTTTTCTCCCAAAAGGATTTGAATCTTCGGCAGCAACGTTGGCTAGAGTTTTTGGCATCATATGATTTTTGTATAGCTTATACTCCGGGAAAATGTAACGCAGTGGCAGATGCGTTAAGTCGAAGACATGCAGGATTGGGAGCCATGTTTTCAGAATGGAAGAGTCTCGAGTATTTAGCTGGATTTGACTTCAGGCCTAGATGCGAATTGGAACCTGAGATGTTGGCAAACTTATCAATAAGACCCACTCTTGTGGAAAGGATTGGCGAGAGCCAAAAGCGAGATGATAAGCTTGTCAAGATTATCCGTGAATTGGAATCTGGATTGGATCCAGAAAAGGATAAAGGATTCGAGGTCGATCGAGAGGGTTGGCTTCGGAAGCAAGGACGACTAGTTGTTCCCGATATAGATGAATTGAGGAGTGAAGTTCTAAAGGAAAGTCATCACTCGAAGCTGACAATTCATCCAGGTGGAAATAAGATGTATCAGGATATGAAGAGAACCTACTACTGGGAAGGTATGAAGAAGGATGTTGGAAATTTTATTTCCAAGTGTATGAACTGCCAGTTGGTAAAAGCCGAACAGAAGAAGCCAAGTGGATTGCTTCAGCCATTAGAAGTTCCTACATGGAAGTGGGAGCAGATATCGATGGATTTTATTGATGGATTGCCTAGAACCAGAAAGGGAAATGAAGGGATTTGGATCATTGTAGATCGTTTGACTAAGAGTGCACGATTCATTCCTGTTCGATCGACTAGGACTGCATCAAAGTTGGCTGAGTTATATGTTAAGTGGATAGTTCGATTCCATGGTATTCCGAAGAGTATAGTGAGTGATCGAGACCCATTGTTCACTAGTGGATTTTGGAAGAGCTTCCAAGAAGTTTTGGGAACTGAGTTGTGTTTAAGTACAGCTTATCACCCTCAAACGGATGGTCAGACCGAGAGAGTCAACCGAGTTTTGGAAGATCTCCTCAGAGCATGTGTTTTGGACTTCGGAGGATCATGGGAAGATCACCTTCATTTGGTGGAGTTTGCATACAACAACAGTTACCAGTCTAGTATTGGTATGGCACCGTATGAGGCGTTGTATGGAAGACCGTGTAATTCTCCGACATGTTGGTTAGAAGCAGGAGAAAAGCTGATGCTTGGGCCAGAGACGATTCGACAGACTACGGAGTGCATAGAGATCATTCGGCAACGAATGAAGGCAGCCCAAGACCGTCAGAAAAGTTATGCCGATAAGCGTCGTAAGGATTTGGAATTCGACGTTAGTGATATGGTTTTCGTGAAGATTTCTCCGCTAAAGAATGTTATTCGATTCGGGAAGAAAGGAAAATTGACTCCGAGATTTGTTGGACCATTCCCAATCATCGAGCGAATTGGAAAGCTCGCCTATAGATTGGAGTTACCGGAGAAGATGTCGGGTGTGCATAATGTTTTTCACGTATCATATCTACGGAAGTATGTGCACGACTCGAATACAGTGGTTTCTGCTGATAGCTGTGAAGACTTCGAAGTTGATCTAGTTGATAGAAGACCTCGTAAGCCGCTTCGTGTTGTTGAAACTGACACGAAACAGCTTAGGAGGAAGGTAGTTAAGTTGCTCAAGGTACAATGGAGCGATGATGATAACGACTGTACGTGGGAGGTGGAAGAGAGGATGAAGGCAGCTCATCCTGAACTCTTCAAGGTATGGCCCTAAGGTGTCGTGTCATCTCGCAATATTGTAACTTGTTCTAGTTTTAGAATTCTGCATGCTAAGCTAGAATTGGATGCAAGGTTTGTTGATTGCTATGGATGATAGGCGTGCAGAATAGTTTTGATTGCTTTGATTGTGTGGAATTTCGGGGGCGAAATTCCTAAGGGGGAGAG
Organism: Allium fistulosum; assembly: GCA_030737815.1. Lineage (NCBI taxonomy): Eukaryota > Viridiplantae > Streptophyta > Magnoliopsida > Asparagales > Amaryllidaceae > Allium > Allium fistulosum. The sequence continues at coordinate 56,278,137 of CM060905.1, forward strand.
AATGTAACGACCCGTATTTTACGGATCGAGAAGTTTGTCAAAATCTGGGATTTTCAGCATTTTCTAGTTGTTTCAGATTTTGGTTGAATTTGCCTAAGTCCTAGGTCGTACGCGACCTAGAGGTTAGTTAAATATTGTTGGCAACTTAGGAGATAAGTCGTGACCGACCTTAGAATGTTGGGGATTGGTGGCCTTAAGGTTTGGAGTTAGGTCGCATGAAGGATGGTAAGGGTTTAGGTCGTAGACGACCTAAAAGGAAGGAGACTTTAGAGTTTCTGGCGAGTTAAGGTGTTAGCGACCTAAGGAGTTGCCGTGTTAGCGACCTAAGGAGTTAGCGTGTTAGCGACCTAAGGGGTTGGGGTGTTAGCGACCTAAGGAGATAGGTCGCATAAGTGTTAGGTCGTAGCACTGATAGGTCGCGTGGGTCTAAGTGTTAGGTCGTAACATCGTTAGGTCGTCTAGACGACTTAGGAGTGGTTGAGTATCTGTGATTGGTTAAGTCGGAGGTCCTGCTAAGTCGTAGGTCACGTGATGTTATTAGGTCGTGTGTTGGCTTAAGCGTTAGGTCGCGTGGGAGTCTAAGGCATTAAGTCGTAACCTCGTTATGTCGTAGGTCGGCAAGGCAGTTAAGTGTTTGGTCGCGTTAAGACGTGTGTGTTTTGTAGGCAGTTAGGTCGGCAACGACCTAAGTTAGGTCGTGGACTTCTATGGTTGTTAAGTCGCGATGTGTTAGGTCGCTGAGGAGTTGAGTCGTAGCCTATGTGTTAAGTCGCGCGTTGCGTTAGGTCGTAGGTCGCTGGGTGTTTGGATGCGCTGAAGTGTTAGGTCGGAGAGGCTTAGGTCGTAAGTCGGAAGCGACTTAGGGAGATAGCCAGATTTCGACTTAAGGAATTTCAGCTATAAATAGGAGGGGTTGTTCTCACTTTTTGGGATCCGGATTTTGAAGCGACGAAGTGCTGCCATTTTGAGAGCTCGACTTCTACACTTCTTCACTTCTTTTCTCCACTCTAACCTAGTGCTTCCATCCATCCAAATCGAAGATCAAGATTGAAGATCCAAGAGCTTAGATTGAAGATCTTCATCTTTTCAAGAGAGATTTCTTCGTTTGAAGCGGATTCGTGATAGATCAAGCTTCATCCTTCGCTGTCCAGATCTGAAGCGTGTTGATTTGGGTTTGTTTGGGTGATTTGGTGAGTGGTGATTATCTCTCACACGGATCCAAAGGAGTATATCGGATTGTTGGCTCGATTTGGTGTTAAAATAGTGATTTCCATGCATTTTCTTCATCCAAAGTGTAGATCCATATAGATCCATTGTTCATGATGATGTTACATCCACTTTATCATATGTTAACCTATGCAAGATCATTCATCAAGTTTGTAGAGATATAATTCATGTTTTCATGCTTATTGGACTTTCAACTCTTTAATTACGAAAATGCCATTATTGTTATAATTGTCTACTTAGATCATATTTGAATGCTTGATTGCTTGGATTGATGTTTGATTTGATTGATTGTTATGAACTAGATGATTGATGATTAGATTTAGATCGAAGATGATTCAAAAGCTAAGGGAAAGGCTCTTGGCTTGGGAAAGCTGCTCGTGGCATATGTAGCGGGATGATGAAGCTCTTATGCATAGATTTGATGATGTGATGTTGAGATGAGGCTTTGCGAGGCTGTGATGAAGACTTGGTCTAATCCAGACGGGATCATTCCAAGCACGTTGATAACTCGGTGATATGATTCGAGTTGAGGATAATGAATGGATATGAGAATAGTCGTCGAGGAGGATGACTAGGAGGCTTGGATAGCATCGTTGTTGAAGGTTCTAGCATGCTCTAAGCAAGAGTACGTTTGGGCAGATTCGATAGTCCCAACGGCCAACTGTTGATGGTCGAGTACTCTGGGCAGATTCGATAGTCCTAGGCACGGGCTGCGACGACGTGCGGGAGTTATGTCTAGAACCGAGGTTTCCATTAGCCCTTGACGGACGGCTGAAAGAATGTGCCGGTCATTCAATTAACGGTGATATCGAAGCAATGATAACAGTGATAGCCAGAGTCATGGATGTTTGGTTGTATCGTCATTCGGACTCAAGAGCGGTATTTTCCGGGTGCTTATCTGAATTTAGGCCTTGGTACTTGGAAAACATCGCCCTTGACTCGAGTGATAGTAGCTTTACTTTAAATTGTATGCTCTGCTCTGCTTGCTTCTGCTTAGTGTGTGTCTGGGGGCTATCACTGTAGAGTGAGGTTGGAGTGGGAGGGTTGTATTCCTATTCCTTTTCCTTTATGCTCTTTTGGTATGTTGTTAGTTAATTTACTGCTCACTAAGACTATTGTCTGACTCAAGGCTTTATGTTTTAATTCTTATTGCCTTGGGCTGTTCGTCCATTTTTGGGACGGGGAGACTAGGTAACAGGTGACAGTTGTTGTTCTCTTCTCACGATGCTGATATCGAAGACGAGCTGGAGGGTTGCATATTATCTTCTTATTATATGTACTGGATGTTCCGCTGTTTTGTATTCTATGAGAGATATGTAGTGAGGCTTGATGTATTGACTATTTGGATGCTTGTATTCAACTATTATGGAGTTTTATAGGATGGCATTTTGTTCTGTAAAGCTTCACTATACATATGTTCTATTGTATTTTGTCCATGCGCTGTGAGCAATACGATAGATTCTGTTGTTTTAATTTACCTTGACAATCGTCCATGGTCGCCTGGCACACTTTACAGCGCACTTTCTCTAGATTCGGTGCAGGGGTCATGGGCGGTCGTCACATAAAAAGTAGCGACTATTGACGAAGAGTTTTGGTTGAAGTGTTGCGTCCGAATCTCTTTGTAGAGATTCGTAACTCTTCACAAATGGTAGTGTCTTTTCATAAAATATAGTTGTTATAAAAATTCAGTCAATTGAACCTCTGGGTCAGTCGACTAGATATTCAAACGAATTTTAAAATTAATATTTGTATATCTGTGCACCTGTGCATGTTGCACAAAAATTGTCAGGTCAGTCGACTGACCTAGTAATTTTTGTGCAATCTGCACAGTTTTCACAAGTTTATATATATTATATATGATTCTAAAAGAAATTTTTTGATTATATATATATATATATATTTCATATGCTTATATATGTATAAATCATTTGAAAACAAGAAGATTATATATATAAGCTAATATATACGTAAACGAGGAGAGATCTTAACAAAATTAACTTAAGACTCAAAACAAAAATAATATAAAAATTGATGCACCGTTTTTGATGTCTTGTCTCCATGTAGTATATATTCTCTTTTTGTTGTAACAGTCGTCAAATCTGTATGTTGTAGTGATAGCTTCGTGTCATGAATCAAAACCAAGTCTCAACATTCTCCCCCTTTTGATTGATGACAACCTGTAAATAGATATAAATTTTGACTGTATATAATATAAAAACTTACTCTCTGTAACATCCCGAAATTTTCGACCCCGAAAGTCCGACACTAATATGTTCACTGTAGAAGTGTCGGACAATCGAACGCCGAAAACTCCAGATTGTTAGGGTAAAGAAGAAAAAGAGGTAGAAGAAGAAACAGAAAAAAAAACAACAGCACAAAATCTCACGATCGCAGCGGAACAAATATAATATCAAATAGCAGCACTTACATAAAGAAAGCTGTAAATGTCAATTTACATTCAATATATCAGAGTACAATCATCAACAAATAATCCGGACAATTATAGTAACTTGTCCCTGGATACAATCAACACAAATTCTAATATACAGCGGAATATAATCAATACGTCCCTGCCATCCAACTCGCCTCCTGAGCTCCAGAACGTCCTAACCTGAAAATCTGTAATACTCGGTCTGACCCGAGCATTACAATAAAGTAACACCCGAGTCAGGCTGGAAACCAGCATGAGTAAACCCATTTAAATTGAAATACAAGGTTGTAAAGCTTCTTTGAAAACCCAGGGTAACTCGTTCATCACTACGAGTTTTATCTTGCTATAGCCAAACATTTATTTCACAAAATAATGTCTAAGTACCGTTACTTAGTTTCAATGGTCCAGATTACTCAATTTATTCCATTCCAGCCTATTCGATTTACAAATCAAATCTATAAAGAATTATAGATTACTAATCGAAGTGGTTCCGGATATCGCAGATATCCGATCCTGGTCTCTTCGAATTCAATACCATCTTTTTAAGCCAAGTTGTTTAAGTTAAATAATTCAATTAAACTTCAGAACAACATATTCACACAGCAATTCATCACAGATCGATACCTTACACTATCACAGTTCAAACTATTTCATATCACAGAACATCATGATTTATCAGACTAGAGATATTAATCACTCCAAGCATTTAGTACAATTTAATCATCCATATGCTAGATAACTAGTTATACAATTCTAATTAATTTAATTAACACAAATAAATTAATTACTTTTAAATCCTGCTTAATTAACCTTAATTAAACCATTTAATTAATTTTTGAAATTAATTAATTATTCTTTAATCATTTAATCATTCACATTAATTAATTAACCTTTAATTACTTACATTAATTAATGATCCTTTAATTACTTACATTAATTAATTATCCTTTAATTAATTTCATTAAGTAATTATCCTTTAATTACATTAATTAATTATCCTATAATTACTTAAGTTAATTAATTAACCCATAATTACTTAAGTCCTTAATTAATCTAAGATAAACCATTATCTTAATTAATTACTTTATTAAATCATTATTAAATTTATTTAATAAACCTTGGAAATACTTTATCATTAACGTATGAATTAACTTAAGACCCTTAAGTTAATTAATAATTAAATTTTTTTTACCTTTTTAATTAACTACTTAATTACACTATTTAAATTTATTTAAAATAAACTTTAAGAATTAATTAAAATAAGAACATTCCATAAAATATCTTAAACTTAATTAATTTAAAATAATTTATTTTATAACTTTAACTAATCCCAAACTTAAATAAACAATTATTATTTAAAAGAATTAATTAAGAATTTTTTTTTAAAACTTGATTTATTTTAACCTTTAGAAACTTGTTAATACCCTAGCTTTGACCCGAGCCAAACCCTGTGCTTACCCGCACTCAAACCCGAGCCACATTCTACATTTTTTTTAAAACTTGTTTGTTTATTTTTAAATTTTAAAACTGTTATAACATGTTAAAACCCACGCGAACACACCCGAAGCCAAACTTGAGCCACCTCTTCTCTTTCCCGAGTCCAAACCCGAGGCTATCTCCTTCTTCTCCCTTCTCTTATACCAGACCTGAAAACCAGACACAACTGACATGCATACAGGTGCACGCATGAACGCCGATGCTCCGGTCAACGCTGCCACCTCCAGCATGTTGATGACAACCTCCTCTAACAGTCCGACCACCCAGACCTTCGAATCAAACACGAAATCGAAAACGAGCAACATGGGTACAACTGGAACAAAATTGATCAACCAAGAATCACCTCGACCCACTGCCTCAAATCACCAGATGCTTCGAAACTCCGACCGAATCCTCGCCAAAGTCCCCCGCTCCAATTTCCCCACCTCCGAACGAGTCTAATTCACCCACGTTGTCACACGAACCTTTGAAACATCGTCGACCCAAAACTGTCGACAAACCTTACTTCGCCGTCTCCAAGCCGCTCCGATGATCGATAAACTCGGCGACCATTTTTCCCTTGCTCCACGCCACACGAGCTACCTTCTACGTCAATCGCGACACTCAACCACCTCCCGATCGCCGGAAATCAATGAAAATGCAAATACCGACTCGAGAAATCTCAACATTTACAAACTTAAAAATCAAGATATGATTATCAAAAATCACCATTTTTCAATACGAATTAGATTCTATAATCAAAACTTGAATTTAAGATGATCGATTTCTGACTTATAAAAAAATGTTTTTTTTACCGACGCACAAAGAAAATATTTTATTAGATCATTACTGTAATTTCTCATTTTTGAAATAAATACTCAACATATATACTTGAAATTATTTTGAAAAATAATATTACATTATTACAATCATTTTCACTTTAAAGATCATAGTCTAACAATGTTTCGTTGGGAAGATATGAATTTATTTATGTTTTCTTGAGTCTGTGAACACTACAGAGGCTAGTATACATACACATAGACATGCACACCAATATACAGAGTAGTTCAAACTATATTCTAGTTAAAAACATCCATGCAAACCATATTTACAACATTACTACACAGATTTATTACATGCATCAAGTATAAACACAGTTTTAGTTTTTAAAGAGGTGTTTACTCACCTGTATTTTTGAAAACAGAGAATAGGCTTTTATCTGGAACTTGATTTTGAAGCTAATAGTTTATTTTGAATTGAATCTGATTTGCTTTAAATTTTGCTCAGGTTAAAGCTTGAAGTTGTTTTGATTCCCTTTTATTTTTAGTTTAGAATAAGATGAAAGAAAGGATTGAGAATGGATAAGTAAAAGTTTGAACTAAAACCAGCCAAGTTCTCTAACATTTTTATTTATATTTCAATTTTAAGAGAAAACTAATGTCACTTGTTATTTTGCATGTTACTCTAAGCTACAAATGTCAAATGCATATATTTAATAATTTCTTATGTTTTATTAATATATGTTTTATGTTTTTATATTTATACTTATAATGTTTAACTCATGAATTACAAAAGATATATACATATATATTAAAGCTTTTTATTTATTCTTGTTTAAATCTTTTACTTAAGTTATTACTATTTCAAATAATAACTATACATAAAGGTTTTTCTTTAATGTTTTGGAAATATAGAATTTTAACTTTAACTAGCTTTTGAAAATTATTACATTGAATTCAAACCAATGCTTCCTAATAACAATACATACATATATATATATATATTATAATTAGAAATATTTTATGTGAATTTTTGATATATATATGTATCCACACTTTTACAAACTTCCATATATTCTACTTCTCATGGCATATATATACATATATATATATATATATGTATGTATATACACACTTATATACTTGTATATGTATATACTCAAGGTTTTAAATCTCCCCGAGATCAGCCGAGATGAAAATCCGAGATATTAGCCAAAATCCAAGATTTGGCAGCTTGGTTAGTTATAAGTCTTTTAAATATCGCCCGAGACAGCCGAGATATTTGCCCGAGATATTGGCCAAAATCCGAGATTTGAAACCTTGTATATACTTATAATTTCAACATTATAAAGTTTGCATACATCTATTTATATATTTATTAATTTACTATAAGATTTATCATTTCCAGATATTTATAATTCAACATTTATCTACAGTTTTCAAATCCACTTATATACATCCACATATTTTTAATTATCATAATTTTATTCGTTCAACTAAATAACATTGGTATCTCAATTGTAAAAATCCGTTAATTATCAGATGTCCAAAAATCCGGGTTATCACACTCCCCCTGAATATTTGACGATCTATATCCTGCATTCTTAATGGTAGTGGTAAGTTTTCTCCCCCTTTGTCATCGACAAAAAGGAATAAAGAGCATGAATAATAGTATGATGTATTCATGGATATTAAAAAAAGAAATGAAAATTCATACAGTACAATATCACAATCAAGAGTTTTGAAATAATACGAAAACAATGGCTATTTAGTACAAGCCATAATGTTTTGAAATAATAAACTAATGTTTCTAGAACATAAGAGAGGCAATAACTTACTCTATTATACGTTTACCCCTATCACCATGAGAACTTTGACCACCACTTTCACCTCCGTTTCCGCCGTTGTCGCTGCTACTCGCTTGATCATCAGAAGAGGAAGACCAAGTGAAGGCAGGTTGTTTACCCGGATCACCTAGTGTAGCCGTGGAAGTGCCGGATGAACACGAGATCGCTTGCCATAACTTTGCAAAAAAACCTTTAACTTTATCAAGATTTTTGTCAACCTTAGTGGTATGAGATTGAAGAATTTGTTGGTTACGACATATCATGGAAATAGACTCATGTAGAGGAAGGCCCAGATTAGGAATCATAATTTCATCTTGTTGACGAACAGTTGATCTTTGGCGAGTTGGACGGTGAGATGATGCTTTGCCTTGTTGTTATGGTGGTTGATCTTGAGGTATTGGCATTGAGTCCATTCTTCAAAAGAAATGATAGGAGGAGGTCGAGCAACCGGTAATTTCATTAAAGCTAGAGTACATGAGTTTAAGTAGCCGATGGTAGAAACTAGTGAGTCGGGTTCCGGAATCTCACATTCTTTTAGTAAGCGCATAATGTACTCACCGTAGTATATGACATTCATTCGACCATTGTTGAAGCTTAAGAACTCATCAAGAATTAACCGGAGCCAATTGACTTTGATATTTCCAAAGATGGCATATAAGGCTTTGAAATTATGTTCATAAACGAGTTCGTAACTTCCGGTTCTCGGAGTTACAATTTTCATTAATGCACGGTGCATAATTCTAGCTCGAGGCCTTAAGGACATAGACTTGAGTTGACGCATATCATCTTTCAAAAATAAATGACTTATACGATCACGAACTACCATATCACAGTCAACATTACTTAACTCAATTCCATCATTTCTAGATTTTAAAATGTGAGCCATTTGATCTAGGGAGAAAAATACTGATTTTGCATAAACCAAACTCCATACACAATCATCTTGGTTTTGAATGTTTTGATGACCTAAATTAAGGTTGGTATAGAATAGCTTGACCATAATTTGGTTTGTTTTATGTTTGTTTTCATCAATATTGAACAAAACTCCAAATTACTACGTCGAGACAATTCTTGTATATGATAAGCAGAGAAATCGGCAAATTTAAAAAACGAACCTTAAAAAATACGAGAATCTTGCATTCTTCTCCATCTTCTAACTACGGTATCATCGAAAAGCCATTGTTGGATTTGGTCATTAGAAGGAGGTTGAGAAGATGAAGGTGCTTGACCTTTTCTTTTTGGAGCCATTGATTTTGATTGTTTGGAGGTAAAAATTAGGTTTTTGATGATCTAGGGTTTGAGAAGAGTTTAAAAATCTGAAATGATAGTGAAGAGTAAAGGGGAAATTGAAGGTTAAAAGGTGAGAATGGGTGGGTAGGAGCAGTAAATTGACTTAGATCTACGAACCGGTCGACTGAATTAGGTGTTCAGTCGATTAAATCCTGAATCTCAATATTTTCGTACTTCTGGTTCAGTCAACTGAAGACCTGATACAGTTGACTGAATCTGGGTCAGGAATAATTTATCTTCTGGTTCAGTCAACTGACCCACTGGTTCAGTCGACTGAATCTAGGAGAATATTTTTTTTGATTTCAGAGTCAGTCGACTGACCTCCTGGTTCAGTTGACTGGCCTGTGCAAATTTTCCCAATTGGTCTGATGTTGTGTAATGTTTTTTATATTTGTTTATTATATATTCATACTTATGAAGATGTAAATTTATTTATTTGAATACTAGAACCAGTATAGGTATTACGAAAATACGAAGATAAAGAAATGATTATTTTATTAATAAACAAAAAATTGATCAAAATGCGTTAAATTATTCGAAAAGAAATGAAATATAATAACAACTACTCTTATTTTGAAGAACTAGGAGTTTTGTAGCCCTATAGCTGTTTGCGTCGAACATTGGATGCTTCATTTCGATCCCATGAGTTTGGTGAAACCGGTGGATGTGGCGGGGATGAAGTAGAAGGTCGACGAATAGGCGAAACAACGTGTTCATCGATTGGATGGGATAAAGCACCGCAGAATTTCATGGCAATATGTTCTTTAATTCCTAGATGTCTCGAATTGATTTTCTATTCATAATACATTTCGCGCTGTAGCATCAACGATTCCTATTGATAGTGATGCAAATCATCTATCTTTTGTTTAGTAGTTGGAGAGACATCAAAAATCATCTTATTTCCTTTCTTTTTCTCCGGAGTGTATCCGGTATGATCGTGAGAAGTAAAAGGTGGTGTAGAATGATGGACGAGTGTCTTTGTTGGTGATCCGAAAGAGGTTATGATTTCAATGGAGTTAGTTGATTGTGAGGAGTTTGACATGATGGTTAGGATGTTGTATTTGTGTTAGTCTAGTTGTTTGAATGAATAACAGAGAATAAACAAGCCTATTTATAGACTATAGTGGAGAAGAAAAAGGATGAAATGAATGGATTGTATTGTTTTGAGCTACAACAAAGTTGTTAGTTAGGAAAGTTAGTTGCTATTTTGGTGGTTTTCTGTTATTGTGATTCACTTATGTAAATGTAATATGTTTGTATATACAGCAAAACATATATATAAATGTAAGTGTTAAAAATAATTTAGAGTATAGTTTTAACCATATAAGAAAAGCCCCGACCTGGACCGTAATGAAAATAATCAATAGCTCAGGTGGTTAAAACATCTAGGCTATCCACAACAGGTCATAGGTTCGAGTCTCAACATGGTTAGAAAAATGAATTTTTTTCAAAATTTTATATTTGAGTTTTAGTCTAAAATTTTGTTTTTTTATTATTATTGTAAAACTTTATATATCTTTAATTGACATTATACCGAGTTCTCGACGTAGTTTTATAAATGTATTTTCTAATAACGGTTTTGTAAAGATATCAGCTAATTGATTTTCAGATGGAATGTATTCTAAATTTATCACATCTTTTTCGATATTATCACGTAAAAAATGATGTCGAATATCTATATGTTTAGTTCTTGAGTGATTCACTGGATTTTTAGATAGATTTATTGCACTGGAATTATCACATTAAATTGTTGATTTTGATAAATTAACTCCAAAATCTTTAACTGTTTGTTGCATATAGATTACTTGTGCACAAGCTAATGTTGTAGATATATACTCTGCTTCACAAGTTGACAGTGAGACACAATTTTGTTTCTTGCTAAACCACGATATTAATGATTTACCAATGAAATGACACATACCGCTCGTACTTTTTCTATCCGTTCGTGGTCCTCCTAAATCAGCATCGCTATATGATACTAACTCGAAAAAGCAATCTTTTGGGTAGAAAAGGCCGAAATCTTTAGTATTACTAAGATAACGTAGTATTCGTTTTACGACTCATAAGTGTGATTCTTTTGGGTCAGCTTGAAATCTTGCACATAGACATACACTTATCATTATATCTGGATGACTAGCTGTTAGGTATAGTAATGATTCAATCATACTATGATATAATTTTTGGTCTATACTCTTGCTGTTTTCATCTCTGTCGAGATGTACTGTTGTGCTCATGGGTGTTGGTTTGGCAGAAGTGTTTTCCATTCCGAATCGCTTTATCAGATTATTGCAGTATTTTTCTTGATTTATGAATATTCCATTAGAAACTTGTTTTATTTGAAGACCTAAAAATACGATAATTCTCCCATATGGGACATCTCGAATTCTCTAGTCATTATTTCAGAAAATTCTTTACATAATTTGTTATTCGTTGAACCAAATATAATGTCGTCTACATATATTTAAAATATCATTTTTAGAATGTTTTATAAAGAGAGTCTGATCTACTTTTCCTATTTCGAATCCCGATTCAATTAAATAACTTTTAAGGCGTTCATACCAGGCACGTGGTGCTTGTTTTAAACCATATAAAGCTTTCTTAAGTTTATAGACATGATCTGGATATTTTTCATGAACAAATAGTGGTGGTCAACAAAGACATTTTTTTAATATAACCATTTAAAAAAGAACTTTTAACATCCATTTGATAGAGTTTAAAGTAATTAAAACACGTGTAAGCCAGTAAGATTCATATTGCTTCTAGCATAGCGATTGGAGCAAACGTTTCTTCGTAGTCTATTCCTTCTTCTTGGTTATATCCTTGTGCCACTAATCTGGCTTTGTTTCTAGTTATATTTCTTAATTCGTCTGCTTTGTTTTTATAAACCCATTTAGTTCCTATAACAGTCTGATCGGTCGGTCTGGGTACTAGTTCCCAAACTTCATTACGTTCAAACTAATTTAGTTCTTCTTGCATGGCAATAATCCAATTTTCATCGGATGATGCTTCCTTAGTATTCTTAGTTCTATAGTAGAAAGAAAGGCTACATGACCCATTAAGTTCAGTTGATTTCTAGTTCGAACATTTGAATTTATTTCTCCAATTATATTTTCTGTAGGATGATTTCATAAGATTCTTGGAGGAGATCTTATTGTATTGGTGATATTTCTATTTTCTAAATTATGAACAGTGTTTTCATCTTCTCTATAATTATTTGTTTCTATATTCGTGTTAAGTAAATCATCGTCATCATTAAAACTTGAAATATTTTTAAAGTTTTCATCAAAAGATATATGAAGTGTTTCTTCAATAGTTTTAGTTCGTTTATTGAAAATTCGATAACCTTTACTTCGATTTGAATATCCAAGAAATATACCTTCATCACATTTTGAATCAAATTTACCAAGCTGATCTTTGGTATTTAATACAAAACATTTTGATTCAAATAATTTAAAATAAGATATGTTTGGTTTTCTACCGTTAAAATGTTCGTAAGGAGTATTCTTTGTAAGGGGTCTAATAGAAACACGATTCAATACATAATAGGCAGTTTCAACGGCTTCTGCCCAGAAATGTTTTGGTAATGTGCTTGCGTTTATTAAGGTTCTAGCGCATTCTTGTAGAGTTCGATTCTTTCGTTCTACAACTCCATTTTGTTGTGGAGTTCTAGGAAACGAAAAGATATGAAATATTCCTTTCTTTTTACAAAAGTTTTCAAAAAGTTCATTTTCAAATTCACCTCCATGATCAGTTCTAATATTTTTAATTTTAGTATCTTTTAAATTTTGAATTTGTTTAACAAATGTTTTGAAAGGCTCAAAAGTATCACTTTTATTTTTCATAAAGATAGTCCACGTTTATCTAGAAAAATCATCAACTACTACAAATACATATTTATTGTGATTTATGGATTGTACTTGGGTCGGTCCAAATAAATCCATATGAAGTAATTCAAGTGGGTGTAATGTCGAAATGACATTCTTAGATTTAAATGAAGATTTAGTTAATTTACCTAATTGACATGCGTCACATATATTATTAACTTTAAAACTCATTTTTGGTAATCCTTTTACGAGATTATTTTTAGAAATTTTATTTATAGTTTTGAAATTGATATGACAGAATTGTTTGTGCCATAGCCAGGGATCATTTTCTTTGGCTATTAAACACATGCCTGAGTTATGATTAACTTTCATATTTAAAACGTAAATGTTTTTATCTCCATCTCCTTCAAAAATAAGATTCTGATTTTGATTGAAGATACTACATTTATTTTCAGAGAAAGATATTTTAAATCCTTTATCACATAATTGACTTATACTTAATAGATTATGTTTTAGATCTTAGCTGATAAAATGTTTGTAATAAGAGGTAAATTAGATGTACCGTAATTTCTCACATCGCCTTTGTCGATGATATTTCCCTTGGAATTATCTCCAAAGGTGACAGAACCTCATTCTGAGTATGTAATGTTTGACAGCATATTTTTGTCTCCTGTCATGTGTTTTGAGCAACCACTGTCGAGTATCCATTTCCTCTTTTCTTGAGTGGGACCTGCAAAAAATATGAGATGACGTTGGTACCCACATTTTTAATAGGGTCCTAAGAGTTAGATCTTAGGAAACCAAACCCAATTGGGTTCAACATCACTTTTATAAATATTATTCTTATTATTATGAACGTTTTCTATGAATGATCTAATATACTTGTTCCTTATTAACTTGTTATTTATTTTAGGAACCCATATATCGATAGTTTTAGGAATTAATCGTTTTGAAGATATGGGTGTTTTATTAGGCTTAACATTGTTTAAATTACTAGATTGTGAATTCTTGACTTTCTTCTTATAACCTAGTCCATTTTTATTGTTAGCAGGTTGTGAATTTTCAATAATTCTAGATAAATTCTCTCTGCCTTTATTAAAATTTGAGACATGTTTAGTGATTCCTTCTAGTTAGGTCTTTAGACTTGAATTTTCTAGTTCTATCATTTTAATATTAGTTTTCAAATCATGATTTTCAGAAACAAGAACATCATTCTTTTCTTTTTGAGTCTCGATTTCTTTAATAATATTAGTTGAGAACTAACATTTGAAAGCGATTCTAGAGTTTTCTCAAGTTCTTCTTCCATTATTTTCTTCTCGTCTTTAAGCATGTCTCTTTTGAATTCTGCCTTGTTCTGATTTTCAATAGCCTCTTTATATTTTCTTTTGAGACTTTTTAAAGTACCTAACAATTCTGAGTTTATCTCTATCATATCATCAAAAGTTAAATCACTAAGCTCATTATCTCTAGCCATAAAGCATACGTTGGATTGTTCATTATCGCTGTCACTCTCGCTTTCTGAGGAGGAGGAGGAGTCTGAATCATCCCATGTAACTGAGAAAGCTTTCCTTCTGAATTTGTCCTTCCTTTTATTACGATATTCTTTCTTTTGATCCGGACAATCCTTCTGTATATGCCCCTTTTTGTGACAGTTAAAGCACTCCAGAATTAATGAAGATGGTGGTTTATTGCTGTTTGAGCTTCTCTTGCCATTATTTCTATTTCCTTTTCTATACTTTAAGAATTTCTTGAAGTTTTTGGCCATAAAGGCTAGGTTGTCTTTGTTTGAATCTGATTCTTCTTATTCTGCATGGAATGCTATATTCTTTTTCCCTTAGCTTGAACTCGTTTAGCCTGCAAATTTACTTCATAGGACATTAGATTTCCTATTAACTCTTCCGGAGTTATTTTGGAAATATCGTTCGCTTCTTCAATAGAAAGAACTTTTCTTTCCCATTCTTCCGTTAAAGAGTTAAGGATTTTGGATACAATATCAAAATCTGAATATTTTTTTCCTAGTCCTACTAATGAGTGATAAATATCCTGAAATCTTGAATACATATCATTTATAGATTCATTGTCTTTCATACTAAAGTTTTGAAACTGAGTTTTGAGCATGGATATTTTACTTTGTTTGACCTTGCTAGTTCCTTCGTGTAATTTTGAGTGTACGCCATATTTCATATGCAATGTTGCACATGCTAGCACGGTTAAACTCATTTTTATCTAAGGCACAAAACAACATATTCATGGCTTTTGCATTTGCTGTGGCATCTAATTTCTGTGTATTTGTCCAAGTAGAATACTCCTCAGTAGGAGTAGTGTATTCTTTCAGAGTTATATTCCATGAATCAAAACCATTTGCTTGCATATATATTCTCATTCGTGTGGCTCAGTAGTTATAGTTTATGCCATTGAATAGTGGTGGACGTGTAGTGGATTGTCCTTCTATGAAGCTAGTGTTAATGCTAGTGCTAGTGTTAGTTTCCATATTATTAGAGTATCAGATAACTGTGTTACGGTTATATGAAAACCTTGCTTTGGTACTAAATGAAAGTGAGCTATGGATCGTGTAATATGGATATACGATAATGCAGAGTACACAAATGATAGTTATACAGTAAATAATGCGGAATATAAATGCAGTATAATAAAAATAACACCAAAGTTTTTATACTGGTTCAGAGCTCTGTCCTACGTCCAGTCCCAGACTCCTTATGGAATTTCACTAAAACAGCAACCCTCGCTTAACTCGGAGGAATAGGTTTATACAACCCTTGAGCAGCCGAACAAGGACCTAAGCAGCAGAACAGGATTTTGCCTCAGCAGCTGAAGAGGACTTCACACGCCTGAGCAGCAGAACAGGACTTCAACAAATACGAAAGATTGTTTGACTTTGTGTGTTCTAATAACACGGATTTGTCACTTGTAGTACACCCTTCCTATGATCTTCTCCTCGAGTATAAATACATATATATTTGAAGTTTATGAAGAATAGAAAGGGATAATATTGTTTTGAATATGTTAATGCTGAATATTTGAGAATATAGTTGCATGTATATTCAAGAGTGTTAGATAAGAAAGATAAGAAAATTCGGTGATTTGGAATCAAGTTAGAATATGTATTTATAGATGTTAAAAAGTAGCGACTATTGACGAAGAGTTCTGGTTGAAGTGTTGCGTCCGAATCTCTTTGTAGAGATTTGTAACTCTTCACAAATGGTCGTGTCTTTTTAGAAAATATAGCTGTTATAAAAATTCAGTCAACTGAACCTTTGGGTCAGTCGACTAGATATTCAAACGAATTTTTAAATATATATTTGTATATCTGTGCACCTATGCATGTTGCACAAAAATTGTCAGGTCAGTCGACTGACCTGGTAATTTTTGTGCAATCTTCACAATTTCCATGGGTTTATATATTATATATGATTCTAAAAGAATTTTTTTGATAATATATATATATATTTCATATGCTTATATATTTATAAATCATTTGAAAACAAGAAGATTATATATATAAGCTAATATATACGTAAACAAGGAGAGATCTTAACAAAATTAACATAAGACTCAAAACAAAAATAATATAAAAATTGATGCACCGTTTTTAATGTCTTGTCTCCATGTAGTATATATTCTCTTTTTGTCGTAACAATCATCAAATCTGTATGTTGTAGTGATAGCTTTGTGTCATGAATCAAAACCAAGTCTCAACAAGTATTAATTGTTCGAAAGCAAGTCACCAAAGAAATATCAATATGGTATATACATATAGCCATGGGCCAAGCAATAAAGGTCAATGATAGGTTATAGTTTGAAAGCAAGTGATAATATTTTACCATATAGGAATGATTTCTAAATTGCTTTATCTATAGTTTACTTTCAAATTTATCACTTTCAAAATCTAGTAACTCATATATATATAAAACGAAAAGAGTTACAAAATTATAAGTCTTAAAAATAAAACTCCTTTATTAGATTTTTGAATCAAAATAGTGTTTTCATAATTGAGGATTTACTTCATTTCAAATATATATATATATGTATGTATATGTATATATGTATATATGTATATGTATATATATGTATATATGTATATGTATATATATGTATATATGTATATATGTATATATGTGTGTATATATATATAAATATATATATTACTCCATAAACACTTTAAAACCATAGACTATTTGTGAACTTGAAAATCATAGGTAAATGCTTTTTAAAACAAGGCTTTATATCTATAAATAAATATATTTTAGTTTTTTTGAAATGGTACTTTACATACAACATGTCACTGGGACAACATATCACATGTCGATAAATGTTCGAATCATGCTATGCAAGTTTCGAACTTGTGACCTCTCGCACCAAAGCCGAATCACTTAACCACTTGGACAATGGTGCTTGTCTATATTCAAAATAACATTTAAAAGAATTTCAACTCAAAATAGTCAATTACTACTGAAAATCAAAAACAGTATACTTTAACTGCATCCTATAATTAAATTTTCAATAAGGATCAAAATGAATTAAATCTCACTTTTGAATTCCTTTTAAAAAGATTTAAACAATTTTAGCCAATAATCCATCAAAATTGCAACTACTAGAGCCAACATCGCTCTATAAAATATAATTCCATAATATGGAGTTATTTATAGACCAGAGTTGCTTTCTGATAACTCTGGTCATATAGACAATGCATAACGACCATATAATTTAACTGCAATTGATCAAACGTATTTCGATGGTTTTCAAAATAATGCAACTTCATAATCAATAATGCAATCGAATTTAATATTTAGAAAATAGAATTTCAACCAATTCATTCATCAAACAAATTAAAGTCATGGGTAGCAATTCAATCATTCATCACCAATTATTTTCTCAATCCAACATCAAACAAGCATATCGAAAGTGGAAATAATTATTGAACTATAGTTGTGTTTGTACTCAAAAAGAAATCGACCGTGCCCATATCTAAAAGTTGATATTATACCAATTCATTTTAACTGATCAATTCATCCAATTAGTAATTTATCCATAACAATAAATCATCTCAGATATATCAAAATCTAGAGATATAGACGAGTGAGTGTTATAACTGGTCGAATTTTCCAAACGACGACTTACATCCTCCATCAGTCTAACCACCTTCACTGCTCTTCGTTTCACCATTTATTAGACCCAAGCTCCACTAGCCTAGACTCTACTTTGCTCTAGGTTGCAGCCGTACAAATGCAACCACGGTGTAAGCCTCGAACACAACTTCACCGTTGACGAACTTTTGGTTATGGAAGCCACCACGAGCTCCCTCCTTCGAAGCCGTTAGCCGCCACCGCAAACTCCCCCATCTTCGCTGCCAAACTAGCACGAACTTACCTTCGATCTCCACCTTTTCCATGATCGTGGTCATCTACCTAAGTTGCATTTTAATTTGCGGTTTCTTATTCTTCTTTTTTTACGAGATGAATTAAGGCTGCGGTCTTGATTTAGGGATTTTAAGGAATAATAGTAGTATACGGGTTTGTGTATAAGATATGAGGGTTTGGGTTTCTATGTTTTGGCCCTTATTCCATCTTCCTACTCTACCTCTTATTTAATTACTTTAATTTTTAAACAAAATTAATACTTGTTATAACTTTATAAATATTTCATAATCTAAGTGAAGTTGATTTACGCTATTTATAAACTATTGGTACTTCGACAACTACACAATTTCTTCAAATTCAATTGTTCCTTTCTATTCAATTATTCACTGTATCGATACAAATAAATTTATCCACCTCCATCGATTTAATGATTTTAATGAATATCGAATAAAAATTCTTTTCATCTATTTCAATTATACATAATTATCTATACTTCGAAATATTTTATATTTAACAATAACACTTTATTTGGGTCTTAATATATTATCCAAAAGAAATCTATTAACTAATCCAATTCTTTTATAACAAAATCCTTTATTAAATAGACTTTAATTGAATAATAGTTTGATTACCAAATAGTAGTCATCAAAGATTAAATTCAAACACTTCTATGATAATCAATTTAGTATAATGTTAGAGTGTCAAGACAGGGTTGTTACATTAGCAGTACACCAGATGATGACAGTGATTAAGTTAGGGTTATATCCTATGGGCAATTCTTTAATTCATTGTAAATTATTAAATTTGTAATAATATATTATTCGAAATAAAAGGTGTTTGTTTTCTATTACATATATTTGTTATATTGTGATGTACTAATTAAATAATTAATTTAAATATATTTAGTAGAAATTTCATAAATGATATGCTATGTGATAATAATTATAAGGAGATGTAATCATGATAAAAATTATCACAAATTAAATAACATGTTATTTTAAATATTCCTCGTCAAGATGTTTTAAGGAAGGATATAGATACATCCATTGCTCTGTAAATGTTGGGTAATGTATTACTCATTGTTGCTGGGTGTACCAAAACATTACGTACTAACATTTATTGGATAACCATAGAATGAATTGTCTGAGAGTTTCCAGTTGGTTAATAACAGCTAGGTCAAATAGGAAATCTTGAAGTGTTGATATTACACAGTTTTTCGACCTGACAATACCTTTAGACTTCAATGTGGAAACTTCACTTTGATTATAGTAAAATTATGGCATATATTTCATCAAAGGCTATGGTTAGGTTTGATACGAAACAATGGAAGTGAAAAACATTTCAATAGAGAAATCATCTCCTCAATTGTATGAGGTTAGTATCGTGGTAACCTTACTCAACTCAAAATCAAAATCTCTAACTAGAGTAGTACAATTTATAAAATTGTAATTATTTAACCAATGACTTTGTCTATGACCTAACCAGGTTGAATATTGATGATATTGGAATTTTGAACAAACCTAATCCCATAAGTCCTAATGTGTTATAGAGTTAACGAATAGAATTAGTGAAAATAAATCGTTAATAAAAGGCACCGCTTGGATTTGTAAAATTGGATTTTAACGACGAGGTTTATAGGCGATGAATTAAGTCAACCTATCATACCACTAGGTAGGGTAATGTGTGAACATTAGTATGTAAATTGTTTGAATATTAATTGCTGGTTAAATTCATACCTATGAGTCACATTACCTAATCTCTTCAGTCTTTGAATCGGCTTAATTTAGTTGATTTATAATCGTTATAAATTAATTACATTAATTAATATTTAGGAAATATTAATTATTACTGTATTTATTGCATGAGTGTGTTTTGTAAAATGTTGTAACCTCTAGAATTGTTTGGGGTATTATTAGTAATTTGTTGGATGTGTATATCAAAATTATATACATGTGTCGATAATGACATCGGTAACGATTTAAACTAGAATTAAACTAAATAAATAACTAGATGGGTCGAGTCAGATTGTAGTCCTTTGTAATGACCCACATCTACGACACCCTGAGTCACGTATAAACGATGAGGACATCACAAACTTCATACACGGTTGATCATTTTCAGTTAATATATAAAAAACAAAGCACAGAGCTATCTACAACATTCTGCAGCTTTTGAATACTCACAATATAAGGAATATAATATAATAGTAATCAATAGTGCAATCTTAGACAAACAAAACAATACAGTATCAAATAAACTCAAACTACCACATCTCTCTATATTGGCAACGAAAAAAATGTCTAAGAATAAATGAAATATACTACTAGATAGAGCATAAATAAATATATACATGTTTCCATTGTACCATGATACCTCCAAGCCACCCACAGTCCTCTGTATCGATCTATCAAAAGTATAACTAAAAAGAAGAAAATGATAGAGGCGGACAGAGGTACGTCTAGTGAGTCAAAAGCATCATATAAGTGTATAATACTAATAAGCTAGTAAAATAACACTTATGCTTGAAAACCATACCTTAGCCATTATCACTAGCACCCAACATAAACCAAATATAATACTATAGTTCCATCATATACTAAGGTCATCACTAAAATCTATCCGATGCCTAATCATATGCACATGACCGGGCCCAAAGGACAACTCGCATGTCGAAAACGTATGTGACTCGCCATTGAGGAACTATATGTATTAGATCCTTAGTGCCAAATCATACACCAAGAACTCAACTAGCCTAAATGTACCATGTCTTCAAATCGTATGTGACTTGCTACCACACACTACATGTTGTTAGACATCATTGGTCACAACGAAGAACTCATTTCCTTTGAAAAGTGTATCGTAATGCCTACAATATCAAAATTGTCATCGTTGGGGGTCACCCATCAAAAAGAAAACTTATTTCCTTTGAAAAATGTACCGTACCTATTATCATCAAATCATGCCTTGAGAACTCGATTCCTCTAAAAATTTCATGCAATGCTATCATCAAATGCTACCTGCTGCATTGAAGAACTCATTTCCTCTGAAAAATGTACCCTAACTCCTATACTCATAACCACCGTCACTAGACATCACCGGTTATACCGAAGTACCCATTTCCTCTAAAAAATATACTATAATGCCTATGCTCGTAATAGCCATCGCTAGACATCACTGATTATACAAAAAGAACCTATTTTCTCTGAAAATCTATCGTAACACCTACCATATATCACTAATGAAATTGCCAATCTTTACTGCCCAAAACTAATATATTTTTCTAGAGTATCTCAAAAGATAAAAATATATATATAATAAAACGTTCCTCGTCTTATCACAATCACGATGCAACAAACCATGCATGAAATTGAGTTCGTATGTGAGAATTATTAGTATTTAAAGATAAGGCACTATTTAACTAATTTGTCCACAATTATATATGTATGTATTCTTTCGCATGTTCTTCTTCATCGCGGCCCTGCTTCCACTTAATCCATAACCGACGCTACAATTTCCAACTACCACCTTCACCATAAAACCCCAAATGCAATCAGACACCACCGCTAGACTCCTCGTCTGTAACAACCCGTATTTTTACAGATCGAAACATCGTAAAATAGTTGTCATCAGGTCGCAATGTTGATAAGTCGTCCAGAGTCTAAGTCGTGGACGAGATAAGGCTTAGGTCGTATAGTAGTTAGGTCGGAGTGGAGCGACCTAAGGAAGTTGGCGACCTAAGGATTATGGGATAAGTCGTGTAGAAATTAGGTCGTGTGGTGGCTTAGGTCGAGTGAATGACTTAAGAGTTAAAGACCTAGTAGTTAGCGTATTGGTTTAGGTCGTATTGGTTTAGGTCGTACTGGTTTAGGTCGTATGCTAGTTTGGGACGACCTATAGGATTTGACCGACCTAAGGAATAGGCGACTTAAGGAAGACGGCGACCTAAGAGTTAGCGGTATAAGAAACTGGGAGAGTTGGCGACTTAAGGGGTTTAGCGACCTAAGGGTTGAGTGAGTTAACGACCTAAGGTAGTTAGGTCGTGGACAAGTTAAGTGATTAGGTCGTTGAGTCTATGCCGTGTTAGTTAGGTCGCTAGACGACCTAAGAATGTTAGGTCGTAAGTTGATTAGGTCGCGTGAGTTGTTAGGTCGCGTGTATGTTAGGTCGCCACTTCTGTTAAGTCATAGGTCGTGACATTTTTAGGTCGTAACATAGTTAGGTCGTGGCTTCTGTTAAGGTCGTTAGGTCGGCACTGTTGCTAAGCCGCTTAAGTGTGTTAGGTCGTAGGTCACGCGCATATGTTAGGTCGCATATGTGGTAGGTCGCGCGCATGTGTTAGGTCGTAGGTCGTGGACAGTTAGGTCGTGGACAGTTAGGTCGTGGATAGTTAGGTCGTGGACGACCTAAGGGGGGCGGACGACCTAAGGAAATCAGCCTATAAATAGGCGGGTTTTTCTTCACTTTTTGGGATCTGGATTTCAAAACGACGAAGTGCTGCTATTTTGAGAGCTCAAGTTCTACACATCTTCACTTCTTTTCTCCACTCTAATCTTGTGATTCCTTCCATCCAAATCGAAGATCAAATCGAAGATCCAAGAGCTTAGATTGAAGATCTTCATCCATTGAAGAGAGATTTCATCGTTTGAAGCGGAGTTTTGATAGATCGAGTTAGATTCTTCGCTGTCCAGATCTGAAGTGTGTTGCTTTTGAGGTGTTTAGGTGATTTGGTGAGTGCTGATTATCTCTCACACGGATCCAAAGGAGTATATCGGATTATTGGCTTGATTTGGTGTTAAAATAGTGATTTCCATGTATTTTCATAAACTTAAGTGTAGATCTATTGTTCATGATGATTTGACATCCATTTTACTACATGATTAACCTATGCAAGTTCATTCATCAAGTTGTAAAGATATTGCTCATGATTCATGCTTGTTAGATTTAGACTCTTTATTTACGAAATTGCCATTATTGTTATTTAGATCATGTTTGAATGTTTGATTACTTGGATTAATGTTTGACTTGATTGATTATTGTAAATTAGTTGATTGATGATTTGATTTGGATAAGATGGTCGAAGATGATTCAAAAGCTAAGGGAAAGGCTCTTGAATAAGGAAAGCTGCTCGTGGCATATGATGTGAATGATGATGCTCATATGGATAGATTTGACGATGTTGATGTTGAGATGAGGCTTTGCTATGATGAGATGAAGCGAGGCATGGTATGAGATAGCCTTGGTTTAATCCAGACGGGATCATTCCAAGCATGTTGAT
The DNA here is from genome assembly GCA_030737815.1 of Allium fistulosum. NCBI lineage: Eukaryota > Viridiplantae > Streptophyta > Magnoliopsida > Asparagales > Amaryllidaceae > Allium > Allium fistulosum. Next base: position 56,301,664 of record CM060905.1, read on the forward strand.
AACTCGGTGAAATGGTTTGAGTTGAGGATAATGGTTTGCTCGAGAGGCGCTTGGGCTAGTATGGAAATAGTCGTCGAGGAGGATGAATAGAAGGCTGAGATTTCATCGTTGTTGAAGGTTCTAGCAGGCTCAAAGCAAGAGTACGTTGGGCAGATTCGATAGTCCCTAAAGACTATGATTGTAGTCGAGTACTTTGGGCAGATTCGATAGTCCTAGGCACGGGCTGCGACAACGTGCGGAGTTCTGTCTAGAACCGGGGTTGCCATTAACCCTTGACGGACGGCTGAAAGAATGTGCCGGTCATTCAATTAACGGTGGTATCGAAGCAATGATAACAGTGATAGCCAGAGTCATGGATGTTTGGTTGTATCGTCATTCGGTCTCAAGAGCGATGTTTTCTGGGTGCTTATCTGATCTTGGTTTAGGCCTTGGGGGTTTGTACTTGGAAAACACCGACCTTGACTCGAGTGATAATTGCTTTACTTTAAATGTCTGCTTTGCTATGTTTATTTCTGCTTAGTGTGTCTGGGGGCTATCACTGTAGAAAGAGGTGGAGTGGGAGGTTTGGATTCCTATTCCTTTTTCCTTTATGCTCTTTTGGTATGTTGTTAGTTAATTCACCGCTCACTAAGACTGTTGTCTTACACAAGGCTTTATGTTTAACTCTTATTGCCTTGGGCTGTTCATCCATTTTGGGATGGGCAGACTAGGTAGCAGGTGACAGGTGCTGATCTTAGTTTCTCACGATGCTGATGACGAAGACGAGCTGGAGGATTGCATATTATTTTCTTACTATATGTACTGGATGTTCTGCTGCTTTGTATAATTCTCTGAGTGTTATGTAGTGAGGCTTGATGTATTGACTATTCAGATGTTGTACCAAACTATTATGAAGTTTAATTGAGATTCTGTTCTGTAAAGCTTCACTATATATACTTTCTATTGTATTTTATCCATGCGCTGTGAGTTATACGATAGATTCTGCTGTTTTAACTTAACCTTGGCCACCGTCCATGGCTGCCTAGCACACTTTACAGCGCACTATTCCTATGTTCAGTGCAGGGGTCATGGGCGGTCGTCACATTTGGTATCAGAGCTTTGGTTAATCGATTTTACCCAATGCTCGCTGACGTAACTACGTATGAGAGACGTAATTGTATTTTGATGGATGATTACTATATATAATATAGTAGCTTAGAAGGATTTGAGTTTCTTATGCAGTTGTTCTCAAGGTGTATTAATCATTCCTTTTTATAGATATTAAGGATGAGTCGAAGAGGAAGACCAGTTGCTAGGGAAGGCCGTGCTACTGAGGGGGCTGCTGATTATACTGCTATGTTCGAAGCTATGATGACTTCGATCATGAGAAGGATGCCAGCTCCGGGGCCATCAGTAGATGTTGGAGTTCAAGTTCAAACTCCAAAACCGGTGGATTTTGCTAAGCTGTGTAAAGACTATACTGCTCTTGGAGGAAAGGTTTTCTTGGGAACAGAGTCAACCATTGAAGTTCAGAGATGGATAGATGCTTGTAGAAGAATCTTTGGTGATTTGGGAATCGAGGATGCAACTAAAAGGAAGCTAGCATCAAGACAGCTTCAAGGGAGAGCTTCTGACTGGTGGAACTCTATCACCATTGATACTCCGGAGGAAGAAATTATTTGGGAGCAATTCCAAGCCAGATTTGAAGCTAAGTTCATTTCTACAGCTCATAAGTCTATTCTGTTCAAGAAGTTTGTGGAGCTCAAGCAAGGTGGAAGACCAGTTCTTGAGTATGTTTTTGAGTTTGAAGCTTTGTCCAAGTATGCCCGGTCGTATATTGAATCTGCATACCAGAAGAATGAGAAGTTTGTGACAGGCTTGGACAGTTATCTTGGGAGGCAGTTGGTGGATCATTTGGACGGTCCATTTGAGAAGCTTGTGGAGAAAGCTCTCAGGCATGAGAATCTGTTTCCTAAGGAAGGATCTGTTGTTGCTGTGACTAAGGAAGAGTCTAGACCACAATAGGGTGGAAACAAGAAGAGGAAGCAGCAGCAGCAAAAGTGTAAGGATGGCCAGAAGAAGTCGAAGAGCGAAGTGACCTGCTACAATTGTCAGCAGAAGGGCCATTTCTCTAGAGATTGCAAGAATCTGAAGGTGCCGGTTAAGTGCCACAACTGTGACAAGCCGGGGCATATCAGGAAGAATTGTCCGGAACCGCGGAAGGACAAGCAGATTGTGCAAGCTTATGCTTTGGGGGCTGTTCCATCATCTTCGAAAGCTCCTACCGCTGAAGAGAAAGGAAAGAGTGTGGTGGTTCAGGGTACTCTCTCCATTTGTGGTGTTCCAGTTAGAGTGTTATTTGATACTGGGGCGTCGCATTCTTTTGTTTGTAATGAACTTGTAGGCCGGTTGGGTTTAGAACCGGATATTGTTGATAGGCCATTGGTTGTGACTAATCCAGTTGGGGGTTCGTCTTGTCTGTGTATGCTTTGCCGTGGTCTGATTGTATCGAGTCATGATTGTTCTTTTGTTTGTGATTGTTTTGTTCTGAACTTTGCGGGGTTCGGAATTATTTTGGGTATGGACTGGCTTAGGAAGTATGCGGCAAAGGTTGATTGTGAAAGGTTGGAGGTGACAGTCGAGAATATGGAGGGGCAAAAGGTTGTGATACGATGTAAGCATGAGGAAGGCGTCTTCATGAGCTTCATGTATTCGCTGGTTGTTCCACGGGATGGACTGTCATCTGTGCTAATCGCTAATGGATTTGAGGATGTCTTTGATGAGGTCAAAGGGTTACCGCCGCATAGAGAGATCGAGTTTCGTATCGATTTAGTTGAAGGAGCCAGACCTGTTATGATGCCTCTCAGGCAGATGGCGCCTAGGGAACAGCAAGAGTTGAGGGTGCAAGTTGATGATCTTTTACAGAAAGGACTCATTCGGCGTAGTGTGTCCGAATGGGGTGCACCAGTTGTGTTTGTAACCAAAGTAGATGGATCGCTGAGGTTGTGTGTGGATTATCGTGAGCTGAATAAAGTGACCAAGAAGAACAAGTATCCATTGCCAAGAATAGACGACTTGTTTGATCAGCTTCACGAAGCTAAGGTGTTTTCTCAGATGGATTTAGCAATGGGATTTCACCAGTTAAGAGTGGCTAAGGATAGTGTGCCGAAGACTGCTTTCAGGACACCATCCGGTTTCTTTGAGTGGCTGGTAATGCCATTTGGATTGACTAATGCGCCAGGATATTTTGTGGATCTTATGAATAGAGTGTTCAGAGATCAGTTGAACAAGTTCGTACTAGTGTTCATGGATGATATTTTGATTTATTCCAGAACTGAAGAAGAACACAAGACACACTTGAGTATTGTTTTGGAAATCTTACGGAAACATCAGCTGAAGGCTAAGTTTTCAAAGTGTCACTTCTGGAAGAGTGAAGTGAGGTTCTTAGGCCATATTATCTCTGGAAGTGGAATAGCGGTTGATCCCGCCAAGATAGCAGCAATTCAGGATTGGGGTAGACCTAAGAATGCATCTGATGTGAGAAGTTTTCTTGGATTAGCAGGATACTATCGTCGATTTATCAAAGACTTTTCCAAGGTGGCTGCACCGTTAACAGGATTGACGAAAAAGAACCAAGTATTCAGATGGGATGCTAAGTGTGAGCAAGCTTTCGGAATCCTGAAAGAGCGATTGACAAGTGCTCCTGTTTTGACTATTCCAAGTGGAAATGAAGAGATGGTGGTTTACACCGACGCATGTGGTACTGGACTTGGAGCAGTGCTGATGCAGAAGGGTAAAGTTGTTGCGTATGCAAGTCGACAACTGAAGCCACATGAAGGGAATTATCCGACTCATGATTTGGAGTTAGCGGCGATTGTTTTTGCTCTGAAGATGTGGAGACATTACCTATTGGGAGTCCGATTCGAGTTGTTTACAGATCATAAGTCGTTGAAGTATCTTTTCTCCCAAAAGGATTTGAATCTTCGGCAGCAACGATGGCTAGAGTTTTTAGCATCATATGATTTTGGTATAGCCTATACTCCAGGAAAAGGTAACGCAGTGGCAGATGCGTTAAGTCGAAGACATGCAGGATTAGGAGCCATGTTTTCAGAATGGAAGAATCTCGAGTATTTAGCTGGATTTGACTTCTGGCCCAGATGTGAATTGGAACCTGAGATGTTGGCAAACTTATCGATAAGACCTACTCTTGTGGAAAGGATTGGCGAGAGCCAAAAGCGAGACAATAAGCTTGTTAAGATTATCCGTGATTTGGAATCTGGATTGGATCCAGAAAAGGGTAAAGGATTCGAGGTCGATCGAGAGGGTTGTCTTCGGAAGCAAGGACGACTAGTTGTTCCCGATATAGATGAATTGAGAAATGAAGTTCTGAAGGAAAGTCATCACTCGAAGTTAACAATTCATCCAGGTGGAAATAAGATGTATCGGGATATGAAGAGAACCTATTACTGGGAAGGCATGAAGAAGGATGTTGGAAATTTTATTTCCAAGTGCATGAACTGCCAGTTAGTAAAAGCAGAACAGAAGAAGCCCAGTGGACTGCTTCAGCCATTAGAAGTTCCTACATGGAAGTGGGAGCAAATATCGATGGATTTTATCGATGGGTTACCTAGAACTAGAGCGGGAAATGAAGGGATTTGGGTCATCGTAGATCGTCTGACTAAGAGTGCAAGATTCATTCCTGTTCGATCGACTAGAACTGCATCGAAGTTGGCCGAGCTGTATGTTAAGTGGATAGTTCGATTCCATGGTATTCCGAAGAGTATAGTGAGCGATCGAGACCCATTGTTCACTAGTGGATTTTGGAAGAGCTTCCAAGAAGTTTTGAGAACTGAGTTGTGTTTGAGTACAACTTATCATCCCCAAACAGATGGTCAGACCGAGAGAGTCAATCGAGTTTTGGAAGATCTCCTTAGAGCTTGTGTTTTGGATTTCGGAGGATCATGGGAAGATCACCTTCATTTGGTGGAATTTTCGTATAATAACAGTTACCAGTCAAGCATTGGTATGGCACCGTATGAGGCATTGTATGGAAGACCGTGTAACTCTCCGACATGTTGGTTAGAAACAGGAGAAAAGTTGATATTTGGGCCAGAAATGATTCGACAGACTTTGGATTGCATAGAGATCATTCGGCAACGAATGAAGGCAGCCCAAGACCGTCAGAAAAGTTATGCCGATAAGCGTCGTAAGGATTTGGAATTCGACGTAGGTGATATGGTTTTTGTGAAGATTTCTCCACTGAAGAATGTTATTCGATTCGGGAAGAAAGGAAAATTGACTCCGAGATTTGTTGGACCATTCCCGATTATCGAGCGAATTGGAAAGCTCGCCTATAGATTGGAGTTACCAGAAAAGATGTCGAGTATGCACAATGTTTTTCATGTATCGTATCTACGGAAGTATGTGCATGACTCGAATACAGTGGTTTCTGCTGATAGCTGTGAAGATTTCGAGATTGATCCAGTCGATAAGAGACCTCGTAAGCCGCTTCGTGTTGTGGAAACTGACACGAAACAGCTTAGGAGGAAGGTAGTTAGGTTGCTCAAGGTACAATGGAGTGGTGATGATAACGACTGTACATGGGAGGTGGAAGAGAGGATGAAGGCAGCTCATCCTGAACTCTTCAAGGTATGGCCATAAGCTGTCGTGTCATCTCACGATATTGTAACTTGTTCTAGTTTTAGAATTCTGCATGCTAAGCTAGAATTGGATGCATGGTTTGTTGATTGCTATGGATGGTAGGCATGCAGAATAGCTTTTGAATGCTCTTGTTTGTTTGGAATTTCGGGGACGAAATTCCTAAGGGGGAGAGAATGTAACGACCCGTATTTTTACGGATCGAAACATCGTAAAACAGTTGTCATCAAGTCGCAATGTTGATAAGTCGTCCAGAGTCTAAGTCGTGGACGAGATAAGGCTTAGGTCGTATAGTAGTTAGGTCGGAGTGGAGCGACCTAAGGAAGTTGGCGACCTAAGGATTATGGGATAAGTCGTGTAGAAGTTAGGTCGTGTGGTGGCTTAGGTCGAGTGAATGACTTAAGAGTTAACGACCTAGTAGTTAGCGTATTGGTTTAGGTCGTATTGGTTTAGGTCGTACTGGTTTAGGTCGTATGCTAGTTTGGGACGACCTATAGGATTTGACCGACCTAAGGAATAGGCGACTTAAGGAAGACGGCGACCTAAGAGTTAGCGGTATAAGAAACTGGGCGAGTTGGCGACTTAAGGGGTTTAGCGACCTAAGGGTTGAGTGAGTTAACGACCTAAGGTAGTTAGGTCGTGGACAAGTTAAGTGATTAGGTCGTTGAGTCTATGCCGTGTTAGTTAGGTCGCTAGACGACCTAAGAATGTTAGGTCGTGAGTTGATTAGGTCGCGTGAGTTGTTAGGTCGCGTGTATGTTAGGTCGCGACTTCTGTTAAGTCATAGGTCATGACATTTTTAGGTCGTAACATAGTTAGGTCGTGGCTTCTGTTAAGGTCGTTAGGTCGGCACTGTTGCTAAGCCGCTTGAGTGTGTTAGGTCGTAGGTCGCGTGCATATGTTAGGTCGCATATGTGGTAGGTCGCGCGCATGTGTTAGGTCGTAGTGTTTTTAGGTCGTAGGTCGTGGACAGTTAGGTCGTGGATAGTTAGGTCGTGGACGACCTAAGGGGGGGCGGACGACCTAAGGAAATCAGCCTATAAATAGGCGAGTTTTTCTTCACTTTTTGGGATCCGGATTTCGAAGCGACGAAGTGCTGCTATTTTGAGAGCTCAAGTTCTACACTTCTTCACTTCTTTTCTCCACTCTAATCTTGTGATTCCTTCCATCCAAATCGAAGATCAAATCGAAGATCCAAGAGCTTAGATTGAAGATCTTCATCCATCGAAGAGAGATTTCATCGTTTGAAGTGGAGTTTTGATAGATCGAGTTAGATTCTTCGCTGTCCAGATCTGAAGTGTGTTGCTTTTGAGGTGTTTAGGTGATTTGGTGAGTGGTGATTATCTCTCACACGGATCCAAAGGAGTATATCAGATTATTGGCTTGATTTGGTGTTAAAATAGTGATTTCCATGCATTTTCATGAACTTAAGTGTAGATCTATTGTTCATGATGATTTGACATCCATTTTACTACATGATTAACCTATGCAAGTTCATTCATCAAGTTGTAAAGATATTGCTCATGATTCATGCTTGTTAGATTTAGACTCTTTATTTACGAAATTGCCATTATTGTTATTTAGATCATGTTTGAATGTTTGATTACTTGGATTAATGTTTGACTTGATTGATTGTTGTAAATTAGTTGATTGATGATTTGATTTGGACAAGATGGTCGAAGATGATTCAAAAGCTAAGGGAAAGGCTCTTGAATAAGGAAAGCTGCTCGTGGCATATGATGTGAATGATGATGCTCATATGGATAGATTTGACGATGTTGATGTTGAGATGAGGCTTTGCTATGATGAGATGAAGCGAGGCATGGTATGAGATAGCCTTGGTTTAATCCAGACGGGATCATTCCGAGCATGTTGATAACTCGGTGAAATGGTTCGAGTTGAGGATAATGGATTGCTCGAGAGGCGCTTGGGCTAGTATGGAAATAGTCATCGAGGAGGATGAATAGAAGGCTGAGATTTCATCGTTGTTGAAGGTTCTAGCAGGCTCAAAGTAAGAGTACGTTGGGCAGATTCGATAGTCCCTAAAGACTATGATTGTAGTCGAGTACTCTGGGCAGATTCGATAGTCCTAAGCACGGGCTGTGACGACGTGCAGAGTTCTGTCTAGAACCAGGGTTGCCATTAACCCTTGACGGACGGCTGAAAGAATGTGCCGATCATTCAATTAACGGTGGTATCGAAGCAATGATAACAGTGATAGCCAGAGTCATGGATGTTTGGTTGTATCGTCATTCGGTCTCAAGAGCGATGTTTTCAGGGTGCTTATCTGATCTTGGTTTAGGCCTTGTGGGTTTGTACTTGGAAAACACCGACCTTGACTCGAGTGATAATTGCTTTACTTTAAATGTCTGCTTTGCTATGTTTATTTCTGCTTAGTGTGTCTGGGGGCTATCACTGTAGAAAGAGGTGGAGTGGGAGGTTTGGATTCCTATTCCTTTTCCTTTATGCTCTTTTGGTATGTTGTTAGTTAATTTACCGCTCACTAAGACTGTTGTCTGACTCAAGGCTTTATGTTTAACTCTTATTGCCTTGGGCTGTTCATCCATTTTGGGATGGGCAGACTAGGTAGCAGGTGACAGGTGCTGATCTTAGTTTCTCACGATGCTGATGACGAAGACGAGCTGGAGGATTGCATATTATTTTCTTACTATATGTACTGGATGTTCCGCTGCTTTGTATAATTCACTGAGTGTTATGTAGTGAGGCTTGATGTATTGACTATTCAGATGTTGTACCAAACTATTATGAAGTTTAATTGAGATTCTGTTCTGTAAAGCTTCACTATATATACTTTCTATTGTATTTTATCCATGCGCTATGAGTTATACGATAGATTCTGCTGTTTTAACTTAACCTTGGCAACCGTCCATGGCTGCCTGGCACACTTTACAGCGCACTATTCCTATGTTCAGTGCAGGGGTCATGGGCGGTCGTCACATCATCACTCGCCTAACCCGACATACCAACCATGTCACCTCTGGCCACCTCCATGAAAACCGCCACCACCAACTTCCCTTTCAGATATGTGTTGTCACGCCTCATTTTAGGGTAATCGGAGTCCGACATGGTGACCTGCATAACACCCTCTACACATCCACGCTTCTCGATCGTCGCATCGTCGTCATTTCACTATTCATTGAAACAGGCTGTCAATGTTTATAGAACTTCCATTGTGTTTTCTGATCAATTTGTACACCCATCTGATGAACGAGAACTATAAGTGGATTTGTATCATTGAGAACTATAATTTTGACATATAATATGTTGATTTGAAACACTTTTGTGTTTCGTAGTTTTTAAATAGAATTCGATTATCGTTTTCTAATTACAATCGATAAAATTAGATTTTTAACCATCTAGCCATGGTGTGCTACCCCCTAATCATGATTATATAAAAAGCCACTTTTTAAAATTCAATTACATCATTAATAACATGATTTACGACCATAAGGGATGAATTACTATATCTTACTAATATATACACAAATATGATGAATACCACTCACTGATTACCCATGCATCCCTTCTGATCCGCTGTATTCTCCTTCTTCTTCATTGTCTAGAGATCCCTCTCTTCAAAACTCCAATTCTTACGATGGCTTTGAAGTATCTGCATAGTCTTTTATGGTGATCAGTTTTATATTAATTTTATTTAATTTGGATTTGATTTGACATGGTGTTAGTTTGATTTTGTTTAGAGATTAGATGAAGGAGAAGATGGAGATTAGTGGTAAGATAGGAATTGAGTAAGATTATAGAATATTGTTTACATTTTTATTTATAGGCTAAAATAACTCAAATTTGGTCTAAAACCTCGAAATTAATATACTATGAAAATGCCACTAAGTTTGACTTGTTATAATTTCTATCCCATTAAATCAAATTCATCAAGTTATATATGTTTTCTGACTGTAAATGACATTCTGGACATAATGGAATAGCTGTTGAAGCTTAATTACAAATTCTGTACAAATTTACTACTTTTCCTTATATGTTAAACTTACGATTTTACCATTTTGAATTTCATTTTTTAATTTCAAAAATTATTGGGTGTTACATCCATGATGGACTCTTTCTTGACCGGCCAAAAAAGGGAAGCTAAAAGGGGTCATTGTATTTGAATTGGTAAGAGAGAAGTGTGGAGATACTTCCCAAACAGCTCACCATAAATTCAGAGCTTAGCCTTCATTATTTCTTTTACACTTCGCCTTCACTTTTGTCACCCTTAGAAAAAAATTCCTATCCACCGTACCTTCATTTTTCAATGACAATCACATCCAATCATGCATATAGTTCCGATGGTTACACGCTTCCTATTTGCAGCAGAAGGTGTGTAGATCTAACAGACCAAGGAGACGAACTAGATCAATTGGTGCAACCTGGGCAACTTCTATTGGTATACTCTTTATTATATTTATGTTAATTATCTGATGTTATATGTCTATTATAAAACAATTTTGAACATGCAATTATTGTCACTTATAATTTCTTGATTTATATATCGTCGAATCATTTATATTGTTTAATGTTGTTTTGGACTTTGCATAAAATTATATAAAAAATATTTTCAAAGAAATGCATATATTATTTATAATTTAATTTTAAATTTTGAAATATTAAAGTTTATTTAAATAATTTAATATTATTTTTATTATTTTTATTCATATGTATATGTGGTATATTATATTTTAATATTATATATATATATGTATGTATGTATGTATGTATGTATGTACATGTGTGTCTGTGTGTGTAAACTTTCGGTTGAAAAAGGAAATTTAAACCTGGCTGAATAGATTAAATATATACAATTTATTTTATTATTTATTTATTACAAAATGTATATAATAACCCATTTATCTATTTTAAATAGTTTGTATATAATTAAATTAATAATTATTATTTTGATTTAAAAAAATTAAATATAATCAAAAATGTTTCAATGTATATATAATTTATTTTAATATTCATTTATTACTATGTGTATATATGACATTTTGTGCATTTTATATTTGTTATATAATTTTTTAAAACAATGATAAAATTATTTTATTTTACAATGAATGTATATGTTTATTGTGAATTTTCAAAACATATTTTTAACTCTTTTATAAATTTAAGTTTGAAATGTAATTTTTAACCTAGTAAAAATAAGTATTATGGTTTTAAATTTGAATATGACTTTATTAACCTGGTCTAATTTATTCAAATATTTTATATTACTTATTTCATTTAATACATAAATTAATTTAAAATATAAATATATATATATTTACATATAAATTCAAAATGTTTTGCGACAACCATTGCATACTCAAATGGAAAATGTATCCGATACATACAGAAATCCCAACATCTATAAACGTATGCATTAACTATGTCTATACTATATTGCACTCGCAAATCACACATATACGAGTACGTAATGTGTACTCGTAATCTATATAATAACATCATTAATTAAATATAAATAAATCAGTAAATTAAATAAAGCATGACTTTATTTAAATTAATTAGCATGGATGCAATTCAATTTTTATACTTCACAGGTCCTATATTATCCAAAATAGAAAAAATTGAAACCTACCTATTTCACCTATTTTCGGCCGACACGGTTCCAGCAAATAGTAATTTAGCATATATTGTGTTTGTGTGCTAACTTGTTGGTTGTAGGAGCAAGTCGGGTATGAATTTTCATACCATATGCTTCTATTATAATATATCGACTTTATATCTATTTCTGAGTTTATAGGTCGCTCATACTAGACTATAATCTAACTCGAGGTTATTTGCATTGCCTTTCATATTCTTGGGTACTATTCAGCAAGTAGAATGATGACAGGTATAGCAATAGCTCATAGAGCTATATGAAGAACGAACAGGAGACCAATGCTTTCTTATTTCACTATAGAATGAAGGCTATTTATCGATGCTCAAATGGTGTCGACAGGGCTTTGGTAGAAAATATGTTGAAAAAATTATTTCGACACCTTGAAGATGCCTTGCATGGTACTATAATTGACGCCAGATAGATGACATGGGTCGCCGATGCCATTTCGACACCCAGTCGACTACTTTTTAAATTTACAAAATTTGGAATTGCCGACACCATAACGATGCCCTATTTAAATGCAAAAAATGGATTTTCTAATGCCATGCAAATGCCTAGCCGACGCCTTTGTTGAAATATATTTGTAGCATTTCTGCTGCATTTCTCACCTCAATTACACAATAACATATATACAATGTATAATCACCCATCTCACAAATTCATATATCGTACTATCACATAACACCAAATTCATATACTAAACCAAATTACCCAACATCATAATTCATAAATTTACTAAACTATAGAAACATAAATGTCAACAATCATACAAACTCATCACGACACAAATGTCTACATAGTATATACAAATACCATCGACCCCAAATGTTTAAACAAACAACCAACAAATACTAACAACAATACCAATATCTAAACAAAACAAATACCAAAAGTACTAACACAAATATCCAAACAAACTAAATATCCAAACAATACCAACACAAATACCTACTCGCCTGAAACACGCCCAGCGTCACCATTACCACACCTAGAAGAATTATACTCATATTGAAAATATTGTAAAAATGCATCTAAAAGCGCTCCAAGCTTCTTTTATAGTTTATCGATATGCGATTTCAACCGTCTTCTACACTAGTACAAAAAAAGCAGCAGCTCTATCAATTGACGATCTCTATATTTTAACCAAATTATTACGTTGATAATAAGTAACTTTTATTTCAACTATTATATTTATTGAAATAAAAATTTTAAATTTGTGTTGACTATATATTTGTTTAATTAATTGAGTGATTTAATTTATGTAGTTTAAGTTATTAAGGGATTTCGAAAAAAGATATTTTAACTCGAATAAACTCTTATATAATTTATTGAAACAAAATTTACAATCTCACTTAATTATATTATATATATATATATAATTTATTGAGTGATTTGACTTATACAAACATACTCTCGTTTCATTTATTAAAGCAATATTTACAATTTAACTCAATTATATTTACATTGGCATAATTAATCAAGTAATTTAACTTATATGTTTAATTTATTTGGTAATGTAGAAAAAAGATATTTTAACTTGAATAATATATTATATAATTTACTGAATTTTTTTAAAATTAATGTAACTAAATATATATATATATGTGTGTGTGTGTGTGTGTGTGTGTTAGTATGTTTGTATGTATGTATACATAAATATTTAAATTATTGAATGATTTAACTTATACAAACATACTTTTGTTTAATTTATTGAACCAAAATTTATAACTTAACTCAACTATATATACATTTGTTTAATTTATTGAGTGATTTGAATTGTATATATTTTTTAATTTATTGTGTGATTTAATTTTTTATTTTAACTCGAATAAACTCTTGTTTAATTAATTGAAACAAAATTTATAATTTAACCTAATCCTATATTTGGGAGCCATTGATTTTATTTTTTCAAGGTTAGCACAATAGCGACACTAGAATGAAGCGTTTATAAATGGAAATAAAGGTGTTACTCAAAAATTTCGTAAGTAAGAAGATAGCCTAATCATTGTTTTCAACTTGATCTTCTCTGCTTCGGGCCGGCTTGTGCCCAGGCAAGCCTAACCCGAGCTATTAGTGAATTTGAAATAGGCCAGTAGGTCTCCATGACTACCTTCCAGGTCTGCCTATTTAGCCCATCCTCTCTAAGACACTTTAGGTCGCCCCCCGGCCAGTGCACCTTGAAGCAACGACAATAGCCAGCTCTTTAAGAAAAGCATGACATCTTCATCACTCGGCCTTCGGACCCTACCGTCCAGCCTCCTCTTATAACCAGCAGGCCCCCAACAACCCGTCTACTTAGCATCTTGTAACGACCCATAAATTTTAACTGTTTTAAATAACGTAATTAGTTGAAATTTTGTGAAATTTTAAATGATAAAATTTTGAAATATAAATTTGATATTTGGAATGCGTCTAGTTAAACATAGCAACTGGTAAATTTTCGTCCGAAAATATGAAAGTTTATTTCATGTGTAATTTTATACCCATTTTTATCAGTTAGTAATTAATGGAAATAAAATGTTTTCGAAACTTAAATATTTTTATATAGAAAAATTGTAAATCATCTTCTGAGCAAGACGTCATATTTCGTTTTACAAATTCGGACTTTTATAGCTCCGTAGATCTTATTTTTCTACGTTTTTCTGCATTTTTCGCTAGCAAGAAAATTCGAATTTTTATAATTCAATCATACCACTGATATTTATATGCCGTTTTAATCGTCTCGTCATGCTGATCTCCACAGTATATTTTTTTGTGTATTTCGACGTTCGATGGACGGCGAAATCTGTAAAACGTTGGTCATCCGTATCGGTACCTTTTTTTTTGAACTGTTTGAATTCATTTGTCTGTTCGTCTATCCACTGTATAATTCAATAGTCACGCCTTTTTATATTCCCAAAATAAAATTTATTTGATAACTTTTACTATTCCATCGTTTCGTTCTATATTCTTTCTGATGGTTCAGTTGAGAAAATTTCTATATGTAAAAATATAAAAGATATTATATCAGAGTGTATCGGTTGCATTCTTTTAGTTTAGAACCTACTCACTTTTTCTCTATCTGTTCGGCCACCATTGCTTTAAATTTTTCAGCTCATGCCTGTTCCACCAAATTCACCAAATACTCCGCCTCCACCATTCCTTCGGCACTCTCACTTCCTTGCTCACATGGCCAGCGACCATACTCGACCCGCCACTCCCCACCATCACCACCTCCTACCTTGGTCGAGCAAGCACCACGTGGGCCACACCCTTCCAGTCCACCCACCACCACACGATCTCCACCCAGTCAGCTCCGCCTATTCTTTTCCCCACTCAAACCCCATCTCGGTCGAGCTCCTCTCTCGCCATCTTCTGTTGTATAGACGTAAGTATATGTATACAGTTTATTTTATTTTTGCTTGGCTGGCAAATTTGTTGACAAATTTTTTTTTCTTATATAAGCAAGTTACAAGTTTAGTGTTTAATATATTTAAATGAAAATGTTTACTGTAATTATATTTTTCAAGGTATTGATATCATTTGTAAAATAATAATGTAAGTTCAATGTGTATATATCAGTAATGAGTTACCTTGTTTATATATTAATTTAATTTACATACGTTTATAATATGTACATGTTTTAGTATATAAGTTGTAGAAATTTGTTGTTTTACTGTAAATATATATAGTTACATATATAGTCATATAACAAATTTGCATGAATAGGATCATGAGTATATATTTAAACTGGTATATACATGTTTTAACCCATATTTGTGATGCAAACTCGTTTCCAATATAATTGAAGCCTGAGTAGATTTCATTTTTTTACACGTGACAGTTGCATAAGAGGGTGATTATATAGGTGCCTTGAACTGGGAATGTATATGTAACTGGGAATGTATATGTAAAGGTCTCACATATATAATAAATGATGTGCCTATTATACTTTCCAATCTAGCCTATTCCTAGGTGTAGATATATGTAAGTATATAAATTTCGAAAATAGTATACTGTGTCTATTATACTTTTATATTATTATTATTATTACTATGTTTTTTTCATTTTGTTTGTTTAAAAAAATGTATACTGTTCAATGTATGGGTCGGCTGCCTATGCACATTTATATATTAGTATAGGATGTCCTTTTATCTTCGACTGTCAGAGCTTGCTCCCTTTACATTTTTATCTATATTTGTTATAATTAAACCTTTTGAATCATATATATATTCGTTTTCGTCGAGATTATCATGCTAAAATCTGTTTCGTGCTTATCACAGCTAACCGTTTTGTCGTCCTTGATTTCGTGCCAGTGTTCATTGTATCGCTCTTTTCCGTGGTTGCTTTCCATCGTTCTCTAGCCTCGAAAGGTGAGCAATCACTCACGATTAATGTTCTTTTATTTATTAAATTTGACTTCAATTGAAACGACAATTGAAATATGCTGTTGTTAGTTAATTACACTGTTATATATGCTATTACCTGTATCAGTTCACCTGTGACATATGACACCATTATCTGTTAATTATTTATGCGATGATAATACAGTTTGGCTGATAATTGATTGATTGTTGATGTTTATATTGGACGTTAAATTGTTAATGTTAAAATGATAAATAGTATGCAATTGAAATTGGTATAGGATAGTTAAATGTTAAATTTGATTAAATGACATTTGTATAATATGACCCATTTAACTGTCAAAATTTATTGACACCTAGGATTTGTTTAATTACATCTTGAACCACTGAATGTATGTTGATAAATTGATGATGGATGAAATTGTAATAGATGACAAGTGAAAACCGTAATGTAATAATCTTTAATCTACATGAAATGATAGTGTAGATTCTAGAAATAATTATATTAATTCGTACAAATAACAATGCGAATTAATACGGTTATTTCGGGATTATTTGAATTGATTATTGGATTGTTATTGATTGTTGCTTTTGCTTGTTTATTTACTTTGACACCATCCCAGTTATCACACTGCAAGTTCCCTTTGTTATGCTTTGATTTTTGAATTGAATTAGAATCGGGTTGAAATGATAAATACCCAAATTAAACTTCGACCTAGGATAGAGAATTAAATAACACCCGATTGGTCAATAATTTGATTTAAAAATAAACAAAGATTTTATTTGAATAAATAATATGGTTTTGAAATGAAGTTGGAATTTGAATTTTTATGAAAGGAAACTGTTAATATTTAATCATATGAAATAGAATATTAACAATGTAACTGATGAAAGAATGTTGTTTAATTTGAGAAATGATTGAATTAAGTTTGAAATGATTTAATAATTAAGTTTGAAATTATTAAACATTGAAATTATTTAATAATTAAGTTTTGAATTATTTAATTATTAAATAAGATTGAATTATTTGATAATTAAATAAAAATTTGAATTCTTTGATAAGAGAAATTGAACTTTTGAATAAGTGAATTTTTACTTCGTAAATAATTGAAATTGAGTTTCTTTATTAAATTAAGTTTTGGAAAATTATTTAAGTAAGTAAATAAGTGAAATTGAATTTCTTTAACAAGAAATAAAATGTGATTTATTGAAATTAATGTAAGACTTGAAATTTAAAGAATTTAATTTGATGAATTTAATTTAATTCAATTTGTAAGTTTGATATAAGGAAGTTGAATTTAAATAATGGATTTAATGAATTGGAAACTAATAGAAATTGTTTTGAATGGCAAGTTTACTTAACGAATATTGAATGAAATCGATAAATGAAGTTAAACTGATTTGAATGTTAAATTAAATTAATTTAAATGATTTCGGAATGAAACTTATATACGAACTTGAATCTATATTTGAATTGTTTTAAATAAAATTTGAAATTGTATTATAAGATTATGAAATGGTAATTTGGAAGTTTTGAAACGTAAATTATGGAAATTGGTTTAGAAAGACAAACGAAATGTTGATTTATAAACTCTGATTGAAATTGAAATTGATTTGGTTTTGAAATAAATAAACGACCAATCGGTGAAATAATTTCGGAGGTTATTAAAGAGACCGGAATCGGTTATGGATATACTCTCTATCTAAACCGAAAACCACTTTAATAACTATATGCGGAGTGTGATCCAGAATGAAGTGGTTGGAATGATGTATGTGTTGACTGAAGAAAGAGAACGATGATGGATAGCCTTGACACTTGTGTCAAATTGGAAATGACTAAAACAGGAGCCGTGCTGGGCCAATGGAGGTCAGCTACCTCAAGTGAACACACTTCTTCGAACTACTCATTACTTGTTGTCGATTGGTGCACCCTTGATTTTGGGAGTGTTGTTTCACGTTGTTGCGGTCGCTGCGGCGATGCATTCTCACCAGTCCGGATCAGGCAAACGGTAGTATCACTACCTTGGGTATTGCCTCATGTGCCTTGTCATACTTGTATCCCTTTATACGCGACCACTACGATTTGTTTTGTGTTATACCTATGGAGTACTCCCTGATATCCCACTAGTTTACGGTGGAGTTTACAGTGCTGTATAGACTATAACGCTTATAAAAATGTGTTAAGGGGGATAATGGTAACGCCTTAACACTATTTTGATACCTTATATTACTGATAGACATTATCTACTTAGCGTACATTACTACCTAGTAGATAGTTTAACGGATCCTTAAAGGATGGTTATTCCAAACATCCTTTGAGTTACTTGTATTTCAATTGCTATTTCACTTGAGTTGGATTTATTGATATAAGAATGTTAATCCTGACTCGAGTGTCTTGTGTTTTTGCTTTACGCTCGGGTCAGACTGAGTGTACCAGTATTCGAGACTCACCTTTGAAGTTGGAGCTTTGCTTGAAGATCCAGCCATCTATTCTGCTTTCAGTATTCGATGATTCCAGTGATGTATTCTGATTTGTATCTGATGTATCGTATTACTCTTCTGTTGTAAACTCTGATGTATCTTATATATTCATATAGTAACTTCATGAACTACTATCTCTTTTATTTCCGCTGCAATTATTACTCTATGTCTATGATCTGTGATTATTTATTTACTGTATATGTTCAGTTTTGCCAAATTTAAATTAACAACGCGGTATTTTGAGCAATTCAATTCCGGCATGAGTGTCTACCTATACACTTATAATGGATGCGAATGGTCCAAAATATCGGGTCGTTATAGTTGGTATCAGAGCTTTGGTAGCTTTAGGCAAAACTTAACATATAGGGTAAATGTATTTACAGAATCACTCTCATTCGAGTTTCAATCTCTTCCTTTTACTCAATTCCTTTGAATTTTGGAACGTTCCCCTCGGTTCCGAAATTCATTCGTGTCCTTCACTATTCGTCTTCTTTTAAATTCTGGAGCACCCCATAACTCCATTCTGAATGATATCTATAATAGATCGGCGGTCTCGCCAATCTTCGAATGATTCGTAAAGGAGCAAAACTCCTTTATATAGGCATTGATTTACCGGAGATTTCTGTATCCTCGGTTTACGATTCTATCTATCTCCTGCTATACCTGAATTCTATTTCTAGAGATCGAATGTTGATTTACCTCGGAATTATACACCAATCTTATTTTTGAAGTCACGGTCGACCCGGTTAAGGTTGCCCGCGATTTATATAAACTTATCCATCGCCTTATTTTGTTATTTAATTACCTCGTCTTTGTTCAAACCTATCTTCGAATCGAAATTCTCTTTGATTTGAGTCTATCAAAAATTTGAATCCCTATCCTTGCTTTGAAATCCATTATTGTATCGTTAAGTGAGGAAGTGTATTGTAAATTAATTTTAAAATGTTTTATATTGTGTTGTTTGAGTTGTTGATGTTGATTTGGGTTTTCGATCGATTCGTCTGATCAACGTTATCGATAGGATTTCCAAAACACTTGTGCAGAGCAAACTGACACAATATCGTTTTCAAATTTGATAAATAAAATAGAAGTTTTGTATGATTATCTTATATATAAATATAAGTTTTCTGAAATTAAGTTGTTAATGAATTTGTTGTCTGAAAATAATAATATTTGATTTTCATTTATTGTTTTGTAAACCATTGACTATTGCATAATATAAATAAATGAATTTATAAACTTGGTTATAAATTGATTGAAATTTGAAATGAAATTAAATTAAGAATTTGAGAATTTAATTTCCAATGATTTCGAACTATGGTTTTAAAGGTTTAAAATGCACATTATTTAAATGTATTTTGACAATAATTTGTTTCCAAAGAATTTTAATGTATATTATTTAAAGTATTTTCAAATAGGAAACGTTTTCAAAGAATTTTTAAAGTGTTGAAATCAGTGCTCTTCTCTTTGTCGCTGGAAAATAAATTCGGTGATGGCGGCCGCATCATCGACATTCATTTTCGAGTTTCGAAGTGGAGATACTATTCTGTAGCTTTGCTACGGTTTTGTTTTGAAAAATATTTTGATTTGAATTTCTTCAGTATAATTTGATTTATATATATAAGTACCTTATTTTAAAATTTAATTTGATTTGATAAATATATTATATATATCTCTAAATTGTTTAAAGTAAATCGGAAATCTAAATCTTAAATTTTGTTAAAGGATGATTTTAATTATAAATAAGACCAAAATTTGGAATAAATATTTAAACTTGAATAATTGAATTGGGAAAATTCTATTTGTATATTGTTCAACTGCATTCTAATACAATTTTCCTAAATCATTCAGAAGTTGAATATGTAATTGGATAATATATAAGATAAATTGAATTTATAAATAAAATTTGAGTGTTTATAATAAATGTTATACACTAAATTTTGATTATAAAGATGTTAATAAAGTTAGATAAGATAATAAGTAAACTCAGTTAATAATGAAATAAATTTGTTTTGAAAGAATTAATAAATTGAAATTTGATCAACATATGAAAATACCTTGAATTTAAAAGAAATTAATAGATGTAAATTAATTTAAATCGAAAATTTCATGTTTTAAATTAATTTATATGGGTTAAATATATGTGAGTAGATATATTAAGTAGAATAAATTTAACAGTAATTTGGAATAAAGAAGAATTTAAAATTGTTGAAGAAAATATGATTATAATAAAAGACTATTCAAAATTTATGGTTTTAGAAATTGTAAATTGAAGAAAATGGGATAATAAGATAATGAATTTAGAAATAGTTGAGATTGATTTTAGTGAAATCAAATGGATTAAATCAATTATTGAATATCAATTAATTTAAATTTGAATTTATATGGTTTAAATTAATTGTTATTTTGTATTTCAAAATCCGTTTTCTTTCTGGTTGTTTCTATTCTCCTACCTCGTTCCTTTTCGGGGACGAAAAGTTTTGAGTGGGGGAGAATGTAACGACCCGTAAATTTTAACTGTTTTAAATAACGTAATTAGTTGAAATTTTGTGAAATTTTAAACGATAAAATTTTGAAATATAAATTTGATATTTGGAATGCGTTTAGTTAAACATAGCAACTGGTAAATTTTCGTCCGAAAATATGAAAGTTTATTTCATGTGTAATTTTATACCCATTTTTATCAGTTAGTAATTAATGGAAATAAAATGTTTTCGAAACTTAAATATTTTTATATAGAAAAATTGTAAATCATCTTCTGAGCAAGACGTCATATTTCGTTTTACAAATTCGGACTTTTTGTCACGTACCGGATTTTTCGACTTTCGAAAATTCGACATCGATACTCACTTTATCGACTGCCGAGCAATCGAGTGCCGGAAACTCCAATAGTGAGGGTTTTAAGAAGAAGAAAAAGGTAGAAGAAGAAGAAAAGAAGGAACAGAAAGAAAAAGAAAGAAGAACAATAACAGAACAAGAGCAGAAACAGAAACAGAAAACAATATCAGAATCTCACATATCGCAGCGGAACAATATATAATAGATAAATGAATATCTTTTAAAAACAAAAGAATTATATCTGTCATTACATTACATCACATCATATCATCAGAGTCAATAAACAACAATGGACAGTTATATAAACTTGTCCTCATACAGAATACACAGCGGAATAAATATATCAGATACAAATACTACGTCTCGTCATCCAGCTTATCTCCAAAGCTCCAGAATATCCAGAATATCCTGATAATATAACTCTAGGCTGCCCGTGTGGAAATTGGTGGGCACCCAGAGTTTAGAAGGGAACAATAAACTCCGAGTCAGTCATGGTGACTGGTGTGAGATCGTAAAACAGTTATCTTTAAAACAACAAGGAAACTTTAATGTCAATTCGCAATGTTTTTGGAAAATGAAACTACCATAAGACCTCCCACCACACACACAATGCAAACGCAGAATTCTTATGATAGTCAAAGATGCTTACTACGCAAAATCAAATTCTTTTTGATATTATTATTAGTGCATAGTGTAGAAAACATTTCGAAAGTATAATATTAATCTTAGCCAGCATAGGCATTCCGCACTTATGCCTACTATAGCTACTATGTTCAATAGGAGGTTACCGCCACATTCCATAGCAGGTAATACAACTAAAACCATACAAGTCGCGTATTGTTTCTTTGGATTTCCAACAAATGGTCAGGCTAAGGAACTTCCTATCCACGATGGGTACGTCCCTGGAATAGACGACCCGAGAACCTAACCGGATCTCTGCCAACACAAGGCCGGGTTACCTCTGCAAAAATAGGTAACTACTGACACGCGTATGCCATCCCCCGATCGTAACCGATCTTCCCGAGGATCCCCGATTTCCAACAAACCACATAGATAATAATGCAGCAACCACATAGGTTAAGTATCTGGGCTCCATACCATGATACCACCTCTATCCAGAAGGAATGACATACACTAAGGGGCGCTACTCCCTAGAACCTTGCCGCATCCTTCCTGTTTCGACCATTTCCGGGGTGTGAGGCTCGATGAAGTCTCGTCCACAAAGCTACGCTTTCTACAAAGCCCTGCTTCGGGTCAAACAAAATGATCAACCTATGATCACAAAGATATAAGATCAAACAAATGATCATATCACAAATGATCAAACACTGATCATTTCACAGCAACACTCAGTATGCCACGTTACCAAATTGGGATATATCGCTGATGAATTTCAACTACATAACCTCTGAGCTCGTACGTCTCAGAGAAGGGTGTTAAGCTAAGAGAATAAATTCTCCGCCACCAACAGAAATGTATTTGAAAGAAATCAGCTTTATATTTCAAATTGTAACGTCAGACACACAATCCATACAAGTCTGTTCCGGGATCGAACAGAACCGAAGGCACTTCTCACGAAGCCCTTGCATTTCCGGATAAATTTCTAATCACGTCCGGACTTCCCGTCACTAAGGGTGATAAAACCTCTAAATCGGAGATCAGCCGATGTAGAGTAACTCGACGGTAATCCTTCCGTTTTCAAAAATATCCGGTCTTCAACACCGGTCTTCAAATGCAATTCATAACGACGTATCACATATTCGGAATGGGTTATACGACCCCATGGTCCTTTCCCGGCTAACCCGAATAGTGAGCGCTTATTCAAAAATAAGTGTGGCATTCAAATTCATCCAATTCACAACAAATACCTACTCAAGGTAATTATTGATAGTCGGGTATTTAACTATCAATAAAGATGCGCAACATCATCAGATTCCAAATAATTTTCCCAAATTATTTAATTTCCAAAAAATATCTTTATTAGATATATTATTTTCCACACTTAACCATTTGAAAACAGATTTCAAATATTCAATTTTCAATTTCTTTAAAAGATAAAATCTCTAAACAGTTCACTTCATATTGGAAAAGCATTTCCATACTTATTTAAAAATAAGTAATTCACAAATCATTTATTTTCAACACTTAGAAAATATCTGATATACTTAAATCAAAATTAAGTATATATCTCATTCTTTAAGGAAATCATTCTTTAAACACATTTTATTTGAGTCAAAACGAATGTTACGTAAAACATCGTTACGACGACTCAAAATCACTAGTATAGGGATTCGGAATTTAGATATATATATGAATCCCAATACTACACAAAACATTTCCTTTCTGAAATCATTTACTATAACAACAGTGTTATAGTCCACCATTTCCTTATTTTTCGAAAACGTCTATTTCAACAATAAATGTTGAAATCTATGATTTCGATAGTTGATACATTTTAAAACATCCTTTAAAATAATTAACTTCATTTTTAATGTCACTTTCCCAAAACAATATCCATTTTACTTAACAATATATTCACTGTCCAAAATCGTGAATATACTTCACTAACCACATTTCAATAATTTCTACACATTTTTATTTCAATAATTATCCACTATCCAAAATCGCGGATATATCTCCTTCATTAAACTTCTATGTCTAACTTATCAATTTCAATTGATTTTGGATTTATAAAACAACGTTTATAAATCACGTTCATACTTCATAACAATTTCAACTTGCAAAATCATTTTATTAGCCAATTCTATTCATATTCCATCTAAGTGCAAAAAATCTAATTTATAAGTTTATTACTTATAAATCTTTTATTCTACAACATCTATTCATTTTATACTTCACAATTTATAAATCTCATATCACTTACAAAATTTTATTTTTATCTTGTTCTAACACTTACAAAACTCACTTAAAATTCCAATGTTTTAAATTTATAAATATCAACTTCCTAAATCCTTTAAATAAACCGTTTATAATACTGTGAAAATCTCAATTTAAACCATTTTATAAATAAATCAACTATTTATTTCAAAAATGACACGTTGGTTATATTTCACAAAAATCATAATTTTTATAACTTTAAAAGTTGAACGTTTATAAATCAATTCAAAAATTAAATAAACATATACTTTCAAAAATCACTTTAAAAATCTCTTTTAAAGTAAAAATCGTTATTTTAAAACTTCAAAAACTTGAATCCAATGATGCAACGCATCAATTTGTCCATCACAACAGTCAATATCATATATCAATATGATAACAGCATATATATATATCAATATCTGTAAATAAGTAAATACAGTTGAGGAATCCAGTTGGATCCCTCCAACCTGTTTCCCTGCATCCACAGATGTTAGCACAATACCAATTCCGCTCCAGTACGGAATTATCGCGGTATATGGGTTTAATAAATATTATCCGCTTACTAACGGCGCAATAGGGTCTCATCCGCTATACGAGGCGGGAAATCAATCAATCCAATATATACATATGCCAATATGTATATATTGCTATATATATAGATATATCCTATTATATCTAATATAACATCCAATAGCCATCAAATCAATAACTGAAAATTCCACTTTTCAATTGAGTGAGAAAAATCTCACCTTGATTTTAAATTCTGTTCCAGCGTTTATTTCGAATAAAATTAAACGGCCGTTTAATTTTACTCAAAAATTTCACTGATTCCAAACACGCCCAGATCTGCACTGCAGCGTAGAGCGCGTCGCTGCGATTCCAACACTTCTGGTTTCGTCATTTTCCGATCTCGCATGAAAGAGATATCACATTTTAAACTTTAACGAATTTTTTTATATAATTAATTTACAATTTGAATTTTAATTTCAAACCCTACAGTATCATGGCCGTGCATTTTCTTCGATCGCATCTAGGCCATGGATTGCGTCTTCCCACCATCATGCGAAGACACCCAGTTTGAAATGAACGAAGACGAACCCAACATGCTCCTCCTAGGGTTAAAAACGCACGCCTCTATGATGCCCCGGAGTTCGATCAGAGAGCGTTTCCGCCTCCGTCTACGCGAGCCCCACCCACGCCCAAGTCGCGGCTAGGTCTGGTCGACCCTAGCTCCTCCTAGACGAGCACGAACGGCCATCATTTCGGCCCCAGTTGCCGTCAAACCATCAATCCATTTGCAATCTTAACCGTTGGTTTCAAAGATCTCGGCGTTGACTACACTTTTCTAGTTGAGAATTTGTTGAAATAACGCATAGATTGGAAGATTTTGAGGGAGAAAGATCGAGTGTTTCTGGCCGTGTAAACCATTAGTGGCGGCTGCCTTTAAATTAGGGTTAGGGTTTTAAATTTTTTCTAATTTTGTGAATAAAGGGGGCTATTTATAGAAAATATCGAACACTATTCATCCGGAATTTCCAAACTCCGATTTACGCGCGGTAACTGGCGTTTCTGGGGTTTACCCCGCATTCCGGACACAATGGAACAGGTTTCGAAAGCTAATTCGGTCGTCTGTGCGAGATATGCAATTAAACGATCAATTTAAATTAAACCGATTTAAATCGATTTCGAGGCGTTTTAATTTGTACCGGACAAATGGTAAATCCAAAAATTACGAAATTTGAAATCTTACAATAATATCACATTACAGATCCGATGAAACTAGTTTCGTCGAAATCCAAGACTTTTTGAAAAATGACTATTTTAACTCGACGATTTAAAATTAAAACGATATCGATGCGTTTCGAGTTGCCACGGTCAAACAATAACTTCGATTGCTACGAAAATTGAAATCCGATAATAACTAACTATTACGGATCCAATGGAACTGGTTTCGTTCAATTCTGAGACTGTTCAAAAATTGGCTATTTTTCAGTCGATAATTAAATATTAAAATATTCAATTTTCACAATTTAACTCCAAATTCAATTTTAAAAGTTCTATAATCTTTCTATAACTCCAGTATGATTAAATAAAATTTTACAAATCATTTTCAATCATATTAAACTCAATTTTCAATTATTTCTGGAATTTCACTATTAAATAAATCGATTTAATTGACCAAATTAAATCCAATACTCGAAAAATAAATCATTCGACTTCTAAATTCCATTTATTAATATTTAAAATCAATTAAATATTCGAATTTTAATTATCAAAAATTCTGGGTCGTTACAATTTTCCCCCCTTAAAAGAATTTCGTCCTCGAAATTACCAAGTAAGGAAAAATGGTCCTTAACTCGTCTATTATCTTTCACAATTTAAATAGTTTTATCAATTTTTGAAAACAAATCTTTCTATTAAAGATTCGTTATCAATTCAACTAAATTTCTAACATTTTCATAATCTTCAAACAACATTGTTTAACTTCAAAATTCAAATTCAAATTCAAATTCAAATTTAAACTTTCAAAATTTTCACAAAAATTTTCTAACACTCGAAATTTTCGAAAAATTTCGCCAGCGTCTCCTTTGCGCGGCTAATACGGTACGACTACAAAACGTCCCTACGGACTCTCAGATTTCAAAAAGAAAAAGAAAAAGCCAAGCGGCTAGAGAAATAAGTCATCAAATCTCATATTCAAATTTAAATACATACCTTTTTCGAGCAATTCAAATTATCTTTGAAATCAAAATTCCAATTCATTTACACCTGTATATCCTACTAGCCATAATATCTAGTTACATATTCAAACCAACTTGCAAATTCAATTTTATTCTCTTGCACTTACAATTGCAATTTTTTATTTATTCATTCTGAAACTCATTCACTAATTCATTTACATAAGACTGATTCAACATTCAATTAGTTCAATAGCTTAATTCATTTTAGATTAGTATCAGTTACTAATTCATCACAAATTCTAATTCATTTACAATTTCAAATTTGTTTTCAATATTTAGTTTCAATTCCAGTTTTATTCTTATGTTCAATATAAATATTCCATATGAATTTTAATTCATCTTTCATTTCACATTTATAATTATTCAATCCACTTCATTGCTTACAAATTCGAAATGAATTTCAACATTCAATCTCACTTTTATGTACTTGCAATTGCAAACTTATTCATTCATTCACAATTTTATTCTTATAATTCAATACTCAATTCCAGAGTCTTTTCAACCTTTTCAAAACCATCTTTGAAAACAATTCAAATTATCCTTTGAATTTTCAAAACAAAACCCAAATTTTCAAACAACTTCCATTTAAAACAATTTGGCAGCAATTCCTCTTCTGGAAACCCGAAAATGAACACCGGTGATGCCGCGGTCATCATCGAAGTTATTTTCCAGCGACCGAAAAGAGTTTAGAGCTTTTCATTCCTTCAAAATACTTTTCAAACCTTCGAAATCCATTTTCAAATCAAAAAGAAATTTAAACTTTCCAAATCTCCAAAATTTTCAATTTCTTTTCAAAACATTTCCAAATACTCCTCTGGAATTCTATTTCAAATTACAAATCACATTTAAAATTTACATTCTTAAATTTTACTTGTATATGGATTTATCTCTTAATCTTTGGTTATTATTTTATTTCTTATTCAATTTCGGTGATGATAATTCACTATTATTACTTCCTAACATCCATGCAACCATATACTATAGTACTTTATAGAAAAACATTTCTTTTCTATACAAAAATAGTTTTGGGCAAAATTATCTCATTTACCCTATTTAAAACAATACTGTGCCGAATTGTTCTATATAAGTGTTTAGAGATCCCTATCGATAGAGTTGTACGGACAATACCGACCAGAATCCATATACCACTCAACAAACCAATCATCACAATATAAAACAATTTTTATATTCACTAACAAATACGCGCTCGTATCTATTATTACACTCAAACTCATTCTAGAGTACTACTGACTCTATCTCTAATGAGTAACACCCAACAGAGCAGGGTTGTCGCTTAACCATATGCTCTGATACCACGCTGTCACGTACCGGATTTTTCGACTTTCGAAAATTCGACATCGATACTCACTTTATCGACTGCCGAGCAATCGAGTGCCGAAAACTCCAATAGTGAGGGTTTTAAGAAGAAGAAAAAGGTAGAAGAAGAAGAAAAGAAGGAACAGAAAGAAAAAGAAAGAAGAACAACAACAGAACAAGAGCAGAAACAGAAACAGAAAACAATATCAGAATCTCACATATCGCAGCGGAACAATATATAATAGATAAATGAATATCTTTTAAAAACAAAAGAATTATATCTGTCATTACATTACATCACATCATATCATCAGAGTCAATAAACAACAATGGACAGTTATATAAACTTGTCCTCATACAGAATACACAGCGGAATAAATATATCAGATACAAATACTACGTCTCGTCATCCAGCTTATCTCCAAAGCTCCAGAATATCCAGAATATCCTGATAATATAACTCTAGGCTGCCCGTGTGGAAATTGGTGGGCACCCAGAGTTTAGAAGGGAACAATAAACTCCGAGTCAGTCATGGTGACTGGTGTGAGATCGTAAAACAGTTATCTTTAAAACAACAAGGAAACTTTAATGTCAATTCGCAATGTTTTTGGAAAATGAAACTACCATAAGACCTCCCACCACACACACAATGCAAACGCAGAATTCTTATGATAGTCAAAGATGCTTACTACGCAAAATCAAATTCTTTTTGATATTATTATTAGTGCATAGTGTAGAAAACATTTCGAAAGTATAATATTAATCTTAGCCAGCATAGGCATTCCGCACTTATGCCTACTATAGCTACTATGTTCAATAGCAGGTTACCGCCACATTCCATAGCAGGTAATACAACTAAAACCATACAAGTCGCGTATTGTTTCCTTGGATTTCCAACAAATGGTCAGGCTAAGGAACTTCCTATCCACGATGGGTACGTCCCTGGAATAGACGACCCGAGAACCTAACCGGATCTCTGCCAACACAAGGCCGGGTTACCTCTGCAAAAATAGGTAACTACTGACACGCGTATGCCATCCCCCGATCGTAACCGATCTTCCTGATGATCCCCGATTTCCAACAAACCACATAGATAATAATGCAGCAACCACATAGGTTAAGTATTTGGGCTCCATACCATGATACCACCTCTATCCAGAAGGAATGACATACACTAAGGGGCGCTACTCCCTAGAACCTTGCCGCATCCTTCCTGTTTCGACCATTTCCGGGGTGTGAGGCTCGATGAAGTCTCGTCCACAAAGCTACGCTTTCTACAAAGCCCTGCTTCGGGTCAAACAAAATGATCAACCTATGATCACAAAGATATAAGATCAAACAAATGATCATATCACAAATGATCAAACACTGATCATTTCACAGCAACACTCAGTATGCCACGTTACCAAATTGGGATATATCGCTGATGAATTTCAACTACATAACCTCTGAGCTCGTACGTCTCAGAGAAGGGTGTTAAGCTAAGAGAATAAATTCTCCGCCACCAACAGAAATGTATTTGAAAGAAATCAGCTTTATATTTCAAATTGTAACGTCAGACACACAATCCATACAAGTCTGTTCCGGGATCGAACAGAACCGAAGGCACTTCTCACGAAGCCCTTGCATTTCCGGATAAATTTCTAATCACGTCCGGACTTCCCGTCACTAAGGGTGATAAAACCTCTAAATCGGAGATCAGCCGATGTAGAGTAACTCGACGGTAATCCTTCCGTTTTCAAAAATATCCGGTCTTCAACACCGGTCTTCAAATGCAATTCATAACGACGTATCACATATTCGGAATGGGTTATACGACCCCATGGTCCTTTCCCGGCTAACCCGAATAGTGAGCGCTTATTCAAAAATAAGTGTGGCATTCAAATTCATCCAATTCACAACAAATACCTACTCAAGGTAATTATTGATAGTCGGGTATTTAACTATCAATAAAGATGCGCAACATCATCAGATTCCAAATAATTTTCCCAAATTATTTAATTTCCAAAAAATATCTTTATTAGATATATTATTTTCCACACTTAACCATTTGAAAACAGATTTCAAATATTCAATTTTCAATTTCTTTAAAAGATAAAATCTCTAAACAGTTCACTTCATATTGGAAAAGCATTTCCATACTTATTTAAAAATAAGTAATTCACAAATCATTTATTTTCAACACTTAGAAAATATCTGATATACTTAAATCAAAATTAAGTATATATCTCATTCTTTAAGGAAATCATTCTTTAAACACATTTTATTTGAGTCAAAACGAATGTTACGTAAAACATCGTTACGACGACTCAAAATCACTAGTATAGGGATTCAGAATTTAGATATATATATGAATCCCAATACTACACAAAAAATTTCCTTTCTGAAATCATTTACTATAACAACAGTGTTATAGTCCACCATTTCCTTATTTTTCGAAAACGTCTATTTCAACAATAAATGTTGAAATCTATGATTTCGATAGTTGATACATTTTAAAACATCCTTTAAAATAATTAACTTCATTTTTAATGTCACTTTCCCAAAACAATATCCATTTTACTTAACAATATATTCACTGTCCAAAATCGTGAATATACTTCACTAACCACATTTCAATAATTTCTACACATTTTTATTTCAATAATTATCCACTATCCAAAATCGCGGATATATCTCCTTCATTAAACTTCTATGTCTAACTTATCAATTTCAATTGATTTTGGATTTATAAAACAACGTTTATAAATCACGTTCATACTTCATAACAATTTCAACTTGCAAAATCATTTTATTAGCCAATTCTATTCATATTCCATCTAAGTGCAAAAAATCTAATTTATAAGTTTATTACTTATAAATCTTTTATTCTACAACATCTATTCATTTTATACTTCACAATTTATAAATCTCATATCACTTACAAAATTTTATTTTTATCTTGTTCTAACACTTACAAAACTCACTTAAAATTCCAATGTTTTAAATTTATAAATATCAACTTCCTAAATCCTTTAAATAAACCGTTTATAATACTGTGAAAATCTCAATTTAAACCATTTTATAAATAAATCAACTATTTATTTCAAAAATGACACGTTGGTTATATTTCACAAAAATCATAATTTTTATAACTTTAAAAGTTGAACGTTTATAAATCAATTCAAAAATTAAATAAACATATACTTTCAAAAATCACTTTAAAAATCTCTTTTAAAGTAAAAATCGTTATTTTAAAACTTCAAAAACTTGAATCCAATGATGCAACGCATCAATTTGTCCATCACAACAGTCAATATCATATATCAATATGATAACAGCATATATATATATATATATATATATCAATATCTGTAAATAAGTAAATACAGTTGAGGAATCCAGTTGGATCCCTCCAACCTGTTTCCCTGCATCCACAGATGTTAGCACAATACCAATTCCGCTCCAGTACGGAATTATCGCGGTATATGGGTTTAATAAATATTATCCGCTTACTAACGGCGCAATAGGGTCTCATCCGCTATACGAGGCGGGAAATCAATCAATCCAATATATACATATGCCAATATGTATCTATTGCTATATATATAGATATATCCTATTATATCTAATATAACATCCAATAGCCATCAAATCAATAACTGAAAATTCCACTTTTCAATTGAGTGAGAAAAATCTCACCTTGATTTTAAATTCTGTTCCAGCGTTTATTTCGAATAAAATTAAACGGCCATTTAATTTTACTCTAAAATTTCACTGATTCCAAACACGCCCAGATCTGCACTGCAGCGTAGAGCGCGTCGCTGCGATTCCAACGCTTCTGGTTTCGTCATTTTCCGATCTCGCATGAAAGAGATATCACATTTTAAACTTTAACGAATTTTTTTATATAATTAATTTACAATTTGAATTTTAATTTCAAACCCTACAGTATCATGGCCGTGCATTTTCTTCGATCGCATCTAGGCCATGGATTGCGTCTTCCCACCATCATGCGAAGACACCCAGTTTGAAATGAACGAAGATGAACCCAACATGCTCCTCCTAGGGTTAAAAACGCACGCCTCTATGATGCCCCGGAGTTCGATCAGAGAGCGTTTCCGCCTCCGTCTACGCGAGCCCCACCCATGCCCAAGTCGCGGCTAGGTCTGGTCGACCCTAGCTCCTCCTAGACGAGCACGAACGGCCATCATTTCGGCCCCAGTTGCCGTCAAACCATCAATCCATTTGCAATCTTAACCGTTGGTTTCAAAGATCTCGGCGTTGACTACACTTTTCTAGTTGAGAATTTGTTGAAATAACGCATAGATTGGAAGATTTTGAGGGAGAAAGATCGAGCGTTTCTGGCCGTGTAAACCATTAGTGGCGGCTGCCTTTAAATTAGGGTTAGGGTTTTAAATTTTTTCTAATTTTGTGAATAAAGGGGGCTATTTATAGAAAATATCGAACACTATTCATCCGGAATTTCCAAACTCCGATTTACGCGCGGTAACTGGCGTTTCTGGGGTTTACCCCGCATTCCGAACACAATGGAACAGGTTTCGAAAGCTAATTCGGTCGTGTGTGCGAGATATGCAATTAAACGATCAATTTAAATTAAACCGATTTAAATCGATTTCGAGGCGTTTTAATTTGTACCGGACAAATGGTAAATCCAAAAATTACGAAATTTGAAATCTTACAATAATATCACATTACAGATCCGATGAAACTAGTTTCGTCGAAATCCAAGACTTTTTGAAAAATGACTATTTTAACTTGACGATTTAAAATTAAAACGATATCGATGCGTTTCGAGTTACCACGGTCAAACGATAACTTCGATTGCTACGAAAATTGAAATCCGATAATAACTAACTATTACGGATCCAATGGAACTGGTTTCGTTCAATTCTGAGACTGTTCAAAAATTGGCTATTTTTCAGTCGATAATTAAATATTAAAATATTCAATTTTCACAATTTAACTCCAAATTCAATTTTAAAAGTTCTATAATCTTTCTATAACTCCAGTATGATTAAATAAAATTTTACAAATCATTTTCAATCATATTAAACTCAATTTTCAATTATTTCTGGAATTTCACTATTAAATAAATCGATTTAATTGACCAAATTAAATCCAATACTCGAAAAATAAATCATTCGACTTCTAAATTCCATTTATTAATATTTAAAATCAATTAAATATTCGAATTTTAATTATCAAAAATTCTGGGTCGTTACAAACTTCCCCCCTTAAAAGAATTTCGTCCTCGAAATTACCAAGTAAGGAAAAATGGTCCTTAACTCGTCTATTATCTTTCACAATTTAAATAGTTTTATCAATTTTTGAAAACAAATCTTTCTATTAAAGATTCGTTATCAATTCAACTAAATTTCTAACATTTTCATAATCTTCAAACAACATTGTTTAACTTCAAAATTCAAATTCAAATTCAAATTCAAATTTAAACTTTCAAAATTTTCACAAAAATTTTCTAACACTCGAAATTTTCGAAAAATTTCACCAGCGTCTCCTTTGCGCGGCTAATACGGTACGACTACAAAACGTCCCTACGGACTCTCAGATTTCAAAAAGAAAAAGAAAAAGCCAAGCGGCTAGAGAAATAAGTCATCAAATCTCATATTCAAATTTAAATACATACCTTTTTCGAGCAATTCAAATTATCTTTGAAATCAAAATTCCAATTCATTTACACCTGTATATCCTACTAGCCATAATATCTAGTTACATATTCAAACCAACTTGCAAATTCAATTTTATTCTCTTGCACTTACAATTGCAATTTTTTATTTATTCATTCTGAAACTCATTCACTAATTCATTTACATAAGACTGATTCAACATTCAATTAGTTCAATAGCTTAATTCATTTTAGATTAGTATCAGTTACTAATTCATCACAAATTCTAATTCATTTACAATTTCAAATTTGTTTTCCATATTTAGTTTCAATTCCAGTTTTATTCTTATGTTCAATATAAATATTCCATATGAATTTTAATTCATCTTTCATTTCACATTTATAATTATTCAATCCACTTCATTGCTTACAAATTCGAAATGAATTTCAACATTCAATCTCACTTTTATGTACTTGCAATTGCAAACTTATTCATTCATTCACAATTTTATTCTCATAATTCAATACTCAATTCCAGAGTCTTTTCAACCTTTTCAAAACCATCTTTGAAAACAATTCAAATTATCCTTTGAATTTTCAAAACAAAACCCAAATTTTCAAACAACTTCCATTTAAAACAATTTGGCAGCAATTCCTCTTCTGGAAACCCGAAAATGAACACCGGTGATGCCGCGGTCATCATCGAAGTTATTTTCCAACGACCGAAAAGAGTTTAGAGCTTTTCATTCCTTCAAAATACTTTTCAAACCTTCGAAATCCATTTTCAAATCAAAAAGAAATTTAAACTTTCCAAATCTCCAAAATTTTCAATTTCTTTTCAAAACATTTCCAAATACTCCTCTGGAATTCTATTTCAAATTACAAATCACATTTAAAATTTACATTCTTAAATTTTACTTGTATATGGATTTATCTCTTAATCTTTGGTTATTATTTTATTTCTTATTCAATTTCGGTGATGATAATTCACTATTATTACTTCCTAACATCCATGCAACCATATACTATAGTACTTTATAGAAAAACATTTCTTTTCTATACAAAAATAGTTTTGGGCAAAATTATCTCATTTACCCTATTTAAAACAATACTGTGCCGAATTGTTCTATATAAGTGTTTAGAGATCCCTATCGATAGAGTTGTACGGACAATACCGACCAGAATCCATATACCACTCAACAAACCAATCATCACAATATAAAACAATTTTTATATTCACTAACAAATACGCGCTCGTATCTATTATTACACTCAAACTCATTCTAGAGTACTACTGACTCTATCTCTAATGAGTAACACCCAACAGAGCAGGGTTGTCGCTTAACCATATGCTCTGATACCACGCTGTCACGTACCGGATTTTTCGACTTTCGAAAATTCGACATCGATACTCACTTTGTCGACTGCCGAGCAATCGAGTGCCGGAAACTCCAATAGTGAGGGTTTTAAGAAGAAGAAAAAGGTAGAAGAAGAAGAAAAGAAGGAACAGAAAGAAAAAGAAAGAAGAACAACAACAGAACAAGAGCAGAAACAGAAACAGAAAACAATATCAGAATCTCACATATCGCAGCGGAACAATATATAATAGATAAATGAATATCTTTTAAAAACAAAAGAATTATATCTGTCATTACATTACATCACATCATATCATCAGAGTCAATAAACAACAATGGACAGTTATATAAACTTGTCCTCATACAGAATACACAGCGGAATAAATATATCAGATACAAATACTACGTCTCGTCATCCAGCTTATCTCCAAAGCTCCAGAATATCCAGAATATCCTGATAATATAACTCTAGGCTGCCCGTGTGGAAATTGGTGGGCACCCAGAGTTTAGAAGGGAACAATAAACTCCGAGTCAGTCATGGTGACTGGTGTGAGATCGTAAAACAGTTATCTTTAAAACAACAAGGAAACTTTAATGTCAATTCGCAATGTTTTTGGAAAATGAAACTACCATAAGACCTCCCACCACACACACAATGCAAACGCAGAATTGGAGGAGATTTCTTCTTATGATAGTCAAAGATGCTTACTACGCAAAATCAAATTCTTTTTGATATTATTATTAGTGCATAGTGTAGAAAACATTTCGAAAGTATAATATTAATCTTAGCCAGCATAGGCATTCCGCACTTATGCCTACTATAGCTACTATGTTCAATAGCAGGTTACCGCCACATTCCATAGCAGGTAATACAACTAAAACCATACAAGTCGCGTATTGTTTCTTTGGATTTCCAACAAATGGTCAGGCTAAGGAACTTCCTATCCACGATGGGTACGTCCCTGGAATAGACGACCCGAGAACCTAACCGGATCTCTGCCAACACAAGGCCGGGTTACCTCTGCAAAAATAGGTAACTACTGACACGCATATGCCATCCCCCGATCGTAACCGATCTTCCCGAGGATCCCCGATTTCCAACAAACCACATAGATAATAATGCAGCAACCACATAGGTTAAGTATCTGGGCTCCATACCATGATACCACCTCTATCCAGAAGGAATGACATACACTAAGGGGCGCTACTCCCTAGAACCTTGCCGCATCCTTCCTGTTTCGACCATTTCCGGGGTGTGAGGCTCGATGAAGTCTCGTCCACAAAGCTACGCTTTCTACAAAGCCCTGCTTCGGGTCAAACAAAATGATCAACCTATGATCACAAAGATATAAGATCAAACAAATGATCATATCACAAATGATCAAACACTGATCATTTCACAGCAACACTCAGTATGCCACGTTACCAAATTGGGATATATCGCTGATGAATTTCAACTACATAACCTCTGAGCTCGTACGTCTCAGAGAAGGGTGTTAAGCTAAGAGAATAAATTCTCCGCCACCAACAGAAATGTATTTGAAAGAAATCAGCTTTATATTTCAAATTGTAACGTCAGACACACAATCCATACAAGTCTGTTCCGGGATCGAACAGAACCGAAGGCACTTCTCACGAAGCCCTTGCATTTCCGGATAAATTTCTAATCACGTCCGGACTTCCCGTCACTAAGGGTGATAAAACCTCTAAATCGGAGATCAGCCGATGTAGAGTAACTCGACGGTAATCCTTCCGTTTTCAAAAATATCCGGTCTTCAACACCGGTCTTCAAATGCAATTCATAACGACGTATCACATATTCGGAATGGGTTATACGACCCCATGGTCCTTTCCCGGCTAACCCGAATAGTGAGCGCTTATTCAAAAATAAGTGTGGCATTCAAATTCATCCAATTCACAACAAATACCTACTCAAGGTAATTATTGATAGTCGGGTATTTAACTATCAATAAAGATGCGCAACATCATCAGATTCCAAATAATTTTCCCAAATTATTTAATTTCCAAAAAATATCTTTATTAGATATATTATTTTCCACACTTAACCATTTGAAAACAGATTTCAAATATTCAATTTTCAATTTATCTTTAAAAGATAAAATCTCTAAACAGTTCACTTCATATTGGAAAAGCATTTCCATACTTATTTAAAAATAAGTAATTCACAAATCATTTATTTTCAACACTTAGAAAATATCTGATATACTTAAATCAAAATTAAGTATATATCTCATTCTTTAAGGAAATCATTCTTTAAACACATTTTATTTGAGTCAAAACGAATGTTACGTAAAACATCGTTACGACGACTCAAAATCACTAGTATAGGGATTCGGAATTTAGATATATATATGAATCCCAATACTACACAAAACATTTCCTTTCTGAAATCATTTACTATAACAACAGTGTTATAGTCCACCATTTCCTTATTTTTCGAAAACGTCTATTTCAACAATAAATGTTGAAATCTATGATTTCGATAGTTGATACATTTTAAAACATCCTTTAAAATAATTAACTTCATTTTTAATGTCACTTTCCCAAAACAATATCCATTTTACTTAACAATATATTCACTGTCCAAAATCGTGAATATACTTCACTAACCACATTTCAATAATTTGTACACATTTTTATTTCAATAATTATCCACTATCCAAAATCGCGGATATATCTCCTTCATTAAACTTCTATGTCTAACTTATCAATTTCAATTGATTTTGGATTTATAAAACAACGTTTATAAATCACGTTCATACTTCATAACAATTTCAACTTGCAAAATCATTTTATTAGCCAATTCTATTCATATTCCATCTAAGTGCAAAAAATCTAATTTATAAGTTTATTACTTATAAATCTTTTATTCTACAACATCTATTCATTTTATACTTCACAATTTATAAATCTCATATCACTTACAAAATTTTATTTTTATCTTGTTCTAACACTTACAAAACTCACTTAAAATTCCAATGTTTTAAATTTATAAATATCAACTTCCTAAATCCTTTAAATAAACCGTTTATAATACTGTGAAAATCTCAATTTAAACCATTTTATAAATAAATCAACTATTTATTTCAAAAATGACACGTTGGTTATATTTCACAAAAATCATAATTTTTATAACTTTAAAAGTTGAACGTTTATAAATCAATTCAAAAATTAAACAAACATATACTTTCAAAAATCACTTTAAAAATCTCTTTTAAAGTAAAAATCGTTATTTTAAAACTTCAAAAACTTGAATCCAATGATGCAACGCATCAATTTGTCCATCACAACAGTCAATATCATATCAATATGATAACAGCATATATATATATCAATATCTGTAAATAAGTAAATACAGTTGAGGAATCCAGTTGGATCCCTCCAACCTGTTTCCCTGCATCCACAGATGTTAGCACAATACCAATTCCGCTCCAGTACGGAATTATCGCGGTATATGGGTTTAATAAATATTATCCGCTTACTAACAGCGCAATAGGGTCTCATCCGCTATACGAGGCGGGAAATCAATCAATCCAATATATACATATGCCAATATGTATATATTGCTATATATATAGATATATCCTATTATATCTAATATAACATCCAATAGCCATCAAATCAATAACTGAAAATTCCACTTTTCAATTGAGTGAGAAAAATCTCACCTTGATTTTAAATTCTGTTCCAGCGTTTATTTCGAATAAAATTAAACGGCCGTTTAATTTTACTCAAAAATTTCACTGATTCCAAACACTCCCAGATCTGCACTGCAGCGTAGAGCGCGTCGCTGCGATTCCAACGCTTCTGGTTTCGTCATTTTCCGATCTCGCATGAAAGAGATATCACATTTTAAACTTTAACGAATTTTTTTATATAATTAATTTACAATTTGAATTTTAATTTCAAACCCTATAGTATCATGGCCGTGCATTTTCTTCGATCGCATCTAGGCCATGGATTGCGTCTTCCCACCATCATGCGAAGACACCCAGTTTGAAATGAACGAAGACGAACCCAACATGCTCCTCCTAGGGTTAAAAACGCACGCCTCTATGATGCCCCGGAGTTCGATCAGAGAGCGTTTCCGCCTCCGTCTACGCGAGCCCCACCCACGCCCAAGTCGCGGCTAGGTCTGGTCGACCCTAGCTCCTCCTAGACGAGCACGAACGGCCATCATTTCGGCCCCAGTTGCCGTCAAACCATCAATCCATTTGCAATCTTAACCGTTGGTTTCAAAGATCTCGGCGTTGACTACAATTTTCTAGTTGAGAATTTGTTGAAATAACGCATAGATTGGAAGATTTTGAGGGAGAAAGATCGAGCGTTTCTGGCCGTGTAAACCATTAGTGGCGGCTGCCTTTAAATTAGGGTTAGGGTTTTAAATTTTTTCTAATTTTGTGAATAAAGGGGCCTATTTATAGAAAATATCGAACACTATTCATCCGGAATTTCCAAACTCCGATTTACGCGCGGTAACTGGCGTTTCTGGGGTTTACCCCGCATTCCGGACACAATGGAACAGGTTTCGAAAGCTAATTCGGTCGTCTGTGCGAGATATGCAATTAAACGATCAATTTAAATTAAACCGATTTAAATCGATTTCGAGGCGTTTTAATTTGTACCGGACAAATGGTAAATCCAAAAATTACGAAATTTGAAATCTTACAATAATATCACATTACAGATCCGATGAAACTAGTTTCGTCAAAAT
This sequence comes from Allium fistulosum, assembly GCA_030737815.1. Lineage (NCBI taxonomy): Eukaryota > Viridiplantae > Streptophyta > Magnoliopsida > Asparagales > Amaryllidaceae > Allium > Allium fistulosum. The sequence continues at coordinate 56,341,252 of CM060905.1, forward strand.
CCAAGACTTTTTGAAAAATGACTATTTTAACTCGACGATTTAAAATTAAAACGATATCGATGCGTTTCGAGTTGCCACGGTCAAACGATAACTTCGATTGCTACGAAAATTGAAATCCGATAATAACTAACTATTACGGATCCAATGGAACTGGTTTCGTTCAATTCTGAGACTGTTCAAAAATTGGCTATTTTTCAGTCGATAATTAAATATTAAAATATTCAATTTTCACAATTTAACTCCAAATTCAATTTTAAAAGTTCTATAATCTTTCTATAACTCCAGTATGATTAAATAAAATTTTACAAATCATTTTCAATCATATTAAACTCAATTTTCAATTATTTCTGGAATTTCACTATTAAATAAATCGATTTAATTGACCAAATTAAATCCAATACTCGAAAAATAAATCATTCGACTTCTAAATTCCATTTATTAATATTTAAAATCAATTAAATATTCGAATTTTAATTATCAAAAATTCTGGGTCGTTACACTTTTATAGCTCCGTAGATCTTATTTTTCTACGTTTTTCTCCATTTTTCGCTAGCAAGAAAATTCGAATTTTTATAATTCAATCATACCACTGATATTTATATGCCGTTTTAATCGTCTCGTCGTGCTGATCTCCACAGTATATTTTTTTGTGTATTTCGATGTTCGATGGACGGCGAAATCTGTAAAACGTTGGTCATCCGTATCGGTACCTTTTTTTTTGAACTGTTTGAATTCATTTGTCTGTTCGTCTATCCACTGTATAATTCAATAGTCACGCCTTTTTATATTCCCAAAATAAAATTTATTTGCTAACTTTTACTATTCCATTGTTTCGTTCTATATTCTTTCTGATGGTTCAGTTGAGAAAATTTCTATATGTAAAAATATAAAAGATATTATATCACAGTGTATCGGTTGCATTCTTTTAGTTTAGAACCTACTCACTTTTTCTCTATCTGTTCGGCCACCATTGCTTTAAATTTTTCAGCTCATGCCTGTTCCACCAAATTCACCAAATACACCGCCTCCACCATTCCTTCGGCACTCTCACTTCCTTGCTCACATGGCCAGCGACCATACTCGACCCGCCACTCCCCACCATCACCACCTCCTACCTTGGCCGAGCAAGCACCACGTCGGCCACACCATTCCAGTCCACCCACCACCACACGATCTCCACCCAGTCAGCTCCGCCTATTCTTTTCCCCACTCAAACCCCATCTCGGTCGAGCTCCTCTCTCGCTATCTTCTGTTGTATAGACGTAAGTATATGTATACAGTTTATTTTATTTTTGCTTGGCTGGCAAATTTTTTGACAAATTTTTTTTTTCTTATATAAGCAAGTTACAAGTTTAGTGTTTAATATATTTAAATGAAAATGTTTACTGTAATTATATTTTTCAAGGTACTGATATCATTTGTAAAATAATAATGTAAGTTCAATGTATATATATAGTAATGAGTTCCCTCGTTTATATATTAATTTAATTTACATACGTTTATAATATGTACATGTTTTAGTATATAAGTTGTAGAAGTTTGTTGTTTTACTATAAATATATATAGTTACATATATAGTCATATAACAAATTTGCATGAATAGGATCATGAGTATATATTTAAACTGGTATATACATGTTTTAACCCATATTTGTGATGCAAACTCGTTTCCAATATAATTGAAGCCTGAGTAGATTTCATTTTTTTACACGTGACAGTTGCATAAGAGGGTGATTATATAGATGCCTTGAACTGGGAATGTATATGTAACTGGGAATGTATATGTAAAGGTCTCACATATATAATAAATGACGTGCCTATTATACTTTCCAATCTAGCCTATTCCTAGGTGTAGATATAAGTAAGTATATAAATTTCGAAAATAGTATACTGTGTCTATTATACTTTTATATTATTATTATTATTACTATGTTTTTTTCATTTTGTTTGTTTAAAAAAATGTATATTGTTCAATGTATGGGTCGGTTGCCTATGCACATTTATATATTAGTATAGGATGTCCTTTTATCTTCGGCTGTCAGAGCTTGCTCCCTTTACATTGTTATCTATATTTGTTATAATTAAACCTTTTGAATCATATATATATATTCGTTTTCGTCGAGATTATCATGCTAAAATCTGTTTCGTGCTTGTCACAGCTAACCGTTTTGTCGTCCTTGATTTCGTGCCAGTGTTCATTGTATCGCTCTTTTCCGTAGTTGCTTTCCATCGTTCTCTAGCCTCGAAAGGTGAGCAATCACTCACGATTAATGTTCTTTTATTTATTAAATTTGATTTCAATTGAAACGACAATTGAAATAGGCTGTTGTTAGTTAATTACACTGTTATATATGCTATTACCTATATCAGTTCACCTGTGACATATGACACCATTATCTGTTAATTATTTATGCGATGATAATACAGTTTGGCTGATAATTGATTGATTGTTGATGTTTATATTGGACGTTAAATTGTTAATGTTAAAATGATAAATAGTATGCAATTGAAATTGGTTTAGGATAGTTAAATGTTAAATTTGATTAAATGACATTTGTATAATATGACCCATTTAACTGTCAAAATTTATTGACACGTAGGATTTGTTTAATTACATCTTGAACCACTGAATGTATGTTGATAAATTGATGATGGATGAAATTGTAATAGATGACAAGTGAAAACCGTAATGTAATAATCTTTAATCTACATGAAATGATAGTGTAGATTCTAGAAATAATTATATTAATTCGTACAAATAACAATGCGAATTAATACGGTTATTTCGGGATTATTTGAATTGATTATTGGATTATTATTGATTGTTGTTATTGCTTGTTTATTTACTTTGACACCATCCCAGTTATCACACTACAAGTTCCCTTTGTTATGCTTTGATTTTTGAATTGAATTGGAATCGGGTTGAAATGATAAATACCCAAATTAAACTTCGACCTAGGATAGAGAATTAAATAAAACCCGATTGGTCAATAATTTGATTTAAAAATAAACAAAGATTTTATTTGAATAAATAATATGGTTTTGAAATGAAGTTGGAATTTGAATTTTTATGAAGGAAACTGTTAATATTTAATCATATGAAATAGAATATTAACAATGTAAGTGATGAAAGAATGTTGTTTAATTTGAGAAATGATTGAATTTAGTTTGAAATGATTTAATAATTAAGTTTGAAATTATTAAACTTTGAAATTATTTAATAATTAAGTTTTGAATTATTTAATTATTAAATAAGATTGAATTATTTGATAATTAAATAAAAATTTGAATTCTTTGATAAGAGAAATTGAACTTTTGAATAAGTGAATTTTTACTTCGTAAATAATTGAAATTGAGTTTCTTTATTAAATTAAGTTTTGGAAAATTATTTAAGTAAGTAAATAAGTGAAATTGAATTTCTTTAACAAGAAATAAAATGTGATTTATTGAAATTAATGTAAGACTTGAAATTTAAAGAATTTGATTTTATGAATTTAATTTAATTCAATTTTTAAGTTTGATATAAGGAAGTTGAATTTAAATAATGGATTTAATGAATTGGAAACTAATAGAAATTGTTTTGAATGGCAAGTTTACTTAATGAATATTGAATGAAATCGATAAATGAAGTTAAACTGATTTGAATGTTAAATTAAATTAATTTAAATGATTTCGGAATGAAACTTATATACGAACTTGAATCTATATTTGAATTGTTTTAAATAAAATTTGAAATTGTATTATAAGATTATGAAATGGTAATTTGGAAGTTTTGAAACGTAAATTATGGAAATTGGTTTAGAAAGACAAACGAAATGTTGATTTATAAACTCTGATTGAAATTGAAATTGATTTGGTTTTGAAATAAATAAACGACCAATCGGTGAAATAATTTCGGAGGTTATTAAAGAGACCGGAATCGGTTATGGATATACTCTCTATCTAAACCGAAAACCACTTTAATAACTATATGCGGAGTGTGATCCAGAATGAAGTGGTTGGAATGATGTACGTGTTGACTGAAGAAAGAGAATGATGATGGATAGACTTGACACTTGTGTCAAATTGGAAATGACTAAAACAGGAGCCGTGCCGGGCCAATGGAGGTCAGCTACCTCAAGTGAACACACTTCTTCGAACTACTCATTACTTGTTGTCGATTGGTGCACCCTTGATTTTGGGAGTGTTGTTTCACGGTGTTGCGGTCGCTGCGGCGATGCGTTCTCACGAGTCCGGATCAGGAAAACGGTAGTATCACTACCTTGGGTATTGCCTCATGTGCCTTGTCATACTTGTATCCCTTTATATGCGACCACTACGATTTGTTTTGTGTTATACCTATGGAGTACTCCCTGATATCCCACTAGTTTACGGTGGAGTTTACAGTGCTGTATAGACTATAACGCTTATAAAAATGTGTTAAGGGGGATAATGGTAACGCCTTAACACTATTTTGATACCTTATATTACTGATAGACATTATCTACTTAGCGTACATTACTACCTAGTAGATAGTTTAACGGATCCTTAAAGGATGGTTATTCCAAACATCCTTTGAGTTACTTGTATTTCAATTGCTATTTCACTTGAGTTGGATTTATTGATATAAGAATGTTAATCCTGACTTGAGTGTCTTGTGTTTTTGCTTTACGCTCGGGTCAGACTGAGTGTACCGGTATTCGAGACTCACCTTTGAAGTTGGAGCTTTGCTTGAAGATCCAGCCATCTATTCTGCTTTCAGTATTCGATGATTCCAGTGATGTATTCTGATTTGTATCTGATGTATCGTATTACTGTTCTGTTGTAAACTCTGATGTATCTTATATATTCAAATAGTAGCTTCATGAACTACTATCTCTTTTATTTCCGCTGCAATTATTACTCTGTGTCTGTGATCTGTGATTATTTATTTACTGTATATGTTCAGTTTTTTCAAATTTAAATTAACAACGTGGTATTTTGAGCAATTCAATTCCAGCATGAGTGTCTACCTATACACTTATAATGGATGCGAATGGTCCAAAATATCGGGTCGTTACACATCTTCCTCGGCTATTCGTCGACCAATGTGTCTCTATATTTTCTCGAGCACGACTTATCACCAACCCAGCTTCGATGCAGCACCTCGCAAGCAACCCTATAGTTAGTCCTTCATATTATGCTAAGCAGTGCAGCCAGACCTGCTGTTACAACCGCCCTACACCACCGACATCCAATATAATTAAATAGTTACATGTTGACATGCCCGACCGATGTTGGACGATTGTCAAGGGTTAAATAAAATAAAAACATCTCAGAACCTATTGTATATCTCACAGCGCATCAAATAAAGTATAATAATCATCACATGTGTAAAACATTAGAGACGGTGATAACTAAGTGAACCAAATATCAGAGTATAGATCTATAGAGTTATACAACATAGTAATAGAGTTTATGAAAATGGAAACGAACTCAAATGAACTATCTCATATCAGTAAAGAAAAAATTATCTAGGCTTGCACAATGGAGAGAAAGCTCCATCCTGCTCGTCCTTTGTACTGCCACTACGTACCTAGATCTGCTATCTAATCTAATCTCATCATTTTAGAGTACCTAGGATAACAAGAAGCAAAACATAAAACCCAGAGTCAGACAACAGTGTACTGTAAGCGATATATGAATATTAAAATACTTGTTTAATGATTTTTTTTTTATCGGTTTGGAAAATCGTCGATAAATTTCAAATTAAAATTTACTGCAAGCTCACGACGTACTATCATAGTACGTAGTGAGTACGGGTCAATCCACAGGGAATTGTTGATTTTAAATCTCTATTCAATCAAACTATACCAAAATCGAGAGTGAATTAAACTAGAAATGTAAGAAAACTAACAAAAACTAGCAAAAGAAAAATAGATAAAAATATGAAAGGTAAATGACAACTTAGAGATAATTTCCACTCTCTAGATCACATAAATCAACAAAATGAAGTTATAATCTCTCTTTTAGTCATTAGTTCGTTTAATTAATGTGCTTATCATAAGTATGACATATTTGTGCTATTAATTAGCCCAACATAAGCCATCAAACTTTAACACACCCCTTAAAATACTTACTAATTCTCATGAAAAATGACAACAAACTGAAAATGAAATCTATTTTAAGTATGGCATATTAACTATTGTTTAGAAATATAGGCCATCAAATTTTAATTTCAACATTCACTTCATTACCATCATCATATGTAGATGAAGAGGTAATTATTGTTTGTGATTGTTTAAGCATAGCCTATTTGGTGTCAACAATATAGGCTATCAAATTCAAAGAAAAAACAACAAGTTAAGCCACTTCAAATGTTTCCATTGAGCACAAAAAGAGAACATAAACAACAAAATGTTGAATCTACTTATTAGAGAGCCTCATTACCCCTAAATTGAAGGGGTTTAGCCTCTCATATTTGTTATCATATTAACAAATGTAGAAAGAAACATGAAACTAATAAGAGGAAAAAGAGAGCAAAATGAAAGGAAAAACTATTCTACTTGCATAAAATAAAAGAGATCTATAGTACAACATGAAAGTAAATAAATAAGAAAAGAACATGTATTAAAGTTGCATAAAAAAAGAAATTACATGAAACAAAATTGGCTAAGTAGCCATGAAAAGAGAAAGAGAGCTTTCTTTTATTTGGTCATACACTAAATTAAAGAAGAGCCTAAAGAAGAGAGGATAATTACATGAAGTTAAGGGGTATTTATACAAGTTTAAAACCCTAATTCACTTGGGGAATGCCCAAACTATCCCTCAAGGAAGTGTGGTGTCCAAGTAATCATTAGCATCCAATAATCATCCATTAAGTATGCATGAAGATTTAATGGCCTTTTAACATGTGGATTAGCTCTAATTTGTACATTAAGGTAGGTGGGTAGGTGGGGTCCTCCACGATCGTCACTTTGAATTATTTCCATCTTCATTCCTTTGTATCTTCTTTGTGCATGCATATTCCTTCGTGAAACCACTTGTAATTGAGTTTAAATTCCTACAAAATAATATAGAAATTTCCAATTAAATTTTCTCAAATTAATTTATCCACAAAAATGACCATTTTGCCCCTATATGAATATGAATATGTGACAATTTGAAAATAATTTGAAGTTTGGTTTGAACCAGTTAAAATACTCAATATGATCATTTATTTAAATTAAATATATTAAATATGGTGGTAAAATATTCACATTTACATGCATATCAAATACCCTCATACTTATCTTTTTATTCGTCCTCGAATAAACAAAAACTAAGATAAATCCATTTTCATAGGGAGCACGATCGCATTGAGCGTATACAACAAGCCGTTAAACCTCCGGGTGTCTCTAGTAGGACGAGTGTTGTCTCGTGTGGGTTTTCAGCGGATACTACCCACAAAATCCAAATTCAATATGAAAATATTTACAAAATGCAAGATTTATTTACTATGATATGGATGCAAGTTTTTTGAAAATATTTACAAACGAAGGATTTAATTTTAAATCGACACAAATAGGTTAAATATAGGTTTTGGTTACTGTCTTGAAAATTTAAGCCATTTACTCAACAAAATTTCCACCAAAAACAAAGTTATTAAAGCAAATATACTATAGTTTAACTCGTTGTTTTGGTTGATAATACAGTGTAACTATGAAATATATCCTTAGTCAATTATCAAAGTTTATCAAAGTGGTATTTTCATTTCTTTTCAATAACAAGTCAAATCAAATAAGTTAAAATAGTGCTTGGATTTCAATTGCTTACTCTCTCTAAATTTTTATATGAGAATTTTATTGATATTAACAATATTTACATATGCCTAACTCAGATAAACCGAGGCCAGATATATTACCCATGCACTGCCTTGCAGACTGATGTGAGGAGAATACAGAGCGTGGCGAGTGAACACACAAGTGTGAACACTTATCGACTTTAGGCGTTATTAATAAAAGAATTTTTATATACATACACCTAATTCATATAAACTGAGGCCAGATATACCGATCTTGCATTGCCTTTCGGGCTTACGTGAGAAGGGTACAGAGCATGGCGAGTGAACACACGAGTGTGAACACATGACTCTAGGTGGTTATTAAGAAATATATACATATATACAAGAAATATTTTTTTTTGTTTTTTTGTTTTTGTCTTTGTTTCTTTTTGAAGAGAGAGATTTAAAGAATCATCTTAGCAACATTTAACTTAGAAGACAAAAAAACTATAATATCCTTTTATTTGAATTCACCACTTTTTAAAACAATGATTTTCAATTAGGATACTTCATAATTAACACGTATGAACCTTCCTATATACTAGTTAAACCTTCGTTATTTGTAATCAAACTTCATTTTTATTTTTGTTGAAACAAATAAAATTTTCAAACTTCCAATTTAATTAACCAAAACCATATATTTATCCTATAACGTTTCTCTAAAAATAGATCAAAATGCTTTAAAAAAATATTTTTGTTTTTGAGTTTTTTTTAGAAAAAAAATTGGAAAGAAAATGTAAAAATAAACCTTGAAAAATCGAAAATGATGATGAGTCTCCCCCCACACTTGATTTTGGCTGTGTCCCCACAGTCAACACAAGTGGAAGGAGAAAAATAAAAAGATGACCTATATTTACATGAAAACGAAAAGATTATTATTTACAAGAGTTCAGAAAGTATATCATCAAAAAGTAAATGAAACGGTCTTCCAAAGACCGATTCATTTGTCTCGTCAAGTATGTGAGACACAGTTTAAGCAGAAAAAACCAAACCATAAAAGATTTCAAAGTTGAATGTTGATTCGGAAAAAAGAATGTCGTTTTATTAAAAATCGTACGAGTCGTTTTGTTTTCGATGATTTTTGAGGTAGATAAAACGATTGTTTGAAGTTTAAGTTTATCTTCAGCAAATTGAAATTCAAGCTTATCATTGAAAACTTCTTCAGAATTATCGATTTCAAAATCAAAATGGTGATTTAAATCTTCCCCTTCAGAATTCAACAACTCATTTTCGAAAAGTCCAAAGAATTTATGTTCATAAAACTCGTCTTCCTTTGTTGGATTATCAACAACTTCATTACATGTGTCATGTTCAAAATCCAAAGTTGTTGTATTCAAATTTTCAAAATCGAAAAAAGGAATATCGAATTTCAAATCGAGTTTCTCAGCCTCAAAAGAATTGAAATCCAACTCAATTACCGTATTTTCAACAACTTCATTAAGATTTTCGTTTTCAATTTCAAAATTTGTTATTTTCAAATCTTCAAATTGGGTAAAAGATGATTATCACTCGACTCTTCACACGTTGGGGTTTGATTTTGTTCATGTAATTTTTTATATGTTTTAATCAACAAATTCGTGTGATCATCGTAAATTTCATTCATTTGTTCAACAAAATCCAATTTATAATTATTAACTCGAGGATTTTCGATTTGGACTTATTGAGAAAAAAATTCACTCGTATCATAGTCGAGATTATTACCATTGCCAAAATTATTTTAAAAGTGGATCACATTTTCGTTTTGATTTTGAAATTCATTTTGGAGTTCAAAATATAATTGGCACGAGTTCACAGAACATCAAACACAAATAGATATACATATACATATACATAAAATGTAATACAACATGTCATGAGTGGTATTCAACCACAATATATACATACATCCCCATAAAAAAATATACATAACAAAGTTCCCAATAAGAAAACTACTACAAAAAGTACACAAGAACTATGCTTCCTATCCAAAAGGGTTGGTATTGAAGTCCAAGAGATACTGCTAAGCCAAAAGTCCAAAAGATCTTAACCTGCAACTCGGTTTGACCCGAGAAATAAATAAACGGGTCAGGCTAACTAGAACATGATGATTAGCAAGAGATAAATGGACATAGTGCATAAGGGAAACATTCCTTTAAAATAGAAAGGAATGATATAAGTAAAGTTCAATTCGCAATTCCAGGAGTGGAGATTCTATAAAAGCTCTAAGTTAACTCATGATAAGTTCAATCTACCATAAGTGGTTTCTACTCCAGATTATTCAACATAAATGCAAATAAGCAACATAAAAGCCATAAGAGGAAACATCAAAATCTCCAACTCAAATACGCCTCATTTCATCGGCATACATACATACATACATATATATATTACTCAAAACTCAAACTAGCCAAAATGGCAAAACCTAGAGTATATCCTCAAGATCAAGGAATCATGAAAACTCATAACTCAAGGAACTCAATAAGAGTTCAAAACCTCATAAAAATGAAATCACTATATATGTATAACATCTCATATAGCTCTAGGCTATCGATGTACTAAAGATATCTCAAATGGTGAAATCATAATAAAATTTAGAAAACTCAGAAAACACGGATTGGCCAGATCCCCGATTGCATGCCGAAGCAATGCTACACGTGCCAAACTCATACCAGTACTATATATATATTTTAGGTACCTATCCCAGATGACCGAAGTCGTAGAACTCAGATGACCGAGTCGTAAAACCCCAAATTATCGAAATCGTAAATTCCAGAAAACCGAAGTCGTAAATTTCAGATGACTGAAGTCGTAAACTCAGAAGACCCGAAGTTCTATAGTACTGGTAAACCAAGAATGTGTCACAAACTCCCAGAGTGGAATCTGAAGAGTGGTAACAGTGCGTCCCACACCAAACGTTCTCACTTAACAGTTTCCTAACTGCTAGTTAATGCCACATTAGAAAACAAAATCATCAAAAATCACAAAACTCAGAAATCTCATGACTCGCCTCATCTTATCGGCAACTAAAACAATATATCAGGTTCTCATAGATTATAACTCCACAACTAGGAGATCTCGAACCACCAATCTTGCCAAATATTGGCCATCTCAGATTATTCCTAGAAATAGGAATTATAAATCTCAAAACACGCCATAAAACGGCAAATCCCAGAAATCATCTCAAATCAATAGCCCAGAATTGCTTCTAGCGTACAAGTCCGGAATTAACCGAAAAAAGTAAACACACGTGTCCCTTACCACATGTTTTACTAAATTATTTAATTCTCTTCCTCATACATCTGAAGAGTGTAAAATAGTGTATATTATTTATAAAATAATTTACTTGAGAAAACAGGATTTTTAAAACAATTTTTCGAAAACATTTTGAAGGCCGTTATTTGAAAATTCTCCTTATTTAGGAAATAAATATATTTAAACACTTTAAAATAATTTGAAAATATTTTATAGTAATAATTTCAAAAGCCAAATTATTTAGAAATTTTCTCAAAATTTGTTTGGAAGAAATAGTGCTTGAAATTGAAGAAATACGAATAAATTACTCCGAACCGATATTCAAATTCAATTTAAATTTAATTCAAATGTTCAAATTTCAAATTTCTCCAAATCTTGGCTAGTCCATTGATGGGATCATAGCTCTCAAACACATTCAAAAACATCTAGAAAATTACAAAAGAATTGGTCACAAAATCATAGCAAAGGAGGTCAAGTGCTGCGAATAACTAAGGAAACATGGCCACATAACTCACGTACATGAGCCAACAGGGGGTCGACCCATTCCTTTGGGCCAGTCGACCGCCCGATCGACTGGCAGGTTGACCTAGTGGGGTGCTGGGTCAACGTCCCTATCGACCCAGGCCACAAAGTTGTTTTAGCTTGACTTTTCAGCCCCGTGTTGATTTTCCAGATACAAATTGACATAGCAAACAGTAGTATTCTGGAATGAAATTGCAAAAAGATTAACAACTAAACTACACTCCAAAAAAGATTCAGCAACAATTCGAGATAAAATCAAGAAGTTATAGGTGCTCAAAGTAGCAACCGGAAATGAAAAACAGGAAAAAACAAGAACAAAAAATATATATGTATACATAGCTTTTCCGAACCAAATTTCTTACAGCAACACAAATTTTTATTTAGCAATTGTGAGTATTGTACTCACCTTGATGATTTAGCAAGAAGTGAACTTTGGAGAAGAAATGAAGCTCTAGAAACCTGTAACAGCTTCTATAATTCTTGTTTTAGTGGATTTACTTCTTGAATTAGCAGCAAATTGTGTGAAATTTGATTTTAGTTTGAGGAAGCCATGGATTTTCCAATTTTTGTTTTACTGTATGTTTTCTATCTTTGAGAAGAAGATCAAAAAAGGTACGTACATAATAGTTTTCTCACCAGAAGCCTCTAGATATTGGGTTAGTGGATTCAAACCTTACCCAAATAAGCCCAAGTCTATTTTTACTTAGAGAAATATAAAGGTATGTGTACTTTTTCTATTATTTATCATTATATTCACATATTACACCATTTCAAAGTCAAATAAAATGTATAAATCTATTTGTTTACAAATAAAATTGTTATTTTAACAATAAAAAGTCATTTTATAAATAAAACCTTATTTTTTTATCAATATTACACAATTTACACTATTTTATCACAAAAACTCCATTTTTAATTCAACACTTTATACAAAAATTATTTTCTTGTCAAATAAATTACAATAAATAATTTTAACTCTTTTTAAACACCAAAATATTATTTTAAAGAAATATTTCATCTTTTATATTAATAAAACACATATTCACTACATATTTCTCATTTTAATTTGAATAAAAGATTAATATTGACAATATTTTCCAATATTGTTGCATTTACCCAAATAAAATTACAAATTGATTATTTTCTACCAAAATTCTCAAATTAAAGTTTTTAAAACTATATTTCCATTAATTTAGATTTATTTCAACAATTTAATATTGAAATACATTACTTATTTAATTTATTAGCTTCAAACAAATAAAAACCCAACATTTACAATTTATTTAAACTAATCTCCATACAATAAAATTTTAAACCCAATATTCAACCTCAAACACATTTTTTATTTCAAATAAACAATTTTTAACAAAATATATCTCCTTCAATTTATTTTATTCTCAATATTAAATTATAACCATCGTTATAATTTAATATTATAGGTAATTACCAATACTAGGGTTGTTACAGACTCCCCCTTATAAAAATTAAGTCCTCGCAATTTCTAGAGAAGAGTTTGTATTCAACATAATTATTTCATCAATCAAAGGAAATATAGACAAGCTCGAGATCAAATGTAACGATCCAGAATTTCTGTCATTTGAAATTCGTATATTTAATTGATTTTAAATATTAACAAGTAAGATTTATAAGCCGAATGAATTTTATTTTGAATATAGTGATTTAATTAGGTAATTTAATCGATAATTTAATATTTGAAATTGCGTAAATAATTGGAAATTGAATTAAATGTGATTTATAAAGTTATATTAAATCATATTGGAGTTAGAATGATGTTTGTGAACTTTTAAAATTGAATTAAAAGTCAAATTGTGAAAATTGAATATTTTAATATTTAATTGACGAGTGAAAATAGTCATTTTTCAAACAGTCTCGGATTTCGACGAAACCAGTTTCATCGGATCCGTAATGTTAAATTATTGTAAGGTTTCAATTTCGTGTCAATCAGATTTACGGTTTTTCCGGGGCAAGCCAAAACGCATAGAAATCGTTTTAATCGATTTAATTTAAATTTGATCATTTATTTCCGTAACTCACACATATGACCGAATTAGCTCCCAAAACACGTTCCATTATGTTCAGAACGCGGGCAAAACCTTAGAAACGCCAGCCGGCACGCTTCATTTGGAGTTTGAAATTTTTTCAATGAATAGTGTTTTGAGAATTTTGTATAAAAGGACCTCATCATTCACATTTTATCACAAACCCTAGAGCACTAGGTCAGGCCGCCACTTTTGTTTCCAATGGCCAGAAAACATCATCATTCTTCCCTCAATCCCTTCTAATCTAGTCAGTTTCATCAAAAGTGTTCAACTACAAAGATGTAAAGGGCGACGAGACGAATAACTTCAACGGTGGAGATCGATTTTCGTCGACCGGAGAGGGGCTAGAAGGCCGCGTTCATGCTTGGTTGCGCACATTTTTCCATGCAACAGGGGGGGCCGAGCTTCAAGATATTCTGGGCGATGGTAGGCGAGGTGATGGGCTTCGAAATGGCGGTCCCTAATCGACGTATATGTTAGCGAGGTGGTTGCGTAGGTGGCTAATGGGTTGTTGCGTGCGTTCTTGGCCTGGGGAGGAAGAAGATGAGGTGCGGCCACGATCTGATGTAGCAAAAACGAACGGCCTAGATCAAGTAGGGTTTTAAAATTAAAAAGAAATTGAAATTATTTATATTAAAAATCGTATTAACTTTGAAATGTCATAACTTTGTCATACGAGGTCGAAAATTGACGAAACAAATTGCGTTAGGTTCGTTTTGTCGAGCACTACGCAATGGAGCTGGTTTGGAGTCGATTAGAGCTAGCGATAATTTTGACTAAAATTAAACGTGCGTTTAATTTTATTCGAAATAAAATACTGCAACCATTATTGAAAGCAAGGTGAGAACTTCTCACTCAATCGAATATTTATTTCGATCTAAATTTTAAATAGTTGAATTTAAAATTGTTTGATTGTGTGGATTGAATGATGATTGTTATTGGTTGTATTGAAATAGACCTTATACGTCGCATATTAAGTGGAGGTTATTTATTAAACCCATATACCGCGATAATTCCACCGTGAAGTGGAGTTGGTATTATATATATATTTGGAGTTGATTTCCCGCATTATATAGTGGATGAGACCCTATTACGCCGCATAATAGCGGATAGTATTTTATAAATCCCATAAACCGCGATATTCCACCTCGAAGTGGAATTGGTATTGTGCTAACATCTGTGGATGCAGGGAAACAGGTTGGAGGGATCCAACTGGATTCGTCAAATGATTGAATTTGTTTCAATATTGTGTGTTGATTTATTTATAATCTGTGTGTGATTATATTGTGATTGAAATCGTTGAAGGCTATAATTTAGCCAAAAATATTTTTGGTATCGTTGGATACCAGAAATAAATAAAATTTGATTTTCGAAATTCAAGTTGAAAAATTTATTGTGAAAAATTTATTTTGAGAATTGGATGAATTAAAAAAGGAGTTTTAAAAGATAATAGTCATATTTTTGAACTATATTGAATTATTTCAAATTTTAGAAAAAAGGCTTAATAAATGGATTTTGAATATATTATTTATAAGTTGAAGAATTTATTTAAAGTTTGAATTTTTAAATAGATTTGAAGAGATAAAGAAATTTGTGTTTAAAAGGAAATAATTTGGAAATTCATTTGGAAATTTATTTGGGATTTGAAATAAATTTGGAAATCAATTGAAAATTTTATTTGGAATTGAAAGTGAATACTTGTGAAATTGATTTGATCGTATAAAGAGCAAATATTTGGAAATGTATATTCACAATGGAACTTTTTAAGGGAAAATTTATTGGTTATGGTAATTAATTAAGAATAATTAATTTAGTATTAATTATTTATTAAGGGTTAATTAATGATTAATTCAAGGAAAATTTATTTAATGTTTTGGTAATTAATTGATTTTTAATTTACCATAACTAGAAAAATTGATTTATAGAAATTTATCTAATTTGAATTAATCAAATAATTAAATTAATCCTACTTATGGATGTTTGGATTATATTGGATGTTGAATTGCTTGACATCTCTGATATGTGATGCTTTGTGATATATCCTGTTCTGTGTTGTAATTTGTAATTTGTTTATCTGTGATATATATATATATATATATATGTATATATATATGTGATCTGTGAAATAAAGATAAGCGTTATAGTTTATACCGCTTATCAAATATATTGTTATATTTGATCTGTGATGGTTGAATGTTGCTGCACTATTGTGTTAAACCCTTGGACGACACAATACACACACAAATGTGGATTTCACGTGGAAATCGGTTAAGTCATAGATTTTTATCAATTTTGAAAATAGAATTTTTGAATCCAAAATAGTTTTGGAATTGAAATTGAAAGTTTTTGAAAATGAGTTTATAAAAAATAAAAGTTATTTTAAATAACTTAATAAAATTGAAATTTGAATCATTTGATTTAAATTTGAATTCAATATTTTGAAATTGAATTCAATAATTCAGGAATTTCGGTTTAAAAGATTTACAAGTGTAAAAGGTGTTTATATGTGTAACGACCCAGAATTTTTGATAATAAAAATTCGAATATTTAATTGATTTTAAATATTAATAAATGGAATTTAGAAGTCGAATGATGTATTTTTCGAATATTGGGTTTTATTTGATAATTAAATCGATAAATTAAATAGTGAGATTCCAGGATAATTGAAAATCGAGTTTAAAATGATTGAAAATGATTTGTAAAAATTTATTTAATCATACTGGAGTTATAGAAAGGTTATAGAACTTTTAAAATTGAATTTGGAGTTAATTTGTGAAAATCGATTATTTTAATATTTAATTATCGACTGTAAAAATAGCCAATTTTCGAACAGTCTCAGAATTGGACGAGACCAGTTCCATTGGATCCGTAATAGTTAGTTATTATCGGATTTCAATTTTTGTATCAATCGGAGTTGTCGTTTGACCGTGGCAGCTCGAAACGCATCGATATCGTTTTAATTTTAAATCGTCGAGTTAAAATAGTCATTTTTCAAACAGTGTCGGATTTCGACGAAACCAGTTTCATCGGATCCGTAATGTGATATTATTGTAAGATTTCAAATTTCGTAATTTTTGGATTTACCATTTGTTCGGTACAAATTAAAACGCCTCGAAATCGATTTAAAATCGGTTTAATTTAAATTGATCGTTTTTCTTCGTATCTCGCACAGACGATCGAATTAGCTTTCGAAACCTGTTCCATTGCGTTCGGAACGCAGGGTAAACCTTAGAAACGCTAACCGGCACGCTCGAATCGGAGTTCGAAAAAATTCGATGAATAGTAAATTTGGTCATTTTCTATATAAACCCCTCCACTCTTTCATTTGCAAAGAAAAATTCAACCCTAGGGCTTTTAAAAACTGCAGCCGCCTCCATTGAAACCCACGGCCAGAAATTTCTTAATTTCTTTTGTCAATCTCTTCCAATCTATCCGCATTCGTTAAAAACTTCCAACTACGAGGACAAAGATCATGACGAGGGCTTCACATCTATACGGATATGATCATCATCAGAGCTTCGTTGGAGGCGCAGCTGGCCAGGAAAGCCACCGCGTTTGGCTTCGTGGTGCGTGCGCTGGGGCTGACCGAGATGGCCATGGTGGTAGGCGGTGGTTCGTGAGGTGATGGCGGTTCCGGTGGTGGTAGGTTGATGGGGTGAAGATCAAGTAGTGGGGTGCGGCATCAAAAATCTCGAGCAGGCTGATGGGTTATCACGAACGCGTGATGCCTGGGAGGGGGAGAAACAAAGGCAAAAGTCACGGCCCTGATTTATCTTGTTCAAATTCTACGGCTGTGATTCGTTCTGGGTATAAAATATTAAAAAGAATTTGTAAATATAATTTAGTTTAAATTGTACGATGTTTAAACTATCATATCTTTTCCATACAAGGTCGGAAAATTACGAAACAAATTGCGTTGGCTTCGTTTTATCGAGCACTTCGCAATGCAACTGATTTGGAGTCGATTGGAGTCAAGGAAATTTTTGGGTAAAATTAAACGTCGTTTAATTTTATTCGAAATAAACGCTGAAATCAGAATTGAAATCACGGTGAGATCTTCTCACTCAAATTGAATGTGGAATTTTTGCAGTTATTTATTGATTGACTGTTTGGATGTGATATTAGATATAGTATGATATATATCTATATATATAGCAGTATATACATATTGGCATATGTATATATTGGATTGATGATTTCCCGCCTCGTATAGCGGATGAGACCCTATTGCGCCGTTAGTAAGCGGATTTATAAAAACCTATATACCGCGATAATTCCGTACTGGAGCGGAATTGGTATTGTGCTAACATCTTTGGATGCAGGGAAACAGGTTGGAGGGATCCAACTGGATTCCTCAACTGTATTTATTGTTTACAGATATTGTGATATTTGTTGATTATCATATGTTGATATATGATGTTTGATGTAGTGATGGACTAATTGATGCGTTGCATCATTGGATTCAAGTTTTTAAAATAACGACTTTGAATTTAAAAAGGATTTTTAAAGTGATCTTTGAAATTATACGTTTTATTAAATTTTGAAGTGATTTATTTTAAATAAATAAACGTTCAAATATTAAAGTTATAAAAGTTAAGATCTTTGTGAAATAAAATCAAAAAGTGATTTTTTGAAATAAATAGTTGATTGATTTATAAAATGGGTTAAATTGAGATTTTTAAAATGTTATAAACGGTTTACTTAAAAAGGTTTATAAAGTTGACATTTTATAAATTAAGATATTGGAATTATAAAACGAGTTTTTATAAGGGTTAAAAATGAAGTGATAATAAAAATCATATGTTGATAATAAAAATCATATGTAAACAAGATTTATAGATTTATAAATTGTGAAGTATAAATTGTATAGAAGTTGTAGGATAGAAGATTTATAAGGAATTTACTTATAAATTAGATTTTTGCACTTAGATGAGATTTGAACGGAATTTGCTAATAAAAATGATTTTTTTTAAGTTGAAATTGTCATGAAATATAAAAGTGATTTATAAACGTTGTTTATAAACCCGAAGTCACTTATCTTGATAAGAAATTTTAGAAGTTAATAAAAGGAGAATTTTATAAATCAAAGTTGTTAGAAAATATAAAGGTGAATTTATAAACGTTGTTTTATAAATTCGAAATCAATTGGATTTGATAAATTAAATATAGAAGGTTGTTAAAGGCGATATATTCACGTTTTTGGATAGTGAGTATATCGTTAAGTAAAATGGATAGTTTTGGGAAAAGTGACATTGAAAATGAAGTTAAACATTTTAGAGATGTTTTTAAAAGGTGTTATGATATCGAATACATAGATTTCAACATTTATTGTTGAAATAGACGTTTTCGAAAAATAAAGAAATGGTGGACTATAACACTGTTGTTATAGTAAATGATTTCCGAAAGGAAATATTTTTATGTAGTATTGGGATTTATATATCTATCTTAAATTCGAATCCCTATACTAGTGATTTCGAGTCGTCGTAACGATGTTTTACGCAACATTCGTTTTTGACTCAAATAAAGGTGTTAAAAGAATATTTTCCTTAAAGAATGAAATTATACTTAATTTGATTTAAGTATATCGAATATTTTCCAAGTGTTGAAAATAAATGATTGTGAAATACTTATTATTTAATAAGTATGGAAATGCTTTTCCAATATGAAATGAACGTTTTGAGAATTTATCTTTGTAAAAGATAAATTGAAATTGAATATTGAAAACGATTTGAAAATCGTATATCAGTAGATATTTTGAAGATATAAATTCACTATGGGATTTATAAATGGAATGTGAAATTGTTTTAAAAATAAACGTTGATTTATTTTTAAAGTGTGGAAATTTTATATCTAGTAAAGATATTTTTGAAGAATAAATAATTTGGGAAAATTATTTGGAATCTGATGATGTTGCGCATCTTTATTGATAGTTAAATAACCTACTATCAATAATTACCTTTAGATAGGTATTTGTTGTGATTGGACGAAATTGAATGCCACACTTATTTTTAAATAATCGCTCACTATTCGGGTTAGCCGGGAAAGGACCATGGGGTCGTATAACCCATTCCGAATATGTGATACGTCGTTATGAATCGCATTTGAAGACCGGTGTTGAAGACCGGATATTTTTGAAAACGAAAGGATTACCGTCGAGTTACTCTACATCGACTGATCTTCGATTTAGAGGTTTTATCACCCTTAGTGACGGGAAGTCCTGACGTGATTGAAAATTATCCGGATATGCAAGGGCTTCGTGAGAAGTGCCTTCGGTTCTGTTCGATCCCGGAACAGACTTGTATGGATTGTGTGTCTGACGTTACAATTTGAGATATAAAGCTGATTTCTTTCAAATACATTTCTGTTGGTGGCGGAGAATTTATTCTCTTAGCTTAACACCCTTCTCTGAGACGTACGAGCTCAGAGGTTATGTAGTTGAAATTTATCAGCGATATATCCCAATTTGGTAACGTGGCATACTGAGTGTTGCTGTGAAATGATCAGTGTTTGATCATTTGTGATATGATCTTTTGTTTGATCTTATATCTTTATGATCATAGGTTGATCATTTTTGTTTGACCCGAAGCAGGGCTTTTTTGAGAAAGCGTAGCTTTGTGGACGAGACTTCGTCGAGCCTCACACCCCGGAAATGGTCGAAACAGGACGAATGCAGCAAGGTTCTAGGGAGTAGCGCCCCTTAGTGTATGTCATTCCTTCTGGATAAAGGTGGTATCATGGTATGGAGCCCAGATACTTAACCTCTGTGGTTGCTGCACAGTTATTATTACTTTGTGGTTTTTTGGAAATCGGGGATCCTCGGGAAGATCGGTGACGATCGGGGGATGGCATACGCGTGTCAGTAGTTACCTATTTTTGCAGAGGTAACCCGGCCTTGTGTTGGCAGAGATCTAACCGTAACGTTAGATTCTCGGGTCGTCTATTCCAGGGACGTACCCATCGTGGATAGGAAGTTCCTTAGCCTGACCATTTGTTGGAAATCCAAAGAAACAATACGAGCCTTTACGATTTCAATTGTATAACCTGTCTCCTCAGGAGGCAGCTATAGCAGGCATAATATAATGGTACCTATGCTGGCTAAGATTTATATTATACTTTCGAAATGTTTTTCACTATGCACTAATAATAATATCAAAAAGAATTTGATTTTTGCGTAGTAAGCATCTTTGACTAACATAAGAAGAAATCTCCTCCAAGTCTGCGTTTGCATTGTGTGTGTGGTGGGAGGTCTTATGGTAGTTTCATTTTCCAAAAGCATTGCGAATTGACTTAAAAAAATTTTCCTGTTGTTTATTTTTAAAGTATAACTGTTTTACGATCTCACACCAGTCACCATGACTGACTCGGAGTTTATTGTTCCCTTCTAAACTCTGGGTGCCCACAAATTTCCACACGGGCAGTCTAGAGTTAGGTTATCAGGATATTCTGGATATTCTGGAGCTTTGGAGATAAGCTGGATGGCGAGACGTAGTATTTGTATCTGATAGTATTTATTCCACTGTGTATTCTGTATGAGGACAAGTTATATAACTGTCCATTGTTGTATATTGACTCTGATGACTGATGTATGTAAAAACTGATAAAATTCTTTGTTTTAAAGATTATTCATTTATCTATTATATATTGTTCCGCTGCGATGTGTAAGATTCTGATATTGTTCTGTTTCTGTTGCTGTTCTCTTGCTCTGTTGTTGTTCTTCTTTCTTTTTCTTCTATCTTCTTCTTCTACCTTTTTCTTCTTTCTTAAAACCATAACTTTTCGGGTTTCCGGCATTCGATGGCTCAGCAGTCGATAAAGTGAGTATCGATGTTGAATTTTCGAAAGTTAGAAAATTTTCGGGATGTTACATTTGGTATCAGAGCGATATGGTTAAGCGACAACCCTGCTCTGTTGGGTGTTACTCATTAGAGATGGAGTCAGTAGTACTCTAGAATGAGTTGAGTGTAATAATAGATATGAGTGCGTATTTGTTAGTGAATATAAAATTGTTTTATATTGTGATGATTGGTTTGTTGAGTGGTATATGGATTCTGGTCGGTATTGTCCGTACAACTCTATCGATAGGGATCTCTAAACACTTGTATAGAACAATTCGGCACAATATTGTTTTAAATAGGGTAAATGAAATAATTTTGCCCAAAACTATTTTTGTATAGAAAAGAAATGTTTTCTATAAAGTACTATAGTATATGGTTGCATGGATGTTAGGAAAGTGATAATATTGAAAGTTATCATTTTTATATGAAATTGAATAAGAAATTGAAAATCGTAACTCCAAAGTTAAGAGATGAATTCACATATAAATGAAATCTGAGAATGTAAATTATAAATGTGATTTGTAATTTAAAACGGAATTCCAGAGAAGTTTTTGGAAATGTTTGAAAAGAATTTGAAAATTTTGGAGATTTGGAAATTTAAATCATTTTGATTTGAAAATGGATTTCAAGGGTTTTGAAAAATGTTTTGAAGGAATGAAAAGCTCTAAACTCTTTTCGGTCGCTGGAAAATAATTCCGATGATGATCGCGACATCACCGGTGTTCATTTTCGGGTTTCCAAAAGAGGAATTGCTGCCAAATTGTTTTAAATGGAAGTTGTTTGGAAAATTTGGATTTTTGTTCTAGAAAATTCAAAGGATAATTTGAACTGTTTTTCAAATGGTTTTGAAAATATTGGTAAACTCTGGAATACTATGTAAGAATATTTACGAAATATTAATAAGTTGATAACTTATAGAATATTGAAATTTGATTAGAATGAAATACAAATTGAAAAACGAATGAATTAGTGAATGAATGAATGAATTGCAATTGCAAGTACATGAATGTAAATTGAATTCGAATTGAAATCCAGTTTAATATAAGTGATTGTAAACCAAAATAGTAAATTGTAAATAAATTTTGGAAACGAACAAAGGTGAATAAAACTGGAATTAGAACTGAATGTTGAAAACGAATGTGAATAAATGAATTGGAATTGAAATGGATTAGTAACTGAAACTAAATTAAAATGGTGCAGTATGAATGAAAGCTAATCAATAAAATTCAATATTCAGAAATTGAACTGAATCCAATTAAATGTTGGAAGTAAATTCAAATGAAATTTGAAATGTGAAATTGAATGAATATGAAACTGCAATGGCGAACTTAAAGAATGTATAAGCAGTTTATATTGAAAATTTTGTAATTGAATGTACGAAATGGTTTGAATATATGCAACTAGATATTATGGCTAGTAGGATATACAGGTATAAAGGAATTGGAATTTAATTTCGAAGATAAATTTGAATGGCTCGACAAAAGGTAAGTATTTGAATTATAATATGAGATTTTGATGATTTCTTCTCTAGCCGCTTGGCTTTTTCTTTTCTTTTTGAAATCTGAGAGTCCGTAGGGATGTTTTGTAGTCGTACCGTATTAGCCGCGCAAAGGAGACGCTGGCGAAATTTTTCGAAAATTTCGAGTGTTAGAAAATTTTTGTGAAGATTTTTGAAAGTTTAAAATTTGAATTTAAACTCGAATTTGAATTGAGAAGTTAAACAATGTTGTTTGAAACTTATAATTGAAGTTGGAAAACGAGTTGAGTAATAACGAATCTTTATTAGAAAGATTTGTTTTGAAAATTTGAGAGAACTATTGAATTGTGAAAAATAGTAGACGAGTTAAGGGCCTTTCTCCCTAACTTGTAATTTCGAGGACGAAATTCTTTTAAGGGGGGAAGTTTGTAACGACCCAGAATTTTTGATAATAAAAATTCGAATATTTAATTGATTTTAAATATTAATAAATGGAATTTAGAAGTCGAATGATGTATTTTTCGAATATTGGGTTTTATTTGATAATTAAATCGATAAATTAAATAGTGAGATTCCAGGATAATTGAAAATCGAGTTTAAAATGATTGAAAATGATTTGTAAAAATTTATTTAATCATACTGGAGTTATAGAAAGGTTATAGAACTTTTAAAATTGAATTTGGAGTTAATTTGTGAAAATCGATTATTTTAATATTTAATTATCGACTGTAAAAATAGCCAATTTTCGAACAGTCTCAGAATTGGACGAGACCAGTTCCATTGGATCCGTAATAGTTAGTTATTATCGGATTTCAATTTTTGTATCAATCGGAGTTGTCGTTTGACCGTGGCAGCTCGAAACGCATCGATATCGTTTTAATTTTAAATCGTCGAGTTAAAATAGTCATTTTTCAAACAGTGTCGGATTTCGACGAAACCAGTTTCATCGGATCCGTAATGTGATATTATTGTAAGATTTCAAATTTCGTAATTTTTGGATTAACCATTTGTTCGGTACAAATTAAAACGCCTCGAAATCGATTTAAAATCGGTTTAATTTAAATTGATCGTTTTTCTTCGTATCTCGCACAGACGATCGAATTAGCTTTCGAAACCTGTTCCATTGCGTTCGGAACGCGGGGTAAACCTTAGAAACGCTAACCGGCACGCTCGAATCGGAGTTCGAAAAAATTCGATGAATAGTAAATTTGGTCATTTTCTATATAAACCCCTCCACTCTTTCATTTGCAAAGAAAAATTCAACCCTAGGGCTTTTAAAAACTGCAGCCGCCTCCATTGAAACCCACGGCCAGAAATTTCTTAATTTCTTTTGTCAATCTCTTCCAATCTATCCGCATTCGTTAAAAACTTCCAACTACGAGGACAAAGATCATGACGAGGGCTTCACATCTATACGGATATGATCATCATCAGAGCTTCGTTGGAGGCGCAGCTGGCCAGGAAAGCCACCGCGTTTGGCTTCGTGGTGCGTGCGCTGGGGCTGACCGAGATGGCCATGGTGGTAGGCGGTGGTTCGTGAGGTGATGGCGGTTCCGGTGGTGGTAGGTTGATGGGGTGAAGATCAAGTAGTGGGGTGCGGCATCAAAAATCTCGAGCAGGCTGATGGGTTATCACGAACGCGTGATGCCTGGGAGGGGGAGAAACAAAGGCAAAAGTCACGGCCCTGATTTCTCTTGTTCAAATTCTACGGCTGTGATTCGTTCTGGGTATAAAATATTAAAAAGAATTTGTAAATATAATTTAGTTTAAATTGTACGATGTTTAAACTATCATATCTTTTCCATACAAGGTCGGAAAATTACGAAACAAATTGCGTTGGCTTCGTTTTATCGAGCACTTCGCAATGCAACTGATTTGGAGTCGATTGGAGTCAAGGAAATTTTTGGGTAAAATTAAACGTCGTTTAATTTTATTCGAAATAAACGCTGAAATCAGAATTGAAATCACGGTGAGATCTTCTCACTCAAATTGAATGTGGAATTTTTGCAGTTATTTATTGATTGACTGTTTGGATGTGATATTAGATATAGTATGATATATATCTATATATATAGCAGTATATACATATTGGCATATGCATATATTGGATTGATGATTTCCCGCCTCGTATAGCGGATGAGACCCTATTGCGCCGTTAGTAAGCGGATTTATAAAAACCTATATACCGCGATAATTCCGTACTGGAGCGGAATTGGTATTGTGCTAACATCTTTGGATGCAGGGAAACAGGTTGGAGGGATCCAACTGGATTCCTCAACTGTATTTATTGTTTACAGATATTGTGATATTTGTTGATTATCATATGTTGATATATGATGTTTGATGTAGTGATGGACTAATTGATGCGTTGCATCATTGGATTCAAGTTTTTAAAATAACGACTTTGAATTTAAAAAGGATTTTTAAAGTGATCTTTGAAATTATACGTTTTATTAAATTTTGAAGTGATTTATTTTAAATAAATAAACGTTCAAATATTAAAGTTATAAAAGTTAAGATCTTTGTGAAATAAAATCAAAAAGTGATTTTTTGAAATAAATAGTTGATTGATTTATAAAATGGGTTAAATTGAGATTTTTAAAATGTTATAAACGGTTTACTTAAAAAGGTTTATAAAGTTGACATTTTATAAATTAAGATATTGGAATTATAAAACGAGTTTTTATAAGGGTTAAAAATGAAGTGATAATAAAAATCATATGTTGATAATAAAAATCATATGTAAACAAGATTTATAGATTTATAAATTGTGAAGTATAAATTGTATAGAAGTTGTAGGATAGAAGATTTATAAGGAATTTACTTATAAATTAGATTTTTGCACTTAGATGAGATTTGAACGGAATTTGCTAATAAAAATGATTTTTTTTAAGTTGAAATTGTCATGAAATATAAAAGTGATTTATAAACGTTGTTTATAAACCCGAAGTCACTTATCTTGATAAGAAATTTTAGAAGTTAATAAAAGGAGAATTTTATAAATCAAAGTTGTTAGAAAATATAAAGGTGAATTTATAAACGTTGTTTTATAAATTCGAAATCAATTGGATTTGATAAATTAAATATAGAAGGTTGTTAAAGGCGATATATTCACGTTTTTGGATAGTGAGTATATCGTTAAGTAAAATGGATAGTTTTGGGAAAAGTGACATTGAAAATGAAGTTAAACATTTTAGAGATGTTTTTAAAAGGTGTTATGATATCGAATACATAGATTTCAACATTTATTGTTGAAATAGACGTTTTCGAAAAATAAAGAAATGGTGGACTATAACACTGTTGTTATAGTAAATGATTTCCGAAAGGAAATATTTTTATGTAGTATTGGGATTTATATATCTATCTTAAATTCGAATCCCTATACTAGTGATTTCGAGTCGTCGTAACGATGTTTTACGCAACATTCGTTTTTGACTCAAATAAATGTGTTAAAAGAATATTTTCCTTAAAGAATGAAATTATACTTAATTTGATTTAAGTATATCGAATATTTTCCAAGTGTTGAAAATAAATGATTGTGAAATACTTATTATTTAATAAGTATGGAAATGCTTTTCCAATATGAAATGAACGTTTTGAGAATTTATCTTTGTAAAAGATAAATTGAAATTGAATATTGAAAACGATTTGAAAATCGTATATCAGTAGATATTTTGAAGATATAAATTCACTATGGGATTTATAAATGGAATGTGAAATTGTTTTAAAAATAAACGTTGATTTATTTTTAAAGTGTGGAAATTTTATATCTAGTAAAGATATTTTTGAAGAATAAATAATTTGGGAAAATTATTTGGAATCTGATGATGTTGCGCATCTTTATTGATAGTTAAATAACCGACTATCAATAATTACCTTTAGATAGGTATTTGTTGTGATTGGACGAAATTGAATGCCACACTTATTTTTAAATAATCGCTCACTATTCGGGTTAGCCGGGAAAGGACCATGGGGTCGTATAACCCATTCCGAATATGTGATACGTCGTTATGAATCGCATTTGAAGACCGGTGTTGAAGACCGGATATTTTTGAAAACGAAAGGATTACCGTCGAGTTACTCTACATCGACTGATCTTCGATTTAGAGGTTTTATCACCCTTAGTGATGGGAAGTCCTGACGTGATTGAAAATTATCCGGATATGCAAGGGCTTCGTGAGAAGTGCCTTCGGTTCTGTTCGATCCCGGAACAGACTTGTATGGATTGTGTGTCTGACGTTACAATTTGAGATATAAAGCTGATTTCTTTCAAATACATTTCTGTTGGTGGCGGAGAATTTATTCTCTTAGCTTAACACCCTTCTCTGAGACGTACGAGCTCAGAGGTTATGTAGTTGAAATTTATCAGCGATATATCCCAATTTGGTAACGTGGCATACTGAGTGTTGCTGTGAAATGATCAGTGTTTGATCATTTGTGATATGATCTTTTGTTTGATCTTATATCTTTATGATCATAGGTTGATCATTTTTGTTTGACCCGAAGCAGGGCTTTTTTGAGAAAGCGTAGCTTTGTGGACGAGACTTCGTCGAGCCTCACACCCCGGAAATGGTCGAAACAGGACGAATGCAGCAAGGTTCTAGGGAGTAGCGCCCCTTAGTGTATGTCATTCCTTCTGGATAAAGGTGGTATCATGGTATGGAGCCCAGATACTTAACCTCTGTGGTTGCTGCACAGTTATTATTACTTTGTGGTTTGTTGGAAATCGGGGATCCTCGGGAAGATCGGTGACGATCGGGGGATGGCATACGCGTGTCAGTAGTTACCTATTTTTGCAGAGGTAACCCGGCCTTGTGTTGGCAGAGATCTAACCGTAACGTTAGATTCTCGGGTCGTCTATTCCAGGGACGTACCCATCGTGGATAGGAAGTTCCTTAGCCTGACCATTTGTTGGAAATCCAAAGAAACAATACGAGCCTTTACGATTTCAATTGTATAACCTGTCTCCTCAGGAGGCAGCTATAGCAGGCATAATATAATGGTACCTATGCTGGCTAAGATTTATATTATACTTTCGAAATGTTTTTCACTATGCACTAATAATAATATCAAAAAGAATTTGATTTTTGCGTAGTAAGCATCTTTGACTAACATAAGAAGAAATCTCCTCCAAGTCTGCGTTTGCATTGTGTGTGTGGTGGGAGGTCTTATGGTAGTTTCATTTTCCAAAAGCATTGCGAATTGACTTAAAAAAATTTTCCTGTTGTTTATTTTTAAAGTATAACTGTTTTACGATCTCACACCAGTCACCATGACTGACTCAGAGTTTATTGTTCCCTTCTAAACTCTGGGTGCCCACAAATTTCCACACGGGCAGTCTAGAGTTAGGTTATCAGGATATTCTGGATATTCTGGAGCTTTGGAGATAAGCTGGATGGCGAGACGTAGTATTTGTATCTGATAGTATTTATTCCACTGTGTATTCTGTATGAGGACAAGTTATATAACTGTCCATTGTTGTATATTGACTCTGATGACTGATGTATGTAAAAACTGATAAAATTCTTTGTTTTAAAGATTATTCATTTATCTATTATATATTGTTCCGCTGCGATGTGTAAGATTCTGATATTGTTCTGTTTCTGTTGCTGTTCTCTTGCTGTGTTGTTGTTCTTCTTTCTTTTTCTTCTATCTTCTTCTTCTACCTTTTTCTTCTTTCTTAAAACCATAACTTTTCGGGTTTCCGGCATTCGATGGCTCAGCAGTCGATAAAGTGAGTATCGATGTTGAA
This sequence comes from Allium fistulosum, assembly GCA_030737815.1. Taxonomy (NCBI): domain Eukaryota; kingdom Viridiplantae; phylum Streptophyta; class Magnoliopsida; order Asparagales; family Amaryllidaceae; genus Allium; species Allium fistulosum. The sequence goes on from CM060905.1 coordinate 56,369,909, forward strand.
TTTTCGAAAGTTAGAAAATTTTCGGGATGTTACAATATGGGTTTTTAACCATTTAAAATATGGTTTTGGAAATTTAAATTTATATTCAAGTTTTGTACTTGGATGGCTTTAACCTGTGTAATTGTAACCAGTTTTTCCCAAAACAAAAACTATCCATTTTCAGATAATAATAGCTTTCATAAAGTGAAAAGATTTCCAATTTGTATCGAAACATTTCAAGTTGAAATGAAATTGTGAATAGTTTGAGAAAAAACTATGAATTAACCTTTGTGACGATGATTAATCTTGTTTTGAAATAAAAGAGTATTTCAAATGGTGTATCATTTATATTATAAAAGACTTGAATTGTGAATAGTTTTGAAAGATATAAATTAAATCTTAATTTAAAGATTTAATGGGTTAATCCAATTGAAATGGGAAATGATTTGGAAATCTGTGAATGAATCTTTGTGAAACTGGGAAAACTTTGTGAAGCAAATCTTTTTGTTTAAAGATTTAAAATGGTAATTTGTTTAAACCATTTAAAGGAAAGGATTTGGGTAATAAGTTGTGACTTAATTGAAATCCCTATATCCATATGTTTTAAATATTGTGCTCACTATTCGGTTTAGCCGGGAAAGGACCTTTGTGTCATATAACCCATTACGAATAAGTGATACGACGATATGGATAACATTTGAAGACCGTTGGTGAAGACCGAGTATTTGTGAAAATGATAGGATGACCTATCGATTGTCTCTGCACCGTTAGCTACAGTATAGAGATTTCCTTTGTGATGGGAAGTTCGATCGGGATTGTGAATACCCGGATTGTAAGGGCTTCTTCGGAAGTGCCTTCGGCTCTGTTCGAACCTGGAACGGACTTGTATGGTTACATGTCTGACATTACATTTTGAGATATAAAGCTGATTTCTTTCAAATACATTTCTGTTTGGTGGCGGAGAATTTATTCTCTTAGCTTAACACCCTTCTCTGAGACGTACGAGCTCAGAGGTTATGTAGTTGAAAATTATCAGTGATATACTCCCAATTTGGTAATGTGGCATGCTAAGTGTTGCTGTGTGATGATTATTTATTAATCATTTGTTGATCAAAGCATGGCTTTGTGAAAAAGCGTAGCTTTGAGGACGAGACTTCTTCAGATCTCACACCCTGGAAATGGTCAAAATAGGAATGATGCGGCAAGGTTATGAGGTTCGCTCCCTTTAGGGTATGTCATTTCCTTCTGGAAAAGGGTGGTATCAGGTATGGAGCCCTGGTATTTAACCTATGTGGTTACTCCAATCTTATTTACTGTGTGATTGTTGTTTTGTCGAGGCGCCTCGGATAAAGGTCCCAAAGGACCGGGGGGTGGCATATTCGTGTAGTAGTTACCTAGTGTAAGAGGTAACCTGGCCTTGTGTTGGCAGAGAGCTAGTTAGTTCTCGGGACGTCCCGCCAGAGGCGATCCCATTGGCAGTTGGAAGTTCCTTAGCCTGACCGTTTGTTGGAAATCCATCTTCCAATACAAACCTTGTACGGTATTAGTTGTAGAACCTGCCATTTACTTATGGTGGTCACCACTGTTTAGATGGTAGCTATAGTAGGCATACAATATGGTTGTATGTTGGCTAGGATTAATATTATACTTTCGAAATGTTTTCCACTATGCACTAATAATAATATCAAAAAGGATTTATTTTGCGTATTAAGCATGTTTGACTATCATAAGGAGAAATCTCCTCCAATTCTGGGTTTGCATTGTTAATGTCTTTTACTTCCTTTGTGGTTGTTGTTTTGAAGATAACAACTGTTTTAGTTCTCACACCAGTCCCATGACTGACCTGGAGTTTATTGTTTCCTTCCTAAACTCTGGGTGCCCATAATTTTCCACACGGGCAACCTAGAGTCAGGTTATCAGGTCATTCTGGATTCAGGAGATGCTGTGGAGCTCAGTGGCGAGCTGGATGGCGAGGCGTATCACTTGTATATGATATTATCTTTTCAGCTATGTATTCAGTTGTGAGGACAGGTCTATATAACTGTCCATTGTTGTGTTGTATTGTATATTGAATCTGATGATGTAATGTATAAACTGATATAGTTCTTTGATTTGAAGATTATTCATTTATCTATTATATGTTGTTCCGCTGCGAATGTGAGATTCTGATAATGTTTCTGTGCTTTTCTGTTCACTTTTTCTTTTGTCTTCTTCTACCTCTTCTTTTTAACCATAACAATTCGGTTTTACGGCATTCGATTGCTTGGTAGTTGATACAGTGGACGTATTGATGTCGATTTTCGAAAGTCGAAAATCTCGGAACGTTACATGTGGTATCAGAGCATTTGGTTAAGTGATAACCTTGGCTCTGTTGGGAATTACTCATTAGAGATAGAGTCAGTAGTACTCTAGAATGAGTGTGAGTGTAATAATAGATATGAGCGCGTATTTGTTAGTCAATATGAAATTGTTTTGTATTGTGTTGACTTATCGGTTGATTGTTTATAGATTCTGGTCGGTGCAGTCTAGCTAACTGTAATCGATAGGGGTTTCTAAACTCTTAAACGAGATAAACTGACATAGTATCATTTTAAATTTGGTAAATCAAATAATTTTACCTCGATTATATTTTGTATATAAAGGAATAATTTTTCAGAATTATTAAAGTGTGTATAAAATAAATTGTTTGGTTGTTGAAAATGTAAGAATATATATGAGTTAATAAAAGTTGTTTGAATAATCTAAATAAAAACAACAATTGTAAAAGAATGAAGTGTAAAAGCAACAATTGTATAAGTATGGAATTATAATTAAGATGATTTACAATTGTGAAATAATCTTGTATAAGTAAAGTTAAATAGTGAAATTATATAAGTAAATATTTGTAAATGTGATTTATAAATAAAAGGAAATTTTAAAGAATTAAGCACTGAATTCACTACTGTTGCTGGGAAATAATAAGGGTGATGACTGCAGCATCATCAGTATCATTTTCGAGTTTCTGTGTGATGGATTTGCTACCATAGTAAATTGAAAATTGAAGTGTTGTTATGATAAACAAATTTGCAATTAAAATCCAAGTTGAAATTGATGAATATAAGTAAAATAAGTTTTGAACTTATAATATGAGATAATAAATTTAATTATGGTAAAAGTTAAATAGAATTTACTTTAGAATTGGAATCTGAATTAGATTTATAAGTGGAAATTTAAGTTAAGTTAAACAAATGATGTTTAATTGGAATATAACTTAAGTAATGTTAAATGAAGTTGATTTTGATATCAAAGTAAATTAATAAAGTGAATTAATGAAATGAAGTGGTGAATATGAACTTGAGTTATATAAAGGAGATTCAACTTTATTTGTAAAATGAATTAGCAATTGAATTAATAAATGGATTGAATATTAATCAATCTAATGTAAATGAATTGATATGGAATAATGGATATAAGTGTTAATTCATAAAGCTAATAAGTTGGGAATTGAATAATTGAATGAAAATCAATAGAATATTAAACCAATTGGAAAATTAAACAGTGTTAAACCAAATTGAAGGTAAACAAAGTGAATAAATTTGGTTGTGTTGAATATACATTGATTGTTAGATGGTTGTTAGTTAATTGTATATAATTCATTAAGTGTTAATGAAATTGAATTGATAAAAATTGAAAGCTATGTGATGGGATTTAAATTGAAAGTGAACCAACTTGAATTTAAATTAGTGAATGTAAACTAATTGAAAATGAATAATTGAATGTCGTTGTATATGAATTGGTTGTAAACAATTACAAGTGATGTCGAAATCATATAAGTTGCTTGTAAACCTTGTTTAGTATGCATTTCTTTTAATATGCATGTGTTGTAGTTGTTTAAAAGAGTAAATTGTTAATAACTTTATATATATATCACTTACATATTTAAACTGAGTAAGTACAGGTACCGGGGCTACCATTCGGTTGGTTTGGTCGCGCTAAAATGCTAAATTAATAACTGCTTTGCTTAAAAATGCTAAAAAGGTACGCCTACGCAATAAAAATAGGAAATATGAACCGTTTTTCTGCTTTTCCGACCGTGCGGGTCGATGTATATATATTTATGTCTATTGTGATCCTACTACGATTGAACCGCGCAAAGGAGGCTATGGCGAATTTTTCTAAAAATTTAAGGCGTTAGAAAATTTTTGGGAAATTTTGGAAAATTTGTGAAAACTAAATTTTGGATTTGGAGTTAAAAGTTAAACGATATAGTTTGTTTTGAAAAGTATAACTAAGTATAGATTTGAAAAACTTAGTAAAGTTTTTGAAAGAGTTTAACTATTGGATTTTGGGGAAGTTGTACACTTAGGTGGTTTTGGAATCTAATTTGAATGAATTGTTTTGAAAAGTTAATGAATTTGTGACTTTTTCGTACTTTGCAATTTCGAGGACGAAATTCTTTTAAGGGGGGAAGATTGTAACGACCCAGAATTTCTATCATTTGAAATTCGTATATTTAATTGATTTTAAATATTAAGAAGTAAGATTTATAAGCCGAATGAATTTTATTTTGAATATAGTGATTTAATTGGGTAATTTAATCGATAATTTAATATTTGAAATTGCGTAAATAATTGGAAATTGGATTAAATGTGATTAAAAATGATTTATAAAGTTATATTAAATCATATTGGAGTTAGAATGATGTTTGTGAACTTTTAAAATTGAATTAAAAGTCAAATTGTGAAAATTGAATATTTTAATATTTAATTGACGAGTGAAAGTAGTCATTTTTCAAATAGTCTCGGATTTCGATGAAACCAGTTTCATCGGATCTGTAATGTTAAATTATTGTAAGGTTTCAAATTTCGTGTCAATCAGATTTACGGTTTATCCGGGGCAAGCCAAAACGCATAGAAATCGTTTTAATCGATTTAATTTAAATTTGATCTTTTATTTCCGTAACTCGCACATATGACCGAATTTTGAGTCAATTGGAGCTAGTGATAATTTTGAGTAAAATTAAACGTGCGTTTAATTTTATTCAAAATAAAATACTGCAACCGTTATTGAAAGCAAGGTGAGAACTTCTCACTCAATCGAATATTTGTTTCGATCTAAATTTTAAATAGTTGAATTTAAAATTGTTTAATTGTGTGGACTGAATGATGCTTGTTATTGGTTGTATTGAAATAGACCTTATAAGCCGCATATTAAGCGGAGGTTATTTATTAAACCCATATAGCGCGATAATTCAACCGTGAAGTGGAGTTGGTATTATATATGTATTTGGAGTTGATTTCCCGCATTATATAGCGGATGAGACCCTATTGCACCGCATAATAGCGGATAGTATTTTATAAATCCCATATACCGCGATATTCCACCTCGAAGTGGAACGGTATTGTACTAACATTTGTGGATGCAGGGAAACAAGTTGGAGGGATCCAACTGGATTCCTCAAATAATTGTATTTGTTTCAATATTATGTGTTGATTTATTTATAATCTGTGTGTGATTATATTGTGATTGAAATCGTTGAAGGCTATAATTTAGCCGAAAATATTTTTGGTATCGTTGGATACCAGAAATAAATAAAATTTGATTTTCGAAATTCAAGTTGAAAAATTTATTGTGAAAAAATTATTTTGAGAATTGGATAAATTAAAAAAGGAGTTTTAAAAAGATAAAAGTCTTATTTTTGAACTATATTGAATTAAATTTCAAATTTTAGAAAAAAGGGCTTAATAAATGGATTTTGAAAATATTATTTATAAGTTGAAGAATTTATTTAAAGTTTGAATTTTTATATAGATTTGAAGAGATAAAGAAATTTGTGTTTAAAAGGAAATAATTTGGAAATTCATTTGGAAATTTATTTGGGATTTGAAATAAATTTGGAAATAAATTGAAAAATTGATTTGGAATTGAAAGTGAATATTTGTGAAATTGATTTGAAAATCGTATAAAGAGCAAATATTTGGAAATGTATATTCACAATGGAATTTTTTAAGGGAAAATTTATTGGTTATGGTAATTAATTAAGAATAATTAATTTAGTATTAATTATTTATTAAGGGTTAATAAATGATTAATTCAAGGAAAATTTATATAATGTTTTGGTAATTAATTGAATTTTAATTTACCATAACTAAAAAAATTGATTTATAGAAATTTATCTAATTTGAATTAATCAGATAATTAAATTAATCCGTCATATGGATGTTTGGATTATATTGGATGTTGAATTGCTTGACATCTTTGATATGTGATGCTTTGTGATATATCCTGTTCTGTGTTGTGATCTGTAATTTGTTTATCTGTGATATATATATATATATATATATATATGATCTGTGAATGAAAGATAAGCGTTATAGTTTATACCGCTTATCAAATATATTGTTATATTTGATCTGTGATGGTTGAATGTTGTCTCACTATTGTGTTAAACCCTTGGACTACACAATACACACACGAATGTGGATTTCACGTGGAAATTAGTTAAGTCACAGATTTTTATCAATTTTGAAAATAGAATTTTTGAATCCAAAATAGTTTTGGAATTAAAATTGAAAGTTTTTGAAAATGTGTTTAAAAAAAATAAAAGTTATTTTAAATAACTTAATAAAATTAAAATTTGAATCATTTGATTTAAATTTGAATTCAATAATTCGGGAATTTTGGTTTAAAGGATTTACAAGTGTAAAAGGTGTTTATATGGGTTTTTAACCATTTAAAATATGGTTTTGGAAATTTAAATTTATATTCAAGTTTTGTACTTGCATGGCTTTAACCTATGTAATTGTAACTAGTTTTTCCCAAAACGAAAACTATCTGTTTTCAGATAATAATAGCTTTCATAAAGTGAAAAGATTTCCAATTTGTATCGAAACATTTCAAGTTGAAATGAAATTGTGAATAGTTTGATAAAAAACTATGAATTAACCTTTGTGAGGATGATTAATCTTGTTTTGAAATAAAAGAGTATTTCAAATGGTGTATCTTTTATATTATAAAAGACTTGAATTGTGAATAGTTTTGAAAGCTATAAATTAAATCTTAATTTAAAGATTTAATGGGTTAATCCAATTGAAATGGGAAATGATTTGGAAATCTGTGAATGAATCTTTGTGAAACTGGATAAACTTTGTGAAGCAAATCTTTTTGTTTAAAGATTTAAAATGGTAATTTGTTTAAACCATTTAAAGGAAAGGATTTGGGTAATAAGTTGTGACTTAATTGAAATCCCTATATCCATATGTTTTAAATATTGTGCTCACTATTCGATTTAGCCGGGAAAGGACCTTTGTGTCATATAACCCATTCCGAATAAGTGATATGACGATATGGATAACATTTGAAGACCGGTGGTGAAGACCGGGTATTTGTGAAAACGATAGGATGACCTATCGATTGTCTCTACACCGTTAGCTACGGTATAGAGATTTCCTTTGTGATGGGAAGTTCGATCGGGATTGTGAATACCCGGATTGCAAGGGCTTCTTCGGAAGTGCCTTCGGTTCTGTTCGAACCCGGAACAGACTTGTATAGTTACATGTCTGACATTACATTTTGAGATATAAAGCTAATTTCTTTCAAATACATTTCTGTTTGGTGGCGGAGAATTTATTCTCTTAGCTTAACACCCTTTTCTGAGACGTACGAGCTCAGAGGTTATGTAGTTGAAAATTATCAGTGATATACTCCCAATTTGGTAGTGTGGCATGCTAAGTGTTGCTGTGTGATGATTATTTATTGATCATTTGTTGATCAAAGCATGGCTTTGTGAAAAAGCGTAGCTTTGTGGACGAGACTTCTTCAGACCTCACACCCCGGAAATGGTCAAAACATGAATGACGCGGCAAGGTTATGAGGGTCGCTCCCTTTAGGGTATGTCATTTCCTTCTGGAAAAGGGTGGTATCAGGTATGGAGCCCTGGTATTTAACCTATGTGGTTACTCCAATCTCATTTACTGTGTGATTGTTGTTTTGTCGGGGCGCCTCGGATAAAGGTCCCAAAGGACCGGGGGGTGGCATATTCGTGTAGTAGTTACCTAGTGTAAGAGTTAACCCGGCCTTGTGTTGTGTGACGACCGCCCATGACCCCTGCACTGAACATAGAAATAGTGCGCTGTAAAGTGTGCCAGGCAGCCATGGACGGTTGCCAAGGTTAAGTTAAAACAGCAGAATCTATCGTATAACTCACAGCTCATGGATAAAATACAATAGAAAGTATATATAGTGAAGCTTTACAAAACAGAATCTCAATTAAACTTCATAATAGTTGGTACAAACATCTGAATAGTCAATACATCAAGCCTCACTACATATCACTCAAGGAATATACAAAGCAGCGGAACATCCAGTACATATAGTAAGAAAATAATATGCAAGCCTCCAGCTCGTCTTCGTCATCAGCATCGTGAGAAACTAAGATCAGCACCTGTCACCTGCTACCTAGTCTGCCCATCCCAAAGCGGATGAACAACCCAAGGCAATAAGAGTTAAACATAAAGCCTTGAGTCAGACAACAGTCTTAGTGAGCGGTAAATTAACTAACAACATACCAAAAGAGCATAAAGGAAAAAGGAATAGGAATCCAACCCTCCCACTCCACCTCTTTCTACAGTGATAGCCCCTAGACACACTAAGCAAAAATAAACATAGCAAAGCAGACATTTAAAGTAAAGCAATTATCACTCGAGTCAAGGTCGGTGTTTTCCAAGTACAAACCCCCAAGGCCTAAACCAAGATCAGATAAGCACCCAGAAAACATCGCTCTTGAGACCGAATGACGATACAACCAAACATCCATGACTCTAGCTATCACTATTATCATTGCTTCGATACCACCGTTAATTGAATGACCGGCACATTCTTTCAGCCGTCCGTCAAGTGTTAATGGCAACCCCGGTTCTAGACATAACTCCGCACGTCGTCGCAGCCCGTGCCTAGGACTATCGAATCTGCCTAGAGTACTCGACTACAATCATAGTCTTTAGGGACTATCGAATCTGCCCAACGTACTCTTGCTTTGAGCCTGCTAGAACCTTCAATAACGATGAAATCTCAGCCTCCTAGTCATTCTCCTCGACGACTATTTCCATACTAGCTCAAGCGCCTCTCGAGCAAACCATTATCCTCAACTCGAACCATTTCACCGAGTTATCAACATGCTTGGAATGATCCCGTCTGGATTAAACCAAGGCTATCTCATACCATGCCTCGCTTCATCTCATCATAGCAAAGCCTCATCTCAACATCAACATCATCAAATCTATCCATATGAGCTTCATCATCCGCCACATATGCCACGAGCAGCTTTTCCAATTCAAGAGCCTTTCCCTTAGCTTTTGAATCATCTTCGACTAACTTGTCCAAATCAAATCATCAATCAACTAATTTACAACAATCAATCAAGTCAAACATTAATCCGAGTAATCAAGCATTCAAAACATGATCAAATAAACAATTATAACAATAATGGCAATCTTGTAAATAAAGAGTCTAAATCTAACAAGCATGAATTATGAGCAATATCTCTACAACTTGATGAATTAACTTGCATAGGTTAACATGTAGTAAAATGGATGTCAAATCATCATGAACAATAGATCTACACTTAAGTTTAAGAAAATGCATGGAAATCACTATTTTAACACCAAATCAAGCCAACAATTCGATATACTCCTTTGGATCCGTGTGAGAGATAATCACCACTCACCGAATCACCTAAACACCTCAAAAGCAACACACTTCAGATCTGGACAGCGAAGAATCTAACTCGATCTATCAAAACTCCGCTTCAAACGATGAAATCTCTCTCCGATGGATGAAGATCTTCAATCTAAGCTTTTGGATTTTCGATTTGATCTTCGATTTGGATGGAAGGAATCACAAGATTAGAGTGGAGAAAAGAAGTGAAGAAGTGTAGAACTCAAGCTCTCAAAATGGCAGCACTTCGTCGCTTCAAAATCCGGATCCCAAAAATGAAGAAGAACCCGCCTATTTATAGGCTGATTTCCTTAGGTCGTCCGCCCCCTTAGGTCGTCCATGACCTATCGAGACCCCACGACCTACGACCTAACGAAACCCCACGACCTACGACCTAACGCATGCGCGCGACCTGACAGTTTAGCCTCTACGCGACCTAACATAAGTCGTCTACGACCTAACGACTTATCATAAGTCGCGACCTAACTGAGATGCCGACCTAACACACATGCGACCTAACGACTTAACAACAGTCGCGACCTAACACACACGCGACATAACTGTACTCACGGCCTAGCGACCTAACTATACTCAGCAATCCACCTTAGGTCGCTTACGACCTAACTTCAACACAAGGTCTCACGACCTAACTATAACAAGCCTTAACTCGTCCATGACCTAACTTTCTTAGGTCGTTAACTCACACAGTCTACTAGGTCGCTATTCCTATGCCGCTAACCCCTAGGTCGGTAACCTTCTTAGGTCGGTCCATTTCTTAAGTCGCCAACTTCCTATAGGTCGCTCCTATCCTTAGGTCGCCAACTTCCTATAGGTCGCTCCTATCCTTAGGTCGCCAACTTCCTATAGGTCGCTCCTATCCTTAGGTCGCCAACTTCCTATAGGTCGCTCCAATCCTTAGGTCGTTCACCCGACCTAACCTACCCCACGACCTAAGCTATCACATGACCTAACTTCCAAATGACTTAAGCTACAACATGGCTTAACTTCTAGACAACCTAAGCTCTAGTCGACCAAAACTCCGGACGACTTATCAATACTAACAGTCTAATAACAACTGTTTTACGATGTTTCGATCCGTAAAAATACGGGTCGTTACATGTTGGCAGAGAGCTAGTTAGTTCTCGGGACGTCCCACTAGAGGCGATCCCATTGGCAGTTGGAAGTTCCTTAGCCTGACCATTTGTTGGAAATCCATCTTCCAATACGAACCTTGTAAGGTATTAGTTATAGAACCTGCCATTTACTTATGGTGGTCACCACTGTTTAGATGGTAGATATAGTAGGCATACAATAATGGTTGTATGTTGGCTAGGATTAATATTATACTTTCGAAATGTTTTCCACTATGCACTAATAATAATATAAAAAAGGATTTGTTTTGCGTAGTAAGCATGTTTGACTATCATAAGGAGAAATCTCCTCCAATTCTGCGTTTGCATTGTGTGTGTGTGGTGGGAGGCCTTATGGTAGTTTCATTTTCCAAAAGCATTGCGGATGTCTTTTACTTCCTTTGTGGTTGTTGTTTTGAAGATAACAACTGTTTTAGTTCTCACACCAGTCCCATGACTGACCTGAAGTTTATTGTTTCCTTCCTAAACTCTGGGTGCCCATAATTTTCCACACGGGCAGCCTATAGTCAGGTTATCAGGTCATTCTGGATTCAAGAGATGCTGTGGAGCTCAGTGGCGAGCTGGATGGTGAGGCGTATCACTTGTATATGATATTATCTTTTCCGCTGTGTATTCAGTTGTGAGGACAGGTCTATATAACTGTCCATTGTTGTGTTGTGTTGTATATTGACTCTGATGATGTAATGTATAAACTGATATAGTTCTTTGATTTGAAGATTATTCATTTATCTATTATATGTTGTTCCGCTACGAATGTGAGATTCTGATATTGTTTCTGTGCTTTTCTGTTCACTTTTTCTTTTGCCTTCTTCTACCTCTTCTTTTTAACCATAACAATTCGGTTTTCCAGCATTCGATTGCTTGGCAGTTGATACAGTGGACGTATTGATGTCGATTTTCGAAAGTCGAAAATCTCGGAACGTTACATGTGGTATCAGAGCATTTGGTTAAGCGATAACCTTGGCTCTGTTGGGAATTACTCATTAGAGATAGAGTCAGTAGTACTCTAGAATGAGTGTGAGTGTAATAATAGATATGAGCGCGTATTTGTTAGTCAATATGAAATTGTTTTGTATTGTGTTGACTTATCGGTTGATTGTTTATAGATTCTGGTCGGTGCAGTCTAGCTAACTGTAATCGATAGGGGTTTCTAAACTCTTAAACGAGATAAACTGACATAGTATCATTTTAAATTGGGTAAATCAAATAATTTTACCTCGATTATATTTTGTATATAAAGGAATAATTTTTCAGAATTATTAAAGTGTGTATAAAATAAATTGTTTGGTTGTTGAAAATATAAGAATATATATGAGTTAATAAAAGTTGTTTGAATAATCTAAATAAAAACAACAATTGTAAAAGAATGAAGTGTAAAAGCAACAATTGTATAAGTATGGAATTATAATTAAGATGATTTACAATTGTGAAATAATCTTGTATAAGTAAAGTTAAATAGTGAAATTATATAAGTAAATATTTGTAAATGTGATTTATAAATAAAAGGAAATTTTAAAAGAATTTAAGCACTGAATTCACTACTGTTGCTGGGAAATAATAAGAGTGATGACTGCAGCACCATCAGTATCATTTTCGAGTTTCTGTGTGATGGATTTGCTACCATAGTACATTGAAAATTGAAGTGTTGTTGTGATAAACAAATTTGCAATTAAAATCCAAGTTGAAATTGATGAATATAAGTAAAATAAGTTTTGAACTTATAATATGAGATAATAAATTTAATTATGGTAAAAGTTAAATAGAATTTACTTTAGAATTGGAATCTGAATTGGATTTATAAGTGGAAATTTAAGTTAAGTTAAACAAATGATGTTTAATTGGAATATAACTTAAGTAATGTTAAATGAAGTTGATTTTGATATCAAAGTAAATTAAAAAAGTGAATTAATGAAATGAAGTGATGAATATGAACTTGAGTTATATAAAGGAGATTCAACTTTATTTGTAAAATGAATTAGCAATTGAATTAATAAATGGATTGAATATTAATCAATCTAATGTAAATGAATTGATATGGAATAATGGATATAAGTGTTAATTCATAAAGCTAATAAGTTGGGAATTGAATAATTGAATGAAAATCAATAGAATATTAAACCAATTGGAAAATTAAACAGTGTTAAACCAAATTGAAGGTAAACAAAGTGAATAAATTTGGTTGTGTTGAATATACATTGATTGTTAGATGGTTGTTAGTTAATTGTATATAATTCATTAAGTGTTAATGAAATTGAATTGATAAAAATTGAAAGCTATGTGATGGGATTTAAATTGAAAGTGAACCAACTTGAATTTAAATTAGTGAATGTAAACTAATTGAAAATGAATAATTGAATGTCGTTGTATATGAATTGGTTGATTAATTAAGGATTAATCAAATGATAATTATGGATTAATCAAATATTAATGAACTAGTAATTAAGGATTAATTAATTGGTTATTAAGTTTTATTAATTGATAATTAAGGTTTATTAATTAATTATTAAATAATAATTAATCTGTAATTAATGATTAATTAATTGGTTTTAAGGAGTAATTAAAGAATGAATTACTCAACTATGATTTATGAGATGAATGTGATTAAGTTAAGTTAATTAAAATGTTAATTAATTAAAGATAATCACTTGGTATTGATTAAGTATAAATTACTTAATGAGATTTGATAAGTGTAATTACTTGGTGTAAGTAATTAATAAATAAATTACTGGATATAATTGATATAAAGGATAATTACTTAATGAGAAGTAATTAAGGATTATTATTTGGTGTAATTAATTTATGGATTAATATAATTAATTAAGGAGTTAATTAATTAGGGTAAGTAATTATAGGATGATAATTACTGTTTATAATTAATTAAGGTGAATTAATAGAAATGATTAATTAAAGTTTAATTAATTAATAAAATTAATTATAGTTAATTAATTTATGGAAGTAATTAATTAAGGATTATTAATTAATGTAATTAATGAAAGTAATTAAAGGTTAATTACTATTAATGGTTAAGAATAATTAATTTGTGAAATTAATTAAAGGATAATTACTTTATGTAATTAATAAATAATTAATCAAGGATGATTAATATTTAATGGGTAATTAATTAATTAAAGGTTGTAATTAATTAATGATTGATTAAGCAAGATTAGATAATTAATTCTTAAGTAATTAATTTAATTTAATATAATTAAATTAATTATAATATAGGGTTAATAATTATTGCTTATGGATGATTGTTAATATAGAATATCTAAATTGGATGATATCTATTGGATGATATGCTGTGATGTTCTGTGATATGATATTGGATATATCTGTGATAAATGCGTGATATTTATCTGTGTTAAATGCTGTGTGAATTCAAGTATTGAATTAAATTAAATTGTTTAAACCTTTAAACAACTTGGACCTAAAAGATGGCGATTTGGATTTCGATGAGACCGGGATCGTGTTTCCAGATTTGGATATCCGAATACCACATCGATCCAAATTAACGATAGGTCGTGAATCAAGTGAAGATGAAGATTCAGAGTGCAAGGGTTATTGTCGTTAACTCTGAGGGTGATTCCAAAATGAGTGTAACGAGATAATGCCTTCGGTTTCGTTCGAACCCGGAACGAACTTGTATGGATTGAATGCTTTCAGCACATCGTCAGGTGGACGATGAGCATTCTAAGTGATGTGTTCTGATAAGGTAATCGTAGCCTCAAGCCTCATCAACCGGGAATGGCTAAAACAGGGGAGGTGCAGCAAGGTTAGTGGGTAGCACCCAAGTAGTATAAGATTCCCCTGTCTAGAGGTCCCTTCTTTTATTCAGCTGTGTGGGCGGTTGAATAGCTACAACCGCTGGGGTTTCTTATGCGGGAATTATCCAGTAAGGGATGGTTCCGGCCTTGTGTTGCAGGGGATTGGGCGTGATCCTCGGTACGTTGATCTAGGCCACGTATTGTGACGGGCGGTACCCCGGTAGCCCTGCCATTGTATGGAATCCAAAATCCAATAAGTGACTTACGTATTAGTTGTGCCCAACTATGTTGGAACGTGAGATGTAAGCATTCCAGCTATTTCTGTATTTTACTTGAAAACCCTAGACCCTATTATAATATAACTGGATTTCCTATCAAATGTTTTGGTTAGCGTAAGGTAAAAACTTACCCATGTTTATTTGTGGGGAGTCTTACGTGATACCTTTGTTTTCAAAAGGTTTTGAAGTTAAGCAACTTTAACTGTTTACTCACACCAGACCCATGTCTGACCCAAGTGTTTATTTCTGTTTTATAAACTCTTGGGTACTCAAATTTTTACGAGAAGCCAAGGGAATCAGGTTAGCTTTGACGAGAATTCTGAAGGAGCAATGGAGCAGGAGGCTTCAGCGTTCGTAGATATAGTGTTCCGCTGTGTTGATCTCTGAGTCATTTGTTTAAGTTGTATCTTGAATTGTAATAACTAGACAGACGTTTATAACTGTCTAGTATGTGTTGTATAAGCTGTGTAACTCTGATAGCTGTTGTATATGATACTATGTAATATCTTATGTGATTAATATAATTTATTCGTTCCGCTGTTGAGATTCTTCTGTTGTTCTTTCTTTCTTCTCTATCTTTTCTCTTTTCTATCCCTTTCTTTCTTAGCGATGCGACTTTCTGTGGAGAGAAAGTCTTGGTCGTTACAGTGGTGATAATCCCGTAGGGGATGGTTCCGGCTTTGTGTTGCAGGGGAGCGGGCGTACTCCTCGGTACGGTGATCTTGGCCACGTACTGTGACGGGCGGTACCCCAGTAGCCCTGCCATTGTATGGAATCCAAACTCCAATAAGTGCCGTACGTATTAGTTGTGCCCAACTATGTTGGAATGTGAGATGTAAGCATTTCAGCTATTTCTGTATTTTACTTGAAAACCCTAGACCCTATTATAATACAATCAGATTTCCTATCAAACGTTTTGGTTAGCGTAAGGTAAAAACTTACCCATGTTTATTTGTGGGGAGTCTTACGTGATACCTTTTCTTTCTAAAGGTTTTGAAGTTAAGCAAGTTTAACCTGTTACTCACACCAGACCCATGTCTGACCCAAGTTGTTTATTTCTGTTTTTATAAACTCTTGGGTACTCAAATTTTTACGAGTAGCCAAGGGATTCAGGTTTAGCTTTGACGAATTGTGGAGGAGCAATGGAGCAGGAGGCTTCAGCGTTGTAGATATATATAGTAGTTCCGCTGTGTCTGTATCTCTGTAGTGTATTGAGTTGTAATGTCTAGACAGATGTTATAACTGTCTAGTAAGTGATGTATATGCTGTGTAACTCTGTAAAGTGTTGTATACTATGTAATAGTATATGTTATTAATATAATTTATTCGTTCCGCTGTGAGATCGTTGTTGTTGTTTCTTTCTTTCTTCTCTTCTTTTCTATTTTCTACCCCTTTCTTTCTTATTAATGATACGACTTTCTGGTCGATGAAAGTCGGGTCGTTACAGTGGTTAAACAATTACAAGTGATGTCGAAATCATATAAGTTGCTTGTAAACCTTGTTTAGTATGCATTTCTTTTAATATGCATGTGTTGTAGTTGTTTAAAAGAGTAAATTGTTAATAACTTTATATATATGTCACTTACATATTTAAATTGAGTAAGTACAGGTACCGGGGCTACCATTCGGTTGGTTTGGTCGCGCTAAAATGCTAAATTAATAACTACTTTGCTTAAAATGCTAAAAAGGTACGCCTACGCAATAAAAATAGGAAATATGAACTGTTTTTCTGCTTTTCCGACCGTGCGGGTCGATGTATATATATTTATGTCTATTGTGATCCTACTACGATTGAACCGCGCAAAGGAGGCTATGGCGAATTTTTCTAAAAATTTAAGGCGTTAGAAAATTTTCGGGAAATTTTGGAAAATTTGTGAAAACTAAATTTTGGATTTGGAGTTAAAAGTTAAACGATATAGTTTGTTTTGAAAAGTATAACTAAGTATAGATTTGAAAAACTTAGTAAAGTTTTTGAAAGAGTTTAACTATTGGATTTTGGGGAAGTTGTACACTTAGGTGATTTTGGAATCTAATTTGAATGAATTGTTTTGAAAAGTTAATGAATTTGTGACTTTTTCGTACTTTGCAATTTCGAGGACGAAATTCTTTTAAGGGGGGAAGATTGTAACGACGCGGAATTTCTATCATTTGAAATTCGTATATTTAATTGATTTTAAATATTAAGAAGTAAGATTTATAAGCCGAATGAATTTTATTTTGAATATAGTGATTTAATTGGGTAATTTAATCGATAATTTAATATTTGAAATTGCGTAAATAATTAGAAATTGGATTAAATGTGATTAAAAATGATTTATAAAGTTATATTAAATCATATTGGAGTTAGAATGATGTTTGTGAACTTTTAAAATTGAATTAAAAGTCAAATTGTGAAAATTGAATATTTTAATATTTAATTGACGAGTGAAAATAGTCATTTTTCAAATAGTCTCGGATTTCGATGAAACCAGTTTCATCGGATCTGTAATGTTAAATTATTGCAAGGTTTCAAATTTCGTGTCAATCAGATTTACGGTTTGTCCGGGGCAAGCCAAAACGCATAGAAATCGTTTTAATCGATTTAATTTAAATTTGATCTTTTATTTCCGTAACTCGCACATATGACCGAATTTTGAGTCAATTGGAACTAGTGATAATTTTGAGTAAAATTAAACGTGCGTTTAATTTTATTCAAAATAAAATACTGCAACAGTTATTGAATGCAAGGTGAGAACTTCTCACTCAATCGAATATTTGTTTCGATCTAAATTTATATAGTTGAATTTAAAATTTTTTAATTGTGTGGATTGAATGATGATTGTTATTGGTTGTATTGAAATAGACCTTATAAGCCACATATTAAGCGGAGGTTATTTATTAAACCCATATAGCGCGATAATTCAACCGTGAAGTGGAGTTGGTATTATATATGTATTTGGAGTTGATTTCCCGCATTATATAGCGGATGAGACCCTATTGCACCGCATAATAGCGGATAGTAATTTATAAATCCCATATACCGCGATATTCCACCTCGAAGTGGAATTGGTATTGTACTAACATCTGTGGATGCATGTAACAACCCGCATTTATACGATAATATATTTAAATATTTTATTTAAATCTGACATCGTCTATTCGTATTTAAAATCCTAAATATGAATTTTATCGTGTTCGAATCCGTTGTCCTAATGGATTCAAATCGTGTTTTTAATATCACCAAGGTGTTTGATAAACATGGTTAAAAGTATCCGGGCTTTATAAATTTTTAAAATCTGGCCCATGATTTTTGTTTTGTAACCGTGATTTCACTCAACACCCAAACAACAACCCATCCCCATTCCCCTCTTCGTTCAACCGCGTTTCAAACCCTAACCAAAAATAAAGCATACGAGAGAAATAAAAAAAATGGCGGTCGCGATTGCTCTTCCTTCGATCTGGAAAATTAGGGCTTCGGTGATGCTTCGACTCTCTGGCGATTCAACTCCTTCTCTCGAGTTCGTCTCCGCTACGTCAATAAGGTGAGTGGTTAATCCCCTCACATCTAATTCGATATTCATTGATTACGGTAGTTTGATTTTTTTGTCTTGTGCTGGGAATGTTTGATCTCAATTCAAGTCGCCTCTTTTACTTTCCCTGATTTCGTGATGATTTTGGTCACTGTCTTGCTCCATTTGAAATTCCTGCATCGATTGTTTTAATAGTAGGATGGCCATCATTCGAGTTATGGCTTGTTTTCTTTGAGCTTGGGCACGGCATTGTTTTGATTTGAAACTGCATTTCCCTGAGTTTATACGGTTTCGTTTCGACTGTGACTTCTCTGCAATTTTGTTTCTGGGGTAGCTCTGTAGTGTCACGGCTATTCATTTGTTGTCTGTACAATTGCATCATTTCAGTGCTTCATCACTCGAGTCTTTAAGTTGCAGTTGCTTTGTGTATTGTTCCAGTTTAGTCTGCACATGTTTCTTCAGTGTACACTAGAATGTTGTCATTGACTTGTTTGTTGTCCACACTTTGTTACTGCTCTGGGTACACTTGTCTGTACTGCTTCATCGATATATATATATATGTGCATGTCTGGTTTTCCTGTACACACACATCTTTGTTTTTGTTGTTCTCAAAGTCATGTGAATTTTGGTCTTGAGCTCTGTCTATATGTATGGTCTGCACTGTGTCTTCATTTGGCCTTCTTGTGATGTTGCCCTACTTTGTGTCGACTCTGTTTTTGCTGTAGTCTTTATTGTTGTGCAGTTTTGGGTTTCCAGTTGTACTTGGCTCACGTCAGAATTGAAGTCTAGTTCCTTTGTTTGGTTGGTTCATGTCTGGTTACACTTCTGGTCTCACTTGATGCCTTTGATAGTTACACTTCATTATTGAACTGCCTTGCCTTTGAACTTGGATGAGTTTGTTCATTGGCCTTGTTGCATACCCATTCCATGTTGGTCGAGGCTTTGATGGTTCCAGTTTCATTTGTTATGTTGGTGGCATTTGTTGCTTGCCAGCCTTTGATATTTGCCTGTCCACTGTTTTACCTGGTCATTTGAAATCTTTACTTTGGTATCTTCACTTGAGTCATTCTTGTTATACTTCGACTTGGTCTTTGATTCACAGTTTTGTTGTCTCCTGTGTTCATATACATTAATGTTTTGTTGGACTATAGCTCCATGCTTGCACTGTCACTTCTGTCTTGTTTCATGTATATTTGATACCGCAGTTTCTTCACTTGATCCCTGCATATATCACTACATGGTGTTTATGCTATTCTGACTTATGTGCATGCATTTTTGGGTTGGGTTCTGAAATTCTGAGATGCAGTTTCCTTCACTGATGTATCTTTGGGAGTTTGATATGTTTGCATCCATGTTGAAGCTTTGCATATACTTGAGTCTTTTGTTGCTGGCAGAAAGTCTTGAATATTGTAACCTGCATTCACACTGATTTGGTTCTCTTTTGACTCATGCTGTGCTGACCTGATTTGTACATTGGTTAGCTCCACTTGACTTTGTTAAGCATGTCTCTATTGTTCCCTTGACTTGGTGCCTGTAGTTCTATTGCAGTCTCTATTTTTGCATTGCATTGATGCACAGATCTTTATTTGCACATCTGTGTTGCATATTGATCACTCGTTCATTTGTACATGTTTATTCTCGAGTTGTCCATCTCAGTTGAACCGCACTTGGTTCTGCTTCATGATGTACTCGAATTCGTCTCTTTTGCTGTATATGCTTGAACTGTTGATGACTTATCTGCAGTTTAGTTGCAGCCTGCCTTCGTCCTTATACCTGTTTGTCACTGCAGTTTCATTTTGGTGGTGACTTTATATTCGGTGGTGGCGAGGCAGTGCACGCGTGCGTGCGCTGCAGCCACACCGAATTGACAGATTTTAATCGATATTTCTTTTGTTCTTGATTTATCGACCTATTGCGTAATTCGTAGGCTGTATTGGCGAGGCAGTACACGTTAGCGTGTACTGCAGCCAATTAGCATTGACATTTTTAAATTGACATTTCAATTGCTTAAACTGCTTTGGATTTCTGATTTGTGGATTAACACTGTTTAGTGTTATATCTGCCGTTATCCAATTCTCGTATCGAGAGTTGGATATACGAGATTTCTGTGACTGTCATCTATATTGAGATTGATTATTATTGCTTCTATGCTCTAATAACTGATTTTGAATTAGACTGATCCGAGTATTATTTTCTTTTGAATGTAATACTCGGGTCAGACCGAGTATTTACAGGTTGTAGATTTTTAGCTTTGGATTGCTGCTAGAGCTATGAAGACTTTTTATATCATTTGAAGTGCTCTTCGTCTTGTTGTAGTAGTCAGTGTGTCTGTTTTAAGATGATAATGTATTCATGTATATTAGTCGATAATGTACTTGTATATATAACTTCTCTAGTCGACAGTTGTAGTTGTATCATTTGTATTGTGTCAAATGTATTGTAACTGATATCAGTTATTGTATATATGAGACTTTTCGTTCCATCTGTATTCCGCATTTATGTTATCTGTGTTATTTTTATATTTATTGTCCTAAACTATTATAGCCACTGTGTAGTAGCTTTGAGTTTGTAACGGTAAGTCGGATTTCCTCTAAAAGATGAAATGCATGTTATTCTATCTGACATATCGGTACTCGCACAAGGCAATTACATGGATGGTCGCTCCTCAACAGCCTTATTCTCCGTGCTAGTTGACAGCACTACTCCGTAGTGTTCTTGGCTAGCGTGGGTATAGAGGTGGGGCGTCACAGCTTGGTATCAGAGCCTGGGGTTTAGGACAATTATAAAACATAACTTAGATGGAACATGTGTTACAACTATTTGTCGATGTTTTATCTCTCATCTTTACATATGACTATTTTTGACTGTTAGGTATGAATTCCTAACGCTTATTCTTGTGTTTTCGGCTTTGGATTGATTTAGCCGATGTTGATTTTGTTTTAATTTGGCAAATTAAAGCCATTTTGACTTTTGGACTTTGTTCCACTTTTGTCTATGCTATGAGTGTCATTGTGTACCTGTTACACTGTGATGAAAAATAGCTGGACCAGTTGCAAATTGAGTGATTTTGATTTCTCATTAACATCTAGTTTGAATCTCAGCGATTTTGAACTTGATATTTTGTTTTTCCAGTTGATAGTCGATTCTTCTTCTCTTATTAGTTGTTATCACCTTTATTGATTTTGATAACTTCTATTTCTGGAATTTTTGGTATTCCTACTTTGATGAATTTGGAATCGAATTCTTTGGATTCTATTCACATCTTCGTATGTGAATTCTTGTGATTGATTGTTTCTACAATCATTTTTGTGATTTGTCACTTTAAAAATATAAAGGTTTTATATACTAGTAGTAAATATTAAAATCCTTTTTCTCCAAACGATTTCAAAAATTATTTTACTACAAAGCTCTTTTCCTAAATCGTTTTCCAATCTATTAATATATACAAGCCTTTATTTCACTCGTATGAGAAATTGAATTAAACGGCCTAGTAAAACAAGTGGTATGAAACGCTTGCGTTTACTTCGTCGGTTAACTCCTGGACTTGTTCGATTGAACCCTTTTTGTGACAATTTCCTAGTGAAGATTTACAGCTTGTTCGTAAATATTTAAGTTAAGCAAGTGGTTATGGGACATGAAGCTAAACTCATATATTTACTAGCTTGGTGTGATTGACACTTCTTTATGATCATGACGATCATTTTTATGATTTAGACTGGACCTCATCGGTGTGATTTCGTCTCACACATATCTCATGGGCTTTGAGGATTGTCTAGACACCAGTGTGTGATTTCGTCTCACACATATTGCACGGTTAGACTAGGCCTCATCGGTGTGATTTCGTCTCACACATATCTCTTGGGCTTTGAGGGTTGTCTGGATACTCTTTGTGTGATTTTTGTGCTTTAGACTAGCAACTGTGCGATGTCTCTTTGTCTGCGAGGGAGACTAAACCCCGCTTTGTTGTAGGGTAGCGCCCTACGGCCTTCGGGCCATTCCTGTGTGAAAATTTAATGGATGGCTTCCATGAGATAGCGTCTCGTCATGTGATACCGGTCGGTGAGTTTTCATACTCCCATTTTTGTGATAGGCCTTTCCCCCTTTTCTTTTTATGATTTAGACTAGCAACTGTGCGATGTCTCTTTGTCTGCGAGGGAGACTATACCCCGCTTTGTTGTAGGGTAGCGCCCTACGGTCTTCGGACCATTCCTGTGTGAAACTTTATTGGTTAGCCACCAAGAGATAGCGTCTCGTTCATGTGATACCGGTGTTTTGGAGTTTTCATACTCCCAATTTTATGCTAGGCCTCCCCCCCCTTCATGTGTTTTCTGGATTTCTTGAGATGATTTCTAGAATTTGTGCTTCACCAATTTTCGTGATTTCTATTGACAAGTTTTGTCAATTTTTGTGTATTGGTGAATTTATGTGTTATTGACTTGTTATGAATACAAGTTTAGGGTATGATATCCCTTTCTATCTTTGAGAAGATTCTTGTGACATCTTTGATGAATGAAAATTCATTTGGTATTATATTTTGATGCCAGTTATTTTAATGAGACTTTGACGTGTTAACTTCGGTAACCGTCAATTTTAAAATGAATTTACAAGCGGTTCTCCCGCAACACTGATATTGCTAATTTAATCACGTATTTTCAAAATTCGTTATTTTTAAAAGTGTTTCAAAATATAAATTAAAATTGTTTTCAAAATTCTTACAGTTTGCATTTTCAAAAGAACGAGGAAGCGATTTAAACGTTTCAGAAAAATCGAGGACTATGACCCCTTTCTTTTACCGATTCGCTTAATTCCGGACTTGTCCGTTTGAGAATGTGAAATGTTATTTTTAAAACACACAATTCTGCACTTTCAAGAAAACGATAAAGAGATTTAAACGATTTAGCAAAAGTAAGGAGTATGGAACCATACTTTTACTACTTCGGTTAATTCCGGACTCGTTAATTGAATATTTATGACTTCTGATTATCGTTTTTGATAATTAGATGTTTGTGCTTCTGATTATCGTTTTTGAGAATCAGATATTTGTGAAATTTGATTATCATTTGAGATAATTAAATATTTTTCGATTTGATTAATCGAATATTTGTGTTTCTGATTATCGTTTTTGATAATCAGATATTTGTGAAATTTGATTATCATTTGAGATAATTAAATATTTTTCGATTTGATTAATCGAACATTTGTGTTTCTGATTATCGTTTTTGATAATCAGATATTTGTGAAATTTGATTATCATTTAAGATAATTAAATATTTTTCGATTTGATAATCGAATATTTGTGATTTCTGATTATCGTTTTTGATAATCAGATATTTGTGAAATTTGATTATCGTTTGAGATAATTAAATATTTTTCGATTTGATAATCGAATCTTTGTGATTTCTGATTATCGTTTTTGATAATCAGATATTTGTGAAATTTGATTATCGTTTGAGATAATTAAATATTTTTCGATTTGATAACCGAATCTTTGTGATTTCTGATTATCGTTTTTGATAATCAGATATTTGTGAAATTTGATTATCGTTTAAGATAATTAAATATTTTTCGATTTGATTAATCGAATATTTGTGTTTCTGATTATCGTTTTTGATAATCAGATATTTGTGAAATTTAATTATCGTTTGAGATAATTAAATATTTTTCGATTTGATTAATCGAATGTTTATGTTTCTGATTATCGTTTTTGATAATTAGATATTCGTGAAATTCGATTATCATTTTTGATGATTGAATATTTGCGATTTTGAGACTTGAGCTTCGTCTTTTTCTCTGTCGATTCAAGTGAGTAATTTGCTTTACTCGCATTCAATTCGTGCAGTATGTGAATTCTGCTCTGTTTTCCTTTTCTTTTAAATACTGGAACTCGATTGATTCCTGCTTTAGCAGTCGTTTGATTTTGATTCCTCGATCCCCTCGATGTTGATTCTTTTGATTTGAAGCAGTCGAACCTCTTGATTTTATATCTGATGCTTCCATAATCCCAATACTTCCCTGTTGACCTTTGCTTTGCTTATGCATTCGACATTGCCATGCTCTTATGGTTGTTACCTTTTATCCATTTATTCCTTATGATTGCGAGGACGCAATTTCTTTAAGGAGGGAAGTCTGTAACAACCCGCATTTATACGATAATATATTTAAATATTTTATTTAAATCTGACATCGTCTATTCGTATTTAAAATCCTAAATATGAATTTTATCGTGTTCGAATCCGTTGTCCTAATGGATTCAAATCGTGTTTTTAATATCACCAAGGTGTTTGATAAACATGGTTAAAAGTATCCGGGCTTTATAAATTTTTAAAATCTGGCCCATGATTTTTGTTTTGTAACCGTGATTTCACTCAACACCCAAACAACAACCCATCCCCATTCCCCTCTTCGTTCAACCGCGTTTCAAACCCTAACCAAAAATAAAGCATACGAGAGAAATAAAAAAAATGGCGGTCGCGATTGCTCTTCCTTCGATCTGGAAAATTAGGGCTTCGGTGATGCTTCGACTCTCTGGCGATTCAACTCCTTCTCTCGAGTTCGTCTCCGCTACGTCAATAAGGTGAGTGGTTAATCCCCTCACATCTAATTCGATATTCATTGATTACGGTAGTTTGATTTTTTTGTCTTGTGCTGGGAATGTTTGATCTCAATTCAAGTCGCCTCTTTTACTTTCCCTGATTTCGTGATGATTTTGGTCACTGTCTTGCTCCATTTGAAATTCCTGCATCGATTGTTTTAATAGTAGGATGGCCATCATTCGAGTTATGGCTTGTTTTCTTTGAGCTTGGGCACGGCATTGTTTTGATTTGAAACTGCATTTCCCTGAGTTTATACGGTTTCGTTTCGACTGTGACTTCTCTGCAATTTTGTTTCTGGGGTAGCTCTGTAGTGTCACGGCTATTCATTTGTTGTCTGTACAATTGCATCATTTCAGTGCTTCATCACTCGAGTCTTTAAGTTGCAGTTGCTTTGTGTATTGTTCCAGTTTAGTCTGCACATGTTTCTTCAGTGTACACTAGAATGTTGTCATTGACTTGTTTGTTGTCCACACTTTGTTACTGCTCTGGGTACACTTGTCTGTACTGCTTCATCGATATATATATATATGTGCATGTCTGGTTTTCCTGTACACACACATCTTTGTTTTTGTTGTTCTCAAAGTCATGTGAATTTTGGTCTTGAGCTCTGTCTATATGTATGGTCTGCACTGTGTCTTCATTTGGCCTTCTTGTGATGTTGCCCTACTTTGTGTCGACTCTGTTTTTGCTGTAGTCTTTATTGTTGTGCAGTTTTGGGTTTCCAGTTGTACTTGGCTCACGTCAGAATTGAAGTCTAGTTCCTTTGTTTGGTTGGTTCATGTCTGGTTACACTTCTGGTCTCACTTGATGCCTTTGATAGTTACACTTCATTATTGAACTGCCTTGCCTTTGAACTTGGATGAGTTTGTTCATTGGCCTTGTTGCATACCCATTCCATGTTGGTCGAGGCTTTGATGGTTCCAGTTTCATTTGTTATGTTGGTGGCATTTGTTGCTTGCCAGCCTTTGATATTTGCCTGTCCACTGTTTTACCTGGTCATTTGAAATCTTTACTTTGGTATCTTCACTTGAGTCATTCTTGTTATACTTCGACTTGGTCTTTGATTCACAGTTTTGTTGTCTCCTGTGTTCATATACATTAATGTTTTGTTGGACTATAGCTCCATGCTTGCACTGTCACTTCTGTCTTGTTTCATGTATATTTGATACCGCAGTTTCTTCACTTGATCCCTGCATATATCACTACATGGTGTTTATGCTATTCTGACTTATGTGCATGCATTTTTGGGTTGGGTTCTGAAATTCTGAGATGCAGTTTCCTTCACTGATGTATCTTTGGGAGTTTGATATGTTTGCATCCATGTTGAAGCTTTGCATATACTTGAGTCTTTTGTTGCTGGCAGAAAGTCTTGAATATTGTAACCTGCATTCACACTGATTTGGTTCTCTTTTGACTCATGCTGTGCTGACCTGATTTGTACATTGGTTAGCTCCACTTGACTTTGTTAAGCATGTCTCTATTGTTCCCTTGACTTGGTGCCTGTAGTTCTATTGCAGTCTCTATTTTTGCATTGCATTGATGCACAGATCTTTATTTGCACATCTGTGTTGCATATTGATCACTCGTTCATTTGTACATGTTTATTCTCGAGTTGTCCATCTCAGTTGAACCGCACTTGGTTCTGCTTCATGATGTACTCGAATTCGTCTCTTTTGCTGTATATGCTTGAACTGTTGATGACTTATCTGCAGTTTAGTTGCAGCCTGCCTTCGTCCTTATACCTGTTTGTCACTGCAGTTTCATTTTGGTGGTGACTTTATATTCGGTGGTGGCGAGGCAGTGCACGCGTGCGTGCGCTGCAGCCACACCGAATTGACAGATTTTAATCGATATTTCTTTTGTTCTTGATTTATCGACCTGTTGCATAATTCGTAGGCTGTATTGGCGAGGCAGTACACGTTAGCGTGTACTGCAGCCAATTAGCATTGACATTTTTAAATTGACATTTCAATTGCTTAAACTGCTTTGGATTTCTGATTTGTGGATTAACACTGTTTAGTGTTATATCTGCCGTTATCCAATTCTCGTATCGAGAGTTGGATATACGAGATTTCTGTGACTGTCATCTATATTGAGATTGATTATTATTGCTTCTATGCTCTAATAACTGATTTTGAATTAGACTGATCCGAGTATTATTTTCTTTTGAATGTAATACTCGGGTCAGACCGAGTATTTACAGGTTGTAGATTTTTAGCTTTGGATTGCTGCTAGAGCTATGAAGACTTTTTATATCATTTGAAGTGCTCTTCGTCTTGTTGTAGTAGTCAGTGTGTCTGTTTTAAGATGATAATGTATTCATGTATATTAGTCGATAATGTACTTGTATATATAACTTCTCTAGTCGACAGTTGTAGTTGTATCATTTGTATTGTGTCAAATGTATTGTAACTGATATCAGTTATTGTATATATGAGACTTTTCGTTCCATCTGTATTCCGCATTTATGTTATCTGTGTTATTTTTATATTTATTGTCCTAAACTATTATAGCCACTGTGTAGTAGCTTTGAGTTTGTAACGGTAAGTCGGATTTCCTCTAAAAGATGAAATGCATGTTATTCTATCTGACATATCGGTACTCGCACAAGGCAATTACATGGATGGTCGCTCCTCAACAGCCTTATTCTCCGTGCTAGTTGACAGCACTACTCCGTAGTGTTCTTGGCTAGCGTGGGTATAGAGGTGGGGCGTCACAATGCAGGGAAACAAGTTGGAGGGATCCAACTGGATTCCTCAAATGATTGTATTTGTTTCAATATTGTGTGTTGATTTATTTATAATCTGTGTGTGATTATATTGTGATTGAAATCGTTGAAGGCTATAATTTAGCCGAAAATATTTTTGGTATCATTGGATACCAGAAATAAATAAAATTTGATTTTCGAAATTCAAGTTGAAAAATTTATTGTGAAAAAATTATTTTGAGAATTGGATAAATTAAAAAAGGAGTTTTAAAAAGATAAAAGTCTTATTTTTGAACTATATTGAATTAAATTTCAAATTTTAGAAAAAAGGGCTTAATAAATGGATTTTGAAAATATTATTTATAAGTTGAAGAATTTATTTAAAGTTTGAATTTTAAATAGATTTGAAGAGATAAAGAAATTTGTGTTTAAAAGGAAATAATTTGGAAATTCATTTGGAAATTTATTTGGGATTTGAAATAAATTTGGAAATCAATTGAAAATTTGATTTGGAATTGAAAGTGAATATTTGTGAAATTGATTTGAAAATCGTATAAAGAGCAAATATTTGGAAATGTATATTCACAATGGAACTTTTTAAGGGAAAATTTATTGGTTATGGTAATTAATTAAGAATAATTAATTTAGTATTAATTATTTATTAAGGGTTAATTAATGATTAATTCAAGGAAAATTTATTTAATGTTTTGGTAATTAATTGATTTTTAATTTACCATAACTAAAAAAATTGATTTATAGAAATTTATCTAATTTGAATTAATCAGATAATTAAATTAATCCTTCATATGGATGTTTGGATTATATTGGATGTTGAATTGCTTGACATCTTTGAAATGTGATGCTTTGTGATATATCCTGTTCTGTGTTGTGATCTGTAATTTGTTTATCTGTGATATATATATATATATCTGTGATCTGTGAATGAAAGATAAGTGTTATAGTTTATACCGCTTATCAAATATATTGGTATATTTGATCTGTGATGGTTGAATGTTGTTGCACTATTGTGTTAAACCCTTGGACTACACAATACACACACGAATGTGGATTTCACGTGGAAATCAGTTATGTCACAGATTTTTATCAATTTTGAAAATAGAATTTTTGAATCCAAAATAGTTTTGGAATTGAAATTGAAAGTTTTTGAAAATGAGTTTAAAAAAAATAAAAGTTATTTTAAATAACTTAATAAAATTGAAATTTGAATCATTTGATTTAAATTTGAATTCAATATTTTGAAATTGAATTCAATAATTCGGGAATTTTGGTTTAAAAGATTTACAAGTGTAAAAGGTGTTTATATGGGTTTTTATCCATTTAAAATATAATTTTGGAAATTTAAATTTATATTCAAGTTTTGTACTTGCATGGCTTTAACCTGTGTAATTGTAACCAGTTTTTCCCAAAACGAAAACTATCCGTTTTCAGATAATAATAGCTTTCATAAAGTGAAAAGATTTCCAATTTGTATCGAAACATTTCAAGTTGAAATGAAATTGTGAATAGTTTGATAAAAAACTATGAATTAACCTTTGTGAGGATGATTAATCTTGTTTTGAAATAAAAGAGTATTTCAAATGGTGTATCTTTTATATTATAAAAGACTTGAATTGTGAATAGTTTTGAAAGATATAAATTAAATCTTAATTTAAAGATTTAATGGGTTAATCCAATTGAAATGGGAAATGATTTGGAAATCTGTGAATGAATCTTTGTGAAACTGGGTAAACTTTGTGAAGTAAATCTTTTTGTTTAAAGATTTAAAATGGTAATTTGTTTAAACCATTTAAAGGAAAGGATTTGGGTAATAAGTTGTGACTTAATTGAAATCCCTATATCCATATGTTTTAAATATTGTGCTCACTATTCGATTTAGCCGGGAAAGGACCTTTGTGTCATATAACCAATTCCGAATAAGTGATATGACGATATGGATAACATTTGAAGACCGGTGGTGAAGACCGGGTATTTGTGAAAATGATAGGATGACCTATCGATTGTCTCTACACCGTTAGCTACGGTATAGACATTTTCTTTGTGATGGGAAGTTCGATCGGGATTGTGAATACCCGGATTGCAAGGCCTTCTTCGGAAGTGCCTTCGGTTCTGTTCGAACCCGGAACAGACTTGTATGGTTACATGTCTGACATTACATTTTGAGATATAAAGCTAATTTCTTTCAAATACATTTCTGTTTGGTGGCGGAGAATTTATTCTCTTAGCTTAACACCCTTCTCTGAGACGTACGAGCTCAGAGGTTATGTAGTTGAAAATTATCAGTGATATACTCCCAATTTGGTAGTGTGGCATGCTAAGTGTTGTTGTGTGATGATTATTTATTGATCATTTGTTGATCAAAGCATGGCTTTGTGAAAAAGCGTAGCTTTGTGGACGAGACTTCTTCAGACCTCACACCCCGGAAATGGTTAAAACATGAATGACGCGGCAAGGTTATGAGGGTCGCTCCCTTTAGGGTATGTCATTTCCTTCTGGAAAAGGGTGGTATTAGGTATGGAGCCCTGGTATTTAACCTATGTGGTTACTCCAATCTCATTTACTGTGTGATTGTTGTTTTGTCGGGGCGCCTCGGATAAAGGTCCCAAAGGACCGGGGGGTGGCATATTCGTGTAGTAGTTACCTAGTGTAAGAGGTAACCCGGCCTTGTGTTGTGTGACGACCGCCCATGACCCCTGCACTGAACATAGAAATAGTGCGCTGTAAAGTGTGCCAGGCAGCCATGGACGGTTGCCAAGGTTAAGTTAAAACAGCAGAATCTATCGTATAACTCACAGCGCATGGATAAAATACAATAGAAAGTATATATAGTGAAGCTTTACAAAACAGAATCTCAATTAAACTTCATAATAGTTGGTACAAACATCTGAATAGTCAATACATCAAGCCTCACTACATATCACTCAAGGAATATACAAAGCAGCGGAACATCCAGTACATATAGTAAGAAAATAATATGCAAGCCTCCAGCTCGTCTTCGTCATCAGCATCGTGAGAAACTAAGATCAGCACCTGTCACCTGCTACCTAGTCTGGCCATCCCAAAGCGGATGAACAGCCCAAGGCAATAAGAGTTAAACATAAAGCCTTGAGTCAGACAACAGTCTTAGTGAGCGGTAAATTAACTAACAACATACCAAAAGAGCATAAAGGAAAAAGGAATAGGAATCCAACCCTCCCACTTCACCTCTTTCTACAGTGATATCCCCTAGACACACTAAGCAAAAATAAACATAGCAAAGCAGACATTTAAAGTAAATCAATTATCACTCGAGTCAAGGTCGGTGTTTTCCAAGTACAAACCCCCAAGGCCTAAACCAAGATCAGATAAGCACCCAGAAAACATCGCTCTTGAGACCGAATGACGATACAACCAAACATCCATGACTCTAGCTATCACAGTTATCATTGCTTTGATACCACCGTTAATTGAATGATCGGCACATTCTTTCAACCGTCCGTCAAGGGTTAATGGCAACCCCGGTTCTAGACATAACTCTGCACGTCGTCGCAGCCCGTGCCTAGGACTATCGAATCTGCCCAGAGTACTCGACTACAATCATAGTCTTTAGGGACTATCGAATATGCCCAACGTACTCTTGCTTTAAGCCTGCTAGAACCTTCAATAACGATGAAATCTCAGCCTCCTAGTCATCCTCCTCGACGACTATTTCCATACTAGCTCAAGCGCCTCTCGAGCAAACCATTATCCTCAACTCGAACCATTTCACCGAGTTATCAACATGCTTGGAATGATCCCGTCTGGATTAAACCAAGGCTATCTCATACCATGCCTCGCTTCATCTCATCATAGCAAAGCCTCATCTCAACATCAACATCATCAAATCTATCCATATGAGCTTCATCATCCGCCACATATGCCACGAGCAGCTTTTCCAATTCAAGAGCCTTTCCCTTAGCTTTTGAATCATCTTCGACTAACTTGTCCAAATCAAATCATCAATCAACTAATTTACAACAATCAATCAAGTCAAACATTAATCCGAGTAATCAAGCATTCAAAACATGATAAAATAAACAATAATAACAATAATGGCAATCTTGTGAATAAAGAGTCTAAATCTAACAAGCATGAATCATGAGCAAAATCTCTACAACTTGATGAATGAACTTGCATAGGTTAACATGTAGTAAAATGGATGTCAAATCATCATGAACAATAGATCTACACTTAAGTTTAAGAAAATGCATGGAAATCACTATTTTAACACCTAATCATGCCAACAATCCGATATACTCCTTTGGATCCGTGTGAGAGATAATCACCACTCACCGAATCACCTAAACACCTCAAAAGCAACACACTTCAGATCTGGACAGCGAAGAATCTAACTCGATCTATCAAAACTCCGCTTCAAACGATGAAATCTCTCTCCGATGGATGAAGATCTTCAATCTAAGCTTTTGGATTTTCGATTTGATCTTCGATTTGGATGGAAGGAATCACAAGATTAGAGTGGAGAAAAGAAGTGAAGAAGTTTGAACTCAAGCTCTCAAAATGGTAGCTCTTCGTCGCTTTAAAATCCGGATCCCAAAAATGAAGAAGAACCCGCCTATTTATAGGCTGATTTCCTAAGGTCGTCCGCCCCCTTAGGTCGTCCACGACCTATCGAGACCCCACGACCTACGACCTAACGACCCAAGCCTATGCGCAACCACGACCTAACGAAACCCCACGACCTACGACCTAACGCATGCACGCGACCTAACAGCTTAGCCTCTACGCGACCTAACATAAGTCGTCTACGACCTAACGACTTATCATAAGTCGCGACCTAACTGAGATGCCGACCTAACACACATGCGACCTAACGACTTAACAACAGTCGCGACCTAACACACACGCGACCTAACTGTACTCACGGCCTAGCGACCTAACTATACTCAGCAATCCACCTTAGGTCGCTTACGACCTAACTTCAACACAAGGTCTCACGACCTAACTATAACAAGCCTTAACTCGTCCACGGCCTAACTTTCTTAGGTCGTTAACTCACACAGTCTACTAGGTCGCTATTCCTATGCTGCTAACCCCTAGGTCGGTAACCTTCTTAGGTCGGTCCATTTCTTAAGTCGCCAACTTCCTATAGGTCGCTCCTATCCTTAGGTCGCCAACTTCCAATAGGTCACTCCTATCCTTAGGTCGCCAACTTCCTATAGGTCGCTCCAATCCTTAGGTCGTTCACCCGACCTAACCTACCCCACGACCTAAGCTATCACACGACCTAACTTTCAAACGACTTAAGCTACAACATGACTTAACTTCTAGACAACCTAAGCTCTAGTCGAGCAAAACTCCGGACGACTTATCAATACTAACAGTCTAATAACAACTGTTTTACGATGTTTCGATCCGTAAAAATACGGGTCGTTACATGTTGGCAGAGAGCTAGTTAGTTCTCGGGACGTCCCACCAGAGGCGATCCCATTAGCAGTTGGAAGTTCCTTAGCCTAACCATTTGTTGGAAATCCATCTTCCAATACGAACCTTGTACGGTATTAGTTGTAGAACCTGCCATTTACTTATGGTGGTCACCACTGTTTAGATGGTAGCTATAGTAGGCATACAATAATGGTTGTATGTTGGCTAGGATTAATATTATATTTTCGAAATGTTTTCCACAATGCACTAATAATAATATCAAAAAGGATTTGTTTTGCGTAGTAAGCATGTTTGACTATCATAAGGAGAAATCTCCTCCAATTCTGCGTTTGCATTGTGTGTGTGGCGGGAGGCCTTATGGTAGTTTCATTTTCCAAAAGCATTGCGGATGTCTTTTACTTCCTTTGTGGTTGTTGTTTTGAAGATAACAACTGTTTTAGTTCTCACACCAGTCCCATGACTGACCTGAAGTTTATTGTTTCCTTCCTAAACTCTGGGTGCCCATAATTTTCCACACGGGCAGCCTAGAGTCAGGTTATCAGGTCATTCTGGATTCAGGAGATGCTGTGGAGCTTAGTGGCGAGCTGGATGGTGAGGCGTATCACTTGTATATGATATTATCTTTTCCGCTGTGTATTCAGTTGTAGGACAGGTCTATATAACTGTCCATTGTTGTGTTGTGTTGTATATTGACTCTAATGATGTAATGTATAAACTGATATAGTTCTTTGATTTGAAGATTATTCATTTATCTATTATATGTTGTTCCGCTACGAATGTGAGATTCTGATATTGTTTCTGTGCTTTTCTGTTCACTTTTTCTTTTGTCTTCTTCTACCTCTTCTTTTTAACCATAACAATTCGGTTTTCCGGCATTCGATTGCTCGGCAGTTGATACAGTGGACGTATTGATGTCGATTTTCAAAAGTCGAAAATCTCGGAACGTTACATGTGGTATCAGAGCATTTGGTTAAGCGATAACCTTGGCTCTGTTGGGAATTACTCATTAGAGATAGAGTCAGTAGTACTCTAGAATGAGTGTGAGTGTAATAATAGATATGAGCGCGTATTTGTTAGTCAATATGAAATTGTTTTGTATTGTGTTGACTTATCGGTTGATTGTTTATAGATTTTGGTCGGTGCAGTCTAGCTAACTGTAATCGATAGGGTTTCTAAACTCTT
Organism: Allium fistulosum; assembly: GCA_030737815.1. Taxonomy (NCBI): domain Eukaryota; kingdom Viridiplantae; phylum Streptophyta; class Magnoliopsida; order Asparagales; family Amaryllidaceae; genus Allium; species Allium fistulosum. Next base: position 56,404,204 of record CM060905.1, read on the forward strand.
AAACGAGATAAACTGACATAGTATCATTTTAAATTGGGTAAATCAAATAATTTTACCTCGATTATATTTTGTATATAAAGGAATAATTTTTCAGAATTATTAAAGTGTGTATAAAATAAATTGTTTGGTTGTTGAAAATGTAAGAATATATATGAGTTAATAAAAGTTGTTTGAATAATCTAAATAAAAACAACAATTGTAAAAGAATGAAGTGTAAAAGCAACAATTGTATAAGTATGGAATTATAATTAAGATGATTTACAATTGTGAAATAATCTTGTATAAGTAAAGTTAAATAGTGAAATTATATAAGTAAATATTTGTAAATGTGATTTATAAATAAAAGGAAATTTTAAAAGAATTTAAGCACTGAATTCACTACTGTTGCTGGGAAATAATAAGGGTGATGACTACAGCATCATCAGTATCATTTTCGAGTTTCTGTGTGATGGATTTGCTACCATAGTAAATTGAAAATTGAAGTGTTGTTGTGATAAACAAATTTGCAATTAAAATCCAAGTTGAAATTGATGAATATAAGTAAAATAAGTTTTGAACTTATAATATGAGATAATAAATTTAATTTTGGTAAAAGTTAAATAGAATTTACTTTAGAATTGGAATCTGAATTGGATTTATAAGTGGAAATTTAAGTTAAGTTAAACAAATGATGTTTAATTGGAATATAACTTAAGTAATGTTAAATGAAGTTGATTTTGATATCAAAGTAAATTAATAAAGTGAATTAATGAAATGAAGTGATGAATATGAACTTGAGTTATATAAAGGAGATTCAACTTTATTTGTAAAATGAATTAGCAATTGAATTAATAAATGGATTGAATATTAATCAATCTAATGTAAATTAAATGAATTGATATGGAATAATGGATATAAGTGTTAATTCATAAAGCTAATAAGTTGGGAACTGAATAATTGAATGAAAATCAATAGAATATTAAACCAATTGGAAAATTAAACAGTGTTAAACCAAATTGAAGGTAAACAAAGTGAATAAATTTGGTTGTGTTGAATATACATTGATTGTTAGATGGTTGTTAGTTAATTGTATATAATTCATTAAATGTTAATGAAATTGAATTGATAAAAATTGAAAGCTATGTGATGGGATTTAAATTGAAAGTGAACCAACTTGAATTTAAATTAGTGAATGTAAACTAATTGAAAATGAATAATTGAATGTCGTTGTATATGAATTGGTTGTAAACAATTACAAGTGATGTCGAAATCATATAAGTTGCTTGTAAACCTTGTTTAGTATGCATTTCTTTTAATATGCATGTGTTATAGTTGTTTAAAAGAGTAAATTGTTAATAACTTTATATATATGTCACTTACATATTTAAATTGAGTAAGTACAGGTACTGGGGCTACCGTTCGGTTGGTTTGGTCGCGCTAAAATGCTAAATTAATAACTGCTTTGCTTAAAAATGCTAAAAAGGTACGCCTACGCAATAAAAATAGGAAATATGAACTGTTTTTCTGCTTTTCCGACCGTGCGGGTCGATGTATATATATTTATGTCTATTGTGATCCTACTACGATTGAACCGCGCAAAGGAGGCTATGGCGAATTTTTCTAAAAATTTAAGGCGTTAGAAAATTTTCGGAAAATTTTGGAAAATTTGTGAAAACTAAATTTTGGATTTGGAGTTAAAAGTTAAACGATATAGTTTGTTTTGAAAAGTATAACTAAGTATAGATTTGAAAAACTTAGTAAAGTTTTTGAAAGAGTTTAACTATTGGATTTTGGGGAAGTTGTACACTTAGGTGATTTTGGAATCTAATTTGAATGAATTGTTTTGAAAAGTTAATGAATTTGTGACTTTTTCGTACTTTGCTATTTCGAGGACGAAATTCTTTTAAGGGGGAAGATTGTAACGACCCAGAATTTCTATCATTTGAAATTCGTATATTTAATTGATTTTAAATATTAACAAGTAAGATTTATAAGCCGAATGAATTTAATTTTGAATATAGTGATTTAATTGGGTAATTTAATCGATAATTAATATTTGAAATTGCGTAAATAATTGGAAATTGGATTAAATGTGATTAAAAATAATTTATAAAGTTATATTAAATCATATTGGAGTTAGAATGATGTTTGTGAACTTTTAAAATTGAATTAAAAGTCAAATTGTGAAAATTGAATATTTTAATATTTAATTGACGAGTGAAAATAGTCGTTTTTCAAACAGTCTTGGATTTTGACGAAACTATTTTCATCGGATCTGTAATGTTAAATTATTGTAAGGTTTCAAATTTCGTGTCAATCAGAATTACGGTTTGTCTGGGGCAAGCCAAAACGCATAGAAATCGTTTTAATCGATTTAATTTAAATTTGATCGTTTATTTCCGTAACTCGCACATATGACCGAATTTTGAGTCAATTGGAGCTAGTGATAATTTTTAGTAAAATTAAAATGGTCAAAACAGGAATGATGCGGTAAGGTTATGAGGGTCGCTCCCTTTAGGGTATGTCATTTCCTTCTGGAAAAGGGTGGTATCAGGTATGGAGCCCTGGTATTTAACCTATGTGGTTACTCCAATCTCATTTACTGTGTGATTGTTGTTTTGTCGAGGTGCCTTGGATAAAGGTCCCAAAGTACCGGGGGGTGGCATATTCGTGTAGTAGTTACCTAGTGTAAGAGGTAACCCGGCCTTGTGTTGGCAGAGAGCTAGTTAGTTCTTGGGACGTCCCGCCAGAGGCGATCCCACTGGCAGTAGGATGTTCCTTAGCCTGATCATTTATTGGAAATCCATCTTCCAATACGAGCCTTGTACGGTATTAGTTGTAGAACCTGCCATTTACTTATGGTGGTCACCACTGTTTAGATGGTAGCTATAGTGGGCATACAATAATGGTTGTATGTTGGCTAGGATTAATATTATACTTTCGAAATGTTTTCCACTATGCACTAATAGTAATATCAAAAAGGATTTGTTTTGCGTAGTAAGCATGTTTGACTATCATAAGGAGAAATCTCCTCCAATTCTGCGTTTGCATTGTGTGTGTGGCGGGAGGCCTTATGGTAGTTTCATTTTCCAAAAGCATTGCGGATGTCTTTTACTTCCTTTGTGGTTGTTGTTTTGAAGATAACAACTGTTTTAGTTCTCACACCAGTCCCATGACTGACTTGGAGTTTATTGTTTCCTTCCTAAACTCTGGGTGCCCATAATTTTTCACACGGGCAGCCTAGAGTCAGGTTATCAGGTCATTCTGGATTCAGGAGATGCTGTGGAGCTCAGTGGCGAGCTGGATGGCGAGGCATATCACTTGTATATGATATTATCTTTTCCGCTATGTATTCAGTTGTGAGGACAGGTCTATATAACTGTCCATTGTTGTGTTGTGTTGTATATTGACTCTGATGATGTAATGTATAAACTGATATAGTTCTTTGATTTGAAGATTATTCATTTATCTATTATATGTTGTTCCGCTGCAAATGTGTGATTCTGATATTGTTTCTGTTTCTGTGCTTTTCTGTTCTCGTTTTCTTCTGTCTTCTTCTACCTCTTCTTTTTAACCATAAACAATTCGGTTTTCCAGCATTCGATTGCTCGGTAGTTGATACAGTGGACGTATTGATGTCGATTTTCGAAAGTCGAAAATCTCGGAACGTTACATCAAAATTCCTCACTCTCTACTAGAGACGAAAGAAGACCAAGATAAAATTGCTCGATAAATTAAATGATTTTCCTAAGTATAAATACTAGGATTTGCGGACCATTGGATTTCTTTAAGCAATATATCATGATTTCGAAAATATCTCACTGTCGAAACAAAAACACAATGGGGTGCTACTCAAAAATATATCAAAGAAGATTGATTTCACAAAAGTTTCTCGAATTAAGTTAGGATTTTTCATCGCTTTATCCGACTCCAACAACAAGCTAATGACTTTCTGTATGTCACTACGGAAGGAGCCATACTGATACTAAGATAACAACAATTAAGGTAAGAAAACCCAATGAGAGGTGGTTACTTCAAAGACCACCCTACTCAAACGACTGCAAAATGTTGGTCGTTAGACCATTGCACTAAGGCAAGACAATCACGAGGAACACAATAGATATAAATTTTTATTTACAATCAAAATTTATTAGAGTTCGAAATTCATTATCTTCAAAACCATAATCTAAATTTTTGTTTACAATCAAACTTCTTAAAGTTCCAAACTCATTACCTTTAAATCAAAATCTCAATTTTCAACACTTGGAAAATTTCCAAACTCTTTCCAATAATTCTTATAAAATGACAAATAATTTCAAACTCATGTTCCCTTTTATTCAAAAATTAAATTTTCGAAAGAATTTTATAATTTCATTTCAATAATCCTTAAGATAAAATTTTAAAATTTACTGCTCTTTATTTTCAAATACCTAAATTCTCAAAACAAACTCCATCTTTAACATGTATAACTCATTTTAAAATATTTAGTAAACATTTATTTCTCAAACAAAGTATAATCTCATCATTTCAACAATAAAACATAACTATATTCAAACTCATACATTCCAATTATCATAATGACATTGCCTCGCCATTTATAATAAATAACCCTATGGATTGGCTGTAGAGTTGACCAAATGATCAAAACTGCCTCGCCACTCATCCAACCCACTATGGTTCAATGGCTGCATATGTCATCCAAAATAAGATTAATTCTCAAATATTTTTAATTTGTTACCAAATCTAATCTCATTAAAACTCAATTTATCATGTCTGATTGTCTCATTACAGCATTTAGGAAATTCCTAGCGATAACATTGATAGGCGTATTGACCAGAATTCTTAAAGCACTCGATGGGCAACCCAACATAAAAATCATCTTCTATAAAAGAAGTACCTCATATTTAATTCTCAAAATGTTCTTTATTTATCCAAAAACCAAATTCAATTTCTCTTAGAAATATATCTTCAACTTCTGAAAAATTTGAAAGCACAATTCATTACATATACCCAAAATCAAAAAAACAAAATGACTCATCGAGATATTCCCTGAATACTTGATTCACAAGATTGAGGGAATAGATTGGAGTGTTCGTTATTCCTAACGATATGACGAACTACTCAGAAAACTCATAACAAGTGCGTAATGCGGTAAAAGAATCACTATCCTCTGCAACTTGTAGTAATGAGAATCAGTGTAGGGTCAAGCTGAAAAAGACCCTAGCACCACACAATAAATCGAATAAGAAATCAGTGAGATACAAGGGTAAGAGTAAAATATCTTCTCAAATGAGAAGAAGAACACAAATGACAAGTCATTACTTCGGGTGAAGTAATATTACAAAGCCTATAAATGAAAATCTAAAAAGGTTATCTCAAAAGAGGTAAGAATGTCAATATCAATTAAATTCCAAGGATCACCTTATTTCTTTAGTGGGCATCCTCGTGGAAGGATGACCGAAAGGCTAAGAACCGGGAATGAGGTCAATACAATACTCGATTGCCCGATTGGGTGTTATACCCGAACGGACTTATAGAAATCAACAGAGTCACAATGACGGGAATTCGAGAGATATCATCAACATCTCGGTACCCAAGAGTGAATATAGAGACTTCGAAATCATAATCAATATTCCGAAGAAAAGAAATAAAAAACCAACTAAATTTGGATATCCAGAATGTGGCTTGATAAAATGTAAGCCACTCCCTTACAAATTACTAAGAACTCTAAATAGAAAATAGCATGCTAATTCGCACGCAACGATAAACTACAAGGAACATCTCAAAATTCTCACAACAAGTATTGCGGATCCCCTCAAAAGGATTAACAATCCTCAAGTAAGCAACTGGACTAGAACATCTAATAATATTAACAAATTTCTCCCATATTGAAGAGGATTCGAATAGAACGGTCATGAAAAAGAATAGAACCTTTCAAAATGATATGAGATATACCTCAAGACTGAGATGCACTACCAGAAGCCTTCGCCCCATTCAAATTACCCGAACTAGAACCTTTCCCTTTCTTAAGACACAAAGAAATCATATGTCCTTCCTTCTTGCAATAGGCACACTTGCGGGGATGAGGACACTCTCTAGCTAGGTGATCACAAGAACCATAATTGAAGCAAGCTAAAACTCTAGCTGAAGAAGGTGCTGCATGAGGATGAAAACCAGAACTGTTTTGCTTTTCCTTCTTCCTCAGAGTAAAGGATTGGGATATCTGAAAAGGAAATTTCTTCTTATGTCGGTTCTTTCGAACCTCGGCCTCATCACTACTATGCCTTTCTTTTTTGAATGCTTCGAGGTGAAGCACCGAATCCACAAGCTCCTCGAATGAGAGCTTAAGCTGAAGCATGAGCGACTTCTTCAAATATTTATTAAGTCCGGATACGAACTTAAGATTTTTTTTTATGGGGTGCTAATGAACTCGAGCCCATACTTGGACAAGGACTCGAAGGAGGATACATAATCTAAAATGAAGGATTTGCCCTACTTTAACTCTGGGAAGCGACTGGCAAGAAAAGCCTTCTCGTATTCTGGCATGAACTTAAGCTTAAAACGGTCTTGGAAATGCTGCCATGTAAGAGTAGACTCATCCATCTCGGCAGTAAGGAGCTCGTACCGGTCAAGTGCTCATTCTTGCAGCATACTCGATGTTACAAAAATACGATGATGATTAGAAATCTGCATTCAAGTAAAGATACACTTGCATGTTCGAAGCCAAGCTTGAACCTCTAAAGCTGTCCAGAGCCTTTAAACGGTTTGCCTCCGACGTGGGTGAAGTTGCTGCATAAACACGCAAATGCGGATATGTGCAGAGGAGAGGGATGAGTAGGAGTAGAAGGTTGAGTGCTCCTAAGAAGCTCAAGAATCTGGTCGGTTGACATATAAACTCCTTCGGGATGAGAACCACTGGACAGTCCCGCCTCCGAAGTGCGACCTCTAGCTCTTCCAGCCATTAGCTAAAATTTAAGATAAGATAGAATTATTCACAGGGGTAGACATTAGCAATTGAATTCATTAAATAAGGAACACCACGGAATTCAAAATTAACATTCCTAGACATATTTCTATCTATCTACCCCAAATGGACTCAAAAGGTTAAGGGCAACGTTGGGTTCAACTATGATTTAGGGATGATGTTTACACTTCCATTATACTTGATGTATAGTAATTGTGTATTATGTTCTATGTTTATTACATTTTGTTCTGAATCCAGCTCTGGTACCAAGCTGTGACGCCCTACCCCGACTAGGTGATAGACGTACCCTAACTAGGTGCTACCCACTTAGCCTTGCTGCATCTCCCCTACTTTTCAGTCATTCCTGGTTGATGAGGCTAGAGGCTACGATTGCCTTTTAGAAATTTTCAGTTAGAATGCTCATTGTCCTCCAACGACAATGTACTGATAGAATTCATCCATACAAGTCTGTTCTGGGTCCAAACATAACCGAAGGCACTATTCCTACTACATCCATTTTTGGAATCACCCTCAAGAATAGTAGCGATTACCTCTTGCACTTCACTGCTCCATCTTCGACTCCATGCTCTTATTTCCACAACGAAAATGTACTCATTGGATCGAAGTGGTTTTCGGATAACAAATCCGATCCCGGTCTCTTTGAAACAACGTTCGATATTTTCCGATAAACTCAACACCGGTTCTTTATGAAAGAAAAAAAATAAGATTGGAGATCACCTCCTAACCGTTAGTACATAGATTTCCTTATAACGTCCTAGGAGAGCAAAATGAGTTTATACGTACAGTATAGCACCTCGAACGGTAACTGTACCATATAATCCCCGTATTTTTCCTAGATATTCCCAAAGTTATGTTTTGGGTCCAGATTTGATAGTCAGTTATTTAACTATCAAATAAACAATCATTTAACCAAATATTATATTTTCCACCGAAAACACCAAGTCTCATTTTTATTAAATTTTTATAAATTAAATCTCTTTATCCAATACACACACACACACTTATCTTATCGAATTTAGTAAATTCACAAACTATCCCTTTCAAAAAGAATATTTGGAAACCCTTTTAAAAATAACATTGAAAGTACCACTGCGATATCAAACCATGGATTCACAACTCAATGGTTACTTCTCTATCCTAGAGAAATCCAAGATTTAACTACAGGCACTCACTGCCTCCCATTTCGCCATGCGGGTATACCAATACTTCCCTAAAACTTTGTTTTAAAAATATTCAAAATAATACTTATGAAATTTCTTTAATAACTTTCCAAGTTAATTCTAAGCAGTTACCCTTTTAAAATAAGAGTTATTATAAAATAATATTAATATAAAATAATTTATCTCTTAAAATAATAATACTGATAAATTCTTTAAATAATAATTAACTCACTATAACTAACTTAATTAATATTCAAATATACTTTAAACAAATTTTTAAACAACTAAATAATTAATTTTCTGAAATATTCTTTAAACCCCTTTTTAAATTACCAAATCAAAAATCCTCCTTTTTAAACAACTCAATTCCTCGATAAAATATATTTTTCCAATTCCAATTTAACCAGTCCAACATTTATAAATCCCTTTCGATTTAGTTCCAATTTTAATTACATCCCAATTCCATAAATTTCCTTTTTCCCATTTCTAAAAATAAATCTACCATTTATTTTTAAAACAATTTACCCATCATCTTATACATCCTCACCGTGAATTTAAAATTTCAAAATATCCACTGGTAATTTACTCCACTTTATTTATAATCCTAGTTTATAAACTTCATAGTCTCATTTCCCCTTTTAAAACGTTTTCACAACACTTAATCGCCTTTAATTCAATTTCTTAATTAAATTCCATTTCCAAATACATTTCTTAATAACCCAACCATATTCCACTCTCCTTTTCATCATTTAAAATCTTATTTAAAATCTGGTATAAAAATTTCATATTCTATTTTCAAATCCCCTTATTTTATCTTCCCAACTATTTAAATCTCGAATTTAAAAATAAATCCTTTATACTTAACAATATCGTTTATGTTCTATTATTTAAACCCTTTATTTTCATTATTCAAAAGTTCTATTTACAATATTCTAAGATCTCTATTTACAATATTCCGAAATTATTAAATACAAATTTAAATCAAACTATTTATTTTTTTCAAAATTCATTTCTTTTAATTTATCCAACTTCACTGTAAATATTTTACTTTAAATTTTCCTTTTTATTTTCCTTTAAAAATTCGATATTCATATTTATGGTATTTCAAAATGCCAAAAATCTATCCAGCAATACCATCTCATCCAATAAATTCAAATTGCACTATAATCTAACACAGATTATTTAAACAGATCATACATCAATATATATGAAATTAAATTCAACATTTTTGAGGAATCCAGTTGGATCCCTCCAGCCTTTTCCTGCATCCACATATGTCAATACAATAAAAATATCAATCCCACTTCGAGGGGGATATCACGGTATATAGGGTCATTCGCTATTATGCGGGGCACATAGGGTCTCAACCGCTATATATATGCGGGAATATCAATCACTCCAATATATATACTACTATATATAATACTACATTCAACTTATAATAATTATCAAATTCAACAATCAACCAATAATTAATTTTAACTATTTAAAATTAATTGCAGTATTCCAAATTTGAGTGAGATTAACTCACATTTATTCCAGTTATCGCCTTAATTTTTGATTTTCGACCAAATTCGAACGACGTTCGAATTTAGTTAAAAACCTCAAAAGCTCCAAATTCCATTCGAACCAGCTCTATCTCAAAGTTTTCCTCGACATGAGCGCAACGCAAAAATTGGTGCCTCGATTCGACCTCGTATGGAAGAGATATACATTTTATAAGATGTTGATGATTTACATTTAAATCAATCTTCTATTTTATTTCTAAAAAAACAAATTCAGAAATTACCCCTCCCTCAGAACTTCATCTTCCCTAACCCACATCCAGGCCACCACTTTCAAACTTCAGAACTCCACCATCAGCCACACCTTCGACCTCCCCTGGCTCCTCCTCCGATCCCCCGAACGAAAATCCAATTTCAACGATCTCCACGCTAATGGAATCTCCACCCACTCACTTCCACGATGCCATCCCCTCACTCTTCCCTAAGCCTAACCATCGTCGGCCCATACGCACCCGCACGTGGTGACGTGACACCACCCAACCACCGCACTTCACGAAACTTCACTAGAAACTATGACCCTCCACCACTGACTCGAATCTAATCCCCAATCACTTGTCTCCACCTAAATGAGCCACTAACCCCAGCCCTAGTTCCGCCTACCCTCTGCCGAGCGTCGACTTATGCCGCGACCGAAAAAAAACCCACCCGACGCCTTAACTCGTCACCACCTGCCAATCTTTACTCGCCGTAGCATTGGCAATTTCGTTTGGAATGTATGATGCAGTGAGAATAGAGTGGGTCGAAGAAAAAAAATTTCCTTTCTTTTTTTCTTATAGTCTGGTTGCGTGATTTTTTTTAATAAATAAATAAGGAGTGTGAAGGGTATAAAAAGAAAAAGATAGTGTGTTTTGAAATGTTTGCGTGTAGGTGATAAGCTACAGTGCTTTGAAGAGAAAGGAAAAAGGTCTGATGAAAATAAAGGTCAAGTCACAAATAATTATTTATTTAAATTTTCAAACGTCTCGATTTCATAGCTTAAAATCTCGATCTCCTATCGAGGCTTGCCGCTAGGCGTTCATAATGTTATATCCCTATTCCGAGCGCAATGGAAAAGGTTTCGAGTCCTAATTCTATCGTATGAAGAAGATAGCTTTTTGGACCCAATAATTATATTAAATTTTCGATATAAATTTCAGCGCGTTTATATACCGTACGACCACACGATAACTTCAAATGCTACGAAATTTGAAATTTGATATTAATACACTATTACGGATCCAATGGAACTGCTTTCGTCAAAATCCGAGACTGTGCCCCGAAAGGCTATTTTTAAATGTAAATTTAAACGATATATTTTTAAAACTGAACAAATCACTTTTAAATTCAATTTTAAAACTTTTATTATCTTCAGTATTATTAATATAAATTTTATAAGCCTTTAAATTATTTTTGACAAGCTTAAAACTCCAAATTCAATATTTTACTCAATCTCAGTTATTAAATTCAATATTTTAATTATCTAATAAATGGTTATATTTGAAATTCAAGTTAAAAATTAACTTTTAAATATTTAAGATCAATTAAATATTCCAATTTCAAATATCCAAAATTCTAGGTCGTTACATTCCTCCCCCCTTTATAAGAATTTCGTCCTCGAAATTGCTAGGTAAGAAGAATGGTCCAAAACCCGTTAACTATTTCAAAACCAATCAGTTTAACAACTTTCCCAAATCAATTTATTGAAAACACACTATCACTTTTACTAATTTCCAAATTCATTCACAGAATATAACTTATATTATCCCCTCAACCAATCAAATTATAATTTAAAACTAAAATTTAAATTATCAAAATATCTTCAAAAATTTTCTAACTCCTTAAATTTTGAAAGATTTCGTCAGCGCCTCCTTTGCGCGGCTAGATCCGAAAAACTACAAAACTCCTCTACGGGCCCAAATCATCAAAAGAAAAAAGGCCAAGTGGCTCAATCAGAAAAACCATCAAATTTCATATAACAATTTAAACACATGCATTTTTGTCGGGCAATCAAACTTTTCTTCTGAAATCGAAAACATCAATTTTTTCTTTTGCTTTTAATTACCTGCATCTTATTTACCAATGGTATCCAATCATACAATTCAAAATCATTTAATTCATTCCTTTTCAAAATTTTCTTTACTTAATCCCGTACGATGTACGTATATCATCCGTACGCAATATCAACTCTAATCGCTCACTCGATCACACAATTCCACTTCCGAACTAGTATCATTTAAACGATTCTCTAATATGGACTCAGATCTGGTTTCTTCATCGAAAATCGTCATTCTCCTTGCATAGTCATATACTATGATAGAGAATTCCAGAATCAATCAACAATCCATATCCAGGGTTCGCCGTCGAAAATCAAGTGAAAAATCCCAACTCGGATCGATATAACTATCTCGAAATTCTGTGCTCAAATCTGGAATAAATCGTTATGTAGAGAAAATAATATATGTACAACTTACATGTTCATCCCACTTGATTATTAGCTATATCAATTTCTTTTTATTCACATTTACTTCACAATAGTTATCCACTTTTATTTTATCCACTTCCAATTTTCCACCTTTAATTATTTACCTTTATTTGATCTGCATTCCAATATTTCTTAGTATATTCCCAATACCAATTTTACTTAAGAACTTCACTACCAACTTCTTAAGTTTAATATAAATATTTTATACTACTCCTTATATTTATTTCCACTTCATCATTTTGGTTTGTATCCATTTTCATTCAAAATTAAATTTCAATTCTATTTGAATTCAATTTACCTTCCATTTACTAATTTATTTCCAATCAAATTAAATATTGAATTTTATCAACCATCTCTCAAACCATATTTAATTCACTAATTCTTTAATTAGTTCCATTCACTAATTTATTTATATCTCAATCAATTTTTATTTCCAAACTTTTACTTTATTTAGTCCACTCGAACTAATTTTTCAATTTCACTTTATTCAAGATAATTCAAATTAAACATCATTCCAATATTCAATATTAAATTTTATTTACTTACACGTCAAATTAATTGGTTCATTCACTAATTTATTTCCAACTTAATAAATTTTATTTCAACTATTTCATTTAGCCTACTTAGGCTTAATTCCTCAAATTCACTTAACTTAATTCAAGTTGAATTTCATTCCAATATGCAAATTCCAAATTTTCTTAAGTTATCAAACTTACTCACCTTCCATAAAACATTTTTGATCAACTCCAGAGTTTTAAACAGTTACTTAATATTTCAAAACCATTCTTTGGAAATCATGTATATCCAAAATCCTTTGGTATATCAAATTATTCTTTGAATTTCAAAATCAAATCAGTTTTACCAAACCAGAACTTCAATTCAAACATTTAAGGTAGCAATCTGTCCCTTGGAAACTCAAAAATGAACACCGATGATGCTGCAGTCATCACCGAAATTATTTTCCAGCGACCGAAGTGAGTTTAGTACTTTTATTTCTTTTAGAAACCATTTCATATATTTTTATCCCAAATATTTTCCAAATAAGACCACCATTATTTTCAAGACTTTGAAAAATATTTCAAAACCAACGGGATTTAGATTCCCAAATTTCCAACTTTGGAATCTCTTTTTAAATCTATATTTAAATATCCCTCTTGAATTTTATTCTATTTAAAATTATAAATCACATTTATAAACTCATATTTATAAATTCCACTTTGTTATATAAATTAATTTCTTAACCTTTGATAATAATTTCAACTCTTACTCAATTACCATAACACACCAATGATGATAGTTTAATATTATCATTTCCTAACAACCAAACACACCATATCTGATAATAATTTACGAAAAATTATTTCTTTTATATATAAAAATAATTTAGGTAAAATTATTTGATTTACCCCATTTTAAAACAATACCGTGTCGAATTGTTCTATTATAGTGTTTAGAGATTCCTATCAATAATGTTAATTACTCGTATTGACCAGAATCCATAAGCCACTCAACAAATCAATCAACACAATATAAAACAATTTTATATTCACTAACAAATACGGGTTCATATCTATTAATACACTCAAGCTCATTCTAGGGTGCAACTGACCCTATCTCTAATGAGTAATCCCAACTAAAGCCAAGGTTCTCGCTTAACCTTCAACTTTAATACCAAGTGTCACGAACGAGATTTTCGACCTTCGAAAATGGACATCGATACGTCCATTGTATTACATGCCGAACAATCGAACGTCGGAATTACCAGATCCGTAGGGAAAAGAAGAAAGAGGTAGAAGAAGAAAATAGAAATAAAAACATAGAATCTCACAATCGCAGCGGAATAATATATATAGATAACAATTGGTCTTTAAACAAAATAACTATAACTATTTTTATACATTACATCATCAGATGAAAACACATCAATAACACAATACTGGACAGTTATAATAACTTGTCCTCACAAGTGCTGAATATACAACCTACAATACACAACGTAATATAAACTAGATATGTGTAATACGTCTTCACCATCCAGCTCGTCTCCTGAGCTCTATAGCATCCTATCCTGAATCAGTAATACTCAATCTGACCCGAGCATTATAATAAAATAACACCCGAGTTAGTCTGGAAAACCAACATGAGAAAACACACTCAATTTGAATTATTAAATTTATCAAAATCCTTTGAAAATCAAAGGTATCTCGTAAGAGCACACCACAAATAAACACAACGAGTTTTTACCTTACGATAACCAAAACATTTCATATCAAATCCTCTGATATTATAATAGTGTCTAAGTACAAATACTTAATCAAATAGTAGAAATTGTAACAGTAATTAAATTCCAGCATACTAGGCTCTACAGTCAGAACCGGAAAGGCACGTATTGGAAAATGGATTCCATACGAATGACTAGGTACAAGGGTATCACCTGTCACAGTACATGGCTAGAACAGTGTACCGAGGACCACGCTAGGATCCCCTGCATCACAAGACTGGACTATCCTTGACCTGGATAAACCGAATATGCTATCACCCCAGGTGTTCTCATCTTTTCCGAGCTCCTTCCATGAATCATAGTAATAATATACGAGGGTATCTAGAAAGGTGATAGACATACCCTAACTAGGTGCTACCCACTTAGTCTTGCTGCATCTCCCTAGCTTTTCAGTCATTCCCGGTTGATGAGGCTAGAGGCTATGATTTCCTTTTATAAATTTTCACTTAGAATGCTCATTGTCCTCCAATGACAATGTACTAATAGCATTCATCCATACAAGTCCATTCTGGGTCAGAACGGAACCGAAGGCACTATTCCTACTACATCCATTTTTGGAATCACCCTCAGGATTAGTAGCGATTATCCCTTGCACTTTACTGCTCCATCTTCGACTCCATGCTCTTGTTTCCACAACGAAAACATACTCTTTGGATTGAAGTGGTTTTCGGATAACAAATCTGATTTCGATCTCTTCGAAACAACATTCGATATTTCCCGGTAAACTCAACCCCTGTTCTTTAGGAAATAAACGGACGAAAATAAGATTGGAGATCACCTCCTAACCGTTAGTGGACGGATTTCCTTATAACTTCCTAGGAGAGCGAAACGAGTTAATACGTACAGTATAGCACCTCGAACAGTAACTGTACCATATAATCCCCGTATTTCTCCTAGATATTCCCAAAGTTATGTTTTGGTCCCAGATTTGATAGTCGGTTATTTAACTATCAAATAAACAATCATTTAACCAAATATTCTATTTTCCACTTAAAACACCAAGTCTCAATTTCATTAAATTTTTATAAATTAAATCTCTTCATCTAATACACACACACACACATTTTATCTTATCGACTTTAGTAAATTCACAAACTATCCCTTTCAAAAAGAATATTTGAAAACCCTTTTAAAAATAACATGGAAAGTACCACTGCGGTATCAAACCATGGATACATAGCTCAATGGTTATGTCTCTATCCGAGAAAAATGTAAGACTTAACTACAGGCACTCACTGCCTCCGATTTCGCCATGCGGGTATACCAATACTTCCCTAAAACTTTGTTTTAAAAAATTTCAAAATAATACTTATGAAATTTCTTTAATAACTCTCCAAGTTAATTCTAAGCTGTGACTCTTTTAAAATAAGAGTTATTATAAAATAATATTAATATAGAATAATTTATCTCTTAAATAATAATACTGATAAATTCTTTAAATAATAATTAACTCACATAACTAACTTAATTAATATTCAAATATACTTTAAACAAATTTTTAGACAACTAAAAAATTAATTTTCTGAAATATTCTTTAAACCCCTTTTTAAATTACCAAATCAAAAATCCTCCTTTTTAATACAACGCAATTCCTCGGTAAAATATATTTTCCAATTCCGATATAACCAGTCCAACATTTATAAATCCCTTTCGATTTATTTCGAATTTGATTTACATCCCAATTCCATAAATTTATTTTTTCCCAATTCTAAAAATAAATCTACCATTTATTTTTAAAAAAATTTACCCATCTCCTTATAAATCCTCACCGTGAATTTATAATTTCAAATTATCCACTGGTAATTTACTCCACTTTATTTATAAACCTTGTGTATAAACTACATAGTCTCATTTCCCATTTTAAAACGTTTTCACAACACTTAATCGATTTTAATTCGATTTTTAAATTAAATTCCATTTCCAAATTAATTTCTTAATAACCCAACCATATTCCACTCTCCTTTTTATCATTTAAAATCTTATTTAAAATCTGGTATAACAATTTCATATTCTATTTTCAAATCCCCGTATTTTATCTTCCGAACTATTTAAATCTCGAATTTAAAAATAAATCCTTTATACTTAACAATATCATTTAAGTTCTATTATTTAAACCCTTTATTTTCATTATTCAAAAATTCTATTTACAATATTCCAAGATCTCTATTTACAATATTCCAAAATTATTAAATACAAATTTAAGTCAAATTATTTATTTTTTCCAAATTCATTTCTTTTAATTTATCCAACTTCACTGTAAAATTTTACTTTAAATTTCCCTTTTTATTTTCCTTTAAAAATTCGATATTCATATTTATGGTATTTTAAAATGCCGAAAATCTATCCAACAATACCATAGCATCCAATAAATTCAAATTGCATTATAATCTACCACAGTTTATTTAAACATATCATACATCAATATATATGAAATTAAGTTCAACATTTTTGAGGAATCCAGTTGGATCCCTCCAACCTGTTTTCCTGCATCCACAGATGTCAATACAATAAAATAATACCAATCCCACCTCGAGGGGGATATCACGGTATATAGGGTATTTGCTATTATGCGGGGCACATAGGGTCTCATCTGCTATATATATGCGGGAATATCAATCACTCCAATATATATATACACACACACACACACACTACTACATATAATACCACATTCAACTGTATCAAATTTAACAATCAACCAATAATTAATTTTAACTATTTAAAATTAGTTGCAGTATTCCAAATTTGAGTGAGATTATCTCACATTTATTCTAGTTATCGCCTTCATTTCTAATTTTCGACCAAATTCGAACGACGTTTGAATTTAGTTAAAAATATCAAATGCTCCAAATTCCATTCGAGCCAGCTCTATCGCAAAGTTTTCCTCGACATGTGCGCAACGCTAAAATTGATGCCTCGATTCGACCTTGTATGGAAGAGATATACATTTTATAAGATATTGATAATTTAAATTTAAATCACTCTTCTATTTTATTTATAAAAAAACCAAATTCAGAAATTACCCCTCCATTAGAACTTCATCTTCCCCAACCCACATCCAGGCCACCACTTTCAAACTTCAGAACTCCACCATCAGCCGCACCTTCGACCTCCCCCGGCTCCTCCTCCAATCCCCCAAACGAAACTCCAATTTCACCGATCTCCAAGCTAATGGAATCTCCGCCCACTCACTTCCACGACCCCATCCCATCACTCTTCCCTAAGCCTGACCATCGTCGGCCCGTAAGCACCCATATGCGATGACGTGACACCTCCCAGTCACCGCACTTCACGATACTTCACCACAAACTGCGGCCATCCACCACTGACTTGAATCTAATCCCTAATCACCTGTCTCCACCTAAATCAACCACTAACCCCAGCCGTAGTTCCACCTACCCTTTGTTGAGCCTCGACTTATGCCACGACCGAAAAAAAACCCACCTGACGCCTTAACTCGTCACTACCTGCCAATCTCTACTCGTCGTAGCATTGGCAATTTAGTTTGGAATGTGTAATGCAGTGAGAATAGAGGGGGTCAAAGAGAATTTTTTTTCTTTCTTTTTTTCTTACAGTCTAGTTGCATGATTTTTTTTTTTGAAAATGAAGGGGAGGGCGACGGTATAAAAAGAAAAAGATAGCGTGTTTTGAAATGTTTGCATGTAGGTTGTAAGCTACAGTGCTATGAAGAGAAAGGAAAAAGGTCTAATGGAAATAAAGATCAAGTCACAAATAATTATTTTATTTAAATTTTCAAACGTCTTGTAACGACCCGTATTTTTACGGATCGACAAGTTCGTCAAAATCTGGAATTTTTGCATTTTTAAGTCATTTCAGATTTTTGTGGAAATTTGTCTAAGTCCTAGGTCGTGGACGACCTAAGAGCTAAGTCGTGACCGAGTTAAGGACTTCGGCGAGTTAGTGTTAGGTCGTGGGTTAGTTGGAGCGACCTATAGAATTGTGCAACCTAGGATTTAGTTAAGTAATTAGGTCGGCAGGGCGAGTTAACGACCTAAAGACTGACCGACTTAAGGAAGACTAGTTGTTGGCTTTGGTTAGGTCGTAGGCGACCTAAGGGGTTAAGTCGTGACCGACTTAAGAGGTTCTGGCGACCTAAGAAAAATGTGTGAGCGACCTAAGTGTTAGGTCGGCAGTTCGAGTTAGCGACCTAGTAGAGTTAACGACTTAGGGAATAAGCGGTTTGCGACCTATAAGAGTTAGCGACCTATGGGATTGACCGACCTAAGTGTTAGCGTAGTTAGGTCGTTAGATCTGTGTTGAGTTAGGTCGTAGACGACCTAAGATGGTTAGGTCGCGTGTGTGTTAGGTCGCGAGTTTGCTGAGTAGTAGGTCGCGTGAGTTGTTAGGTCGCTAGAATAGTTTAAGTGTTAGGTCGCGTGGATCTAACTGTTAGGTCGTATGTTGTTTTAGGTCGACATGTGTTAGGTCGCGTAGGAGCCTAAGTTGTTAGGTCGCAACCCAACTGAGTCGTAGGTTGTTAAGTCGCTTAGATAGTTTAAGTGTTAGGTCGTAGCCTATGCTTTAAGACGAAAGCGACCTAGGAGTTAAGTGTTAGGTCGTAACATCGTTAGGTCGTAAGATGGGGAGGCCTGTTAGGTCGCTAAGCGCGTAAGAGGTTAGGTCGCGCGTGCGATGAGTCGCTGGGTCTGGCTAAGTCGTTAGGTCGGAGAGGCTTAGGTCGGAAACGACCTAGGGAGATAGCCGAGTTACGACTTAGAGCAGTTTTCAGCTATAAATAGGAGGGGTTGTTCTCACTTTTTGGGATCCGGATTTTGAAGCGACGAAGTGCTGCCATTTTGAGAGCTCGACTTCTACACTTCTTCACTTCTTTTCTCCACTCTAATCTAGTGCTTCCATCCATCCAAATCGAAGATCAAGATTGAAGATTCAAGAGCTTGGATTGAAGATCTTCATCTTTTCAAGAGAGATTTCATCGTTTGAAGTGAGATCTTGTCGGATCTAGCTTAGTTCTTCGCTGTCCAGATCTGAAGTTGATATCTTTTGGATTGTTTAGGTGATTTGGTGAGTGGTGATTATCTCTCACACGGATCCAAAGGAGTATATCGGATTGTTGGCCCGTTTTGGTGTTAAAGTAGAGATTCCCATGCATTTTCTTCATCCTATGTGTAGATCCATATAGATCCATTGTTCATGATGATGTTACATCCATTTTATCATATGTTAACCTATGCAAGTTCATTCATCAAGTTTGTAGAGATATAATCCATGTTTTCATGCTTATTGGACTTTCAACTCTTTAATTACGAAAATGCCATTATTGTTATAATTGTCTACTTAGATCATTTTTGAATGCTTGATTGCTTGGATTGATGTTTGATTTGATTGATTGTTATGAACTAGATGATTGATGATTAGATTAGATCGAAGATGATTCAAAAGCTAAGGGAAAGGCTCTTGAATTGGAAAAGCTGCTCGTGGCATATGTAGCGGGATGATGAAGCTCTTATGCATAGATTCGATGATGTGATGATGAGATGAGGCTTTGCGAGGATGTAATGAAGCGAAGCAATCATATGATGAAGACTTGGTCTAATCCAGACGGGATCATTCCAAGCATGTTGATAACTCGGTGATATGATTCGAGTTGAGGATAATGAATGGATATGAGAATAGTCGTCGAGGAGGATGACTAGGAGGCTTGGATAGCATCGTTGTTGAAGGTTCTAGCATGCTCTAAGCAAGGGTACGTTTGGGCAGATTCGATAGTCCCAACGGCCAACTGTTGATGGTCGAGTACTCTGGGCAGATTCGATAGTCCTAGGCACGGGCTGCGACGACGTGCGGGAGTTATGTCTAGAACCGGGGTTTCCATTAGCCCTTGACGGACGGCTGAAAGAATGTGCCGGTCATTCAATTAACGGTGATATCGAAGCAATGATAACAGTGATAGCCAGAGTCATGGATGTTTGGTTGTATCGTCATTCGGACTCAAGAGCGGCATTTTCTGGGTGCTTATCTGATTTAGGCCTTGGTACTTGGAAAACATCGCCCTTGACTCGAGTGATAGTAGTTTTACTTTAAATTGTATGCTCTGCTATGTTTGCTTCTGCTTAGTGTGTGTCTGGGGGCTATCACTGTAGAATGAGGTTGGAGTGGGAGGGTTGTATTCCTATTCCTTTTCCTTTATGTTCTTTTGGTATGTTGTTAGTTAATTTACTGCTCACTAAGACTGTTGTCTGACTCAAGGCTTTATGTTTTAATTCTTATTGCCTTGGGCTGTTCGTCCATTTTGGGACGGGCAGACTAGGTAGCAGGTGACAGGTGCTGTTCTCTTCTCACGATGCTGATATCGAAGACGAGCTGGAGGGTTGCATATTATCTTCTTATTATATGTACTGGATATTCCGCTGTTTTGTATTCTCTGAGAGATATGTAGTGAGGCTTGATGTATTGACGATGTGGATGCTTGTATTCAACTATTATGGAGTTTTATATGATGTCATTTTGTTCTGTAAAGCTTCACTATACATATGTTCTATTGTATTTTGTCCATGCGCTGTGAGTAATACGTTAGATTCTTTTGTTTTAAATCTTACCTTGACAATCGTCCATGGTCGCCTGGCACACTTTACAGCGCTTATCTTTAGATTCGGTGCAGGGGTCATGGGCGGTCGTCACATTTGGTATCAGAGCATTGGTTAATCGATTTTACCCAACGCTCGCTGAAGTAACTACGTATGAGAGACGTAATTGTATTTTGATGGATGATTACTATATATAATATAGTAGTTTGGTAGAGTTTGAGTCCTTTATGCAGTTGTTTCTCTAGATGTTCTAATCATTCCTTTTTATAGATATTGAGAATGAGTCGAAGAGGGAGACCAGCTGCTAGGGAAGGCCGCGCTACTGAAGAGACTGCTGATTATGCAGCCATGTTCGAAGCTATGATGACTTCGATCATGAGAAGGATACCAGTTCCGGGGGCGGCAGTTGATGTTGGAGTTCAAGTCCAAACTCCGAAACCAGTGGATTTTGCTAAGCTGTGCAAGGATTATACTGCTCTTGGAGGGAAGGTTTTCTTGGGAACAGAATCTACCATTGAAGTCCAGAGGTGGATAGATGCTTGTAGAAGGATCTTTGGTGATTTGGGAATTGATGATGCAACTAAGAGGAAGTTAGCATCGAGACAGCTTCAAGGGAGAGCTTCTGATTGGTGGAACTCTATTACCATCACTACTCCGGAAGAAGAGATTACTTGGGAGCAATTCCAAGCTAGATTTGAAGCTAAGTTCATTTCTACAGCTCAGAAGTCTGTTCTGTTCAAGAGGTTTGTGGAGCTCAAGCAAGGTGGAAGATCAGTTCTTGAGTATGTTTCTGAGTTCGAAGCTTTGTCCAAGTATGCCCGGTCGTATATTGAATCTGCTTATCAGAAGAATGAGAAGTTTGTGACCGGCTTGGATAGTTATCTTGGGAGACAATTGGTGGATCATTTGGACGATTCATTTGAGAAGCTTGTGGAGAAAGCTCTTAGGCATGAGAGTTTGTTTCCTAAGGAAGGACCTGTTGTTGCTGTTACTAAGGGAGAATCTAAACCACAGCAGGGTGGAAACCAGAAGAGGAAGCAGCAGCAGCAGAAAGGTAAGGATGGCCAGAAGAAGCCGAAAGGCGAGGTGACTTGCTACAATTGTCAACAGAAGGGCCATTTCTCTAAGGATTGTAAGAATCCGAAGGCGCCGATGAAGTGTCACAACTGTGACAAGCCGGGGCATTTCAGGAAGAATTGTCCAGAACCGAGGAAGGACAGGCAGATTGTGCAAGCCTATGCTTTGGGGGCTGTTCCGTCGTCTTCGAAAGCTCCTACTGTTGAAGAGAAGGGAAAGAGTGTGGTTGTTCAAGGTACTCTTTTCCTATGTGGTGTTCCAGTTAGAGTTTTGTTTGATACTGGAGCTTCGCATTCGTTTGTTTGTAATGAACTAGTAGGCCGGTTAGATTTGAAGCCGGATATTGTTGATAGGCCATTGGTTGTGACTAATCCAGTTGGGGGTTCGTCTTGTTTGTGTATGTTATGCCGTGGTCTAGTTGTATCGAGTCATGGTTGCTCTTTTGTTTGTGATTGCTTTGTTCTGAACTTTGCGGGGTTCGGAATTATTTTGGGTATGGACTGGCTTAGGAAGTATGCGGCTAAGGTTGACTGTGAGAGGCTGGAGGTGACAGTCGAGAATGTGGAAGGGCGAAAGATTGTGATACGATGTAAGCATGAGGAAGGCGTCTTCATGAGCTTCATGTATTCGCTAGTTGTTCCACGGGATGGACTGTCTTTAGTGCCAATCGCAAATAGATTCGAGGATGTCTTTGACGAAGTCAAAGGGTTGCCGCCGCATAGAGAGATCGAGTTTCGTATAGATCTAGTTGAAGGAGCCAGACCTGTTGTGATGCCTCTTAGGCGGATGGCGCCTAGGGAACAGCAGGAGTTGAGGGTGCAAGTTGACGACCTTTTACAGAAAGGATTCATTCGGCGTAGTGTGTCCGAGTGGGGTGCACCAGTTGTGTTCGCAACCAAGGCAGATGGATCATTGAGATTGTGTGTCGATTATCGTGAGCTGAACAAGGTGACTAAGAAGAACAAGTATCCATTGCCAAGGATAGACGACTTGTTTGATCAGCTTCACGAAGCTAAGGTGTTTTCTCAGATGGATTTGGCAACGGGATTTCACCAGTTGAGAGTGGCTAAGGATAGTGTGCCGAAGACTGCTTTTAGGACACCATCCGGGTTCTTTGAGTGGCTGGTAATGCCGTTTGGATTGACTAACGCGCCAGCATATTTTGTGGATCTTATGAATAGAGTGTTCAGAGATCAGTTGAACAAGTTCGTACTGGTGTTCGTGGATGATATTCTGATTTATTCCAGAACGGAAGAAGAGCACAAGACGCACTTGCGTATTGTTTTGGAGATCTTACGGAAACATCAGCTGAAGGCTAAGTTTTCAAAGTGTCACTTCTGGAAGAGTGAAGTGAGGTTCTTAGGCCATGTGATTTCTGGAAATGGGATAGCGGTTGATCCCGCTAAGGTGGCAGCAATCCAGGATTGGGTTAGACCTAAGAATGCATCAGATGTGAGAAGTTTTCTTGGATTAGCAGGATATTATCGACGGTTTATCAAAGACTTCTCCAAGGTAGCTGCACCGTTAACAGGATTAACGAAGAAGAACCAAGTGTTCAGTTGGGATGCTAAGTGTGAGCAAGCTTTCGGAACCCTGAAAGAGCGACTGACGAGTGCTCCTGTTTTGACTATTCCAAGTGGGAATGATGAGATGGTAGTTTACACCGACGCATGTGGTACTGGACTTGGAGCAGTGCTGATGCAGAGGGATAAAGTTGTTGCGTATGCCAGTCGACAACTAAAGCCGCATGAAAGGAATTACCCGACTCATGATTTGGAGTTAGCGGCGATTGTATTTGCTCTGAAGATGTGGAGACATTATCTGTTGGGAGTTCGATTCGAGTTGTTTACGGATCATAAGTCGTTGAAGTATCTTTTCTCCCAGAAGGATTTGAATCTTCGGCAGCAACGTTGGTTAGAGTTTTTGGCATCGTATGATTTTGGTATAGCTTATACTCCGGGAAAAGGTAACGCAGTGGCAGATGCGTTAAGTCGAAGACATGCAGGATTGGGAGCCATGTTTTCTGAATGGAAGAATCTCGAGTATTTAGCTGGATTTGACTTCAGGCCTAGATGCGAATTGGAACCTGAAATGTTGGCAAACTTATCAATAAGACCCACTCTTGTGGAAAGGATTGGTGAGAGCCAAAAGCGAGATGATAAGCTTGTCAAGATTATCCGTGAGTTGGAATCTGGATTGGATCCAGAAAAGGATAAAGGATTCGAGGTCGATCGAGAGGGTTGGCTTCGGAAGCAAGGACGACTAGTTGTTCCCGATATAGATGAGTTGAGGAGTGAAGTTCTGAAGGAAAGTCATCACTCGAGGTTGACAATTCATCCAGGTGGAAATAAGATGTATCGGGATATGAAGAGAACCTACTATTGGGAAGGTATGAAGAAGGATGTTGGAAATTTTATTTCCAAGTGTATGAACTGCCAGTTGATTAAAGCTGAACAGAAGAAGCCAAGTGGATTGCTTCAGCCATTAGAAGTTCCTACATGGAAGTGGGAACAAGTGTCGATGGATTTCATCGATGGATTGCCTAGAACCAGAACGGGAAATGAAGGGATTTGGGTCATTGTGGATCGTCTGACTAAGAGTGCACGATTCATTCCTGTTCGATCGACTAGGACTGCATCAAAGTTGGCTGAGTTGTATGTGAAGTGGATAGTTCGATTCCATGGTATTCCGAAGAATATAGTGAGCGATCGAGATCCATTGTTCACTAGTGGATTTTGGAAGAGCTTCCAGGAAGTTTTGGGAACCGAGTTGTGTTTGAGTACAGCTTATCATCCCCAAACAGATGGTCAGACCGAGAGAGTCAACCGAGTTTTGGAAGATCTCCTCAGAGCATGTGTTTTGGATTTCGGAGGATCATGGGAAGATCACCTTCATTTGGTGGAGTTTGCGTACAACAACAGTTACCAGTCAAGCATTGGTATGGCACCGTATGAGGCGTTGTATGGAAGACCGTGTAACTCTCCGACATGTTGGTTGGAAACTGGAGAAAAGCTGATACTTGGGCCAGAGATGATTCGACAGACTTCGGATTGCATAGAGATCATTCGGCAACGAATGAAGGCAGCCCAAGACCGTCAGAAGAGTTATGCTGATAAGCGTCGAAAGGATTTGGAATTCGACGTAGGAGATATGGTTTTTGTGAAGATTTCTCCACTGAAGAATGTTATCCGATTCGGGAAGAAAGGAAAATTGACTCCGAGATTTGTTGGACCATTCCCGATTATCGAGCGAATTGGAAAGCTCGCTTACAGATTGGAGTTACCAGAGAAGATGTCGAGTGTGCACAATGTTTTTCATGTATCATATCTACGGAAGTATGTGCACGACTCGAGAACAGTGGTTTCTGCTGATAGCTGTGAAGACTTAGAAGTTGATCCAGTTGATAGAAGACCTCGTAAGCCGCTTCGTGTTGTTGAAACCGACACGAAACAGCTTAGGAGGAAGGTAGTTAAGTTGCTCAAGATACAATGGAGTGAAGATGATAACGACTGTACGTGGGAGGTGGAAGAGAGGATGAAAGCAGCTCATCCTGAACTCTTCAAGGTATGGCCCTAAGGTGTCGTGTCATCTCACGATATTGTAACTTGTTCTAATTTTAGAATTCTGTACGCTAAGTTAGAATTGGATGCATGGTTTGTTGATTGCTATGGATGGTAGGCGTACAGAATAGTTTTGATTGCTTGGAATTTCGGGGGCGAAATTCCTAAGGGGGAGAGAATGTAACGACCCGTATTTTTACGGATCGACAAGTTCGTCAAAATCTGGAATTTTTGCATTTTTAAGTCATTTCAGATTTTTGTGGAAATTTGTCTAAGTCCTAGGTCGTGGACGACCTAAGAGCTAAGTCGTGACCGAGTTAAGGACTTCGGCGAGTTAGTGTTAGGTCGTGGGTTAGTTGGAGCGACCTATAGAATTGTGCAACCTAGGATTTAGTTAAGTAATTAGGTCGGCAGGGCGAGTTAACGACCTAAAGACTGACCGACTTAAGGAAGACTAGTTGTTGGCTTTGGTTAGGTCGTAGGCGACCTAAGGGGTTAAGTCGTGACCGACTTAAGAGGTTCTGGCGACCTAAGAAAAATGTGTGAGCG
Source organism: Allium fistulosum (assembly GCA_030737815.1). Classification (NCBI taxonomy): domain Eukaryota; kingdom Viridiplantae; phylum Streptophyta; class Magnoliopsida; order Asparagales; family Amaryllidaceae; genus Allium; species Allium fistulosum. The sequence goes on from CM060905.1 coordinate 56,430,387, forward strand.
ACCTAAGTGTTAGGTCGGCAGTTCGAGTTAGCGACCTAGTAGAGTTAACGACTTAGGGAATAAGCGGTTTGCGACCTATAAGAGTTAGCGACCTATGGGATTGACCGACCTAAGTGTTAGCGTAGTTAGGTCGTTAGATCTGTGTTGAGTTAGGTCGTAGACGACCTAAGATGGTTAGGTCGCGTGTGTGTTAGGTCGCGAGTTTGCTGAGTAGTAGGTCGCGTGAGTTGTTAGGTCGCTAGAATAGTTTAAGTGTTAGGTCGCGTGGATCTAACTGTTAGGTCGTATGTTGTTTTAGGTCGACATGTGTTAGGTCGCGTAGGAGCCTAAGTTGTTAGGTCGCAACCCAACTGAGTCGTAGGTTGTTAAGTCGCTTAGATAGTTTAAGTGTTAGGTCGTAGCCTATGCTTTAAGACGAAAGCGACCTAGGAGTTAAGTGTTAGGTCGTAACATCGTTAGGTCGTAAGATGGGGAGGCCTGTTAGGTCGCTAAGCGCGTAAGAGGTTAGGTCGCGCGTGCGATGAGTCGCTGGGTCTGGCTAAGTCGTTAGGTCGGAGAGGCTTAGGTCGGAAACGACCTAGGGAGATAGCCGAGTTACGACTTAGAGCAGTTTTCAGCTATAAATAGGAGGGGTTGTTCTCACTTTTTGGGATCCGGATTTTGAAGCGACGAAGTGCTGCCATTTTGAGAGCTCGACTTCTACACTTCTTCACTTCTTTTCTCCACTCTAATCTAGTGCTTCCATCCATCCAAATCGAAGATCAAGATTGAAGATTCAAGAGCTTGGATTGAAGATCTTCATCTTTTCAAGAGAGATTTCATCGTTTGAAGTGAGATCTTGTCGGATCTAGCTTAGTTCTTCGCTGTCCAGATCTGAAGTTGATATCTTTTGGATTGTTTAGGTGATTTGGTGAGTGGTGATTATCTCTCACACGGATCCAAAGGAGTATATCGGATTGTTGGCCCGTTTTGGTGTTAAAGTAGAGATTCCCATGCATTTTCTTCATCCTATGTGTAGATCCATATAGATCCATTGTTCATGATGATGTTACATCCATTTTATCATATGTTAACCTATGCAAGTTCATTCATCAAGTTTGTAGAGATATAATCCATGTTTTCATGCTTATTGGACTTTCAACTCTTTAATTACGAAAATGCCATTATTGTTATAATTGTCTACTTAGATCATTTTTGAATGCTTGATTGCTTGGATTGATGTTTGATTTGATTGATTGTTATGAACTAGATGATTGATGATTAGATTAGATCGAAGATGATTCAAAAGCTAAGGGAAAGGCTCTTGAATTGGAAAAGCTGCTCGTGGCATATGTAGCGGGATGATGAAGCTCTTATGCATAGATTCGATGATGTGATGATGAGATGAGGCTTTGCGAGGATGTAATGAAGCGAAGCAATCATATGATGAAGACTTGGTCTAATCCAGACGGGATCATTCCAAGCATGTTGATAACTCGGTGATATGATTCGAGTTGAGGATAATGAATGGATATGAGAATAGTCGTCGAGGAGGATGACTAGGAGGCTTGGATAGCATCGTTGTTGAAGGTTCTAGCATGCTCTAAGCAAGGGTACGTTTGGGCAGATTCGATAGTCCCAACGGCCAACTGTTGATGGTCGAGTACTCTGGGCAGATTCGATAGTCCTAGGCACGGGCTGCGACGACGTGCGGGAGTTATGTCTAGAACCGGGGTTTCCATTAGCCCTTGACGGACGGCTGAAAGAATGTGCCGGTCATTCAATTAACGGTGATATCGAAGCAATGATAACAGTGATAGCCAGAGTCATGGATGTTTGGTTGTATCGTCATTCGGACTCAAGAGCGGCATTTTCTGGGTGCTTATCTGATTTAGGCCTTGGTACTTGGAAAACATCGCCCTTGACTCGAGTGATAGTAGTTTTACTTTAAATTGTATGCTCTGCTATGTTTGCTTCTGCTTAGTGTGTGTCTGGGGGCTATCACTGTAGAATGAGGTTGGAGTGGGAGGGTTGTATTCCTATTCCTTTTCCTTTATGTTCTTTTGGTATGTTGTTAGTTAATTTACTGCTCACTAAGACTGTTGTCTGACTCAAGGCTTTATGTTTTAATTCTTATTGCCTTGGGCTGTTCGTCCATTTTGGGACGGGCAGACTAGGTAGCAGGTGACAGGTGCTGTTCTCTTCTCACGATGCTGATATCGAAGACGAGCTGGAGGGTTGCATATTATCTTCTTATTATATGTACTGGATATTCCGCTGTTTTGTATTCTCTGAGAGATATGTAGTGAGGCTTGATGTATTGACGATGTGGATGCTTGTATTCAACTATTATGGAGTTTTATATGATGTCATTTTGTTCTGTAAAGCTTCACTATACATATGTTCTATTGTATTTTGTCCATGCGCTGTGAGTAATACGTTAGATTCTTTTGTTTTAAATCTTACCTTGACAATCGTCCATGGTCGCCTGGCACACTTTACAGCGCTTATCTTTAGATTCGGTGCAGGGGTCATGGGCGGTCGTCACACGTCTCGATTTCATAGCTTAAAATCTCGATCTCCTATCAAGGCGTGCCGTCAGGCGTTATACCCCTATTCTGAGCGTAATGGAAAAGGTTTCAAATTCTAATTCGATCGTATGATGAAGATAGCTCTTTGCACCCAATAATTATATTAAATTTTCGATATAAATTTCAACGCATTTATATATCGCACGACCACACGATAACTCCAAATGTTACGAAATTTGTAATTCGATAATAATACACTATTACGGATCTAATGGAACTAGTTTCGTCGAAATCTGAGACTGTGTTCTGGAAGGCAATTTTTAAATATAAATTTAAACGATATATTTTTAAAACTGAACAAATCACTTTTAAATTCAATTTTAAAAATTTTATTATCTTTAGTATTATTAATATAAAATTTATAAGCCTTTAAATTATTTTTTACAAGCTTAAAACTCCAGTTCGGTATTTTACCCAATCTCAATTATTAAATTCAATAATTTAATTATCCAATGAATGGTTATATTTGAAATTCAAGTTAAAAATTAACTTTTAAATATTTAAGATCAATTAAATATTCCAATTTCAAATATCCAAAATTCTGGGTCGTTACAATGCTTCCTATCCAAAAAGGTTGGTATTAAAGTCCAAGAGATAATGCTAAGCCAAAAGTCCAAAAGATCTTAACCTGCAACTCGATCTGACCCGAGTAATAAATACACGGGTTGGGCTAACTAGAACATGATGATTAGCAAGAGATAAATGGATATTGTGCATAAGGGAAACATTTCTTTAAATAGAAAGGAATGATATAAGTAAAGTTCAATTCGCAATTCCAAGAGTGGAGATTCTATAAAGGCTATAAGTTAACTCACGGATAAGTTCAACCTACCATAAGTGGTTTCTACTCAGGATTATTCAACATAAATGCAAATAAGCAACATAAAAGCCACAAGAGGAAATACCAAAATCTCCAACTCAAATACGCCTCATTTCATCGACATTTATATATATATATATATATAACTCAAAACTCAAACTAGTCAAAATGGCAAAACCCAGAGTACATCCTCAAGATCAAGGAATCATGAAAACTCATAACTTAAGGAACTCAATAAGAGTTCAAAACCTCATAAATATGAAATCACCATATACGTATAACATCTCATATAGCTCTAGGCTATCGATGTACTAAAGTGATCTCAAATGGTGAAATCATAATAAAACTCAGAAAAATCAGAAAACCCGGATTGGCCAAATCCTCGATGCATGCCGAAGCAATGCTGCATGTGCCAAATTCAGACCAGTACTATATATATTTTAGGTACATATCCTTGACGGCCGATGTTGTAGAAATCAGACGGCCGATGTCGTAGAACCCAGACGGCCGAAGTCGTAGAACCCAGACGGCCGAAGTCGTAGAACCCAGACGGCCGAAGTCGTAGAACCCAGACAACCGAAGTCGTAAATCCCAAACGACCGAAGTCATAAATCCCAGACGACCGAAGTCGTAAACTCAGACGACCTGAAGGTCTATAGTACTGGTAAACCCAAAATGTGTCACAAACTCCCAAAGAGGAACCCGAAGAGTGGTAACAATGCGTCCCATACCACACATTCTCACTTAACTGTTTCCTAATCGCTAGTTAATGCCACATTAAAAAACAAAATCATCAAAAATATCAAAACTCAGAAATCTCATGACTCACCTCGTCTCATCGGGAAGTAAAACAATATATCAGGTTCTCATAGATTATAACTCCACAACTAGGGTATCTCGAACCACTAATCTCTACAAATATTGGCCATCTCAGATAATTCCTAAAAATAGGAATTATAAATCTCAAAACACGCCATAAAATGGCAAATCCCTGAAATCATCTCAAATCAATAGCCCAGAATTGCTTCGATCGTACAAGTATGGAATTAACCGAAAAAAGTAAACTCACGTGTCCCATACCACAAGTTTTACTAAATCATTTAATTCTCTTTCTCATACATCCGAAGAGTGTAAAATAGTGTATATTATTTATAAAATAATTTACTTGAGAAATCGGGATTTTAAAATAAATTTTCGAAAACATTTTGAAGGCAATTATTGGAAAATTCTCCTTGTTATAGGAAATAAATATATTTAAACACTTTAAATAATTTAAAATAACTTGAAAATAATTTGAAAATATTTTATAATAATGATTTCAAAAGCGAAATTATTTAGAAATTTTCTCAAAATTTGTTCGCAAGAAATAGTGCTTGAAATCGAAGAAATACGAATAAATTACTCCAAACCGATATTCAAATTCAATTTGAATTTAATTCAAATGTTTAAATTTCAAATTTCTCCAAATCTTGGCCAGTCCATTGATGGGCATCATAGTCCTCAAATACATTCAAAAACATCTTGAAAATTTCAAAAGAATTGGTCACAAAATCATAGCAAAGGAGGTCAAGTGTTGTGAATAACCTATGCCTTTGGGTTGGTCGACCGCCCAGTCGACCGCTAGGTCAACCCAGCGGGGTGCTGCATCGACCTCCCTATCGACCCAGGCCAAGAAATTGTTTCAGCTTTACTTTTCAGCCCCATATTGATTTTTCAGATACAAATAGACATAGAAAACAGCAGTGTTTTGGAATGAAATTTGACATGCAACATAATAAACAACTTAACTACACTCCGGAAAAGATCCGGTATCAATTCGAGATAAAATCAAGAAGTTATAGGTGCTAAAAGTAGCTACCGGAAACGAGAAAAGGAAAAAACAATAATAGAGAAATATATACGTATACAGAGCTTTTCTTGACCAAATTTCTTACAGCAACACAAGTTTTTAGTTAGCAATTTTGAGTATTGTACTCACCTTGATGATTTAGCAAGAAATTGGTAGCAAGTAGTGAACTTTGGAGAAGAAATGAAGCTCTAGCAACCTATAATAGCTTCTATAATTCTTGTTTTAATGGATTTACTTCTTGAATTAACAACAAATTGGGTGAAATTTGATTTTGGTTTGAGGAAGCCATGGATTTTCCTATTTTTCATTTACTGTATGTTTTCTATCTTTGAGAAGAAGATGAAAAAAATGTACATACAGAATAGTTTTCTCACCAAAAGCCTCTATATATTGGGTTAGTGGATTCAAACCTTACCCAAATAAGCCCAAGTCTATTTTTACTTAGAGAAATATCAAGGTATGTGCACTTTTTCTCTTATTTATCACTATATTCACACATTACACCATTTCAAAGTCAAATAAAATGTATAATCTATTTGTTTACAAATAAAATTGTTATTTTAACAAGATAAAATTTATTATAACAATAAAAAGTCATTTTATAAATAAAACCTTATTTTTTATCAATATTACACAATTTACACTATCTTATCATAAAAACTCCATTTTTAATTTAACACTTTATACAAAAATTATTTTCTTGTCAAATAAATTACAATAAATCATTTTGAATCTTTTTAAACACCAAAATATTATTTTAAAGCAATATTTCATCTTTTATATTAATAAAACACGTATTCACTACATATTTCTCATTTTAATTTCAATAAAAGATTAATATTGATAATATTTTTCAACATTGTTGCATTTACCCAAATAAAATTACAAATTGATTATTTTCTACCCAAATTGTCAAAATAAAGTTTTTAAAACTTTATTTTCATCAATTTAGATTTATTTCAACAATTTAACATTGAAATACATTACTTATTTAATTTATTAGCTTCAAGCAAATAAAAACCCAACATTTACAATTTATTTAACCTAATCTTCATACAATAAAATTTTAAACCCAATATATCACCTCAGATACATTATTATTTTAAATAAACAATTTTTAACAAAATTTATCTTCTTTAATTTATTTTATTCTCAATATTAAATTATAGTCATCGTTATAATTTAATATTATAGGTAATCACCAATACCAGGATTGTTACATGTTAGTGGAGAATTAAAGACATGTTAGCGGGGATTAATTAATTCTCTAATGCTTATTTGGAGGTTACACTAGCTCAAGGGCATTTTTGGTAGCCCCTAAAAATGAATTATGATTTTAAGCATGTATAAATGCCCTTTATGTTTCATATAATTAGCTTCTTCCTTTTTAAGAAAGTTGTAGCCACGAAATCAATGATAAATAAAAATGTCTATTTAGTTGCTTCTTAGCCTTTTTGTTTGCTTTTGTTTACATGTTCTTTTCTCTTATTCAATTTTTATTCTATGCTCTCTCATTTAGTTTATGCTTCTCTTATTTCATGTTAGTAAAATATATTTAATTCTTGCAATTACTTTAGTTCTATTTCATGCAATCAGTTAGCTCTATTTTCTTTTAATTAGCTCTCATTTTCCTTGTTTTTATGTTGAAATCACTTTATTTTCACATATATTCAAATTTGAGAACCTAAATCCCTTCAATTTAAGGGTAATGAAGCTTTCATGAAACACATTAAATTAATATAATGATTTCATTTATGATCTCTCTTTTGTGCTTAATAGAAATTGTGAATGATGGTAGTTTATGTTTCTTTTTTAGTGAATTTGATAGTCTATTTTGACGTCTCAAATAGGCTATGCTTAATCCAATACAAGGATAAGCTATTTGATCATTTGCCTAAGTAATTTTGATGATGAAAGTCAAACTAAAATCAAAATTTGATGATCTATTTTACTACTTCATAAGTGAGTTTGAATGGTGTGTTAGAGTTTGATGGTTTAAGTTATGCTAATTAATGGCACAAATAAATCATATTTATAATAATCACAATAATCATTTCAATTTAAAATTAAAAGGAGAGATTATAGATAAATTTTGCGTTGAGTTGTATGAATGATTAGAAGTGGATTTGCCTCTAAATTTATCCTTAATCCCATAGTTTATTTACTTTTGCTCCAGTTTATTTTCTACTATTTTCTTAGTTTAGAACAATTTCAAAACTTCAGGCTAATTTGATTGAGTAATATTAAAATTTAATTCTTTCCCTTTGGATCAACTCATACTCGCATACGTATTACAATTGTACGTCGTGCGCTTACGGTTTTTATAATGATTTTATTTCTCGACGGTTTTCTAATCGATAGAAAATCCATCGTCTAGCAAGTTTTTTGCGCCATTACCAAGGATAACAATTAAATTTAATTTTAATCTTCAAATTATTTACGTTTCTTTTATTTTATTTTGTGTTAAAAAAAGAATTTTGTGTTGTGCATTTCTTGTTTTCATTCAGTTCGCTTGTTTGGTTCTTTTGTGTTGTTCGTTCGCTTGTTTGATTCTTTTGTATTGTGCATTTTATGTTGTATTCGTTTTATTTGTGTTAACTTTGTTTTGCATAACAAAAAAGTAAAAATAATTATACATATATATATATATATATATAATTTCATTGCATTTGTTTTCTTGCATTGCATTTTGTGTTTTGTTTTCATTCTTCATCTTAGTCTTTACACTACATCTCTGTCCATTTTATTTCAGTCTAGCATTTCATATGTGCATCTCTGTTCACTGTTCTTAGTATTGAAAATTTGAATTGTTTTGCATTGCATTGTTTTCACAACTTCAATTTTAACTTAAGAAAATGAAGAACTTTGCATTTCATTTCAAAAACTGTGCATTTACATTTTTATACACTGCATTTACTTTCACTAGTCTCCGTTTCTTGTTTACAACATTTTATACAGGCAATTTTGCTTTTGCACTGTCACATTTTGTAATTCACAAGCATCCTTTCTTCCTATTATCAACCAAGCCTACCCTCTTACAATCACTTCAACTACTTCTGCTGCAACACCTCACCGTCATCCCATATATCAGCAATTTCCTTCACAATTCTCGGGATCATATATATATATCCTTTAAACACAACATAAGTCATTGAAAGGATCTCGGACGACTCACCAAAGCACGAAAGCCAGGATTTTTCAGAAAATGGATTCCTATTTGAAAAGTGCATAACCGCATGGATAAGCTCACACTAACCCGTCAATTTTGGATCCAATTCGAGATTTTTCTTGGGAGGTATCGGGAAGGAATTGGAATGTAGTAATATCGATTCATACAGAAGAAAAGGTTCTCTATTGATTCAAACCAAACGCTGTACCTATGGGATAGAGGAAGAGGAAGAAACCGAAGATTTCACATAGAACTTTTTTTGATCGAAAAATCAATCTAAAGCTCCACCTAGACCTCATCCTGCAACCCCTCTGCCATTTAACCATCATCTGCTCCTCTTTCACAACTCCAACCATTCCATTACACACTGCCTCCTGCCTACATTACTTCACCACCACAATCTCCTCCTTATCACCTTCCTAGTTTCCAAACTGCAAACTTCAGCAACTAGTTCACCTCACCACTCCTCTCTTTACGTGGCTCAACAACAACTCATCATACTTGAACAAAGCAACCTACAAACAACTTCATTAACTGCCACAAATCACAAGCTTACCTCCTTGAATCACCAACTTCTTCAACTGCAAATCCAAGTCCTTCTACTCCTTCCAAATTGCAACTTCACCATAGCCGAACCCATCACCTGAACCGGTTACTTCATTCCCTGCCACTCCCTCCAACAAGTTCGAGTGTCTTCCAATTTTAAAAAAAATTAACTCCTCCACCTCACTAGTAAACTCCAACCTAACCACCATCTCCCTACATGATCCACCACCCACTTTCAAACATCAACAACTCCCTGTCCAAACACCAAACCATTTCACTAGAACCACCCTCAAGTTCGTCCAAAACCACCCATTGCCTTCGACCTATCCACTACAACAAAACCCACACTACAACAGCATCACTCAACTCTCCGTACTTCACCAACCATTGTTCATTAAACTTCAACTCCATTAACACAGCATGCAACCCACTGCATTGAAATAATCCATCACTCCAAACACTCCAAAACCACTCCTACAACTGCCATACCATAACCACCCAAACCCAATCTTCATTGCAACCTACAACCACCCAGCAAACAACTTTCTCAACATCTTTTAAATCACACTTCAACACCCTCTGCATACAAATAAACATTCCTCCACCTGCAGCCATGCATCACCAATTTCTCCTTATCACTAACTAAAACTACACTGCCTACTCAATCGCCTCACAAAACCATCACCTACTCCATTCCTATTGCAACACCCACAACATCGAACCATGACTCTAATAAAGCAGTTACCAGCTCCAATCAAGCACCTTTTCCATGACCACAACCACGACCTTCTCCTTCCTCAACCTCACATTAATCATCAATCTGATCCCATATAGCGAACCCCAACTCAATCACCAAAATTTTCGCCTTCGCCCACAGCGGCAACAAATTACCTCTAAAACATAACAAATCACAACCAAAAGACCCAATCGCACCCTAAATTACAAATCGGTGGTTTTCCAATCCGCAATTTTCTTTTTTTGTTTCTGTTTTTCAGATCGCATTTTCAATTTTTCTGTTTAATAGAGAGGGGTGTTTGTCGACCCGAATTTTATTTCTATAAGATTTTAACATTGTGAATTTTTTTGGAATTGGGCCGGGGATTGTAGGGCCAAGTAATTTAGGGCCCGTTTGGTTTCGTTTTGAGCTTTGTGTTTTGTGTTTTCAACCTACACTACAAAATACAAGAAAATATTGAAATTTTTTTTACAATTCTTAACCATTGTTACGATGGACGGAAAACGGAGGAGATACATTGTTTTCCATCCTTTTGTTATGTCTCAAAACACGAAAAATCAAATAAACTTGTTTTCTATTTTTCTATGTTAATTTTTTTTCGAAATTGTGTGTTTTCAAACAATATATAAGAAATGCACATTTTTATTTAGACAAAAACACAAAACTAAAAACAACAAACCAAAAAGGGCCTTAGTTTTTCTTTTTCGTTATACGTTTTGTTGTGTAAGTTCATTTGCTCTATAAAAAAACTTTATAGAAACTTTTAAAAAAATTCAATCTGAATTCATTTTGTTTCTTTTTCTGAGCTTTCTATAAAAAGAAGAAACAAAAAAAAATATATCGTTCAACTTTTTTCAGGTGCAAATTTTAGGTTGCAGGAAATCAAAAGAACGAGGAATTACTTGCTTCGTTTTACTTGCCAAAATAAACTGCTTGTTAAAAAAATAGCTACTTTAAAAAAATTGCTAATAATTCTACACGCTTTGGTATCATGCTCTTATCTCTTATTTTTAATTTTCTTTGTATTGTTAGTTGCTTGAATTTAAAAAAAAACAAAATTTAAAACAAAATCAAATTTCATACGTAATTGCATTGTTAATCCACGTTTAATTTGTGTTTTTCATTCATTTCAACTTGTTTTTACTTTCTAAGGGCAATACCCAAATCCACATAAGGTAGGGGATTTCTTCACCCCTTTCTTGGCATGCAAATTGCATATCATCTATAAATTTGACTAATAATAATGGTTAGACGTTGGGTTTAAGGGTGTCAAGGGCTTATTTAAGGCCTAATTGTATCTTGACAAGTTGCCTTCTTTTAACAATCTACTTTCTTAGTGTCTGGGCTATAGTATAGCAATAGTCATTTATGAATATTATATTAATTCATAAATATTATAGTGATTGTTTTTCTGAAGGTACTTAAACCTTTAGCTGCACTGCTACGGTGGTTCGTGGTGCACTAATAACCCCTGTTTATTACCTAGTTAAGTACTTGTAACGGCGGGGAGATTTTCGACCCCCGAAAATCAACACTAATACGTCCACTGTATAGAGTGCCAAGCAATCGAGTGCCGGAAATACCATACTGTTAGGGTTTTAAGAAAAAGAGAAAGAATAAAAAACAGAAATAACAGCACAGAATCTCACAATCGTAGCGGAACAAAATATAATAACAACATTTTATACAAGAAAAGTTGTAATTGCTAATATACATATACAAGTTATCAGAGTACAATCATCAACAAATAAATCTGGACAGTTATAATAACTCGTCCGCAACTGCTGTCCATACAGCCTACAATACACAGTGGAATATAGCCAAATACATGTAATATGTCTCTACCATCCAGCTCGTCCCCTGAACTCCAAAAGGCATCCTAACTTGAAAATCTGTAATACTCGGTCTGACCCGAGCATTACAATAAAGTAACACCCGAGTCAGGCTGGAAACCAACGTGAGTAAACCCACTTAAATTGAAATACTTAAGTTATGAAAACCTTTGAAAACCCAGGTAACTCGTATAACCTGATGAGTTATCATCTTATTTTAACCCAACTTTTCAGAAAATCCATTGATATAAGATAATGTCTAATTAAAATACCAATTTAAAATAGTTAAATTTGTGAGATTAATCCACTTCTAGCCAATTAAACTCTAAATCAACCCATAAAGGTTCGGAGTGATTGAAGCGATTCCGGATAGCATAGATATTTGATTCTGGTCTCTTCGAGTCCAAGTAAAAAGTAAATTGTTTAAAATAAACAATTTATTATTTAGGGTGACAATATTTAAATATGGGAATTTATTACAGATTTTTATTCAAATAGACCGTAACATCATTTTGTTCTAACTATTTTAGCCTATCTGACCCCTTGATGGCACGGACAAGAATAATTTTAAATAACTATCAAATAAAATAAGCCCAAAACTAGGTCGTTACTAATTTAACAATTAATAGTTAAGACTAAACAATTTGCAACTCAGAATTTTATTAACTTCAATTACTGAAACCATTTATTATATTATTAACCCAAACAATTATAAATTAAAGAAATTTTAAAACAATTTAATTTAATTAATTAAGGATTTAATTAATTACTTTCTTTAATTCTTATAGATAATTAAATCTTACATTTCACAAAATAAATTTATCGTAAACATAAGGAGGTAGGATCTACAAGGCAAAGGGTTTTCGTGTTGATTGAATTTATAATGTAAATCGAATTTGGGTTTTTAATAATTTAAAATATATAACTCCATTTTCTTTCCTCTTCCTTCTTTCTTTTCTTTTCTATTTCCTATTTCCTTTTTCTTTCTTTTTCCTTTCCTTTATTTTCCTTTCTTTATTTCTCTTCTTTCCTTTATTCCTTTTCCTGGCCCATAACCGACCCACTCTTCCTTCCCTTTCCTTCCATTATCTCTTCTTCCTTCTTCCATTAGAACCGAAACATGAGACTATGCATGAAAAAAAACGTGCACGTGCACCTATCCTTTGGCCCCCGAAACTCACGGCCGATCTTCCTCACCTATCACACGCGACCTCCGCCTCTCACCTGGCCACCTGGAACACGCAGTAAGTTCTCCACTCGAAATTTCATCTCCCAGCCCAAAACCTGAATAGAGACGATCCCTTCAAACCACCTTGCCCCATCGCCAACGTCCACCATTCACCACCAAATTTTGCCTAGAGCTACACCACAATCCTCTCCATTGTTTCCCCCAAGGCCGCACACTCATACTCCCCACATCGCCATTCCCATCAACCAGGGACCCCACAAAAACCCACCGCAACCCTACATCTACCTCGCCCCGCCTCCACAGTCAACTAAAATTTCTCACACCAATTTTCTCGTATGCGCCCTCCACCGAGCCTCCTCCACGACCCATACCGTGTCATGAAATTAACTATGTCATCGAAAATCGGCGAAAAACCCAACTCCGTTCAACTCCCCAATTCGCCACGCATACCACCTTAAAAATCTTCAAACCGGACTTAAAAAACATATTTTTCAATCATGATTCAAGCTATATGATTTATTTGTAAAATTACGATAGTCGAACTTCGACTATTTCTAACACATTCATTGTAAAATGGGGTTTTCCCACCCTTTTACTTAATGAAATCCTATGAAAAAAAATTTAAATTGTTCTATACTCATAAACAAACTACTTTGGTTTTGATGTTTTGTTTTAAAACTTCGTAGATGGTGAGTTAGTGATTTTTTCAAAGTTAAAGAGGCTTATCTGTTTTTATTCGAACCAAGATCAAGGAAGAAGTACAGTGTTTTCTTTGTGTTGTAGGTGTAATTATCTATATCTAACACATTCATACATGAACATATTAACCTAGCAAATCACATAAACATTTAACATAGATCAATGATACTTATATATTCACAAATATGATATAGGATAGGTAACATCATGTAAACAAGATGGGAGTGTTTACTCAGAGTCTAAAAGAATGATGAACTGCTTTCGTTTGTTTTTGTTGGAGCTTGAATACTGTCTTCTACATGTTTAATGGAAGCCTTCTTTTGTTTGATATATATTATTTTCTATGAACCTGAACAACATATGCTCGACCACACACATATATATGGGAATGAAGTGTACAAAGCAAGGTAGAGGTCTGTACATATGCAGGCTTCCTTTTATAAAAATTATATATTTTTTTCTTTTAAGTGATTTGATTTTTTTTGCTGATGAGATCTTTGGTTTGATTTCATAAAAAGATTTGATGTATTATGGCTTGAGTTGAAATTTTGTATACTTGAATTTAATTCTTGTCATGATGATGTTCCCTCTATGCATGTACTGTGAGAAATGCGGATTACGGATCTTAAGGCTAGGAATAACACTAGAGGGGGGTTGAATAGTGTTTATAAGAAATTACTAACTCTTTTTGTAATGATTACGATCTTTCGACGCTCGAAAATCGACATTAATACGTCCACTGCATCAACTGCCGAGTAATCGAATGCCGGAAATCCGAATTGTTATGGTTAAAAAGAAGAGGTGGAAGAAGACAGAAAGAAAGAAAGAAGAAACAACAGAAACAATATCAGAATATCACATATCGCAGCGGAACAACATATAATAGATAAATGAATAATCTTTAAATCAAAGAACTATATCAGTTTATACATTACATCATCAGAGTCAATATACAACACAACACAACAATGGACAGTTATATAGATCTGTCGTCACAACTGAATACACAGCGGAAAAGATAATATCATATACAAGTGATATGCCTCACCATCCAGCTCGCCACTGAGCTCCACAGCATCTCCTGAATCCAGAATGACCTGATAACCTGACTCTAGGCTGCCCGTGTGGAAAATTATGGGCACCCAGAGTTTAGGAAGGAAACAATAAACTTCAGGTCAGTCATGGGACTGGTGTGAGAACTAAAACAGTTGTTATCTTCAAAACAACAACCACAAAGGAAGTAAAAGACATCCGCAATGCTTTTGGAAAATGAAACTACCATAAGGCCTCCCGCCACATACACAATGCAAACGCAGAATTGGAGGAGATTTCTCCTTATGATAGTCAAACATGCTTACTACGCAAAATCATTCGATTTAATATTATTATTAGTGCATAGTGAAGAAAAACATTTCGAAAGTATAATATTAATCTTAGCCAGCATAGGCATTTCGCACTTATGCCTACTATAGCTACTATGTTCAATAGCAGGTTACCGCCACATTCCATAGCAGGTTATACAACTAAAACCGTACAAGGTTCGTATTATTTCTTTGGATTTCCAACAAATGGTCAGGCTAAGGAACTTCCTACTGTCAATGGGATCGCCTCTGGCGGGACGTCCCGAGAAACAAACCTGGCTCTCTGCCAACACAAGGCCGGGTTACCTTTTACACTAGGTAACTACTACACGAATATGCCACCTCCCGGTCCTTTGGGACCTTTATCCGAGGTGCCTCAACAAAACAACAATCAGACAGTAAATGAGATTGGAGTCACCACATAGGTTAAATACCAGGGCTCCATACCTGATACCACCCTTTTCTAGAAGGAAATGACATACCCTAAAGGGAGCGACCCTCGTAACCTTGCCGCATCATTCCTATTTTGACCATTTCCTGGGTGTGAGGTCTGACAAAGTCTCGTCCACAAAGCTACGCTTTTTCACAAAGACGTGCTTTGATCACAAATGGTCAACGAATGACCATCAACACACAACAACACTCAGCATGCCACACTACCAAATTGGGAGTATATCACTGATAACCTTCAACTACATAACCTATGAGCTCGTACGTCTCAGAGAAGGGTGTTAAGCTAAGAGAATAAATTCTCCGCCACCAAACAGAAATGTATTTGAAAGAAATCAGCTTTATATCTCAAAATGTAATGTCAGACATGTAACCATACAAGTCTGTTCCGGGTTCGAACAGAACCGAAGGCACTTCCAAAGAAGCCCTTGCAATTTGGGTATTCACAATCCCGATCGAACTTCCCATCACAAAGGAAATCTCTATACCGTAGCTAACGGTGCAGAGGCAATCGATAGGTCATCCTATCATTTTCACAAATACCCGGTCTTCACCACCGATCTTCAAATGTTATCCATATCATCATATCACTTATTCGGAATGGGTTATATGACACAAAGGTCCTTTCCCGGCTAAACCGAATAGTGAGCACAATATTTAAAACATATGGATATAGGGATTTCAATTTAAGTCACAACTTATACCCAAATCCTTTCCTTTAAATGGTTTAAACAAATTACCATTTTAAATCTTTAAACAAAAAGATTTACTTCACAAAGTTTACCCAATTTCACAAAGATTCATTCAGAGATTCCCAAATCAATTTCCATTTCAAATTGATTAACCCATTAAATCTTTAAATCAAGATTTAACTTATAGCTTTCAAAACTTTTCACAATTCAAATCTTTTATAATATAAAAGATACACCTTTTAAAATCTTCTTAAATTTCAAGATAAAGCTTAATCATCTTCACAAAGGTTAATTCATAGTTTTTCCAAACTATTCACAATTCCATTTCAACTTGAAATGTTTACAAATTGGAAATCTTTTCACTTTATGAAAGCTATTATTATTTGAAAACAGATAGTTTTCGTTATGGGAAAAACTGGTTACAATTACACAGGTTAAAGCCATCCAAGTATAAAACTTGAATTTAAATTTAAATTTCCAAAACCATATTTTAAATGGTTAAAAACCCATATAAACACCTTTTACACTTGTAAAATCTTTTAGACCATAGTTCCCAAATCATTGAATTCAATTTCAAAATATTGAATTCAAAATTTTAAATCAAACTACTGAAATTTCAATTTTTATTAGGTTATTTAAAATAACTTTTATTTTTGAAACTCATTTTCAAAAACTTTCAATTTCAATTCCAAAACTATTTTGGATTCAAGAATTCAATTTCCAAAATTGATAAAAATCTGTGACTTAACCGATTTCCACGTGAAATCCACATTTGTGTGTGTATTGTATAGCCAAGGGTTTAACACAATAGTGCAACAAAATCCAACCATCACAGATCATAACACAGAAATATAGTTGATAAGCGGTATAAACTATCACGCTTATCTTTAATTCACAGATCACAGATATTCATATCATAGATAAATAGATCACAAATCACAACACAGAACATGATATATCACAAAGCATCACATATTTGGGATATCAAATAATTCAACATCCAATGTAATCCAAACATCCATAAATAGGATCAATTTAATTATCTGATTAATTTAAATCAGATTAATTTCTATGAATGGATTTTGCCAGTTATGGTAAATTAATAATCAATTAAATACAAAACATTTAATAAATTTTCCTTTAATTAATCATTAATTAACCCTTAATTAATAATTAATACTTAATTAATTATTTTTAATTAATTACCATAACCAATTAATTTCTACTTGTAAATTTCCATTGTGAATTTACATTTCCAAATATTCACTCTTTATACGATTTCCAAATCAATTTCACAAATTTTCATTTTTTTCAACTCCAAACCAATTTTCAAATTGATTTTCAAATCCCAAATAAATTTCCAAATTTTTTTTAAAATAAATTCCTTTGTCTTCTCAAATCTATTTAAAAATCCAAATTTAAATAAATTCTTCAACTTATAAATAATATTATTCAAAATCCATTTATTAAGCCCTTTTTCCCAAAATTTGAAATTTTATTCAATATATTTCAAAAATAAGACTTTTATCTTTTTAAAACTCCTTTTAAATTTATCCAATTATCAAAAATAAATTTTCACAATAAATTTTCAGCTTGAATTTTAAAAATCCAATTTTTATTTATTTTCGGTATCCAACAATACCTGAAATATATTCGGCTAAATAATAGCCGTCAACAATTCCAATCACAAAATATAATCACACGGAGATTATAAATAATCAACACACAACATTGAAATAAATTCAAATGTTTGAGGAATCCAGTTGGATCCCTCCAACCTGTTTTCCTGCATCCATAGATGTTAGCACAATACCAATTCCACTTCGAGGTGGAATATCGCGGTATATAGGATTTATAAATATTATCCGCTATTATGCGGAGGGTCTCATCCGCTATATAATGCGGGAAATCAACTCCAAATACATATATAATACCAATTCCAGTTCACGGTGGAATATCGCGGTATACGGGCTTAATATAATAACCTCCGCTATTATGCGGCGTATAGGGTCTATTTCAACACAATAGATAACAACCATCATTCAATTCACACAATCAAGCAATTTTAAATTTAACTATTTAAAATTTAAATCGAAACAAATATTCGATTGAGTGAGAAGTTCTCACCTTGCTTTCAATAACGGTTGCAGTATTTTATTTCGAATAAAATTAAACACGCGTTTAATTTTACCAAAAATTATCACTAGCTCCAATCGACTCCAATCCAGCTCCATTGCGTAGTGCTCATCAATAGGGACCCTACACAATTCGTTACGTCAAAAACGGACCTCATATGACAAAGTTATGATATTTCAAAGATTATACGAATTATTATATAATTTATTTTTCAATTTCTTTTATTTTTTAAACCTTGAATAATCGAAGCCGTTCATTTCCTTTGCCACAAATCTCGGCCATTGCCTTCTATTTCTTCTTCCACACATGTACAGGTCGACCAAAACCCATAGGCCGCCGTTGAACCCTTGCTGTCGCACCCCTCTATCGACCATTGTAGATCGATCAACCACCACCATTACGAAGCCAAAGCCGAGCTCCACCTTCACCGAGAATCTCGTGCAACTCGATCATCCCCTCGCGTGGTAAGACACGCATGAACCGCAGCCATACACGGCTAATTTTGGGCCTCCACGTTGCTTCGTTTCAAATCACGACCGTTGGATTGGAAGTTCTCGACGTTGTCTACAACTTTGTAGTTGAGGCAGTAGCTTAATATTATGTGGATTGGAAGAAAATAAGGGAGAAACAATGGAAGTTTCTGGCCATTGATTGAACGTTAATGGTGGCCTGCCCTAAGTTGATTAGGGTTTTGTGCAAAAAAAAGAAAATGGGTCCTTTTATAGAAAATTGACGAAACACTATTCATCTCCAATTTTTCGAACTCCAAATGAAGCCTGCCGGCTGACGTTTCCAAGGTTTTACCCGCGTTCCAGACACAATGGAACGTGTTTTGGGAGCTAATTCGATCATATGTGCGAGTTATGGAATTAAACGATCAAATTTAAATTAAATCGATTAAAACGATTTCTATGCGTTTTGGCTCGCCCCGGACAAACCGTACATCCGATTGACACGAAATTTGAACCTTACAATAATTTAACATTACGGATCCGATGAAACTGGTTTCGTCGAAATCCGAGACTGTTTAAAAAATGACTATTTTTACTCGTCAATTAAATATTAAAATATTCAATTTTCACAAATTAACTTTTAATTCAAATTTTAAAAGTTCTATAACATCATTTTAACTCCAATATGATTTAATATAACTTTATACATCATTTTTATACACATTAAACCCAATTTCCAATTATTTCTGGAATTTCAAATATTAAATTAATAATTTATTTAAATAATTAAATCACTATATTCGAAATTAAATTTATTCGACTTACAAATTTCACTTGTTAATATTTAAAATTAATTAAATATCTGAATTTCAAATGACAGAAATTCTGAGTCGTTACAATTTTTGAGTTTATGTTAATTTGAACATAGATGTATGCAATTTCAGACACAGATATGATCATAGAAACAAACACAGATGCAGAAATAAAGTAAATGCAGTAAAGGAAAGAACACACCGATTTTATACTGTGTTACCCTACATCTAGTCCCGTACAACTAAGTACGGATTTCCTTTCAAAAGCAACTCAACAATTACAACCCTCGGTTTCAAGGCTACGAGGTACACCCTCATGAATCACAATCCTCTGGGTAGAGATACTTGATTTTCGGGGCAACAAGTTCACCCAATTGATTTCCAAGGCTACAATCACACCTTTTCTCGCTTGATTGATTTCCAAGGCTACAATCACACCTTTTCTCGCTTGATTGATTTCCAAGGCTACAATCACACCTTTTCTCGCTAGATAGATTACAAAGAAGCCTATAACTCTGAATAGCACTTGGATCTTGTTGAGATAGTGATAGAGAATCAAACCAGAGATGATCTAGTTAGATTCAATGTTGATTTCGGCAGAGTGATGATAGGATTTTGAATAAGAAAATGTGGAAGAAGAAGAGAAGTGAAAAACCAGAAAAACTGATTAAAAATTCATTGAAACTAACCCTTATTTATAGAAGAACAACAGTCATGTCCATTCGTGAAAGGTTATGGCGAATAGACACTTCTTTTAAAATTCAAATTTTTGAATCTAACTGACACTATGTCGACATGGGGTACTAGGGCATGTTGACATCCCAAAGGAAATTTTGATGTTTTGTTTTTCTTTAAAAATAACCTTTATCTTATATTAAAACTATTTTAAACTTTATAAATATACTTGACTATAGATAAAATACATGGATGAATATAAAGAATAATACATATAACATTTTACTATAATTTTATATTTAAATCAAAGTATAAACATATTATAATTAAAAGATAGTTTAAAACAACCGAAGTTTAAAAACAAGAATATTTAAGGCTAAAACATCTTTTTGAAAAATCATTTGAAAAGATAATTTTTAAGGCTAAAACATTTTGAAAAACAATTTTGAAAATCATTCTGAAGTAGTTTTGAAAATCATTTTGAAGTAGGTTTGCAAGCTTCTTCCTGCAGAATATCTCATCATGTTAGGACTCGAGAAGTTGTACAAACAGGATGTTTGTGGGTTTGTAAGCCACTTGTCGTAGGTTTGTAAGCTACTTGTCGTGGGTTTGTAAGCCACTAAAAAGGTAGAAATGGGTTCCATCCCAAAAGAAAAATGGAGTGAAGATTTCAGTGCCATTGTGAAGTTTTAACATAATTCTAGACTCAATACTTATCTTGAAATCTTGAACTCTTGATATTCTTGATACTCATGAGTCTTCAATCTTGATATCTTGAATCTCTATACTGTAAAATCTTCATTCTTTGTACCTACATGGTTAAATCCTGCATATACATATATCTAAACTATAATGTTAGTATTTATATTTTATAATCTTATTCTAAGGTTGTTGTCATCAAAACCATCATCTCATGGACTAACAATCTCCCCCTTTTTGATGATGACAACCTTTGTTTATAAAATATTACTTCTATCCTATTTACTCCCTCTAAATCTAATAACTCCACCTTAATCTATGCCTAACTCTCTTATTTTACATTTCTCCCCCTTTGTCATCAACAAAAACAAACAAACTCTAAACTATACAACTCCCCCTCATTCTTGTACCCAAGTACCTGCATTAATAAACTATATAATAGAGTATATAAGAAATAACTATACTTATAGACATGATATTCAATCAACAATTATAAATATATTAATGTATATTTATACAATCATCAAACCACAACAATGTATAAATCAAATCAATCAAAACAACCAATTTCAATCAAAACAATCAATTCAAACAAAGTAATAAAGCAAACAAATTAAACATTACGGGGAACTTCCACCCATCCTTCTTCTCCGAAAATAGGGTCTGCTTTGATGGCATCCCAATTTTCATTGTCATTTGTGAGAGAGACAGGAGGATGTGCCTCGTTATCATCCTTGTGCAGGGAAGAAATCATCCACCGAATTGCATTGAAATGCCTTTCTTGCTCCTTAATCATCTGCATTTGACTCAACTCTAAGTGTCGCTGGTTACGAAGAATGAACGAGAGGATATTCTTGAATGAATTAAGAGTTTCTTCAAGATTCTCGGATAAGTTATGAATTGGATAAGCCATTATTGAAGTTGAGAAGAATGAGAGATAGAATGGATAAGAAATAATATTCAGTAATGAATTCTGGAAGAAATGGGTATATATAGGTGTAGAAATTCATTTGAAATGAATAGACATATGGTAGTTATTCAAATTTCAAATTCAAAATGAACTGTCATTTCTGACCAGTACATGTCGACATGGTCAAGGGGGGTATGTCGACATGAGGTAGTGAAATTTGATGGTAATTTTGATTTGTGAATAATTGTGTATATATATTTATATAATATACTAACATTTATTCAAGAGATAAGATAAGCTAGATAACAGAAAGAAAATTCAATTTCATTGCATAATAGGATAATACAATGATTAACCATAAAGAACTACATAAACACCCAAATTAAAACAAACTTAAACTAATTCGATATGATATGAAAATATAGAACTAGTTAGAGGATGATGAAGATGAAGATAATCCAAGTTTCTTGCTGACTTTGGAGAAAAAGTTGTTCATCTTGGATGATATTTTGTCCAACTTCTTACTAACGGATCTTTTAAGAACCCGTTGATTCTCAACAATAATCTTTTGATTTTTGAGAAGGGTTTTGTTGGTCGGATTGGAGGGATATTCAATACTTTCTAGGGATGTTTCTCCTTCTTCTTCTTCTTCTATTTCCATTTCATCCCCTTCTTCTTCTTCTTCTTCTTCTTCCTCTTCCTCCTCTTCCATTTCTTCATGAGCCAAACGCTCTTCCTTTTCGGCAAGAGTTTCATAAGGTTGAAAAATATATGGGATTTTCATGAGAGAAATCTTTGAGATATTAAAAACTTTTCTTGAAATAAATTCTTCTCCTTTGAAATTTACTCCAAAATAGTTGAAAATCCGAGTAAGGTAAATTCCATGATATAAAGTGTTTTCTCCCATTTCAAAATTTTTAGGACGAAGTTCATTCAAAATAACTTGCGCCCAATTGATATCATAATTTCCAAAAATAGCAAAAAGTGCTTTGCACACTTTTGAAGTAGGATTGTTAAAATTTCTCGATCTTGGGGTCAAAGTATGTTGTAAAAGAAGATTGACAATTCTTGCTTTAGGACGAAAGTTTCGGTTTTTAAATTCAAAGATTTCATCTCCTTCAAAAATATGATGAAATGTCTCACGATCATGTTCATCGATTTGAAAACTAGAAAGATCCATTCCCGTGTTTTTGCAATTGAGAATGGTACCCAAAAGATCATAATTTAAAACAATTCTAGTGCCTTTGACACTACTCCAAATTTCATTATCATTTCCTTCATAAAATTATCGATTGAGATTTGCATAGAAAATTTTAACAAGATTTGGGTAGCAAACAAAATCATTTTGAGAAGAATCAACAAGACTAAGAATTTGATTGTTTGAAAAAAGAGTATCAATTTCATAAGAAGCAAAATCTTGAAAAATAGCAAACTTTCCGGGATGGACTTTTCCATAGTTAGCATAATTGATGTATGCTTTAATTGCCTTCGGATTATTGAAGAGTCGCTCTTTCAAATTTCTGGAAAGTCTCATGGTGGAGGGGTTGCTTGAAGAAACCATTAAAGTAGAGAGCTTGAAGTTTTGAAGAGAGAGTTTGAATTTGAAAATGAAAGTGAAAAGTTATGATAAAAGATAGTGACTAAATAGATTTTTGAAAGACATGTTCTCTGGTCAAAAGATGCCTTTTCAGAGTATTGAATGAAGTGAAAAGATGGAAGGAAATTCAACCATTTGAATTCAAATTTTGAATTTCAAAATTTGTACCCATGTCGACATTATGGTAGGGACCATGTCGACATGTGCCTGTGAATTTCTATGATTTATTTTTCCTAAGTATTCTAATATATATATATACACTTATTATTTCTATATATATATCTGGAATATTATTAGAATTATAGTATATTCTAGAAAATATTATTATATTATTAAAAAATAATAAAAATAAAATTATAATAAAATTATAATAAAAAATAAATTTAAAAATCAATCAACACACCAATTCAAAATCAATCAATCAAGCAATCAATCATCTAATTCTAAGCATGCATTTCAATCAATTGTATTGTAAATATGTTCCTTTTTCTGAATCCGTTTCCTTGAATTTGTTGAAGTCGTGAACTGCCGTGAAACACAAATTTGAGTTATCTGTCTTCTGATCATCATCGCTTGAGGACGAGTCTGAGTCATCTAGAGTAATAGTAAACGCACGCTTCTATTTCTTTACTGAATCATTGTTTATAGGAGGATTCTGCCTTTCTAGATACGGACAGTCTCTTTTGATATGGCCTGGTTCATCACAGTTGAAACATTTGACATTGTTTGGCACTGCATTCTGATTTCCAAAATTCTTATAATTGTTTCCCTTGAGATTATTCATCTTCCTGTATTTCAGGAATTTCCGAAAATTCCTAGTCATAAATGCTATCTCTTCATCATTATCACTGTTTGAGTCTGATCCGTCGGTTAATGCATTGAATGCCATTGATTTCTTTTCAGATGCTTTTCTTTCTCTTCTCCCGATCATTTGGACTTCAAATGACATTAGATTTCCAATCAATTCTTCTATCTTTGAAGTACTGATGTCATTTGCCTCTTCAATTGCAAGTGTCTTTTGATCCCATTCTGGAGTGAGAGAATTTAAAATTTTTCTGACTTGATCTTCTTCCGAAAATTCCTTTCCCAAGGATATTAAAGAATGCACAATATCTTGAAATCGACTATACATATCTGAAATAGACTCAATAGTATTCATTTTAAATAACTGAAACTGATTTGTGAGCATGGAAATTTTGGTCTGTTTAACTTTGCTTGTTCCTTCGTGAGTCACTTGCAAAGTTTTCCAGATTTCATATGCAGACTTACAAACTGACACTCTATTAAATTCATTTCTATCAAGTGAACAAAACAGAATATTCATTGCTTTAGAATTATTTTGTGCAACAGTCTTTTGCTCAGTGGTCCACTGTGCAAAATTAGTTGTGGGTTCAGAATATTCAGTTTGTGTGATATTCCAAGTATCTAATCCTACAGATTGTAAATATATTTTCATCCTACATGCCCAATATGCATAGTTACTGCCATTAAAAAGTGGTGGTCTGGCAGTAGACTGACCTTCTACAAATGAACTAGTGACAGGGATACTAGTGTTAATAACAGTACCAGTGTTGGTAGCCATTTTGAAATTTTTTCAAAAATCAGATTATGAAACTTTTGAAAACCTTGCTCTGATACCAAATGTGAGGAATTCGGATTACGGATCTTAAGGCTAGGAATAACACTAGAGAGGGGGGTGAATAGTTTTTATAAGAAATTACTAACTCTTTTTGAGTTTATGTTAATTTGAACATAGATGTATGCAATATTCAGACATAGATATGATCACAGAAACAAACACAGATGCAGAAATAAAGTAAATGCAGTAAAGGAAAGAACACACCGGATTTTATACTAGTTCGGGGTTACCCTACATCCAGTCCCGCACAACTAAGTACGGGTTTCCTTTCAAAAGCAATTCAACAATTACAACCCTCGGTTTCAAGGCTACGAGGTACACTCTCCAGAATCACAATCCTCTGGGTAGAAATACTTGATTTCCGGGGCAACAAGTTCACCAAATTGATTTCCAAGGCTACAATCACACCTTTTCTCGCTTGATTGATTTCCAAGGCTACAATCACACCTTTTCTCGCTAGATAGATTACAAAGAAGCCTATAACTCTGAATAGCACTTGGATCTGGTTGAGATAGTGATAGAGAATCAAACCAGAGATGATCTAGTTAGATTCAATGTTGATTTCGGTAGAGTGATGATAGGATTTTGGATAAGAAAATATGGAAGAAGAAGAGAAGTGAAAAACCAGAAAAACTGATTAAAAATTCGTTGAAACTAACCCCTATTTATAGAAGAACAACAGTCATGTCCATTCGTGAAAGGTTATGGTAAATAGACACTTCTTTTGAAATTCAAATTTTTGAATCTAACTGACACTATGTCGACATGGGGTACTAGGGCATGTCGACATCCCAAAGGAAATTTTGATGTTTTGTTTTTCTTTGAAAATAACCTTTATCTTATATTAAAACTATTTTAAACTTTGTAAATATACTTGACTATAGATAAAATACATAGATGAATATAAAGAATAATATATATAACATTTTACTATAATTTTATATTTAAATCAAAGTATAAATATATTATAATCAAAAGATAGTTTAAAACAACCGAAGTTTAAAAACAAGAGTATTTAAGGCTAAAACATCTTTTTGAAAAATCATTTGAAAATAAAAATTTAAGGCTAAAACATTTTGAAAAACAATTTTGAAAATCATTCTGAAGTAGTTTTGAAAATCATTTTGAAGTAGTTTTGCAAGCTTCTTCCTGCAGAATATCTCATCATGTCAGGACTTGAGAAGTTGTACAAAACCAAGATGTTCGTGGGTTTGTAAGCCACTTGTCGTAGGTTTGTAAGCTACTTGTCGTGGGTTTGTAAGCCACTAAAAAGGTAGAAATGGGTTCCATCCCAAAAGAAAAATGGAGTGAAGATTTCAGTGCTATTGTGAAGTTTTAACATAATTCTAGACTCAATACTTATCTTGAAATCTTGTACTCTTGATACTCTTGATACTCATGAGTCTTCAATCTTGATATCTTGAATCTCTATACTGTACAGTCTTCATTCTTTGTACCTGCATGGTTAAATCCTGCATATACATATATATCTAAACTATAATGTTAGTATTTATATTTTATAATCTTATTCTAAGGTTGTTGTCATCAAAACCATCATCTCATGGACTAACATGTACATGTGCTTTCATATATGTGTGTATATATATAGATATGTATTTTCTATACACTATTTCACCATAACACTCATATATATTTATGTAAATATGCATACATATGCAAAGATGCATCTTTACTTTACCTATTTACCATTTTATGTATCATTTGTACATATACATTTACTCACATATGTTTTTCCATCATATATATACACTTATATTTATATATATTCTCATATACATTGCTTTTGCATAATTTGTCATTACATATATATATTCACATTTATACAACTTTC
Organism: Allium fistulosum; assembly: GCA_030737815.1. Classification (NCBI taxonomy): domain Eukaryota; kingdom Viridiplantae; phylum Streptophyta; class Magnoliopsida; order Asparagales; family Amaryllidaceae; genus Allium; species Allium fistulosum. The sequence goes on from CM060905.1 coordinate 56,457,072, forward strand.
TTATATATTATTTCATATGGCATGCATTCATATACTTAAGTATATATTATCAAACATCATAAAGCTTGTATATATATATATATATTTATGGATGTTTTATCTTAATTTAAATGGTGGAATTTATATACACATTTCTATGATACTTATCATATCCAGGAATTTAAAATTTTGAAAATTAAACATAGTTTTTAATCAATATATATATATATATATCCAGATATTTTAAATATCAGAAAACTCATCTATTTGACTTGTAAAAATCAAAATTTCAATAATTAAAATTAATTAATTTCCCCAGTATCCGATGGATTAAAATCTGGGTCGTTACATTCCTCCCCCCTTAGAACTTTTCGTCCTCAAAAAAAGACGAAACAAAAATTTTAATTTTGATGTGTATTATTAATTAATAATCTTTAAACATTTTAACTTCTTACTATTTTATTATATAATTTAAAAATATATACACTTTAAATTACATAATATTACCAACTAGTTTTATATAAAAATATTTTTCATAACTAGATGTCCAAACAA